>CM066049.1:66589790-67804667 GCA_033557465.1 Ichthyophis bannanicus
AACTACAATTACCAGGTAAGTGTAATTATCATTTCCTTAGCGTTCCTCCAGTTCAGTCCTCTACCTCTGGGATGTACCAGAGCAGTAATCAATGGGAGGGACCTCTCCAGCCAGCGGCCAAAACCGCCGAGCCGAAACGAGCATCTGAAGCCGCAGCAACATCCAGACGGTAATGCTTGCTGAACGTATGCAGAGACGACCAAGTCGGCGCTCTACAAATGTCTCCCGGGGGAACCAAGCTAAGCTCCGCCCAAGAGGACGCTAGCGCCCTGGTAGAATGTGCCCTGAGTCCGAGAGGCACAACACGCCCCTTAAGCAAATACGCGGACGCAATCGCTTCCTTGAGCCAGCGGGCAATGGATGCCTTAGCCGCCGCCTCGCCCTTACGAACACCACCGAACAGCACAAACAACCACTCCGATCGGCGGAAGGGCGCCGTAGCTCACAAATAGTGACGCAAGACCCTTTTTACATCGAGACGCCGAAGGCCGCGATCCGATTCTCCGCCCCCCAACGATCCCAGCACGGGCAAACACACGGACTGGTTCACATGAAAGGGAGACACCACCTTAGGCAGAAAGGACGGAACTGTACGCAAGACCACCTTTTCCTTAGAAAAAGACAGAAAGGGCTCCCGACACGACAACGCCTGAAGTTCGGACACACGCCTTGCGGAACAAATCGCCACCAGAAAGACCGTCTTGAGCGTCAAGTCCTTAAGAGACGCCCGACGCAAAGGTTCAAAGGGAGTTTCTGTCAAGGCCGTGAGAACGAGATTCAGATCCCACGGAGGCACAGATATCCGGCGCGCCGGGCGCACCCGGGAGACCGCCTTTAGAAAACGACTGACGTCAGGATGAGCCCCCAACGACGCCCCCTGAACCTTGCCCCGATAACAAGAAAGGGCCGCCAACTGAACGCGCAGGGAACTGGCAGCAAGACCTTTATCAAAACCATCTTGTAGAAACTCCAAGATCAACGGGATGGGAGCCGAGGTAGGCCGAACCTGCCGTCGCGAGCACCAATCCTCAAAGACCCGCCAGATCCGTACATACGCCAAGGAGGTGGAAGGCTTACGCATCCGAAGCAAGGTGGCCACCACGGCCGACGAATAACCCTTCTTCATGAACCCAGCCCTCTCAAGGGCCATACCGTAAGCGAGAACCGTTCCACCTGAGGCATGAAAAGTGGGCCCTGGAGCAACAGATCCGATCTCCCCGGGAGACGCCAAGGCTCTCCATCCAAGAGTCATATCAGGTCCGCGTACCAGGGACGCCTCGGCCAATCGGGAGCCACCAACAGCACCCGTCCTGCGTGTGCCCCGATACTCTGAACCACTCTGCCGATCAACGCCCAGGGCGGAAACACATAGAGAAGACCGTCCACCGGCCACCGATGAAGTAAGGCGTCGATACCTTCCGACATTCGCTCCCGTCGCCTGCTGAAGAAGCGGTTGACCTTGGCTGACTGAAAGGTCGCCATGAGATCCATGACCGGAATCCCCCAGCGCCGAACTATTTGACGAAATACCGCGGGATGCAGTTCCCACTCCCCTGCATCCACGTGTACTCTGCTGAGGAAGTCCGCGGTGACATTGTCCTTGCCGGCAATGTGTGCCGCTGATATCGCGGACAAGTGAAGCTCTACCCACGCGAACAAGTCGTCGGCCTCTGCTTCCATTGCGGCACTGCCTGTGCCGCCCTGTCGATTGATGTACGCAACCGTCGCCGAGTTGTCGGAGAGGACTCGTACTGGGCGACCGTGCACTAAGTTCTGGAAGGCCTGAAGGGCCCGGAACACCGCACGGAGCTCCAGGCGATTGATCGCCCAAGACGCCTCCTGGGTCGACCAAAGCCCTTGCGCAAACTGACCCGCGCAGTGGGCTCCCCAGCCCCCCAGACTGGCATCCGTCAGCAGCGGGAGCCATTCCGGCTGTTCCAGCGGCAAGCCGGCCGCCAGCGACGAGGGACGAAGCCACCAGCGAAGGGATATCCGAACTTTGCTTGGGCACGGCAGACGCGTGCCCAACGAATCGTACTGATGGGACCAACGACGGAGAAGCGCCCTCTGGAAAGGCCGCATATGAAACCTGGCCCAAGGCACCGCTTCCAAAGTTGCCGCCATAGTGCCCAGCACTCGGAGATAATCCCACGCCGAAGGAGCTGGCTTCGACCGAAACTGTCGCACCAGGGTCCGCAAACCCTCGGCCCGTTTGCGCGGTAGGAACACTTGCCCCTTGGATGTATCGAACCTGACCCCCAGGTATTCGAGCACTTACGTGGGCTAAAGACGACTCTTGGTCGGGTTGACTACCCACCCCAGCTCCTGCAAGAACTGAACCACCCTGCCAGTAACCCGGAGACTCTCCTCCGCGGACTTGGCTCGAATCAACCAATCGTCCAGGTAAGGGTGGACCAGAATACCTTCCTTGCGCAACGCCGCCGCTACCACCACCATAATCTTGGTGAAAGTTCGCAGCGCTGTTGCCAGGCCGAAGGGCAACGCCCGAAACTGGAAGTGACCCCAGGGAAGAGCGAACCGCAGGAAACGCTGATGTGCCTCCCGAATAGGGATATGCAAGTACGCCTCCGACAAGTCCAGGGACGTCAAGAATTCTCCGCGCCGTACCGCCACAATGACTGACCTCAACGTCTCCATTTGAAAGTGCGGCACTCGCAAACAGCGGTTCACCCCTTTCAGGTCGAGAATGGGCCGTAATTGCCCCCCTTTTTTGGGCACCATGAAATAAATGGAGTAGCGACCCATGCCGTAATCGGCCTTTGGAACCTCCACGACGGCCCCCAACTGAAGGAGCCGTTGCAAGGTTTCGCGAACCGCCGCCGACTTCGCGGGACCCCGGCAGGGAGACATGACAAACGAGTCCCGCACGGGGCGTGCCAGCTCTAACGCATAGCCGTGTTGAATGATATCCAACACCCACCGGTCCGAAGTGATGTTGGGCCCAGGCGGGAAGAAACCCCCGAAGCCGACCGCCAATGGGGGGCTCTCCCGCCGGGACCCGCCTCGCATCATTGAGACTTACGGGCAGTGGAAGCTGGGGCGGAAGAGAAACCTCTATTCGCTCCCCGAAACCCCCGGAAGCCCTGGCCCCTGGAGGGGAATCGCCCCCTCGGGAAGGCACCAGTTCACGGCGAACGAAATCTCCGGAAGTCCCGAAACTGACCGCGACCACTCTGAACAGTCTTGGCCTGCTTCAGTTTGTCCTCGGGCAAACGGCCCGCCTTAGACTCTCCCAAGTCCTTCACCAACTTGTCCAAATCGTCTCCAAACAGCAAACCACCCTTAAAGGGAAGCTTGCTTAGGCGGGACTTAGAAGGGCCGTCCGCGGCCCAGTTGCGTAGCCACAAGGAGCGACGGGCAGCTACCAGCGAGCCGGTGCTGTTGGCCAGCGCTCGAATTAAATCATAATGCACATCCGCCAAGTAAGCTGCACCCGACTCCAAGCGATCCAACTCTTTCATCTCTTCCAATTCAACACGCGAGGATTGTCGCAACCGCTGTGCCCAACGCAAACACGCCCGGGCCACCCAGGCCCCACAAATGGAGGCCTGCAGCGAAAGAGAGTCCGCTTCAAAGGCCTGCTTGAGGAGACCATCAACCCTACGGTCCTGAGCATCCTTCAGGGCCGCACTGCCCTCAACGGGAATGGTGGTCTTCTTGGTCACAGCGGACACCACCGCATCTATTCGCGGAGTCCGGAACCTGTCCTTAGCGGTATCCGCCAATGGATACAACCTATTTAAAGTACGAATGCCTCGAAGACCGGCCTCCGGTTTGTCCCACTCGTCTTGAATCATCTTCTCAACCACCCGGTGCACAGGAAACACCACCTGTGTCTGTCGCACTGCCTGGATGACAGGATCCTCCACCTCGTCTTCCACCGCCGCTGGTGGAGTAAGGTTCAACATCTGCAAAGTCTCCAAAATCAAGGCGGCCAACTCCTCACGGCGGAAGATCCGAATGATCTTCGCTTGATCCTCGGGCTCCTGAATCTCACCTTCCTCTGGAGCCTGCGAGCCCTCCTCGAGATCCCAGTCCGGATCCGAAGGCTCTACCCAGGAACCGTCCAGCGGATCCGAAAGCCGGGCTTGCTTTGGCACGGACAACTCCGCAGCCGCCCCACCTTCCGCTAACACCTGCGTTGGCCGGGAAGTCGGAGACGCGGGGCGTGGTCTCTTCCCCTGCTGCCGGAGACAGAAGGCCTGATGCATCAGAAGAACAAACTCCGGACTGAATCCGCTAAGACCCGATGCCTGAGGTGTGAAGGACTCGCCTGAGGTGTGAAGGACTCGCCCGAGGGACCGGGCATCTCTTCCAAATCTGGCTCTGGCGCCGAGGCTTGTGGGGAACCCACGCTCAGCCCAACCGGCAGACCCTGCGTGCCTCGGGAGAGACCTGCGCCTCCATTTGGGTCTCCACTGCGGAAGACAGGGCAGCACAGCTTCTGCACACCCCGGTATCAGCGAGTTTGCTCCTCTTGGCCCCACAAACTAGACACTGGGCCCGAGTAGCCATGGAAAAGAACCAAACCTCCCAAGTTCGAGGTGGCTCCAGCAAACACTACTGCACCTGCTTTCTCTAAGGTTTTTTTTTTGTTTGTTTGTTTTTTTTAAATAGCAGCTATCCTCGAACAAAACAAAAACAAAAGCCCCCCCCCCCCAAAAAAAAAGGAAGGGCTGACTGCACCGAGAGAAACCGCAGGAAAATGAAAATGAAAACCCCAAACCAAAACGCAAAGAAAGCCAAATAAATAGCAATAAATCCCCCACAACAGTGCCCGGACCCAAAGCAGCACGAGCGGGCTTCAATCAGCAGCCACGCGGTTGCATCGCAGTTCACAAGATGGCCGCCGCGATGCAAACCGCTGCGGGGAGAAAAAAGGCGCCAAAATCCGCGGCAGAAGCCGCTCACCCAAATGAATGCTGCCGGAAGAACAGGGCCCTACCGAACTCCAGAAGACTTACCGGCGCTGTCTGCTCCACTGCAAAACCGACTCATGCACCGTCGGTACCCCCGGGCCTTTAAAAACAGCGTGCTCCTCAAAACGAGCCCTACCGGAGCAGCCCCTGCAGGGAAGGACTGAAACGCCGGCGTGCACAGCTGACAGAACGGCTCACCTCCGTAGCTTCAGGGAGGTGAGACTTCTGGGCCCCACGGGGGAGGGGGTGTAACTCGACTGCCTGAGTCCAACTCCCCTCAGGAAGAAATAGTACAATACCGGCCAGACAGGTATAAGAAAGCCTTTCTTCCTATAAAGCAACCAGTGCTTTTTTTTTTTTTTTTTTTTTTTTTTTTAATATTTAAAGGGCACTGCTCAGATTAAAGCTAACTTAACTATCCCCAAAAACAACACCTGCTCCTTATCCATTCCTCCAAAAGAGCCTCTCCTAAGGCTCGTCAAACCTCCTGCTGCAAGGAGACTGGTTACACTGGGATGCAAATGGGAGTGAAGCAGGCTATATCCAGTGATGTCATCATTCTGACATACCAGTCTCCTAGCTGCAGAAGGAGATTGACAACCCAGAGGTAGAGGACTGAACTGGAGGAACGCTAAGGAAGTCTCAATACTTTTTGATCACACCTCATATGTATGATTAGCTAATAAAGGCAAGGCTAGAGCTTAAAGGACTACCCATAAATTCCAGAGACCTCAAAGCTCCATGATTACAAATTTCAATCCTTAGGAAAGGGTACCCCATTTTATTTCTGTTTTTATATTGCTTTATTTATAAATCAAAAGCGATTTACAGAGAACAAGAAACAAGTACTATAACATGGGGTTGTACATACAATTCCCCCCCACACACAGATTACTACATGTAACCATGATTACATTAACTATTTTAATGTACAGAAAATATAATGTACATTTAATTATATTTATATTTAATGTACATTAACTATTTTATGTACAGAAATTTAAAGAGAACCATAAACAATGGATTTAATCTAGGATATAAACATGTTGACTAAAAAGTGTTTGTATGAGCTCTTGGTCATGGATAACTGCAACAGGGGTGGGAGTAAACTAAAAGAGCAAGTTGGGGGAGTCTAAGTTGGGCTGGTACTTGGGCTGCTTGGTCTCCTTCAAAGTACTCTGTGAATAAGTGTGTTTTGAGGTGTATGCAGAATGCTGATAGGTGCGGTATGTTTTATTTTTTTCAGTGAGTGTGTTCCAAAGACTGGGTAAATAGTGTGAGAATACCTCTCTTGCATTATATTTGGCATCCTCTTTAATACCATATAGTCCTGTGATCTTCAAGACAAAATGTATGGCGATTCCAAACTCACTAAAAAGTAGACTTCAATCAAAACAGATGATTAGGTTTTGTTGCAATTCCAAAGTACAGGCCCAAGCACATGTATTTTACTTCACATTCAGAAAAACAGCATGTTTGCCAGATTTATTAAATTGTTAAGGAAAAAAAACCACATAGCTCTTCTGTGAGGCCTATGGATCAGGCAATGCATGCTGCAGAGTGAGCGTTTCATCCTGGCATTTATAAATTGCTGAAATTGTCTGTCACAACCTCATGATTTTATTTATTCTATGATTATTTTAACTTTTCCCTTATAGTTCCTGATCTTATGTTATGTTGGTGTATAATCAGTGGTTTCTAAACTGAGAGTCCGGATCCCAAATGGGATAATCAGTGGATGGGGTCACAGGAAAAAAAAAAGGCTGCGGTCTGTGCCCAATAGTGCCAATCAGCATGGTGCCTGCGAATCAGTGAATGTTCACAAGCTGTGTGTGGTCATAGGCAGTGGAATGGGGTGGACCACAGGGGCCATGGCCCCACCAATAATGTTGTCCAACACAGCAACTAAAGAGTTGGGTGGGCAGGGCTGGAGACTGGTTTGTTTGGCCCAGGATTTTCTTTTGCCTCTTGGGTGCAGAGGTGGTGTGTGTGTGTAGGAAGTGGGTTGCACACACACATGTAGTTTCCATGCATTCATCTAGTCACCCTCCAACCCCTTGCATGCTTCCCTTCTCTCCTGCTGTCCCTTCTCAGACTCTCTCCCCCTGCCCTCCAATCTCCTCATCATTATGAAGTATTTCTTTTATTTATTTATTTATTTTTGTTTTTCTATACCGTGCTATTACAGATCAGTGCGATTTACATAAAACATGGTTTACCGCACCGTTACAGAACAATGCGGTTTACATAAAACATATGAACTAGGTTTACATCTCACATGTGCAGAGAAAACTATTTTACAATCGAGCAGGTTACATATGACAAATTTGTAGCAGGTTAGTACACCTAGAACGTTCTTACATTGCAAGTAATTATTTACATTATTTACATTAAAACAGGATTAAGTTGGTGCTCGGCTGAGTCAGATGTATGTATGTCTGATCTAGGATGGATCGTTATAGGTTAGCTGGAAGAGGTAAATCATCAAGGTCTTCCTAAAAGAAATAAGATCCAGGATGGCGCATATCATTGGTGGTAATTAGTTCCATTTAGTTGGTGCAAATAGAGAGAAGGCATGATTTCTGGTTGATTGGGTACAGGTTCTTACTGTTGAGGGAGTCATGAGAGAGTTAATCATGCATGTTCTTCTGGTCCTAGTCTCCGGAGTTCGTTGTATAAGTTCTGAGAGCGAGGTTGCAGACATTCCATGATGCAGGGCCTTGAAAATGAGTAGCGGTGCTTTGAATGTCAGGCGATTTGCTATGGGGAGCCAATGAAGCTGCATCAGAAGAGGAGTGATGTGGTTGTATCTGGATGCGGACAGGATTGTGCGGGCAGCTGTGTTCATGGCGAGTTGTAGTGGCTGGAGTTTGAGCTTCGACATACCATGAAAGATGATCTTGGAATAGTCCGGATGAGGGAAGATAAGAGCTTGAGCAACTGAGCGGAAGTCTGAGGACTCAAGGAATGGACATAAGTGCCAGAGGGTTCTCAGTTTGTGGTAGACTGTTTTGGTGATGTTTTGAATGTGAGTCTCCCAGCACAGGCGTTGGTTATTTATTTACATTGCTCTTATATACCGCGCTATTCTGCATCAGTGCGGTTTACATTGAACAAACTGAAATTACATTGAACAGAACATTATAACTTGGAGATAACTATTTTACAGGGAACATGGGCTATGGAAGGTTAAGTGGCTTGCCCAAGACCACAAGGAGCACCTGTGGGACTAGAAACCCCAGTCCTTCCGGCCCAAGGTTGCTGTCCTCTAGTGGGATTTGAACCCCCGACCTTCCGGCCTGAAGCACCTTGCCCCAATCACTAGGCTACTCCTCCACTCCACTGGTTGATTGGTTCTTCCCAAATATCAGACTTCTTGTTTGGTTTTGAGGTTAAAGTCTTTCACTTTGAGGGAGGGCGGTGGGGTAAATGTGGGGTCTTTCGATATGAATAAGACTACAGTCTTATTGGTGTTGACCATCAGGTTGTGTGCCATCAGCCAATCTGAGACTGCATTGAAGCATTCAATTAAGGACTAGTAGTCCAGCTTGTCAATGATGAATAGAGTGTACAGTAACACATCATCGGCGTAGATGTGGTAGAGTATGTTGAATGATTGAATGCTAGAACATATTGGTTGTATGTAGATGTTAAAGAGTAGGGATGAGAGGGAATATCCTTGGGGAACCCCTTGTTTGTTGGAAAGGCCTGGGATGTTCTGGTTATCATACGACGAAACTGTTTCTGGCGTGTTGGATAGGTAGGAGGTGAAACCCATCTAAGGCTATGACCTCCTGTAGTGCCTTTTTGGTACAGTTTTGGGCGGGGGGGGGTTAGGAGGTTGTGTTGTTGACAGGGGTCAAAAGCTGAGAGCGACTGTCCATAAATAATGAGCATGAAGGGCTTGTTTTTCTTATCCAGGCCCTGATAGGAGTCTGTCAAGGAGAGGCGTGAGAAGGCGTTTCAACCGCCATTGCTGTTTTGCCGAAATCTGTGCTGTTGCTGGTCGTAGGGGTATGCCATAGGAGTCGATGGGGGTCCTTGGGTCTGTTCGGTTATACGATTCTTTTCCATGATTTTGGTGAGGAAGGGGAGGCTGAGATGGGTCTGTAGGCATTTGAGATCTGATGGGTCAAGTTTTATTATTCTTGATCAGAGGGATGATAGAGGCCAGAGTTTTCACAGGAAGAGGAAAGGATGCCTTCAGATAGATAGTGATATGTTGGGCGATTAGGGCGTATAATGGGGATGGATGAGCGAGTTGGGTTTTGTGTTTGTTTGATACAGAATGGAGGGCAAAGGTCGGTTGGGCGAGGTCATGATGTTGGATCCACTGATGAAGACTTTCTATTTGTTTGGAGAGTACTGGATAGAAGGATTCCAGGGTTGGGAGGGGAGTGCCGGGAGCATACATAGGGAAGCTTGGGTAGGTACAATGAGTCGCTTGGGTTGGCTGATGAAGTCTTTGTTACTTTGAAATATTGTGCTGGCAAAGTCTATCTGGGAGTCTGGGAGTGGTTGTTTGGGTGTTTGTTTTTTAGATGGAAATTTTGGGAGGATTTGACTAGGTTGAAGAGTTTGCAAGGTTTATTAAGAGAGCACATGAGGGTCTTGGTGTGATGTTCCTTTCTCTGTAAAACCTACTGCCCCTTTACACTATATTAGCCACGTGTGTGCAACCCACCCCCCACCCCCAAACTTATATGCAGGCTCAGCAGACAGCAGAACCCGCAGCACCTTCTACCCGCAAATGGGATCGCATCCCCCATGGGCAGAAGTGCTCGGTGGCCAGGACTGTCCTGTCTGCCCGCAGGGGATGAGATTCCTATGGGCAGCACCAGGTCCTGTCCGCAATTGCATTTGTGCCCACGGGAGATAGGATCCCCGCCGATGGAACAGTCCTGGCCACGCAATTCTGTCCAAGTGCCCTAAGCACCATGTGCCAGGTCCTATTTTTTTTAGTCACCATGGAGACCTGGCATAATTAATAAAAGCAAAACATAAGAAATTTGTTATACACTATGAACTCTTCTTCAGGCGACCAGTACCCAAATTAACAGCATAAAAATACTCAAAATTGCTATCCCTTTATACAGCACATGACACTGTTCCTAAATGAAGGTGACGGATAATCAAAGGATTTAATATTTCAGTAGCAAGGAGGTATATCTTTGTACTTAGATCATATGCTTTAAAGCAGGGGTGTCCAACCCTGTCCTGGAGGGCCACAATCCTGGCAGGTTTTTGGGATAGCCCTAATGAATATGCATGAGGTATATATGTATTAGAGAGATCCTGCCAACCTGACTGCGTTTGTGGCCATCCAGGACTGGATTTGGAGACCTCTGCCTTACACCTCTGTCATTTATGATTGAGAGTGGGCAAGGTACAGATGTCCTAGACATCAAAAGGGTAGATAGAATTTGTCACATTCCTCCTCGATTCTCACCACCACCAAAAACTTTGGTGGTGAGACAGAAGTGTAAGGCAGATTGTATGCAAATATCTCTCATGCATATTCATTGTGGATACCCTGAAAATCTGACTGGCCTGAGGGGTATCCAAGGACTGAATTGGGAACCACTGTTCTAGAGGAATGACTACTGCACAGAGCAGAAGTCTCCAAATCCAAACCCTCAAGAGCAGCAAACCAGTCAGGTTTTCAAGACAGCCATCAATATGTACAAGTTAGATCTGCATGCCCATTGCCTTCAAAGTATGCAACCCTTTCTTGGATATTCATTACGACTGGGTTTCTATCCTCAAAAGACAAAAGTTTGAGACTCCTGACAGCATGCATGCATGCATGAACAGGTTTTTAAAGTATCACACAGGGGTATCTTTTGGTGCAAAGTACCACATTTGCTCATTTATTTCTGTCTATATTTAAACAGATTTTTTATACCACCTTTAAGCCAAAGTGGTTTACAGAGAACAAACTCACTCAATTGAGTTTTAGTTACATAGAACCTAGGGGTGATACTAACTTGGAGTTAACAAAAAACAGGGGATTTACATATTTCAGCAGGAAGTGATAGAGGTTCTCTTATATGGAGTTATGTGATTTCGTTAGAACCGTAGTGTTCAATGAAAAGTCTTTAATATTGATATATTTCAGTAATTGGCTGTATTTGTTTTTAGATTTTCTGCTGCATATGTTTACCTGTAATTGCTCAATATATATATCTTTTAAAGAGAGAAACTTCTTAGCTCAATTTTGTTTGCTCCAAAACTGAACTGTGTTGGTAATTTATGTCTCTGGTATACCAAAGCTAAAAACTGAATTTGTCTCTATATATAAGTTCTTGAAAATATTTGGCTTCTTTGACTGCCCTGTTTTGTCCTTGTAAATAAAAGATTTGGGGCTGCACTCTTACAGCCTTTGAGCACTTAAAGCCACACAAGGTGAAAGTCTATTTAGAAAAGATGGAGGAGCAGCTCTTTGTGTCAAAAATATTAAAGCAACTGAAATACAGGTGGGCAAGGGGAAAGGAGGAAGCACTGTGGATCACCTAAGATAAATATGGCATTTCCATCCACACTGGTTACGCCTCAGTGTATGTGTAAAATTAATTAAAAAGTGTGTGCTTGTATTTTTACACGATGTAAAAAAACATAAGAAATGCCACACTGGTTCAGACCAAGGTCCTTCAAGGCCAGTATCCTGTTTCCAACAATAGCCAATCTAGGACACAAGTACCGGTCAGGTTTCCAAAAAGGTACAAAGATTACACAATGCTCTCTTGCACAACCTTTACACTGATCAAGAAGCCAACAGTCCGAACAGAACTAGGAGAAACAGAATGATTTTAAATCAGCAAAAGGTGTATGACAAGGCTGCACACTTTCCCCCTACCTCTAATTTATATGCAGAACAAATCAGACCCATTTCGAGCCTGCCCTTCCTGGCCAAGGTAACGGAGAAGATTGTACAGCAACAAATTCATGATCACATCGATGCCCATTATCCACTAGATGACAACCAAAATGGATTTCACCAACAGCATGCTGTAGAGACACTTCTTGTCACACTAATGAACAATTTAATCTTAAGCATGAACAAATCCAAAAAAGGATTTATTCTATTCTTTCTTGACATTGCGTCCGCCTTTGACACTGTCTCTCAATCTTCTCCTAACCCAGCTGCAACTGATTGGCATTCAGAACCTAGCCTTAGACTGGTGCAGATCTTACCCATTAGACTGACAGCAAACGGTATGCATAGGTATGCAAACATCATCCAGTTATGTAAAACGCAGAGAGTTGCACAAGGCTCCTCATTATCAGTCCTACTGTTTAATATTTACATTCAGTCCCTATTTTGCTTCACATAATTAAAAATAATGCTCAACTCTCTAACCGACATTTATTCGGATGATGTGCTGCTTTATGCTCCCCTCTCTACGATCAATCCGAACTACTCTAAAATCACCGACTGCTTCAATGCAGTATCCGACTGGCTGAAACTACATAACTTAAAAGTAAACTGCAAGAAATATGAGGCTCTCTTCATCACTAAGGACCTTTCATTCATACCTCCTCCCACCTTACCAGTGACGGGTACTGCGATGAGCAACCAAGCAAGGACGTACTGATACCTGGGGATCACGCTAGACCAGGCGACCCAATGGCGAAACCTATGGCACGCGTGCCAGCTGTGGCACGCGAAAGGCCTTGCAGCTTGGCATCGCGGGAAGGTCCGCCAATGTAAAATTTAAAAAAATATTAAAAGCTGTCTGATACCTGGACTGCCGGGGGGCCGCCGCGGCGAATAGAGTGTCGCCGCGGGGCCCCCCCCTGCCCAGCACAGCCGGCCCTCACCCCTCTTCCGCTCTCCTCGTCGCAAGCTCACAGTGACACGCGCCGCGCTTCAGGAGAGCTGAGGGAAGAGTTTCTCCCTCGATGCGCTCTCTTAAGACCCGCGGGGGAGGATGAGGTAAGTTCCCATCAGCCCCCGCGGGCTTTAACAGAGCCGCGAAAGTAACTAATCCCTTCGTGCCTCTGAAAGCGGGGCTGCGTGTCACTGTGAGCTGCCGACCCGAGAGAGTCGGAGAGAGGGGGAAGGGGCAGCTGGCTGTGCCATGGGGCAGGGGGCGGCCCAGCGGCACACTCGGATTAGCCGCGGCGCGCCACCGTCAGCGGGAAGAACGACCAGCTTTAAACCACAAAAAAACCATGGGCGATGGGCTGGTGGGGGGGGGGTGTTAAGGATTGCGGAGTGGGCCTGGGGGGGGTTAGGAGTGCCTGATGGGCGCTGGGGGGGGTTAGGAGTATTGCTGATGGGCGCTGGGGGGGGTTAGGAGTGCCTGATGGGCCTATGGGGGGGGTTAGGAGGCTGCGATGGGCTATGGGGGGGCATGGTGGGGTTAGGAGTAGTGCTATGGGCTATGGGGGGACGGGGGGGGGTTATGAGGTGCTGATGGGCTTATGGGGGGATGGGGGGGGTTAGGAGTGTCTGCCGGGCTATGGGGGGCTGGGGGGGTGTTGATTGGGGTGCTGATGGGATGGGGGGGGTTAGGAGTGCTGATGGGCTATGGGGGCTAGGATGGACAGGAAATGGCGCTGATGGGAGGTGGGGGGTTAGGAACCTTCGAGGGGGTTGATGGGGTTAGGACACCTGGTAATGGGCTGTTGGCGCGTTGGGGTGGTTTATGAACTGGTCAATGGGCGATTGGGGGGGTTAAGCACTGGTAATTGGGCTTTGGGCTGTTGGGGGGGGTTTAGAAACTGGGTTAATGGGCTTAATGGGGGGTTTAAGACTTGGTAATTGGGCGGTTGGATGATGGGGGCCTTGTGCCTGGTAAATGGGCTATGGGGGGGGTCTAGGGACTTGATAATGGGCTATGGGGGGGCTAGGACCAGGAAAGGGCTGTGATAGGGGGAGGGGTTAGGCGAGCGGTGGGCGGATGGGGTTTAGAGACTGGTAATGGTCTGGGATGACTGATGGGGGGTTAGGACTGGAAGTGGGTGGATTGTGGGGGGCTGGGCTAGGGAACTGGTATGTGGGTTGGGGGGTTTCCTAGGACTGGAAATGGGCTGATGGGGGCTAGGCTCGGAGGAAATGGGCTGATGCAGGGACTAGAAGGGAATGGGAATGGGATTCCTGGGTGAGGCTGGAACTAGAAGGGAGCTGATGGTTGGGGGGCGGATTAGATGGGATGGGTGGGGCTGTGGACGAGTAAAATGGGAGAGGGGAAAAAATATTTTGTGTGGGAGGGATAAACAAATCTACCAATGTGGCCGGGGTATTGGGAGGAGGTAAGTTGGGGGATGGAGATGGAGGGGTAAAATTGCGATGGCTGAAATAGGATATGACGAAAGGAAAGAGCAAACAAGGAGAAAAGATTAGTATTTAAAGGTTAAGCGGATGTTAGAGGAGAGAATGGAATTGAAAAAACTTAGAAGCGGAGAGTGGAAAGACCAAATGGACACGCCGAGGATGATGGGGAGTTAGCAGAAAACATGAAGAAACCAGGGGAAGAAAGTGGCGGTGGAGCAATTGGCAACTCAAAAAAAAAATGCACAAAAGGTAGAAAGATATCTCCTTTGACAAGTTATCAGCAGCAATAAACAACAAAAATCACATTAAATTTGTTCGGTACTGTATAGAGTTCCCACATTGGGAGGTAATACCCCCGAGTCCCTGACACAGTTAAACAGTTTTAAGGGTTTATCTTTTTTTTACTCATGGATACATTTGAATGTTATGTGATAATTACATTTAAAAAATAGATTGTGTAACTGAATCAAAAATTACTTCCGAAATTCATTAAATTGAATGAAATCATAAAACATTCATAAAATTTGCCAATTAAATTGAAATGAAAACCAAAGATTGTGAATCCAATTGATTCTCTCGACAATACAAGATTGCCATACCTTTACAAATGATGTTACATAGTTTCAAGGCAACTTTATAACGAGAGTTTTTTAGATGACACAATCTGGCTGTTGTTAAGGTTTTTAATTGATAGTGCTTCACTTTGAGGAAAATTTCTGTTGGTTTTGTTGCGGCAGTTTTTGGGGCACCTAATCCCGGGCATCAAAAAGGTTAGCCATCACTGCCCTAGACCAACATTTGACAATGGAGACACACACACACACACACACACACACAAACCAACCAGAGCAATATATCTAAAATTATGGACCCTTCGCCAACTCTGTCCCATGCTTGAAGCTGTTGACTTCCAGACAATTTTCCAAGCATTGATTACCCCACATTTTGATTACACAAACATGTTCGCTATGGTATTCCAGATTATGCAATTCACCCCCTTCAAATGGTGATGAATACGGCAGCACGAACCCTCGTTGACGCTTCAAGATACGAACACATCACCCCGATCCTGAGACAGCTCCATTGGCTCCCCGTTATTGTTCATCTCAAGTATAAAGCTTTCATCATAACATTCAAAATTCTACACAACCTCTCAGCGAATGCTCTTAATGAGGCTCTACAATGGATAGCTGACAACAGATTAAGAAGATCTACCATGTCAAACAATCTTTCAGCCCCTTCTATAGCAAGAAAGGGTTACCAGTTTGATAATGGACGAGCATTCAAATTATATGCATCAACTCTCTGGAACTCTCTCCCCTCCCCAATCCGTGCCATCTCTGACCTATCTACTTTCAGAAAACATCTAAAGACACATCTGTTTCAACTATGCTATGAACAGGTAACTTAAAACACTGCATGCTACCAAAACCTTCAGCCAAACCCT
Organism: Ichthyophis bannanicus; assembly: GCA_033557465.1. Lineage (NCBI taxonomy): Eukaryota > Metazoa > Chordata > Amphibia > Gymnophiona > Ichthyophiidae > Ichthyophis > Ichthyophis bannanicus. The sequence continues at coordinate 66,605,458 of CM066049.1, forward strand.
CAAACCTTATATGAGCATAACAACATAAGATATGCCATACTGGGTCAGACCAAGGTCCATCAAGCCCGGTATCCTGTTTCCAATAGTGACCAATCTAGGTCATAAGTACCTAGCAGTTTCCCCAAAAGACACAGGTTCCACAGTGTTTGTATTGAGTCAAGCAGTAATATCCCGGGCCCCTTTTAATAATGGTTTATGGAATTTGTCCAAACCTTTTTTTAAACCCAGCTACACTAACAGCTTTTACTACATCCTTTGGTAACAAATTCCAGAATTTTATTACATGTTGAGTGAAAAAATATTTTCTCTTATTAGTCTTAAATAGATTACCCTGTAACTTTATTCTATGTCCCCTAGCCTTTCTATATTCTGATGATGTAAACAATCAATCTACATTTACCCGTTCCACTCCATTCATTAATTTATAGACCTCTATCATATATCCCCTCAGCCATCTCTGTTCCAGGTTGAAGAGTCCTAACCTTTTTAGACTCTCTTCATAGTGGTATCCTCCCATCCCCTTTGCCATTTTGGCGGCTCTTCTCTGTACCTTTTCTAATAACGCTATATTATTTTTAAGATACGGCGACCAGAACTGCACACAAGATTCAAGGTGCGGTCGCACCATGGAACGATACAGGAGGCATTATTTTCCATTCCTTTCCTTGATACCTATCATTCTATTTGCTCTCTTGGCCGCTGCTGCACACTGGGTGGAGGATTTTAACATGTGATCCACAATGACACCTAAATCTTTTTGCTGGGTGGTGGTTCCTAATGTGGAACCTTGCATCGTGTAACCATTGTTTGGGTTGTTCCTTCCTAGGTGCATTATTTGCACTTGTCCATGTTAAATTTCATCTGTCATTTGGATGCCCAATCTTCCAATTTATTAAGATCCTCTTGCAATTTTCCACAATCCTGGCTGCTACACAGTACCCTGTCCTTTGCTTCTAAGGTAATCTGTGACCAATTTCCAGGGGGAGTCCCACAGCCTTTGCTTGAATAGATGGAGTCTTGGGGTCTAAATTTAACCAGAAAAGCTCTCTGCTGTGTTTTAAATTTTAACTGAAAGCTCTTGCTGCTACTAGGCCCAGACTGATTTAACAAATACACTGGGTTCACAGATTAATCATCTAAAGAATTCCTTTCCCCCCCACAAGATTTAGAAAAATTCCCAGAAGTAAATACTTACATTTGTAGCTCTCTCTCCAGAATTAGCAATCCCCTTTTGAAGCTCATTTATATTATATAACTACATTGTATATAGTTTCCCTGTTACGGCCCACGTTATACCTACCTAAGGTTAACCTCCAATCTATTTTGTATTGCACTAAACATGTTCTATTTAATTCTGATAGTAACTTACATAGAACAATCTTGAGAAACAATGTTATATAACTTGTTCTATGTAATTTCTGTTCTTGTTCCCAATAAACCGCACTGAATGTGAAAGAGCGCAGTATATAAAACCAATAAATAAATAAAATAAGTCAGAGAAGCAGGACTGTATGAAGATTGGTGGAAGACTCAACAACCTTCACTATGCTGATGATACCACATTACTGGCTGAAAGTGAAGACGATTTGAAACATTTGCTTCTCAAGATCAAGGAATACATAGTCTTAAAATGGGTCTGCACCTTAATGTTAAGACAAAGATCCTGACAACTGGAAAAATGAATAAGTTCATCGTTGATGGAGAAGAAATTGAAATAGTTGATCCAAGTAGGTTAAAGTTGTCCACTATCAATAAAGAAGCAAAACAAAACAGATGACGCACTGCTCTTGGCAGAATGGCTATGAAGGACCTAGATATGATTCTCAAGAGCAGATATGTCCGTCTCTCTCCATACAAAGATTTGACTTGTTCAAGCCATGGCATTTTCAATATCATATGGATGCAAAAGTTGGACAAGAAGAAAATTGATGCCTTTGAATTACAGTGCTGCGACAAATACTGTGTATACCATGGACTGCCCGAAGAACAAACCGGTCAGTACTAGAGGAGATCAAACCTAAGCTTTCCTTAGAAGCTCAGATGACAAGACTTCCAACACATCATGCAAAGAGAGAGATCATTAGAAAAAGACAATTCTTGGCAAGGTAGGTGGTCAACACAAAAAAAGAGGAAGGCCGGCAAGGACATGGATCAACACAACAGCAGCAGTTATGGGTGCCACTTCATCAACAATGAGCTGCCCTACTGAAGACCAAATACAGTTTAGGACAGCTATCCAGAGGGTCGCCGTGAGTCAACACAGACTCAACGGGCACTTAACAATAAAAAGAGTTGCTGCTGATCTGAGGGGATTCCTTCCCCCTAATTCCAAGTTATCAATGTCCCTGTTCAATGTACACTACCAAGTTTAAGTTACAATGTAAAACGCTTTGACTAAAATGGTAAAGCAGTATAAAAAAAGCCTGTTAAAGCGTGGTTACTCACCTGTAACAGGTGATCTCCGGGAACAGCAGGAATTTAGTCTTCACATATGGGTATTGTCGGCACCGACAGAGCCTGCGCGGGAACGCTCCCCAGTGTCCAATAGGAACGCTTTTGAGAGCATCCCTCAGCACATGCGTGCTGCCTTCCCGCCTTTCCAAATGTCCCTCTTCAGTTAAGTTTGTAGCCGAGTGTATCCAGAGGGTCGACATGAGTTGACACCGACTTGACGGCACTTACTTAATATCTCCTCAGCCATCTCTTTTCCAAGTTGAAGAACTCTAATCTTTTAAGCCTTTCCTCATAGGGATATCCTTTCATTCCTTTTGCCATTTTGGTGGCTCTTCTCTGTACCTTTTTTAATTCCACTATATCCTTTTCAAGATATGGTGACCAGAACTGCACACAATATTCAAGGTGGTCGCACCATGAAGCAGTACAGAGGCATTATAATATCCTTGGGTTTATTCTCCTTTCCTTTCGATTCCTAGCATTCAATTTGCTTTATTCGCCGCAGCTGCACACTGGGCAGATGATTTAAACATATGATCCACAATGACACCTAAATCTTTTTCCTGGGTAGTGGTTCCTAATGTGGAACCTTGCATCGTGGAACCGTAATTTGGGTTGTTCTTTATTACGTACATAACTTTGCTGTTGTCCACATTAAATTTCATCTGTCATTTGGATGTCCACTATTCCAATTTTTCAAGATCCTTTTGCAAATTTTCACAATCCTCTTGCGTTTTAACAACTTTGAATATTTTTGCATTATCTGCAAATTTGATCACCTCGCTTTTTATTCTCAAATTATTTATGAATATGTCAAAAAGCAACGAATCTAGCACAGATCCCTAGGGTACTCCACTATTCACCTCTTTCCAATGAGAAAACTGGCCACTCAGCCCTACTCTCTGCTTTCTATCTTTTAACCAGTCCCCGATCCACAATCTACACTGCCTCCTATCCCATGACTTTTTAATTTCACCACGAGTCTCATGAGGGACCTTGTCAAAGGCTTTCTGAAAATCCAGACACTATATCAAATGGCTCACCTTTGTCTACCTGTTTAGTCACATCTTCAAAAAATTATAACAGACAAGACTTTCCTTAGCTAAATCCATGTTGGCTTTCTCCCATTAAACCACGACTATCTACATGTTCAGTAATGTTCTTCTTTATAACTGTTTCTACCAACCATTTTGACTGGTACTGGTGTCAGATTCACTGGTTTGTAGTTTCCCGGATTACTCCTGGAACTCTTTAAAAACTGGCATTATACTGGCCATTTTCCAATCTTCAGGTAGTACAACTGATTTTGCAAAATGCAATGTGTGCCTTCAAGTCATTCCTGACTCCTCGAAGAGAATAATTCACAGGTACTAATAGCACTGTTCAACAAATTTTTACAAAAGTCATGATACTGAAATAAAAATAGTCATTTATCATCAAGTTTTATATGTTGAACACCAATATGACAGTGAAATTGCAAAGTTGGCTCTAGTTTTTTTGTAATCTACAAGAATTAATGTTTACATTACAAAATGCATGTCAATAGTAAATAGGCCTTCGGTTAATACCTGTAAAAAAAACAAGTCATAGACTACTACTTAGATTTTTTCGCCTTCTCTTGTACAGCTGTTCGGGAGATTCTCTGGGGAGTGTCCAGCAGTAGTCAGCTAGCATTGCAGTGGACCATTTTCCCTGGTATCTTTGCTCCATCATTGCGAAATCCTGGTGAAAACGTTTGCCCTGTTCATCACTAACCATACCACAGTGGTCAGGAAAGAAATTGAGATGGGAATCAAGGAAATGGATCGTTAGAGACATATTGCAGCCAAATTTCTGATACTGCATCAGCATGTCTTCTACTAGTTCCTTGTAGTTTTCTGCCCTAACATTCCCGAGAAAGTTTGTTGACACTAGGCAAAAAGCATTCCATGCTTGTTTCGCATCATCCTGCAGCAAGTTGTTGAACCGGTCATCTTTGAAGAGCTCTCGAATCCGAGGACCCACAAAAACTCCCTCTTTAATCTTTGCTTCGCTGAGTCAAGGAAATTTTTCATGCAGGTATCGGAAAGCTGGCGAAGTGCGGTCCATGGCTTTCACAAAGTTTTTCATCAAACCTAGTTTGATGTGAAGGGGTGGTAGCAGGATTTTGTGAGCCTCAACCAGAGCTGGGTGCTGGATATTCTTCTCTCCAACTGTTACATTTTGTCTGCGATTCCATTCCTTCCACAAGTAGTGCCAATCCCTTGCTCGGCTATCCCACTCACATAAACACATGTATTTTATATATCCCTGCTGCAGTCCCATTAAAAGGGCAACTACCTTCAAGTCATCACAAAGGTGCCAGCTGTACTTTTTATAGTTAATGGAAGTCAGTAGATGCTTTAAGTTATCATATGCCTCTTTCATGTGGACGGCATGTGCTACTGGAATAGATGGAAGACGGTTTCCATTGTTCAAAAGCACAGCCTTCAGACTCAGTTTCGAAGAGTCTATAAATAGTCTCCAGTCTTCTGGGTCATAAGTGATTTTTAAGGTATTCATAAGGCTTTCAATATCGGAACAGAATACCAGATTACTTTCCTTTTCGACTGCTTATAGTACACTGCTAACATCAGATGGCAGTAGTTGCATGGCATCAGAAAATGATGCAATCAACTCTGGATGATGTGTGCATGCTGGTATTATGCAACGTGATGCAATATTACATCATTCAAAGCTTATTTGGGATGTTGTTGATGTCCTACTGGATAAATTTACACGGCAAAACGTCAAAAATGAACTACATGCAATATCTTTTTCAAAATGAGAGCCAATAAAATGTTTTTAATAGAAACAGAAAGATGACAGAAAAAGACCACATGGCCTATCTAGTCTGTCCTTCCATATCAACAACTACAGCTCACCAAGATACTATAGACTAGGGCCTTTTAAAGTCAGTAACGATTTCAATGTTGACCAGTGTAGTAGGCTTGCAATCTCATCTTTCAATTCTTTCAACACCCTCTGATGTATACCATCTGGTCCAGGTGATTTGTTACTCCTCTTCAGTTTATCAAATAGTTATAATAGAAATATCAATAAACCTGTAAAGATGTTTCTATGATAAATCACCTTTAAATAACATTTCAGGCATGGGTAACTTCCCTATATCTTCTTCAGTAAAGACAGAAGCAAATAATTCATTCAATCTCTCTGCTATGGCCTTATCCTCCCTTAGCCCCCCCCCCCCCTTTTTTACCCCTATCATTTAATGGTCCAACTTACTCACAGGTTTATTGCTACAAATGTACTTGAAAAGGTTATTATGCATTTTTGCTTCCAAGAAAAGCCTTTTTTTCAAATTCTCTCTCTGCTTGCCTTATCAATGCTTTACATCTGGCCAAGTTACAATGTAAACTGTTTTTTTTAATACAGCTTTATCATTTCAGTCAAAACTGTTAAATAAATAAATGCATCTAACTTGCCAGTGCTTATGTTTCCAGTTTTTGTCATTTGGCTCCTTTTTCCATTTCCTAAAAGATGCTTTTTTTTGTTTGGCTACAACAGCCTCTCTGACCTCACCTTTAAACCATGCTGGAAGCTTTTGGCCTTCCTTCCACTTTTCTTAAAGCGTGGAATACATCTGGTCTAGGCTTCCAAGATAGTATTTTTAAACAATGCCTATGCTTGATGTAAATCTTTAACCTTTACAACTGCTACTTTTAGTTGTTTTTTGGGGGGAGGGGGGTTGTATTTTTTTTTTAACTATTTTCCTTATTTTATCACCACCTTCCTTTTGAAAGTTAAAAGATAGTATTGTGGATTTCCTTGCCATCTTCCCTCCATTTATTAAATCGAATGCGATCACGTTATGATCACTATTGCTAAGTGGCCCCCGCACCCTTATCTAGGAAACAGAATAGTACTGAAACACCATTAGAAATATATGCTAATATTTTAGCACATTACAACAATGTAATAATGCTAATATCATTCCAGTGCACAAAGAATACTTCAGGGATCAAATATGTCAGGTCTCTTACTCTGCCATCCCTCACATGCACGCTAAAGCACAAGCATGCATGGCTGCTATGAAAATTCTATGTTCAACCCACACTGCACTATTTTATTTATATTCTAACCCCGCAACATAAGAATATTTTTGTGTTGCAGCAAGTCAAAACTTGTAAAGCACGCTGATTTTAGTTAGTACAGAAGGAACATGTTTTTGTCTTACCTCGCTTTAGCATTTACCTCTATTCTCTGCAGCTACTCAATCTATCCCTGGTAATCCCTTTCAAAGAACACTCTCTCCCCCCCCTCCTCCTACCACATAGAAGTCCTCACATCCACAGTAAACCTCTTCCATCGATAAACGCCGCCCCTCTCACAAAAGGGATCCTAAAAGACCTCCAACTTCCAATAGTTACAGATCTGGGACATATGTCATCATAGGGGGTAAGGGCATGGAGGAGGTTAAGAATCCCAGCATAGGGCAAATAAAGGGGTTGTGATGGGTGGTGTGCGGGTGAGGTCCATGCAACTGAATGAATGCATGAGAATGTGTTAGTGGGGTGTGTATATGACTAGAGCGAGTGGACTGGGGGGCCCTCACTTTCCCCTTGTACATTTCAATTCCTTATATCCCCCTTCCTACAACGCTGTCTCATCTTTTCATCCATCCCCTGTTCCCGTCTATCTCCCCCTCCATATCTTACCCATATCACAGAACCCCAACACTGTCTCCATTACAACCAGCAGGGGGCTCATTCTGTCACCTGCATCACTTCCCATTCAATGCCAATAGTCATACAGCCAGGGCCAGAGAACTAGGCAGTCGCCTAAAGAGCCATTTCCAGTGCCACCCACTGCCACACCTCTCTGGGACATACAGCAGTGGCAATGTCATTAAACAGCAATGCAGCACTTACTCAACGTCTCCAACACTCCATTGCTGTTCGTGATCTTTTACCAACTGCTTCCACCCTCTCCAATGCCCCAATGCAAACTGGATGTCTGCATCAGAGGGGGTGAAAGTGGATGATCACAAACAGCAATGTAGCATTGTAGACTTTGGATTAGTACTGCACTGTTGTTTTAATGGCATTTCCACTGCTGCAGGTCCCAGAGAGGGGTGGCTGATTGTGGAGAGAGAGCAGCAAGATAGAGGTTTTGCCTAAGACAGGGAGCGACAAATCCAGGCGCCAGGTCGCTAAGGCATGTAGAAACTGTACCCTGGTGCTTGAAATTTCAAGGCCTTGAAAAAAATTTTTATGTTCCAGTGCTGCCCCACTCCATCACTATCATCTCTCTGCAAGAAGTGGAAGACATTCGGGCTGATCTTGCTGTTTCAAGTCTCAAGCTCCTTGCAGAGAGCCAATCTCTGTGAGCAAGGTGGTAGTCTTTTTGGTGCAGCAATGCAGCAGGAATGGTGAGACACACACACAGACTGGGTGATAGGCTGGGGTAGGAGCTATGTGTGAGAGAGAGAGAAGTTAGGTGATGGTGGGGGGGGGGCTGTGAGCAAGCCCGTAATCAAGCTGAAAACGCACTCTCTGCGACTGGCGAACCTGGTGCCTCCCACCTAATTGCACGACAAGAACTTGCTTGTCAGGCTTCCTAGAAGCCCAGTGATGACATCAGTTCCTCCTTCTATACTTGCAACCTGTGCAGTCACATCACTTAGCATGGCCCTTGCTGAGAGAGAGAGAGACTGGTGAAGATAGGGTGAGGGAGCTATGGTGATATGCGAAACAAAAAAAAGTTGCTTCGGGTACAGCTATGTAAGGGTCACCGATATGCTGCTGACAATGTACTTATTGGGGTGATAAGAGGGACAGGAGGAAAAGGGTTTCTGCCTTCTGTAGGCACTATGTAATGACACTATAAGGGCTTGATTTAAGCAGCTTCCTTTTCCCATAGGAAAACAGTAAAAAGGCCCTTCCAAGCTGCTGGAAGAGGGGCACTACCCAGAGGTGCGGGACTGGACTGAAAGGACAATAAGGAACAGGCCCTTAAAAAAAGGAGCTATATTACAACTTCTGGGGGATGAGGGGACATTGTGACTGAGGTCTTCAGGGTTGACTGTTAATTTTAAGGTTGACACTTAGATTCCCAAAATAATAATAATAATAATAGTCAACAGGGCACCTCATATCCTTGGCTTTGGCCCCACATGCTGCATAGGTTTCCTGGTATTGCCTCTGATTCTTCTGGTACATCTTTTTTTAAGCTTTGTTAAGGACTGCAAGGGAGCAGCAGTCTTTTCATCATGACCCCATCAGGATAGACAGCAGTCAAGTCCCAACAGCACAGTCCCAAAACTATAAGTGATGGTATACCGTGCAGAGGAGAATTAGATGAGGATGGGATGACCCAGAGAAGAGCAGCACCAACAGTGAACACAGAAATGTGCCTTTTGATATAGTCAGGTCTTGTGTGCTTAGTGTAAGAGTCAAAATGCCGACTTCTCCCAGGCACTGAATAAAGAAAAAGCATATGGAAAAAGTATGCTATGCACTTGCTGTTCAGTAGCTCGGGCTTGGCGATCGATCATCTGCATATATGACATATGAAGTCACTGCACAAAACATACAACAAAAAGCAACTCCAAATGATCAATCTGAAAATCGAGGTAAAAGTCTCAGTTTTACAAATGTGCCTTTAAGGGGGACAGTTGAGCCATTTTTGAATGAAAATCTAAACCTTACACGATAGTTAAAAACATTTCAAATTTGGAAGCATTTTACATTTAAGACTTCTATTTTTTGTTTTTTTACCAATATGTTATTTTTTTATAAAGGGAAGGGATTGCAATCATCTCAATTCTACTAAATTACAGATATAAAACCTACTATGACACCATCAGACCAATAAATCCGAGAAACATTTCATATAAAAATAACGTAGTAATCTAGATTTATAAGCCATCTTCCAAATTAGGGCACAAACATACAGCTACCTTTCTATGTTCTGACAACATTCTCAATGTCTAGGTTTCATGACAAATGTTAAAAGGGAAAGGGAAGCCAACAAATACTGTCATAAGAATCACCTGGGGTTAACACTGGCATCTGCAGTTTCAACAGATACACAGGAATAGCATGTTCTGTTCTGCATTATTTTACTTTGCTTCCTTTTTATTTTTTTTTTAAGATTTTCACATAACAGTAATGTGCTACCATTGTTACAATCAAACCGTGCTTTTATAGTATACAGTACCTAGTCAGAAAAAAAGTTTGGAGAAAAGTGTTTTAGAGGACACAAAAAGGGTTCTGCTTTTTTTTTTTTAAATAAATACTTTCCCAACTGAGGTTAGAAAAAGGAAAGGTCCAGGAATTTAAATCACACAGCAAATGTCATTGGATGAATGTACAAAACACAGGGACAGGCAAGTAAGAATAAAATTAAGGTAGGGTAGATTTTACACAGAAACATGACGACAGAAAAAGACCCAACTCCCTGGTCACCCAGTCAAACACCATAGGTTCTCTTTAGAAATAAGACTATCCTTTGAAATCTCCTAGTAGCTTCTGTTCAGCATACTAAAACATTTTAAATTGTGGCACCTTACTTTCACATTTCAAGCTGAAACCTGTAGTTGTGGCTTCCGGTTTTCCTCTCTGCCTCCAGATCAAAAGTTATAATCCTGACTTCCTTTTACTAATAATGCCAAGAACCAACCCAGGACTCAAAAAGGTACAACGCTGGGCAATTTACCTGACACTGTCAACAACACAGACACTGCTGCCAGAGAGGAACTAAATCAGTCATTTAGTGAACATTTTTCAGTGAAACCTATTAAAGAAGAATCTCTCATTAATAATCAAAATCTATATGCAGTGGAAGGAATCTATTGAGGCATGTCATAGATTTCCTAAATGTTGTCTCATGGAGAGAAAAACAAAAAAAAAGCAGAGCAGCTTAGAATTATATATGCAAATCTGTCTATGCCAAGAAAACAAATCTGCACACTTAAGCAAAAACCACCAAGTGAAGCTTATAAAACATAAATGCACTAATTTTAAAAAAGTGTTTCTAAAAGTCAATCAGCAGCGAGATCCAGCAGACATACCCTAAACAGAAGGCAAAGCTGCACAAAAAATTATGTACTAATCCACAAGATTCAAGAGAACACAGCCCCATACACTGATAAAGACAAAATGATCTTTAGGTCAATATTTAGATAAAATATTTTCATTGAACAGGCCAGTTAGACCAGATGTTAAAGCTGTGCAATGGACCTGTGAAATAGGCAAATTAAGTATATTTATAAACATATTTTCATAAGTGGATATTGTAACAGTGTTAAATTGTCAATAAGTATATTTTGGTATGCCATGATGATTAAAAAGCACTGCCTTCATTTGTCCTGAAAATTGTAAATTTTGAACAGTCAAATGATCATACCTTTTCTGCATTTCTTCAAAATTATTTTAGATAATTCTTTATTATTTATATCCACTGATCTAATCAGAGTACAAAGAACATGCATAATTAGGTAATATTTTGTTTAAATATTTATCTATGGACCCTTTTGTCTTTACTTCACAACACAAGCTTAAACATGAGTGAAAATAAAAAGTTTAAGCCATTCAAAATTATAGTTCACTGATTACAGGTTATATCCATAAGAACATAAGATATGCCATACTGGGTCAGACCAAGGTCCATCAAGCCCAGTATCCTGTTTCCAACAGTGGCCAATCTAGGTCATACGTACCTAGCAGCTTCCCCAAAAGACACAGATTCCACAATGCTTGTATTGGGTCAAGCATTGATATCCTGGGTCCCTTCTTAATAATGGTTTATGGACCTTTCCTCAAGGAACTTGTCCAAACCTTTTTTAAACCCAGCAACACTAACAGCCTTTACTACATCCTCCGGTAACAAATTCCAGAGTTTGATTACACGTTGAGTGAAAAAATATTTTCTTTTATTAGTCTTAAATAGTTTACCCTGTAGCTTTATTGCATGTCCCCTAGTCTTTCTATATTCTGATAATGTAAACAATCGATCTACGTTTACCCTTTCCACTCTGTTCATTAATTTATAGACTTCTATCATATCTCCCTTCAGCCGTCTCTTTTCCAGGTTAAAGAGCCCTAACCTTTTTAGCCTTTCTTCATAGGAGTATCCTTCCATCCCCTTTACCATTTTGGTGGCTCTTCTCTGAACCTTTTCTAATAACGCTATATCCTTTTTAAGATACGGCGACCAGAATTGCACACAATATTCAAGGGCCAGTCTCACCATGGAACGATATAGAGGCATTATAATATCTTTTGTTTTATTTTCCATTCCTTTCCTTATGAAACATAGAAACATGATGACAGAAAAAGACCACATGGCCTATCTAGTCTGTCCTTCCATATCTAGCATTCTATTTGCTCTCTTGGCCGCCGCTGCACACTGGGCAGAGGGTTTTAACATGTTATCCACAATGACGCCTAAAATCTTTTTCCTGGGTGGTGGTTCGTAATGTGGAACCTTGCATCGTGTAACCATAGTTTGAGTTGTTCTTCCCTAGGTGCATAACTTTGCACTTGTCCACATTAAATTTCATCTGCCATTTTGATGCCCAGTCTTCCCTCAACATATAAGGTTTTATCATGACAACGGGCCTTATATTTAAATGAATGCCTTCTTTATCAGAGTGAGCATTCAGCACGTAGTAAAGCTGGCTGCCTTAGAAATGGTTGCCAAATTAGAACACGTAGTCCATGCCAGTAACGCAACAATTTCAGTGGGCAACCATTTAACAGGAGATACATAATGTAACCACTTAATATAAACGCATGAATACTAGATAATGTTTTGTTATGTTTAAAACACGCACCAACTAGCAATATCAATTCACATATCTCTCAGGCTCAGGATAGCATTCTTGATTTAAGATGTTACCTAGACATACAAGTCATCAACAGGAAGCACTGTGATTACAACAAATACATTCCTAGCAATTAAGATGGATTCACAGCTAGAAAATTCCCTTTAAGAGAGGACCACTTCACTATGCTTCGGTGAAGTTAAATGTGCTCCTCCAAGCTCTAGTATGCAATGCTCATGCTCTCTACCATTCTTGCAATGGGATGGCTACAGGCAAGTACTGTAAGGAGTAGAGTGACCAATAAGAACTAATAGCTACAGATCTTATAAATCATAAGCAAAGCTATGTGGACTCTGGGCCTGCCTCCCATCCCAAAACATAATGTATAAAAGATTAAACAACCACCTTTCATAACCCCCACCCCCTCCTAGATAAAATACATCTTATTTGAACATCTTTCATCTCTCTCTCAAAAAAAGGGGATTTAAACATGCTAGCTACTGATGTATATATCTGTATCTATTCCTGGGGTATCAGAAACTTTAAAGGTAACTAGCCACTTTCTGAAAATAAGCCACCTAGTGTACTGACAGACCTAAACCAAGCCTAACTGCCTGCAGTATCGTTTTAACAGAGAAAACAAAAATGTAAAGAGTACTTTAGAAAAAATTGCTCTTCACCTGAGCCTGACATGACCAACAGTGGAAACAAGACCAACAGTGGAAACAAACATGCATTTACTCTAAGAAAGATGACAGGGCAGGCAGCGAAAAGAACAGCATATTTTACAATTAAAACAAAACTTTCAAAGCGGCTTTCTCCAGTGCTCTTCGGCTTTCCTTTTCAAGGGGGGGGGGCTGACTGAAAACCCAATTTACAAAGCTGTTGTGAGGGCCACTTCCAAGAGTGAGACTAAGGCCCCAGCCACCCAATGTTGTGAGAGAAGTGTTGATGTTGTGAACAAAGAATTGAAGAAAATTAGAGACGGGGGGGGGGGGAGCTTGTTGTTACTTCTGCTCCTGTCTGCTGGTTCCCGGGCCGCAGCCGCCGACGGCCCGGGCGCCAGAGAGAGACACAGAAAAGAAAATGGCGCAGCCTCGCGTCCCCCACGGCCGAGCCGCCCGCCGCCGCTTAACCTCCCGGACCCGGGCCTTGGGCGGGCGGCGCCCGCGGGGGGAGGAAGAGGCGGGGGAGGGCGGCTCGGGCCCGGCCGGCCTTCGGGGGAACAATGGAGCCGGCGAGCGCCTCGGCCATGTCGGGAGGAGAGAGGCCGCCGCGGGCCCGCACGCTACTCACCGTTAGCTCGGAAATCCACGTTAATCTGCGGGAGAGAGAGAGAAAGAGAGAGACACGCGTGAGAATCACAGAGCAGCCCCGAGAAAGGCCTAGTCCGCGGGCTCGGCGCTGCGCCTCCGGGGGGAGCCGCCGACACCACCCCCCCCCCCCGTCCGTTTTATTCCCCTCACATTTACACGGGCGCGCTATAAACGCTTCGCCATTAACACGAACGACCCCCCCCCCTTAAACTTTCCAGTACGAGGTCTCGCAGCAAGCCGACGGCCGCTCCGCGCGTGCGGTCCGCCTCGGATTTCAGCGCCTTTGCACCCCGGCGGCGGCGGCATCAAACCCCCCGTTCATCATTTCGCAGCAGAGCCCGAGGGAGAGAGCGAGGCATGGGGCGGGCGGGCGTACCTGGGAATCGTTGTGCAGCTGATCCCCGCTCATTTTGGCTGATGTGCAGTTGATAGTTTAAAAAATGTTGGGGGTTGGGATGTCTCTAAAATGAATTGGTTTGTTTTGAAGGAAAGGTGCCCGCCTGCCAGCGCTGAAGGCAGAATAAGAAAAGAGAACAGTTGTGTAACAGACTAAGTCCTAATTTCGCTTCACTGCGCCTGCGCGCCACTTTAAATGACTTCATTTGTATGCGGGGCTCCGCCCCCTGTCCTCTGGCTTGCGTTTTGCCGGGTCGCGGGCATGTTTGCTGAGAGCCATGTGGCACGGAAAGGAACCAGCTAGTGTGCGCGGTTGCTCGGCGTAGCTTCGGGGTTTCTTTTCCCCCTTCTCGCATCTGCTTATATCGCTGAAGCTGTCATTCAGTCCGTTCACTGTAAATGGTGAAAAGAGGTTTTATATTGAATACAATGACAGCAAAACACAGACCTAGGAGTGAAAGCATCATTTCCCCCATAATTTATAAATGTGTTTTTATTTGTATTAGCTCTGCACTTAAGTTCGTCCTAGTAGTGCTATAAATAATCACGTTCATATTGTCCAGATATTTTGGTGCCTTCAAAATGTGTCACCCTAGGCAGTGGCCTGTGCCTAAGTTTGGTCCTGTCCATGTCTTTCACCAACTTGAAGAATTTGCCATCTTATTTTGCTTATGACAATGAATATTTAAAACGAGATATTGTGTGCTCTGAAGGCTGTTTTACACCAAAAGGCAGGCCTTTTGTAATCATGCCCTCTACCAATGGTCAATATCACTATGAAAACAAGAAATGAGTAGCTTAGTGGTTAGAGCAATAGCCCAGTACCCATAAACTGAAGGTTCAATTCCCCCTCGCACTCCTTGTGATCTTTGGTAAGTCACACATTGCCTCCAAAGAAAAGGTCTGGCAATCTACCTCTAGTCATACTTGGCTGAGAAAACCCAGGGACTGCTGGGTCACCAATAGTCATCATTGACTTGACAGCACTTAAAAAAAAAAGAACTTAAGATATACCATGCTTACACCAAGGCTCCATGAAGCCATCATCCTTTCTCTGACAATGGACAGCCCAGGTCACCAGGGAATAGAGATACATCCCAAAAACAATATTCATTCCTTGTTGCTCATGCCCAAGGATAAGAAATGGTTTTCTCCAAGTCTGCCTGGCTATTGTTGTGGGCTTTTCTTTCAAGAATTTGTCCAAACACCTTTTAAATCCAGCTATGTTACATGCCTTGACCAGATCCTCTGGCAACAGATTCTTTATCTTGGCTATAAACTGGCTGAAAAAATAATTTTTTTCAACATTTTTTTTTAAATCTGCAACCTGGCACGAAACAACAACATGTTGGTTTCCTTGTGCTATTTGATAAATAACCATTCCCTGTTTATCTGTTCAACCCCCTCCTGGTGTCTATTTATTTATTTATTTTATTTATAGTCTCTTTTATACCGCGCTATTCAGCATCAGCGAGGTTTACAATAAACAATGAACACACACATTTCCAATAGTACTTTGTGTTTACATGTGAACAGGAAATTCAACTTGGTTAACAGGGGGAACTATATACAATAACAATATATACAATTTACAGACTAGTCATGTATGTGCTCGTATGGTTTCAGACAGTGGAGATTTGGGTGGTTTCAGCAATTGGTACTGAGCTTCTATAGGTTTCTGGGTAATGTAGGAGGAAGAGGTAGTGTTTCACGGCCTTCCTGAATTGGAATATGTCTGGGATTGTTCGGATGTTGTGAGGGAGGTTATTCCAGATCATTGGTGCATAAAATTTGTAGGCCCTGCTGGATGTTGACTTGGTGCATTGAGTTATTGATCTTGGGACTATCAAGGTGTTTTGTGCTACTGACCTTCTGTCTATACCTCACTTCCCAGTTTCTTCCTGTCTTTTATCTTATGGTTTTTATGCTTTCCCTGGCTCTTGCTCCTCTTTATCTAGTTCTCTAAGGTTGACCTCACTTATCATCCCTGACTTTCTTCTCTCTTACCCCAGTGAGCATTCTATTGTCATTTAGTGCCCCTATTATTCACTATCATTTCTAAAATGCTACATGTGTGTGCGGTGCCATGCAGACACATATCAGACAGTCCCTAGACTTACAGTCTAGTAAAGATACACAGGCATGACAGACAAGATTGTCTAGATTTAAAAGAATATATTATAGAGAAGTGGTCCAGATATAAAATGTTTCCAGCAGAATCAATTTGTATGACTGCGATAAGCATTTATTTTGCAATATTTTTTTCTTGAGTGAATCTATTTCTTCTGTGTTCTTTCTACTTGACTTCAAATGCACCCAATATAAATGTTTCAGTGGAGCTCCTGTGCCTTCAGTTGTACCAGCAGCTTCCACTTCAGTTGTTCATCTTTTCTTTTTGCTCACCTTGGTCACATTCGGTATGGCTTTGGTTCATATAACTCTTCCGAAGCCACTGTTAGCTTGCTTTCTAATTTATTCATTTATATCATACTTGTTGGTCAATCAAGTGAATGGCTGGAGACAGATATTCAAGAACCAAGATCTGCACATGTTGCTAACACAGACGAGCTTAGAGCTGCCGCAGCAAATGCTGACATAGACAAAAGCAGTGGGCCCTCAGCTAGGATACACTTGGTGCCTATGTTTACCAGCAAGGCCGAACATTACAAAGCCAACGCAGCAAGCACTCATCATGTTCAGTTTCAGTTGTCTGCGGCAGCTACCTAGTGGTGACCTGCGAGAAGGCAAGAAGAAACAGAGAAAATGTTTTCTTAACTGGAAGAGCTGTGTGTGATTGCTTTTAACATTGTCCTCCATAGTATGGGTCAGTGTTTTCTGTTATTTTTGCATGGAAGTAAGTGCTTGTAAAGTTATACACACATGCAGTCTGTGCTTGCATAACTTTACCCAAAACAAGTGGAAATATTCTCAGAGGTAGGAAGACATTTGCATCTATATAGTAGCATAGTGCATGACGGCAGATAAAGTATACAAAAAAGAACCACTAATTGCAAATAAGCCAAAATCATACAATATCACATTGCAATAACCTAGTTTAAAGATGTATTTAATATATAAATTATACCTCATATAATGATCCAAAAAATGTAAACATAAAACACAAACAATATTATATATGTGTTGTATTACTAATTCTTAACTAATACATAACAAATATAAATACAAAATCACCCCCGAATTTTATACATATCTTCAATTTCTAAAAACAATACAATATAACCATTTTGCATGTATAATTCATCCTATACACTTTCTTTTGAGGCCCTACCACAAAACCCTAATACATCATGTATAATTTTATCAAAAGGTTTGCCACAAAACTCCAAAACCCTAATATATCTTATCTGATTTCATTGAAAGATTTGTCTCAAACCCCAATGCATCATAAACAATTTAATTAAAAGGTTTACCACTAAACCCATATCATATCTAATTTTCATTGAAAGATTAGCCACAAAACCCAATGCATCATATCCGATTTCATTGAAAGGTTTACCACAACACATATAGTATCGTTTGTGTTTTATGTTTAAATGATGTTTTTGATCATTATATGAGGTATAATTTATATATTAAATACATCTTTAAACTAGGTTATTGCAATGTGATATTGTATGACGGCAGATAAAGGCCAGTATGGTCCATCTAATGTAGGGTGGTGCTTGCTGCTCTGTGCAGGTTACCCCCCTTGATGCCATTGTTTAGGGTTGTTCCACTGCTCCATGCAAGTTACTCCCCTCAATGCCTTTGTTTAGAGTTGTACCCATCGTGATCTGTGTCCGTCTCATACCTTTCTGAATTCTATCAATGTTCTTGCCCCTCCACCCTTTGAAAATATACAAATACACATGTACGTTTACCCCAAAAATGTGTATCTATCAAAAAAACAAAGTATTAATGTAAGCACTTAAATTCCTTAGGGTAATTCAAGATGGAAGTATGTACATGTATTCATTTTGAACATTTGCTGTGCCCACACAGGGAAAAGGATGCATGTAATATTCATGCATGCACTTAGTTATAAAATTAGCCCCTTAGTTTGTAGTAAGCATTCTCATTGTTATTATCTAAGAGGATAATTTTATGACAACCTGCCTATGTTTCTAAGTTATGCCAATTTTCAAATGAAATACCCCACCGCTATTACAGCTAGGGGTCATCGGCACCATTTTGGATCAGGGAGTGAGTGAGTGAGTGGGCCTCACTCCTGCTTCTGCTAGGCACCAGGAACCCCGGTAAGGCTGAGGGACACTGCTGGTCAGAGTCTCGAGAGTGGGTTCAGGTGAGGGGTGAATTGTGCCAGAGTGGAGGAGGGAGTTAGTTTTACAGAAAATCAGCAGCATTAGGAGAGGGATTAGGGGGATTGGAGGCATTGGGAAGGGGTCTAGGGGGAATTGAATGTTGGGGTGGTCAGGGGGGAGATCAAGATCAGGGAGGCCCAGACCTCAATACTGACAGCTGTCCCTACCTGCAGGCACTTAAACATGCCACGGGACAGGTGTAAATGCTGACATCTAGAGTTTCCCCTGCAGACATGGATATTCCGTATGAAAAGGGGAATCCACATCTGTGTTGTAGACCTGCCGAAGCCACTTCCTCTCCCCACCCTCACCATGCCTCCAGGATTTTTAAATGGTAAGATTGGTGAGTCTGACATCAGTAAAGCCTTTGACACTGTTCCTCACAGGCGACTTATAAACAAACTGAGCACCCTAGGGATGGACCCTAAAGTTACTGCTTGGTTTAGAAATTGGTTGGGTGGGAGGCGACAAAGAATACAGGTAAATGGAGCTCACTCTGAGGAGAAGGAGGTTACCAGTGGTGTGCCCCAAGGATCTGTCCTTGGTCCGATTCTTTTTAACATCTTTGTTAGTGATATAGCGGAAGGGCTGTCGGGTAAGGTTTGCCTCTTTGCAGATGATACCAAAATCTGCAATAGAGCAGACACCCAGGAAGGTATAGATAACATGAGGAGGGATCTAGCTAAGCTTGAAGAATGTTACTGTATGGTCTTATCTCACAGAGTAAAAGTACTGTTGAGTTATATAAATGATGTCTTACTCCAAAACTTTTACAGAACTATAATCTTATGGCTGTTCCCGATGTTACCTCATTAGTCATACATTTGTATAAAAGCAACAGGTCTCAGACTTTAGAGAGCTAGTGGTCCTTATTCAGTATTGACCCATGCTCTAATTTGCATCAATGACCCATATGTTGCTTCAATGTTTGATTAATAATCACTTGCGATTCAATATTGGTCTTGAAAAAGGAAATGAAAAAGTGAGTGCTTATCTTTAAATCTGCCCGACGCCGATTTCAGCGCTATCGCGTTTCACAATCAAGCTGTTTCTTCAGGGGCTAGAACCACTCAATTTCCACAGTTGAATGCTCTGAATGGCAAGTTCGGTTCACAATATTCTTATAGGCATCTCATTCTGTATGGGGAATCATATGTTAGTTCCTTCATTAATTCCAACTTAAATTTGACTACACATAGATAAATATGCAATATTAAAGACTTAAACTATTTTACCGTAGCTGTATTGTCAGTTGCTTCTCTCTCCAAAACCGTGTGTCTCTGAACAACGCCGCGCATGCGGTCTTGGAATCCTGCCTGCTATTTATCCTCCTCCTACTGATATTGTTAACCCTTAAACGCACAGGTTCCAATCGATTTGTGTATTAAGACCCCCTGGTTTTACAGTTTGCAACATGAATATCCATCTTTGTTCCTTCATTATTAATGTTTGATCCCGTGATCTTCCTTCAAATCCTGACATGCAATGGTCAATGCAATAACATTTTAAATCTTCAAATCTATAACATTCCTGAAGACAGTGTTCCACCATCGGGGCAGTCAATGTGCGGCATTTTAACCTGCTACGGTGTTCTGCTAGTCGGATTTTAAATTGCCGTGATGTTTTCCCGATGTATAATAGCCCACACGGGCATTCGATGGTATAGACTATATATGATGTACTACAGTTTGTGTAATAACGTAACTGATAAATTTTGCCGTGATGTTCAAATGTAGTAATTTCTTTAGTGACTTCACACATCTGACACGATCCACATCGAAAATGGCCCGTCAGTTGATTTAACTGATTATGTTCTAAAGACCGTAACTTGGTAGGGCTCAGCATTTCTTTGAAATTTCTGTGTCGTTGCCAGACACATCTTATTCTCATATCTTTAAGCATTGGAATGCTCTGGAGCACATTTAGATGTTTGTTCAAAATTTTTTGAATCTTGTAATCAAACGGAGAATGTTTCGTTATTAGATTCACAACTGATTCCTCTGGATGTTGTATGCTTTATTTAATAATAGAGAACAATTGTTGATACCTCGCACACAAGGTCATGCCTTTGGTCTGCGGCAATCTAAGGGAGCGATATAGTATAGTGGGTGAAGTACTTTTGTCCACTAAAGAAAAGTGGGACCTAGGTGTGATTGTGTCTGATGATCTCAAAGTAGCTAAACAGGTAGAAAAGGCGACGGCAAAAGCTAGAAGGATGCTTGGGTGCATAGGGAGAGGAATGGCCAGCAGAAGAAAGGAGGTGATAGTGCCTCTGTATAAGTCTTTGGGACGACTTCATTTGTAGTATTGTGTGCAATTATGGAGACCGCACTTTCAAAAGGATATAAACAGGCTGGAGTCAGTACAGAGGGTGGCAAATAAAATGGTTAGTGGTCTTCATTATAAAGCATAGGAGGACAGACTTAAGGATCTTAATATACACCTTAGAGGAGAGGTGGGATAAAGCTAATATGATTGAGACATTTAAATACCTCCATGGCATAAATGCACAGGAGGAGAGCCTCTGCTATGAGGGGACATGGGATGAGGGTGAAAGGGGATAGATTCAGGAGTGATATGCGGAAATATTTCTTTACAAAAAGAGTGGTGGATCCATGGAATAGTCTCCCAGTGGAGGTGGTAGAGATGAGGACAGTATCTGAATTCAAAGAAGCATGGGACAAACACGGAGAATCTCTAAAAGAAAAAAGGGGACTGTTGTAGTGGTTTATATGTGAGGACAGACTAGATAGGCCATGTGGTCTTTTTCTGTTGTCATGTTTTTATGTTTCTATCTTATGTTCTTATGTTCTTCTCAGTGTGCAACGGCAGCCAAAACAGCAAATAGAATGCTAGGAATCATAAGGAAAGGAATGGAGAATAAAGCAAAGGATATTATAATGCCTCTGTATCGTTCCATGGTGCAATCACACCTTGAATATTATGTGCAATTCTGGTCCCCATATCTTAAGGATATAGCTGAATTTCCAAAAGGTACAAAGAAGAGCAACAAAAATATCGATACATCAGGAAGATGTATTACAACTATTAGATAAACTGAAGAGTAGCAAATCACCTGGGCCAGATGGTATACATCCAAGGGTGTTGAAAGAACTGAAATATGATATTTCAGACCTGCTATTAGTAGTCTGTGAACTATCATTAAAATCATCTCTAATATCTGAAGATTGGAGGATCGCCAATGTAATACTAATTTTTAAAAAGGGTTCCAGGGGTGATCCAGGAAACTACAGACCAGTGAGCCTGACGTCAGTACTGGGAAAAATGGTAGAAACCATCATAAAGAATAAAATTACTCAGCATGTAGATAGTCATGGCCTAATGGGAGACAGCCAACATGGCTTTAGACAAGGAAGATCTTGTCTTACTAATCTGGTATGTTTTTTTGAAGGTGTGAATAAACAGGTGGATAAAGGTGAGTCAGTTGATATAGTGTATCTGGACTTTCAGAAAGCCTTTGACAAGGTCCCTCATCAGAGACTTTTGGCAAAACTAAAAATAGGAGGCAGTGTACTACTGTGGATCAGGAACTGGTTAAAAGATAGAAAGAAGAGGGTAGGGCAAAATGGCCAATTTTCCCAATGGAGAAAGGTGAATAATGGTGTACCCCAGGGATCTGTGCTGGGTCCGCTGCTTTTTGACATATTCATAAATGACCTGGAAAGTGGAATAACGAGTGAGGTTATCAAGTTTGCAGATGACACAAAACTATTTAAAGTTGTTAAAACCCAAGAGGATTGTGGAAAATTGCAAGAGGATCTTGATAAATTGGAAGACTGGGCATCAAAATGGCAGATGAAATTTAATGTGGACAAGTGCAAAGTTATGCACCTAGGGAAGAACAACCCAAACTATGGTTACACAATGCAAAGTTCCACATTAAGAACCACCACCCAGGAAAAAGATTTAGGCGTCATTGTGGATAACATGATAAAACCCTCAGCCCAGTGTGCAGCGGCGGCCAAGAGAGCAAATAGAATGCTAGGTATCATAAGGAAAGGAATGGAAAATAAAACAAAAGATATTATAATGCCTCTATATCGTTCCATGGTGAGACCGCACCTTGAATATTGTGTGCAATTCTGGTCGCCATATCTTAAAACGTATATAGCGTTATTAGAAAAGGTTCAGAGAAGAGCCACCAAAATGGTAAAGGGGATGGAAGGATACTCCTATGAAGAAAGGCTAAAAAGGTTAGGGCTCTTTAACCTGGAAAAGAAACGGCTGAGAGGAGATATGATAGAAGTCTATAAATTAATGAACGGAGTGGAACGGGTAAATGTAGATCGATTGTTTACGTTATCAGAATATAGAAAGACATGGGGACATGCAATAAAGCTACAGGGTAAACTATTCAAGACTAATAAAAGAAAATATTTTTTCACTCAATGTGTAATCAAACTTTGGAATTTGTTACCGGAGGATGTAGTAAAGGCTGTTAGTGTAGCTGGGGTTAAAAAAGGTTTGGACAAGTTCCTGGAGGAAAGGTCCATAAACCATTATTAAGAAGGGACCCAGGATATCAATGCTTGACCCAGTACAAGCATTGTGGAACCTGTGTCTTTTGTGGAAACTGCTAGGTACTTATGACCTAGATTGGCCACTGTTGGAAACAGGATATTGGGCTTGATGGACCTTGGTCTGACCCAGTATGGCATATCTTATGTTCTTATTTAAATATGGTAAAGGAAATGGAAGGATACCCCTATGAAGAGAGGCTTAAAAGCAGTGGCAGGATCCGATCCAAGCAAAAACTGGTTTGGATCGATTCCGGCACTGATAGGACCGAGCAGGCGGCAGCATGGTACGCGTTTCTGTTGTTGTTGCCACATGCTCAGGCCGCTGGTGGTCACCACAGGGCAGCAGCTCCCTGGTGGCCCAGCAGCCCGATCCCCCCTTTGCCGCAAGTAGTTTGACGGCATTGGGGGCTTCTCGCAATGCCGTGGTCCCCTGATGCTGTCAAACTACAGGCGGGCAGGGGGAGTCCCACCAGTGCAGCGCCGGCATCTGGATGCCGTTTTTGTCCCAGTTCACCCAACATGACCCGTGGCAAGAACTGGTTCACATGAACCAACCCGATCCCACCACTGCTTAAAAGGTTAGGGCTCTTCAACTTCGAAAAGAGATGGCTGAGAGGGAATATGATAGAGGTCTATAAATTAATGAATGGAGTGGACAGGTAAACATAGATTGGTTGTTTACGCCATCAAAAAGTAGAAAGACTAGAGGACACATAATGAAGCTACAATGTAACCCATTTAAGACTAATAAGAGAAAATATTTTTTTACTCAACGCATAATCAAACTCTGGAATTTGTTACTGGAGGATGCAGTAAAAGCTGTTAATTTAGTTGGGTTTAAAAAAGCTTTGGACAGGTTCCCAGAGGAAAGGTCGATAAACCATTATTAAGGAGGACACAGGAAATCCACTGCTTGCCCCAGGAGAAACACTGTGAGACCTGTGTACCTCTTTGGCAACCTGCCAGGTACTTCTGGCCTGGATTGGCCATTGCTGGAAACAGTATACCGGGCTTGATGGACCTTGGACTAACCCAGTAAGGCATTTCTTATGTTCTTATCCCTGCTTCTCAGAAGCTTCTCTTCTAAAATGTAATTTACACCTGCATGCCAATCTACAAGTGTTAATGCTGCTTTTTTAGACATGGGGATGCTTCAAAAATAACCCCTCACAGTATGAAGCAATACAAAATTATTAAGTCACATGCTTACTTCAGATAGCAGTAAGTTACATAAAGTAAGTGTATAATAACAATAATTATAGCAGTGGGACATCACAGCTAATGCTGAATGGTTTCAACTCCATTAATTTGGGTCCTACTCAAGGATTTATCAGTGCAAAACGTATGCTGATCCAAATAGGGTAGTTTTCTTTCAAAATTGATGTTATGTCTTTTAAATTTAAAGCTTCCAAGTATTTTGGGAGTCGGTCGTTATTGCTTTAGGAGTTCCAATCACAATTAGTATTACCATTGTTTTCTTCCTCAAAAGTCTTTCTACTTCCATTTGTAAATAACAGTTTTGTTATTTCTTCCTGCAGTTTTTCATCAATTCTACTCTTGTCTGATATTGCCACATCTATAAACAATACTTCCTTATCATCCTGCTAGATCAGTCCCGACGAGTGGGTTATACTCTTTTGCCAGCAGACTTGAACAACTTTAAGTGATGCATCATTGGGTATAGATGCTGGTGCAGCAGTGAGAGAAGCCAGTTTTGTCTGCTTCCAGCAGGTGGCAAGGTGTTTGGACTGAGGAACAGTGCAGATAGGCCTGTCTCTCTTGGCCCATACCACGGTACTATGAGACTGGTAGGCTAAGGTTACCAGATCTCCCCCCACCCCCGCCTTTTTCAGGGATTGTCCCTGATTTTAGAGCTGTGTCCCCATTTCTCACCTGTTTGGCAGTCTCCTGTCCCCGATTCCAGCAATACTACTACTATTAATCACTTATATGCACTACAAGGCGTAGTGACAGAGGGGATAGAAAAAAAACATTATTTTCAATATAGTGATTTTAATATATCAGCTTTCAAATTTACATCCATGATCTTTATATTTTATTTATATTGGAGTGGAGGAGTGGCCTAGTGGTTGGGGGCAAGGTACTTCAGGCCGGAAGGTCGGGGGTTCAAATCCCACTAGAGGACAGCAACCTTGGGCCGGAAGGACTGGGGTTTCTAGTCCCACAGGTGCTCCTTGTGGTCTTGGGTAAGCCACTTAACCCTCCATAGCCCATGTTCCCTGTAAAATAGTTATCTCCAAGTTATAATGCCCTGTTCAATGTAATTTCAGTTTGTTCAATGTAAACCGCACTGATGCAGAATAGCGCGGTATATAAGAGAATGTAAATAAATAAATATTTTACACAGTACAGGAGAAATGCATTGCTGTTTCTATTCATCTGTCAATTTGTCTTCTTTTTTTTTTTTTAATTAGAATTTTTCAAAACTTACAAAGGCAAGCAGAAAGAAACATACAGATGATCTATTAATAATAAGAAACAAAGCAAAAGACAAACATTTTAACAATACATCCTACCTAGCCCACAATATGGGGAGATTATAAAGAACCACAATAAAAAAAAAAAGGAAAAAAGCCAAGAGCCTTAACTCTTGAAAGCTAGACAGCAATATTAACAAACCACCCACCCCAGTCACTTAGTGCCAAGCCCCTTTTTATCACAAAGGAATACTTCAAGTTGAGTAGGGTCAAAGAAAACAAACCTAGATCCCTGAAAAGTTAACAAACACTTACAGGGATATCGAAGAAAAAAAGTAGCCGATAAGGCAATCACCCTAGGTTTAAGGGCCAAAAAACCCTGTCTCCTAGCCTGAGTTGCCTTACAGACATCTGGAAAAATTTGCACTCTAGCACCACAGAAAGGTACAGACATATTCTTAAAATAACTTCGAAACACAAGAGCTCTATCCTGGTCAGACAGAAATGAAACCACCAAAGTGGCTCTAGAAGAAATATTATCTTGTGAGTCCTCCAGGAATTTGGTGAGTCCAAGGCTAGCCTGACCTTGAACTTCATCAAACCCTCCCGGGGAACCCTGAGACAAACCTCTACCAGTCAAATAATAACATTTAGAGAGACAAATGGAATCAGCAGAAGCCAAGCCCAAAACCTCTCTAAAATACTTCCTCAATAAGATTTCAGCTGATAGCAAACGACAATAAGGAAAATTCAACAATCTAACATTCTTTGCACGAAACATATTATCGTATTGTTCCATCTTATGGTGTAAAACTAAACTATCTTTTATATGAGAGGAATTCACAGCTTTAAGAGCCTGACACTGATTTTCACAACCAATAACCTGATTAGAAACAGTCTCCACCTTATTATCCACTTCTGTCAACCGAGCAGTAATCTCCGAAGAGAAACTACAAAGTTGCACAACAGTGGGTACCAGGGAACTTTCAATGCGGGTAACCACCTTCCAGATATCAGCCAGAGTTACCTGATCATCAGGCACTATTCTGGCTTCTCCTGGAATGGGTGCCCATACAACCGGTTTCAGTTTTTCCCCCACTCCAATCAGGGTACTCTGCTGAAACCGTGTGCCCTCTGAAGCAGACAAAGGAGGAGATATATAAACTGGAGGAGAAGGTGGTGTCCGGTCTGGGGAACTCAAAGACACTGGAGAGGGCCAGAGCACAAGAAAGTCAGGGTCAAGTGTTGCATCCACACCAGACAGTACCTTAACATGTCTATCCATAGGGCCCACCGCAGGCTCAGCTGCCACTGCTGGCTCAGTCTTCTTCTTCCGTTTTCCCATCGGGATCTCCACAGCCGTAGGCTCCCCCAGATATTATGCTCCAAGGGGCTCCCAAGAGGCCTAAACTGCCCCTTGTATCTAGCCCCTTCTATCGCTGCCCCGACTAGCGCCTCCGGCTGCGCCAAACCAAGGAACCTTTAAAAGAAGCCCCCGGTGACGTCGGGGCCGCCGGAGCAGGTGCCTGCCACACCCGACCTCTGCGCTGCCTCTCAGATCTCTCCCAAGGCACTTCTCCCACTGCTCCGGTATTTGAAGAAGCCCCCGGTGACGTTGGGGCCGCCGGAGCAGGTGCCTGCCACACCGGACCTCTGCGCTGCCTCTCAGATCTCTCCCAAGGCACTTCTCCCACTGCTCCGTTATTTGAAGAAGCCCCCGGTGACGTCGGGGCCGCTGGAGCAGGTGCCTGCCACACCGGACCTCTGCGCTGCCTCTCAGATCTCTCCCAAGGCACTTCTCCCACTGCTCCGGTATTTGAAGAAGCCCCCGGTGACGTCGGGGCCGCCGGAGCAGGTGCCTGCCACACCGGACCTCTGCGCTGCCTCTCAGATCTCTCCCAAGGCACTTCTCCCACTGCTCCGGTATTTGAAGAAGCCCCCGGTGACGTTGGGGCCGCCGGAGCAGGTGCCTGCCACACCGGACCTCTGCGCTGCCTCTCAGATCTCTCCCAAGGCACTTCTCCCACTGCTCCGGTATTTGAAGAAGCCCCCGGTGACGTCGGGGCCGCCGGAGCAGGTGCCTGCCACACCGGACCTCTGCGCTGCCTCTCAGATCTCTCCCCTCAATTTGTCTTCTTGAAAGTGATATTTATTTTATTTATTTATTTACATTCTCTTATATACCGCGCTATTCTGCATCAGTGTGGTTGTTCCTGTCATGGGATGGGTGCGAGAGGGGGCAAGGTAATGACTTCTCTTCCCTCCTCCACGTCCTGTTGCTCAAACCTGGAACTAAGATGGTATCCCTATCACCCCCTCCCCCTAAGATTACCAGATATTTTTCTGAAGTGTGTGGGGAGGGGCACCATAGTTCCAGTTTTGATCAACAAGGCGTGGAGGAGGGAAGATAAGTCATTACCTTGCTCCCCCCAGGCCATCTAATGGCAGCCACAATATCATTTCCAAGCAGACAAACCAACAGAAATACAGAAACAGTAGTGCATGTCCCCCATACCACGCAAACATAAACATCATGGATGTAAATTCTAAAACTGACATTCAGATCACTAAATTGAAAATAAATGTGGGTTTTTTTACCCTCTTTGTTCCATTGCTAGAACTGGGGACAGGAGCAGAGTTGCCAAGTTACCCAGTTCCAGGAATTAGTTTTTAAGCTATTTCTGGATTTTTGACATTCTCATTCTGATGCATTATGGGACCTTCAGAACTGATTTCAATGGGCAAAATCAGGGACTATGAACTACCATACTGCGTTGCAAGGCAAATTTAAAACCAGAACTGGCAAAAATCTCATTCCTGGAACTGAGTAACTTGGCAACTCTGCAAGAGGCTGCAAAATCAGGGCCATCTGGTAACCTCACCTCCCCAGCACTTTGAATAAGTATCGCACATTTGCTTGGTAACCTTATGATAGGCCCAACTTTGCTGGAAGCTCTCCTTGAGCTGGCAGCTTTCCTGCGTCCATAGGTTTGCCAACCGACTGGTTTTACGCTGGCCTGGCCAGTTTTATAAGCAGGAGGCAGATGGCCGGCAAGACAGTAAAACCGGCCAATAAAGGGTCAATTTTCTGCCGATCTCTGATTGTTCCCACTCTCACCCCCTCCTCCGCCACTGCTGCCACTTTTCCTATGTTTGCAGCGGCGGTGGTGGGCCTCAGACGTCTAACACTCCACAAAAATAGCAGCATGGGTCTTTGCAACTCATACTTGGAAGGACTGCAAATACCCCCCCCCCCCATGAATTGTGCTTTTTTTTGTGGAGTGCTTCAAATCTGAGGCCTGTCTGCAGACAAAGGAAAAGCAGTAGTGGCGGGGGGAGGGGGGAGCGGGGGATGCAGGACACAGAGGGGGATGGGAGAATGGCTGGACGGGGATGCAGGACATAAAGGGGGTGGGGGGAATGACCGGAAGAGAGATGCTGGACATATAGTAGAGGGGTAGACAACAGACACAGGGTGGGGGACATAAGAGGATAGAGGGCACATGGTGGATACAAGGTGGGGTAGAGGGATGGAGGGCAGATGTTGGACAAGGGGAGATAGAAGAGATGTTGGACCTGGCGTGGGGGAGAGAAGGAGATGCTGAATATGGAGGGGATAGGATGAGAAAAAGGGGGGAGCTGCTAGATGGGGAGAGAGGAGGGAGACACAAGACAACGCAGGAGAGAAGGGGACAGATGCTAGACACAGGGAGGGTGGAAAAGAGAAAGGAGAGAGTTAAAGACTGTGAATAATTGGCTGGTGAAGAATAGAGAGAT
Source organism: Ichthyophis bannanicus (assembly GCA_033557465.1). Lineage (NCBI taxonomy): Eukaryota > Metazoa > Chordata > Amphibia > Gymnophiona > Ichthyophiidae > Ichthyophis > Ichthyophis bannanicus. The sequence continues at coordinate 66,634,510 of CM066049.1, forward strand.
GGGGAGTGAGAGAGCTGTGTTAAAGGTTGAACCGTGGTAGGAAGACACAGTTAAAAGATGAAGATAGAGAACTGAATAGTGAGAAGGAGAAATGAAATCTGAGTTGATAGAGAAAAATGGAAGAAAGCCAAAAGGAAAAGATCAATGTTAGAAATGGAAGGAAGTGAAGAGGACAGGAAGGAAGAGAAGTGGCAGATGGACCAGAGACCCTAAAGGCTAAGAGAAGACGAGAAAAGCAGAAACCAGAGATTTGGATCAACACGATTAGAGAATAAAATGACCTGACAGCAAAGGCACAAAAATAATGTTATTTTCTATTTTGTAACTGGAAAATGTCATTTTTTGGAAAGTACTTCTGCCAGGAGTCTGGACTGGTGTTGGACATGACTGGGGCCTAGCCCAAAGCAAAAATCTGAGAGGGGAACCCTAAAGCCTGCTAGCAAACAGCACCTTTTTCAGTTTCAGACACGTCCAAGACCCTCTCTGGCCTTGAGGCCCAGTGCAATTGTCCTGGTTGATCCCTCCTTATACAAATCCACTCTCTTCTCAAAAAAATGCAACAAATGAGACAAATTTAATATCTGTGGTAATAATTCTTTTAAAAAGCTTCATTCAAATTGATGTCAAAGAATGAGGTGTCTCCTATATTCATTAACAACACCCATTAACCCATATGCTTTTTGCAGTAGTAAAGTTTATTCACAAATTCATCATCTTTCATAAAAATAAAAGCACTTATCTGTGAAAAATTGACTGAATTTCACCAATAAATGTTCATGAGCAGCACTATCACCACACCAATTATTCTTAAAAAAATTTAGATTGTTCTTGTATGTATATCCTCCCATCAACATCTCGACCCTTGGCATCAGCGTTCACCCTCTGGTTTTGTCAGGGGTTACTATAAAAAAAAGGAGGAATTGTGAACAGATCCTAAAAATGACGGAACATTACTTGCTTGAAGTTACATATTACCACATCATGGCAGACTACAACTTCCGAACGTCAAACATGCATAAAGAAACATTACCGGAGACTTCCTCTTAAAGAAAACAATGCTACTCCACCAGGTTTTAGTTTTATTTTTGACTATATATTTCTCTTTTTACTTTGTGGTCACATTGGTGAAGGCCTTGTGTGCCTGTGTGACCTGAAAATGGGAACAACAAGTGAGGTGATCAAATTTGCAGATAACACAAAATTATTCAAAGCTGTTAAAATTGCAAGAGGACCTTGATACACTGGGAGACTGGGCATCCAAATGCAGATGAAATTTAATGTGGACAAATATAAAGTTATGCACGTAGGGAAAACAAACAAAACTGCGGTTACACAATGCAAGGTTCCACATTAGGAACCACCACCCCGGAAAAGAATTTGGGTGTCATCATGGATAATATGTTGAAACCCTCTGGTCAGCATGCAGTGGTGGCCAAGAAGGCAAATTGAATGTTAGGAATCATAAGGAAAGGAGAGTAAAACTAAGGATATTATAATGCCTATGTATTGCTCCATGGTGCGACCGCACCTTGAATATTGTGTGCAGTTCTGGTCGCCATATCTTAAAATGCATATACCGGAATTAGAGAAGGTACAGAGAAAAGTCACAAAATGATAAAGGGGAGGAAGAATACCTCTGCAAGGAAAGGCTTAAAAGATTAGGGCTCTTCAGCTTGGGAAAAAGACAGCTGAGGAGAGATATGATAGAAGTCTATAAAATAATGAATGGAATGGAATGGGTAAAAGTAGATTTGATGCTTACTCCTTCAAAAGGTAGAAAGATTAGAGGATATGCAATAATCTACAATGTAGCACATTTTAGACTAATTGGAGAAGATATGTTTTCATTCAAGGAGTAATCAAACTCTGGAATTCGTTACTGGAGGATGTAGTAAAAGCTGTTAGTGTAGCTGGGTTTAAAAAAGGTTTGGCAAATTCCTGGAGGAAAGGTCCATAAACCATTATTAAATAGGACCCCGGAAATCCACCGCTTACTCCAGGATGAGCACTGTGGAAGCTGTGGACTTTGGGTATCTGCCAAGCACTTGTGACCTGGATTGGCCACTGTTGGAAGCAGGATACTGGGCCTGATGGATCTTGCTCTGACCCAGTATGGCATTTCTTACATTCTTATGTTCTTAACCATTAATAAAGAGGACCAGGGAAATCCACTGCTTATCCTCAGGATAAGCAGCATGGAATCTGTGTATCTTTCTGGGAACCTGACAGGTACTTGTCATGTGGATTGGCAGCTGTTGGAAATAGGATACTGGCCTTGATGGACCCTTTGTTTGACCCAGTATGGCATATCTTATGTTCTTACATACCCTGCTGTCTTTTGATTGCATTGTCTATCAGTGCTTGATGCAGAATTAATTCTGGTAAACGAGCCAAATATTTGCTAATGTTATTTGTTGCAGTTATTAATGTTATGGGTTACGAGTTTTTCTGAGTGTTTCAGTATACGTCTTGGAAAGTGCCTTATTGGCTCTTATCAGTGCTGCACCAGTAGATATACCAAGTGATGACATCACTGAAAGTTGCTGAATTCTGCCTCCACCTGCTGGCAAAGGAGCATAACCCACTCGTCTGGACTGGTTTAGCAGGATTCAAGGAAAGGAAATTATCAGGTAAAATATCTTCATTTTTCTTTTCTAGGATCATGATATCAGGAGTGTTGTGTTCCAAGTACCTGTCAGTTTGTATTTTAAAGTCCCACAAGAACTCAATATGCTCATTTTCTATGGGCCCGATATTCACTTGGGCAGGCTATGTGCTGCTATGGCGCATAGCCATGCCCACCGACCCTTAACCCCAGATATTCAATGCTGGGGTTATATGCAGCCCCGACATTGAATATCCAGGGATTGCCACACATGCTGGAAGCTGCAGTAGCTAACCGGGCAGCAGTGATAATGCATGCCCGGTTAGCTCTTGTGCCTAAAAGATTTGTTATTTGTTATTTATTTATTTTATTTACATTCTCCTATATACCGCGCTATTCTGCATCAGTGCGGTTTACATTGAACAAACTGAAATTACATTGAACAGGGCGTTATAACTTGGAGATAACTATTTTACAGGGAACATCCACTCCTCCACTCCATGCCCCGATGTTAGCTGCATAGCATCGGGGTGTGTAGCGGAGTTAGAAGAGGATATTCAACAGCTCTAACTGTGTGTCATTGAATATCTCAATTTCAGGCATTTACATGGTTTATTGGACTGTAAACCGTGTAAATGCCTTTTGAATATCGGGCCCTATATGTTTTTCAATTACATGCTCCCAATAGTTGTTTGCTGCAATAAAACCGTACGTTTTGCTATGATTCCAATGGATCGATTTAGCCATGTGATTGGTTTGAGCTATTTTGCTACAGGGACTGATCATGTGGTCTACAGTTTCATCTTTGGCTTTGTATAATTGACATTATTATTGTTTTCAGTCCACAAAGAGTATGTCACAGCCAATGTTGGCTGGCTTTCTTCATGATTCGAGTCCTACCCATGGCCTTGGAAATCAAAGGCACTGTCAAATAATGCTGTTTTTTGGTAGATGGGCTGCTGTAATTTGTTCCAAATTCAGGCAGTCCAAATTCTTTTTACCTTCTTTTGGTATGGCACCCAGTGCTCCAGTGACAATGGGAACCACAACTGATTTCTTTTTCCAAATTGTTTTAATTTTAACTTTTAAGTCACAATATTTGGTAGTCTTCCAGTTTTCTACAATATCTTCATTATTAATATCTCTTGCTATTGCTATGTCCATAAGCCAGACATTTCTTTTCAACAATTGTAGTATCAGGTATTCTAGATGCCCTTAATATCTTCACAATATCATTTTGTATCATATTTTCTGTTGTTTCATGGTCCCTGATCCCAGTAATTTCTTACATAGGTACCAATGTAAAATTTTACCACTCAGTCATGTCTTTGCTTGTGATCAGACTGACCAGTTTTCCTGCAACCACTGATGATATGGTCCAGAGTTTCATCTTTTTTTTTGCACAGTCGGCATTTACTGTCATTAGTGATCTTTTTTATGTTTGCCTTGATGACGCATGAAGCGGCTGCTCTTGGGCAGTGCAAATCATGTCTTCAGTTTTCTGTTCAAGTGGGCAGAAGTTTTGTCTGGACATATGCATGTTTGTTTTCTCATGTAGATGCAAGTACAAACAAACATGACTGTACTTTCCCCGGCAAGGAGAGGAGGCGAAGGCTGCAGCTGTCTGCCCATGGGGACCCCGTCTCCTGTGGGCAGGACAGCTAAGGAGGACTGCAGTCGTGGTCAAGAGCACTGGTGTCGAGAGGAAATGACGTCACCACACGGAGCAGACGTGTGATAGCGGAGCTCCGTGGAAGCGGGTAGCAAATTACCAAAATACAGCATACCGTGGGTGCACGAGTGGTGGAAAATAGCTTGGTGGATGCTGCTGAGGTCAAGGACCGTGGGCGATGAAGAAAAATACCACTGATTTGAAGGCGTTTGCATATAGAACCGCCGCGGGATCAGCAGGAGGGAAAGGCAAGATGGCCGCGGGGCCTGCCGCCAGCGTGGAGGTGGCTGAGAAGGCGAAACATGGCGAGAACAGCCAGAATGGTGACATGGAGGCCTTGCGAGGTGAGCTGAGAAGCTGGTTCAGTACACTCCGGCAGGACTTGGCCTGCTTTAAAACCGAAGTGCAAACGTGGATGGAGGAATTAAAGGTGGAGGTGAGAGATATTGGGCAGCGAGTGGAGGACATTGAAAATAAAATGGAGGCGCAGGACTCTGCAATGTTGAAAGTGCAAGAACGCATGGACTCGATGGAAATGGAGACGGAGGACTTATGGTCTAAGGTAGAAGACCTGGAAAATAGATCCCGGAGGGCAAATATTCGAATAAGAGGAATCCCGGAGAATGAGGGCATCACTGACTGTGGGGAGTTAGTGGAAAAGGTTTGCAAACAAATTATGAGAGAAGCAGGGCGAGATGGCTCTCAGTTGTGCTGGGATATAGATCGGGCTCATAGAGCTCTCGGGCCTAGAAGAGAGGGCTATGTCCGGGACATAATCACCTGCTTTCATGAGTACAACACCAAAAGCGCTGTGGTGGAGGCTGCCAGGCAGATTCAGAATTTTAAATGGAATAACCACCAAGTTGAATTGTATGCAGATCTGTCCTCCATTACCATGAGAAAGAGGAGGGAGATGGCAATGGTAACTAAGAAGCTGAGGGAGAAAGCGGTCAGATATAAGTGGCTGTTCCCCTTTGGATTACAATTCAGCATCGAGGGGAAAACCTCCTATGTTAAAACGGCAGCGGAGGCGATTAAAGTGATGGCAGAAGCTGGATGGACAGAAATCCCAGAGGCTCAACCCCCAAAAGGCAATAAGGGGCCCAGACGACAAGTGGGAGAAAGTGAATGGAGGAGAGCACAGCGTGGAGACCGCCGCCTGCGCCGGCAGAAACCAGCAGAGGGCAGGGGAGCAGATGGAGACGGATGAGAGGCTGGATGTTGTGACACTGTGGTTTAAATTTCAAGTTGAAGTTATTTTTGCGCACGGTTGTAATTGATTAAGAGTGGGGAACTAGCAGGGAGAAGGAAAACAAAAAAAAAAAAAAAACCACAAAATTTTTTTTTCAGCATCTATATATATATATGTATTGGTATGTTGATTTGGTAAAGGGGAAGAGTAAGGGGAAAGGAATGACGCTTCCAGATATGGTGGTTTTCATGCCTCAGAGGAGTGGTGAGGAGGGGGATGCGGGGGATGGGGGATGGGGGGGAGGGGGAAGGAGGGAGGGGGGATACTGGGGTGGCCAGCTACTCGGCAAATTGGGAAGGGGAGTGAAGAACCTTACTCAATGGAGAGACTTAGGATAATGACAATGAATGTGCGGGGTCTGAATTCCCCGATAAAACGGCAGCGCATGTTTAAAGAGATCACTCGACTTAATGGTGATATTATATTCATACAGGAAACACACCTGAAAAAATGTGATGAATGGAGGGTGTCCCACAAAAGGTATCCAGAGAGGTGGTTTGCATCGAATAGGTTGGAAATGAAAAAGGGTGGGGTGGGTATACTGTTGAGTGGGAAAATATCTTGCTCTGAATGTGTGGTGCAACAGGATAAAGAGGGGAGATATATAATGGTTAAATTGAAAATCCAGGAACAAATGTATACTTTGGTAAATATCTATGGCCCGAATGTGGATCACGGGGCATTTTACGAACAATTGAATGGGGTGGTAACTAAGTTTGCGGAAGGTCAAATTATTATGGGGGGGGGGGATTTAAATCTCACCAGCAATCCTAGCCTGGATAACTCCTCCGGGAGGTGGGTGGAAGGGGCAAAAAGCAGAAGGAAGATGAAGTTAATTAGTAAAAATCTGGGATTGGTGGATGTTTGGAGGGAAATGAGAGGGAGGGAGAAAGGTTTTACGTTTTACTCACATGTGCATCAATCTTTTTCGAGGATAGATATGATATGGGTGTCCAAGTCCTTAATAGGGGGAGTGCAAGAATGTGAACTTGGTGAGAGAATTTGGACTGACCATGCTCCTGTTTGGGTAGTAATAATTATGGGTAAGGGGGAGAGGGGAAATAGGGGATGGACCCTTAATGAAGCCCTCTTGGAAAATCCAGAAACTGTACAATTACTTAAGGGGAAAATTAAACAATACCTAGAGGTGAATGATAGGGAAGACTGTAGGATTGCTACACTGTGGGAGTGTTTGAAGGTAGTGATTAGAGGGGACCTAATCTCCATCGGTACGTTTGTGAAGAAAACTAAAGAGAGTAGGAAGGCAGGTTTGAGAGATAGGATTAGGGAGCTTGAAGGGATGTTAATGCGGGGTGGGCGGGAGGCCGCCTGCATGTAGGAGTTAACAAAGGTGAAGAGGGAATTAAATGAGTTAGAACTCGTAGAGATTAAACACGCACAAGATATGCTCCAACAGCAATATTTTGAGTTTGGAAATAAGCCCAGCCGGTTGCTAGCACATAGATTAAAACAACATCAGGCCAGAAATTATATAACCAGAATCAGGGATGCCAAGGGGAAAGAGATGCGACGCTTGGGGGAAATTCAGCAAAGATTTGTGGAGTTTTATAAACAATTATATGCGGCAGAGACCACTGAGGGAGGGGATGGGATGGACCAGTATCTGCAGATGAATCTCCAAAGGCTGGCGAGAGGGGAAAGCGGAACAGCTGTCCTTACCTATACAGGAAAAGGAAGTTGTGGAGGTGATTAAAGCGCTCCCCTTGCATAAAGCGCCGGGGATAGATGGCTATACAAATAAGTTCTATAAGATATTTCGGGAAGAGGTGAAGGGCCCCTTGGCCAGATTATTTAATTCCTTTAAGGAGGGCGGGGAACTACCCGAAACAATGAGGACAGCGGGGATTACAATCTTGTTAAAGGAGGGAAAGAATCCTACTGTATGTGGCTCTTATAGACCCATCTCTCTACTTGGCACGGATTTTAAAATATTTACAAAAATTTTGGCCAATCGGTTACTTCCGTATATGCCCAGACTGGTGCATAAAAACCAGTCAGGGTTTGTTCCAGGGCGTCAAACGAAGGACAATTTGCTGAAAGTGTTAAATGCCATGTGGAAGGGGGGGAGGGGGGCAGAACAACTGATCTTATTAGCCATCGATGCTGAAAAAGCATTTGACCGGGTGTCCTGGCCCTTTCTGTTTAAGGTATTAGAGCGAATGGGGATGGGGGGGAATTATTTAAAATGGATTAAAGCTATCTACGAGCAACCAATGGCACAAGTTAAGGTTAATGGGGAGTATACCCGGCCCTTTGCCTTGTGTAGGGGAACGAGGCAGGGCTGCCCACTTTCACCGATGCTCTTCGTGCTCTCTATGGAGCCTTTAGCTCAGAAGGTGCGGGAGAGTGTGGAAGTACAGGGGATAAAGAGGAAGAGGCTGGAAAGCAAGATATCGCTTTTTGCAGATGATTTATTATTCATGTTAACTAATCCGAGGGAGTCGTTGGCAGCGCTTTATAAATTACTGAAGGAGTTTGGTTCCTATTCAGGCTTTAAAATTAATGCAACAAAATCAGAGATTTTAAACATTTCGGCAGGAGTAGCTACGCAAACACAGATAAAAGTGGAATTCCCGTTCAGGTGGGCAAATTACAGTATCCGCTATCTGGGTATTCACTTAACCGCTAGAGAAGGGGACCTGTTTCGGGAAAATTATCTTAGGGTGGAAAAGGCTATCAAGAAAGAAATGGAAGAGTGGCAGAGTAGAGAGTTGTCATGGCTGGGGAGAATATCTGCTGCAAAAATGATGGTTCTGCCTAAGTGGCTGTACCTCTTTTCCAATCTTCCTATAAAGGTACCAAGAACTTACTTAGGGAGAATTCAGCGGTGTATGATGCGGTTCATTGCAGGGGGAAAGAATAATAGGGTAGCGGGGAGGATCTTGATGAGGTCGAGAGAACACGGGGGTATGGCAGTCCCGAACTTATTGAAGTATTGGGAAGCTGAGCAAATATCAGCGGTTTTGGAATGGGGGGCAGAGGAGAAAAAATGTATGCTGGTGTGGGGGAAATATATACAGTGGATTGTGCTGCAGAAATGACTTGCTTGTGTATTGGGTTGTTATGTTATGTTATCCTAGGGGGTTGTGGCTGGAAATCCGGGGGGGAGGGGGTGGGACTTAGAAAAATGTAATTACAGGACAACTGTTACTGGTGTTATGGTTATCAGAAGAGGTGTAATTGTGTTGTTGTCAAACGGTGTGTTTGTTAACAGAGTTATGTATTGGATTTGTCTTGTGATTGCAATTATAAATAAAAAAAAAAAGATGCCTCACATTCAGCTCCTGCTACCATAACAAATATTCCACTCTCCTTAGACATGAAGGAGTTTTTCTTTATAGTTGTCTATTGTCTGCTGAGTTCTTATTTTCAATGTTGGTTGTTTTAATTATAAACCTTTTTGAATAATTTGTATTAAAAAGATGGTATACAGAAGCTTTTAAATAAATAAATAAATAGAATAAATAAATGGTGGAATGACAGTGGAGAATGGAGGCAATTGGGGGGGGGGGGGGCCACAGGAATAGCGCACGAGGTCACAGCCACTGGCTTCTAAGATTTTGGCTCCTAAATCCAAACAAAATTTGTCAAGGCCTGCTTTTAAGTAAAATCAAATTTGGATTTGCCCATTCATTTTCAATTACACCCATGCAGTTTACAGTACTTTAATTGCTTCAAATAATTTGAAGTGGCTGTTTTATCCATTTTAATGCCTTGTGCAGTACCTTGAAGGAGGTATAGGAGCAGCAGCCAAAAGAAGATAATCTTAGACGTTACTTGTAGCCACCACCTGAAGAAGAATGGGAAGAAAACCACGCGAACAATTCCCTTTCTTGTCAAAGACGTCCAGGGGCTCTCAGGTTTTGCTTTTGCAAATGCAGACCCTAAAGATAGCAAGGACGTAAAAATTCAGTTTTAGTGTCACTTAGAAAAAACAACGAGTGACTCCCTCTCTTGTAGTTTTCACTATGTTCCATCTTAATGCATTCTAAAAAAAACAAACTGGCAATTAGTCACAGCACACTCCAAAAAAAGTTCAAATCTTTTTCTGTGATTTCATCAGTAAGGAAGGGGAAAGGATATTGGATTTAGCTCATGCCTTTTTCAGGAGTAATTCAAGGCGAGTTACATTAAGGCAGAGTAGATTTTTTGTATCCCTTTCAGAGGCTTACAGTCTTGACTGAAATGATAAAGCAGTATAAAAAAAACCCGTTAAAGAAATAAAGTTGGGTGTTCTCGGCTCGGTCCTGCGGGGGCGCCTGGCCAGTCAGGTTCTCGGGGTGATCATGGTGAATGTGCATGAAAAAGATTTGCATTCATTGCCTCCATTGTTTGCGGGTCTCTCCCACGCGTGTTCATTGTGGTTGTCCTGGGGGCCTGGCTGACTGGGTGTCTCCCGGGGACTGGGTTGGGAACTCCTGATCTAAGTAGACGAGTTATCCTATGAGGATTGTGTAGATAAATTTTAAGAATACTTATAATAAAGCTCTCTCAACTATCTTTTTTGTATTATATTTTTATACTTGACAATATCTTGCACTTGTAAAGTCGCTATTATAATTATGTTTTTAACTATGGTTTCAAATCTAACTGGTTGATGCTTGAAAATATCTCACTTTCTGATGCATAAATTAAATTAATTTAAAAATACCCAAGATATGAAACATTTATACTGGCAAAAAAACTGTTTAAAGCCATGGATCCAAATAAATTATCAAAGGAGTACAACATTCATAGCCAATACACTCACTGGTGGCAAGCAAATGCCTAATTGACTTATCAATAAAATTTCAAAAGTTAAAAAAAAAAGAGCACTGGTGTCTGCCCATGGAGACCCCATTTCCCATGGGCAGAAGAGCAAGGACGAGTCGTGATCATGGTAGTCAGTACTGTGCCTACTTGCATGCTGACAAGAAAGATTAGAAGAAGGTAGGAAGGTGATGGAGAGATGGGGAGAGAAATTTGAAGGACCAGTGAGCTTCAGAAGAAAAGAATGGTGGGGAGGAGATGGAGGGCACGGGGGATGAAGACTCTCTACTCTTTTCCCCTCATGTCCTCCATTCTGGGAAGGAAATAAAGTGAGAGAGGACAGCAGGAGTGGAACTGGGGGGAGATCAAAGAGATAAATGCATGTGGATAAAAGAGCACAATGTGTATATGAGAAAAGGTGTCCCCCCCAGAACAGACACAGATGTGCACTACGCAGTCACACAGAGGCATACTACCTCCACACCACACACACAGAGACACACACAGAGAGAGAGACACACACACACATTCACATACACATAGGAACCACATACGCACGCACGCACCCACCTCCATACCACAGACACTAACGTACATGCACGGACCGTACCTCCACACCACACACACACACACGGCCATACCAAGGACTGTGCAAGCAGTGTGGCCGCACAGGGCGCAAGTGAAGAAGGGGCGCCAATGTCATCCCTGGGCTTCCAGAAACCCCCCAAAAAACAAGTTCCTGCATGTGATTGAGTAGAGGCGGGCACTAGGTTCACCAGCTGCACAGGGTGCATTTCTGGTTGCGTAGGCACTTCACCTCTGCAGCACACACACAGATGCTTCACAGCCCTGCATCCCTCCCCTCAGACAGGCACCCCAATGTTGCACCATACAGACACTCGCTGTCTGAAGATACAAGTAGCATTGTCTATATAGTTTTGTCTAAAGATGGCTCATATAGCCCCTGATACCATAACAAGATACTTTCTCCTCTCTCTTCAAATTCTTCCCCCCACACCCCAGATGCATATGAGTTTGCAAATGGAGGAAGGGGAAATGCGCCACTGTGTCACGCTATAGGTGTGCACTTTTCAACTTGTTTTTATGATTTCTATAATGCTACCAGGTATATGCAGCTTTTTGCTGACACAAATAGAAGGAAATTCCTGCTTCTTGACGTTTAGAATACATGAAGACAGACAAGTAACACAGATGAAAGTGAAAGTAACAAAGAGGTTGGGAACTACAAACATTTAGTCTGTGGTGAGTAAATGAATGGAAACACTGCTAAAGCAGAGGATGGTGCAGTTTCTAGAATCAAAGGGATTACAGGATCCAAGACAACAAGGCTTAACTAAACGTAGGTCTTGTCAGACAAATCTGATTGATTTCTTTGACTGGAACGGGGGAAAGCGCTAGATGTGGTATACTAATATTTCAGCAAGGCCTTTGATATCATTCCGCATCAGTGACTTATAAATAAACCCAGTGCCCTTGGAATGGACTCTAGTGATTGACTGGGCTAGAAACTGCTTAAGTGGGAGACAGGAGAGGGTCAGAGTTCACTCTGAAGATAAGGGCATTATCAGTGGCATGCTGTAGAGATCAGTCCTTGGACTGTTCTTTTTAACGTTTTTGTAAGTAATATTGAAGGTCTGTTAAGAAAGATTTTCATCTTTGTGGATTCCAAAATGTGCAACAGGGCAGACACCCTGGCAGGTGTGGTACAGTATAGGAGATGTAGAACTTCAGTGTATGAAAGAAAAGCGGGATCTAGAAGTGATCATTTTGCATGATCTTAAAGTGACCAAACAGGTAGAAAAGGTGACGGCAAAAGTCATAAAGATGCTTGGGTACACAGGGAAAGAAATGGTGAGCAGGAAAAAGGAGATGAGGTGAGCAGGAAAATGGTATGTACAATTCTGGAGACCACATCTTCAAAGAATATAAACAGGCTGGAGTCAGTCCAGAGGGTGGCTATTAAAATAGTCAGTGGTCTTCATCATAAAGCATATAGGGAGAGACTTAAAGATCTTAATATGTATACTTTGGAGGATAGGTGGGGGAGGAGGAGATGTCATAGAGACATTTAAATCCTCCATATAAATGCACAGGAGATGGCCTTCTTTCAACTGAAAGGAAGCTCTGGAATAACGGATCATAGGATGAAGGTGAACGAGGACAGGCTCAGGAGTTGATGTGTTGTTGTTAAGTGCCATTGAGTTGCTATTGACTCATGGCGACCCTCTGGATAGTTATCCTAAACTGTGTTCGATCTTCAGTCAGACGGCTCATTGTTGACAGACTGGCACCCATAGCTGTTGTCATGTATCAATCCATTTCATTACTGGCCTTCTTTTTAACATTGACCTTCAACCTTACCAAGCATGATGTCTTTCTTTAACGATCTCTTCGCATGATGTGTCCAAAGTATGAAAGTCAAAGTCTTGTCATCTGAGCTTCTAAAGAAAGCTTAGGTTTGATCTCCTTTAGTACTGACTGTTTTTTTCTTCAAGCAGTTCATACAGTATTCATTGCCAGCACTATAATTCAAAGGCATCAAATATTTCCTGTCTATGTTTTTCACTGTCCAACCTTTGCATCCATATGACATTATTGAAAATACCATAGAAACATAGAAACATAGAAATATGACGACAGAAAAAGACCACATGGCCTATCTAGTCTGTCCTTCCATAACAACTACAACAGTCCACTTTTTGCCTTTAGAGATCCTCTGTGTTTGTCCCATGCTTTCTTGAATTCAGTTACTGTCCTCATCTCTACCACCTCCACTGGGAGACTATTCCACGGATCCACTACTCTTTCCGTAAAGAAATATTTCCGCATATCACTCCTGAATCTATCTCCCTTCACCCTCATCCCATGTCCCCTCGTAGCAGAACTTGCTTTCAATTGAAAGAGGCTCTCTCCCTGAACATTTATGCCACGGAGGTATTTAAACATCTCAATCATATCACCTCTATCCCGCCTTTCCTCTAAGGTGTACATATTAAGATCCTTAAGTCTGTCCTCATATGCTTTATAATGAAGCCCATTAATCATTTTGGTAGCAACCCTCTGCACCGACTCCATCCTGTTCACATCCTTTTGAAGGTGCGGTCTCCAGAATTGCACACCATACTCCAAATGAGGTCGCACCAAAGACTTATACAGAGGCATTATCACCTCCTTTTTTCTGCTAGCCATTCCTCTCTGTATGCACCCAAGCATCCTTCTAGCTTTTGCCGTCGCCTTTTCCACCTGTTTAGCTACTTTAAGATCATCAGACACAACCACGCCTAGGTCCCGCTCTTCTTTAGTGGACAAAAGTACTTCACCTCCTATACTGTATTGCTCCCTTGGATTGCTGCAGCCCAAATGCATGACCTTACATTTTTTAACATTAAATCCCAGCTGCCAAATTCTAGACCATTCTTCAAGCTTAGCTAGATCCCTCCTCATGTTATCTACCCCTTCCTGGGTGTCTACTCTATTGCAGATTTTGGTATCATCTGCAAAGAGGCAAACCTTACCCGACAGCCCTTCCGCTATATCACTAACAAAGATGTTAAAAAGAATTGGACCAAGGACAGATCCCTGGGGCACACCACTGGTAACATCCTTCTCCTCAGAGTGAGCTCCATTTACTTGTACTCTTTGTCGCCTCCCACCCAACCAATTTCTAACCCAAGCAGTAACTTTAGGGTCCATCCCTAGGGTGCTCAGTTTGTTTATAAGTCGCCTGTGAGGAACAGTGTCAAAGGCTTTACGGAAATCTAAATACACCACATCTAGAGCTCTCCCTCGGTCCAACTCCCTGGTCACCCAGTCAAAAAAATCAATCAGATTTGTCTGACAAGACCTGCCTCTGGTGAATCCATGCTGCCTCGGATCCTGTAATCCGCTGGACTCCAGAAACCTCACTATTTTCTCTTTCAGCAGCGTTTCCAATAATTTACTCACCACCGAAGTTAAACTAACCGGCCTGTAGTTTTCAACCACATCCTTACTTCCGCTTTTGTGTAAAGGCACCACATGAGCCTCTCTCCAGTCCTTTGGCACCACTCCTGACTCCAACGAGGCATTGAAAAGGTCAGTCAGTGGAGCTGCTAGAACGTCCCCAAGTTCCCTCAGTATTCTAGGGTGTATCCCATCCGGTCCCATCGCTTTGTCTACTTTAAGTTGAGCTAGTTTCTCACGAACACAGTCTTCTGAAAATAGTTCAAGATGTCCCTCGCTTCTGTTCTTATTTGTGGGTGTTTTCTGAGGTCCTGCTCCTGGTTCTTCATCTGTGAACACAGAACAAAAATATTTGTTAAGCAATTCCGCTTTATCCTTATCAGCTTCTACATATTCCCCCCCTGCACCCTTGAGTCTGACAATACCACTTTTGCTCTTCCTCTTCTCACTAATATATCTGAAAAATGTCTTATCCCCCCATTTTATTGCATTGGCTATTTCCTCCTCCTTTTGAATCTTTGCCTTCTTGACTACTTTGCTAGCTTCTCTAAGTTTTTCCAAATACAGATGCTTGTCTTCTGCTCTCTGTGATCTCTTGTATTTCATGAAGGCCTCCCTCTTTTTCTTCACTTTTTCAGCTACTTCCTTCGAAAACCATAGCGGTCTCCTGTTCCTTTTGCCTTTATTTACCATTTTAACAAAAAGGTTGGTTGCCCTTAAAATACCCCCTTTCAGTTTTGCCCACTGTTTTTCTACATCCCCCAGCTGTTCCCATCCCACTAACGACTCCCTGAGGTATTGGCCCATCTTCGCAAAGTTAGTCTTCCTAAAGTCTAAGATCCTCACCTTGGAATGGATTCTAACAGCCCTAGTCCTAATACTGAACCACACCATCTGGTGATCACTGGAAGCAAAATGATCTCCCACTACAACATCAGAAACACTTTCACCATTGGTAAGCACCAAGTCCAGTATGGCCCCTTCACGTGTGGGGTCTGTTACCAATTGCCTGAATAGTTCTCCCTGTAGAGAATCCAGGATCTCCTTACTTCTAGATGATACTGCAGCAGGAATGTGCCAATCAACATCTGGCATATTGAAATCTCCTATCAGTAGCACTTCCCCTTTCTTAGCAATGCTGCGTATGTCTTCAATTAACTCTCTGTCCACCTCTTCCTCTTGTGAGGGAGGTCTGTATATCACTCCAATGCAAATAGATTTCTCTTTCCCTCTTTCTAGTTTAACCCACAATGCCTCCTCTCTCCCTTTTAAGCTCTGTAATTCCAAAGCTTTAATAGTAGTTTTTACATATAGTGCCACTCCTCCTCCTCTTGGCTTGAAGAAGTGAAATTTTTGTATAGAGAGAGACATCTCTGCTCTTGAGAATCTTGTCTAGGACCTTCATAGCCATTCTGCCAAGAGCAATGCATCATCGGATTTCTTGACTGCTTGTTATTTCTTTATTGATAGTTGATCCAAGTAGGTTAAAGTTGTCAACTATTTCAATTTCTTCTCCATCAAGGATGAACATTGATTTTTCCAGATGTCATGATCTATGTCTTCTTTACATTAAAGTGCAGGCCCTTTTTAAGACTATGTTCCTTGATCTTGAGAAGCAAATGTTTCAGATCATCTTCACTTTCAGCCAGTAATGTAGTATCATCAGCATAGTGAAGGTTGTTGATGACTCTTCCACCAATTTTAACACCTCGGTTGTCTTCATACAGTCCTGTTTCTCTGATGATTTGTTCTGCATATAAATTAAACAGGAAGAGGGAAAGTATGCAGCCTTGTCATACAGTTTTGCTGATTTTAAACCATTCTGTTCCTTCTAGTTCCATTTGAACTGTTGCTTCTTGATCAATGTAAATGTCGTGCAAGAGAACGATCAGGTGTTCTGGTATACCCATGCTTCTTGGCATGGCCTAGAGTTTCTCATGGTTTACACAGTCAAAAGCCTTGCTGTAGTCAATAATACACATATGGATATCCTTTTGGTATTATTTTGCCTTTTCAAGGATCCATCTCTCTTCCTCAATGATGTTTCTCGTTCCTCAACCTTGAACCCTGCTTGCACTTCAGGCAGTCTCATTCCAGGTATGGTTGTAGTCTCTGCTGAATAATCTTGAGTAGAATCTTGCTGGCATGTGGGATCTGAGCAACTGTGTGATAATTTCCACAGTCAGTTAGATCATCTTTCTTTAGTATTAGTATAAACACAGATCTTTTCCAGTCAGTTGGCAATGATGTTGTCTTCCAGATTTCTTGTCAGAGCCGTGTAAGTATGGTAACAGCTGCATCAAATTTGCTGTATTATTCTTTCCACTTTTTCTTGATCTTTTCAGCATCATTCAACATGGATCCTTGAGCATCTTCTAACATTCCAAATTGAGGCTGGAATTTTTTCTTTAACTCTCATATCTTTAGGAAAGCCAATCTTTGTTCTTCCTCTAATAGTTTCTGATTATATTTCCTTGCATGTGTCATTGTAGTACTTCTTGTCTTGTCTTGCTGCATGTTGGAAATCTCTGCTGAGTTCTGCGATTGCCTCTCTTTCTCCATGAGATTTAGCTTCTCTGAACTTCTGGGCAATTTTCAGAGTTTCTTCGGTCATCCATCATGGCCATTTTTGCTTTTACACCTTTGCAGAGATGTCTCACTTTCTTCCAACACAACCTCTTTGATGTCGTCCCTTAACTCTTCTAAAGCTCAGTCATTTGTATCTAAAGAAGCAAAACTATTTTGCAGGCAGTCTTTAAATTCTGGTGGTCATATTTTGTTACATTCATGAATGGCTTGCTCTTTTTAAACTTTAGCTTGAGTTTGCATACTAGTAGTTGGTGATCTGTACCAGTCAGCTCCAGGTTTTGTCTTTGTTGATATTATAGAAACATTTTCATGATTGACTTCCACAGATGTACTGTAGTCAATTTGATTTTTGTACAATCCATTGGGTGAAGTCCATGTGTACAGTCGGCAGTTGTGTTGCTGGAAAATGGTGTTTGAGATGAATAGATTGTTGGTCTTGCAGAAATCTATTAGTCTTTCTCCAGCTTTATTTCTGTTGCCAAGTCCATATTTTCGAACCACTTTGCCTTCTTCTTCGCTGCCATCTTTTGCGTTCCAGTCACCTATGACTATCAGGATATCCTGTTTGCATGTTCTGTCAATTTCAGCTTGTACTTGTTCATAGAACTCATCAACGTCTTCCTCTTTTGCAGCTGTTGTTGGGGCACATACCTGAATTATAGTTGTGTTGATGGGCATTCCTTGTAGAGAAATAGAGATTAAGCATTCACTGACTGCATTGTATTTCATTACAGTTCTTGCAAGTTTCTTCTTCATTATAAATGCAACACCATTTCTTCTTTGTCTTTCATTTCCAGCATAGTAGACAATGGCCCTGATTCTCTAAGGCAACTTGTGGGGCTGCATGTCCCCATGGAACGTGCAGCCCCACAAACTGTCCTGCCCATATTCCCCCACAGCTCTCCCCACATGGCCAGAGCAGCAGTATGGGCAGAGCCAGAGGGTGGAGTGTGGGCAGAGCTGAGGTGACAGGATGTACAGGGCCGATTCAGGTCACGGCCCTGTACGTCCTGCGGGTCTTGGAGGAACATGCTGCTTATACCACCTCAGAGGTGGAATAAGCAGCTCTGACTGCAGCAATTGGGGCTGGAACCCCCCCAAAGGTTGGGGCTGGGAGCAGGTAGATCCCCGCTGCCTGTTCCAGGTACCAGCTGCCCAGCCTTGGGATGGGCGGTGGGGACACTGAGGGTCGGTGCTGTAGGAGTCTGGGGTGCATGCAGGGAGAATGTCCCTGTGGACATGCAGGGGCATGCCAGGCCATCTCTGGGCCTGATCCTGCACCCATGGGAGCGTTTTGCTCCCGCAGTGCAGAATCGGGTCCTAATGGACCCATCCTGCTTGGAGCCATCCAGACGGCCCAGACGTGCTTCTTGCTGAATCGGGCTCCATATGATTATTAGACGCAAAGTGCCCAATGCCAGTCCATTCCAGTTCGCTGACACCCAACAGATCAAGTTGTACATGTTCCTTTTCATTCTTGACCACCTCCAACTTCCCTTGGTTCATGCAGGAGTAATGTAGGGAAATATTTCTTTATAGAAAGGATGGTAGATGCGTGGAATAGCCTTTCAGTGAAGGTTGTAAAGACTAGAACTGTATCTGAATTCAAGAAAGCATGGGTCATGTACAGAGGATCTCTGAGGGAGAGGAATGGATTGTCGAACTTAATAGGCTATATGGTCTTTACCTGCCATCATTTTCTGATTCATATGATATGTGTGAGTTGGGGGGTGTATTTGAATTAAAACAGTGGTGCCATATTACCCATGGTCCGTCTGCTCCTGTAGTTTGCATGACCAATTTACAGGTTTTATTCCTATGCAATCTCTAACATACATCACAGATATTATTGTATATTTTCTGCCTTCTCTTTAGAGCTTTGGTTCTCAACCTATCCTCAGCACATACCTAGCCAATCAGATTTTCAGGACGTCCATGAATATGTACAAGAGAGTTTTGCATACACTGAAAACCAGACTGTCTGGGTGTGTCTTGAAGGCTGAGTTGAAAACCATTGCATTACAGCAGCATAATTTGCTGCATCACAGGCATTTCTGCAATAGTATGAAACCGAAAGGAGATATCAAGAGAGGATTTAGAGTAGAATACATTTCTCAATCATACAGCATGCAAAAATGAGTAAGTAATTTGTCTGTTTTAGAGCTTTCTGGCTGTTACCAACAGCCAATTCGATATGACCAAGGAGTCATTTCCACTGAGACACAGCCAGATCCTGCTTACATCATAAGAACATAAGATATGCCATACTGGGTCAGACCAAGATCCATCAAGCCCAGTATCCTGTTTCCAATAGTGGCCAATCTAGGTCATATGTACCTAGCAGTTTCCCCAAAAGACACAGGTTCCACAATGCTTGATATCCTGGGTCCCTTCTTAATAATGGTTAATGGACCTTTCCTCCAGGAACTTGTCCAAACCTTTTTTAAACCCAGCTACACTAACAGCCTTTAATACATCCTCCGGTAACAAATTCCAGAGTTTGATTACACGTTGAGTGAAAAAATATTTTCTTTTATTAGTCTTAAATAGTTTACCCTGTAGCTTCATTGCATGTCCCCTAGTCTTTCTATATTCTGATAACGTAAACAATCGATCTACGTTTACCCGTTCCACTCCGTTCATTAATTTATAGACTTCTATCATATCTCCCCTCAGCCGTCTCTTTTCCAGGTTAAAGAGCCCTAAACCTTTTTAGCCTTGCTTCATAGGAGTATCTTTCCATCCCCTTTACCATTTTGGTGGCTCTTCTCTGAACCTTTTCTAATAACGCTATATCCTATTTAAGATATGGCGACCAGAATTGCACACAATATTCAAGGTGCGGTCTCACCATGGAACGATATAGAGGCATTATAATATCTTTTGTTTTATTTTCCATTCCTTTCCTTATGATACCTAGCATTCTACTTGCTCTCTTGGCCGCCGCTGCACACTGGGCCGAGGGTTTTAACATGTTATCCACAATGACGCCTAAATCTTTTTCCTGGGTGGTGGTTCCTAATGTGGAACCTTGAATCGTGTAACCATAGTTTGTGTTGTTCTTCCCTAGGTGCATAACTTTGCACTTGTCCACATTAAATTTCATCTGCCATTTTGATGCCCAGTCTTCCAATTTATCAGGATCGTTTTGCAATTTTCCACAATCCTCTTGGGTTTTAACAACTTTAAATAGTTTTGTGTCATCTGCAAATTTGATAACCTCACTCGTTATTCCACTTTCCAGGTCATTTATGAATATGTCAAAAAGCAGCGGACCCAGCACAGATCCCTGGGGTACACCACTATTCACCTTTCTCAATTGGGAAAATTGGCCATTTACCCCTACCCTCTGCTTTCTATCTTTTAACCAGTTCCTGATCCACAGTAGTACACTGCCTCCTATCCCATGACTCTTTAGTTTTGCCAAAAGTCTCTGATGAGGGACCTTGTCAAAGGCTTTCTGAAAGTCCAGATACACTATATCAACTGACTCACCTTTGTCCACCTGTTTATTCACACCTTCAAAAAAACATAACAGATTAGTAAGACAAGATCTTCCTTGTCTAAAGCCATGTTGGCTGTCTCCCATTAGGCCATGACTATCTACATGCTGAGTAATTTTATTCTTTATGATGGTTTCTACCATTTTTCCCGGTACTGACATCAGGCTCACTGGTCTGTAGTTTCCCGGATCACCCCTGGAACCCTTTTTAAAAATTGGTGTTACATTGGCGATCCTCCAATCTTCAGATATTAGAGATGATTTTAATGATAGTTCACAGACTACTAATAGCAGGTCTGAAATATCATATTTCAGTTCTTTCAACACCCTTGGATGTATACCATCTGGCCCAGGTGATTTGCTACTCTTCAGTTTATCTAATAGTTGTAATACATCTTCCTGATGTATCGATATTTTTGTTGCTCTTCTTTGTACCTTTTGTAATTCAGCTATATCCTGTAGCTTATGATAAGGTGAGCTGTGGGGATGAGATGGAATGGGAGAGAAGTGAGGAATGTGCCTTTAAAGACAGATGTAAACAGGGTTCCCATAGAAACCACAAGCCACCGGAGCATGCAGTAGCTAGAGCTAAGCCCTGCCCAAGCAGTGACGTAAGAGCTAGGTTGAGCCCTAACAGCTCTCACATGTGCAGAGAGGAGGGTGTGGCTGAAAAGAAGCACCATTTTAAAACTGCTTCAGAGTTTGGTAAAAGTAGTCAGGAGGAAAGGAACCAGGAGGAAAGAGGCCACGAGAAAAGGGAGCTCAAGGAGCAAAGGAGAGGAGGATGAAAGACAGCTGATTCTTACTCTCAGAAAGCAGTGGAAGCAAGGTTGGAACCTGTCCTAAAACACTCCAGAGAAGAGAAGTTGGAAAGGTTTGTTTCCACGTGGGGAAACAGCTCAGAGAGCCAGCCAAGTAATAGAGGTGGGGCAGACAAGTTTGCTACAGTTCCTAACAGAGGCTTTTCTGAAGACGTGGTCAGAGAGCGGAGGAAAAGCTCTGAATGCTGTGCTAGCCAAAAGACAAGGAGAGCAGCTCCAGGCAGGAACAGGAACAGGAACAGTTCAAGTAAGTGCCATGAGTCAGCTCTAGAGGCTGTTGAAAAGCTATTCTATGAGAGAGAAACTCCTTCTTTAAACTATGCTGATACAGAGCAGAAAGAACACTTTTTAGGGAAACTGAAAGAGTTTCTGCAGAGTGTAAAGTTTAAACCTTCTGATATAAGCTCCCCAGAAGATGATTCAAATGAAGCTGTGGAAGATATGCAGATAGAAATGTATGAAACTCCTTGTGATAATGACGCAGTAGAAATGGAATGCTCATTCTGTAAGTCAAACAAACTAAACATGTGCTAGGCTTAGGCCAGGAGAAGAAGTTTATTTACCCTGGTTTTGTCAAGCTGAGTGAGAAAGAAAACTCTGACTAAGAAGTTTTAAGTCTGCCTGATGTGATTAGCAGCCATAGCAGTGAAAGGCATTTGTCTGAAGGAAGCTGAGTGCCGCTGCTGTGGCAAGAATATTCCTGACTTTGATGCTAAGCCTGTTTTGTTCCTCTTCATCATTTAATTTGGAGAACTTATCCTTACCTTGTTTATGTGCTATGAATTTTGATGTGAGGGAGAAACCCCGGAATAAATTTATTTGTTTTGCCTGACAAACTGTGTGGTCACACTACTTTGCTTGGAGAGTATCTGAAACTACAAGTCCCAGCATTCAGTGCTGGCAACCAAAGTCTTGGGACAGTACTCAAAGGGCAAATAAGGCAGCCCTTTTGCCTACCGGCCATTGGCCTGGGCAGGGGGTCACGACAGAGTGGCGTAGTTGTTGTGGATTCTGCGCTAGGACGCATGCGCAAAGATTTAAACCCAAAACAGCGCAGTGATCAAGTCTACAGGAAGAATTCTGTTCTGGATTTCGTCAGGACTGAGATGGAGAGTCTGAGGTCTACGGAGACCAACGTTTGTATAAGCGTGAAGCACCACTAGTACCAGGTAATGCGTATCTAACTGGGATTAGTAAGGATACTGGTACTGGGGGGCAGTGCTGTAACCAGTGACAAAGGAGAATACTGCAAAGTATATTTTTGTACCGCACTTGGGTGGTCGTATTGTCTCTTTTGTCGTTCCAGAGCAAGATGACCATGGAAGTCAAGGAGGTCCTCGCCTGGATCGCTTCCCAGTTCGAGCGGCAGAGGGAGCTGTCACTGGAGGCCCAGGAGCAAGCGGCAGCCAGAATAGAGGCTCAGCAACGGCCACTGATCAACTTGATGGAGGCATGGATGCAGGGCATGAAGAAGGAGCCAGAGCCCATCCCTCCTACCCCAGGTTCAGCAGGACAATGTCTAGCTAGTACTTTTGGACCATGGTCCAAAGAGACACTAGGATTTGGTCAGTTAACTGACAAGGACAATGTGGACGATTTCTTAGAAGCGTTCGAGCGTGTGGCTCATGTAGCTAATTGGCCAAAAGACTAATGGGCAGTCCGGTTGGCACTATCACTCACGGGTGAGGCTTTAGCCGCTTACCAGACCGTACCCCCGGCTTTTGCCAATAACTAAGAGGAGGTAAAGTGAGCTATCAAAGACAGGTTAGGTCTAACACCCTCGGTGTACCACCGTTTATTGAGGAATGCCAGATTAGGATCCGGTGAAACACCCAGAGCGTTATACCACCGTCTGAAAGGTCTGGTTAATAAATGGTTGGAACCAGAAGGTAAGACGCCGGAAACAATATTAGATAGCATCATATTAGATCAATTCTTGGCAGCTATTCCAGTAAAAGTACGCACCTTCCTGATATTGCAGGGTTGCCGAAGCACCCAGGAGGCTATTTTGCTCACTGAGCGATTCCTTGAGGCGGATGTCACTGCCCAAGAGAGGAGCTTTGCTTCTATAAAGGCACCATATGCTTTATCAGAAAGGGAAGAGAGGCCAAGGAATATTGTTAATAATGTGTGTTTGCCTGTGGATAGAAAGAAATACGTGAAAAGAACATGTTTCAGGTGTGGAAGTGATAGTCACTTACAACGTGAGTGTAAGGCAAAAACAGCACTAATAATAGATGACCCAGGACAAGCTAGAGAAGGTTTTCTGTTAGCAGTCACAGTGCAAGGAGTAACAGCAAAAGCCTTATTAGATTCTGGATCCGACCAGTCTATGCTATCCAAAAGCCTTTGGCGAAAGATAGGGGCCCAAGGCAAAGAAATACCCCGTTCACCTAATGGCACGGTGAAGATTAGATGTGTACATGGGACAGCGTCCACGTATCCCATCTACCAAGTCCTAGTAAAAGGGCTAGGGATAGAGAAAGAGATCCCGGTAGCAGTAGTGCCCCGTTTGCCCGAAGAAGTAGTGTTAGGGAGTGACTGGCCTCAGTTCCAGAAAGGTATCCAACAGGGCCTACAGAAGAAGGAAGGGATGGTAGCCGCCAGCACCCCACCAGGAACCCAGGACCGGTAAGTAGTTAAGCCAACAGGAGTTCCTAGTCCCTTGTTCGGGAAGATGCAAAAGTCCGTCCAGCAATTGCCTAAGGAGGAATCGGCGAAGAGACCTATATTTGCACTAAGGTATTGTAAAATGAGTCCAGATGAGCACCGAAAAGAGCCCTCCCCGCAAGCCGCCGGGTTTGACCTGTATAGTGCGGAGGATGTGATGATCCCTAAGCATGGGAAAGCCCTAGTAAACACCGCCCTCCAGTTGGAAGTACCCGTCGGTTGCTACGGACACATAGCACCCCGTTCCGACTTAGCAGTAAAACACTTCATTGATGTAGGGGCCAGTGTCATAGACCCGGATTATAGAGGTGCGGTCAAGGTTTTGCTGTTTAACTTCGGATCTGAAGATTTCAAAGTGAGTGTAGGCGACCGCATAGCCCAGCTTATTTGCGAAAGACTGGGGTTTCCTCCTCTCGAGGAGGTACCCATGGTTTCTGACACGACGCACGGAACCCAAGGATTCGGTTCCACGGGATATGCAGACCTGCAAGGGCTGGCAGCGACGGTGGAAGAGAGGATGAAAGATGACTTATGACCCCAGTTGAGTGACTGTAAGAAGAATCCTGAACCGAGGATGGGGGAAGGCCTCTCATGGACACAGAAGCGGGAGTTGGGACAGCTAATCGAGAGTTTCTCTGATGTTATGACGCCTATACCAGGAGAAACTAAGCTCGTCGTACACGAAATCCTAACACCACCAGGGGAAGTAGTACGACAATGCCCGTACAGACTGCCAGAAGCCAAGAGGCAGGAGGTGATGGATCAAGTGAAAGAGATGCTTGATTTAGGAGTGATTGAAGAATCGAAGAGTCCGTGGAACAGTCCTATCGTGTTGGTTCCCAAGCCCAATGGATCGCTTAGGTTCTGCATTGACTTCAGGAGGGTTAATGCCATCTCAAAATTTGATGCATATCCCATGCCTCGTATAGAGGAGTTGCTCGACCGGTTGGGGCAAGCCAGATATCTCACAACTTTGGATATGACGAAGGGCTACTGGCAGATTCCTCTGACCAGGGAATCTCGCCAGAAGACCGCTTTTAGTACGCCAGTAGGCCTATTCCAATTCAGACAAATGCCGGCGGCTTTAAGGCACACTAACGCTGTGAAATCCGGGTCTGAAGGGTGGAGTAAGGCTTCCCAGAGGGCGGAGAGAAGGGGTCAATGGGCAGAGAGTGGGTGGGGAGAGGCTCCAGGCACACTAACGCTGTGAAATCCGGCTCTGAAAACTAACGCCAGTGAAAACCTCGCGCTAGAGGCACATTTGCAGGAGAGAGAAACCATTTCAGTCAGCAATGTACAGCAAAGGCATGGAAACCCAGAAAAGTGATAGTAGTGATACATGTGCAGTAACTCAAAAGGCAAATAAACATAGAAAATGACCAAAACCATATTTGAAATCCCAATAACCAAGCTGACCAATAGTGATATTAATGATAAACATAAAGGAACACCACTGACAAAGCACAGAAAAGAAGATATCATTTTTGGAAGGGTCAATTCTCTGTCCCCCTACAAAGTGAATGATCCCACATTGAAATAGCGCTGATCAGTGTTTTTTCTCATTTATTTTGGGCAGGTTTGTTATGGCGTGCACATGTGCAGCAACAGCAGAGTGGTCACGTAGGAAAGGGCAACTGTACTGATGATGTAAATGGGTTACAGAGGGCTGCAGGCGGCACATGCTGTGGTCCAGCTAGGGCACAGTGCGGGCTAGGCAGATGCCTAGGTGTCACATAGGAATGCCGAAAATGTAAAGCAGCAAGACAGCAATTGACAAGGGTTCAACATGGGCACGAGTGTGTGTCCCACAGTGTCACAGAGGATATTACCCAGAAGGTACCCCCAAGGGCACATAACATTGGCAGGTGGTGCCGGGGGGAAGTGCGCATGTCCATGTAGGCATCCCTACCCAAGAACCCACACCATAGGCAGCTGCCTACTGGCACACTGGATGGCCTGGGACTGTGCACCACCAGCACCACTGGCATAAGGGCATGTCAGCATGGTGGCAGAGGGGTGCCGGTGGCGGAGGGGGCAGTGGCATCTGCCCACAGCAGACCACGGCCAAGCCCTGTTTAGGTGGGTGCCGTGCACTGCAACAGACAAGGTCTGTCTGACGAACAGTCATGGTATCCCCAGGGAATGATCTGCCCCTGTGGCAACAATTTGGTGCAGTACACACAGTCAGTGTGTTCAGGAGCAGAAGGTCACAAGTTCAAGGCCCAACTGTGGCTCCTGCCAACCCTGTCCCCATATTTTACCCAGTACTAAACCATGGTAATAAAGACGAAACCTTTATTGCAGATAACATAAACACGCCTATAGCTTACCCTACAGAGCACAGACACCATAAACATGTGCAATCCATAGAGCAGAGTTTCCCAACTGCAGTCCTGGAGGGCCAAACACCATTCAGGTTTCATGCTGTTCCTAATAAATATGCCTGTGCTGTATTTGTATGACCTGCCCCCATTGTATGCAAATGTATCTCATGTATATTCATTAGGGACAGCATGAAAACCTGAACAGTGTTCGGCCCACCAGGACCGGAGTTGGAAAACTCAGAGCTAGAGCAGAGGCCAACAGGGGTACAAACACCAACACCCACAGGCTCCACTATCCAACGCCTCATGGAGATTCAGGCTGTTGGGCCCTGCGCAAAGTAGCATCTCCCAATACTGGCACCTGTATACCTTAGCAATGCCATCCTAAACATGGGAACACATTCCACATATATCAAAAGGTTGCTGTGATTAATGTCAGATAACAAATCCTAAGTTAAACACGATTTGTTGATAGAGGTTTATCATAGCAACCTTTCTGATATCTGTGGAGTGTGTTACAGTTATTGATTCTGACAGTGTTTACCATACTGGGGAGTGACCCCAATAGTTTTGTGTACCATAGCAATGCCTGCACTGTGCCCAGGACTGGTGTGGTGGCCAGGGCTGCCACAAACCTCTATATTTGCACAAAGCTGGCATAGGTGTGGGAGTGTGTGTCTGTCTATCCAGTGTGTTGTGGCTACCTACACCTTACTGAGCCCACACTGCTTGCACTGTTTCCAATGTTAGCCTGCCAATGTGCATAATGAGGAGCAAGGTACTGTGGGTATGGCCCGGACAGGATAGCCTGGGCAGGATGCATCTGCACAGGGCATTGGACAATGGCTGGGACATTGTAGTGCCCGACCACCACCTGCACGGACAGGGTGGCCACAGCATGTCATGCTGAGAGGTCACTCTCACCCTGACTGAGCAGTGACCACAGCATGGCTAGGTTCCCCCATAGTGTTATACAGTATTTCTTTTAAGTGATATTTATGGGTTCCCTTTTCTGGGGCCCAATCACTGACATACCTGCTTGGTGTGTGTGTGTGCGTGCTCACATCCCATTTTTGGGTGCACACAGTTTCTTCAGGAACATGCACTATGTATTAGCTATCAGACTGTCTGCAGTTAGTATGTGTATGCCTGGGACACCTTGCAGGGTGCAGTGGGTGGAGACTGACTGTGCCCTCTGCTGGTGAATGTCAGATAGTAGTGGGGGGGGGGGCAGCTGAGCTTTTCCAGCATTCTGCATGTCTGCCATTGCCTTATTGATGCGTACAGATCTGCATTGACTGCTCTGTAGGGTGGCTGTTCCCAAGCAGGACTGGGGTTGATGGTCCCCTCTACTGCTACCATTGCAGAGAGGTAGAATGTGGATCTGTTGGTGGGAGATCCTGTCCCCCATCCTGAGCCACAGAGGGCGGTTTGGGTGGCACTACATAATCAGCTTTTGGGTCCAAACACCCCCCTTCACTTATAAGATGTGACCATGGCACCCACACAGGATATGCACTATTCTGTGTGTATCATAGTCCACAAGGGCTAGACGTGACTGGGAAATACAGATGGACACAGGTGTATCCTTGGTGCATCTGCAAGGACTACCTATCATACACTGGCACTGATGGGAACCTGCAGCATAGCCTATCTCAGCCAAGTCAGGTGCTGCGGACATGGTGCTGGGTGCCCCACCTCACCCTCAGGGTGAACACAGGACCCGCACAATGTCACGGTCTGTAATTACTCTGTGCCAGTAACACACACAGTCAGTTCCCCCTACCAGGCTGAGGTGCTGTGGGGGTGCATACTCCATCTTGTGATCAGCTGTAGACTGCTGATCTGCATGTGCAGTGCATCATGGGTATGGGTGGGTTTACCCTATCCTGGTGACCACAACAGACAGTTTGTGTGGTGACCTGCAGTCTTTCTGTAGCCAGCCAGGGGTGAGTTGCAGCTATAGAGATGTAGCCCAATGACTGTGGAGGCTGAGGTCATGGGTTTGATCCCACAGTGGTGTTATTTAATAAGGCTGTCTGAGGCTTTTCCTTTTCATTTAAATCAGTGCTGCCAGCAAAATGCACCCTCACAGTGCTGTAACCTTAAGGTGCCTCATAAGGCGCCCTATACAGCGTCCTATAAGGTACCTTGGCGGACAGTGCACTTTATAATGTGCCCTATGGAGTGCCTTATAGGGCGCCTTATGCGGCACTTTAGGTTACGGCACAGTGAGGGTGTTTTTTCTGGCAGCACTAATTTAATTTAAAAAAGGAAATGCCTCAGACGGCACTGATTTAAATGAAAGGGTAATGCCTCAGACAGCCTTCTTACATAATACCACTGTGGGATCAAACCCATGGCCTCTGCCTCCACAGTCATTTCCCTATGGTAGCGTAGCCTGGAAACCGCCTTAGCTGTGGGTCTCCCCTATCCCAGTAAGCACAGCAGAATGTATGTGCGTTGATGTGCAGTTGTTGTGTAGTCAGTCCTAGCTATGACAATGGCCATAGAGGCATAACACACTGGTTAGTACAGTGACTATACAGCCAGCTCTCCTAGGTTGAAATCCCCAGTGCAACAACATCAGAAAGAGTGTCTGAAGTGGCACCTTCTTGCATGACTGTAACAGACACATCTCTGTAGTGTGCAGGTAACGCCAACATTCCCACTCACCCTAGTCCTGTAGACTACGGTGGCGCTGAGCTTGGGCCATAGAAAGCGCATTACAGGGTGCCGTAAGTTAAGCCCATGTTCCCTGTAAAATAGTTATCTCCAAGTTATAATGCCCTGTTCAATGTAATTTCAGTTTGTTCAATGTAAACCGCACTGATGCAGAATAGCGGGGTATATAAGAGAATATAAATAAATAAATAATGCGCCCGCTGGCCAACGCCGGGGAGCCTCATCGCCATAACGGAAACACCAATTATATTAACCCCAGGAGTCCCTGGTCCTCATTACAGTGGTCCATTAGAGATCCTGGTGTCAGGGTACCTGCATCAGTTGGGGATTCACAGCTCTGCCCTAACTCCAGGAGGCCCTGGACCTAATTACAGAGGTCTTTTATAAATCCTGGGGTCAGGGTAACTGCATCAGTTGGGGGTTCATAGCTCTGCCCTAACCCCAGGAGTCTCTGGTCCTCATTACAGTGGTCCATTAGAGATCCTGGTGTCAGGGTATCTGCATCAGTTGGGGTTTCACAGCTCTGCCCTAACTCCAGGAGGCCCTGGACCTGATTACAGAGGTCCATTAGAGATCCTGGTGTCAGGGTAACTGCATCAGTTGGGGATTCACAGCTCTGCCCTAACTCCAGGAGGCCCTGGACCTAATTACAGAGGTCTTTTATAAATCCTGGTGTCAGGGTAAATGCATCAGTTGGGGTTTCACAGCTCTGCCCTAACTCCAGGAGGCCCTGGACCTGATTACAGAGGTCAATTAGAGATCCTGGTGTCAGGGTACCTGCATCAGTTGGGGATTCACAGCTCTGCCCTAACTCCAGGAGGCCCTGGTCCTCATTACAGTGGTCCATTAGAGATCCTGGTGTCAGAGTACCTGCATCAGTTGGGGATTCACATCTCTGCCGTAACCCCAGGAGTCTCTGGTCCTCATTACAGTGGTCCATTAGAGATCCTGGTGTCAGGGTAACTGCATCAGTTGGTGTTTCACAGCTCTGCCCTAACCCCAGGAGGCCCTGGACCTAATTACAGATATCGTTTATAAATCCTGCTGTCAGGGTACCTGCATCAGTTGGGGATTCACATCTCTGCTCGAACCCTAGGAGTCTCTGGTCCTCATTACAGTGGTCCATTAGAGATCCTGGTGTCAGGGTACCTGCATCAGTTGGGGTTTCACAGCTCTGCCGTAACCCCAGGAGTCTCTGGTCCTCATTACAGTGGTCCATTAGAGATCCTGGTGTCAGGGTACCTGCATCAGTTGGGGAGTCACAGCTCTGCCCTATCCCTAGGATGCCCTGGACCTAATTACAGAGGTCTTTTATAAATCCTGCTGTCAGGGTACCTGCATCAGTTGGGGATTCACAGCTCTGCCCTAACCCCAGGAGTCTCTGGTCCTCATTACAGTGGTCCATTAGAGATCCTGGTGTCAGGGTACCTGCATCAGTTGGGGATTCACAGCTCTGCCGTAACCCCAGGAGTCTCTGGTCCTCATTACAGTGGTCCATTAGAGATCCTGGTATCAGGGTACCTGCATCAGTTGGGGATTCACAGCTCTGCCCTTACCCTAGGAGTCTCTGGTCCTCATTACAGTGGTCCATTAGAGATCCTGGTGTCAGGGTACCTGCATCAGTTGGGGTTTCACAGCTCTGCCCTAACCCCAGGAGTCTCTGGTCCTCATTACAGTGGTCTATTAGAGATCCTGGTGTCAGGGTACCTGCATCAGTTGGGGTTTCACAGCTCTGCCCTAACTCCAGGAGGCCCTGGACCTAATTACAGAGGTCTTTTATAAATCCTGGTGTCAGGGTAACTGCATCAGTTGGAGTTTCACAGCTCTGCCCTAACTCCAGGAGGCCCTGGACCTAATTACAGAGATCTTTTATAAATCCTGGTGTCAGGGTAACTGCATCAGTTGGTGTTTCACAGCTGTGCCCTAACTCCAGGATGCCCTGGACCTAATTACAGAGGTCTATATTCCAACTAGGTGTGTTGGTGCATGCTCCTGTTGCAGTCGGCCACAAATGCCCTATTCACAGGAGGCCCTAGTTGTGTCCACACAGGTAGAGTACACATTCTGGTGTTCTGGTAGTGGTTGCTGGTGATGTGTTCAGGGCCACCCAATCCCCGCGTGACGCCAGAACACATCACGCATGGTCCATTACAGATAACATGGTGGCATGGCGTGTGTGTCTGCGGATGTGTGTAGGTGATGCAAACACACAGGTGTGTGCTGGACCCCTCAAGGGCCAAGAAACACCTCCCCTGTAGACCAGCATACCTACCCCACACATGGCATGGTGCTGCCATGTAATGCAAGGAGAGCATAGGATCTGGGTAAGGTTGGCCTGTGGGGTTGGCCAAACGACACGTAGGTGGCACCCCACACATGCCTGGAACCACAGCCACTCATGCAGGCAGTGCTGGCAACAGGTAGTATAGTCAGTCATGTAAGCTGTCTAGCTGACCTGGGATAGGTGTTTTCCACTGTGCGCTTCCTTGGGGTATATAGCCGTGAACAGTGTGTGTGTGTCTGAGCTCCTCACACATGCTGACACCTGACAAGCCATGCTATAAGAGGGGGGGAACGCACATGGCACAGACCCCCCCGCCCCCCGCACATAAGAAACAATCTGCTATGTTGCCAACATATTGTGGTGCACATGCAATCTCATTGTGGATGTTACGTCCACCCCCATGGGATTGATGTGTATGCTGTGTGATAAGGAAGCTTATCAGGACCCAAGAGATAGGGATAAAGAGAAGGAATTTACCCTTATAAAAGGGCCTATTTTACCAGGTCAGAGACACAAAACTCCCTTTACACCTAGAAAGCAGGTAATTCCTAGCTACAATAGGTTGCAGAATGTCCCTAGTGGAGAAAAAGAGAGGGAATACAGGCTCAGGGTAAGGAGAGGGAATGCAGGCCCAGGGTAAGGAACCCTTACGTCACTGAATTCCCCAAGTGCTCAGCTGCCACGAGGCAATTTGATCTCCAACACCTGAGAGGAGAGGGGGTGGAGCAGGCACCTGAGAGGTTTAAGACTAGGTCAGTTTATTCAGAAGGGAGAGGCAGGAGAGGAAGAAGAAGAGGAAAGGAGAGAGAACGTGAGAGCAGTAGGAGTGCCTACTGGAAGAGGAATGGAACTGGATCAGTGAGAACAGCAGGAACCAGGAACACAAGTTGGAGAACAGGACGTGGAAGCAGCGGTGAATGGTGGCCAGAGCATGAGAGAGAAGAAGCTGCTACAAGCTTTGACCCAGGTATGAGCATTAGAAGTTTGCCTAATACTGAGCACTACAGCATTGCCAGAGACAGCCTTAGCCCTAACGGAAGGCAGTCAGCTAAGACCTCTGAGCCAGAAACAGAGGAAGTGCCAATGCAACTGGGTGAACCAGACATAACTTCTATTGAAAAATCGTTATCACTATTGTGCTTCACACTTCTGTTGAAAAATTGTTTTGAATAATATCACGTAGCTGTTGTTGTCTTTCATTCCCAACGCCTCACATACGGTCCCCTGAAGAACCTCATGAAGCTGAGAGAAACACAGTCACAACGTTGTATGTGAGGCGTTGGGAATGAAAGAAAACAACAACTACGTGATATTATTTAAAACAATTTTTTAACAGAAGTGTGAAGCACAATAGTGATAACGATTTTTCAATAGAAGTTAAGTGTGAAGCACAATAGGGAGAGGGAGGTTATACTTCATAAAAAAAGCCGGAAAGTGAGTCATTGATGCCAACAGGTGCCATAAGATACTAAGTATCACAAGTGAGGCAGCCGATCAGTCTGAGACCACTTCCGAGCGAAAAAATCAATACTATATAACCTAGAACCCTCCAATTTTTTAGGTTAGCATGTTTATAATGGAGTAATTTCCCTTTGTTAGTGAATTGTTGCTATGCAGCTTAACCCTCTGGGCTTTGCATGTATGTTTTCTGGACCATTGATGTATGCAGTGTTCAATCAGATATGGGCCTTGTTTGCCACACCCCCTGCCTCTCCACTGCTTTGTGGTCCTCAACTACGTTCAGGACTGTCTCTATCATGCACACAGGCCCAGGTACCTGTCACACACACCCTGTACCTACCCTGTCATGTGCTGCTGTGTCATCACCCCATAGTTGCCTGTGTTAAGGCACGCATGCTCTCTGGACATGGTTCCCCACCAATCCTCTCCATGTGCCACATGTGCTTGGGCGTGGCCTGTACGTGTGCTGCATATCTACTACTACTACTCTTACTCCTAAGCATTTATAGTGCGCTACCAAGCGCACACAGCACTGTAAACATGAAAACACAAAAAGACAATCCCTGCTCAACGGAGCCTATAATCTAAAAGGACAATGCACTAACAGGTGTGGAAGGAGGTTTGGAACAGCAGCAAAGAGACAAGAGCAGGGGAGACAGGTCAAAGGAAGGAGGTAGGAACAAGTGTGAGAGGAAGACAGAAAGGTGAGATTAAAAAGGGGAGGAATGGAGAACAGCACACTCTTGAGCCAAAGGCAGAGGCAAACATATGAGCTTTGAACCTAAGTGGGAGGAGGGCCATAGAAGATGCCTGACGCATAGACAAAGGACGTTTATTCCAAGCCTAAGGAGCAGCAAGGTGTAAGGTGCATACTCACCTGCCTGTGGATGGGCGGTGTCCAGCGCTTCTGGCAGTCCACGCAGGTAGACAGGCCCAAGACGGTCTGCGAGCTCCTGCTCCAGGGGTGTGAGAGTTGGGGCAAAGGGGGCACCTCCACCGGTGCCCATGGCATGTTGCCTCTCCGCCACCATGTGTGCACGGACACCACGCTTAATGTCGTTAAATCTCTTTCTCAGGCTGTCCAGGTCCCTGGTTGGTCCCCCTGCCTGGGCTACGGCCTCCTGTACCTCCTCCCACCATGTGTACATGTTGCCACAGTGGTGCTGTTGCTGAGCCCACCATAGAGCACCTCATACCACTCCAACACACTGGCCAGCAGGATGTGGTTTTCTTGCTGGCTGAATCTCACAGCCTTCCTCCATTCCTCAGCTGGGACCGGTATACGCCTTCGTTTGGCACTGGGTGGTCCCTGTGTGGACTGCGACACACCCGATGGGCCTGCAGCCACCACCACAGGC
Organism: Ichthyophis bannanicus; assembly: GCA_033557465.1. Taxonomy (NCBI): domain Eukaryota; kingdom Metazoa; phylum Chordata; class Amphibia; order Gymnophiona; family Ichthyophiidae; genus Ichthyophis; species Ichthyophis bannanicus. The sequence continues at coordinate 66,668,466 of CM066049.1, forward strand.
CCAACACTCCCTGCCGGCTCTGGGTCCTGCTGAACAGGTGCCCCCCCCTCCTCCCCTGTCCTGTCGCTCCATCTCCCTGCCCTCTGTGCCCTCTCCTTCCCTGTCACACATCCCTATTCCTTGGCTCCTCTGCTACACCTCACACCTGCTCCTCGTCCCACCTCCTCTCCCTGCTACCTGCTCCTCAACTCAGCTCCTGTCTCTGTCACCTGCTCCTTGCCTCCCCTCCTCTCTCTCACCTGCTTTGCCACACACCTCTCCACAACAAACCTGCCTCTGACACTCTCTACCACCACTCACCAACCCAGCCACTCTCCACAACACACCTGCTTCTGACACTCTTCACCGACAACCACCAACACCGCGCGCCTTCTCTCCCTCGCCTACACAAACCCCTCAATGTGTACCAGGTGTGCATGTGTATTTATAGTTTTTTTTACGTTGCGCGTGTTGCACATGCGCAGTGGCACAAGTGCATCAGCTGCGCGCATTGCACATGCGCCGCATAAGGTGCGTGCGTGGAACACCATGTTACGCATGCACTGTGCGTGAGCATGAGGCTTGGCGCATGCGCGTAACCTCACGCAGCACATGCACATCTCACGCTCATGCTCAGCGCATCTCACGCTCATGCACAGCGCATGTGTAACATGGTGTCCCACGCACGCACCTTCTACGTCTCTGCAGCGCATGTGCAACGCGCACAGCTGCCGCGCTTGCACCGCTGCCATGCGCAACTTTAAAAAACTATAAATACACATGCACACCTGGTACACGAGGGGTTTGTGTAGGCGAGGGAGAGAAGGCATGCGCTGTTGGTTGTTGGTGAAGCAAGTAGAGTATCAGAGGCAGGTGTATCGTGGGGAGTGGCTGGGTTAGTGAGTAGTGGTGTGGTTGTGTGGCTGGGTTGCTGTGTGTTGGGGGAGGTGTGTGCCTAGGTTGGTGAGGTGAGTGTCTGAGTTTGAGCGAGTTGGAGGAGTTGAGGGGGGTGGAGTTTATGGCGGGCTTTGTGATTGCTGCATGTGCAGTGGGAGGTGATCAGGGGCTGCGGCTGCCTGACGGGGGAGATGGTGTCCATGGGGCTGAGGCACAGGGCATGGGTGTAGTCCTGCTGCAACACAGACCTGCAGCTGTGGGGGCAGGCCAGGCAGAGGCTGTGCCAGCATGGTACAGGAGGCGTGCGGAGTTGCAGGCTCGCCAGCCTCGCCTCTACAGGCCCAGGGCCCAGCTCCAGGCATGCGTGAGGACCAGGTCATCTCCCTCTATCTCCTGAGCATGGGGGCTATTATGGAGCTCTTTGAGGATCTAAGACCTGACCTCAAGCCCCTGACTGGTCGGTCACATACCATACCGGGTTTGGTCAAACTCCTTGGTGCCCTACATTTTTTTGCCTCTGGCTGTTTCCAGTCATCTGTGGCCTCAGTGGGTGGCATGAGCCGCCCCACCTTCTCACGCTGTCTCCACCAGGTACTGCGTGCCATGATCAGCCGGGTGGGGAATTACATTGCCATTCCCAAACTAGGCAACAGTGGGGGACCTGAACCAGGCCTTTGAGGCGTTTGCTGGGATACCACACGTGATGGGAGCTATTGATTGCACACATGTTGCCATGGTCCCGCCCAGAGACAGGGAGGTAGTGTTCCGCAACCGCAAACACTACCATTCCCTGAATGTTCAGGTTGTATGTGATGCAAATATGCATATTCTGAATGTGGTCCCTAGGTTTGCAGGGTCCACCCATGACTCCTATATCCTGCATCACTCGGCACTATTCAATTTGAGGCAGGCCAGTATGAGGACTGTATACTGCTGGGTGTGTATTTCTCATCTCTGACATGCACATGGTGATCCTCTGACTAACCGTATGTGCACGTCTGTCTTTGAGGTGTTACCCTAGGTGTGTGTGTGTCTCATCTGTCTGTGTGTGATCTAACGTTGGGGGGGGGGGTAGTGCCCTCCAGCTCTACCGTACTATGGTGCTGCGTGTTGATGTTAGAATGGACACTAGCATTTGTGTTGTGGTTACAGATTATGTTGATTGCAATCCTTACACCTACCCCTTGTTTTGTGTGTCATAACTTCACACGCTGATGCATAGTTGTGGTGTCCCATCATGTGATGTCATATGTTTCTATCCAGATGTTTTGTGCATTTCGTTTGCACGTACATACTTGTGTCCATTTGGGTGGACATCAGCTCCTGCTTTAACGTTCTACATTTCTTTCTGCAGGTGATTCAGAATATGGTTGTCGCCCCTGGTTGCTGACCCCTGTGCGTCAACCACAGACACGTGCAGAGAGGACTTACAATGAGGCCCATGCCTCCAGCCGCTCCATCATAGAGCACACCTTTGGCATTTTAAAGAGTCGCTTCAGGTGTCTGGATAGGACAGGCGGGACCTTACAATACAAACCACAGACTGTGGCAGAGATCATTATAGCCTGTTGCATCCTGCACAACATTGCTCTCAGGCACCATATCCCTGTCCAAATTAATGAGGATCTGGAGGATGATCCTACGTGCCCTCCTGTATGTGGCCGTGGTGACACACGTGAGGGCACAGCAGTCAGGCGGCAGGTGATTGAGGAGGTGTTCTCATGTAAGTACTGCATATGTTGCCACATACATTTGTTTAGATATGTGTGTACTACTACTACTAGTGAACATTTGTATCCCAATAGCAGTAAGATGCAACACTGCACTGACATATAAAAGACACTGCCTGGCAATCCCAGCTTACAATCTAGTGATTACTGAAATGCAGATGATGTGAGCAGGGCACAACAGTGGGTGGTGGTGGATTATGTGTGTCAGGTGTAGTAGGCTTGTGGGAGGTGTTAAACTGTCACACATAATTTGTGGCTGATTGGGATAGGGACAGCCACAGGTAGTTAGTTTGGGGCTTTGGGTGCAGCAAGGTGAAAAGCGTGTAGTATGTGGTCAACAGTAGGAGGGCGGCCCATAGATGTGACCGGTTGCTTAGGCATGTGTGTTTTACATTTTGTAATATGAGCTGATGATTGGTTGGTATACTCTGATGGGCAGGGACTGTGTGTTAGTTGTTTCTGTATAGCGCTACATGTGACATGTAGCACTATATACATGCTCAGTTGTAGTTGGATTACTGGTAGTGTCACTCACCTACTTACCCCTGAGGCGGAAGGCCTGGGGCTTCAGTGAGGCTCCTCTTATATAGCAAGGACTTAGTAGTGCCCTCTGGGATTTGGAGTCCCAATAGCTAATCAAATAAGAAGGTAGTTGTGGTCGAGTAGCTATGCTTAAAGAGGTATTTATTTTCCCTTCCTGGGAGAATTCTTGCAACAAGGGTCAAAAGAAATTAAACCATAATACTGGCATAACACAAGTGGGGACTACAAATTACAACCAAAATGTCAGCGTTAACCAAACAAAAAGGGAAAAACAGGCTTTTTCAATCCAAAAAGCTGAATGGTGAAATCTGTGTTCCTCCACAGATTTCTCTTAGGCAGGCTTTACTTAGGCCTTAACAAAAAGAGGTCACACTATCGGAAAACACCAATGTACAGTCCATTTTGCAAATATCTAGGCTCTCTTCACAGAAGTCACATTCCATATCCTCGTGTACTTCTTGGCTATTATATTCTGCAGGGCTGTAATGTGTATCAGTGTTTATTAGTCTCCTCTCTTCTTGGCCAGAGCTTCTCTCTCCCCTCTATCACTGCAGAAAGGCTGGTTACCATGCACTATGGATTCTCCCCTTAGAGGGCCATACACTTCAGGACCATTGGGAGTAAAATTCAGTGCCCCTCTATTCCAGGTACTATGCCTTTCTTCAGGCTGAGCTCTGCCTGTCTGTTTTGCAACCGGGAAGTTGAAACTTTTCTCCCTTTCACTTCCCCTCACAGGACGTCTTTCTCTTAGGTGGGAAATCTCTCTTGGATAAGAGTTCTTGCTCCCCAGGTACCTGCTCCTGTGGTTATTCCCTCTCCCAGCTCCTCGTGGTTTGCAGCTTGGAATCTCTCTCTGTCCCCAACCGGACTTTGGCTTAGTGCAGCCCAACTTTCCAGCACTAACCTCTGAGAATTCCTCCTGGGCAAACTCCTCTGAGGTGCAGATGGACTCCACGTCAGAAGCTGTCAGGTATGACTCCTGGCTCTCATGAGCTCTGCTCTTTCCTTTCCCGTGAGTCCTCTCAGTGTCTCTTTCTCTCTCTGTATCTGAGACTGAGTCTGACTCGCTGCTTGCGTCTCTGTCGGTATCTCTGCTCCTGTCTCGGCGTGTTTCTCCTTTGCTCAAGACTGACCTTTTTTTAAGTGTGTCATTCTTTGAGACTCTTGTTAGCTCAAACCCCTGCAGCTGTTCCTGCTTCTCTGATGAGCTATTACGTAATGCTATTCCTGGGCGTTTACCTACAGCCGGTGCTCTTGTTTTGCTTGGTTGCCCATAGCAACCCCTAGCCATGTGCTTTGCACTGCCAGTTTTAAAACTGCCCTGTGTATTTTCCTCCACTTCCATAGGCACTATCTGCCTTGCGCCATGACAGTAGTTGTGATCAGTAAGGGAAGTTACTAGAACACCACAGTGTGCCTGCATGTGTAGGTCAGCAGGAGAGCCTTAACATGGATGTTGAGACGCATAGGGAACCTGTGAGGTGTCCTGATAGTGGGGGTATTATAGCCATTATGTGTGTGGCTGTAGAATGGCCATGCAGTGCAGTGTTGCATATTTTCATGCAGACAGAGATGAATCAAAGCCAGATCAGCAAGGTGTAAGTTACAGTAGGCAAGCCGGGAGCTGATTAAGGGGTTGGGTTTGGGTTTTAGTTGTGTGTTCAGGGAGGACTGGGGAAACATAGCTGATGACATCTAGACAGAAACCACAAGCCTCAACTACAAGCTGGGTATGTGTGTAGAGGTGGAGAGTGCAGTCCAAGACAACACCTACATTGCTGACCCTGGAAAAAGGAAGGTATGACCACACACACAAAGACACTCTGACGGGAGGGGAGGGTTTAGGTGCACATATAGGATATCCATGCTTTGCCATTATTAATTTCACACAGTGGGATGACATGCAGCCATCAATGTCAGGTGGCAGGAAGACATCAGGGTGTGGTTTGGCAGACATAACTCAGGCGGGGAGAGATATATTTGCAAATCATCAGCACACAGCTGGTAATGTAGGTCAAGGGATGAGATAGCCACACCAAGGAAATGTCTATCGACAGAGGATAAGGACAAGGCCCCTGGATATTTCCCTGTGGTACAGGAACTGACGGCAGGGTAGCAGAGGACATTGAGACACCAGAACACACACTGAAGGGGCAGTGGGAGCGATATGGGGGACACAGGATAGTACTGCGGCCTTAGAGCCAAGCAGGGACACGGTAGCAAGGAGACGGTTCTGTTCAATGGTTTTTACGTCAGCAGAGAGGTGAGGAAGGGGACGGACAGAGTTTGCCACACACACTTCAGTGATAACTTGAGCATGAAGCGAATCTGTACAGTGTGATGGGGAACAGTCAGTCTGTAAAGGATCTTGGGGGGTCTGCGAGCTGAGGACATGAAGGTGCAGTGTGTGTTGCACAGCGCCAACATGACATATGTATGTTTCTCTTGTGTTCCTCAATCCACAGGACATACTTGGTGACCCTCCTGGTGCTGTGGTGCATTGGCAGGTGACTGCACATCATCCAACATGCAGTAGTTTGTGGTAGGTGGACCTACAGCTACTTTGTCTGTGACGACAGTCAGGGGGAGCACATGTCTGCAGTGATCTGTCATATTGTACATATGTTATTGTTCACCTCTTTGCCCTGCACCCCCATATGTTGCTGTTGGCACACATATCCACATGTGTTCCTGGCCAGTTCGTCTTCTCCAACACTGTCTCTGGGACACGTCCAACAGAGCTGCAAGTGTGTGCAGGTCCTAAGTGTTTGGGTGGTGGGCTGCATGTACACCCTTCCCTGACATTGTAGCATCAGCCAACAGCAGTGTATCATTGCATTTGACAAGCCTTTATCTCCACTAATCTCCAATTGTGCACATACAGGCCATTTGTTACTGCTGGCACGCTCACCTTAGCATACTGTGTGGGTGTGTGTTTTTGGGTTGGCTGTGTGATGATACAGTGTGATACGAATGTGACATGCTTTGCCATGAATGGAATGGATACAGCAGACATGTAGCTATTGGGAGTTATTATAGGGCATAACAGCTTGCAGAATGGCCATAATAGTCCTGTAAGATATTAGGGGTTATTATAGGGCATAAACAGCTTGCTTGAAGTGGTCTGAACTAGTATAGTGAGTCAGAAGCACTTCTCTGTACATAAATTGTGTATGAAATCTATATCCAATCATAATCATGAGAATTTTGCTTTCACATGAAGCTCACGCTGTAGTATCCAATGAAAACACATCTCTGATAGAAAACAATTACTGAAACTTGTATATCAAATGTGGAACTTTCCAAGGAGAGGGGAACCGTACTGCACCAGAGACAAAGCAATTCTGTTTTGGCAGCTTTCCCGGATTCCTTCATCGTGGAAAGTTCCTCCGATCGCTGAAGTGACACTACAATATCCGACCCCGTTCCTTGGCATCCTTTCATTATGTTGGTGGGTATCCCTAAGTGAAATATGGACCCCTGGAGAGCTGTTAATCAACCAAACCTCGAATCAAAATGTACTGGAGCTGGAAGAATGCCACCACAGAGCGACAACAAGATAATTTCACCTGCCCTGCCAGGCAATGATGTAAGATCCTGAATCTCACTACTTCCGGACAATTGTGGGCAGGTGCCCCTCAGGCGGGGGGTTATCAGATGGCATATGCATTACACCAAGAAAATGGGACGATTAAACTTTAGCATAATGCCGGAGCTGGCATTAATGATGCATTGGCTTTACAGGCCCGGTGGGTTCCCACCATTTGGCACCCAGTCCAAGAGTATGCAGCTATTTCTTCTGGACTTCTGAACTTATTTACTCAATATACGTTGAATATGTCAGAAAACATAACCCGCTTTGCTAATTGGACAGTATGTACTTTGCAAGCTATGACAATTATTGAACAACGCGATAGGTTTCAGGTTACACTCCTATCCGGAAATGAACAAATTTGGAAACAAATATTGAATGTCACTAATGAATGGTTGATGTATAGTGCTTCTAAAATGCAGTGCAATGAGACTAGTTGCACCGGACAAGCTACCATATATAATGTAACTAAGATGCAAATGTGTAAATTCATAGTATCCACTTGTACTGAGGTGATAGGAGGAACAATCTGTCGCATCCAATCTAGTGTATATGAACCTTGCTTATTGCAGAATAGTGTTAACATGTGCAAATTCATTATTATGCCACCAGTTTATGAATACTTGATTGAAATAGCTCCACAAGAAGTATGCATGGTAGTCAATACTGAAGTTATACCTAAGATGATTCTTCCCTTTGTGGGTTGTTTGAAGAATGTAACTACACTACGGTGGCATATTGAAACCTATTTACTTTATGCTGTTACTCATAAAGCTGTACATCATTATTGGACGCCCATACCAATTGATGTCCCGAATTGGGATCTAAATTTGACAAGATTACATAAGCTGTTAAATGATTCTGCGTTGCTGCATGATCATTTATTACGATTAAACAAGACCATTGCAATGCACCAAGTGCATACCGTGCTGATGGCAGATAACTTGGCATACCTAGGATCCAGTATTGCCAAGGCTACCTCCCATCATTGGTATGACATTTTTATGGGTCCCCCTCGGCTACTAGTGTTTTAAATATGTTGGTCCATCCAGCTTTGTTACTGGTGATAGTTGTTTTTATCCTCTCCATCTGCAACTGCGGTATATGTCACAAATTAATTGGCCGTCAATTTGGTCGGCATCCTACATGTACTACTGAATCCATTAGGACCGAATGTGATACGAATGTGACATGCTTTGCCATGAATGGAATGGATACAGCAGACATGTAGCTATTGGGAGTTATTATAGGGCATAACAGCTTGCAGAATGGCCATAATAGTCCTGTAAGATATTAGGGGTTATTATAGGGCATAAACAGCTTGCTTGAAGTGGTCTGAACTAGTATAGTGAGTCAGAAGCACTTCTCTGTACATAAATTGTGTATGAAATCTATATCCAATCATAATCATGAGAATTTTGCTTTCACATGAAGCTCACGCTGTAGTATCCAATGAAAACACATCTCTGATAGAAAACAATTACTGAAACTTGTATATCAAATGTGGAACTTTCCAAGGAGAGGGGAACCGTACTGCACCAGAGACAAAGCAATTCTGTTTTGGCAGCTTTCCCGGATTCCTTCATCGTGGAAAGTTCCTCCGATCGCTGAAGTGACACTACAATATCCGGTATATATATTGATGCATTTCATTTCATGCTAGAACTTATTAGTCATTTTATGCTAGAACTTATTATGTTAGAACTTATTAGAACTTACTTATATGCATTGTATGACTTATAATCTTTTATTTACTATGCAATAAACAGTAGCTTAGTATTACTATTTAATTGTGCCTGGTTTGGATGTCAGTGAGGACTCAGAGTGATTTGTTATAGTAATACATACAGCATGCAGTCATTTTGCATTATCATTTGGTGTGAAGGGTCTGTACACCTGGGGAGCGGTGGTGACTGTGCTATCTCTACCTTACTGCTGTTTAAGAACATAAGATATGCCATACTGGGTCAGACCAAGGTCCATCAAGCCCAGTATTCCGTTTCCAACAGTGGCCAATCTAGGTCATACGTACCTAGCAGTTTCCGCAAGAGACACAAGTTCCACAATGCTTGTACTGGGTCAAACATTGATATCTTCGGTCCCTTCTTAATAATGGTTTATGGACCTTTCCTCCAGGAACTTGTCCAAACCTTTTTTAAACCCAGCTACACTAACAGCCTTTACTACATCCTCCGGTAACAAATTCCAGAGTTTGATTACACGTTGAGTGAAAAATATTTTATTTTATTAGTCTTAAATAGTTTACCCTGTAGCTTCATTGCATGTCCCCTAGTCTTTCTATATTCTGATAAGGTAAACAATCGATCTACGTTTACCCATTCCACTCCGTTCATTAATTTATAGACTTCTATCATATCTCCCCTCAGCCGTCTCTTTTCCAGGTTAAAGAGCCCTAACCTTTTTAGCCTTTCTTCATAGGAGTATCCTTCCATCCCCTTTACCATTTTGGTGGCTCTTCTCTGTACCTTTTCCAAAATCGCTATATCCTTTTTAAGATACGGCGACCAGAATTGCACACAATATTCAAGGTGCGGTCTCACCATGGAACGATATAGAGGCATTATAATATCTTTTGTTTTATTTTCCATTCCTTTCCTTATCATACCTAGCATTCTATTTGCTCTCTTGGCCGCCGCTGCACACTGGGCCGAGGGTTTTAACATGGTATCCACAATGACGCCTAAATCTTTTTCCTGGGTGGTGGTTCCTAATGTGGAACCTTGCATCGTGTAACCATAGTTTGGGTTGTTCTTCCCTAGGTGCATAACCTTGCACTTGTCCACATTAAATTTCATCTGCCATTTTGATGCCCAGTCTTCCAATTTATCAAGATCCTCTTGCAATTTTTCACAATCCTCTTGGGTTTTAACAACTTTAAATAGTTTTGTGTCATCTGCAAATTTGATAACCTCACTCGTTATTCCACTTTCCAGGTCATTTATGAATATGTCAAAAAGCAGCAGACCCAGCACAGATCCCTGGGGTACACCACTATTCACCTTTCTCCATTGGGAAAATTGGCCATTTAGCCCTACCCTCTGCTTTCTATCTTTTAACCAGTTCCTGATCCACAATAGTACCTTGCCTCCTATCCCATGACTCTTTAGTTTTGCCAAAAGTCTCTGATGAGGGACCTTGTCAAAGGCTTTCTGAAAGTCCAGATACACAATATCAACCGACTCACCTTTGTCCACCTGTTTATTCACTCCTTCAAAAAAACATAACAGATTAGTAAGACAAGATCTTCCTTGTCTAAAGCCATGTTGGCTGTCTCCCATTAGGTTGTGACTATCTACATGCTGAGTAATTGTATTCTTTATGATGGTTCTACCATTTTTCCCGGTACTGACGTCAGGCTCACCGGTCTGTAGTTTCCCGGATCACCCCTGGAACCCTTTTTAAAAATTGGCATTACATTGGCGATCCTCCAATCTTCAGGTATTACAGATGATTTTAATGATAGTTCACAGATTACTGATAGCAGGTCTGCAATCTCATATTTCAGTTCTTTCAACACCCTTGGATGTATACCATCCGGCCCAGGTGATTTTCTACTCTTCAGTTTATCTAATAGTTGTAAGACATCTTCCCGATGTATCGATATTTCCTTCAATTCTTCCGCACCTTTAAATACCACTTCAGTCATGGGTAACATCCCTACATCTTCCTCAGTAAAGACCGAAGCAAAGAATTCATTCAGTCTCTCCGCTATCGCCTTGTCGCCTCTTAGTGCTCCTTTAACCCCTTTATCATCTAATGGACCAACTGACTCTCTCACAGGTTTTTTGCTACGAATGTACTTGAAAAGGTCTTTATTTCGCGTTTTTGCTTCCGCAGCAAGCTTCTTCTCAAATTTTCTCTTTGCCTGCCTTATCAATGCCTTGCATTTGACTTGCCAGTGCTTGTGCTGTTTCCAGGTTTCGTCGTTTGGCTCTTTTTTCCATTTCCTGAAAGATGCTTTTTTGGCAACAACAGCCTCTCTGACCTCACCTTTAAACCATGCTGGCAGTTTTTTGGACTTCCTTCCACTTTTCTTAAAGTGTGGAATACAGCTGGTCTGGGCTTCCAAGAGAGTATTTTTCAACAACACCCAAGCTTGATGTACGTCTTTAACCTTCGCAACTGCTCCTTTTAGTTTTTTCTTAACTATTTTCCTCATTTTATCATAGTCTCCCTTTCGAAAGTTAAAAGGTAGTACTGTGGATTTCCTTACTATCCCTCCTCCACTAATTAAATCAAAGGTGATCATGCTATGATCACTATTGCCAAGTGGCCCCAACACCCTTATCTCTTGCACTATATCTGGTGTTCCACTAAGGACTAGGTCTAATATGGCTTCCCCTCTGGTCGGTTCATGAACCAGCTGTTCCAAGAAGCAGTCATTTATTTCATCTAGGAACTTTATCTCCCTAGCATGTCCTGACGTGACACTGACCCAGTCGATACCGGGGTAATTGAAATCACCCATTATTATTACTGCGCTGTAACTTTTGTTAGCTTCCTTGATTTCTTTGAGCATTTCATCATCCATTTGGTCATTCTGGCCAGGTGCTCGATAGTACACCCCCACTGCCATCGCCTTCCCCCTTTTATATGGAATTTCAATCCATATAGATTCTACAGCAGATTTTGTTTCCTGCAAAACTTTAATCCTTTCTGAGTCAATGCCCTCTCTAACATAGAGCGCAACCCCTCCACCAATTTGATCAGCTCTATCATTACGATATAGTTTGTACCCAGGTATCACAGTGTCCCACTGGTTGTCCTCCTTCCACCATGTCTCTGTTATTCCAATCATATCTACCCTTTCATTTAGTGCTATATATTCTAACTCTCCCATCTTATTCTTTAGACTTCTAGCATTTGCATACAAGCATTTTAGAGAATGTATTTTATTCATGTTAATTTGGCTATTGTTAGACATGGGTAACTTGGGATCTTTAAGCTCTGTCTGCTCCATACTTGAGGGCATTTGGGCTACTTTACTCTTTTGTGGAACCTCTCTGCTTTTGGTAGTATCCTTCAAGGATACATTCTTCCGAACCATCCGCTCTTGGGTGACTGTCGGCTTTCCCCTAATATCTAGTTTAAAAGCTGCTCTATCTCCTTTTTAAAGGTTAATGCCAGCAGCCTGGTTCCATCCCGGTTAAGGTGAAGCCCATCCCTTCGGAAGAGCCCCTCCTTTCCCCAGAATGTTCCCCAGTTCCTAACAAATCCAAAACCCTCATCTCTGCACCATTGTCTCATCCACACATTGAGACTCCGGAGCTCTGCCTGCCTTTTGGGTACTGCGCGTGGAACAGGAAGCATTTCGGAGAATGCTACCCTGGAAGTTCTGGATTTCAACTTCCTACCTAAAAGCCTAAATTTTGCCTCCAGAACCTCCCTACCACATTTTCCTATGTCATTGGTACCGACATGTACCAAGACAGCAGACTCCTCCCCAGCACTATCTAAGACCTTATCTAGGTGGCGCGTGAGGTCCGCTACCTTCGCACCAGGCAGGCATGTTACCAGGCGATCCTCACATCCACCAGCCACCCAGCTATCTACATGCCTAATGATCGAATCACCAACTATAACGGCTGTCCTAACCCTTCCCTCATGGGCACATGGCCCTGGAGAAACCTCCTCGGTGCGAGAGGGTTTTACATCACCTGGAGGACAGGTCCTAGTTACAGGATCACTTCCTGCCACACCATTTACCTTGTGAATATTCTGGACATGTGTTGTATGTTGTGAGTTGACCTATCTCTTGTGTGCTGACAGACCACTGTGCAACAGCATTTTTGTATCACAGATATCACCATAATGTGGACATGCATCAACAGTGTCTGGACATGGGGACATGGTGATTGTACACATTATGACACCGCCCGCCCCTTAACCTTGAGGGTTAAGGAGGGGTTGCCTTTTGATGCCCTTGAGGCAGTTAGTTGTAGTTGTGTTATGCTTCGAGCAGTAAGGCTGGCAAGAGTTATTTATTTACATGAGGTTTATTTTCATGTGGCTCATATTGCCATTGTGCAGTTCAAAAGAAGATTACAGACGGTGCAGAAGTTTAAACCAAATAAAACAGGATTAACTGAAACTTTGCCTGACTGGCTTTAAATGCTGTATTTCTTCACATTCCTTTCATGTGCTTTTAACATACAGGCTGATAACAGAAAAGTCCTTCACTAATGATTCTCAGGTTCTGTCAATCACTAGTAGTGCTCTAATTCAGTTTCCCTCCACAAGCTTTCTTGTGTCGGTCAAAGTTACGTCACTGTTATATTACTTCATATACCAGCACAATCCTCTCTCTGCTTAATTGCCTCTATCAATTAAACAGGTAGAACAGCCCATCATCATCTCATCATCATCAGCAGGGGAAAACACAGAATTATGAACAGAGTTTTCTTCCTTACAGCCAGTAACTGCAACACTGTGGTTAAAACTCTTCTTCTGTTCTAAATAATCCTGGAACTCTTTAAGAAGTGATTCAGCATGAAACTTTTCTTCATTGAGCTGTCTTCCTGTCCCCTCGGTGAATAGGTATTGACTGAGCCTATTTATCTCAGGCTCCTTATCAGGTTTGTTTGCATTTGGAAAACAAACATGTGCTGGGCTCCCGTTAGCTCCCCACCTTTCCCTGCACGTGGGTGCTGTACATTCAAACTTAGCAGTGCTAGGAAAATATTTAAAAGCATGTATATCAGCCCTGTCCTGGCTAGGTGACTCAGCTAGTTTAAAAGAATAATTATTGTCATTCAAAGCTTCTCTTTTCTGACACCAGCTGCCACCATCTTGACTGGCTTTGCTTTTAAAAGCAGAACATAGACTTTCTGGCTTTAGAGCATAAACTCCTCTTTATCTGGGTACCTTATACAGGAGCTTCTCTCTTGGAGGATTCTTTATCCTTCTGCCTTTGTTCCCCAGCTCTGCCTGGTCCTGTAGCCTTGGGTTTCTCAGCGTTCTAGAAGAGCCCTGCCTCCAGCAGTCTCTTTCCTCCTCTGAATGCTGCTCCAAGCTATCCTCCAGCTGCAGACTGTTAGGGAAATTATCACAGCAAGGGAACCTCCGTTGCTCTCTTGTCTTCTCTCTCTGGATCTCTCCTTGGATCCCGGAACACTGTGTCTGCCCGTGGATCTGCCTCTGCATCTGCATCTGCATCTGCATCTCACTTCCTGGTTCCTGTGTATTTAACCAGGTGCTTCTAGCCTGCACTGCCCGCCTCCCCTTGGGGCGTGCCCAATCACAAGCCTTCCTACTCTCCTCCCTCGAGGTGAGCTGTTTTGCTTGATTGAAACTGTGTTTTTTTATTTCTGCAGAGAAATCCCTGCTTTCTCCTGCAGTACCAGCTTCTACCACCGGCTGCTCACTTGTATCCATCTGTTCCTGAGGAGCTACTGTGTCACAACATTTCAATGACATCGTCTCCCTTCACTGTGACGTGTTGTGGCCTTTGAGAGCCTCAGGGGATCCCAAACAGACACTTGATGCAAACACACGGTAGGTTGCACCTTTGGTGTTTTGGAAATGACATTAGCCTTTTAATGATTTACCGTTTGTTTCATGGACATTTCGTGTTGCGTCTCTGCACACGAAAGCTGATGCACATGGGGTGGAGCTGTGAAACGCCTGTGTAACATAGGCATGGACATGACCATATCCATGTGACACCCTCGTCTGCGGTTCCAATTCCAAATGTCCACAACATGCACTGTGTTCTGTGTTGTGATCATGTTATGTTTGCCTGTGTGACGTTTCATTACGTACATATTGATGTTTGACTCTCTGCAATTTGGGCTGATGTTGCAAGCAGCATACCAATACATTGTTTATCCTCTTCTGACACAGGGCAGAGGACACACAAAGCACATCTACTACAGTGCATCCGGCGTCACCATCACCCACCTGTTGGAGGACACAACAACACCATGGAACTATTTATGGGAAATGGTGCCATAGGATGTTTGACCTCTGCAAGTGGGACACATGCCTAGGATGGACAGTATTATTGTTGGACTGCTACTTTGGACATGACAGGCCTGTCCAACACACCATTGCTGCCGTGCTCTGGCTGGGTGTCATGTTCATTGCAGGAAACACACATGACCTTTCCAGTACTGTGGCATATTGGGATGTCACACTTGACTATGCATGCCCAGGGTTTCAAGGACAGTCTTAATGGGACTTGTTGGGTTGCTGACACCCTTTGCACTGTGGACACTGTGTACTGGTCCCCACGTGTGCAGCAGGGATTGACATTGTCGCTGTATGTTGTACATCCTTCTGACATTGTGCTGTGTTTTGCCCATGTGTGTGACATGGAACGCAGGATACGCACATCTGTTTGATTCAACACGAGCATACAGCCATGCGTGTGGCACAGGGGGAATAATGGAGAGGTCCTCTTGTCCATGTCTGCCTACCCTCCACTTGGACATGACACAGTATTTGCCACCACACCACTTTACTGCACACCAACATCTTGGCTTGTTGTTTGCACTCACCAAGGGTGTCACAGTGCATGTGTGGCTTCACTGTATGATGTTTCAATGTACCCGGTGCATGTGCATGTGACTGACTATGTTGGTGCAACACAGCAGGTTGCAATATGGCTTCTGTGTGGGTTACTGTAACATGTTTGACCTTTCTTTCTATCTCTATATACAGGTTATTGTGTCTGTTTACTGTACAGATGTGACGCTCTGCATTGATTTACAAACCTAGCATTGCATGTCTGTACAGTCCTATTTATCCCCTGAGGTAACGACACTCACATTGCCCCATTATATTTGGAGTGTGGCAGTGTGAGTGTCCATTTTCTTCCTTCATTTGTGCATTCCATGTACCGTGATATATGTGTAGAGACACTGTCTCCACACCAACCAGTGCAGGGGACCTTCTGCATAGTGTTATCTCTGCATGTTTCTGCGGTTTGTTTCATTTGAATTCTCTGTGTTCATGTGCCTCTGCTACCTGTTAGCATATCCTCATTTTGCATCTGACCATTGTTTAGGGTTAAATTGTTGCTGCTTTGATTCCTATATCAGGCATTATGTAACAGCTGTAACATATATTTCGATATCTGTGTTTACACTTTCTTACTCTTAACAACATATGCTGTTTCATTTATGTGCCTCCTGTGTTGGCAGACAGATATATTCTTATGAACAGATCATGATTGATTGGCCGTGCATGTTGGGCCCTCATCATGCATTGCCTACTGTCTACATGCACACATATGTAACTGACGCATTTGGGGCATGCAGCAGCATGTGTGGGGGGGGGGTGGTAGGGGGCTAATACATACTGCACACCATGCACCTAATACACATTATCTCTCCTGCCCATCTTCTGTAGACGGGCCAGTGACTTTTCTGTAACATGTGGGTTGCTGCTCTGCAAAACGTGTTTTTGATTTTTGCCCTGTTATCCAATCACCTTGATATTATGATAGGCGGTATCTACACTATCTCTGATGATTAACCAAAATAAATATGTGTTGGACGTACATTTGTCTGTGCTGCTGCTTGACCACACTGACACACGTATTTAGTGATTTCATGGTCATGTACATGGCCCACCTGTACTCACATCCTTGTATGGTGCCAGCTTTCTATCTGCCAGCCATCTGCCACATCACTGGGTGTTACGGGTTCCCATACACACATTCGCTTTGAGGCAATATCTTTGCATTGTGCTTGCTGTGGTTGTTTGGGATAGTGTTTCCGGATATGTGTTGTAACACCATAGGTTGCAGGTTTGATTCCCACATGGGATTTCCTTATTTTTTTGTGTTGTGCTAACCTGACCATGAGCTACCTGCAGGTTTATCACCTATCCACACACCCTTCCATCTCTTCACTGTACACCAAAGTGTGCCCTCTGTGCTGCCTAGCCATCACATATTAGCTGTTACATATGTCTCTTTCTTTGTAGTGCTAACATCGGCAGTCCGCTTGGGGGATTGGCATTGCTGTGGTTCAGCTGGTCTGTACCACACCTGTTTGCAGGTTCAATTCTCACATGCTCCTCTTCTGTTTTGTTCCATATTTTGCCCTGCTCCACAGAGCATCCCCTGCCGCCCTTTGGGTTTAGGTTCTTTCCTCTTTTGCATGCTCTATCCACTGCATAACATTCCATTGTGTATGTGCATGTAGTTATATGTGTCTCTGGTCTCAATTACAGACTGTGATCTGAGCTGTACACACCAGATCTGCATGTGCATTCCATCATGGTTTCTGTTGGAGATTTGTCTATCCTGGCAGACAGCAGGCTTCTTGTATGATGCCCTACAACATCCTTTGCTAATGACCTCACATTGGTGGCGTAGCCTACTGGTTTGTGCATTGACATTTGTGCTAATGGTCATAGGTTTGATCCTCTCTGTTATCTTTCATTTGTATGCCTGTCCTGCACAGCTACTTTTCATTCCTGTAATAGTCATATCTGTGCAGATCTGTGCTGTTAGCACATTGTACCCTTATCACAGTTGCCAACCATCCTTCTGTATGTCTATGTGTGTCTGTCAGCTGTGTGCCATCCTGCCCTGATGTGCAAGCTGCTACCCCATGTCCTGCACTGGTACACGTTTCTGCATTGCAGCTCTTCCTGGTTGTCTCTCCTGTGTGTGCTCTGCATGGCACTGCTACTCCTCTGTCCTCCTGTCATTGCACCTATCCTGCCACCTCTACCTCCTCTGCTGGACACGTCTTCCCATCCTCTGCCACACACTGTCATTGTTGCATGGTACATTACCATCACCCTGAGCATCGCTACAGCTGCCCCCAATATGTTTGTCCATTTTTCCAGCTGCCACATGGGCTGGACGCAGATTTGTCTGGTCCATCAGCTCAGGTCTATTTCCTTCCATCACTTGTGCATTGTCTTTCCTTGGTGCTCTGTGCAGTGTTAGGGTTACATCTGTGTTTGGCCCATGCCTTTCTTGCTTTTCAACTTGGGTGACCAAAGTGCCCTTGGCCAACATTTCTTGAGTCACCTATACATCCTTGGGGCATCTTTAGCCACACCTTAGATGCAGCCAGCTTGTGGGGCACCTAATATGGTGCTTTGGGGGTTGACAACCTTTCAACACGCCCTCTGGGACACATTAAAACCCACCTTGGCTGACGTGGTGGTTTAGGATGTGCCTTCTGGTGCGCCCTAAAAGGTGCATTAGGTTATGGCACTGGGATGCGGGTATTTTTAGCTAGCAGCACAGATTGTTGGACTGTCACAAGCAGGAAACGGAATTGCCTTGGCCACCCTTATTCATTAGGCCCACTGGGGAATCAAACTCATGACCCTGTCTCAGCAGTCATTGTATTAACCAGTGTGCTACACCTCTGTTGCTGTGATTGCAGGTCAGCACGCGAAGTTAAGGTTAACATGTGGTAACGTGCACGGCTCCCTCTATCGCGCGATAACGGACACGGCGCACTCTATCGCGCGATAACCCACGACTGCTACCTTAAGACCAGAACGCCCACTCCTTATATGGCATTCTTCACATTATCGCTGCAACTAGCGCCGGGAACATTAAGACAGTTTTGTAAACATATCCCTAAATTTCATCTGCCATTTTGATGCCCAGTCTTCCAATTTATCAAGATCCTCTTGCAATTTTCCACAATCCTCTTGGGTTTTAACAACTTTAAATAGTTTTGTATCATCTGCAAATTTGATAACCTCACTCGTTATTCCCTTTTCCAGGTCATTTATGAATATGTCAAAAAGCAGCGGACCCAGCACAGATCCCTGGGGTACACCAATATTCACCTTTCTCCATTGGGAAAATTGGCCATTTAGCCCTACCCTCTGCTTTCTATCTTTTAACCAGTTCCTGATCCACAATAGTACACTGCCTCCTATCCCATGACTCTTTAGTTTTGCCAAAAGTCTCTGATGAGGAACCTTGTCAAAGGCTTTCTGAAAGTCCAGATACACAATATTAACCGACTCACCTTTGTCCACCTTTTCATTCACACATTCAAAAAAACATAACAGATTAGTAAGATAAGATCTTCCTTGTCTAAAGCCATGTTGGCTGTCTCCCATTAGGCCATGACTATCTACATGCTGAGTAATTTTGTTCTTTATGATGGTTTCTACCATTTTTCCCGGTACTGATGTCAGGCTCACCAGTCTAGTTTCCTGGATCACGCCTCAAACCCTTTTTAAAAATTGGCATTACATTGGCGATCCTCCAATCTTCAGGTATTACAGATGATTTTAATGAAAATTCACAGATTACTAATAGCAGGTCTGCAATCTCATATTTCAGTTCTTTCAACACCCTTGGATGTATACCATCCGGCCCAGGTGATTTGCTACTCTTCAGTTTATCTAATAGTTGTAATACATCTTCCCGATGTATCAATATTTCCTTCAATTCTTCTGCATCTTTAAATACCACTTCAGTCATGGGTAACATCCCTACATCTTCCTCAGTAAAGACTGAAGCAAATAATTCATTCAGTCTCTCCGCTATCGCCTTGTCGCCTCTTAGTGCCCCTTTAATCCATCATCTAATGGACCAACTGGCGCTTTCACGGGTTTTTTGCTACGAATGTACTTGAAAAAGTCTTTATTTCGCGTTTTTGCTTCCACAGCAAGCTTTTTCTCAAATTCTCCCTTTGCCTGCCTTATCAATGCCTTGCATTTGACTTGCCAGTGCTTGTGCTGTTTCCAGGTTTCGTTGTTTGGCTCTTTTTTCCATTTCCTGAAAGATGCTTTTTTGGCAACAACAGCCTCTCTGACCTCACCTTTAAACCATGCTGGAAGTTTTTTGGACTTCCTTCCACTTTTCTTACAGCATGGAATACAGCTAGTCTGGGCTTTCAAGATAGTAGTTTTCAACAACACCCAAGTTTGATGTAAGTCTTTAACCTTTGCAACTGCTCCTTTTAGTTTTTTCTTAACTATTTTCCTCATTTTATCATAGTCTCCCTTTCGAAAGTTAAAAGGTAGTACTGTGGATTTCCTTACTATCCCTCCTCCATTAATTAAATCAAATGCGATCATGCTATGATCACTATTACCAAGTGGCCCCGACACCCTTATCTCTTGCACAAGATCTGGTGTTCCACTAAGGACTAGGTCTAATATGGCTTCCCCTCTGGTTGGTTCATGAACCAGCTGCTCCAAGAAGCAGTCATTTATTTCATCTAGGAACTTTATCTCCCTAGCATGTCCTGACGTGACACTGACCCAGTCGATACCGGGGTAATTGAAATCACCCATTATTATTACTGCGCTGTAACTTTTGTTAGCTTCCTTGATTTATTTGAGCATTTCATCATCCATTTGGTCATTCTGGCCAGGTGCTCGATAGTACACCCCCACTGTCATCACCTTCCCCTTTTTACATGGAATTTCAATCCATAGCGATTCTACAACAAATTTTGTTTCCTGCAAAACTTTAATCCTTTCTGACTCAATGCCTTCTCTAACATAGAGTGCAACCCCTGCACCAATTTGATCAGCTCTATCATTACGATATAGGTGGTACCCAGGTATCACAGTGTCCCACTGGTTGTCCTCCTTCCATCATGTCTCTGATATTCCAATCATATCTAACCTCTCATTTAGTGCTATATATTCTAACTCTCCCATCTTATTTTTTAGACTTCTAGCATTTGCATACAAGCATTTTAGAGACTGTATTTTATTCATATTAATCTGGCTATTGGTAAACATGGGTAATTTGGGATCTTTAAGCTGTGTCTGCTCCATACTCGAAGGCATTTTGGCTACTTTACTCTTTTTTGGAACCTCTCTGCTTTTGGCAGTATCCTTCAAGGATACATTCTTCTGAACCATGTGCTCTTGGGCGACGGTCGGCTTTCCCCTATTATCTAGTTTAAAAGCTGCTCTATCTCCTTTTTAATGGTTAATGCAAGCAGCCTGGTTCCATCCCAGTTAAGGTGAAGCCCATCCCTTCGAAAGAGCCCCTCCTTTCCCCAGAATGTTCCCCAGTTCCTAACAAATCCAAAACCCTCATCTCTGCACCATTGTCTGTCATGCTGCCGCCCCAGAGGCCAAGGTTGGTATGGGCAGGTCAGATGGACATGAGAGTTTTTTATATATTTTGAATTTGGTCCTTCTGTAAGAGGTCTTGGTAATGTTCCCAGGACCTACCGGGGGCCAAAGTTCAAGAGAACACACTAGCCAGAATGTAGGGAAAATAAGGCTTTATTTCCCTTTAAGCACAATGGTTCAAGTTATGGGAGACTACTTCAACAAACTGAAAGAAACCTTGCTTCAGGCAACAAAAAGAAAATATATTCACACTTGCTTTGTTTAACTGTTACTTCACAATACTTGGCATAAACAAACTTTACAGGCATTCGCTACTGTTCACTGTTTTATGTTTCATGCACAGACCTTAGGCTACCTGCCTGACAGTAGCTACAGTCCATCGGGGTTTCAGGTGGGTCTTCGTGGAATTCCACCTGCATGGGCTGAGTATCAGACAGCTGTGAATCAGTGTCAGTAAACTCTTGAGGAGTGTACTGAGGTTTCTCATATAACACATTTACTAGCTTCCAATGTTCAGCATTCAAGTCAGGGCCGCGCCCATGTGAGTGTTTGTTATGGCAGTTACTTCCCCTTGCAGGCTGCCTTATGTTATACAGTCTTTTTACCAAGGGCTTGTGCCCTGTTTCACCAACAGTTTGATAGGGAGGATATACTCCAGTATCTTGGGTTTCCTGTCTTCTTAACTTATGTTGCTTATCAGAATAAAAAGGTATTTTACCTTGTTTAGTTGAGTCCCATGGCCTGGTCCTGCTGTAGTTCAGCGTGTCTTGAGCAGTAGGCTTTTCACACTCCAGCTGGCCTTCATGCAGAGTCACCACTCTCTCACATTCACACCTTTTACCATTTGAATAAGGAATATTACCATTTGCAGCAAAGACTTCATCCTTGCTCAGATAATGCTTACTGTGTCTTGCATTTACTGCTGCCGGTTCTTCACACCAAACTCTGGGGTTTATTTCTCCCCTTGTGCCTTTCTTTCCAGTACCTCTCAACCAAGGACTCCTGGAACTCTGTGGCCTCGGATTCACTATGCCCTCCTGCCAGGAACTCCTTCCTCTCTGGTGCTCTGGACACTCCTTATGGTGCTCTCCTTCTTGGTTCCTTTCCAGAAGCTCTCTGTGGTGTGACTCTCCGTGGTCTGCTTTTCCTTGATAAGCCTCTTCTTGGTATGCCTCCTTTTGGTAGGCTTTCCTTGGCATGCCTCCCCTTGGTCTCTCTCTCCCTGGTCTCTCTTTAACTTGTCCTAGTTCCTCCTTTTCAAGTTCCCAGCCTTTCTTCAGGGGAACTCCCCCTTTTCTCCATTGGCTGTTAGGTTGCATTACCTCATCAGCTCTGAGGTGCAGTTCTCTGGGCCTTGGAAGGTCACTCCTGCTCCCTCTATTGGGCTCCTCATAATATTGCAGCTGATGATAAAATCTTTTTTCAGGATTTAAAACCCTTTTTTCTCCATGAATAGGCTCTGCGGTACCACATGTCTCATCCACGCATTGAGACTCCAGAGCTCTGCCTGCCTTTTGGGTCCTGCACGTGGAACGGGAAGCATTTCGGAGAACGCTACCCTGGAAGTTCTGGATTTCAACTTCCTACCTAAAAGCCTAAATTTAGCCTCCAGAACCTCCCTACTACATTTTCCTATGTCATTGGTACCGACATGTATCAAGACAGCAGAGTCCTCCCCAGCACTATCTAAGACCTTATCTAGGTGGCGCGTGAGGTCCGCTACCTTTGCACCAGGCAGGCATGTTACCAGGCGATCCTCATGTCCACCAACCACCCAGCTATCTACTGTACATGCCTAATGATCGAATCACCAACTATAACGGCTGTCCTAACCCTTCCCTCATGGGCACATGGCCCTGGAAAAACGTCCTCGTTGAGAGAGGGTTTTACATCACCTGGAGGACAGGTCCTAGTTACAGGATCACTTCCTGCCACACCAGGGTGATGCTCTCCTGTCACGTGACCTCTCTCCTCCATGGCAACAGGGATGCTGCCAGACTGGAGCTGGGACTTCAGGACTATATCCCTATAGGTCTCGTCGATGTACCTCTCTGTCTTTCTTATGTTTTCCAAGTCTGCTACTCTAGCCTCTAGAGAATGGACTTGTTCCTTGAGAGGAAAAGAGCTCCTTGCACCTAGTGCACACGTAAGACCTCTCATCAACTGGGAAAAAATCATACATGTGACACTCAATGCAAAAAACTGGAAAGCCCCCATCTCGCTGCTGGACTGCTGTCTGCATCTTAGTTTAAAGCTTGTGTTTAGATCTAAGTTCTTTACTTACTAAGGGTTGATATGGATATGTATACTAATAAAACTGTACCTAATATGTTTAATATGCCTTGTTTACCTGAAACTTAATTAATCTCAGGCCCTTAGTGTATGACTGATTTGGATAACGAGCTTCACCTGAGAGCACCTCCTTTCCTTTAAGATGTGTAGGTAGCTATAAAGCTATGATTATCCCAGGGGTGGGTGGGTGTTGGGGAGGGAGGGAGGGAAATAACACTTATTAAAAGAGGGCTGCTACACAGTACCCTGTCCTGTGCTGCTGAGGTAAGCTGTGACCAACCTCCTGGGTGATTAACAGTCCTTGCTTGGATAGAAGGAGTCTTTCAAAATGGCCTTTTGACCTGCCACCTTGTGTTAACACCTATTGAAAACGTTTCACAGGTCTCTTGCCCCCTAGGTAGAAGGCCTCTTTGTAAAGGTCTCTAGAAGACTTTATTTGTTGCTCAAAGAGTACTGACCCTGTTTTGCCTTTTATGATAAGTTATATTCTGGTTTGATTTAAATTACAGCTCTTTGCTGCTGCTAGGCTCTGACTTATTATGAAATTTAAACTACAAGCTATCTGCTGGGTTCCAAATTTAACCAGAAAGCTCTCTTCTGTGTTTTAAATTTAAACTGCTGCTACTAGGCCCCGACTGATTTAACAAAAAACACTGGGTTCACAGATTAATTAGCTTTAATACAAAGAAGTCCTTTCAGAAAATTCCCAGAAGTATATACTCACAATTGCAGATCTCTCTCCAGAAGTAGCATTCCCTTTTGCTAGTCCTTCAAGACTGAGGATCACAGAGCTCTGGTTGAGCTATTTATGTCTGTGCTGCTGAGGTGAGCTGTGACTAACTTCCTGGATGATTAACAGTTCTTGTTGGGATAGAAGGAGTCTTTCAAAATAGCCTTTTGGCCTGCCACCTTGTGTTAACACCTATTGAAAGAGTTTCACTGCTCTCTTGCCCCCTAGGTAGAAGACCTCTTTGTAAAGGTCTCTAGAAGACTTTATTTGTTGCTTAAAGAGTACTGACCCTGTTTTGCCTTTTATGCTAAGTTATATTCTGATTTGATTCAAATTACAGCTCTTTGCTGCTGCTAGGCTCTGATTTATGAAATTTAAACTACAAGCTCTCTGCTGGGTTCTAAATTTAACCAGAAAGCTCACTTCTGTGTTTTAAAGTGACTATTACATTTAAACTACAAGCTCTCTGCTGGGTTCCAAATTTAACTAGAAAGCTCTCTTCTGTGTTTTAAATTTAAACTAAAAGTACTTTGCTGATACTAGGCCCTGAGTGACTATCACTGCAACTCCTTCCCAATCCTCCACATTTTCTCCAGCAAAACATACATGGATTACTATACCAGTCACCTATACATTTTGTACAACAACTTATACATTACCTCTTGGTTCTTCTTAGACACTGAAAATTTGGGAGGGGGGGGGTAGGGTGATCCATATTCTTTGACAGTCCTCCTTGTTAGCCCAAGGTTCAGATCTCTATTCGAGCAGTCAATAGGATCTCTATGAATCTGATTTTCCTCCCTGCCTTCCTCCAGTTGAAGGTAAATATGAGAGATTGCTTTTGTTGTAAGGTAGGAGTTCTATGAGAATTTTTAAAATCCATACCTATAATATGGTGGTGAAGTTGTATATTTGATATACCTCTTCGTAATTGTAAATATAGGTATCATGAAGTATCATGTGGACTGGGATTCCATCTTGCTGCTCCATATGCCTGGAACAAACTACCTGAGTTGTTGCGTCGGACTCCTTCTCTGGCCCTACTCAAATCCAGGCTAAAAACCCACCTCTTTGAGGTTGCTTTAGGATCCTGTTGCCCCTCACTCTCTCGTTCATTACTTATGTGTATCTTGTCTTACTCTAGTCCCCAGTTTTGCAATGTTTTTTCATCTTGATTAGATTGTAAGCTCTGATGAGCAGGGACTGTGTTTTATATCTTTATGTACAGCGCTGGGTATGCCTTGCAGCGCTATACAAATGATTAGTAATCGTAGTAGATATCAAACTTGGCCCTAAGCTCTGTAAGAGATTTAAATGTTGTCCCTTTCCATATCTGTTCAAAGAACGTTAAGCCAGCATGCTGCCATTTTTGTATGGGCAAGGGAATACCTGTTTGGTTGAGGGGACCAGGCAAACTAATCTCTGCCCCACCCCCCTCCCAGCTCTAGTTGCTGATGATGTTTGGTGCAAAAGGTTGATAAGGCCAACAGTATGGTGGACTACCTCATTTTGCTTCCAATGTGTATACCTGGGGAGAAGGGTGTCCTACAGAATAGGATTTCTCAGCAAAAGAGAAATGGATGTTTTTCTAGTTCATCTCCTATCACCTGATTAGCCAAGTAGCATGTGTGTGTGGTATACGGACTTAGGGCCTAATATTTGAAAGGTATTTACATGGTTTACAGCCCTGTAAACTGTGTAAATGCCACTATCTGGGATATTTAATGGCACTACATGGTTGGTGCCGCTGAATATCCCCCCTCTTCTCCCTTACACACCCTGATGCTAATCGCTAAGCATCGGAGGGTGTTGGAGGGCGTTCTGCGGAAGAGTGGAGGCGGCAACAATCGATAAATGGGCCTATCTTTAAGCACAGGAACTAACTGGGCAGCATGCAATATCGCCTCTGCCCATTTATTGACTATGACTGAGAGGTAATGTGGTGATCCCAGATATTCAATGCCGGGGTTGCATATAAACTGGCATTGAATATAAAGGTTAAGAGGTCAGCAGGGAGGGCTATGTGCTGAAGGGGCACATAGACCTCCTAACTCAATATCAAGCCCTTAGTCTACATATATTAATAACTGAGGCAGTTCCCAAGAGTAGGAGCAGGAGTATGGTTAGACTATTCCCTTATGCATCCTAATTCCTCACCTACCCCAAGTCATCCTTGAAGGAACACCAGAGTCACTGCAAGGTAGTAGTGGTAAGAGGTCACGAACTCCCAACCCTTCCTAATCTTTCGGGAGGTGTAACGTCACCACCTTTAATCTATGGTATCTCTGTGTTCCATATGAAGGAAGTTATTTGTCTGTTAAGCAAGCCAAAAATACTGTGTGAAATATTATAGGGAAGTTGATGAAACAGAAAGATAAAAGATCCTATTCATGACCAAGATCTCAAACATAAATATTCTTTCTATTGGAATTTGGCATGTATCTCGAGGTGCAAGTTGTTAAGTGCCATCGAGTTGGTGTTGACTCCTGGTGACCCTCTGGATAGTTGACCTAAACTTTGTTCAGTTTTCAGCCAAGCAGCTCATTGTTGATAGAGTGGTGTCTATAACTGCTGTTATTGTATCGATCCATCTCTTTGCCAGCCTTCCTCTTTTATGGTTTGTTCTTTGGGCAGTCCACGGTATATACAGTATTCATCGCCAGCACCATATTTCAAAGGCATCAATTTTCTTCCTGTCTATCTTTTTCACTGTCCAACGTTCGCATCCATATGACGTTATTGAAAATACCATGGCCTGAACAAGTCAAATCTTTGTATGGAGAGAGACATCTCTGCTCTTGAGGATCTGAGGATCTTGTTTAGGTCGTTCATAGCCATTCTACCAATAGCAATACGTCATCGGATTTCTTGACTGCTAGTCCTTTCTTTATTGATTGTTGATACAAGTAAGTTAAAGCTTTCAACTATTTCAATTTCTTCTCCATCAATGATGAACTTATTGATTTTGCCAGTTGTCAGGATCTTTGTCTTCTTAACGTTAAGGTGCAGACCCATTTTAAGACTATATTCCATGATCTTGAGAAGCAAATGTTTCAGATTTTCTTCACTTTCAGCCAGAAATGTGGTATCATCAGCATAGTGAAGGTTGTCGATGAGTCTTCCACCAATCTTCACACCTCGGTTGTCTTCATACAGTCATGCTTCTCTGATGAGTCTGCATATAAATTAAAGAGATAGGGGGAAAGTATGCAGCCTTGTTGTACACCTTTGCTGATTTTAAACCATTCTGTTTCTCCTAGTTCCGTTCAAACTGTTGCTTCTTGATCAATGTAAAGGTTGTGCAAGAGAATGATCAGGTGTTCTGGTATACCCATGCTTCTTAATATGGCCCAGAGTTTCTCATAGTTTACACAGTCAAAAGCCTTGCTGTAGTCAATAAAACACAAATGGATATACACATATGGTGCAAGTAGCCAATGTTTATTCATGTATGAGATGACTAGAGTATTTGATGATTGTGCTACAAGATGTTAAAACAAGCCGTTTGGCTATAGAAATGGCTCCTAAAATGTTAAAGCTTTTGGAAACTTGTTTAAGAACTATGGATACAAAACCTTCTTAGGACTCATTATTTATTCATTTCTTCATGTCTTGTTGATTTCTATGCTTCTGCATTTTTTATTAAATTTGTTTTAGCAAACAATCATCTGAGTACTGCCATTTTAATTAGGTCTGCCCTTCCCAATAGAGTAATTGACAACGATGTCCATCTCTCAGTCTGATTTCAGATTTTTTGATAAGTCCTTATCTAGTCTTAGGGGCATATTTATTAAGCTGAGCTAATAGCATGTGCTATTTGTAACTAGGTCCCATATTATTCAATAGGGCCTTGTAAATAGCATGTGCTAACAGTGCCCCTTGGTGAAATCTGAAAGGCAACCAGGGACTATGCATTTTGGTCCTATATGTAATATTTGTGGTTTGGTGTAATTTATTTTATTTCCTTAAAACTGACTTTATTTTTATTTTTCCAATATCTTTAGAAAGCCCAGAGATGATGGAGGAGTAATAAAACATTCAAAAATACAATGTGTGCCTTCAAGTCAATGCTGACTCCTGGTGACCCAGAAGCTTCTGGGTTTTCTTGGCAGTGTGACCGGAAGCAGATTGCCAGGCCTTTCTTCCGAGACAATGGAGGGTTAAGTGACTTACCCAAAGCCACAAGGAGTGCTAGTGGGAATCAAATGCTGGTCTCTGGCCAGTGATGGGGCCGATATTCAGCGCTAAAGCCTATCCAGCCGCTAACTGGATAATGAAAATCAGATAAAATTAGGACAGCTCCATGGCTGTCCTAGGTTTATCCAGTTCAGCTATCTGGTTAGTGGCTGAGTATCATGGTTCACTGGATAGCTGCCAGGAATGCCCCCGATCCTCCCACCGACTGCCCCCATTTTTACTGGGTGGCTTTTCTGCACTCGGCAGCAATATCCAGATAGTGCTGCTGAATATCGGGATCACCATGATTTAGCTGGTTAGCAGGTTCTGGTAACTGGCTAAACTGTTTTGAATATGCTCCCTACCCGTTTATGGATTCTCTCTTTAAACGTAACTCCAGTAGTGTCGGGGAAGTCCTGCACTATATGAGCCAACGGCTGTATAGCTAAATTGAACAGCAGGGGAGAGAGGGGGCAGCCCTGCCTAGTGCCTCGCCAGTGTCAAATGGGATTTACTGCATCCTGTTAGAATAATCACCCTTGACTTGGAATAAAATACCCCTATCCATTGAATATAATTCTCAGGGAACATTTGAGAACCGTGAATAAGAATCTCTTGAAAGCTTTATTGGCATCTAAAGAGATAATTAGTGCTGTGTACCTCTAGTAGTGCTGTAGAAATGATAAGCTGTAGTAGTAGTAATTGGACGTCATTCAGTGCTGCTTTGTTAGATATATTAAGCACTCTTCTGGTATTGTGTGGAGAGCATCATCCCTTGATGAATCCAAATTGGTCTTTATTACTTAGAATTGCCAACACATGCTCCATTCTGAGTTGGAGTACCCTGGCCAAAACCTTAATTTCTGCATGGATTAATGACATAGACCTGCGGACCACACTTCGCTTTGGATATTTGTGATTTTGTGAAAGAAAGTTAAGGTACATGATTCATCTTCAGGGGGTCTTGCAGTCAGTGAACATTTCACATTGTATTGGCACAAATTCTTCCTGAAATTGTCTGTAATGGTCTACGTGAAACTAGTCTGGTCCAGGGCTTTTTTGGAGAGGGAGAGCAGATAGTACTTTTTGCACTTCCGTCTCAGTGACTGCAGCAGAGAGCATATCTATTGTCTGGACAGTGAGCAATCCTTGTCTATTTAAAAAGGTTGCCATTTGACCTATGATATCCATGGTAGGGCTGAATATTGCACAATGAAATGGCTAACCAATAACTATGTCTCTGACCCCATTCATAAGCATCCCTTTCCTGGCGAGTAAGGATCCCACCTTGTTACCCTCTTCATAATATTTTTGTAAATCAGAAGGATTTTTCTATTTGGGAAGACTGGAGTGTCCGTAACTCATCATGTGCTAGGTTTAGTTCACATAGTTGTAGATTTACTAACATGTACTACCATGTGCACTGCGTTAAAGTGTGCTGTTAATAAATAGGCCCCATTGTATAAATGGGGTCTGTGGAAAATAATGCGCTTTAATGTGCATTAGCGCACTTTTTCTGATGCAGCGTGATGTGTTTTTCCAGTACAATCCTTACTGTGGTTATTTTCTAAGGCCAAGATGCAGTAAGTTGCAATATCCTTTAGCGGGCTGGGTCTGGGAAGGCCCAGGGCCCAGTGGGCCATTAAGGAATCTTTGCAGGGTAAGGGATGGGGAGTCTGGCCATCATTTTTTTGTTAATGTCTCCCTTCCTGTCAGTGCATGAGGAAGGATTTGCTCACGCACCGACATGTAAGGAGATATGTTATTCACACTGCAGCAAACAGATGAATATTACTGCAGCGGTGGGTATGCTGTTTTTTACGTCAGTGCCCACTTCTTAATAGCTAACATCATCCTCCATGGGCTTCCACAGTCAACTCTAAATCCACTCCGCCTTGCCATGAACTCGGCCGCTAGAGTACTTATGGGTATGTCAAGGTCAGAACACATTATGCCTGTGATGAAGGAGCTCCACTGGCTACCTCTACATGCTCGAATACACTACAAGTCACTTGTCATGACATTTAAAGCCCTGGGGAACCAACCCTCCTCACCCATCAGTTAATTAATCAACAGTTTGCCTGACAACAGGAACAGAAGATCCGTAATGAGGAATGCATTAGAAATCCCTAAGATAATGTCAAAATGCTTAAAAATAACAGCCAACAGGGCTTTCTCGGTTTATGCACCCACCGCCTGGCACGCCCTCCCCTCTGAAATTAGATCTATCACGAACCTTACATCATTCAGAAAAGCCATAAAATACCACCTATTCCAAAAACATTACCCAGAAGACAACCAAGGGAATCATGCAATAGGCCCCACGACTCCCTTCCACATCTGCCCCAATACTTTAACCCTACTGGAGAATGGTTAATCAATGCCTCCCCGGGCTTAAACCTATGATTCCATCTAGCCTACTCAATATGAATATTTTGAACTTTGTAAATGATCTGTAGATAGTTTTCACCCAAGTTCTTACCCATGTTATTACCTCGTTCATGGTTCACTGTAAGCACAATGTGTTTTTGTTACATTATACTATTGTTCTGTTTCACTGTAAACTATGTTATTACCCTGTTCACTGTAAGCACAATGTGTTCTCACAAGTGCACTATCGTTCTGTTCGCTGTAAACCGCACTGATCTTAATAGCGCGGTATATAAGAAACGTAAATAAATAAATAAATAAATAAAATAGCGCTATCAGGGGTAAATTTTTTTTTTAGCACGTGCATTACTGATACTGAACCACTTATGGCATCGAGGCCTAAGTCTTTAATCTATTCTAAATAGGTCTTCTTTTTAATTTCATGCTTTTGTTCTCATAATTGGCTTTGTCAATTCTGTTGTCTCTAAGTAATACTTTGAGTTTCCCAGGGGAGAATAGGGTCATATTCCTCAGCATGTAATGAATCTTAAACTCGGAAAGCATATTTCCTATTATTTCATTAAATTCTGTGGGTTCTTCAGTAAGGAAAGATTAAGAGGCATGTTTATTAAAAAGTCTGCCAGTAGCATGTGGTATGGCTGTAAAACCAGTGTGGAGGTCTACACCATATTCAAGAGGCATGTGTGTTTATTCACCTGTTGTTGGCATGTTGCACCAAGGAACCAGGCACAGAGGTACACCTAACACTACCCACTAACCATGATGTATCATCAATGCCCATATTCCTCCCAACTCACCTTGTTTCATCCCATTTACACTATTCAGCAGCAGCAGCAGCGGCGGTATTTTTAGCACAGGGGTCTGTGCTAAATTTTAGTGTGGCATGCTCACCATGCGCTGAATCCTTCACTAGCAATTAACAGGGTTTAGTAAACATGCGCCTATGTCTCCATCTTATTTGAGTACCTGGGATCCAGTGATCATCAAATACTGTGGTTTCTTTTGGGGCAGTTTCTCCAAATGGGTGAGTTTTGCGTGTACCATGACACTCATGAAGCTCACTTCTAAGCCAAGGTATGTGGAGCTTGTCATGCTGTGAGGGCTTGTGTGCATCAGTAATACTGAGAACTAAGCTATCGGAAGCTTAGCTACTGGCAGGATCTCCCAAGATAGACAGGTCTTAGCTGAGGTGCCAGACTAAGACAAACCACCCAGCTGGACAGCACCAGAATGGGACGGTGTTGGCGGCAGAGGATCACATTTCTGTGACAATGTCAACACACTAGAATTACCTGTGCGGTTCCGTAACTTGCCATGAAAACCTAGTGGATAAAGCACAGTTACTTACCTGTAACAGGTGATCTCTGGGAACAGCAGGAATAAGTCTTCACAAATGGGTATGTCGGTACCGACGGAGTCTGCGTGGGAACGCTTCCCAGCATCCAATCAAGAGCTTTTGGAAGCATCCCAGCACGCCTGCATGCTGCCTTCCGGCCTTTCCCAACTGCTTCTCCTCAGTTAAGTTTTAAAGCTGAGACAAAGAGAGAGAGAGGAAAGGAAAGATAGATAGAGATACAACTCCTGGGGAGGTGGGAGGGTTGTGAAGACTTATTCCTGCTGTTCCCAGAGATCACCTGTTACAGGTAAGTAACTGTGCTATCTCCAGGAACAAGCAGGAATGAGTCTTCACATATGGGGACTCCCAAGCTGAGATGCCTGGAGTCCCAGCATGTCATAGGCTGGAACATGCTATCTCCCAGAACACCAGGCATCCTGAGGATGGAGGGTAGGAGTTGAAGAAAGAAGGATGCTGTGGAACAGCTAACCTAGCATAGGGCTGCAGAGAAGGAGTCCATGTGTGGATGATGATGGTCATCAATAATATTGCAAAGGATATTGCAATATGGACCTCCCCTGACAGGATTTCGCAGAAGCATGGAGGTTCATGGATCTACTGGGAAACCTAGTAGAGGAACCTTGAAGAGGACCTCACTGTAAGTGGAGGGAATAATCCTGTAGGAAAACCAGTGGAGGTCAGAATCTTGAAAGGTAACAGGTAACCCCAGTAGGGAAACTGGGGTAGTCCAAAAACAGTGGGCCTTCAGCGGAAGGCTTTATGACAAAAAGCCTAGCTCTTTTGGTGGCAGAGTGAGTCACTCTTAGGAGCAAAAGAGAAGGCTAACCGATTTGGACAGACAGGCACAGTCCTTGTGGGGAGAAAGGGTGTGGGAACTCCTTGTATCCCAAAAAGAGAGGACAAATGCCTGAGGCATTAAAGCCTGTGATTAACTGAAGATCCACAATGTCTCTCCTAACTGGGGTAAGCTAGGAGAGATATTGGGCACGGAGAGCTTCAGAGGTACCTAAACCGTTAGGTTATGGTATAAAAATTGTTGACTACCACAGGAGTGGTTGTGTGTGTAGAACCCCAAACCTGCTAGATAGCATAGGTAAGGGTAGAGCCCCTCTGTCAGAATCATAGAGCTATATGAGGATAGACAGTGAGATAGATAAGTATGTGGATACATATCTATCTATAATAAAATATCTCAACAGATACATATATATATATATATATATATATATATACATACATATATACACACAAAAAATAAATATGGATATGTAGGCCTACATATGGGTGTCTGCAATTAAACAGACAGAGATATGCCTACAGCACAGTGATCACATAGAATATGTGGAGAGGAAAGATTCATCTAATAACAAGGAGGTGGAACCTACTTGAGAAGACATATAATCTATTCCTCCTGGTCATGATCTGCAAGAATGCTAGTTAGTGAAAAATAACCAGGACTGTTACGTGAAAAACAAAGGACAATGTCAATGTGCAGCTAGCAAGTCCCGAGTCTTCCAGGACTCTAGCATGGTAAGTAGACAGAAGACGTGGTTGAAAACTACAGGCCGGTTAGTTTAACTTCAGTGGTGAGTAAATTATTGGAAACGCTGCTGAAAGAGAAAATAGTGAGGTTTCTGGAGTCCGGCGGATTACAGGATCCAAGGCAGCATGGATTCACCAGAGGCAGGTCCTGTCAGACAAATCTGATTGATTTCTTTGACTGGGTGACCAGGGAGTTGGACCGAGGGAGAGCTCTAGATGTGGTGTATTTAGATTTCAGTAAAGCCTTTGACACTGTTCCTCACAGACGACTTATAAACAAACTGAGCACCCTAGGGATGGACCCTAAAGTTACTGCTTGGGTTAGAAATTGGTTGGGTGGGAGGCGACAAAGAGTACAAGTAAATGGAACTCACTCTGAGGAGAAGGATGTTACCAGTGGTGTGCCCCAGGGATCTGTCCTTGGTCCGATTCTTTTCAACATCTTTGTTAGTGATATAGCGGAAGGGCTGTCGGGTAAGGTTTGCCTCTTTGCGGATGATACCAAAATCTGCAATAGAGTAGACACCTAGGAAGGTGTAGATAACATGAGGAGGGATCTAGCTAAGCTTGAAGAATGGTCTAGAATTTGGCAGCTGGGATTTAATGTTAAAAAATGTAAGGTCATGCATTTGGGCTGCAGCAATCCAAGGGAGCAATACAGTATAGGAGGTGAAGTACTTTTGTCCACTAAAGAAGAGCGGGACCTAGGCGTGGTTGTGTCTGATGATCTTAAAGTAGCTAAACAGGTAGAAAAGGCGACGGCAAAAGCTAGAAGGATGCTTGGGTGCATACGGAGAGGAATGGCTAGAATGGCTAGCAGAAAAAAGGAGGTGATACTGCCTCTGTATAAGTCTTTGGTGCGACCTCATTTGGAGTATGGTGTGCAATTCTGGAGACCGCACCTTCAAAAGGATGTGAACAGGATGGAGTCGGTGCAGAGGGTGGCTACTAAAATGATTAATGGGCTTCATTATAAAGCATATGAGGACAGACTTAAGGATCTTAATATGTACACCTTAGAGGAAAGGCGGGATAGAGGTGATATGATTGAGATGTTTAAATACCTCCGTGGCATAAATGTTCAGGGAGAGAGCCTCTTTCAATTGAAAGCAAGTTCTGCTATGAGGGGACATGGGATGAGGGTGAAGGGAGATAGATTCAGGAGTGATATGCGGAAATATTTCTTTACAGAAAGAGTAGTGGATCCGTGGAATAGTCTCCCAGTGGAGGTGGTAGAGATGAGGACAGTAACTGAATTTAAAAAAGCATGGGACCAACACAGAGGATCTCTAAAGGTAAAAAGTGGACAGTTGTAGTTGTTGTTATGGAAGGACAGACTAGATAGGCCTTGTGGTCTTTTTCTGTCATCATGTTTCTATGTTTCTATGACGCCTAGAGATGAGATACCATGTCGACCTGCTTAAGGGCAAAGGTATCATGCGTTCTTACCATAAGGACGAGCATATCCCCGATTGGGAATACTATGGACCAAAGCAGGGAACTGGCAACTCCTTGAGCATTCACGAAAGAGAAGGCCTATGTCCTTTATTTTAAAAAAGGAGATAGTAAAAGAAGGGAGAACCTTCTAGTCATGGGAGACATGACTGAAAAGCCTTTTCTAACCAGCTAGGATAGGTATTGGAGAACCCCCCCCCCCCCCATGCTCTCTAGCAAGGGCCCATAGTGGAAAGCTTCTCTGTAGATTGCAGAGAGCATGATGCAGGAGAATGAGGAGATAGAACTGGCTGTTAGAGAGCCAGTATCTCTGCCAACTATGCTGCCAAACTCAGGAAAATGAAGATGGCAGAATATAAGACAATCTAGAAAGCTTGTAGTGAGATGATCTCCAAGAGAGATGAAGCACTGACTTGGAGCCACTACTAAGACTAGACAGAATGTTAGTGGAGGACAATCTGTTTGTTTGTGGACAAGAACCAGTGGTCCAAACATTAAAGCTGCTACATAGGCAGCTGTTAGCAAGACAGCAGAAAGAATCTTACTGTTCAAAAACAGAAAGAACAGACATAACAGGAGTAGGAAACTCTGGAAATGTCTGATAAGCTGCCCCAAAGCAAGACTGAGCAGAGGAGGTAAACTCCGCACTGGAAAGTGAGAAAAGTAGAGAGGCTGAAGAAAAAGCCTCCCAGTAAGTAATTCCCTCTTACAGGGGAAAAACTTGGCAAGAGGATGAAGAGAATGGAGCTGAAGAAGACTTACAAAGTAGGAAGTCTATAGAAAGGAAAGATACATGCTGGCACAGGAACTATCATTTGATAGTGGTTAGACCTCTTTCCCTAGCAGGAAAAAGAGGAGAAACCTGTGACCTATAGGCATGAATATCCTGACAGCTCATAGAAATATAGAAAAAATGGATATCTTTTGGAAAGGGATCCCTGTGTAGGGGTTAGAGTGAAGCGGTGGATTGCCTCCATTGAGAAGAAGCAACTGTAGATGCTAACCCCAAGAGTCACAAGCATCTGATGATGATTGATCAGAAACCCTGCAGATGCTGGGTTTGCTGAGCCTGGTGAGAGGTTGGATTCTTCAGACCAGGACGATGCCTCCCCTGTTGGGGAACATTTGTATGATGGGCACGTGATGAATAAAACCTTCTTCTCCTGTGGGAAGAAAGTTTGGTAGGAGATTTCCTACCTAGTGGGACAGAAGAAGGTGTAGAACAAACCTTAGGAACAGGTAAATCAGTGGACAACTGAGTAACCTGACGTAAAGACTCCTTGTTGAAAAGATTTTCTCCAGTGCAAGGAGTATGTCCCAGACGTTGTTGTGCCCATTTGTCCAAGCCTGAAGATTGGAGCCAGGCTCTACGTCGTGCCCCTATAGCAATAGCAGAAGTTCTGCTAACAGACTCAAAAGAGTCTAGGGAAGCATGAGAAAGAAACCAAGAAATATTCTGGATATGCTTAAGCAGTGAAGAATAGTCTTTACTCCTAGAATCTGGAAGGAAAGGAGTCAAAAGATGTAACTGCTTTGTGACCTCCTCAAGAGAAAGACTCATATAAAAATATATGAGAGAATTCTTGCAGAAAGCATAGATGTCTGGAAGGTTTGACGTCCAAAGGCATCTAGTGTCTTAGACTCACGACCTGGCGGATAAGAAGAGTGCTTTTTCTTACTCTTTACCCGCCTCATTGCTGATTCCACTACTATGGAATGATGAGGAAGTTGAGTCTTTTGAAACCCTGGAGAGGGGGGCACCTGATATAAAAGATCAGTTGCCCTGGGAGGTGGGGGTACCCTTAAAGGTGTTTCCCACATTCCTAGAAGGAGATCCTGCAAGGAATGATGCAAAGGAAGCATTATGTTGTCCTTTGCTTTGGCAGAAACAGAGCCTTTTCAGGATCATGTCCTGGAATAGGAATGGCAAGAGATCTTGCTATATCCAGGAGGAAACTCTGAAAGGAGGGATCCGAAACAGGAATTTCCCCTGGACAGGGTAGATCTAAAGAACTAGCCCGAGCATCCACAGAGTTATCCAAGTATATAGGAATAGAAGATCCTGCAGAGTGCAGTGTGGAGTGCTTAAAAGATGGTTGCTGGTACTGGCTGTCAGGAGCAGCCCCCATCCTTACCACATTGTCCATGCCAGGTATCGACTCCAAGCTTGGTATAGAATGGAGTGATCCTGTTGAAAAAAGCATGGCAGGAATTGGCGACGATGCTACTGTGGGTACCGGTACCGATGTCGGAGTCGAACCCGACAAAGACATCGGAGCAGTCATCGGTGACAGTTCAATCGGTACCGAGGTAACCAAAAACCTCCGGCCGCTATCCTCGGTACCGAAGCACCGGTATCGATCGGTGTCGGTACCAAAATCTATTGGTACCCAGTCTTCTAGACTAGAGATCGATTCCAAACTCGGCATCGAGGGCAAAGAGCCTGATAAGCGAAGCATGGAAGGCACCGACCGTGAAGGTAATGAGGACATCAGTACCAACTTCGGTACCGTGTCTGATACCAGTGAAGGAAGGGCAACCAGTGGCAACTCAATCGGCGTCGGGGGAACCGAGAGTTGTGGATCCGAATCATCGGAACCGAGCCTTCGGTACCGTCGAGAGCCGGTACCAAGGCGAGTCGGTACCCAGTCCTCCAGACTGGAGATCAATTCCAGACTCGGCATCGAAGGAAGCAAGGCTATCGATGCACATCTGGAGGGTACCGACGTCGGTTGGAGTATCGGTGTTGGTACCGATAATGGAAAGTCAATCTGGAGGGTATCCACAGATCCCGAAGGTACCGAGGACGCCAGATGACGATCCCTGGTGAGGAGTGTTTCATCCAACACCAGTGCCGATGCCGGGGTATCGGTACCGCTCGAAGCGGATGCCACCACCGTACACGGCTTAGGTATGTTCTGTGGGGGGTGAACCCCAGGAACAACCTGAAACCCCTTATAGGCTTTGGAGACCGAAGACTCCCGCCGGGGTTTTGAAGCCAGTGGGCCCTCCAGGGCAAGGCCGGAGCCGTCTACATGCTGCGCATGAGACCTACCACTCGAGGACTGGCTAGTCTTAACAGACTGTTTGTGGGTTACCTGATCCTGTGTGGACGAAGAAGGGGACGGTGCCCCGAAGTTGGAGGGCAACCGTGTATCGAGGGAGCCTCGATGTTGAAAACCTCTTCTTACCAAACTGTTGTCAGGACCCAAGCAGGTTAGACACCGACTTCGAGGGTCTAAAAATAAAGTTGTACCGCCACAGTCTGAACATTTCTTGGAGAAAGTGTCTGGCGGTTCCATGAAGGAAAAAGAAAAGGCCTAAAAGGCCTAAGAGACACTATGAAGAAAAAATATCCCGTGGAAAAGGAAAAACTTTTCAAGAAAAGAAAAGAAAACACCGGCGGTACCGGTGGCGTCGGGAAGACAGCCGCGACCACAAGAAAACTAAAAAATAAAAATACAAATTTTCTGCGGTGACAGGAGGATGTCCTGCTGGCTCCGCGGAAAAACAAAAACTGAGGAGAGGCAGTTGGGAAAGGTGGGAAGGCAGCACGCAGGCGTGCTGGGATGCTTCCAAAAGCTCTTGATTGGACGCTGGGAAGCGTCCTTGTGCAGACTCCGTCGGTACCGACGTACCCATATGTGAAGACTCATTCCTGCTTGTTCCTGGAGATTCACAGCTAAACAAATTACACTATAGTGCTGGAAGATATGACCCCCCGATTGGAAGGCACTCAAGTGGCTATTGGGGATGAACTAAAGACTTTTCAGAGTAAAGTCAACATTTATGATGTGGTTGGATCAAAATCCTTGGGACATCTGACTGCTGTTGTAGCTGTACATAAAATGAGAGTCGTAAACTGCAAAGATGTCTTATATATTGGGACATGGAATGTACGAAGCATGAGCCAAAGGAAGTTGGAGGTGGTCAAGAATGAAATGGAACATGTACCGTTCGATCTGTTGGATGTCAGCAAACTGAAATGGACTGGCATCGGGCACTTTGCATCTGATGATCACATGGTCTACTATGCTGGAAATGAAAGACTAAGAAGAAATGGTGTTGCATATTGTCCCAATGCCGCCCTCGTGGCGAAGAAGCGTCACGGTAGAGAGGGTGGACACAAAAATATTTGTAATTGAGTTTGGCTTAAAGACAGGGCCCAGGTTTTCTTTGTAGTCCTAGTAGCCTTCTGGTAACCAAAAGCTCAAAGGAACATAATAGTCCGAGTGAAGGGAGAATAAAGGCTTTTATTTCCCCTATTGCACAAAAGGTTCAAAAGCTCAGATCTTTACAGCAACAGAAATTGTCCTTATTTCAGGTTGAAAGAAAACAAACAAGAACTGTATTTAACCTGTTAACTTCACAGTAATAACATGAGAAAACAAAGATTCACACATTCCCCCGGCTACAGCTCTATTCCTTGTCTAAAGGCTCAAAGCCTTCCGCCTGACAGTAGCTGCAATCCATTTCAGGGTCCGAAAGGTCGTCAGCGACGTCCACCTGCATTGGTTCAAGGTCAGCGA
Source organism: Ichthyophis bannanicus (assembly GCA_033557465.1). Taxonomy (NCBI): domain Eukaryota; kingdom Metazoa; phylum Chordata; class Amphibia; order Gymnophiona; family Ichthyophiidae; genus Ichthyophis; species Ichthyophis bannanicus. Next base: position 66,707,731 of record CM066049.1, read on the forward strand.
TATCTGGTAGCTTGCATTCAGGCTTTTTATACAACGTTTGCACGATGTCCCAATGTTCTGTGTTCAAAGGTAAGCCCTGGTTTTGTGTACCTCTAGACTGAGAACAGTCTCTCTTGCACAGGGCTCTTTTACTGGAGAGTCTCTTACTTGCTATAGGTTTGTATCCTGAAGCAGGGCCGGCCCGTCCATTGAGCAAGAATGTTTTTTGCACAGGGCCCCGCGTTTCAGGGGGCCCCGCGCAAAGAACATTCTGCTTTCCTCAAAATTACATTAAAAAAAAAGCTGGCTCTCTGGCTGCTGCCGCTGCCGCCGCAGCAGAATGCAGTGTCCCACGGGGCCCCCTCTGTGCCGGCTGAGCCCTCTGCCCGGCTTTCAGATTCGCGAAGGGAGAGTGTCTCTCCCTCGCGTCTCTGTTAAGCCCGCAGGGGCTAATGGGAAATTTCCCATCAGCCCCTTTAGACGCGAGGGGTTGATGGGAAATTTCCCATTAGCCCCTGCGGGCTTAACAGAGACGCGAAGGAGAGACACTCTCCCTTCGCGAATCTGAAAGCCGGGCAGAGGGCTCAGCCGGCGCAGAGGGGGCCCCGCGGCACACCGCAGTCCGCCGCGGCGGCCGCGGCAGCAGCCAGAGCGCCAGCTTTTTTTTTTGGCCTGCCAAGGGGCGGGGGCGGGGGGGCTGTTAGGACTGCTAATGGGCTGAGGGGGGCTGTTAGGACTGCTAATGGGCTGGGGGGGGCTGTTAGGACTGCTAATGGGCTGGGCTGGGCTGGGCTGGGGGGGGTTAGGACCGCTAATGGGCTGGGGGGGGGGTTTAGGACTGCTAATGGGCTAGGGGGGGTGGGGGCTGGGTTAGGACTGCTAATGGGCTGGGGGGGGTTAGGACCGCTAATGGGCTAGGGGGGGTGGGTTAGGACTGGTAATGGGCTGTGGACTGATGGGGGCTGTTTGGAAATGGGGTGATGGGGGGGTTAGAACTGCTAATGGGCTATGGGGGGCTGTTAGGACTGCTAATGGGCTGGGGGGGTGGGGGTGGGTTAGGACTGCTAATAGGCTATGGGGGGTGGTTAGGACGGATAATGGGCTATGGGGGGGGGCTAGGACAGGAAATGGGCTGATGGGGAGGGGTTAGGACTTGAGGTGGGCTGATGTGGTTAGGACTGGTAATGGGCTGTGGGCTGATGGGGGGGGTAGGGCTGATGGGTGGGGGGTAGGACTGGCAATGGGCTGATGGGGGGGTAGGGCTGATGGGGGGGTAGGACTGGTAATGGGTTATGGGGGGGGGCTTAAACTGAAAATGGGGTGATGGTGGGGTTAGGACTGGAAGTGGGTTGATGGGGGGCTAGGACTGGTAATGGGTTGGGGGGTTGCTATGACTGGAAATGGGCTGAGTGGAAGGGGAGGCTTGAATTGCAAATAGCTGATGGGGAGGGAGCTTGGAATGGAAATGGGCTGTGAGGGAAGGGAGCTAGGACTGAAAATGGGCTGATGGAGCAGCTAGGATAGGACTGGAAATGGGCTGTTGGGGGGAGCTAAGATTGGAAATGGGCTGTGGTGGGGGCTTGAATTGAAATGGACTCATGGAGGGGCTAGAACTGAAAGTAGGCTCATGGGGGGGGCTTGGACTGGAATTGGACTGAGTGGAGGGGAGCTATGATTTGACATGGGCTGATGATGGGGCTAGGAAATGACTAGAAGTGGGCTGATGGGGGGCTAGGATTGGAAATGAGCTGATGAAGGGACTCAGACTGAAAATGGATGGGGGAGCTAGGACTGGAAATGGGTTGATGGTGGGCTAGGACTGGAAATGGGCTGATGCAGGGACTAGAAGGGAATGGATGCTGGGTGAGACTGGAACTAGAAGGGAACTGATGTTGGGGGAGGATTAGAATGGGATGGGGCTGGGAGAGTAAAATGGAGAGGGGAAAAATATTTTGTGTGGGAGGGATGAAAAATCTACAATTGGCCTGGTATTGGGAGAGTAAGTGGGGATTGAGGATGGAGGGGTAAAATTTGTGTGGATGAAATAGGAATGAGGAAAGAGCAAAAGGAGAAAGATTAGTATGTTAAAGCAGATGTAGAGAGAGAGAATGGAAAAAAAACTAGAAGAGAGAAGAAAGAACAAATGGACAGCAGACGATGGACAGTTAGCAGAAAACATGAAGAAACCAGAAGAAAGTGGCTGGAGCAATTGCAACTGAAAAAAAATGCACAAAAGGTAGAAATATCTCTTTATTTTGAATTTATTAACTGGAATATGAAACTTCTGGGAAATGTGCATCATTAACGTCTGTGCTTTGTTTGGTACAAGAGGAAATTAATTTATAGTTTTATTTCTACAGTGTTGTTGTACATTCCAAGTTTGGCTTTTGGGGTTCCCAGTTTAATTATTGCCTTCCTGTTTCTAAATTGTGATTCCTTGTTTGGTGATGGTCTATGTTCTGCATGTGTAACTGAGCTGAGGTATTCTGTTTATGTAATTCCTATTTGACATTGCCACTTGTTCTTTCCCCAGTATTCTCTGAAATGTATTGGTTTAATATTTGCAGTGTTGCCTTTTGATAGTTAGGGTATGGTGCTTTGTGAGTCCTGGTAATGCTGTCAGGATACGGCGGGTTTGCTATGGGTTCTAAATGGGCAGCGTTGTAGTAGTTCCTAATGTGCCTGGCGGTTGGCACTGGATTATAGTAATGTAGAAATCTTTTAGTCTTTCTTTATCCATACACTCATTAAGAGATATGTTTACTAAAAGTTAGTGTATGGTAACATTATGCAAATATTTATGCAAATAAGGCCACTTATGCAAATGAGGCCCCGCACTGAGTCTCCGCACATGGCCCCGCACCCCCCTTGGGCCGCCCCTGTCCTGAAGTATAAACAGTTCTAGTAGGACAACATTCCTCTATTCCCTGTTCCTCCTGCGTCACAGCGTTCAGGAAATTATAATCAGAAAAACAGTGATTACCTTTCTTTCTTGGCTTATCCCGGCAAGGTAAGGATTGAGGCCAGTTCCTGCTGGGGTTTGGCCTTACTTGCACAATGGTAGGCTTTCGGTTCTCCCGGAGGCCTTCTGCTGGTGTTAAACCACATTCACACCAAAGCTTCCTTCTGTCTGAGCCCAGAATGTTACCTTTTAAAGAAGTTCTTTCATCTTCTTCTTGGTTACTCCATGTTATGTCCTTCGATGGTTGCTGGCCTCTGCCAAACTCAGGTCCAGGACTTTCTAGCACAGTCCTTCTGTGTCCAGGGGTAGCTCCCTTTCTGTATCTCTCCCTCTTGGAAGGCGTGTCCTCTCCACTCCTGGGATACTTGGGGCGAACTCCTTCACCTGGCTCTGCTGAGTCTGCTGGGCCTGTTCCTTTCCCCAGGACTCCTATTTCTTGGTCCTTCTCTCCCTCTTGGAAAGCCTGTCTCCTCCAGTCATCTGGGCTTTTTTTTTAAGAGGAACTCTTCCCTCCTCTGATTGGGTGCAGGCCGGTATTGCATCACTGGCTCTGGGGCGTGGCTCCTCAGTCCTCCGGAGGTCCCACTTGCTCCCCCTATATGGCTCCTTGTAATGCTGCAGCCGGTGTCTGCCTCTTTTTTCTAAGCTTAAAGCACTTTCTCCTGTCTGCAGAGGGTCTGCAGTACCACATATCCCCCCTCTTAAAATATGACGGGCTGGTGAAGCCTCTTCCACACAGCACGGAATACGCGACATAGCATCGGCATTAAAGTGTAGTTTCCCAGCTCGGTGCTCCACTCGGAACTCATAAGGCTGTAAAGCCATATACCATCTGGTCAATCGATTATTTTCGTTCTTCATAGTATGTAACCACTTCAGAGGGGCATGATCCGTTATGAGGACAAATTTCCTCCCCGTTAGATAGAATTTTAGTGCCTCTATGGCCCACTTAATAGCGAGACACTCCCTCTCAATTGTAGCATACTTTTGTTCGGCCAGTGATAGTTTTCGGCTCAGAAACATAATGGGATGTTCTGCCCCATCCTGTATCTGGGACAGCACGGCACCCAGGCCCATCTCTGAAGCATCTGTTTGTAACAAGAAGGTCTGACGGAAGTCTACCCCGCGTAACACGGGGGCTTGGCATATCTTTTCCTTCAATCGTTGGAAAGCTGTCTCCGCTGTTGGCGTCCATTTTATCAAATTCGGGGCATTTTTCCTCAGCATTTCAGTGAAAACATTGCTTTCCTCAGCAAAGTGCGGTATGAAGCGTCGGTAATAGCCAATAAGGCCAAGGAAGCTTCGTAACTGCTTCTTATGCTGTGGGACCGGAAAGTTCCTGACGCTTTCTACCTTATCTTGTAGAGGACGTACTGTTCCACGGCCCACGAGGTGCCCCAAGTACTTAACTTCTTTAGCCGCGAAGGTACACTTTTTGGGGTTTAACGTGAGGCCCGCTTTTCTCATAGCTTCTAATATAGTGCCTACTTGGTGTAGGTGGTCCTTCCAGGTGGTACTGTGGATTACCACGTCATCCATATAGGCAGTAGCGAACGCTTGGTAGGGTCGTAGAATGATATCCATTAAGCGCTGGCACGTGGCCGCTGCCCCATGTAAACCAAATGGCATTCTGCGGAATTGGAAGAGACCTAAGGGCGTGCTGAAGGCAGTCTTGGGTTTGGCATCCCGCGTTAAAGGGACCTGCCAATACCCTTTCGTCATATCTAGTGTCGTCAGAAATTTTGCTTGGCCGAGCCGGTCGAGCAATTCCTCAATTTGGGGCATGGGGTAAGCATCAAAAGTAGAGACGGCATTCAGTTGGCGTAAGTCAATACAGAAACGCATAGACCCGTCTGGTTTTGGCACAAGGAACACCGGGCTACACCATGGACTATGCGACTCCTCGATGACTTCTAATTGCAGCATTTCTTCCACTTGATTGATAATTTCTTGCCTCTTGGCCTCCGGCAAACGATAAGGACGTTGTCGGATGATTTTTCCCGGTGGCGTAAGTATCTCATGAGCCACTAATGAGGTTTCTCCTGGTATAGGAGTGAGGACATCTGTATACTCCTCCAGTAATTGGGCTAATTCCTTCCGTTGGCTTACTGAGAGTTCTTCCCCCATCTTGGGTATGGAGTTTCCTTTACAATCCTCTATTTGGGGACCAAGGTCTTCTTCTGGGGGGTCGCTTCCTACAGCCACGAAGCCTTCCATCTCTGCCCTCCCGGTGGAGCCGAAACCATCCGTTCCTCGGCTGGTGGGAGCCAGCATGGCGACTTCTTCCAGGCTGGGGAAACCCACTCTTTCACAAATTAATTGGGCTATTCTGTCCCCTACTTGAACTTTGAAATCTTCATCCGAAAAGTTGCAGAGAAGTACTTTCAACACGCCTCTGTAGTCAGGGTCAACTACTCCTGCCGCTACATCCAGGCTGTGCTTTGCAGCCAGGCCTGATCGCGGGTCTATCCTTCCATAGCACCCTGGAGGGAGTTCTATTTGTAGGTCTGCACTGACTAACTTACGTCCTTGCGCTGGGATGACCTGGCTTTCAGCGCTATAAAGATCGTAGCCGGCGGCTTGTGCTGAAGCTCTCTGTGGGCAATGCGCTTTTTCCGATGTCCTACAAAATTTCATCACAAACGTTTTTTGCACCTCCCTCAATTCTTTTTCCCGAGTTTTCTTCGGCTTTTCTCAAAGAGGGCTAGGAACCATGTGGTGCGTAGTTGCGGCTAAGCTGCTTCGCTGTGCGTTGGAGTGATCGGCCGGCTTAGACCGTGACTCTGGGTTACCCATAGACTCATGCCAGCTACAGGTAGAACTTGGGATTTTAGGGGGAGATAAGCCCTCTTTAAGGCTCCTCCGAAATTGTGGCCAATCGCGTCCTAATACCAATTCTTGGGGTAATTTTGGCACGACTGCTACCAGCATTTCTCTTTTTATTCCCAAGCCTTTGATCCATAGCCTATAGACAGGATAGCTTGTAGCCGCCCCATGAATGCATTTTATCTTAACCCGGCCTTCTGGATATTCAGGAACTGACCACCCTTGGCCTCTGACCACAAACCATAGCTTTTTGGACATCATGGTTTGGTCAGCGCCTGAATCCAGAAGTGCCCTTACATCCACTCCATGTATTTGTACATTTAACTCCAATCCCTCTCGGACTGTCCTTGGGGCCTCCCCCACAAGAGCAGTGCGAGCATAACAGTCATTCCTTAAATGTCCCATTTTCCCACAAGAAAAATATCGCTTAACCTTTTCCTTATCTGGGGGGTTATTACTTTTTACATTGCCATATAATGGACGGGAAAGATTTCCTACTTTCCGGGCTTCCATACCTGTCGCTGATTTGGGGTTACCTATCCTATATTGGGGGACTTTCTCAGCCTCTAGGTACCGCTCGGTGAGGATTATTGCTTCTGCAGTGGTACAGCAATTTTGTAGTATTAAGAAGTTCTGTACCCTACTGGGCACCGCTGTCATGTACTGTTCTAATACTACGGCGTCCATTAGTGTCTCTATGTTTTTCTTTTCTGGCTGTAGCCACTTGTAGGCTAGGCTCCTTATTCTGTAACCAAGGGCTTTTGGCGTTTCGTCCGCCCTAAGGGTAGTAGCCCTGAACATTTTGTTATAGGTCAATGGGGTAAGCCCTAGGCGATCCCTAATTGTTAAAACTACCTCTTCATAGGTGTTGGCTAAGGCAGGTGGCATTGACCTGTAGGCGACCAGTGCTTCGCCCGTAAGGGACGCTGCGAGACGTATAGACCACTGTTCAGGCGGCCAGTTAGCTGAACTAGCTATTCTAGTAAAGGAGTCAAGAAAATCGTCCACATCATCAGGACTCAATTTTCCCACCACCAAATCATGACATGCGCTTTGTGCAATGCCTTGGTTGTTTAGTCCAGTCGCACGCGACTTTTCTGCATTAACCTTCGCCATCTCTTCCTTTTGCTGAGCCAACCAGCTTTCCATAGTTCGTAAAACTGGTACTTGCTGGGCTTGCATGGCCTGCAACGCTTGGGCTTGATTCTTTAGCGCCACCTCCGCTTGTTTGTCAAACTGGTGGGCCATCCATGCGCATAGATCTTTTGGCTCCATGGCGTATCTGCAAGAATAGAAAAAGAGAAACAACCAAGTGCGGTTCCCTAAACCTTCTCTCCTTTTTTTTTTTTTTTTTTTAAACTTCCACCCGTGTCCAACACTAGACAGGCTCAATTACATTTTACCTGAGTTCAGTGTGGAATCAGCACTGAAATGGAAGTTACTGTTGTCCGCCACAGTTCTCTGCTTGAGGAATTGGCCACAGGATTTTTCCTTTTTTTTTTTCTTCAGGATTTCCCCAATCCACTCCGGTTTTTCAGCTACTCCACTCCGGGTCTTTTCCTCCTCCGATCCGGTTACTCCAGCTGATCCACTCTGGGTTTTAGGGTTGTTGTTTTTTTTTCAGCAGCACAACCAAGACATTTCCTTCTTCTCTTTCAAGTCAAGAGTTTAAGTTTCTTTTCCGGTGCTGACATAAGTTCTGGGCAAAAGTCCAACAACTACGCCATTTTATGTCCCAACGCCGCCCTAGTGGCGAAGAAGCGTCACGGTAGAGAGGGTGGACACAAAAATATTTGTAATTGAGTTTGGCTTAAAGACAGGGCCCAGGTTTTCTTTGTAGTCCTAGTAGCCTTCTGGTAACCAAAAGCTCAAAGGAACATAATAGTCCGAGTGAAGGGAGAATAAAGGCTTTTATTTCCCCTATTGCACAAAAGGTTCAAAAGCTCAGATCTTTACAGCAACAGAAATTGTCCTTATTTCAGGTTGAAAGAAAACAAACAAGAACTGTATTTAACCTGTTAACTTCACAGTAATAACATGAGAAAACAAAGATTCACACATTCCCCCGGCTACAGCTCTATTCCTTGTCTAAAGGCTCAAAGCCTTCCGCCTGACAGTAGCTGCAATCCATTTCAGGGTCCGAAAGGTCGTCAGCGATGTCCACCTGCATTGGTTCAAGGTCAGCGATATCTGGTAGCTTGCATTCAGGCTTTTTATACAACGTTTGCACGATGTCCCAATGTTCTGTGTTCAAAGGTAAGCCCTGGTTTTGTGTACCTCTAGACTGAGAACAGTCTCTCTTGCACAGGACTCTTTTACTGGAGAGTCTCTTACTTGCTATAGGTTTGTATCCTGAAGTATAAACAGTTCTAGTAGGACAACATTCCTCTATTCCCTGTTCCTCCTGCGTCACAGCGTTCAGGAAATTATAATCAGAAAAACAGTGATTACCTTTCTTTCTTGGCTTATCCCGGCAAGGTAAGGATTGAGGCCAGTTCCTGCTGGGGTTTGGCCTTACTTACACAATGGTAGGCTTTCGGTTCTCCCGGAGGCCTTCTGCTAGTGTTAAATCACATTCACACCAAAGCTTCCTTCTGTCTGAGCCCAGAATGTTACCTTTTAAAGAAGTTCTTTCATCTTCTTCTTGGTTACTCCATGTTATGTCCTTCAATGGTTGCTGGCCTCTGCCAAACTCAGGTCCAGGACTTTCTAGCACAGTCCTTCTGCGTCCAGGGGTAGCTCCCTTTCTGTATCTCTCCCTCTTGGAAGGCGTGTCCTCTCCACTCCTGGGATACTTGGGCGAACTCCTTCACCTGGCTCTGCTGAGTCTGCTGGGCCTGTTCCTTTCCCCAGGACTCCTATTTCTTGGTCCTTCTCTCCCTCTTGGAAAGCCTGTCTCCTCCAGTCATCTGGGCTTTTTTTAAGAGGAACTCTTCCCTCCTCTGATTGGGTGCAGGCCGGTATTGCATCACTGGCTCTGGGGCGTGGCTCCTCAGTCCTCCGGAGGTCCCACTTGCTCCCCCTATATGGCTCCTTGTAATGCTGCAGCCGGTGTCTGCCTCTTTTTTCTAAGCTTAAAGCATTTTCTCCTGTCTGCAGAGGGTCTGCAGTACCACAATATATTATTAAGAAGAAACTTGCAAGAACTTTAATGAAATACAATGCAGTCAGTGAATGCTTACTTTCTTTTTGTCTACAAGGAATGCCCATCAACACAACTATAAGTCAGGTATATACCCCAACAACAGCTGCAGAAGAGGAAGACGTTGATGAGTTCTATGAACAAGTACAAGCTGACATTAACAGAACATGCAAACAGGATATCCTGATAGTCAGGGGTGACTGGAATGCGATATGTTGACAACAAAGAAGGAGGTAAAGTGCTTGGAAAATATGGACTTGGCAACAGAAATGAAGCTGGAGAAAGACTGATAGAATTCTGCAAGAACAATAGTCATCTCAAACACCTTTTTCCAGCAACACAAATGCCGACTGTACACATGAACTTCACCCAATGGATTGTACAAAAATCAAATTGACTACTTCTGTGGAACTCAATGATGGAAAAGCCCTATAACATCAACAAATACAAAACTTGGAGCTGACTGTAGTACAGATCACTAACTACTAATATGGAAACTCAAGCTAAAGTTTGTAAACGGGGGTGCTTGTTGTGAAAGTTCCACAATCTTGGCAAGGACATGAATTTACTTGACTTGCAAAGGATTGTGGGTCTTGTAGTTCCTTCACACAAAATCAGCCGTTTAACAAGAATAAAGAATTGTAGTTGCTCGAGTGTAAAACAGAAAACAGATTTTATTTATGGGGTGTTATTTCCTCGCACAGATATGCTTGATAACATCAACAGGATAATTTCCTCAGGAGTTTTATTCAGGAAACAAAACAAATAAGGCAACTGAATTACTTATGCAACAACTTAGTAAAGACCTTGATGGAACAGAAAAGGTCTTTCTTCTAGCCCCTGCTAATAAACTTTCTTAGCAGTGCTGGAATGAAAAATAAACCCAAAAGGAAAATTCTCTTTATCAAAAAAAAAACAGCTTTCTTCCTTTCACACAGAGAAGAAGCTTTTTCCAAAAGTCCCACGTGCACTTTTGCCTTGCTCTAATCACAGGTGCTTAACCAGCTGCAAACCATTGCTGGCCCACTCTCCACGTGGCTCCAACTTTCCCCAAAGCTTTCTCTCAAAGAAACTTTTCTGGAAAGTTAAAATCAGTACAGTTCCTTTTGGTGTTTGATCCTTATCTGAGGATTACTTTAGAACAGCAGCTTAGAAAGAGAACAATCCATGCATTCAACTTCCTCATCTGATATTTCCCCTTGCTCTTGAAATATCATAGGATCACTTCCATACACTGGCTCAGAGGATTTCTCTAACTGATCTCTACCAGGATAGAAACTGTTTCCCTGCTGTCTTCCTTGTGCAAAGCTAGGGAACAGATAAGAGTTCATACCTGAGATCACGTTGCCATTAGGTTTCCTCTCTGGGTATTTTGGCCAGTAGGTAGCAAAGCTGCTGTGCCCAGCTCTCCAGTCAGAATCTCTGGACTTTAGGTCTCTTTTCCCATACCTCCTTAAATAGGTATTTGAGCTCCTTCTTTCTGTAGATGCAGCCGTCTCCCTTACAGGTGCTGTCTGAGGGTTCCTGGCTGTATATCTCCAAGCCTCTGGCTTCCTCCAGTCCAGTGAAGAATGCTTGCCCCAGGAATCTCTCCCAGCATACGTACTGCCTTGGGCTCCTTTCTTAGACCTTCTGGACGTCTTGCTGTTCACGATCAGTCTCTCCTTCTCCAGCTCCCGTTGCTGTCCTTGCTCTCCTTGCTGCCATCGCTGTCTGTCTGATGAATTCCTTCTAGCTTTAAAGTGCCTAGATGGCCGCTCCACCCTAGCACACTGCAGGTGTTCTGAATTAAGCCCTGCCCTAGAAGATGTGTGATTAGGGATTACATCATTGTTTCTCTGATTAGGCACATGTTTCCCTACTTCAGCTCTCCCAGAGGCTTTCTGTAAACCAGTGCATTCTGGGTCTGGTAGTCTTTTAGGTAAACACCCTGTTTTAGTGCTTTTACCAGCCAGCACAGGTTGCTTATTCAGAGCCAATTCACCTCTTGTATTATTTCTTCCTGAACTATGATAAGCTTCCTTATCACAAGTTGAAAAGAGCAAGCCACTCGTGAATGTAGCAAAATATGACCTTGAGAATATACCACTGGAATTTAAAGACTTTTTGCAAAATCGATTTGCTGCTTTAATTACAAATGACACAGCTCCAGAAGAATTAGGGGATGACATCAGGAAGGTTGTGTTGAAAGAAAATGAGAAGTCTCTACAAAAGGTGAAAATGCAAAAATGGCCAAAATGGATGACTGAAGAAACTCTGAAAATTGCCCAGAAATTCAGGGAAGCTAAAGCCAGAGGATAAAGAGGCAATCAGAGAACTCAACAGAATCAGCCCTGTACATCCAGGGTTACAGCTCATCCACGCACTGCCTTCGCACTGCTTCCCGCCAGCCTCCTTCTGCCCCCATTTAAGGCTCCCCATACAACCCCACTGTTTGTAAAGGAAGCCTTGCATGGGGACAGCAAAGGGGACGAATAGTGGGGATGTATGTCCAGGCAGGGCACACATCCCCGCTATTTGTGCCTCAGAATGACCCTCAAAGAGTTTACATCATAATAACCCAGAATAACCTACAAAGGTGATCATCCTCTTAACTATTTTTGCATGACTGAGCAGGAGGGAAACAGTCAGCTTATTTTATGCAAATTTGGCAAGCTAGGCGGTCATTTAGCATCTGGAGGTGGTAAAGAGCAGTTGCAGTCAAAGCAACTTAATAGATCCTAATATACACCATTCAACCCTACATACCATTCAACTCAAAGAACCATCACCATGAACGTTTCCCTGCAGGGAGGGTGCTCAGTTTTCAGACAGCACATTTACCTGAGTATCTGGATTTTGGAAATTGCTCTCATTATGTGTATGTACATGTGAAATAGAGTTTAATATTCAAAATCATAATATCCGATTCTGCATTTTCCTGGATTACTCTGGGAAGGGTGGTACTGGACTAATTGTAATTCTTGAGGTAAATTAACAGAATCTTTGTGTGTCACTCCATCCAAACAACACCCCCATATGACTTGGACGTGATCAGAGACCCAGTTTATGTGTGGTAACAAGGATACTCTTTATTGCAAATTCTTTTCCAGGAGTACAACAGGTAAACCCCACAAAGGGGGTCGAAAAGCTAACCCGATATGGCCGTGTTTCGGTTATGCTTTCTTCAAAGGTTCTCGTGGCATACTAAAATCATAAATAATAATACAAATTAAAAAAGAAATAAAAAAAACTCTTAATTACAGTCAAATCAGAGCAAGAATAAATACAAACTTAAAAGTAATATTGTAAGACATGCTACACATTGAACAAATATAAAGGAACATATATTAAACCAATAAAACATTGTTAAATAAATAATTAAATACATGAACAGACAATAATTAAAAGCTCTTAAAATGCCTATTGAATTAAGGGATGTGACATATGCAAAATAAGGGCAAGAACTTTATCACAGACCGTAATGAACTGTCACTCTGTCAAAACTCCCTTTAATAATGCCTTGCAACTAAAGGAAGAGGAAAAAATATTATAAATTTAAGTGAAAATTACACATATAGTACCTAAGAACCATATAAAGAACCTCGTAAAGAAATGCATTTCATAGAAGCAGGAGTGGCACATCAATCATGAATGTAAAAAATGTGTCATAATTTAACTTGATCGTATGCCTTACCAATCTAGAAGAGAGGGCTACCATAGGGCTATCATATATTTAATCATAACCCATATTAGAATATATATATATATATATATCTTAAAACCATGAAAGCCAGGAAAACTTACAATAGGAATGACCAATCGTTACTTAGTCCGACACCAAAGTCGGTTTTCCACTTCTAATCGAAACACCGCCAATTTAAATGGTTGAACATTGTACATCATGGAAAACAAATTGCCCTCTCTGGTGCTGCTAAAATCAAATCTATCTGTAGTATTAATCGCAAATGCTAGAAACAATCAAGCTGTGCGGTACCTTTGTTATTGTTCATGCCAATTATTATTGCTGTTTTTTTTATCAGTGACCCTTAAGTTTAAGTATTTATTTATTTAACAGGTTTTTCTATACCGCCCTATCATTAATTCAGGGTGATTTACAGTGAACATCACAGCAACAACAACTTTTACATAGAACTTGGAGGTTATATGGGGTACAAAGAAATAGTTTAACTTCTAACTATATACATGTGTGCTTTGATGGATCTGTTTAATGTATTATATCTGGTTAAGGGTATATTTCTGGGGTTTGGGTGAGGCAGAGAGGTAAGTGTTTTCCTGTGATTGGTCTAGACCAGAGGTTCCCAACTCCAGTCTTGGAGGGCCAAACACTATTCAGGTTTTCAGGCTGTCCCTAATAAATATGCATGAGATGCATTTGCATGCACTGCCCCCATTGTATTCAAATGTATCTCATGCATATTCATTAGGGACAGCCTGAAAACCTGAATGGTGTTTGGCCCTTTAGGACTGGAGTTGGGAACCTCTGGTCTAGACCCTTTATCTTTATCGTTATTCAGGAGCTTGATATACCGCTAGGACCAAAGCATAAAAGCGGTTTACAAAATAATGGACTGCCAAAAGAAAGAAAAAGGGTGGAACGCCAATCATGGGACAGGACAGAAGAGAAACACAAAAAAGGACAGAGGGAGAGAGAAGACAGAGGACAGCATAGAGCAGCGATGGCGAACCTATGGCACGCGTGCCAGCTGTGGCACGCGAAGGCCTTACAGCTGGCACGCGTGAAGGTCCGCAAAAAAAGAAAAAGCGGGCTCTGGCTGCTGCCGCGGACGCGGCAGCATGCAGTGTCCCGCGGGGCCCCCTCCGCCCGCTAAGCCCCTCTGCAAGGGCTTTCAGATTCGCGAGGGAGACAGCGTCTCCCTCGCGTCTCTGTTAAGCCCGTAGGGGTTAATGGGAAATTTCCCATCAGCCCCTTTAGACGCGAGGACTGATGGGAAATTTCCCATTAGCCCCTGCGGGCTTAACAAGAGACGGGAGGGAGACGCTGTCTCCGACGCGTATCTGATAGCCCTTGCAGTGGTGCTTAGCGGGCGGAGGGTGGCGCGCGGGACTGTGCATGCTGCCGAGTCTGCGGCAGCAGCCAGAGCCCGCTTTTTCTGTTTTTAAATTTGCCGGGGGGGGGGGGGTGTTAGGACTGCTAATGGGGCTAGGGGGGGGGGGTTAGGACTGCTAATGGGCTGGGGGGGGGTTTGGACTGCTAATGGGCTGGGGGGGGTTAGGACTGCTAATTGGCTAGGAGGGGGGGGGGGTTAGGACTGCTAATGGCTAGGGAGGGGGGGGGTTAGGACTGCTAATGGGCTAGGGGGGGGGGGTTAGGACTGCTAATGGGCTGGGGGGGGTTTTGGACTGCTAATGGGCTAGGAGGGGGGTTAGGACTGCTAATGGGCTAGGAGGGGGGGGGGTTAGGACTGCTAATGGGCTTGGGGGGGGTTTTGGACTGCTAATGGCTAGGAGGGGGGTTAGGACTGCTAATGGGCTAGGGGGGGGGGGTTAGGACTGCTAATGGGATGGGGGCTGTCTGGAAATGGGGTGATGGGGTTAGGACTGCTAATGGGCTGGGGGGGTTTGTTAGGACTGCTAATGGGCTGGGGGGGGTTAGGACTGCTAATGGGCTAGGGGGGGGGGGTTAGGACTGCTAATGGGCTAGGGGGGGTTAGGACTGGTAATGGGCTGTGGGCTGATGGGGGCTGTCTGGAAATGGGGTGATGGGGGGTTAGGACTGGTAATGGGCTATGGGGGGGGTTAGGACTGCTAATGGGCTAGGGGGGGTTAGGACTGCTAATGGGCTGGGGGGGGGTTAGGACTGCTAATGGGCAAGGGGGGGGTTAGGACTGCTAATGGGCTGGGGGGTTAGGACTGCTAATGGGCTAGGAGGGGGGGTTTAGGACTGCTAATGGGCTAGGGGGGGTTAGGACTGCTAAGTGGCTCGGGGGGTTTAGGACTGCTAATGGGCTGTGGGTTGATGGGGGCTGTCTGGAAATGGGGTGATGGGGGTTAGGACTGGTAATGGGCTATGGGGGGGGGTTAGGACTGCTAATGGGCTAGAGAGGGGGGTTAGGACTGCTTAATGGGCTAGGGGGGGGTTAGGACTGCTAATGGGCTGATGGGGAGGGGTTAGGACTTGAGGTGGGCTGATGGGGTTAGGACTGGAAATGGGCTGATGGGGGGTTAACACTGGAGGTGGTCTGATGGGGTTTAGGACTGGTAATGGGCTATGGGGGGTTTAGGACTGATAATGGGCTATGGGGGGGCTGGGACAAGAAATGGGCTGATGGGGAGGGGTTAGGGACTTGAGGTGGGCTGATGGGGTTCGGACTGGTAATGGACTGTGGGCGGATGGGGGGGGTTAGGACTGGCAATGGGCTATGGGGGGCTGACTGGAAGTGGGGGGTTAGGACTGGTAATGATAGGGGGGGGGCTTAAACTGAAAAATGGGGTGTGATGGGGGTTAGGCCTGGAAGTGGGTTGAGGAGGGGGGGATAGGACTGGTGTTGGGTTGGGTGGCTGCTAGGACTGGAAATGGGCTGATGAAGGGAGTAGATGGGAATGGATGCTGGGTGAGGGTGGACCTAGAAGGGAGCTGGTGTTGGGGGGAGGATTTGCAGGGGGTGGGGCTGGGAGAGTAAAATGGAGAGGGGAAAAATATTTTGTGTGGGAGGATAAAAAATCTACAATTGGCCGGGTATTGGGAGAGTAAGTGGGGATTGAGGATGGAGGGGTTAAATTTTGAGTAGATGAAATAGGAATGAGGAAAGAGCCAAAGGAGAAAGATTAGTATGTTAAAGCAGATGTAGAGAGAGAATGACAGAAGAAAGGACAAATGGACAGCAGATGGAGAGTTAGCAGAAGACACGAAGAAACCAGAAGAAAGTGGCTGGAACAATTGCAACTGAAAAAAAATGCACAAAAGGTAGAAAATAATCTCTTTATTTTGAATTTATTAATTGGAATATGTCAGCTCTGGGAAATGTGCATCATTAATTTTGCGCTTTGTTTAGTACAGAGAGGAAATTAATATATAGTTTTTTTTCTACAGTGTTGTTGTATATTCCAAGTTTGGCTTTTGGGGTTCCCAGTTTTAATTATTGTCTTCCTGTTTCTAAATTGTGATTCCTTGTTTGGTGATGGTCTTTCTGCATGTGTACTGAGCTGAGGTATTCTGTTTATATAATTCCTATTTGACATTGCCACTTGTTTCTTTCCCCAGTAGGTCATGTATTGTTGTTCTCTGAGATGTATTGGTTTAATATTTGCAGTGTTGCCTTTTGATAGGTAGAGTATGGGTGCTTTGTGAGTCCTGGGTAGTGCTGTTAGGGATACGGCGGGTTTGCTATGGGTTCTAAATGGGCAGCGTTTGTAGTAGTTCCTAATGTGCCTGGCGGTTGGTACTGGATTATAGTAATGTAGAAACCTTTTAGTCTTTCTTTATCCATATACTCATTAAGAGGCATGTTTACTAAAAGTTAGTGTATGGTAACATTATGCAAATATTTATGCAAATGAAGCACCTTATGCAAATGGGGCTTTAATTGACGTGCTGGCACTTTGAGGAAATTCTTTGGTTTTGTGCGGCAGTTTGGGCACTCGGGCTCAAAAAGGTTAGCCATCACTGGCATAGAGGGATGGACAAGGCAAACAGTAGAACTCAAATATGCATGGTCAGCCTGTTAAGGTTAAAGGTGGGGGATATCAAAAGTGAGCTGGAAAAGGTATGTTTTTAGGGCAGCTTTAAACCTGGGGAAGGAGGGTTCAGTGTGGAGGGATAGAGGGAGGGAATTCCATAGTGCAGGGCCCAGGAAAAAGAAAGCAATACCTCGTGTACATTCAAGATGGGCATATGAGACCGAGGGAAGAGCCAGGCGACGTGTGTGAACCGAACGGAGAAGACGATGAGGATGGTGGAAATGAAGGAGGTCAGCCAAATATTGGGGAGTGGAACTATGAATAGCCTTATGAACAAAAGTAAGAATTTTATAGTGGACTCAAAACCGGATGGCAAACCAGTGTAAGCAGGCAAGGAGAAGCGAGATGTGATTAAAACGAGAGGAGTAGATAAAAATGTATTTTTGGAGCAATTGCAGGTGGTGGAGTTGATATTGAGGAAGACCGGTGAGCACAACATTGTAATAGTCAATTCTGTAAGTGACAAAAGACAGAAGGAGTGTAGTCAGGGCTGCAGAGGAGAGAAACGGATGAATAGCGTGTATCTAATGTAGATTAAAAAAAAGGAGCGACGAGAAACAGAGGAGATATGTTCAGTGAAGGAGAGGGAAGAACCTAAGATGACCCTCACGATACCTGAACGAGGACACCAAAGGGATAGCAGTGGAGGCAAGAGTGGGGGCCAATGAAGGGGGGGAGTTCCAAAAGTAATCCAGGTGGCGGATGATTTTGTTGGATTCAAGTGCAGAAAATTGGAGGTTAACCAGGAATGGACATGGGCCAGGCAGGAATTTAGCAAAGAAAGGTCGGGTGCAAAAGAATTAGTATGGTGTAAACGAAGAATATCATCCGCATAATAGTTTGCAGAGATGCCAGATTGTTGAACAAGCAGACAGAGAGGAGCCAAGAAGACATTGAAAAGAAGAGGAGACAGAACAGAGCCCTGAGGAACACCACAAGATAAGGCAGTAGAGGGAGAGACTGGTGCCTTGGAAAAGACAGAGAAGGCGTGTGCAGTGAGAAAGGACATAAACCAAGTTAACGGGGTTCCAGAGACACCAAAATCTGAAAGAGACAGGAGGGTGCAATGATGCACAAGATCGAACACTGAGGACAGATCGAGGGAAACAAGCAGAGTGAGGTCACCGTGATCGTGTGCAACGTGAAGCTCATTAAGCAAAGAAAGTAGGACAGACTCCATACTGTGACCCTTGCAAAAACCAGACTGATGCGGGTGAAGAGCATTGGTCAAAAGAAGATGAGAGGACAGATGAGCAAAGACAAAGCGTTCGAGCAGCTTAGAGAGAAAGCAAAGGTTGGACACTAGGCGCCAGTTGGTCAGTACAGAGGGGTCAAGGAAGGGCTTCTTAAGGATAGGCTGTGCTTCCAAAGGGAAAGGAAGGAGCCACATGCATCCAAAGGGAAGGGAAGGACTTGTGTTGAGCATGGATAAAAGGGGTGGTAGAAGGGTGAGGGAAGGCTCGAAGAGCCGTGGAAGGGATAGGGTCCAGAGGGCAGGTGGTTTTATGGGTAGTGTGGTGGAGAAGCAGGCTCAGAGTGCAGAAAAAGAAAGGGAAAACAGTCTTTTTTTTCTAAACCCAAAGAAACTGCAGGCACAGGAAGGGTTAACACCCAAAGTAAAGCCAAAGATCTCCTGCAGAGGAGTGCAGAGCCAGAGACACACCCAGTTCCCATGGAGACCGAGGGAGGAGATGGGAGTGGTTTGGGGGCGGAGTCAAGAGCCATAGGACAGCCCCAAACATTTAGGCAGGGAAGTTTCACTCACAAACAGATTGCACAGACGCGGAAGGAGACACTGGAAGGGAATGCACAGAGATAGGCATGGAAGAAGAAACAGACACGAGCTGAGAAGGAGGATGAGATTGAAAGCAGACACAGAGGCACTGAGACAAGCAGAGTTGTTGCAGCGCCAGTGGGACGAAGGAAGCTGACCAAGGACAGGAACAGAGAGGTGAGAAGGCCAGAGGAGAGCTCGGGGGAAGATTCTTCTGAGGAGGAGATATTTTCCAGAAGCTCCTGGTCTGGCCCTTCTCAGTATAAGGGGCCTACAGGAGGACAACTCTCTACTGGCAAGGTGAGCCCTTTACAAGCCTTAAAGAAGCTTTTAAATAGGGAAACCTTTTCCTGCCCTTCCCCCACTAGCTCACGTACTGAGAAGCATAATTGGGAACAAGTGCTGAAAGCTTTACATCGTGTAAAGGCTCCTCAGGCAGACCCTGAGGAGGACAAATATCTGAAAGAGCCCAGTGAGGAAGAAATGGAACTAGGAGACACTTTTATGAAAGTGGGGTTTCAGATATGGAAATTGAATGTGCTATCTGTGCCAAAAAAGAATAAGGAACTGAATAGGGTTTTAGTAACTGGAGAAAAACCCAGGAGTTCTTAATAAGGACATTCTATGCAAAAGCCCATAACTTTTAGCTAGGCTAATTCCATGACTGCTTGGCTGATAAAGCTGCATGGTTAATGAAGCCAGAAAGGAGCTAAAAGTATAAATTGTATCTTAAAGAAATACTACTGAACTTTACAATCTGTTGGTGGACCAGGGAATGTTATGCTATACCAGCTGTGGAAGGAACAGTGAGCTATTGTACTGCCTCCTGGGGACCGGAGAACAGACTGCTGTTGTAAAGGATTTTACTTGTGAAAAAGGTGTGTTTAAACTAAGCCAAGCCAAGGACTGTTTAACCAGGCTTACGTTTATGACTGGAGAAGTATCCTGAACTTTATGTTTTGTAGCCTTCAACATTCTTGCCAAAGAATTTAATTTGGTTGGGAAAACCTTATTTCTTAAATAAAAGAAATTTCCTGCGACCTTTGATCTTGGCTCTAATCTATTTAAGACACAACTACATGCTATTGGGCTAACTTTTTATACAAAGGACGATCGGAGCCCTCTCACACTACTAGGCAATTGCCTGGCCACACGGGGGAGCTCCGACAGTAGTAGACAAGGTAGAAGCAAGTTCTGATGCTGTAATCAGCTGGAAGGAAGACCAGGAGTGAGAAAGGAGGGAAGGTGAGGAGGGAGAAGCAGCAGAGGGAGACAGAGAGATAGGGGAAAGAGGGGGTGGGCATGAGAGGAATGAAGAGTGAAGGGAGAGAACCTTATCAGCAAAAATGTTTGCCAGGAGTGCGAACTCCGGGATGGAAGAAGAGGAAGGGGAAGAAAAAGATGGCAGGAATGAGAGGGAACCAAACACAGAGTAAAGCTGGCAAGAAGACTGGGATGAAGAGGTAATGAGGTGGGAAAAGTAATCACACTTAGCCTGGTTGATAGAAGAGGTATTCCCAGTGCCATTGATGGAAGATGGAAAGGGAATCAGCAGAGGGGTGTGAGCGCCAGAAGCGTTCAGCACAGTATAGGTGGGTCTGAAGAACGCAGAAGCTGTGATGGTACCAGGGATGATGGGGGGAGGGTAGCAGCGGGAAGAGGATGAAGGGGAGCCAGGAGGTCAAGAGCAGCAGAGAGTGAGGAAATCCAAGTGCAGGCCTGAGAATCTGGAAACAAAAGAACAAGGTCTGATGGGAGAAGCTGGTTGGCTGAAGGAAAGAGTTGCAACTTGTGTGGAGAGATACGACGTCGAGACTGAGGGGGTGGGAAGGATGTTTACGATGTTGAGATTGAGGGGGTGAGGAGGATGTAAGGTCAACAATGGGGGGAATGGGATCTGTAGGGAAAAACAGATACAACAATGATCTGACCAAGGGAGGGAAATTGATGAGAACAGTTGTAGTGTGAAAGGGAAAATAGAGGGTGTAATGACAAGATTGAGTGTGACATGCCGTGTGGGTAGGAAAAGGGTCATGCTGGATCAAGGAAAGGTCATTGAGGAGAGACGCAAAAGCTTTATCATGAGGGCAAGAAGGAGAATCTAAGTGAAGATTAAAATCGCAGAGGAACAGAATGTTAGAGTAAAGAGAGGAAACTTCAGAAATAGTTAGGAGGAGATCATCCCAGCTATGCAGGGCAATAGCCGGAGGAACATACAGGAGAAGAATGTGTAAAAGGGGGGGGAGGGAGGATTCCAGATGGAGAAAAAGTGCTTCATGTAGTGTAGTTCTGAGGAATAAATTTCCCGGAGTGGGAGAGTGGAGCGAAAGAAAACAGCTATGCCCCCACCTATCCAGCCTAACCGGGGGCAGATAGAGTGGAATAACCAGGAGGTAGACACCGAATGAGGAGGGGGTCCTCTCCATCCCTAAGCCACGTCTCCGTGGCAAAGAGAACGTCTAGAGAGTTCAGGTGAATTAAATCATGAACCAAGGCGGACTTTGCACGGAGAGAGCGACAGTTGATGAGGGCAAGACTAAGGAGAAGTTGAGAAAGCACAAGAGGGAGAGGAGGGGAAGGAAGTGAGGAGGAGGAACAGGGAAGCAGATTAGACAGGGAATGAGACAGATGGGGCGAGTAGTTAGGGTGGCAACCCCACTGAACAGGGATAGAGCCATGTGACAGGAGGGTGGGGAGGAAACCTCCGAGGGGGACAAAAGGAAAGTGGTAACAACAGAGGCAATAAAGCAACAGGTAACCACTTGCGCGCTGACATAAAGTGGGCAGCCAGGGCAGCCAACGGAGGAGCAAGAAAAAGAAGCTGGAATAACACAAGAACCATACGTTGAAAGAGGAACGTCCTGCAGTCACCCCAAGGAGCTCACCCAAGGTTAAATAGGTGATGTAGCAGTGGGAACACGGCCGCATCACTTCCTGTGGGTAGAGCCTCAGGTGGGATCAGGCACGATACCATGGAACAACTGGGTACCTGTAGCAGAGACAGAAGAGGAGAGAGGCGCTTAACAGCAGCAACAGTACAGAAAAACAATACAATACAGGCGACAGTACTTCACTGAACACACTTCATTGGCACTAAAGTGACACTTAAACAGGGCACCGAACATTTTTGGACTCTTGGCTAAAGAGAAAAAATTGATACTGGAAAAGTGAGGCTGCTTTAGGACTGTAGTGACTTTTTGCTGCAAAATTCTGGCAGAGAGCAGGTTAATTAAGCAGGGAAGGTGGTAACCAGCAAAGGAAAATGTGAGAAGTTGAATCGCTGTATTTTTGGACATTTTTAAGGGTAATCACAGTGTTTTCAAGTGAAAAAATGTTAGTCCCATCTTTGGAAAAATTTGAATCGGCAGTTTCCTACTGGCATGTCCAGTAATGTGCCTGTACAGGGATGTGTGTGCTGACAACTTGAGAGCATTCAGACATAAGATGTGACATTTTAGACGAGGTGTGTCAATTCGCCCACCCAGAGAGCATCAAAGCATGCATGTGCGTGTGCAAGAAGATCAGTGCCATTACAAAGGGACCTGAGCCTTTACAGTAAGGAGCCCGTGAGCAGCCATAGTAAGCAACTAGGACTCGAGGTAGAGTAGCCTAGAAGCAGTTAACTGGAGTACTGAAACCCCAGAGCTAATCTGTGATCAGAAGGACCAGAGAACGCCAGGCCTTCAGAGGGTTGCTGAATGCATTGAGATGTCATCTCATTGGATTCCAAAGAAGTACCAGAGCTTTCCTTCAATTGAAAGAGACTTTCCTCTTGTGCATTCATGCCATGGAGGTATTTAGATATTTCTATCTTATTTCCTCTCTCCCATCTTTCCTCCAAAGTATACATATTGAGATCTTTAAGACTGTCCCCATATACCTTATGACAAAGTCCACTGACCATTTTGGTAGTCACCCTCTGCACCCTTTCAAGGTGTAGTCTCCAGAACAGTGCACAATACTCCAAATGAGGTCTTACCAAAGACTAACACAGAGGCATTATCACATCCTTCCTCCTGGCTGTTCCTCTCCCTGTGCACCCAAGCTTCCTTCTGGCTTTTGCTGTCGCCTTTTCTACCTGTTTAACCACCTTAATATCATCAGAAATAATCACCCCTAGGTCCTGCTCATCTTTTGTGGACAGAAGTACTTCACCTCTTATACTGTACCACTCCCTTAAATTTTTCCGGCCCAAATGCATGACACTGCATTTTTTAGCGTTAAATCTCAGCTGCCAAATTCTTGACCATTCTTCAGGCTTAGCGAGTGGTTGTCTACTCTATTGCAGAATTTGGTATCATCTGCAATGAGGCAAACTTTACCCACCAGCCATTCTGCAATATCACTAACAAAGATGTTAAAAAGAATCAGACCAAGGTCAGATCCCTGTGGCACACCACTGGTAACATCCTTCTCCTCAGAGTGAGCTCCATTTACCCATACCCTTTGTTGCCTCAAAGTCAATCAATTTCTAACCCAGTCAGTCACTTTAGGTTCTATTCTTAGGATGCTCAATTTACAGAAATCTCTTGATATCTGAATCTAATACATTCTAGAAAATCATTCGGATACTGAAATTTCGGATACTGAAAGCTTATTTACCATGATTTCAAATGGGGAAAATAATGCATTTTCATTCCATCCGAAAACCCCAACCAGTCTTCAAAACATCCATATAGCAATCAAACACTTAATGAAATAACCAAGGAAACATTGGGTACTCACTAAGTGAAGTAGAGTGGCCTTGCTTTGCTGTATGGTGGAGGAAGGGGGCTTGGCAGTCAGTCTTTGTTGTTGATGCTGGTTGAAGTAGGAGGAAAATAGGGTTGTGAGGCACATCATCTTTTTTTGGGGAGGGACCCTCCTGAAGTAGAAGGCTGTGGTGAATCTGGAGAAGTGGCAGATGTAGTTGGACAAAAAAACCTCAAAATAGACCTCTGTGTTCCTTCTCCTAATTTACATTCATAGATCTCCTTGTAATATGAGACAGTGTTTTCAAACTGTGTTTTTGAAAACAATGCTTCTTGTCATGTCACTATCATGCTCACTAATAAGTGAAGTCACTCTATTTGAGCACTCTAAAACTTCTTGTAAAGTTTTACTGTCCAGTCCAGGCACATTTTTCGGTTCTTTCTCTTTCACCTTGTCCTCCGACGATCAATGGGCATCCAGCTGAATGAGTTTTTCAGTTGTTAACTCTTTTCCCTGTGATTCTAAAAGCTCTTTAACATTTTCTTTATCAACTTCAGTGAAGCCAACGTCCCTAGCAAGCTCCAAAATCTTAGCCTTTACAACCATTACTACCTGAAATCCTTCGCATCCTGAACAAATTGCTGCAGAAGCTTCTTCTTTACACTGTTCATTGTTTGTGGAGATACTTTCTTCCATGCTGGGTCAATGAAGTCCAAGTCCTTTTTAATGCTGAAGTTTTTCCACAGTTCCTAGAGTGAAGCTTGTTTTCATCAAATCCCTGGACCAGGTATTGCATGAGAAATTGTACATAGTAGGTCTTGAAAGTCACAATAACATCCTGGTTCATGGACTGCAGAATAGATGTGTTTGGAGGAAGAAAAAACACTTGGATATTGTCACAGTAATCAAGAACACTTGAGGGATGTCCTGGGGCATTCCCTATAATAAGTTGAGCCTTATTTGCAAGGTTCTCCTGCTGCATGTCTTTTATGAATGGCGACAGGTAGTGTTTCACATAGTCGGCAAACATGTCCTTTGTCACCCAGGCTTTTCTGTTAGACCTCCAAACCACAGATAAGGCAGTCTTCATCATCCCCTTAAGGGCCCAGGGGTTTTCAGAATGATACACTAACAATGGATTAAGTTTTATGTCACCTTTACAGTTTCCATCAAGAAGTAATGTCAGCCTATCTTCTGATGCTTTATGCCCCGGCACTTTCTTTTCATCACGAGAAATGAAGGTACAAGAAGGCATTAGTTTCTAAAATAAACCCATCTCATCTACATTGAAAATTTGTTTGGCAGTGTAGCCGCCGCCTTTGATAATTTCTTGTAGATGCAACAGGAAAACTGTTGCCACCTCACTATCTGCTGAAGCTGCTTCACTAGTAATTGTTATGTTTTGAAGTATCGCACAGTTCTTGAAGTGCTCAAACCATCCAGAACTTGCTTTAAACGTCAAGTTCCTCGCTGCATTCTATCCCAATCATGGTTGTCTATGAACCATATCTCTGTAACTGCCACTAAATCCAATTCAGCCTCTTCCATTAAGTCTCAACATCTGGTATCTTATTTCCCATGCTACGGGCATTAATGCACACTGCTCTCCAAACATTGCCCCTTTTATCCATTTCTACAGAAGTATTAAATGTTTTACTTACCTTTGGGCTCTCTTCTCAAAATCCCCAATGAATCTAGTTTAAAGCCCTCTTTAGTAGGTTAGTCAGTCTGCTGCAGAAGATAATTTGACCCTTCTTGGATAGGTGGGCACCATCTCTGCTCAGCAGCCCTTGGAACATCAACCCATTGTCCAGGAAACAAAAGCGCTCTCGATTACATCATCCACGCAGCCATGCATTCATCTCCAGGATGCGAGTTTCTCTGCCTTGGCCTTTGCCTATCTGCTTCACCCCCTGTCCCAGAGCCATGAAGTCATGCTTGATATGCTCGGAGGGATACCTGGCAGTATCATTTGTGCTGACATGGATGAGCATCATTGGGTAACAGTCAGTACTGAAGCCTTCACCTCTTATTATTAACAAATTAAAACCATTTTTTTGCATTAGTGTCACTCAGCACAAAACTTCACAGATATTCCCTCTTTTCTTAGAGCCATTCCACACTCAGCTTACAGTTCTCTCTCAAACAAAATCATTCAAAAGTTCACTTGAAAGTAAATGACTTATGTCAGTGAACTAGACAGGAGCCCTTCGTTTTGCCACGTTGGCTGTATCAAGGGTCACTGTTAATGATGACAATTATCATTAGTATCTCACTATTTACTTTCCAGTAAACTTTTGAATTATTTTGTTTGAGAGGTGAAGGTTTGAGCACAACAATTTGAGGGCACAAATCACATTGAAAGACTTTTTGACCCTTGATGTTTATAGCGTTAACCTGGTATCTTACCTAGGTTACACTAATCTGAGATCTCTTCCCTATATAAATTATATTGAATTGGAAACAGTGGGGCTGATATTCAATGGTGGCAGCCAGCACACTTAAATGGCTGGTCATTGCCGCTTTAACTTATACTGGATATTCAATGCCAGGGCCATATCCGGTACCTGGATAGTATTTTAGCTATCCGGTCAGTGGTGACATTCAGCAGCTGGCTGGATAACTAAAGTTAGACCTGCTTTTATTTCGCTTAGCTTTAGCCATTTTAAGTTAACCGGCCAGTGGCTGACCCTTCACTGCTTGGTTAGCTCTGGTACCACCTCGGGAACACCCCAATACTAAGCACTTAGCATCAGGGTGTACAAACTGGGTAGCAGGGGACATTCAGCAGTACTAACATGGTTTAATGCTGCTCAATATCACACTGACTGTGATTTAACCAATTAGCGGGTCTCTTAACTGGTTAAACCATTTTAAATATGCCCTTAAAGTGTTCTATTAATTTAGACCTGTGGCTTGGTTATGATTTATAACAACGTTTTTTCGGATTGTTAGTGTATATCTGCGGTAGTGAATATCCTGCTCTGGGCCTATAAGGTCTCAGCCTCCTTAGCCTGTGTAAGAGTTTTGAGAGCTGGTGCTCTTCTCAGGCCCTCTTAGCTAGGAAAATGGATATAGGTACCGTGTTCGCCTTCTTACAAGTAGGCTTGGACCAAAGGATGGCCCTGAAGTCTCTTAAGGTTCAGGTAGCAACCTTGTTATGCTACTGGGAATATATTCAAGAGTTGTCCTTAATGGCTGACCCTGATGTTTTTCACTTCTTCAGGAGGATTAAACTGATTTGTCCTTCTATGTGTATCGTAGTCCCCCAGTGGACCCTTTCATTGATGTTGAAAGCGCTGAAAGGTCTCCCTTTTGAGATCATCTGAAAGGCCCCCCTCAAAAAGATTTCACTCTTAAGGTGGTGTTCTAGTGGTCATTGCTTCTACTACTACTAGTCATTTGTATAATGCTAGAAAGCGTACGCAGCGCTGTACATATAGATGTAAGACACAGTCCTGCTCATCAGAGCTTAGTCTAATAAAGATGAAAAAAAATCAACACAAAACTGGGGACTAGAATATGGTAAGCTACACATAAGTAGTGGACAAGAGAATGAGGAGTATCAAGATTCAAAAGCAGCTTCAAAGAGGTGGGGTTTTAGCCTGGATTTGAATAGGGCTAGAGAAAGAGCCCGATACACTGACTCGGGTAGTTTGTTCCAGGCATATGGAGCAGCAAGGTGGAATGAACAAAGTCTGGAGATGGCAGTGGCAGAGAAGGGCACAGATAAAAGGGATCTGCCAGAGGAGCAGAGTTCCTGAGGAGGCGTGTAGCGTGAGATAAGAGAGGAAAGGTAGTGAGGAGTCGCAGAATGAATGCACTTGTAGGTCAGTAGGAGAAGTTTGAACTGGATGCAGAAACAGCTAGGGAGCCAGTGAAGTGACTTGAGAAGAGGGGTTACATGAGTATAACAACACTGGCGGAAGATAAGCCATGCAGCTGAGTTTTCAAAAGATTGAAGGTGAGAGAGATAATTCAGAGGGAGACCAGCAAGGAGCAGGTTTTAATAGTCAAGATGGGAGGTGACTAATGAGTGAATAAGGGTCTTAGTAGTGTGTGTAGAAAGGAAGGGATGGATTTTGCTGATGTTATAGAGAAAGAAGTGACAGGTTTTAGCTATCTGTTGGATGAGTGCAGAGAAAGAGAGTAGAGTAAAAGACGCCCCATGGTTGCGAGCTGAGGAAACAGGAAGGAGTGTAGTGTTATCTACAGAAATAGAGGAATGGTGGAGTGGGTTTAGGGGGAAAGATAAGGAGCTCAGTTTTGGCCATGTTCCATTTCAGATGACGGTGAGACATCCAGGCAGTAATGTTGGATAAGCACACAGAGATCCGGGTTTGAATTCCTTGAGAGATTTCAGGCACAGAGAGGTGGACCGTTGTCAGCATAAAGATGGTACTGAAAACCATGCGAGGAAATAAGTGCACCAAGGGAATGAGTGTAGAGAGAGAAAAGTAGAGGTCCCAAAACAGAGCCCTGGTGTACACCAACTGAAAGCGAGATGGCAGTAGAGGAAGATCCACCAGAACATACACCAAAAGTGCAATGGGAGAGATAAGAAGAAAACTAGAACAGATCAGAGCCCTTAAATCTGAGCGATGACAGGGTATCGAGGAGAAGGTGGTGATCAACAGTGTCAAAAGTCAAGAAGGATGAGGATCGAGTAAAGGTCCTTGGATTTGACCAGAATCAAGTCACTGGAGACTTTGGCAAGAACCATTTCTGTGGGATGTAGAGGATGAAAACTAGATTGCGGTGGATCCAGAAGGTCTTGAGAGGAAAGAAAGTCAAGACAGCTGTAGTTGTGAAGCAAAGGGGGGGGGGGGAGGAGAGAGATAGGCTGATAACTGGAAAGAAGGTAGGATCTACTGAAGGCTTTTTGAGGAGAGGTGTAACCACAGCATGTTTGAAGGCCACAGTGGAAAGCGATAGGTTAAGAATATGACAACTGGAAAGGATGACAGCGGAAATAAAGCTTAGTAGATGGGTGGGAATAGGATCAGAGGAGCAGGTAGTCAGTTTGGAGGAGAAGAGAAGATGTGCAGTTTCCTTCTGTGATTTCAGAAAGAGAAGAAAGGGTGATAGAAAGTGAGAGAAGGATTTGAGATTGAAAAGGGGGAAAGTGAGGTGGAGGTGACCCTGTGGAGAATTCAAGGCTAATCTTCTGGACTTTGCCATGGAAATAGTCAGCCAAGGTCTGGGCAGAAAGCGAAAGAGGAAGAGGAACTGAGAGAGGAGGGACCTTGAGGAGAGAGTTGAGCATAGCAAAGAGATGGCCAGGGTCAGAGACAAGAGAGTTAGTCAGATGAACAAGTGCTGTTGCTTGGCAGTGCTATGGCTGACTGAAAAGAGGTAAGCATGAATTAGAATTGTAGGTAGTCAGCAAGGGTATGTGACTTAAGCCAAAGATGTTCAGCTGAGTAGGCACAGGAATGTAGGTAGCAGATTGTTGAGGACAGCCAGGGTTGAGGTACAGTACGCCTTACAGGGCATGGCATGGGAGGAGCCAGTGCATCCAGGGCAAAGGAGAGTATAGTGCTATAGGAAGATACTGCCTTATCAACGGACTCAGATGACATAGTGAAGGAAAGAGGTGATAAGACCACAGTGGAGAGAGCTGAAGGGAAGATTCCTAAACATGTTAGTGGAGATCAGGCAAGGCCAAGATGGGGTATGGTTAAGGGTGAAGGTTAGCAGGTGATGGTCAGATAAGGGAAGAACTGAGATGGAGACGTTTGGTGAACAGTTGGAGGAGAAATTAGGTCAAGGGACTGGTTAGGGAAAGGAGCTTTAAGGCATAAGGGTCATCAACGTGAATGTTAAAATCTCCAAGAATAAGGGAAGAGGAAGATGCATCCAGAAAGGAGAGCCAGGAGTCAAAGTTGGTGAGAAAGGTAGAAGTGGTCTTGTTGGAGGGTCGATAAATGACAGTTATCTGGAGAGAAAGTGAAATAAATAGGGAGATGGCACGGCCTTCAAAGGAAGCAAAGGAATTAGATGGAGACAGAAGGAGGAGCTGAAATTGGCAGGAATGAGTGAGTAGAAACCCAACACTGCTACCAAGGCCAATAGGCCGAGTATATGCGAAAATAGGTAGCCTCCGTGACAGAGGGCAGCGACTGAAACAGAGTCCTCAGGGAGAAGCAAGTTTCAGTAAGAGCCAGGAGATTGGAGACAGAATGTGCATTCCACAAGGCGCATGAAAAAGGGAGAGAAAGGAGAGGAATACGAATAAGATTTGAGAGGTTATGTGTTCATCTGCCTTGGGAGTGTGAAAATAGTCTAGGGGGCTAGGGATGCGATTGACATCTCCAGATGAGAGAAGAAGAAGGAGTAGGAGAGAATGAGGGAGAGAGGAGGTGGCATGGCAGAAGCGAAGATGAGGTTCCCTCAGTGAGAGTGGAGATGGCTGAATGGGAGGAAGAATATGGTGAAGCATGAAGGCAGATGTTAATGTAGAAGACAAATGGTAGGGGGAGTGGGGAATGAGAAATAGGGCCATAGAATTGTCGGATTAAGGGACAAAGATTAGGGAGAGTTAACATCAAGAACATAACGTGATGTGGAGTCATAGGAGAGGGAGAAAAGGAGATAATGCAAATCAGAGGAGACACAGGTGGAGAGGAGAGAAATCCTAGTGGGTTCAAGTGTACATGAGTAATTGCATCAATGAGCAGGGGAAGGCTATGAAATAATGTTAAGCCAGGGCTGGGTGGGTAATAAGAAGAGAGACACAGCACTGCAGAGAGCAGGAGCTCGGTAAAGGACAGAGAGCAGGAGCTGGGTAAAGGACAGACAGAAGACAGGACACACACTAACAATATAGGATGAAAGAACAATAAATAAACATGCTAAATTCTAAAAAGGCACAGGAAAATGCCTGAACAGAGCATAAAAAGTTAGCAGAGGCTTGCAACGAGGGTGCTATCACCAAGCAGTAACCTCCAAATTGAGGGCCATGAGCTCATGAGCTCAGAGAGAAAGGCTTCTGAACAAAGCCCCAGCAGGGGGAGGGGCTAAGCAAGTGCTAAAAGCAAGTAAGCAGAAGCAGGCAGATTCCACAGTAATTTACTGAATTGCTCGAAGAGGCATCGGCCTGTGGGTGATATACTGATGTTCGCAGCATCTTGACTTTCACCGAGACAAACACACACAGATCAAGGAACACCCTTGGATACAAAGGGTGTTCCTTGATCTCTGGGGATCTCATTGGGTATTCCCACCCGTGAGAATACTTTCCAGGGGGCATACGCGATTGTCGTGGTCTGCATATTCCTTAGAGCAGTAGCCTAAGTCCTGGATGATTAAAATATATTTGTTGCCTCGGCTGGTTCGCTTCAAGAGTCCTCCCAGTCCATGGCCACTCTTTCAAATGGGGTTTCAATTATAGACATAGGCACTAGAGCAGCAGGTCGGACTCTGGCGGGATTATGAATTTGGCAGGTGGGGCATGACTGGTACTATAACTGCACCTCTTTATGGACCCTGGGCCAGAAAAATTGGGCTAAAACACCCTCATGTTTTCTCCACCCCCAGGTATCTCCCTAATAAATGGCTATGGGCCAGCGATAATTCCCTGGCATTATCATCAGCAGGTGTTATCAATTGTTCTTCCTCTTCCCCCTTTAAAGCACCCTTGGCCACTCTGTATAATAAATCTCCCTTAAGCACAAACTACGGAAAGGTTCTTACAGGGAACTCTTTCACCTAGTGGAACCCCATCCACATCCAAAACCCACTCTCAGGCATGTTTAAGGGACTTATCCTCTTGCTGGACTCTCCTGAAAGCTCCCTGGGTTTCCCCCAGTCCCCAATCTGGGAAGGGGACAATTGTATTTGGTAGTGTAGCTTTTCCTGGTGACACTAACTTCAGGACTTAGCAGGCTTGGGATTCTCAACATATAGATCTGGGTCCTCCAGGGGTAAAATCTCTGGGAAATCTTCCTGGTTTGACTTAATGGAGCTCTCAATTAGCCTGGCCCATATTGCTCTGACGTTTGGGTAGTCTCCGCCGATCACCACTGAATACGGGAGCCATGGCTGCAGCACGACCTCAACCATGGTTTGCCCTGCTGGAGTTTTAAGTGAAACCTGTGCTGTGGAATACTGCCTCTGGTCTCCATGCACACAGGCCAGTGTTACTGTCTTTGCATAGTCAATTTGAAATTGGGTTACATTTCCCAGTGAATGAGGGTCCGCACACTCTTGGAGTCTATCAAGGCTTGGAGGTGGGTTCCCTCAAGCTCCACTGGAATCACAAAGTTCTGTGCCCCCGAGTGAGGAGTGTCCACAAAAGCGCAGGTTTGCAGGGTGGTTAGACTGACATCCATGGATTCTTCTGTACTCAGGGGACATTCCTGAGCAAAGTGTCCCTGGTCTCCAGATCTAAAACAGATGAAGGGATCCTGGCTGGGGCCATTCCCTCACCTAGGAGATGATTTGGGGGTCTGAACATGGGAACCAACATCCTTCCCAGCTTCCCCTTCCATATTCTTAGGCTAACGGGTGACATCTTCCCCTTCTCACTGTCTGCTTCAGTTACCGACTGGGCTTCATGACACCCCTCAGCTATTTCCAGTGCATTCTCCAGTGTAAGCTTGGGGTGCTGACATATTCACTGGTTCATCAGGACAGTCAAGTCCTCCAAAAACTGCTGCAATAGCACAATGTTTATGTTTATGTTTATTTGAATTTGATATACCGCTCAGACCAAAAGGTATTAGAGCGGTTTACAATGCTACATCATTTAGGGAAATATGAAAGGAACGCCAATTATAAGATAGGACAGAGTAGAGGACAGAAACAGTCAAACAGATAAGAGGAGAAGGACACGGAACAGCAAGTTACCCTGATACATACATACGCAGGACATCAATATAGGCTCCAGAAACCAACGGCACGGACCAACGCCTAAGGGCCACGCCAAAGGGCCCTCTTGCGAGGCCCTCAGGCGCGGGCCCGCAAGGCGCGGACGCGCCCTGGCAACGGCAGGTTTTAAGCCGTTGAGCAGGGATGTTGATTGGTGGCTCGGGGAGGAAGGGGGAGCTCCTGCTCTCACCCCGGACTGAAGCGCTGCTCAGCTGAGGCCCCGGCAACAGCAGGTTTTAAGCAGTTGAGCAGGGATGTTGATTGGCGGCTCGGGGAGGAAGGGGGAGCTCCTGCAATCTTGGCTATTTCGGGCCCAGTCTTTCCCTGCGGTTGTAGCCACTTCCATATGAGATCCTTCAAATGACAGAGGAACCTCTGAGTCCTCTGCTTTATCTGGAGCTCACCCTTTCTGAATCACTAGCAGAAGGCTTCTGAGGTATCACTAGCAGAAGGCTTCTGAGATACAGCTGGCCCATTCCAGTATGATGGCCTTGACAACTGCATATAAGATATGCCATATTGGGTCAGACCAAGGTCCATCAAACCCAGTATCCTGTTTCCAGCATTGGCCAATTCAGGTCGCAAATACCTAGCAGTTTCCCAAAAAGGCATGCAGGTTCCACAATGCTTGTATTAGGGCAAGCAGTTGATTTCCCGGGTCCTCTTTAATAATGGTTTTTGGGGTTATCCTCCATGAACTTGTCCAAACTATTTTTAAACCCAGTTATTCTAACAGCTTTTACTACATCCTTGAATGAATTCCAGAGTTTGATTATGCATTGAGTGAAAAAATATTTTCTCTTATTAGTCTTAAACAGGTTATACTGTAGCTTCATTGCATGTTCCCTAGTCTTTCTACTTTTTGATGGCGTAAACAATTGAGTTATGTTTACCCGTTCCACTCCATTAATTTATAAACGTCTATTATAGCTCCCCTCAACCGTCTCTTTTCCAGGTTGAAGAGCCCTAACCTTTTAAGCCTCTCCTCATAGGGGTATCCTTCCATCCCCTTTAACATTTTGGTGTTTCTTCTCTGTACCTTTTCTAATTCCACTATATCCTTTTTAAGATACGTCAACCAGAATTGCACACAATATTCAAGATGCAGTCGCATCATGGAATGATACAGAGGCATTATAATATCCTTTGTTTTATTCTCCATTCCTTTCCTTATGATACCTAGCATTCTATTTGCTCTCTTGGCTGCCGCTGCATACTGGACGGAGGGTTTCAACATGTTATCCACGATGACCAGGGCCGGATTTACCTTGAGTGAGGCCCTACGCCAACAAAAATTGTGGGCCCCCAGCAGGGGCGGCCCAAGGGGGGTGCGGACCTCATTTGCATAAGGGGCCTCATTTGCATAAATATTTGCATAATGTTACCATATACTAACTTTTAGTAAACGTGCCTCTTAATGAGTGTATGGATAAAGAAAGACTAAAAGATTTCTACATTACTATAATCCAGTGCCAACTGCCAGACACATTAGGAACTACTACAAACACTGCCCATAGTAAACCCGCCGTATCCTAACAGCACTACCAGGACTCACAAAGCACCATACTCTACCAATCAAAAGGCAACACTGCAAATATTAAACCAATACATTTCAGAGAACAACAATACATGACCTACTGGGGAAAGAGAACAAGTGGCAATGTCAAATAGGAATTATATAAACAGAACACCTCAGCTCAGTTACACATGCAGAACATAGACCATCACCAAACAAGTAATCACAATTTAGAAATAGGAAGACAATAATTAAACTGGGAATCCCAAAAGCCAAACTTGGAATGTACAACACTGTAGAAATAAAACTATACATTAATTTGCTCTTGTACTAAACAAAGCGCAGATGTTAATGATGCACATTTACCAGAGCTGACATATTCCAATTAATAAATTCAAAATAAAGAGATATTTTTCTACCTTTTGTGCATTTTTTTCAGCTGCAATTGCTCCAGCCACTTTCTTCTGGTTTCTTCGTGTCTTCTGCTAACTCTCCATCGTCTGCTGTCCATTTGTCCTTTCTTCTCTCTTCTAGATTTTTTTCCATTCTCTCTCTACATCTGCTTTAACATACTAATCTTTCTCCTTTTGCTCTTTCCTCATTCCTATTTCATCCACTCAAATTTTACCCCTCCATCCTCAATCCCCACTTACTCTCCCAATACCCGGCCAATTGTAGATTTTTTATCCCTCCCACACAAAATATTTTTCCCTTCTCCATTTTACTCTTCCAGCCCCATCCCATTCTAATCCTCCCCCAACATCAGCTCCCTTCTAGTTCCAGCCTCACCCAGCATCCATTCCCTTCTAGTCCCTGCATCAGCCCATTTCCAGTCCTAGCCATCCATCAGCCCATTTCCAGTCCTAGCAACCCCCCAACCCAATACCAGTCCTAGCCCCCCCATCACCCCACTTACAGTCCTTAACCCCCCATCACCCCATTTTCAGTCCTTAACCCCCCATCACCCCATTTTCAGTTTAAGCCCCCCCTATAACCCATTACCAGTCCTAACCCCCCCATCAGCCCACTTCCAGTCCTAACCCATCAACCCATTTCCAGTCAGCCCCCCATAGCCCATTGCCAGTCCTACCCCCCCCATCAGCCCACAGCCCATTACCAGTCCTAACCCCATCATCCCACCTCCAGTTTTAACCCCCCAGCCCATTTCCAGTCCTAGCCCCCCATAGCCCATTACCAGACAACCCCCATCAGCCCACAGCCCATTACCAGTCTTAACCCCCCCCAAAGCCCATTGCCAGTTCTAAGCCCCCCCAACAGCCCACAGTCCATTACCAGTCCTAACCCCATCAGCCCACCTCTAGCCTTAACCCCCCCCCAGCCCAGCCCAGCCCAGCCCAGCCCATTTCCAGCCCCAGCCCCCCAATAGCCCATTACCAGCCCTACCCCCCCCAGTCCATTTCCAGTCCTACCCCCCCCATAGCCCATTTCCAGTCCTAGCCCCCCCCACAGCCCAGTACCCGGCCTCCCCCCCCCATAGCCCCTTACCCGGCCGCCCCCCCCCCCCCGGCCTAAAGTAAAATTTAATTAAAAAAAAAACCTGGTGGCTGCCGCCGCGGGGCCCCCTCTGCTGCCGCGGGGGCCCCGTCTACAAGCTGAAGCGGTCCGGTCGGGTCGGGTCGGGTCTCTCTCCCTCCCTCCCTCGCTGCAGGCTGCAGGCTGCGAGAGAGACGCGAAGGGAGAGCGTCTCCTCGCGTCTGTGTTAAGCCGGCAGGGGCTGATGGGAAATCCCAACGGCCCCAGCGGGCGGAACACAGACGCGTGGAGACTCTCTATCGGCGCGTCTCTCGCAGCCTGCAGCGAGGGAGGGAGGGAGAGAGATCCGACCCGACCCGACCCGACCGCACCGCACCGCTTCAGCTTGTAGACGGGGCCCCCGCGGCAGCAGAGGGGGCCCCGCGGCGGCAGCCACCAGGTTTTTTTTTTAAATTGAGTTTAAAAAAAATTACCTGGTTCTTTTTTTGTGGGCCCCTGCCGGCTGTGGGCCCTACGCCATGGCGTACATGGCGTATAGGTAAATCCGGCCCTGACGATGACACCTAAATCTTTTTCCTGGGTGATAGTTCCTAATGTGGAACCTTGCATCGTGCAACCATAGTTCGGGTTGTTTTTTCCTAGGTGCATAACTTTGCACTTGTCTACATTAAATTTTATCTACCATTTGGATACCCAGTCTTCCAATTTATCAAGGTCCTCTTGCAATTTTCCACAATACTCATGGGTTTTAACAACTTTGAATAGTTTTGTGTCATCTGCAAATTTGATTACCTCACTTGTTGTTCCCATTTCCTAGTCATTTATGAATATGTTAAAAAGCAGCGGACCCAGCACAGATCCCTGGGGTACTCTGCTATTCACCTTTCTCCATTCTGAACATTGGCCATTTAACCCTAACCTCTGCTTTTTATCTTTTAACCAGTTCCTGATCAACAATAGTACACTGCCTCTTATCCCATGACTTTTTAATTTCACCAAATGTTTCTCATGAGGGACCTTGTCAAAGGCTTTCTGAAAATCCAGTTACACTATATCGACTGGCTCACCTTTGTTTATGTTTATGTTTATTGGCTTGATTGACCGCCCTTCAGAGATAAACAGAGCGGTTTACAATAAAATAAATCTTCATTACAGTAGGCACATGGCCGGAAAAGGAAAAGAAAGTTACAACTTAATAAAGGATAGGAAGATACAGAACGAAAGAGGAGGGTCAGCATAGGGAAAGGGTAAAGGCTAGAGGGGAGGGGGATTGAAGGCAAGGGAAAAGAGGTGGGTTTTTAGGGCGTGTTTAAAGGTAGGGTGATGGGGTTCCAGTCGGAGGGTAGAGGGAAGGGAGTTCCAAAGGGCCGGACCTATGAAGAAGAAGGCTGAGGAGCAGGTGGATTGAAGGTGAGCAAGTGAGGGGGGGTAGAGTGAGGCGGTTGAGGTGGAAGGAGCGGGGGGTGTGCCGGGGTGTGTGGAAGTGAATGAGATCGGCCAGGTATTGTGGTGTGGAGGTATGAAGAGCCTTGTGAATGAGAGTGAGAAGTTTGAACTGGATACGAAAGGAAATGGGAAGCCAATGGAGACGGTAGAGGAGGGGTGTGACATGGTCTCTAGGGGAGGAGGAGGACACGAGACGGGCAGCGGTGTTCTGGATTCATTACTTCAAAAAAATTTAACACATTAGTAAGGCCAGACCTTCCTTGGCTAAAGCCATGTTGGCTTTCTCCCATTAAACCATGACTATCTACATGTTCAGTAATTTTGTTCTTTATAATGGTTTCTACCATTTTGCCCTCTGAAGTCAGGCTCACCGGTCTGTAGTTTCCCGGATCACCTCTGGAACCCTTTTTAAAAACTGATGTTACATTGGCCATTCGCCAATCTTCAGGTACTACAGATGATTTTAATGATAGTTCATAGATTACTAAGAGTAGGTCTGCAATCTCATATTTCAGTTCTTTCAACACCTTCCGATGTATATCACCTGGTCTAGGTGATTTTCTACTCTTTAGTTTCTCAAATAGTTGTAATACATCTTCCTGGTTTATTGATATTTCTTTTAATTCTTCTGATTCATTACCTTTAATTACCATGTCAGTCTTGGGTAACTTCCCTACATTTTCGTTAGTAAAGACCGAAGCAAAGAATTCATTCAGTCTCTCCGCTATTGCCTTGTCCCCGCTTAGTGCCCCTTTTACCCCTCTATCATCTAATCATCCAACTGACTCACAGGTCTTTTTGCTACAAATGTACTTGAAAATGTTTTTATTATGCGTTTTTGCTTCCATGGCAAGCTTTTTTTCATATTCTCTTTGCCTGCCTTAATGCCTTACATCTAAGTTGCCATTACTTATGTTGTTTCCAGTTTTTGTCATTTGGCTCCCTTTTCCATTTCCTGAAAGATGTTTTTTTGGCTACAACAGCCTCTCTGACCTCACCTTTAAACCATGCTTTCAGTTTTTCAGACTTCCTTACACTTTTCTTAAAGTGTGGAATACAGCTGGTCCAGGTTTCCAAGACAGTATTTTTAAACAACGCCCATGCTTGATGTAAATCTTTAACCTTTGCAGCTACTCCTTTTAGTTTTTTCTTAACTATTTTCCTCATTTTATCATAGTCTTCCTTTTGAAAGTTAAAAGGTAGTACTGTGGATTTCCTTGTTGTCCTTCCTCCATTTACTAAATCAAACGCGATCATGCTATGATCACTATTGCCAAATGGCCCCAACACCCTTATCTCTTGCACCAGGGCTTCTGTTCCACTAATGGCTAGGTCCAAAATGCTTCCCCTTTTCTCAGTTCATGAATCAGCTGGGCTACAGGAAAAACTTGAAGAATTGGTTGTTTTCCCAAGCTGGTTAATTTGAGGATGTTTATGTTTATGTTTATGCAATTCTTGATATACCACCCAAGCTGAAGGGCATCAGAGCGGTTTACAATCACTATATGAGCAGGTACTGGATACATTCCCTCGTCCCCAAAGGGCTCACAGTTTATGTGTACCTGAGGCAACGGAGGTTTAAGTGATAGGCCCTGTATGTCCAGGTTGGTGGACCCACCTCCAACCCACCCACTCTCCACCCTGTCTCTGTCCCTGCCACCTCATCCAGATGTGTTTATTAGGATGATTTAATAACTTTAATTGATTGGAGGAGGACGGGTATTATTTATTTTTAAATGTACCTCACTTTGTAATGCAAATCTAAAGTGAGTTTTCAAATTTGTCAATAAACTAAATCAAATTAAACCTCTGTTTTATATGTATTAATGACTTTGAAAATGATTCCCAAGGTTTCCAGCCTGAGATCTGTATCTTTGGTAGAATTCTCAGGATCTCTGGAGGCTTTAAAGTTTTTATTGGCCACTAGAAGGCAAAAAACGTTTTTCAGTAATCAGCCTTGCTCTTTGGAACAAGATTCTTAAAATTTTGCGATTGCATAATTCCCTTATGTCTTTTAGGAATGTGACAAAACTGGGCTTTGTTAATTGGTGTTTCCTGATGGCCTCCTCAATTTTTGGAGTTTTAAGTGACTGTATTAATATGTTGAAGATCTTGGCTGGATGTGATTTATTATTTTATTTTTTTTTATAATTTGTTGTTTATGTATTTTTGTATTGATTGTTTTTGTTGATATTAGTTTTCTTATTTTTTACCTCTAATTTGGTGTTTTGTTTTATGTATGAGATATATATCCACACCCTGAACTTACATACCTATGCTTACTTATGCTTACACATAGTATTTCATATCTCCTCTAGAAACAAAAGGAGCAATATTCAGCCTTTGGTGGTCAGTGCTTTTTATAAACTCTGGCCGATGAACAGCTAGATTGCGTGGCCGCTATCTGGATAAGTGCCTCAATTATCCAGAGAGCAGTGATTTTCAGCAACAGTTTGAATAGTATTTAGGACAGCTTTTCGTCTCTTCTAAGTTATCTGGACTGTTATCTGATTAGTGTGAAAATACACACATTGTATGCATGGCACCTACTTTCACTGTGGGCATGCACATGGGCAGAGTTTGGGCAAAATATGGGTGATGCAAGCAAGTATGCATGTCAATGATGGACGTTCTGCTCTGGACATCGGAGACGTCCCTTCTAAAATGCCACAGATAATTT
Organism: Ichthyophis bannanicus; assembly: GCA_033557465.1. NCBI lineage: Eukaryota > Metazoa > Chordata > Amphibia > Gymnophiona > Ichthyophiidae > Ichthyophis > Ichthyophis bannanicus. Next base: position 66,746,814 of record CM066049.1, read on the forward strand.
ATAAAATACATGCATACATCACAACTGTGCCTCTGTTCCACCCAAACTACCCCCTGGGAACTGCCTAAGCACAAATCATAAACATACGCACATTCTAAGGGGGTTAATTTGTTAGCATGCAGTCGCCTAAAAAATGATGCTGCATGTAAATCCTTTATACATGCACACAATTAAAAAAGGTTTTGTACATGCACACGTACTTAAAGAAGGTTGCAGCATGCATACAATGCACACATTTAAAACGTGAAAAGAAACAAAAAATCCCCTACATAAAAATTAGGAAAAATTCGGAAAATACAAAACCAAACCAAATTTTTTTGGCCAGGCATATCCCTAGCACACTCTTTCCATACGTTACTTTTTATAAATGGATGCACCTTGTCGCCCTCCCGCGGTGCCAGCCCCCCCTGGTGGCGGCGTAGTCTTTCCACCGAAGGGCTGGGCCCGGGGCCACTAAGATGTTTGCGATTGGGATTGGCCAGGTGCGAGGGTCAAGGGCCAGTGCCTTGTGCCGGCCTCATTGCCAACTCCCAAAGAGAATACAGTCTTGCACAAAAGTGGAGGGAAAAAGAAAAAGGCTTTATTTTCCCTTTTTGCACTAAGGGTTCAGAACATAGGATAAACACATTGGCAGACGTAGCAAAACAAGTCCTTACAGCAGCTTTTGTAAGCACAAGAAAAACAACCAGAAACTGTTAACTTCACAGCATAAAAGCTACCAAAACAATATTGCTTCATTCACTCCAAAGAGCTCTGGAGTGACTCTATATCACTCACGGCACAGTATGCACATTCCATAGGGCTATCAAGATCTTCATGTACGGATTCCACCTGCATGGCCTCCTCTGACTGTTCTGAAGAGTCAAGATAGGTGTCCTTTATGTGGGTTTGGCTTACTGCTTCCCAGGACTTAGCAGTTTGTTTGGGCCTACGGTTCTGTGTGATGGAATACCATGATGGCATCTCTTCCTCTAGAGGTTTAAAAACATTTTCTTTATAATGCTTTCCTCTAAAAGTTCTCTCCTTGCTCAAACTGTCTTTTAACTTTGGCTTTGGCTTGTGCTTTAGGTAAGGAGACTCTACCTCCCAAGGTTCTTCTCTTAACTTGGCTTTAGGAAAACAGTAGCAAAGATTAAAAGCTTTACCTCTGGATTTTCTTTTGGTTCTCTGGGGCGATACAGGAGGCCTACCTTGGCTGCTGCCTTCCGTATCAGTGCTCTCAGGTATTCTCCTTCGGCTCTCCCAGTCTTTCCTCCTCAGGCCTTTGAGGCCTGCCCTCCTGTGGGTTTCAGGGCCCGGTCTGGTTTGGCTTTGGCTTTCTCGGCCTAGCCTTTGGCTTACAGGACTGGTTCTCCTCTCCCAGCCTGTCTTTTTACTCAGGTTTGCTTTTGGACTAGATCCCAATCTTGCTCTGGTACCTTCATAGCATGTCCTCAATCTCTCTCTGGAACAGGCTCCCGCTTGTTCTCTCCCAGCTGAGGAAGGTAATCCTTCCACTGCTTCCCCAGTAGTGGATCTCCAGGCAGATGAGATTCTAGCAGCTGAGCTTTTTGCAGGTAAGCTCCCAGCATATGAGCTTCCTCTTGACTCTTGCTTGCCTCCCCTTAAATGTGAGCTTTTGGAACATAAGTCCTGCCCACAGAGGCGTGGTTCTGTGGTCTCTGTCCTGACTCTCCTGCACCCTCTAGGTGGATCCTCTGGATATTGCAGGCAACTTCTTTTTCTTTCAGAATCCAGAACTGTTTTTCTCTCCAAAGGAGGGTCCACTGCATCACAACCTGCACAATCTTACTGTGGCAGGTGCAGGCCTGTGATCCACGGTGTCTGACATAGGCAGGCCAGCATGGCTAGCTTGACCTGTAAATGAGGCCTGTGGAGAGGCATATAGGATTGCACACCCCCCAATATGCTGCTATTGTAAGAGAGAACTCAGTAGAAATATTGAATTAGCTTAGGTAAGCAGAACTGCAGAATTAAGAAATGGAAAAATACAGAAAAGACATGTTTAAAAGTTACTGATAAGAAAAAGTACATTTGCAAAGAAATAATGAGGAGTGCTGACAGATGAGTTACAGAACCTTACTCTTCTGCACGCACAACTTGGTCCCATAACCTTGAAAGTGTGAAAGTAACAAGTTGATGAACTGACCATTGTAATTGGGACTAGAAGGGGGGCAGGCAGGTGTCATGCCCACAGAAGCCCACAGAAGGAACATAATTGGAGAAACTTATCAGTACCGGGACCAATAGAAGGGCTACGGGAGGTACGGGAGAGTACCGGGACCAATGAAATGTTTTTCTATACCTAGAATGGAACAGAAGTCTATAAAAGTTGTTGTAATGCTTGAAAACTTTGCTCAGCCATTTTGAAATTGCCTTGCTTGAGACTTGTGCACAAATAAATGATTTGGACCTTCTGAACAGACTCCTGGTATCATTGGTTTGTCTGCGCTTTGCTGCTACATATTCCTTGGTGCGTTGGCCGGGAAGTTGTGGAATCAAAGTGTATATAGGGCAATATACCACGACTTTCCGCCTCTATAGGCTTGGTCCTGCCGGGATCGCGCCCTTCCGACGAGGGCCGCTCCCTGGCGCCACCGGTCCCTTGTATCGGAGGGAGCTGGTCGGACCTCGGCGGGTGCCGGGCCCGGTTGGAGCCAACGCCTCGAACCCGAGTGAGGGGAGTCCGAGGTCCAACTCATGCGCCTGCTTGGGAAGTTTGAGGACCGGATCCGGTGAGTATAGTTTTGATTTTGGGTCTAGACAGAAATAGAAAGAGCAGTACTGCCATTGGAATTTGGCATTTGTAATCTCGAGATATTGGGAATTGGTAAGAGAGCATGATCAACTCTCAAGGAAGAGCCGAGTAGCCTGGCATGGGAATTCGCTAGGTGAAACCCTCATCCTTCTTGTAATTGGGAAAAAGACTAGTCAGAACAGATAGAAACGAATGCATTCTGGGATACGTTGCTAGCATGATTGTGTGAATGAAGTGTGAATGAGAGGTCTGGCAGCACGGACCAAGTGAAGGCGGACCCCTGATTAGCGCATTTCCTGACCGGGCGACCGCGTTCAGGTCGCGAAAAGGGGGAAGCGATTGTCGTCTTGTCTTGTTATTTGTATTCCCTATATGTTTCCAGGACCGTGAGGACCCCTTACCCACGGTCCGCCTTCCTTTTCCCTTCTGTCTGTTGTTGCGCGCACACATCGAAATGGGAGGGGCGGGGTCTACTAGAAACACTCCATTAGAATGTATGATCGCACATTTTAAAGAGGGATATTCAGGAGATTATGGTATTAAAATGACAGCAGCCCATTTGCAGATTTTGTGTACTAGGGAGTGGCCCGATCTAGACCCCATCTGGCCCCGAGAGGGAACGTTCACTGTAGAGATTATTCAGTCAATACACCGTAGAGTGCGGGTAGCGCACCCCGATCAGTACCCCTATATAGATTCTTGGTTAAGTATTTGTGAAGATCCGCCCTCCTGGGCGCAGCGCTGTTATGAGGAACAGTGCAGAATAATGTTAGCTAAAACAGATTCTAGACAGAAAACGGAACAGCCTAGAATGAAAGAGCAGGATAAGAAAGCCACGAAGAAACCCATCCTGGCAGATCCTGATTCCCCAGAAGTAGTCCTCAGGCAGCCCCGAACCCCAGGTCCAGTAAGAATAGCCCAGCGGCGTCCTGCCCCAGAACCCCAGAGACGGCCAGAGCCGAGGCGGGACCCAACCCCCGGTCCCCCTCCTAGAGAAGAGAAAGAGGAAGAATCAGTGGAAAGAGAAGTGGAGGACGTAAAAAGTGAGTCAGAAGCGGAGATAGAAGGAGGAGAAGAAGGAAATTCCCCAGAAGAGGAAGAGGACAGTGTACAAATAATTGAGAAAGCCAGCGCTAGCACTAGCACGCCAGTGAAAGAGAAACCCAAAGCAAAACCAGTTGAGAAAAAGAAAGCGACTCTTGCAAAGGCAACGACAATAACCCTTAGATCCCAAATGACGCCTGGGACAGCCAAACTGTTTCCCTTAAGGCAAGTTCCGGGAGTGCCCGTAAAGAATGATAATGATGAAGTGGTAGCGGGACCCCTAACTTATGTGTATATCCCTTTCTCTACAACTGATTTACTAAATTGGAGGTCGCATTATGCCTCCTATACTAGCAAGCCCCAGGAGCTGACAGAATTAGTAACTAGTATTATGGAAACTCACCAACCCACTTGGCCAGATTGCCGTCAGCTCCTGACCACACTATTCACTACAGAAGAGCGAGCGAGAATTAGAAAAGCAGCTATTGAATGGATGGCAGAAAACCCTGCAGCTCCGGCACAGGGACAGAATATAATAGATCGTAGAGAAGCAGCTCAGAGAGAATTCCCGAATGAAGACCCCCAATGGGATCCAAATACAGATGAAGGATCCACAGCCCTAGCCCGTTTTCGCCAAGGCTTTTTACAAGGCCTGAAAAGGGGGGGCCAAAAAGCTATGAACCTTTCCAAAGTCGCAGGAGTTATCCAAGGAATAGATGAGAGCCCAGCAGATTATTATGAAAGATTAACTGAAGCCTACAGAATGTATACTCCCTATGATCCCGAGGCACCAGGAAGTTTATGCATGGTGAATTCTGCTTTTGTAAACCAGTCTCAACCAGACATTAGACGTAAATTACAGAAATTAGAAGGGTTTGCGGGCATGAATGCAACACAGTTATTGGAAGTCGCTCATAAAGTGTATGTGAATCGTGATACTGAAAGACAGAGAGAATGTGATAGAAAGATGAAGAAGAAAGCTGATTTTTTGGCTGCGGCCATAGTTGAAAAGAAAAGGGGAGGTGTCCCTAGTCGAAGGAGCAGAGGAAGAGGGCGGGGTCAAGGCGGAGGCCGGACCCAGAGACTAGGCGTGAACCAATGCGCCTATTGCAAAGAGGAAGGACATTGGAGAGATACGTGCCCGCAACTCGAAGACGCCCAGCAAGATGACGACAACGATCATCAGTGGCGAGAAGAAAGACGAGGCCGTCCCCGAGGCCGAGGAGGAGCCAATCGAGAACAATTCCAGAGAGAGAGGGGAGGAGGAGCCATCCAAGCATTGGCCACACAAGCCCATGATGAGGATGACGTGGATTAGGACAGACCGGGCTCCAAGTTTGCTTTAGGTCTCCAGGAGCCTATGGTCGGAATACAAATAGGAGACCAAATTATGAACTTTATGGTTGATACTGGAGCAGAGCATTCAGTAATAGACAAAAAGATAGCCCCATTCACTAAAAGAGCAGTCACCATTGTAGGAGCAACGGGTGCCAAAGCCACAAAGTCTTTTCTTCAAAACCGAATATGTAGTCTAGGAGGACAGCAAGTAACTCATCAATTCCTTTACATGCCCGAATGTCCAGTACCACTACTGGGACGAGACATGCTAGCCAAGCTTCAAGCACAAATATCTTTCTCTGAACAAGGAGAAATGCAAATGACAGTAAATTCCCAAGCCAAGCCAGCAGGAGTAATGCTGCTGACAGTTCCCCGAGAAGAAGAATGGAGATACTACATTGATGATTCGATCCAAGATACCTATTTTGAACAAACTTTAAAGAACATTCATGCACCACTTGAAGTATGGGCAGAAGGCAGTCCCCCAGGCCTAGCCAAGCATATAGCTCCAGTGATTGTAACCCTCAAGCCTAGTGCTACCCCAGTGCACGTCAAACAGTACCCTCTCCCAAGAGCCGCAATTGAAGGCATTCATCGCCACCTACAAAGATTGCTTGAGTATGGCCTACTAAAAGTATGTCAATCCCCATGGAACACCCCACTTTTGCCAGTCAAGAAACCTGGGACAGATGATTATCGCCCAGTGCAAGATTTGAGGAGAGTAAATGATGCAGTTGAAACTATACATCCAGTTGTGCCCAATCCTTACACTCTTCTAGGACTGATACCTGCTGAAGCTACCCATTTCACTGTACTGGATTTGAAAGATGCATTCTTTTGCATAAGATTAGCCCCTGTAAGCCAAATATTGTTTGCATTTGAATGGCAGGACCCCATCTCTGGAAGAGGGGGCCAACTCACCTGGACAAGATTACCCCAAGGATTCAAGAATTCACCTACCATCTTTAGTGCTGCACTAAATCAAGATCTTTCAAGCTATCCAGTAGCCCCGGGGAAGAGAGTACTTCTCCAGTACGTGGATGATCTGTTGATAGCTGCCGTATCAGAAAGAGAATGTATATTAGCCACCAAAGATCTCTTGCAGTTACTAAATGAAGCTGGATATAAAGTTTCCAGAGCCAAAGCACAACTATGTCAAACAGAAGTGAAATACTTGGGTTTTCGTATTACCCAAGGAAGCAGAAGATTAGGCAGAGAAAGAAAAGAAGCAGTATGTAGAATTCCAACTCCAACAACCAGAAAGCAAGTCAGAGCCTTTCTGGGAGCAGCAGGATATTGCCGAATCTGGATACCCAACTTTGCCCAAATTGCCAAACCACTGTATGAAGCCACAAAAGGAGAAGAGAAGTCACCACTGGAGTGGGGACTTGAGCAGGATACAGCCTTCCAGAAGTTAAAAGAAGAATTGATGTCATCACCAGCACTTGGACTACCAGATGTCCACAAACCTTTCCACTTGTTTGTACATGAAACACAGGGAAATGCCCTAGGCATGTTGACTCAGAAATTAGGAAATTGGGAGCGACCTGTAGCCTACCTATCGAAACAATTGGACCCTGTGGCCAAAGGATGGCCACCTTGCTTGAGAGCAGTTGCAGCTACAGCGCTACTAGTGAGTGAAGCAGACAAACTCACACTAGGACAGAACATACGAGTCACTGTGCCACATGCAGTCCTTGCCCTTATGGAACAGAAAGCAAATTATTGGCTCACCAATTCCCGAATGTTGAAGTACCAGAGCATGTTATGTGAAAACCCACAAATACAACTTGAAGTGAGCCATGCCTTGAATCCAGCTACCTTGATACCCATTAGTGAAGAACTCCCAGAACATGACTGTATCGAAGTCATGGACACTGTGTTCTCCAGCCGACCTGATTTGACAGATGTGCCCATAGACAATCCCGACCAGATCTATTATGTTGATGGGAGCAGTCTCATCCTTGATGGACGACGCTGTGCCGGATATGCAGTCGTCACTCAACATGAAGTAGTTGAATCATCAGCTCTAGCCTCAGGCACATCAGCCCAGAAAGCCGAATTGATAGCACTCACCAGAGCATTGCTATTAGGAGAAAAACTTGTGCTAAATGTATATACAGATTCCAAATATGCTTTCACTACCTTGCATGCCCATGGAGCTCTCTATAAAGAAAGAGGACTCATCACGTCCGGAGGAAAATCAGTCAAATATGGTCCCGAGATATTGATGTTACTTGATGCAGTCTGGGCCCCAACACGTGTAGCTGTCATGCATTGTCGAGGACATCAAGCAGGAAAAGGAGAAGTTGCTCGAGGAAATAGATTTGCAGATGCCTCAGCACGACAAGCAGCTATGACAGGACAGATTGCCCCACAAGCTATGCCAATGCAAGCAGCATTGTTTCCAGTACCCTTGAATCTATGGACCCCACGATATACCACCAAAGAATTAGATTACTATTGTGACAAAGAAAATGGAGTATTGAAAGATGGATGGATTGAGCTGCCACCAGAAGAGGGCAGTCAACCTCCAGGACGAATAGTAATTCCAGAACTGTTAGGACCATCCTTTGTCAAAGCTTTCCACGAAGCCACCCACTATGGGAAGAGTGCTATGGAGAAAGCACTCAGACCACATTTCTACATCCCTCTGATGACAACCATATCAGCTTCAGTAGCACGACAATGTCAAACTTGTGCCAAGAATAATGCCAAGCAAGGCCTTATTACAGCACCCCGAGTTCAGTCAAGAGGTGTGACCCCCATGCACAACCTCCAAGTTGATTTCACCGAAATGCCAAAAGCCAATGGATACCATTACCTACTAGTATTAGTTTGTACTTTCTCTGGGTGGGTAGAAGCATTCCCAACCAGAACTGAGAAAGCCCGAGAAGTTACCAAAGCCTTAATGAGAGAGATTGTCCCCAGATTTGGAATCCCAGCAGTAATAGGGTCAGACAATGGACCCTCATTTGTCTCCCAAGTTACTCAGCAGTTAGCAAAAGCTTTGCAGATACAGTGGAAGCTCCACACTGCATACAGACCCCAGAGTTCAGGGAAAGTTGAGCGAATGAATCGTACCTTGAAAGCCCAAATGTCTAAGCTTTGTCAGGAGACACACTTGAAATAGCCCCAAGTGCTCCCCATAGCTTTACTCAGAATACGCTCAGCCCCTGTAAAGTCTACAGGATTTTCCCCTTTTGAAGTTTTGTATGGTAAACCCCCACCAATAGTGCAGGGAATCAAAGGAAGTTTAGCCCAGATTGGTTCAGAAGTAACCAGACAAGAACTCCTAGCTCTTAGTTTTGTTCTGCAGACTCTCCATACGTGGATCCAAGACCAGTTGCCTATCAACTTGACGGAACCCTTGCATCCATACCAGCCTGGAACTTCGGTGTGGATCAAAGACTGGAAGAAGATACCGTTGGAACCCCATTGGAAGGGACCGTACACCGTCATCCTGTCTACCCCAACTGCAGTAAAGGTAGCCGAGATCGACGCCTGGATCCACCACAGCAGAGTCAAGCCCGCCGCCGATCCTGAACCAGAGCGGTGGACAGCAGAGCAGCACCCTGATGTACCCTTGCGAGTTACTCTGAGACGGCAACCAGCAGCATAGACACTTCATCACAAGTGCTTTGCAGTAGCCAAGTCTTTCGAAGAGGATTGCTGTTTTCCATGCAGCAACAGCTTTGTTTCAACGAACCCAATTTGTGTGTGGTTTGACACACTACTTTGAGACTACATTGACTAAAGCCAGACTTCACAAGCCAACTGAATTGCTAAGTTGGTTAATGTGTGCTGGACATCTTGAGGATCTTCAATCAACACTCAGCACCCGTTAAATTGCTTTATTAGCAAACGGGACGAAGAATAATAGACCGTCGTGATCAAGATCAGCAAGCTGAGGATTCAGAAGAACTCCAATCAACATCAACATGTATCTTTGCTTCTGCTTTGCCTTGGTTGCCTTCTTTGGAGGTTTTGAACAGACTTATGCTCTACCTCCATGCACCGCTTGCATTACTTCTACTAGAACTGGACTGAAAGTAACTCAGACTTTGCTTTACCATTCTTACTATACCTGCAAGGGAACAATAACTCGGTGTATTTATAACACCACTGAACTAAATGTTTGCACTCATGGCAAAATTAAAGCATGCTATAATCCGCATCAGAATCCATCTTATTACACGTTGGAAATAAGATGGAAGGATGCAGATGGACCTATATTAGCTGCTACACCACCACTTAAGGACATTACTAAACCTGCTGTTTTGAATTTTGATGCATGTAATGCTATTAATAGAGATAGTCAGTCCACCTGTGGTACATGGGAGAAAGCGTATCGAAATGACCATAAGTATATGTGTCCAGAAGGTGCCACAAATTGGTGGAAGTGTACAGGTAAAACAGGATCAGGGTATAGTACTGCTACAGCGGCAGATTACTATTGCCCATATTGGGAATGTGTTTTCTATGCTACCTGGAACACTGGTATAACTGATGAGAAAATAGATAAACGGATGGCTACTCTAACCAAGCCAACCACAAATGATAAATGTCAGAAAGATGCTTGCAACCCCTTACATTTGCGTGTACATAATCCCCATGCATGGAAACAAGGATATAAGTTTGGTTTACGAATTGCTGGAGGAGGAACAGATCCAGGGACCATTGTGTATATTAGATTGAATACTCAAGCCCACAAGTCATCTAAATATCATATTCATAATACCTTTTACGAAGCTATGCATGTAAATAAGTTTGAGATCCCTCACCCTTCACAGAATTTGTTTCTAGAATTAGCCGGAGCAGTAGTCTCTAGTCTTAAGATCACAGATTGCTATTTCTGTGGCGGAACCCAAATGGGAGATCAATGGCCCTGGGAAGCCCAAGAATTGAATTATTCCATGATTTATAACCAGACTGAATTACACAAGACTACCAGTGAATGGGTGTTAGCGCACTCAATCGTTGGACGTCTTTGCTTTGCCAGAACTGGACCCCAGTTCACCCAAAAGGTAGGACAGCTGGTCTGTCTTAGCCAGAAGTACTATAATGCCACGACCAAGAAGATAGCATGGTGGTCAGGAATTAGACATCCTGAACCTCCTAACCCATTAGCTAGATTTCCTGAACTTGCAGGTCTATGGACTAACCTTGCCAAAGTCCAAGCCTGGCAAGCCCCACCTGGCCTATTTTGGATCTGTGGAAACCGAGCATATGCGCAACTCCCGCCACAATGGGGAGGAGCATGTGTCTTAGGAACCATCAGACCTTCTTTCTTCCTGTTAAACACTGAACATGGAGAACAATTAGGATACCCTGTATACACTACCCACAAACACAAAGGAGCATCAAGACAGAAAAGAGAGGCCTTACAGATAGGCAAGTGGGAGAAGTGGCGAGGTGATGATTGGCCACCAGAGAGAATTATTGAGTATTATGGACCTGCCACTTGGAATGATGATGGTATGTATGGTTATCGTACCCCAATTTATATGATCAATCGTATTATTCGCTTACAAGCAGTAGTTGAAATAATAACCAATGAAACTAGTCATGCTCTTACGCTCTTAGCTAGACAAAGTACTCAGATGCGCACTGCCATATACCAGAATCGCTTAGCACTTGATTATTTGCTAGCAGCTGAAGGAGGAGTATGTGGTAAGCTGAATTTAACTAATTGCTGTTTGAAAATAGATGATAAAGGTCAAGTAGTTGAAGAAATTGCTAAAGATATGCAAAGACATGCTTATGTGCCAGTACAGACTTGGCACGCCTTGAAATTTCCTAATTGGTTTGCTAACCTTTTCTCTTGGCTGGGAGGATTTAAGACTTTCGTTATCTTAGTACTAATCCTTGTTGCTGTTGTTCTCTGCTTACCATGTTTAATCCCATGTTGTATGCGTTCCCTTCATAGTGCTATTGATAGTACAGTAGAGCGGAAGACCGCAACTAAAATAATGGCTTTATATAAAGTTAGCCCTAGTGGAACTAGTAAGAATCCTTTAATCAGGATGTGAATCTTCTAAAAGTGATTTAATTCTCACACCTTATTAAGTAATAGGGTGAGATTAATCAAAGGGGGGAATGTGGCAGGTGCAGGCCTGTGATCCACGGTGTCTGACATAGGCAGGCCAGCATGGCTAGCTTGACCTGTAAATGAGGCCTGTGGAGAGGCATATAGGATTGCACACCCCCCAATATGCTGCTATTGTAAGAGAGAACTCAGTAGAAATATTGAATTAGCTTAGGTAAGCAGAACTGCAGAATTAAGAAATGGAAAAATACAGAAAAGACATGTTTAAAAGTTACTGATAAGAAAAAGTACATTTGCAAAGAAATAATGAGGAGTGCTGACAGATGAGTTACAGAACCTTACTCTTCTGCACGCACAACTTGGTCCCATAACCTTGAAAGTGTGAAAGTAACAAGTTGATGAACTGACCATTGTAATTGGGACTAGAAGGGGGGCAGGCAGGTGTCATGCCCACAGAAGCCCACAGAAGGAACATAATTGGAGAAACTTATCAGTACCGGGACGAATAGAAGGGCTACGGGAGGTACGGGAGAGTACCGGGACCAATGAAATGTTTTTCTATACCTAGAATGGAACAGAAGTCTATAAAAGTTGTTGTAATGCTTGAAAACTTTGCTCAGCCATTTTGAAATTGCCTTGCTTGAGACTTGTGCACAAATAAATGATTTGGACCTTCTGAACAGACTCCTGGTATCATTGGTTTGTCTGCGCTTTGCTGCTACATTACAAAGCCCTTTTCTGCATGTAAAACAGACTCCATGCAAAAAAGACTGTATACAATTATGCCATAATAGAAATTCTCCTGCTCTGTGCCCTTTTTAATTTAATTTCATTTAGTAATTGCATTTATATTCCGCCTTTACAATCCAAATGGAGTACAAAGCAGATAAACTAAAAATCAAGCAACTTGAAATAAAAGTAAATGAAAATCTTAAATAATAGTGCATAGACAAACCAAATTGTCCTAATTAAATCAATCATTCCATCATGATTAAATACAATCTTAGATCTCAAAATGATCTGTAAATAACCATGTTTTTAGTTTACAGCAAAATTGGATATAATCATTCAAATCCCTTAATTCAACAGGCAAATTGGTCCACAGCTTAGTGTCGACTCCAGAAAAACAATGGGGTATGTTTACTAATCGGCGGTAGCGGCTTCCATGCAATATTGGACCAACGGCCCCATTGAATTTAATGAGGCCGCGGCTCCGATATCGCACAGAAGCCACTACCGCCGATTAGTAAACATACACCAATGTTTCTGAATACGTACTTGAGAAAAAGCTTGAGAAGTCAGAGATAAAGAACAGTGAGATACAGATCATAATCCTCTGCACAGATTATACAGTACTTATATAAATTTTTCTGCTAAATGTATTTGTCCTTTCCACTGACTTACACCCTAAAATGAGAAATCAAGACAGCATCGTAGCATGCACTGCAAGACAGAGGTTTTTCTCTTCTGCACTCTAGGGACTACGCAAGAGATTTCTTTCATTTCATTTCTGTTTGGTTTCATTGCTGGGGGGGGGGGCGGGGGCATTTGTTTTATTTGTATCTATTCAGTTTTAGTGGGCACTAAAACCACAACCTGTGCCACTGAATTTAAAAAATTGCCTATCTTGGCTTTCTCGTACCTGCGAATTTTCCCCAGCTTACCCGTTATCCACAAGATCGCCAGTTGCTGATGCCTTTCCAGTGTCGTATACCAAAGTGGTGCCGGTGGTGCCAGAAGCTCTGCCATTTTAGAATATGGCACCAGCAGGGCAGAAATGACAGGAGATTGCTCTTGATTCCTGAAAATGCCATGGAATTGGGTGAGTTGGGGGACAGAGAATCTGGACAAGGAATGGGAACAGGCCCAGCATGTGCTTTTGTTTTTATTTGGCAGCCGGGTCGTAATGCATGGAAGAAAGACCTGGCAATCTACTTCCATTCACACCTTTCCAAAAAAGCCCAGGGGCTGGGTTGCCAGGAGTCAACATTGATTTGATGGCACACACAAATGTATTGTTTTAAAATATGGACTATATGCTTTCTTTAAATCTCTGTATGCTACCTTTCTGAACCGCGTTTAGCAGGTCTGGATGTCTGATCCGGACATCCAGCCTCGCTAAACGCCTGGCCTGTGTCCTGGAAACAGAGCTCCCAGCACGTAGATCTGAGCTGTACGGGAGCTCTGTTTGTAGGCAGGAGGGGGCGGGCTGCAGGCGGAGCAAGGACAGGCTGTGGGCGGCGCCATGATCCTGGTCGGCCCTGTACGTCCGGGGTCGGCCATTTGTATGGGGGACTTACTCCACCTCGGAGATGGAATAAGGGAATAAGTCCCCCTAGTTGGAGCCTGATTGTGGAGCTGGGCAGCGGACCAGAGGCGAGGGGGCACAGGGTGGTCAATGCAGCCTGGCCCTGGTCACGGCAGGGCCGATCGGGAGTTGGACTGCTGGGGATCGCGGCGCCTGCATGGAGTCATAGTGCCATGGCACTGCGGCTCCATGCAGGAGCCAGGCTGGGCTAGCCAGGGAGTTCATTGGACATCTGGGCAGCCAGAATCGGAGCATAGCCTGCATATCCAGGCCAGTAAACCCGATTCTGATCCCGCAGGCACATCTAGCCCCCGTGGGAGCAGAATCAGGTGCAACCGGAGCACGTCCCGATTCTGACCGACTGGATAGGCGGGGGCGCACAGAAAAGAATTGGCCTCCACATGTATAAATAGCATCTGTTCTAAATTCGTTACTTTATATATACTGTATCTATGGATTTACACATATGAATTAGCTATTTACGTATGTAAACAGCATCTAGGCCTTCAAAGATTCAGCCTGTCTGTACATAGGGCCCATGTGGCTATTAGGCGAAGGAAGGAAGTTGAATCAGAAGTGGGGAGGGCAGAAAGGCAAAGAGTACCGTGGCCCGGAAGAGAAGGTAATTCTGCTGCTGCGGTGCCTTTTTAAATGCATTGTTGCCACTGCACGTCCTGGAGAGGGGCAGCAGCAACGGGCGCAAGGGAGGCACTGGGAATGAGCTTCACCTAGGGCACCTCATATCTTTGTACCAGCCCTGTCTGTACAGTGCTGCATCCATCTGGTCTGCATGATACAAGTGAAGAATAATAACAGGAAAAAGGGAACTGGAAATTGGTAGAGGAAGGCACAAAAGTGAAGGACACAGGGAGAAAATTGAGAGGGAAAGGAGAGGGAGCACATTAAAAGGAGGAGGAAAACATAGAAGCACAGTCAATGGGGATACAAGGGTGGGTAGGAAAGAACAGAGGCACTTACGGGAGAGGAAGAATAGTGGAGGGGCAGTGGGAGGGAAAAAGATGAGAAAGATACAGAGAGGAAAAGAGGGAACATGGACTGCTGCTTTCTGATGGCAGCAGAGGTGGAGCCCTCAGGCGGGAGGGAAGGGACCACAGATCTGGGTCAGGGAGGGTAGGAATTAACTTGGAAGTCTCTAGACTTGGGGGGCAGTGGAATTGGGGGTCTACTGGAAGGGAATGTAGGAGCATTGGAGATTCGGACAGCAGAGGAATCAGAGTTCTAGAGCAGTGCTCCTCAAGAAGTGTGAAAGTCCTTGGTGTGCTTTGGTGGGGACAGCCAGAGATGTGGCTAGGCATGGCTTCATGAGGCACTTGGTCCCTCTCAAATGGAGCCATCTGCTTCCTGCTCCATCCCCAAGCAGAACACAGAAACCAGGAGAAGAGGGTAAGCTTGGAGTAGACAGAGCAGTCTGCATCTTAATCCCTCCTCCCTCCTGTCGTCCCAGGACAGTAGGACAGGAATGTGATGGAACTCGCACTCAAGATCAATGTATAGCCTCTATTCTCCCTGTTCTAGTTCTCTGTCTTCTATTCTAGATCTAGGAAAACAATTTTTATTTTCAGGTTGGTGATTGTAATGAATGGTGCAGTAGCTGTAAGCTCCCAAGAATAAGTTCCCAGCACACAACCTCTGACTTGAACCTATCTCTTACATAGAATGAACATGTTGGGAAAAGTTTGTGTTAGCTAATCAGATTTTTCTCTGCTGCATAATTAAGTGACCTTTTGTCAGGTCATACCCACCAGCCCTGAGGCTTTTGTACTGAACCCAAAAATATTTTGTAGTAGTAAAACCGAAAGAATGTGCTTTAAGTAGAGTTTGAGAGTAGATTACTACCATTTTCATGGAGAGAATCAACTGGACTCCCCTCATCCTCCACCAAATTGAACTGATTGCTTACTACTATAGGATTGTTCTGGGAAGGATGGTGTTGAGATGATTATAATTGAGTTTCATAATCCAAATCTTGGGCGGGGGAGGGAGGATGCTAGATGTCTAAAAGCTAATTGCGAGAAGGTGCAAGACTGAAGTTTTGCCTAGGGCACCTAATAACTTTGCACCAACCATGCAGGCAAAATTTGGTTTGGTTTGTGTGCCGCATGGACTGAACACATTCAAACTCAAAAGTGTGCCACAAATGAAAAAAAAAGCACTGTTTTAGAGCACTTGGAATTTGGGAGGTCCACTGGAGAATTTGGAGAGTGTGGAAATCTTGGATTTATGGGGTAAGGGGAAAACAAAGGGAGGAGGCACCCAACAGTGCCTAAGGTCTGCAAAAACCCAAACATCTCTGGTGGGGCACAGTCTGGGAAGGCCATAAGGCTTAGGAGGCCAAACAATTCTGAAAGCAAGTTTGGTGGTGCTGGTTGCTTTTTGGTGTACGTAGAACACCGTGGATGGACATGGATAGATGTGAACAAAGATCCTGCATCTTCAGCCATCCAGTGAGGAAGGAGGAAGTAACAAAAACTGTCTTTATATCCTGTAGGTGGTTATGCTTTATTGCTGGCAATAGGAATATATCTTTGGCAGCATTAACAGGGATTACTGGTTAGACTGGATGGGCCAGTGGGTCTTTTTGTCACCATCTCCTGTGTTGCTTTGCAAAGAAGGGAAGGGCATATCTTAGAACTCATTGGATCTAACCTACATTTTTTGAGGTTAGACGCTCTACTCTGCTAAATTCTAGGCCCTTCCCCTGATAGAATCAGATTCTAACCAGTGGCATTGCTGCTGCAAGAAGATGCTACCAGGGTGCTTAGAGGAAGAGTGAAGGCACTGCATTATTAAGAGGAAAAGAGAACCACCAGCAGACCCAAGTCACATAAGAGAAGTTGTTACGAGGAAAGCAAACAAGAGGTTAGAAGGGGCAAATGGTGATAAGAAGGAAGGAGAAGGGGAAGAAATACTGTTAGGACGAGAGGACACAAGGTATTTCTTAATGTTCTATGAGAGGTGGTTATACCAGAAATTGAAGTGTACGCACTCATCCACTTTTCCTGCATAAGGTAAGGGTGAAGAAAATGAAAGAAACTTTGGTGATGGTATGATACATTAGCATCTGTGCAATGATTTTTTTGCATAAGATCATAAGACAATGAGCCATCAAGCTCAGTATCCAGTTCCAATAGTGGCCAATCTAGGTCACAAGTCACTGTCAAGTCCCCAGAACGTAGACAGATTCCATGCTGCTTATCCCAGGGGTAAGCGGTGGATTTCCCCCAGTCCACTTTAATAACGGTTTATGGACTTTTGCTCCAGGAACTTTTGAAGATTTTAGAATCCCTCCCATGGAAACAACATACAAAAGGTTTTATTTAGCGTTTGAAGCCACGCCCAGAGCGTCCATCCAAAATATCCTATGTCCTGCTTTCTGTCTCTCAGGCTCCACGGTGGTCGGGAGATATTGCTGCATTTGGATATCAGATTTTTGGATATCATATAAGGGGCACGGAGAAGAATAAAATATTTTGGATGGACAGACTGGATGTGGTTTCATACACTAAGCTAAGTAAACATTTTAAATATTGTCTCCATAAGAAAAAAGACTACCTACCCCTTATCCCCCGAACGCTCCACCATATGCACTTGTTCCATGTTCCCTTCTAGCACCCTGGTCCACCACAAGTTGATGTTTTGATGTTTGAGCTTTAGGAAATGTTCTTAAAGATTCTTTTATGTAGGGGAATGAGAACTTGGGGGTGGGGGGGGGGGGGCAGGACCCAGGGATATGAATGGGAGAGTGAGGAGGGCAAGAAAGTAACTTTGGATGGTAAGGGGGGAGAAAGAAGTCTGATGAGGAAACTGCAAAAAAGACCAAACAAATGAAATAAACCATCCAGACAATAAAGGAAGGAAAAAGTGTATATAGTTGAAACTGATATGATCTGCCTATACGGTAGAGTCAGTACGTTGTTTAAATTGTTACACAATCTGTGTTAGTTGAATTGTGTTAGTTGAATTATTCTGCTTAGTATTTAAACCTATGTGTGCATGTTAAGATGTTCTATGTAAAAAGTTATTTTGTTCCATGTAAAACAAGCTCTGCATTGTTAACTGTTGTTAATTGTACACCGCAACTGATCGCTGGAAGATGCGGTATATAAATAAGTGTTAAATAAAATAAATAAATAAATAAATAAATAAATAAATAAAAGTGTAGTTACTTACCTGTAACAGGTGTTCTCCGGGGACAGAAAGAATCAGTCCTCACATATGGGTGATATCAGCACCAACAGAGCCCACGCGGATTCACTCCTCAGCTTTCACAGAAAGCTTTTGGGAGTTATGCCGTGCATGTGTGGTCACCTTCCTGCCTAAGGGTGCCATCTTACCTCAGTATGATGACATAGCTTAATCACGCAGAAAAAAGAAAAGCAACTCCTTGGGGAGGAGGGAAGGTTGTGAGGAATGATTTCTGCTATCACCAGAGAACACCTGTTACAGGTGAGTAACTACGCTTTCTCCAGGAACAAGCAGGAAGTCAATCCTCACATATGGGACTTTCAAGCTACAGGCTACTGAAAAATCCTGTAGAAGCCATGGGCGAACCATAAAGCGAACCATAAAAGACAGCAGGGAGGCTGGTTGGCTGGAAATCTGACAATGCAGCACCAACATCGAAAATGTAATCTCCTCTCTGGTAGCCTGGACACAGAGGGCTGGAGGGAAGGAGTTGCACTGTTCCCCAAAGAGGTGATGAAGTACTGCTGGCCGAAGGCGCTTATGATGCTATGAGTTCTTCTCCAAGCCGTAGTGCGCTGCGAAGGTATGGACAGAGGACCAGGTGGCAGCCTGGCAGATATCCAGCAATGGCACTGAGTGCAGGTTGGCCACAGAGGCCACCTTGGCATTCACATTGTGCGCAGTGACATGATGTTGCAGAGAAAACCCAGCCTGGTTGTAGGTGAAGGAAATGCAGTCGGCTACCCACCATGAGAGGGTGCACTTAGAGACTACCACCCCAAGACGTTTGGGGTCAAAGGAGACAAAGAGCTGCACTGAGTGGATGTAAAAGGACAATGCCCTCTTGCAATCGAAAGTGTGAAGGGAAGCCTCTGCCCTGGAGGTTTGAGGCCTCAGAAAGAAGGTGGGGAGCACCACCTCTTGATTCAGGTGGAAAGCAGAGACCACCTTCGGCAGGAACTTGGGGTAGGTCCTAAGGACAATTCTGTTCTTGTGGAACCTGGTATAGGGTGCATGGGCCACTGGCGCCTGCAGCTCGCTGACCCTTCAGGCTGAGGTGAGCGGCACAGGAAAGCAACCTTCCAAGACAAATATTTAAGATGGCATGTTGCCAAGGGCTCATATGGAGGAGCCATGATGAGCTTCCTCAGCACCACATTTAAGCCCCATGCTTCCAGTGGTGGGCAGACCAGGGGCTGGGACAGGAGGAGTCCTCTTATGAAATGGCCCACCAGTGGGTGAACTGAAATGGCCAAGCTGTCGACAGGATGGTGCTGCGCCAAAATGTCACAGCTGCCACTCATGGGGTTGAAGTACTCTGCTCAGGCAGTCCACCAGCACATTGTCCAGGCCCGGCAGGTAAACTGCCCAGATGGCTATGTTCTGGCTGATAACAAAGTTCCACAGGCGAACGGCTTCCCAGCAGAGGTGCTATGAACCTGTGTCCCCCTGCTTGTTGAGGTAGTACATCGCTACCTGGTTGTCTGTCTGGACTTGAACCACCTGACCTTTCAGGTGATCCTGAGACACCAGAAGGGCATTGTATACTGCTCTGAGTTCTAATGGATTGATCTGCAGTGCACTTTGTCTTGACAACCATGGGGCCTGTGACTGCAGGTGATTGCAGTGGGCCCCCCAGCCCAGTTTGGACATGGCTATCATGAGGATGTGCTGAGTCGGGGGGCACCCGGAAGGGCAGTCCAGCTCAGAGGTTGTGGGGGCTCTGCCACTAGTTGAGGGACACTGCCAGGGTCGGTGTGACCTGTATCCTGTCTTCCAACTGGCCGGAAGACTGTGTCCACTGGGCGCTGAGCATCCACTGGGCCTGTCGCATTCAGAGGTGGGTAAAGGGTCCCCAGCAGCCAAAGCATATGTCTGGCCATCACCACCGAGCAGCCCTGAACTTCCCTGGCCAGGGCAGAGAGGTGCAGCGTGCGATCCTCCTGAAGAAGGTCTGTGCCTGGGTGGAGTCCAGAAGAGTGCCGATGAATTCTAATCGCTGGGCCGGTAGCAAATGTGACTTCGGGAAGCTGACCACAAACCCGAGCTGCTGTAGCAGCCCTATGATGCACTGCACAGCATTGTGCACCTCCTCCAGCAAGCTGGCCTTGATGAACAAATCGTCCAGGTAGGGGAAGACAAAGAGCCCTAGAAGATGGAGGCAGGCAGCAATGACCACCAGGCACTTGGTGAACACCCGAGGGGCTGAGTCTAGGCCAAAGAGGAGCACCCTACAGTATATTGATAGTGGCATCCGCCTACAATGAATTGGAGGTACTGATGGTACCTTGGATGGATCAGGATGTGGGTGTAGGCATCTTTGAGATCCAAGGAGCATAGCCAATCTCTCTGCAGGAGGTAGGGCAGCAAGGTTCCAAAGGATACCATTTTGAACTTTTCCTTAACCAGGAAGTGGTTGAGGTACTGCAGATCCAGGATGGGATGGAATCTCCCTGTCTTTTTGGGCAAAAGGAAGTAGCAGGAATAGAACCCCTGGCCCTGCAGGGGCTGGGGAACTGACTCTGTTGTGCAGTCCTCGAGAAAGAACTCGAGTTCCTTCTGCAGGAGCTCCCTGTGCAAGGAGTCCATGAGTAATTCCCCTGGAAAGAAGGGAGGAGGTAGCTGGAGAAAGTGGAGGAGTTACCCCTTCCAAACCACCTGCAGCACCCAGACGTCTGTGGTGATGTCTGGTCAGAGATGCACAAAGCGGACCAGCCATCCTCCTTTGAACCTTGAGCCCATTACCTCCTGTCTCCAGATCGGCCGCCTTCTCTGTCATGAGCTTGCCTTAGAGGTCTCTCCCCGGCAAGGGATGTCAGCCAATTTGTCCTGAACCCACTGCTCCAGGTTGGAGGACTGTAGTCAGGCAAGGCGGCAGGCACTAATGCCCACTATAGCCACACAAGCCACTGACTTGAAGCCGTTGAAGGTTGCTCAAGTCAGAAATTTGGAGCATTCCTTGACCGAAGAAATAAGGGCCGGGAAGCGCCCCAGAGGTTCACCTGGCAACCCAGCCGAGAACTCGGCAAGCTCCTTTGCCTGGTCCCACAGGTACATGCCCATGTACAGCTGGTTTGCCTGGATCCGGGCTGTGTGCATGGAGCCCTGGTAGCACTTTCTGCCAAAGGCATCCATGGTACATGCCTCCCTACCTGAGGGCACAGAGGAGTGCATCTTCTGGCTTTTGATTTGATGCATGGCTGACTCCACCATCATGGAGTTGTGAGGCAACTGCGTCTTTTCAAAGCTGGGACTCCAGCCGACTCGATACTGAGAATCAAGTCGACGGTTCACAATTGGCACTGTCACCAGGCTCTCCCACATCTTGAACAGCCTCTCCAGGACGGGGGGGGGGGGGGGGGGCATGGGCACCGGCACCATTAGTACCTCCTTTGGGAGAGCCTCATATTGTTGGATCTCAAGATTCTCAGTCCAAGGTTCTTCCTTGGGCACCACCACAAAGGCGAGAGCTTGGGACATCTCCCTCACGAAGTCCAGAAAGGCTAGGTCCTCTGGAGGGAACTGCTGCCGATGGTGAGGCGGAGAAGGGTCAGAGGGGACATTCCGATGGAGAACGGTATCAGGATTCTCCTCATCCATCTCCCAATCTGACTTGGCGTCGGAGGAATCGCCAAGCACCGAGCAAACCTTGAGTCGACTTGGCATCAACGACTGCATATGCTGGGCCTGATTGCAACGGCTGCTGGGCCTGGTGGCGAGTCGCGTCTCGAGTCAGATGCCGATGGAGTTGGCATCAGATGAACCAGCTTCTCCAGGATCGACTGAGTCTCCTTCGGTGAAGTCCTCACCGACAACGGTCCCAAGGTCAGCACTGATGATCCAGAGGTTTCGGATATTGGGCTGCACTGCACCTCGAGGAAAGCAGAAAAGCTGCGTTCCAGGGCTGCCATCCTGGCCTTGATGCCAGTTGACTCTGCAGCAGCTGACTCACATCTCGAGGTTGTTGAGCCCACAGCCACGTCCCTCGTAGGTGAATCATCAATGGTGATGGCGTCAGGGAACCTGAACCGATCCCCCGAAGCCGTGGGAGTCTTCTCCCACTGGGGCTACTTGGAGGGCTGATCCCAGCTGTTGCTATCAGTGTTGGGTCAAGGACTCTGAGCCCAGGTGCCAGAGGTCTTACCTTTCAATCCAGGTTCAGATCTCACCTTCAGCTTCAACGATGTCCTGGACCCGAGGGAAGATCTTTGGAGGATGATCCCCTGTTCGAGGCTCTGCAACCCCAGGGCTCCGATCGAGCCTGGGTATGTGACGATGAGTTGTCTGATGCTGGTTCCGATGGCAGGTATTTCAGCCCAAATGCCAGTCCTGAGGAAGACTTAGAATCAAACAGCTCCTTCTGCTGCTTTTTACACTTCTTTCAGGCCTTCACTGACATCTGTTGGCAGAGTGGGTAAGTAGACATGTCGTGATCCACCCCAAGGCATTCTATGCAACAACTGTGGCGATCCATGATAGAAATAGTGTGGGGGCACTTGCCACATTGCTTAAAACCTCTTATTGAGGCCAAAGCTGCGTTCCAGGGCCGACAAACTGGCTGAAAACTGGCCGATTGGCAATCCCCACCAATATTTTGCACAAAATATCATCAGGATTAGAGAACCTGGGGGCAGGCCTGGAGATTGGCTTGTTTGACTCCTCCAACTAAAAAGGTGTTCTGCTGACCCTGAGTACATTGGTATCTCAAAATGTTTAATATGACAAAGAAAAAATGTAGAAATGATGTGCTTTGGGAGGTGATTCAACATTTACTGGATTAATGTTCTGGGAAGGGGCAATCTATAAAAAAAAAATAAAAACGTTTGCCCAGGGCCTCATTGAGGTGAAAGCAGCCCTGATTAGAGCAGGAAGTCTGCGCTAGAGGGGGCAGAAGTGGAAGTTACATAGAACATAGAAATATGACGGCAGAAAAAGACCACATGGCCTGTCTAGTCTGCCTTTTCATATCAAATACCGA
Source organism: Ichthyophis bannanicus (assembly GCA_033557465.1). NCBI lineage: Eukaryota > Metazoa > Chordata > Amphibia > Gymnophiona > Ichthyophiidae > Ichthyophis > Ichthyophis bannanicus. Next base: position 66,769,495 of record CM066049.1, read on the forward strand.
AGTCCCTTTTTTCCTTTAGAGATCTTCTGTGTTTGTCCCATGCTTACTTGAATTCAGATACGGTCCTTGTCTCTACTGCCTCCACTGGGAGACTATTCCATGCATCTACCACTCTTTCCATACAGAAATATTTCTGCATATTACTCCTGAATCTATCCTCTTTCGCCCTCATCCTATATCCCCTCATAGCAGAGCTTGCTTTCAATCGAAAGAGCCTCTCCTCTTGTGCATTTATGCCATGGAGGTATTTCAACTTCTCTATCATATCTCCTCTATCCCAGCTTTCCTCTAACGTATACATATTAAGATCTTTGCTTTATAATGAAGACCACTAACCATTTTAGTAGCCACCCTCTGCACTGACTCCATTCTGTTTATGTCCTTTTGAAGATGTGGTCTCTAGAATTGCACACAGTACTCCAAATGAGGTCGCACCAGAGACTTTACAGAGGCATTATCACCTCCTTTTTTCTGCTAGTCATTCCTCTCCCTATACACCCAAGCATTCTTCTGGCTTTTGCCGTCGTTTTTTCTACCTGTCTAGCCACCTTAAGATGATCAGAAACAATCATAACCAGGTACCGCTCTTCTTTCATGGACAGAGGTACTTCACCCCCTACACTGTACTGCTCCCTTGGATTTTTGCAGCCCAAATGCATGACCCTGCATTTTTTAGCATTAAATCTCAGCTACCAAATTCTTGAGCATTCTTCAAGCTTAGCTAGATCCCTCCTCCTGTTATCTTACTCCTTCCTAGGTGTCTACTCTATTGCAGATTTTGGTATCATCTGCAAGCAAAACTTACCCAACAGCCTTTCTGCAATATCACTAATAAAGATGTTAAAAAGAATCAGACCAAGGACAGATCCCTGGGGCACACCACTGGTAACCTCCTTCTACTCAGAGTGAGCTCCATTTACCTGTACCTTTTGTCATCTCCCACTCAACCAATTTCTAATCCAGCCATTCATTTTAGGGTCCATCCCTAGGGTGCTCAGTTTATTTATAAGTCGCCTGTGCGGAAAGATGTTAAAGGCTTTACTGAAATCTAAGTACACCACATCTAGGGCTCTCCCTCAATCCAACTTCCTGGTCACCCAGTCAAAGAAATCAATCAGATTTGTCTGACAAGAGCTGCCTCTAGTAAATTCATGCTGCCTCGGATCCTGCAATCCATTGGATTTCAGAAACCTCACTATCCTCCCTTTTAGCAGCGTTTCCAATAATTTACTCACCACAGAAGTTAGACTAACCAGCCTGTAGTTTTCAGCCTCATCCTTACTTCCACTTTTGTGTAAAGGGACCACATATGCCTTTCTCTAATCCTCTGGCACCACTCCCAACTCTAAAGAAGCATTTAAAAGGTCAATCAGTGGAGCTGCTAGAACGTTCCCAAGTTCCTTCAATATTCTCGGATGTATCCCATCGGGTCCCATTACTTTGTCTACTGTTTTTTATTTATTTATTTAACAGTATTTCTAAACCGCCTTATCTTAATAATCAAGGTGGTATCACAGCAAGCAATCAGGTAAAGTGTGTGTGTTGTACATGCAGTGAGGATAAAACTTAGTTGTGTGAGGGATGTGTTGGGTGCTTGATTTGTTTGAGCTATATACAGGGTGGGCTATTTACAGTGGTGCTAGAATCATATTTTATATATATTCAGTTGTTTGGGAGGATTGGAGTGCTGTTATCCATTCTCTTGGGTTATGTGATGTGACCATAGTGCTCTATGAACAGCATGGTTTTCAGTTGTTTTCTGAAGTCTTTGAGGTCTGGAGTTGCCCTTAGATCGTCCGGTAGATTGTTCCATATTGTTGGAGCAGCCATGGAGAGAGCTCTGTCTGTTGTGTCCTTGCGTGTGTGCTTGTACTCATTTGGGGTGCTGACTCGGTTGCGTGTTTGACTTCTTCTGGGACGTGCGCTGGTTTCCGGTTGTATGAGCAGGTGGAGGCTGTTGGCTGATGTGTGTTCTTTTATCTTAAATAGGTTTATGATAGTCTTGTATCTGATGCGAGCAATGATTGGGAGCCAGTGTAAGTCCTTTAGTGTAGGTGTGATGTGCTCCTGCCTTGCGGCTCCGGATATGATTCGAGCTGCAGTGTTTTGTGCCAGCTGTAGTGGTTTGAGAGCTTGTTTTGGTAGTCCGAGGTATATCGGATTGCAGAAGTCCAGTATTGGGGTTATCAGTGCTTGACAGACTGTACGGAAGTGTTCTGGAGCGAGGAGTGGTTTCAGTCTCCTGATGATTCGCATCCTGTAATATGCTTTTTGGATTGTTTTGTCTATGTGTGGTTTGAGGTTGAGTTTACTGTCCAGAGTAACCCCAAGGTATCTCACCTCCGATCTTATCGGTATCGTGGTGCTTTGTATCTTTATGTTTGGTGGGTGTGTGAAGCTTTGGTTTCGAGTGATGATTAAAGCTTCAGTCTTGTTGTAGTTTATAGCTAGATTGTTGTTTTGGCACCACTTCGCCATTTGGGTAAGGCAGTCTGCTATCTTAGAGAAGTCCGGGTTTTCGATTGATATCGGGGAGTATACCATTATATCGTCTGCGTATATTGTGTATTGGATGTTGTTCTCTTTCATAATGTTGCATATTGGTTGGATGTAGATGTTAAAAAGGAGTGCTGAGAGTGCGGATCCTTGTGGTACTCCTTGTTGGACGTTTATGGGCCGGGAGGTGTCCTGTCCCACCTTGACCTGTAGCTGTCTTTCTGTTAGGTACGAGTGGAACCATTTTAGAGTGGTACCGTGTATGCCAGTGTTCTTCAGTCTCTCCAGGAGTATATTGTGATCAACTGTGTCGAACGCTGAGGAGATGTCGATGAAGATCATTATAATTCCATTCCTGATGTCGTCAATTATTCTTATGATGCTGTCGAAGAGGTAGATCAGGAGAGTTTCGACTCCATGGTTGGGACGAAATCCGTGTTGGTTGTCGTCGAGAGTTCCGTGTTCGTCAATGTGTTCCTGAAGTTGTAGTTGAACCGTTTTTTTCGATTATTTTTGCGAGGAAGGGTATGCTGGAGATTGGTCGGTATGCTGCTGGGTCCTTTTTGTCGAGAGAAGTTTTCTTTGTGATTGGTCTTACTGAGGCAAGCTTTAATTGCTGTGGCATGAGTCCTTGAGTGAGTGAGTTGTGTACCATTTTATGAATGTTTGGTATGAGGCTTGCTTTGGTGGCTTTGACCCATGACACTGGGCAAGGGTCTGTAGGAGCAGTGCTTGTGTTGATTGTGGAGATGATGTCTGATATCTGCTCTTTTGAGGGAGAGTGGAATGTGCCCCAGATTTTGGGGTGGACGTTCGTTCTGTTGGTTCTACTGGGTGTTGTGCGCTCTGTGGAGTGAAATTTGTCTTTGATGTGGTCGGCGAATATCTGTGGATCCACTTGTATTTCTCTTTCTGCTGCTTGCTCTTTTGTCAGGGTTTTTACTATTTCGAAAAGTTCTCTGGGTTTGTTGATGGAAAAATTTATCAGGTTTGTGTGGAATTCTCTCTTTGATTGGTTGATGTGTTCATTGTATTGTTTTTGCTTTGTTAGGTAAAGATGTTGGTCGGAAGTAGTTTTGTTTTTTCTCCATCTCCGTTCAATTTTCCTGAGCTCCCTCTTTTCTTGTCGTATTTTTGCTGAGTACCATGGTTTGTTTTGTCTCTTGTTGTGGTGTTGTTTCTTGGTCCTGTCAACGGATGGTTTGGCGGCGTTAGCTAGGACATTGTTCCAGTTGGAAACTTGTTCCTCCAGGTCCTCTGAGTCAATGTTCAAGTGTTGTATTGTGTCCTGGATGAATTCGTCCTTGTCAAAGGACTTGAATCGTCTTTGTGTGTGTGGGAAGTTCGCTCTTTCGCTTGTCCAGTCTTCTTGTGATTGCAGATTTGTCTCGATTAAGTAATGGTCAGACCATGGTACTGGGGTGATGGTGGGTGTAGAGATTAGGTCTCTTGAAGTTAGGTAGTTTGATGCGAAGATGAGGTCTGGGGATGATCCTAGTCTGTGTGTTGGTGCATTGACTATCTGTGTGAATTGAAGTGATGACATTGCCTGAAGGAAGGCCTCTGCATCTTTTGTATTGGCGGACTTGAGGTTGAAGTCTCCGATTAGTAGTGCTGGTTTGTTGTTTGACGTTATGGCACAGGCTTCTTCGAGTATGAAGGCTAGTTCGTCGGGTGGAGCACGGGGTGCTCTGTAGGTTAGGCAGATTGCAATATTCTTGTTCTTGATGCTAATTGTGTTACACTGCTTTGTATCTGTGAGATTCAGTGTCTCGAACTTGAGTTCTGTTTTTGCTATTATTAGGACTCCTCCTCCACGCTTGTGGATGCGTGGGCAGTTGTATGCTGAGTAGTTGTTCGGTACTAGTTGGTTGAGTAGTACACTGTCTGTAGGGTTGAGCCATGTCTCTGTGATGCATATTATGTCTGGCTGTCGCTCTTCAATGTGGTCTACCAGAGTGTGTATCTTGTTGCAGATGGATCTGGCGTTTATGAGCTCAATTGATGTTTTCTTTGTGGAAGAGGTTGTTGCGACGTGTGCTTCCTTAGGGCCGGTGTTGGGGTTTGATTTGTGTCTGTTTTGTCTCTTTGTTTGGGAGGTTGCGAGTGTCTCTTTGTGTGTGTGTTGTGGCTGTTAGTTTAGCTAGTTCCTCATGATCACAGTCTTCTGAAAATCGTTCAATATCCCCGTCACTTCTGTTCCTATTTGTAGGTGTTTTCTGAAGTCCTGCTCCTGGCCCTTCATCTGTGAACATAGAATGTAAATATTTGTTAAGCAATTCTGCTTTATCCTCATCAGCTTCTACATATTCCTCCCCTTCACCCTTGATCTGACAATACTACTTTTGCATTTCCTTCTGTAACTCCCCCTCCCTACCAGGAGGGAGAGGATATATACCGTCAAACTCCTACAATAGTATAGATGTAATTCAAGTGTAGTCAGGGTAGCTGAGGAAGGAGTTTGTTTCTCTCTCTTTGGTGAGGGAAGAACAGAAAAACACTAACCTCATCTTATCTTCCTCCACCGTGAAATGAGGAGATGCATAAGAGGAAAATAAATTCTAAAAAGAGGATTGGATATAGGACCCACTGCCAGAGTGATGTTATACAAGTTGCATGATATAGGAGTATAGTTAAATAATCAAACTCCCAATACAAAGAGTAGTTAAAATTACATTTATTATTGCTAAACAAGTTATTAAATATTAATTAACAGGTTCCAATTAGTTACAACAGAAATGAATTGAGAATCCTAGGATTCTTTCACTAGAACACTCCAAACCTATTGCAACTAACATTCAAGAACAATACTTCTCTATTACTGTTTCACAAGTCTTTTCACAGTTTTATTTTCACAGAAACCATCTTTTAACAGGCAAATTCTCAGCATACTCTGTATTTTTAAAAAGAAGTTAAGTGTCATGAGCTCACAATTTTTTCCCCAGTTCAGGTGTTAGTACACATGTATCTCACGCGTCCTCATCGCTCTCTTGCGTCGGGGCCCAATGAATTCAGTGACTACAAACTCCTCAGGGTCCAATTCAGTTCTTCAGCTCCCCAGATTCAGTGAAGCTCTCTCCAGGATTTCAGTTCCTACTCCCTATCTTTACCAAAATCAATAAAGCAAAACCCTATCTGTGTTGGGGCTTCTCAGCAGCCTGGAAGGTATTTAAGTTCAGAGTGTTTAGAACCAGGCATGGTCCCTAACTAAATGGAAATAAAAAGATAATTAAAATTCCCTATCTATTTCCTTTTACCCCAACACTCACACTCACTCAAACACTCTCCTGGGTATTCTAACAATTCACCATTTCTGGAGGGAAATCCTTATCCTGAATATTTCCCTACCAGGAAGCTATTATTTGGTAAGTTCAGTCTGACAAAAGCACCTACTTTTAAATTCAAAGCTTCTGAGAATCACACAGCAGTACCAGCCAGTCAGCTCATCAGCATTCCCTTTACTTCTGGCTTCCTCCTAGTCACAGCTCAGACAGGTTTTTAAACTTATTTTGTTTTATTCAGAAAATATTCCTCCAAATTCCTTGATATGAGCTTGGTTTAAGTTCTTATTACAAAAAGTCCACAGCTCCAGGCCTCAACAAATTCCATCAAGCATGGAGGGTCTCTTCTATTTCTCTCCAACTTAGTTATTTGGGGTTTCCAACCAATTTTCTCCTTTGGACACTAGGATACAGTGTCAGGATTGTCATCAGAAAAAAATTGAATCCTTTCTCTTTTGTCAAGGATCAGTGATTTTAAAAGCACACAGTCTTTTTCTAAAGTCACAGACTCCTGTTTAAAATCAGCTAGAATTTCAGTTTTACCAACAATAAATCAAGTCAAAATATTCCCCCAAAAGCTCTCAAGGCTAAACCCAGGCACTCACTCACCTCCAATGCTCAGGGTGAATAGAATTACCTTCCAAGCAGCAGTTCCTGTAACAGGCAGTTTTAACCACAGCTTTTCTCTGCAAAGTCAGTCTAAAGACAGCCAATGTCTCCTCAACTATTTTCCTCTACATCAGTACTTTAAAACTTCAAATCAGGCTAACACATACACAGCCCTACCTTACACGTATGTCCTCCTGCCCTGCACTGCTGCCTTTGTTACACTTCCCTCTTTCTTAAGCTTCTGCAGTTTCTTTTTCAGAAAGGCTGCACACTCCTGAGATCCCTGCACTTCCCCCACTTAAACACACAGCTCAGGAGTCTGCAAAACTTCCCTGGAGAAACAAATCCAGCTGCCACAGATAACACTGGACAGCACTTCCCTAGTCTAGCAAGGCAAAAATGTATTTTATTTTTAACCCTCAGGTTACACTTCTCTCACTAACATACGATTATACCACCATTTTATTGCATTGGCTATTTCCTCCTCTTTTTGAATCGTTGCTTTCCTACTTTAACTTCTCTAAGTTTTTCCAAATATAGATGCCTGTCTTCCTCTCTCTGTGACCTCTTGTATTTCATGAAGACCTCCCTCTTTTTCTTCACCTTTTCAGCTATTTCTTTCGAAAACCATAGCGGTCTCCTTTTCCTTTTACATTTACCTGTCTAACAAAAAGGTTTATTGCCCTTAAAATATCCCCTTTCAGTTTTGCCCACCATTTTTCTACATTCCCCAGCTAATGACTCCTTAAGGTATTGTCCCATCTTGGCAATGTTAGTTTTCCTAAGGTCTAAGGCTATCGCTTTTGAATAGATTTTAGCAGCCCTAGTCCTATTACTGAACCGCAACATCTGATGGCTACTGGATGTGAGATGATCTCCCACTATGACATCAGAAACACTTTCCCCATTGGTAAGCACCAAGTCCAGTATGGCCCCTTCACTTGTGGGTTCTGTTATCAGTTGCTGGAATAGTTCTCCCTGTAGAGAATCAAGGATCTCCTTACTTCTAGATGATACTGCAGCAAGGATGTGCTAATCATCATTCGGCATATTGAAATCACCTATCAGTAGCACGTCTCCTTTCATAACAATACTGCATATGTCTCCTATTAAATCCCCGTCCACTTCTTCCCTCTGTGAGATAAATCTGAATATAACACCAATGCAAATGGATTCCCCATTCTCTCTTTCTAGTTTAACTCAAAGAACCTCCTCACTCCCTTTGAAGTCCTGTAATTCTATAGCTTTAATATTATTTTTTGCATATACAGCCGCTCCTCCTCCCCTTCTTCCTCCCCTGTCCTTCTTGAATAAAGTATGGCCCGGTATTATTATATCCCAGTCATGGTTGTGTATGAACCATGTCTCCATAACCACAACTAAATCCAAGTCAGACTCGTTCATTAAAGCCTCAACATCTGGCATCTTATTTCCCATGCTACAGGCATTTATGCACACCGCTTTCCAGATGTTGCCCCTTTTATCCATTTCTACAGAGGTATTTAATGTTTCACTCACCTGGAGGCTTTCTTAAAGCCCTCTTCAGTAGGTTAGCCAGTCTGCTGCAGAAGACATTTTGACCCTACTTGGACAGATGAATGCCATCTCTGCTCTGCAGCCCTTGGGACATGATCCCATGGTCCAGGAAACCAAAATGCTCTCGATGACACCATCCATGTAGCCATACATTCATCTTCAGGATGCAAGCTTCTCTGCCTTGGTCTTTACCCTCAACAGAGAGGATTGAAGAGAACTCTACCTGCACACCTATCTGCTTCACCCTCTTTCCCAGAGCCATGAAGTCGCTTTTGATACGCTCAGAGGAATACCTAGCAGTATGATTTGTGTGGACATGGATGAGCCACATCGGATAATAGTCAATAGGCTTGATGAGTCTCGGCAATCTCTCCATAACATCTTGGATTTTGGCACCTGGCAGACAGCACACCTCTCTGGATATCAAGTCTGGTCGACAGATGGATGCCTCAGTACTCCTCAGAAGAGAGTCACCAACCACCACTACCCTTTGCTTTCTTGTGGTCGCTGATTCTGCAACTTTGGAGCTCTTGAGCTCTGGTTCTTCCCTTTCCTGGGGAGCTTTCATCTCCTCCACTTCCAGGGCTGCATAATAGTTCATACAAAGTAAAAGAAACTGTGGCACAGTCATGTGCACTAGAAAACCCTGAATCAACTTCCCCTTAGACCTTACCCCACTCTTAATCCTTCTACTAATCTCATGGTAAGCAAAGCCTCCAAGTTCCTAGGTATTGTTACATCCAAACTAGCTTGGTGTCATTATCAAAATGACTGAACTTTGTTGGAATGGCCCAGTGGTTCAGTAACAAGTGCCAAGTGGAGGACCAAAGATCATTTCCTAGATTAGGCTATCTGCTCCAGCTAGGCTGGGGATGCTATGGAGGCAGAGTTCAAATCCTTTAGTGGGTAGGTATTTTAGCCATCACTCAACGGTTTCAGGTGATAACGTAACATGGTGACATCTTTGTGTATGATATTAGATGATTTGCGGATGTACTTAGACTATGGAGATTCTATATTAGTCCTACTATATCTAAGTGCTGCTTTCAACACTTTATCATAAAATACTTATTTCATGTCTTTTTCGGGGCAAGCACTAGGTTCGGCTATTTTCTATCTGATAAGATATCAAAAGGGTAAGCACCAGTGGGGAGCTCTCATGTCTTCACACACTGGTATGTGGCATCCCATGAGGTTCATTGCTCTTTCCTTTATTATTCAACTTCTATTTGAGGCCACTGGTAGATATGATTGTAGAATATGATATTTATTTCCCCTTTTTTCACTGATTTAATTGCAACTATTTACTGTACTTGTTTAGGACTAGAGAAAATTGTTCTTCTCTGGGCCAACATCTTCAAGTGGATTAGTTTTGCACATAATGGGGGTGATTTTATAAAAATCCACCTAGATTTACATGTGAACAATGTGTGTAAATCTAGATATTTTGGTCTTATATGTGCATACTGGATGTGGTCGCTATTCTGAAAGTATGCAACATTTATTTGATAATCTCACTATGATTATCCATGCATCTCTCACAGTGAGGTTGAATTATTGTAATGTGCTGCTGTTGTTGTTGTTAAGTGCCATTGAGTCAGTGCTGACTCATGGCAACCCACTGGATAGTGGTCCTAAACTGTGTTTGGTCTTCAGTCAGGCAGCCCATTGCTGATAGAGCGGCATCCATAGCTGTTGTTATTGTATTGATCCATTTCATTGCTGACCTTTCTCTTTCATGTTGACCTTCAACTTGCCAAGCATGATGTCCTTCTCTGATATGGAAATGGCCCTTTTTATCTTAAAAGAGAAGGCAGCTGCTAAAATGGCCAGTGATCTTACTGAGCTCATCCAAACAGTACCACCAAACAGATCTAGAAGACAATTAGCGTTAAACTCTCTAATAACGCCAAAGGCCATAACAACATATAGCCACTCAACAGCGAACAGAGCTTTCATGCTCTGCGCCCCAAAATGCTGGAACTCGCTACCGCCTGAAATCCGTGCCATAACTGACCTAGCCCAATTCAGAAAGGCCCTTAAATTTAACCTATTTATCAAATACTACCCTTGATGAAGTAAAACATATTAATCCCACCAAAATACTAGCACCCAGGTTAATGTATCTATTCTATGTAAATAGTTCGATCATTATGATCATGTTATCTAGTTAACAGATGTTATATTCTATGTAAATAGTTCCCCATGTTTTTTCCAAGTTGATTCTCCTGTTATATGTAACACCGAACAACCTGTCGTTCTGGTCTTGTGTTATCTGTAAACCACGCTGATGCCGAATAGTGCGGTATATAAAAAAATTGTAATAAATAAATAAATAAATAAAATAAGACCAATAGAGACAGATTTATTTCAATATATATTGTGACACCGAAGTTCTACCTTATACCTGTAAGACACAGAGAGATGCAGAGTTCAGCACAATTGCTGACAGGCAGGGAGAGAAAAAGCTTCCAGGTTGCTATAGGCAACAAAGGCAGGCTGAGACACGAGGTCTGAGAGCACGCCAGAGAACAAACACTCCCTAGCAATCAGCAGAACAGTGTGCACATGAGCAGGAGAACGCCCCTAAACCTGAATAAAAAGCATGTTAGGCAAACAGAGTTAGAATTGGATTCTCATGGTTTGGATGTGGATTCTGATCCTGATGGTGATTTGTTTGGTGAATGCTCAGAAGCTGAGAATGACTGGGAGACTTGGCAAGTAAAAGATAACTTGAAAGTTTCAAACAGAAGGTCAGGATATTCTCCAGCTGATTCTGTTGTGTGTGAGCCGTGGAACAGAAAGCCCAGGAAGGATTCAAGGAGGGACAGAAAGCTTGTTACAAACAGAGGGATTAACTGGAGGAAACCCTCACCTGTGACGCAGGAAGAATTTCCTAGACACAGAGCCGTGGAGGGAAAGGAGAGCAGCTGATAAGGTTCCCTGCTTATCTGAAAGGCAGAACCACCAGAAGTACTTACAGCCTTGGGAAAAGGAAAGAAACGTAAGTCAGGACATTTGTATGAGTGAAGAAGATGATTGCATGTTTGTAAAGCCTTACAAGAAACTGCAGAAACCTGTTAGGAACAAAGCAGGGCAGTTCTATGAGCTCTCTGATAAGTACTTGCCATATCATAGAGAGAGTTCTGACGAAGGTTCTGAAACTGAGTTAAGAACATTTCAAACTCTCTGTCCACAAGATAATACAGTTGAAGAACCCATGTGTACAGATAGTTATATGCCTTATGAGGAGGACATGGACTGCTCTCTAGTCATAACTAATGAGAGTTCTCTACGCTAGCTAAGCATAAAGGTGTCGTGCACAAAGCTAGAAGAATACAGAGAAAAACTGTCAGCATTTATTTCACCTGGTTCCTGTTTTGTTACTGATTTTGTACAAGCAAGAAGCTGTTTTCATTTCACCATTTTGTTTGCCAGAAGTATGGCTACCTCTTAATTTCATACTGTGTATTACTTTGAAAATCCTGAAACCCCGGGAGGGGAATAAAGCCTGTTTTCAACCTGACACTCCGTCGCAACTACAATTTCTTACCTGGAAGGGTCAGGCCCAGCAGTGTACCTAGCCACCTATACCTAGTTGGGCCACTGCTGGTGACAATATACTTTGGAAAAAAGGGGAGAGGGGAAGAAATGTCTGTAGTATCAATGCATAGGAGGTAGGCTCTTTCAATTGAAAGGAATCTCTGGAATGAAGGGCTTATGGAGTAATTTATTTTTATTTATTTTTTATATATGTGGGTAGCGCTCATCTCACTAGTTAAGGAGGTACCATATTCCACTGCCGCTTGCCCCAATTGCTCCTGGAAGTCCTGTCTATGTGCAGAGGAATGCCATCACATTGCCCACACACAGCCCCTACAACAGAAAAAGCCAGCAGGCAGGTCCTCCTACTGGCACTTCCCCACCAAAGGGCCACACCAAAGAGTCCTTCATATGACCCTTCATGTGCATGCAATAAGTCCTGAGAAAAATCCCATGTCTTCAGAGTTTTAGAAAGTTAAGGAGCATAAAATTCTCAAAGCGGAAGACCAGAGTGAAGGGACCAGATCTCAAGAGAGAATGAACCCAAAGCTCTGCTGAATAGTAACTCCGCTGAACTCGCTGAAGGACCAAGCCAATAGTGGGGACTCGGTGGACTGTGAAGTTTTTCTTCTTTAAATAGCTAATGATTAGCTTTCCATAAGTTTTCTAATTAATATGGGAATACTTAAAACAATGCAATGCAAACTGTCAAATCAATGCTGACTCCTGGTGACCCAGCCCATGAGTTTCTTGGCAAGGTGTGACTGGAAGTAGATTGCCAGACCTTTTTTCCACAGAGTAAGTTTACAGTCCCTGGTATTTCAAGGTGGTCACCCATCCAAGTACTAGCCAGGCTTGATGCTACTTAGCTTCAGAGATTAGCCAAGAGCAAGTTTATTCAGGACAGCTGAGGACTCATAGGAACACTATATGTTAGATAAATTTTAACATGGGATTTGAATGGTGTGAGGGGGGCTTTTTGAGCTGTATGTGGTATGTATGGTAGGTGGGCTTACTATGGGGTGGGGTGGGGGGTGACTAGGCCCAGTCTGTTGTATCAACAAGAAAATTTGGGTTTGCTAATAGTTAATGCTGATCATCAGAAAGTCATGTCAAACATCCAAGTGATCCAGAGAGTGTATGCAGTTTTGACCTAAAAGACATCCATCTACCCAAACTTTGATGATGTTACCTTGGTTGACTTGGTGCAGTTTCTAAACTTATGAAGGACATATTTAGCAATGACGGCTAGGCTAATTAAAGTGCCTCGCCACCCCCTGCTTTAACAAAACCCTGATATTCAGTGACAGTACATATCCGGGCTCGCCAGACACCAACGCTGCTATCCAGTTAGTGGTGATATTCGGCTACTAACTGAAGAGCACTAACTGGTTAGAGTTACGAGAGCCATTTACCTGTTTCAACTTCAGTCAGTTAAACTATCCAGTCAATAGCTGTATATTGCCGTGAATTGGATAGCGATCATCACCGTCCCTGATCCAGCCATAGTGTGCCGGTTTTAACTGTATTTTTTGTCCATGCTCTGTGGGGATATTCCACTAACCAGTTAGTGCTACTGAAGGTCAGGCTGACCACATTTTAGCCAGTTAACATGTCTGCTAAATGGCTAAAATGCTTTGAAGATGCCCCTCTGTGGCTCACTTGAACTTAGACAAGCTAATTCTGGCCACTCCCATGTGAGAGGGCATCAAGTGGACTCTCTCTCCACTTGACGGAAGGAGCATAATAAGTTAGAGATTGTACTAATGTCCCTGTGCTGTGGTCTGACCAGCATGTTTTAGAATTCACTCTGCTGAATGGTGAAAAGTGACGGGAAGATAAATAGACCAATCCAGTCATGGCATGGGACAAAACTAACCCTAAACAATTCTGAGGGACAGTATTCCAAAGCATGGCTTAATTAGTGGAGGACAACTTTGAGTAACTGCTGATCAACTGGAACCACCTGTTGAACAGCTCTCTAGACCATATAGTTCCACCAAGGAAAGGAGGATCTGGGAAGGGGAAGACTTACCCTTGGTTTAATAGGACCTTGCTAAATAAAAAACAAGAATGCCGCCATCTTTCTCTGGCTGCATCAGCAATTTGGAACACCCTCCCAGACGAACTAAGACTAACAACAGACCTCAAAGACTTTCGGAAGCAGCTTAAGACAACACTATTCATTGAACACTATGGACACGTCACATGATATACTCACCAAGCAAGAACAAAAGAACAACCCCAGCCCCTGACACTTGTACATAAGATTGTATAATAGCGCATGATGTAAGTAGCTCACCGAGAATCTAATATGCACCACCACAAACACACAATCAGTATCACTGCATGAACACACTTGAACCACTCTTATGATTGTTTGCTGTGCAGACCGCCTTGATTGAAGGAGAAGGCGGGATAGAAATACCTATAAATAAAATAAATCTTGAAAGACAGTGGCAAAGATCTGGTGAAAACAATATTAGGCATCACTAGAGGGCGCAGATAAAGGAATATAAAACAATGATTAAAGAAGCTAAAGGACTATTCAACTCAAAAGTAATTACTAATGGTCCAAATAGCACTGCTGAGTTTTAAAGTGGCCAAATCGCCTTTAAACCCAGGTCCCAAAGTGGAGAATTTGGAAAAAATAGACATTAAAGTAGAGGACGTCCACCAGATACTTTCAGGATAAGGTACAGTCAATAGAAGAAGAGATGGCAAGAACCTCTGTAGACAATCAAGGAGTAAGCAGGGCTGGACAAATGGAAACCTGGCCCTCTTTGGGAAGGGATAAAGCAATTCCAGCTGACCATCAATGGGATGAGTTCTCTTATGTCTTGATGCTTGAAACCAACAGGCTATTTAAAAAGTACTATTACTACTAATCTTTTGAATAGTGCTATCAGGTATTATTTATTTTTATTTAGCTAGGCTTATATACCACTTTTCTACAAGTCATTCAGGTGCTGTATACATTTTCCTTGTCCCCAAAAGGCTCACAATCTATGGGGCTTGTTTACAAAGCCACGGTAGCGGTTCGCGATTGTTATTGGAGCCGCGGCTCTGATAACGATTGTGAACCGCTACTGCGGCTTTGTAAACAAGCCCCTATGTGTTTGTACCTGAGGCAATGGAGAGTTAAGTGGATTGCACAAGGCCACAAGGAGCACTTGTAGGACTAGAAACTCCAGTCCTTCTGGCCCAAGGTTGCTGTTCTCTAGTGGGATTTGAATCCCTGGCCCGATGTAACTTGCCCCAACCACTAGGCCACTCCTCCCTCAAAGGTATACTGAGTGCTGTACACAGTTTCCCATGCTAGCTCTCTAAGGAGGCTCTGGCTGTGCATTGGTTAACCTTGTTCCGAAATAAGTTAAGGATGTCGCTTCCTTGAACTTACTGGTTGATTTTTACTGACCTCTCTGCCTAAGGGTAGGGACCTAGACTATTCAGACTGTAAAAATAGCCACCTTTCCTAACCCTGATCAGAAGCAACAGTGGCTGTCAGACTACAACTATACCTGGAAGACTTGATGCTTCCCAATCAGGTTTTCTTTCAATCCTGTCACTGTACTGAGACCCTATTGGTCTCGATACTAAACGAGTTAAGACTGATTGTGGACAGGGGGGATACAGCGATGCTGATGCAGTTCGATTTGCCCTCTGCTTTGGATGCAGTTAATCATGACCTCTTTACTTGACAGATTGAGTGAGTTGGGCATTGGAGGCAAAGTTGTCTATTGGTTTGCAGGTTTCCTGAAACACAGATTGGTTTGCATTGGGTAGAAAGGTTAGTATCACAACACTGATATCTCACCTGTGGGCTATCTAATGTCTTTCTCAACACTCTAGGGACTGCCTTATCAGGATTAAATGTGACTCTACAGCCATGCAGATGATATCTTAATTGTCATCCCAATGAAGAGGTCTGAACCTTACTCTAATGCTTCCTTAAGCAACTGCTTTACCAAATGTACCAATGGATCAGATCACACAAACTGAAAATTAACCCAAAGAAAACAAATTTACTTTGGTTTAGCTCATAAGACTATAACATGACGCACTCTGGACTGACTTCTGCAGGCTCAAAACTGAATTTTCGCTCAGTGATAAAAGTCATGGGATCTTTATTGACTCAAAATTAACCACAGAGCACTAGGCAGCATCCATAATGAAGAGAGTTTTTGCGATTATTAGAATGCTGCAGCAAGTGAGACTCTTTTGAAGTGGAACATTTTAAAAATATAGTCACAGTAGGATTACACCTCATCTAGACTACTGCACTTCATTTCTTTTGGGCTATCAATACGGCGCATACATGTTCTGGCTCTGGAATACATGTCAAAACTGATTCACCTCGGCAGCTGATGTCAAATCAATTGCAGCTAAAGAACACTCCGACAATATCTCTGCAAGGTGACGGCCCCGGATTATGGAACATGCTGCTAACAGAAATCCTTTCCTTGACTATGTTCAATTTGGAAGATCATTAAAAAGCATGGTTGTTTCAGAAATACTATAATTTCTAATGTCGGTAGCAATTTAATATTCTAATCTGCAGCTGTAACTGTGTTTTTACCTTGTATGTTATCCATCTTGAGCTCCTTGTGGAGATATATGCGTGACATATAAGAATTTTTATTAAATTACATTTTTATTGCATTTTTTTATTTTATGTTTATGCAAGTTACATTATTATAATTTCCTAAAAGAGAATACAGAAAATATAGAAATACGATAAGAAGAATTCATAGATCCTCAATCAACGATAATCCATATAATATTAGACCACTATATGAGGGGCGAGAATAAGAAAACGAAGTAAAGGAAATAATAACGGAATCAAGAAACTGGAAGGCATTTTGGCTAACGGAGGCTCCCTCTATCCACAAGAAAACTAAGGAGTTGTTTAGGGTCAAAAAACAGAAATCTCTTACCATCCAGGAAAACAAAATACCTACAAGAAAATTTTAATAGAAAAGTGGCTCCCAGGGCAAGGACTCTTGGTTTTAATACCAAGAAGTCCTTGCGCCGCATTTGGGTAGCCCTCGAGAAATCAGGGAAAATTTGAATCTTGGCACCCAAAACCAGCTCCTGCATAGGGCGGAAATATAACTTCAAAACATTATTACGATTCATCTTGAGGGCTAAACAAATGATCATCTAGAGAATTTCCCAAAAAGCCAGTAAGGTCAAAAGAACTCTGCTTGCCCAGGATTTGTTGTCCTCCAGTAGATACAGTCTCAGACCCCAAGGACAGATATTTCACCTGGAAAATAGGTGGCAAATTGTTTGAAGATAACTTCAAGATCTCCTGAAGGTACTTCCTAGTCATCTCGATAGGAGCCATCAAGGGAGACTTGGGAAAATTAATAAAATGTAAATTGTTCCATTGAGAAAAATTCTCTAGATACTCCAACTTACGGGACAGCACAGAGGAATTCTTGACTTGTGTACAATGGGTGTCCTGAATTTTCTCAAATCTTGCCTCTAAAATAGACAACTTTGCCACTTGTTGAGTTTGTTCCCGCGATAGTCCAGACAAAGGTTGACAAAGAGGAGTTCACTGAAGCTATTGCCTCCCACAGTGCATCCATTGTTACAACTGCCATTTTCTTCAGCCCACTGGGGCCCAGTAATGAAGGACTTCTTCCCTCAGCAGCCACACACCCCTTCAAAGCAGTGGCGCATGATGGTTCCACTCCCCAAACAATTGGGGAAGACGCCGCCGTAGGGGTCCCCCCAAGGCTCTCACCAGTTCCCTCTCTCAGACAGGAGACCGACAAAAGCATGGCTGGACTGGAATTGTTTCCTGGTCGCGGAGGCACAGTTCTCTCATTGGGGCTCAAAGACACCCCACTCAGAGCCCACATAGTACTGCTGGCCCCACTGTAGTGCTGCTCCGTACTCCTTAGCTCACTTCACACAGGGCGAGCGTCTTCTGGGTGCCCGAGGTAGGAACACCTGAACCGGAGGGCTGATTCTTCGGTTTCTGCTTCTTCCCCCCCATCGGAGGTCAGAAAACCAAGGGGGCCAGAACACGCCAAAAAGGAGAGAGCTACAACCAGTGGCCAGATGCCATCTTGCCTCCCCATTGCAATGTTTAATGTCAATTACATTGTTTTTATGGAAAAAGTGGTGGATGCGTGAAACAGCCTCCCAATGGAGGAGGTGGAAACTAGGACTATATCTGAATTTAAGAAAGCACAGAAGATCTCTAAGGGGGAGGAAGGGATTGTTAAGCTTAGTAGTGGTATGGATGGCAAACTAGAGAGGCCATATGGTCTTCATCTGCTGTCATTCTCTAGGTCTCTATGTTAAGTTGATCTCATATGCACCAGGGCTTTCCTTTCATTGCATAGTGAGGGTCTGTTGTGCATATCATCTTTTAAACTGATTAAATCAAATAGAATTATTAATCAACTTTTGGGCTGATATTGTAAAACTAGGGCCGGCTCGAGGCATGTTCAGCTGTGTTTCCTGCACACGGCTCTGTACCCTCAGTGCAGTCACTGGTGGAAATCCCCAAGTCCCACCAGCTGAACAAATCCAGACCATGTATCTCCTAAGACCTTCCTCCTATGTGTCTTTATAAAATACTAGCACAACTCTTGAAGAAATTATGCCTACTTTGAAAGCATGACCATCATGCTTGCTCAAGAGCAGTTGTAAATGTTAAGATATGCCATACTGGGTCAGACCAAGGTCCATCAAGCCCAGTATTCTGTTTCCAACAGTGGCCAATCTAGGTCATATGTAACTAGCAGTTTCCCCAAGGGACACAGGTTCCACAATGCTTGTATTGGTTCAAGCATTGATATCCTGGATCCCTTCTTAATAATGGTTTATGGACCTTTCCTCCAGGAACTTGTCCAAACCTTTTTTAAAACCCAGCTACACTAACAGCCTTTACTACATCCTCCGGTAACAAATTCCAGAGTTTGATTACACGTTGAGTGAAAAAATATTTTCTTTTATTAGTCTTAAATAGTTTACCCAGTAGCTTCATTGCATGTCCCCTAGTCTTTCTATATTCTGATAAGGTAAACAATCGATCTACGTTTACCCGTTCCACTCCGTTCATTAATTTATAGACTTCTATCATATCTCCCTTCAGCCGTCTCTTTTCCAGGTTAAAGAGCCCTAACCTTTTTAGCCTTTCTTCATAGGAGTATCCTTCCATCCCCTTTACCATTTTGGTGGCTCTTCTCTGAACCTTTTCTAAATCGCTATATCCTTTTTAAGATACGGCGACCAGAATTGCACACAATATTCAAGGTGCGGTCTCACAATGGAACGATATAGAGGCATTATAATATCTTTTGTTTTATTCTCCATTCCTTTCCTTATCATACCTAGCATTCTATTTGCTCTCTTGGCTGCTGCTGCACACTAGGCCGAGGGTTTTAACATGGTATCCACAATGATGCCTAAATCTTTTTCCTTGGTGGTAGTTCCTAATGTGGAACCTTGCATCGTGTAACCATAGTTTGGGTTGTTCTTCCCTAGGTGCATAACCTTGCACTTGTCCACATTAAATTTCATCTGCCATTTTGATGCCCAGTCTTCCAATTTATCAAGATCCTCTTGCAATTTTCTACAATCCTCTTGGGTTTTAACAACTTTAAATAGTTTTGTGTAATCTGCAAATTTGATAACCTCACTCGTTATTCCACTTTCCAGGTCATTTATGAATATGTCAAAAAGCAGCGGACCCAGCACAGATCCCTGGGGTACACCACTATTCTCCTTTCTCCATTGGGAAAATTGGCCATTTAGCCCTACCCTCTGCTTTCTATCTTTTAACCAGTTCCTGATCCACAATAGTACACTGCCTCCTATCCCATGACTCTTTAGTTTTGCCAAAAGTCTCTCATGAGGGACTTGTCAAAGGGTTTCTGAAAGTCCAGATACACAATATCAACCGACTCACCTTTGTCCACCTGATTATTCACTCCTTCAAAAAAACATAACAGATTAGTAAGACAAGATCTTCCTTGTCTAAAGCCATGTTGGCTGTCTCCCATTAGGTCATGACTATCTACATGCTGAGTAATTTTATTCTTTATGATGGTTTCTACCATTTTTCCTGGTACTGATGTCAGGCTCACTGGTCTGCAGTTTCCCGGATCACCCCTGGAACCCTTTTTAAAAATTGGTGTTACATTGGCGATCCTCCAATCTTCAGGTATTAGAGATGATTTTAATGATAGTTCACAGATTACTAATAGCAAGTCTGCAATCTCATATTTCAGTTCTTTCAACACCCTTGGATGTATACCATCCGGCCCAGGTGATTTGCTACTCTTCAGTTTATCTAATAGTTGTAAGACATCTTCCCGATGTAGCGATATTTCCTTCAATTCTTCCGCACCTTTAAATACCACTTCAGTCATGGGTAACATCCCTACATCTTCCTCAGTAAAGACTGAAGCAAAGAATTCATTCAGTCTTTCCGCTATCGCCTTGTCGCCTCTTAGTGCTCCTTTAACCCCTTTATCATCTAATGGACCAACTGACTCTCTCACAGGTTTTTTGCTACGAATGTACTTGAAAAGGTCTTTACTTCTCGTTTTTGCTTCCGCAGCAAGCTTCTTCTCAAATTCTCCCTTTGCCTGCCTTATCAATGCCTTGCATTTGACTTGCCAGTGCTTGTGCTGTTTCCAGGTTTCGTCGTTTGGCTCTTTTTTCCATTTCCTGAAAGATGCTTTTTTGGCAACAACAGCCTCTCTGACCTCACCTTTAAACCATGCTGGCAGTTTTTTGGACTTCCTTCCACTTTTCTTAAAGCGTGGAATACAGCTGGTCTGGGCTTTATGCTCATACTCACATATTTTATAAAATACATGTGTAAATTGTGACATTGCTCATGATGTTACTACTACTACTACTATTAATCATTTATATAGCTCTCCACCAAACCTCCTCCCCTGAGCAAGCCTATTCTACAAGTAGATGCCAGATTGCACGTACCTTAAGGTATGAACTAAATTTGTAAGAGGCTTTTAACAGGCATAAAGCAGTGTTTTATGTACAAAAAGGTTTCTAGAAGGACCTTCTTATTGAGCAACCATCCAGTGAGAGTAATACCTTCAGCAAATAACCATTATGTTTCCCAGTCATATCTCTGATCTCAAATTTAAGCCTTCTACTAGAGGATGAAATTATTCCTGAGCTCATCATTGCTATTTGAATGTTTTGGCTGGATTTCAAAGCAAAATGGAATGGAGTCCAAAGGAAGCACCCATGCACAAGTTAAAGAAAGAAGAAAAAGGTCTGGTACTAACTGTATTCAAAATGTATGAAATCTATGAAATTGTTGCTTAATCATGAGGGGCGGGGAATGGTCGTTACTGTGCGTTAACTTCTAATATGGTAAATTGCATGGTGCAGTGAGCCACAACACCAGATGTATAGCTAACTGCATTCAGCATTATCTGCCATATAGTTAACACATGATAATAACCTTTACTCTGACTTAACTGCATGGTAACCCTTCCAAAAATGCTGGGAATGCCCCCTAAAGATAATGCAGAACATTTGTACCTCGTGCACCTCAACTTTGCAGTTAATGTGCACTAGATGTAAAATGTTAGTGCACTTTACTAAACAGGGGACAGAAAATGGGTAGCAGGACCGGCGTTAGGGAGTAGCAAAGAGGGTAATTGCCCTGGGCTCTAAGCCTGCCTCAATCTGATGGAGACAGCCTGCAGGTGGGTTTTACGGCCCCCTCATCAGTTTGTGCCCTGCGGCCCTGTATGTCTAACACTGGCCCCGATGGGCATGCAGCGCATCTTGCAGTAAGTGCAGGTGACTTGAATGTGCATTAGCTGCTAACGCAGAGATGTAGTTAATAGCTTTCTGCATTGGCAGTCACATTGTTAAAGAATGATAATGACCTGAGGGGAAGGAGGAGGGAGTTTGGGGAAGGAAATGGGGGTGTGGAGGGGGGAGGGAGACAATTGAGAAGGAAATGGTGAACAGAGGGAAGTTTCTTATAAGAACAAAAAAGAGGACGGAAAAAAGGATATTCTGAATTTTTTCATTGTTGGGTGATTGTGTTGGTTCACATTTTTATGGATGTCTGTGGTTGACGGAATGTGTGGGTGGTATGAGTGAGGGCTGGGTGAATTCTATGGTTTGTGCAGAGTGGGGTGGTGGTAGGGGGGGGGGAGGATCAGAGGAACCTCCCTTTAGGTGATGGCATATAAAATTGTCTCATTCAATATTTGGGCTCTTAGCCTGATTAAAAGGAAACAGGTCTTGTCCTATTTGAAGTGCAGAGGGCAAATATTGCTTTACTGTAGGGAAAGCATAGTTACTCACCTGTAACAAGTGTTCTCCAGAGACAGCAGGAATCAGTCCTCGCATATGGATGATGTCAACACCAACAGAGCCCTCGCAGAAGCATCTCCCCGGTTTTCAAAGAAAGCCTTTGGGAGATGCCACGAAACATGCATGGTCCTCTTGCCGCCTAAGGGTGCCATCTTGCTCAGTCAGATGACATAGCTAGAGCCAACAAAAGAAGATGGCAAAATACAACAACTCCACGGGGAGGAGGAAGGATTGTGAGGACTGATTCCTGCTGTCCCTGGAGAACAGCTCTTACATGTGAGTAAATATGCTTTCTCCAGGAACAAGCAAGAAGTCAGTCCTCACATATGGTACTCTCTAACTACAGGTTACCAGGAACCCGTAAAAAAAACATAGCCAAGCCATGAGTAGCTGCAAACGAATATGAGGAGAGACTCTAAGGACCCCAGAGTCCAGGGAGAACCATCACTCCGGTAGCCTGAACACAGAAGGGTTGTAGGGTAGGAGTTGCCCAGATCCTGAAGAGATTACGGAGTATGGCCTGGCCAAAGGTGCTGTCCTGTCAGGACTCCCTCTCCAAGCTGTGTGAGCTGCAAAGGTGAGGACTGAGGACCAGGTGGCAGCCCGGCATATGTCTACCATAGGGACAGAGCACAAGCTTGCAACTGAGGTCACTATAGCCCTGATGTTGCGTGCTGTGACCCGGCACTCCGAGAGTCCAGTCTGATCGTGGCCGAAGGCGATACAGTCTGCCACCCAGATGGACAGGGTCCGCTTGGTAACAACTTCCCCCAGGCGACTGGGGTTGTAGGAAATGAAAAGCTGTGAGGCTTTGCGGTGGCCTTGGATATGTTGCAGATAGAAGGACAGGGCCCTCTTACAATCCAGAGTATGGAGAACAGCCGCTGCCTTGTCAGCATGGGGCCATGGGAAGAAGGTGGGTAGCACCACCTCCTGATTGAGGTGGAACGTGGACACTACCTTCAGAAGGATTTTAGGGTGGGTGGGAAGCATGACACTGTTCTTGTAGAACCTGGTGTAGGTGGCTTGACCTCCAAGGCCTGAAGCTAGCTGACTCTGTGCAGAGGTGAACGCCACCAGGAAGATCACATAAAGCAGACTGTCAAAGCCATCTACAATAAAATAAGAACGCTGAAACACTTAAGACCTCTACTTGCCCCTAGCGATTTCAGAACAATCTTCCAATCCCTTGTGACACCACATTTTGATTACGCCAACATCATCTTACACGGTCTACCCAAGAGCACCCTCAACCCACTTCAATTGGTGATGAACTCAGCAGCCCGCATTCTCTGCTGTACTTCCAGAAGGGACCACATCACTCCTATACTAACAGAACTTCACTGGCTACCCCTTCAAGCCAGAATCGCCTACAAAACACTATTGCTTTCCTTTAAAGCAATCAATCAGATAGCCCCACCTTCCCTCTCTTCACTTCTTATCAACACTCCCACGAACAGGCTAAGAAGATCAGCAGCCACTAATACCCTTGTTATTCCAAATGAATACACTAAATGTAACCAAGCAACCAGAGATAGGGCCTTCACCTTATTCGCTCCAAGATGCTGGAACAATCTCCCCCCGCATATCCGATCAATAAAGGACCTCTCCCAATTTAGAAAGGTCCTTAAACACTACCTATTCTGTCTTCACCTTTTAGGCACTAACCCTACGGCCCCTCCCCCCATCTCTCAAATCACCAACATAGCTTACCCCAACAACATAGCCCTGATAGAACACGAATAAGACCCTCTGCACACCCAAAAGTCAATAGACCTGAAGTTTATACACCATAATTTTCAATGTGCTATGTGAACTGTAATTTATACACAGGTGTAATACCCATACTGTATATAGTTTCCCCTGTTACTTCCAAGTTACTGACCCTGTTGTAATGTAAGCAAAAGATTTTTCTAATGCGAAAAAGAGTTATTTGTAAACCGCGCTGATACCAAAGAGCACAGTATATAAGAACTGTAAATAAATAAATAAATAAATATGGCAGCTCTCCAGAGGCTCAAATGGCGGCTTGGTGAGTCACGTCAAGACCACATTGAGGTCCCATTCCACTGGGGACAGGTGGATGAGAGGCTTAGAGAGCAGGAGGCCCCGCATGAACCGAGTAATGAAGGGCTGAGCAGAGAGGGGTTTACCCTTAACAGAATGGTGATGCACCACGAGCGCACTCAAGTGCAGCCCGATGGAGATGGACTTGAGTCCAACTTGCGAGAGATGAAGCAAGTACTGCAACACCTTGTGCACATGGCAAGAGAATGGGTTCAATCTGCTGCTCTGTGCACCTCACTGAGAATCTGCGCCACTTGAAGGCATAGGCCCGTCTCGTAGTGGTCTTACAAGAGGCCAGGAGGAACTCCTCCCCATCCCTTGGGAGGCTGAAGGAGGTCTTGGCTACCTGTTCAGCAGCTATGCTGTTAATGTCAGGGACCCTAGGTTGGGGTGGAGAAGGGAGTCCTCCTTCTGAGTAAGTAGCTACCAGGGCGTTCCCAGGAGGGACCGGGGGTTCTATCGAGAGGCAGAGCAGCAGAGGGAACCAAGGCTGTCTGGGCGACTGCAGAGCCACCAGGATCAGAGAAGCCTTGTCCCGCAGGACCTTGAAGAGGGTCCAGGTGATTAGTGGCATGGGAGGGAAGGCATACAGAATGCCCTCCGACCACAAGATGAGGAAGGCATCTGCCGCTACCTGGAACGGGTGCGGGTGCCCCAGAGTTGGAAGAGCTGCTCTGCCACTCTGGGGTCTAGTCGCCATTCATGCAGATGGAGGAGCCAGCTCAGCCTGTCTGCTAGGGCATTGTCCTGGCCCAGAAGGTAGACCGCTCTGAGGAGCATTCCTTACTGATCACGTATGAGCAGAGGGCTATTGCCTCCTGGCAGAGATAGTTAGACCCTGTGCCCTCTTGCTTGTTCAGGTAGAACATCACAACCTGGTTATCTGTTTGGACCAGCACTGACTGGTGCTACAGGCGGTGGTGAAAGACCCTGATCACCAGGAAAATGGCCCTTAGCTCCAGCAGATTGATCTGCTGCTAGGGACTAGTTGTCCTGCGTGTGAAGTTCCTTGCAATGGGCATCCCAACCCAGTAAGGAGGCATCAGTGGTAAGGACCCTCTAGGGATTTAGGGGCTGAAAGGGCATGCCCTCCTGCAGGTGCTGTGTGGCCTGCCACCAGTCGAGTGACTCTGCCAGCTTGCGGATCACTAAAACTCGGTCCTGAAGCTGGCCTGTGGCTTATGTCCACTGTGAGCGGAGGTGCCACTGGGCTGGCCGCATGTGAAGGTGGGCATTGGGAACCACATGGACCGTGGATGCCATGTGGCCCAGTAAGCAGCACAGACCATGCCGACACTGCCCTGTCCAAGGGGAGAAAGGCTGAAGAGTGTCCAGTCAAGCCCCTATGAACTGCAGGCCCTGTGCTGAGGTAGGGCTTCGGGTGGTTTATCATGAACCCCAGGTACTGCAGAACATTGATGGTGCAGGCCTTGGCCTGTTGCACCTCAGTGGCCATGTCTCCCTTTATGAGCCAGTTATCCAGATACCGGAATATGAAGGCCCCTTGGAGATGGAGCTAGACCGCTACCACTGCTAGGCATTTGGTGAAGGCTCTTGGTGTAGAGGCTAGACCTAAGGGTAGTAATGTGTACTGGTAGTGGTTGCCCCAACTATGAATCTTAGGTACTGCCCCTGGCTGGGATGAATGAGGATGTGGGTATAAGCATCCTTTAGGTCCAAGGAGCACAGCCAGTTTCTCTGCTGGAGGTATGGCAATTCCAATGGAGAGCATCTTGA
This sequence comes from Ichthyophis bannanicus, assembly GCA_033557465.1. Lineage (NCBI taxonomy): Eukaryota > Metazoa > Chordata > Amphibia > Gymnophiona > Ichthyophiidae > Ichthyophis > Ichthyophis bannanicus. The sequence goes on from CM066049.1 coordinate 66,795,099, forward strand.
ACTTCTCCCGCACCAAAAACTTGTTCAGGTTTCACAAGCCTAGGATAGGCCTTAGAACGCCTGTTCTTTTTGGGACCAGAAAGTATCAGGAGTAGAACCCCTTGCCCTTAAGGTGATGGGGTACTGGTTCCATGGCTCTGTCTGTGAGGAGGCCTGCGAGTTCCTGTAGAAGTAGGGCCTGGTGCAGGGGAATCCGAGAGGGAAGATAGGGGGAGGCGTCTGGTCTAGGTGAAGGAGATTGCCTTCTGTGACTACTTGAAGTGCCCAGGAGTTGGTGGTGATAGCAGGCCACCAATGGGCAAAGTGTATCAGATGTCTCACTGTTGATAGCTGCTCCCACAAGGGTGGATAGGCTATGCTCAGGGAGTCAAAAACCCATCCCCGGCTGGGCAGGAACCGGGGTCTGGGGCTTGGAGCCCTTAGGCTTGCGAGGGCCTTGGCCCGCTCCCTTGCTCTGGTGACCCTGCTATGGGGTCTGGGGAGCCTGGTATTAGGGATAGCCCCGGTAAGGTTGGCCCTTTCTCTGGAATGGGGGCCTCTTCCCCGGTGGTTTCTTCTTAGGGAGGGTGGAGGTCTTCCTGGAGAGCCGAGTCCTCATTAGGTATTCGGTCTTGATCTCTGCTGCCTTCTCCTCCATCAGCTTGCCGAATAAATTTTCACTGAGGCAGCGGATGTTGAGGAGTTTCTCTTGAACCCACTGCTTGAGGTCCGACGCCTGGAGGCAGGCTTGGCGTCGAGCACCAATACCCGCGGTGACTACCCTCGTGTTTGACTCAAAGCCGTCATAGGCAGCTTGAGACATGTATTTCGAGCACTCCCCGACGCACTTCGTGAGGATTTGGAACTGCTGGAGGTGATCCCTTTCGAGTCCCCCTGAGAAACCTGCGAGTTCCTTTGCCAGGTCCCGAAGATACATGCCGATATACAGTTGGTAGGCTTGGATTCGGCAGGCCAACTTTTAGCCCTGGTAGCATTTGCAGCCAAGGGCATCGAGGGCATGGGACTCTCTACCGGAGGCACGGAAGAGTGCGTCTTCTGGCTTTTCTGCCAGCGCATAGTCAACTCCACCACTATGGAGGTGTGTGGTAGTTGCGACTTTCGGAAGCCGGGGCTTTGCTGGTTTCGGTACATGTTGTCAAGACATCAGCTGACTATGGGTACTGATGCCGATGTCTCTCACATGCGAAAGAGGAGCTGTCCAAGGATGGCGGGGACAGGAGTCATCAGGGCCTCCTTGGGTGGGGCCTCGTATTAGAGGAATTCGAGATCCTCCATGCGAGGGTCTTCCTTCGACTCTGTGTTGAAGGACAAAGCCTTCAACATATCCCAAACAAACTCGAGGAATGGATGTGTCCTCAGGCGGGGACCGACGCCACGACATCAGGGAGACGGGTCCGATGGGAGGTTGTGGTGCTCCACATCTCTGGGATGCCTCGTCCTCGGACTCCCATTCGGAGAAGTCAGTGGAGGACTCTGTGGCCAGCTGGACGTGGGGTGCAGGTCCCAGGTCGGGAGCCCAGTGGCCCTCGGTGGCTACTTGGCTGGAACCATGAGCACTTGCTAGGGAAGATCTCGCTCCTGAAGATTGACTCGAGGCTTCGGGCTCATGAGGATCAGCTTGGCAACCGGGGAAATCCTCGATAACGAGGTCCCTGCAGTCTGGGCGGATGCACAGCGGAGCCGGGCATCAGTGCCTGCTGCGTGGCAAGCAAGGCAGTGAAATTGCGCTCCAGCGCCATCATCCTGGTTTCCCATTCAGGAGGTGCAGCCTTCGACGCAGACACCTAGATCACCAGGTCCAGCATCAGTGAAGAGAGGGAGTCCTCGATGAGACAGGCCTTAGGTGTCTGGGTCCTGTCGCTGGAGGCCTCCACAACCGTGTGGGGAACCTTTGCTGGCCGCTCCCACTCAACTCCTCGGGTTCTCTGCACGGGCTACGGGACCTGGCGCGGGACTTGCCCAGCATGTCTGAGTCCAAGGATGAAGTCCTTGAGTATTTTTTCTTCTTTTGTGTTCTCGCTCCAGGGAATCCTTGTCAAAGTGTCCGCAGTCCCGGTCAGAGGCCACGAGGGCATTATGCAACTCTGAGGACCCGTGTGGGGTCTTGGAGTGCAAGGATACTGGGGTAGAGTCTGACCTGTGGAAGATATCGTCCTGATTCTGCTGACGATGCTGGATGGCCTTCGCGAACATCTTTTTACAGAGGACGCAGACCTCTGGGTCATGGTTGGCCCCTAGACACCGGAAGCAGCAAATCGTGTGTATCGAGTAAGCAGCAATCGAGTGACATGTTTTTTGTGTACCGATCACACTTCTTGAATCCGCTGGCCACTGGGGGAAAAAGTACCACAGTGAGGTTGAAGACCCTCAAAGCAGCCAGCGGATGGAAAAAGGCACGAATCGCGCTGGGGGAAAAATCCTGGAAACGATTCTGAGATGCGATGCCAGGGCAAGAGAGCTCGGAGGCGAAAAAGGGACTGGTTGCATCCGGAGAAAAGAAAAAAGATTTTTCATCGAAATTAATCAACATTTTCTGGGGAAATAAGACAGATGTCTGTTGGGCTCTGTGGAAAAAAGGAGATTGAGCAAGATGGCACCCTTGGGTGGGAAGGGGATCATGCAAGTGTGGTGGCATCTCCCAAAGTCCCATATGTGAGGACTGACTTCCTGCTTGTTCCTGGAGAACTTGCTTTACATTGGAGAAGCATCAGAAGTGAAAGTGGCCTGCTGGTGATTTTCATCCATACCATCTCTGTTATATGATACGGGGAGAGATAACAATGGTAGTGTGGTCTGGGTAACTGGATGTACAGATGAAGATGAAGTGTCCCTGATGAACATATGTGCCCTAAGTAGACCTAAAGGTTCCTTTTTCCAGCAGTGGTTTGATTGTTTGATTAGGTCACCAATGATGATAGATTAATTGCTAGGGGTATGAACTGTTCTCTCGTACCACATGATTATTCCCAGGAGAAGTGGTCAAAATGAAATTAAGAAGCAGCATGCATAGATTAGATTTAGTATACCTTTGGAGAGGGAACAACCCTGCATACAGAGAGTACAATATTTTTCTCAGAAAAAAGATGGTATTTATTCAAGATTGAGTTTTTCCATGGACATACATCTAATTGTTCTTTCTGATTATGGGCTGACTGGGTTTTGGGAACTCAGGATGGATAGGGATTGGCATGTGCTACAAGATGGCAGGCTGATGTAGATATTTTACAACAAAAAGAGGTAAGAGATATCCTCTTGGCTGCTTGGAGACAATATGTTGTGTGGAACGATATGGAGGACATGAATGCTTTGGGAGGCAGATAAGGCCTACATGAGGGATGTTTTAATAAAGCATGCCATGGCACATAAAGGAACAGGAAATGGAAGCGAGAGAGTTGAGGAAAGAAGTGGCTTTGTTACAGCAGCTTCACAAGGAGTGAGGCTCTGCCAAAATATATAAGAAACGTCTCGTGGCCAAGGCTAAGTTGGACACCTTGAAAATAGAGAACTGCTTGTCTTCTCAGGCTTACAAATGGAAACTACATGGACTAGTAACAGGGCAGGGAAACTCTTAGCCCGGCAGTTATGAAAACACTGAAGGATACTGAAGGAGTGGGTTACGGAGGTGGGGAGGAGAGTTTGTGCAAATGAGGATATCTGTCAGTTTAGGAAGTTTTATGAGAAGCTCTATGTTTCAGAAGGATCAGGAGATCTATAAAGAATAGCTGAATACCTGGCTTCAGCTAATATTCCTCAATTAAGCGATGATGATCTGGAGTATCTGAGTTGCTCAATAGAAGTGGAGCTCAAAGCTGCGATTAAGTCCATACCAAAGGGGAAAGCTGCTGGAGAAGATGGCTTCCTGGTAGCATACTGTCACTTACTTAGGGAAAGTCTCTCCTCCATGCTGACAAGAGCTTTTAATAAAGTTCAGAGGGGAATCTTCTCTTGTCCTCAATGTATCAGACAGGTATTGTCACTCTTCATAAAGAGGGGAAGACACTCAAGTATGATACAGAGATCTTTGCCAAGGTCCTGATTTGGTGAATTTCATGCGGATCAGATGGGGATCATCTCAGGTAGGTACATGTCAGGTAATGTGAGAAGAGTAATTAACGTACTCTAGGCCTTAAAGCAATGAAACTCGACACTGGGCTTGGTCACTGGTGTGCTAATCACCAATTTGTGTGTTAAGTGTAGTTACACTAGCACTTCTTGAGTATTTGAAATTACCTCTGTGGACTAAAAAGCTAAGAACATTTATTTTCACTTAGTTTTATGCACTGTGTTTGTGATTAAGAATTTACACATATTTGGGACTCTTTAGGACAAAACATTGGGATCAATGATTGAAATGTTCATCCCCCTATTGGTGTTACATCACTAGAGGGGTGAGTGTGTTTCTGGAGGTCCTTTTTCATAAACTGTGGTATTTATCTTGATATTTCAGCAGTCTCAGTGTCAGTTCTGGGTGTTTAGTTTTTCTTAAGGTTCTGTCCTTTTGGATAAGGCCCCCCCCCCCCCCCCCCAGATTCTGATATCAAACTCAGTTGTTATCATTCCAACACCATGATCCTGTAAAATGCATAACTGGCTATCGTACTTTATTTCACATACACATAAATAAATATTTCAAAATGAGAGCAATTTCAAAAACCAATTTCCTTCAGTAAATGGCTGCTTGGATATTGCCCACCCTTCCTGCACGGATGTGTCTGACTGCATCTGCCACTACTGCTAGTTACTGCTACTTATTACTTGTATGCTGCTACAAGGCTCTTTGCCGCCTCAGGAGCTGTTAGCCTAGGCAACCACCTGGTCTGTCTAATAGTTAAGCTGGCTCTGGGCAGCACCGCCAGATTATAAAACACAGCCGTAGATACTCAGAAGCGACGTAAACAGTTTATTTTACTTAGGCCGGGAGCCTTGGAGTTGGGCGCTACTTTCTATCTCAGATTTCCTTGTAAGTGTATTGTTGTTTATAGGTCACAGAAGTTTATTTTCTTTCAGCCTTCAGATCTATCTGCCTTTATAAGTGCCAGGGTCCCTGCTGCCTCTTCTTCTCCTTCCCATACTCCTGGGGTGGTGAGTTAGTGGGTCATTAATAGATAGCTTTGGGCTCTCAGCGGCCTTCTTCGTTCCTTGTTTTCCATTTCTTTGTGGGGTCCCTTACCCCTCCAAGTATGTTTGTATTAATTAAGCCCTCTCTATGTGGACTATAGGTGTCTCTTCCTATTGGATTGTTTTTCTTGTATATATTTTTTTCTTTGGTGGATTGTACACCTTTCTATACAAGCTTTGTTCTTGATGTAAATTTGAAAATTTCTTAAATAAGTATTTTAAAAAAAAAAGGAAAAAGCACAGCAAAGTCAGGTAAAGGGGGTCTTCTTTCTTCTTTCTCTCCTGGAAGGAGGAGGGTATGAGAAGGGATTGCCAGAAGGACATCCCTGGGCTCCTAGAACTGAGGACATAGGACAAGGCAAAGTCCCTCAAGAAGGGGACATAGACTTGTGAGCAGTAGAGTGGCCCCTGGAGACTCCTGGGAAGAGAAGTGAGGGGGGCTCCAGTAGCGTGCTACATGATTGCTGGTCCTCTGTCCTGAGACTCAAGGAGTGGCTCAGACAGATGTTAAGGGGATGAACTTTGGTTATATGAGGGCAATTATATAAGGGGTGGCTAGATTTCTATTGGACACCAATCTGAAAGTACTCATCATGGACTGATGGGACCTACTTCCAGTGTGGGTGAGCACAGGGCGGTGTTTGGGTGGAATATAGGTAGATTGTATCTTTACATGCGTACTTACTGAATAGGACTCATTGTGCGTGAGCTATGTGAGGTAATTTACACCTGCTTAAGAGATGGTCTAAAGGACTGCGATAATAGTTAAATGTGGCCACTTACACTAGTATTCTATAAAGTAAAATCCACATGGATTTGATGTTACAGACATAGGTGCCATTAATTTGTGTAAATCTAGGTGCTACTTACAGAATTGTTTTTTTTAAGTGCCATCAAGTCAATGCTGACTCCTGGCAACCTAGCAGACCCTGGGTTTTCTTGGAAGTAGATTGCCAGGCCTTTTCTTCTGAGGCAATGGAGGGTAAAGTGATTTGCCCAAGGTCACAAGGAGTGCCAATAGGAATCAAACCCAGATCTCCTGGGCAGTAGGCTACTCCTCCACACACTTACAGAATTACCTCCTATTTTTATTGAGGTTGTTAAGTATCTGATTTTTATCATTACAAATGTTAGTTGTAACTCACTTAGAAGATGCGGATGCGGGAGAGTGAGAGGGGGAGAAATCTTCCTCTGCCTATTAAATCTGTGAGTAACTTAAGTGATGGATGCCAAGTAAAAAGGGAGAAATCTTGGGAGGGGTTGAAGCTGTGTTGTAATTTCCATACTCCACTGTAGCTGCGGGGCGCTGTGTTTCTTTAAAGCGCATGTACGGTATTGTAATAAATGGCTAGCAGCTTGAAGAAAGGTTGATCAGCCATGAAATAAATGTTTCTGTGAGCTTCTTTGCCAAGCTTAAACTAATACTATGGTGATAATTAAATGTCTCTTTTATGCAGAATGTGGTTAGTGCTGTTCCTGGTTTTAGTTTTGAATCGGAAGCACACACTCCCTGAAGTGGCTTGGTTGTGAAATGCTGTCAATGCAACCTTCAGAAGTCACTGGCAGGCAGGAGATTTGAAACGGACTTTAGAGGAACAAACAATACTTAACAAGTATTTTGCACAAGTTCAAATATACAGTAGTTTTAAAAAGGGAAGAAGTCCCGTATTTTGCAGTATGGGATGGTGACGAGGTTGTTTTTTTTTATAACCAATGATGGTTGCGTTTAAAGCGGATATTTAATAAGGATAGTTATACTACTGAGGTCTTTTTCCTTCCCTTTTCCGGGATTTTTATGAGTTGTGTTTTTTTTTAAGAACCAATCACACTGGACTGCTTGATTGATTATCGGTGGATGTTTATTTTTTGGTATTAGCCATATTCCACCCTGAGATGTGGAGGGGATTGGTTAAGACTGTAACTAGTTGTAAGGTACTTATACGGAAACCATTATTGCTGGCGCAATATTCTGAGCTATCAGTCTTCATGTAAAGCTTGGGAACAGTTTTGCCGCTTGATTATCGAGTTACAAGGAAGCATAGAGCCACTAAAGACTCGGAGATTTCTGTCCTCTCAGAGAAAAGAATTATAAAGAACGAAGAGGTTATGACCACCTGGAATACTCTCATTTTGAATGATGGAAAAGCTGGTTGTGAGGAAGCTGTACAAGGTGGTAAACAACACCACAACGGCATTGATTATAGAGGTGTCAGTCCCAAGCAACTATTCTGTGAATCATGTTGAGAGGGAGAAGATCTCAAGTACTACGAAATGCAGCATTGGGTGCCACAGGCTTGATTGAGAAGAATTTCCAAGCACACCTTGACAAATTACCCATACATGTTACATTTTACGAGCTCCAGAGGGAGACTCTCTTTGGCACGATGCAAGTACTACGCCGAGCATTAGCAGTAAATTTGAGAGACTAAGATCATACTCCACATACCTTGGCTTAGGAATGAGGTTAATGACTGGCATGGTACGCGCAAACCTCACCCATTTGGAGAAATTGCCCTTAAAGAACCTCTGTGTGAAAAATGAGTGTTTGCATCGCCTGATTAACTGCGATTTATATCGTGACCTCTTATCCTTGAACTTCCTTTCCCATAGTAAATTTCACTTCTCATATTTTATTGAAACCCATCAAATATTTGAAAACTTTTATTTTAGTCTTTCTTTCCTTCCATGAGTACATTATTGGAGTGGAGTGGAGTGGAGCAGAGGAGAGGAGAGGAGAGTAGCTTACTGGTTAGAGTGGTGGGTTATGAACCAGGGAAGCCAGGTTCAAATCCCACCACTATTCCTTGTGGTCTGAGCAAATCAGTTTGCCTTCCATTGCTTCAGGTGCAAACTTTGGATCAGATCATGTTTACTAAGTCCTGCTAGTAACATGGGTTGGGACTGCATTACTAGTGCAGGGCATCAGTGCTAGATGGAGCGGGGTAGAGACAACTGTCACCCTCAATTTAGCGCAGTTTGTGGTGTTAATACCACCATGGGGAGCAACTACTTCCACTCTTAGTGCTGGGGTAGTTGTTCCCTGGCAGCACAGGGCCGTACACCACTTTTTAGCGCAGCCCCAAAAGTGCATGCTACCCTCATGCTCTCCGGATAGCATTCTTTGATAAACACGCCTCTTAGATTATACCTGGGGACAGTGAAATACCTGCTTTACCTAAATGTGATCTTGCCTTGTTGTAATCCATTCTGCGATTGAAAGAGTAGCATTTACGCGCTGATAATAAACTAAACTAGTGTTTTAACCCTTTTATAGGAGTTATTTTACAGGCCTTATGCCACAGTAACCATTTTCTGAAGCATTTACATTTGTTTCCTTTGGAAACCCCACCTTGAGTATGGTATTCGAAAGTGACCTATAGAGCGGCAATATTATCTACTTTTTCCTACTGATGACACCTGCAATGCATATGTAACAAGATGGATAATTATTTCCATTAGGATGGGATTTTTTATAATGTCAAAGGGAGGACAAGAGCTGTGGAAGGTTGGTTGGAATACTGATGGGTGGATGAAAGAGAGAGAGGGAATGCTTGTCACTGTGTCTGTGATCAAGGCCCTGGAAGAGTGTTTTTGGAGGAATATTTGGAGTTTAAAATGAGAGTCTGAGTGGCATTATGTATGGACAGAATGAATTTCAGGGGTTTTAATTTATTTTTCTAGGTTTTATGAACAATTATGGTGTGTCAGTATAGTGAGAGTCGGAGGAGCTGGAGTGAGGAAGAATGTTTGACAGAGGTAGATTGGCACATTGAATGACTTCATATTGAATCTGACCAGAATACATTTTTTTAGTGTGTTATTTGAATATTTTTTAGAATAGTTTGTTGGGGAGGTGTTTAGGGACCGGGACTAGGATAGGCAGAGGTGATCCAAAGAAGCCCTGCTGAAGAGCTGAGTGCTGAGTTCCTGTCTGATCTCGTCAGAGGAGAACATCCCAGCGTCCACATTTCAGAAAGGAAGAGGAGATTTCCTGGGCCCCAACGAAGAAGACAACATGGATAAGTACAGGACTGAACTGACAAATGCATTTATTTGAGCTGAAATAGGAGGTACTTATAAAAGAAAAGACATCCTGGACACAATGGGGGTTATTCTGAGCCACAAATAGTGAGGATGGACGGCCCAGCGGTCCGTGGCTTCTCCTGTCCCAAATAACTTCCCCACCGGTTGTGCAGGGAAGTTAGATGGGGGCGGGGAATGGGCAGCACAGGGGTGGAGAGTGGGCAGACAATGGGCGGTTGCCGGTCCTGGACGTACAGGGCCGATTCTAATGTCGGCCCTGTACATCTAGGGCCAGCGAAATGTCCGTGAAAGTTATTCCACCTCCGAGGTGGAATAACTTCCCTGGACGTTTTTTTTTAAGCTGCTGGGGCACAGATGGGGCAGGCGGAGGCCAGATAGGGGTTGGGCTGCGGGGAATAAGCACTTTAACAGGGCGGCTTGGTGCCGCGGCTCCATTTAAAAGCCCTGACTGAGTTAGCTGGGTGCAGTCCTGCATGTGCAGGCCGGACAGAATCACTGTCCCAGCCTGCACGTGCAGGACTGTTTGTAATTCTGATCCTGTGGGGCTAGATGTTCCCCGCGGTTTCAGAATCGCGATCCCTTATGTTTATGTTTATTAAAACTTTATATACCGCCCAATACAAAATAGCATCTGGGCGGTTTACAATACATAAAAGCAATTAAAAGGAAGGCTGCGGAAAAAGAAACAGAAAAGGAACGCCATAAAATCAAAGAACAGGGATAGAAACAGATGGCAGTCAGGGGATACAGAAAGGCAAACATGAAGGGAGGGAAGGGAGCACATAGACAAAACAGAGAGGCTCAGGAAAGAGGAATTAGGAACTAGCATAGGTTAACTAAGTAGGAGAAGAGGGTGGGGCTGGAAGGGGAAGGTTGAGGCAGACATGAAGGGAAGGGGAAGACATTGACAACACACAAGGTGCAGGAAGGAGGGTTTAAGGATTTGACATGATTAGTCCTGTGACGAAGAAGAGGACGGAACTGGAGGAGGGAGGTTAAAAGCAGAACAGAAACTGTGAGTTTTCAGCTTGGCTTTAAAGGATTGATAGGAGGTCTCTAAACGTAGGGAGTGGGGGAGTGAATTCCAAAGCCTTGGACCGAGAAAGAAGAAAGCAGAAGATCGAGTTAATTCTAAGTGTGCTTGAGAGGGAGGGGGAAGAAACATACGATTAGCGTGGATGGAACGTAGGGAACGGTGAGGAGTATGAAGACGAACTTGATCAGCAAGATACAAGGGGACACCTGAATGGATCACCCTGTGAACAAAGATAAGAACTTTAAATTGGACACAAAAGGGAACAGGAAGCCAGTGATAGTGTATTAACAAGGGAGTGACGTGATCAAAACGAGAAGCGTGAGAGAATACGAACAGCAGTGTTTTGGACCCGTTGAAGACGACAAATTTGTGATTGGGGAAGCCCAGCAAGACAGACATTACAATAGTCAAGACGCGACATAACAAGGGAGATAAGCAGGGTGGCCAAAGAGGAAGGGGTAAGGAAAGGGCGTACAGTACGAAGTTGTCTTAAAGTGAAGAAAGAACGCTTAACCACAGAAGAAATATGTTCTTTAAAAGACAGGGAAGAATCCAAAGTTACACCCAAGTACCGCATAGAAGAAACAGTGGGTATAGGTGAAGAGGAAAACGTTGGGGAGAGGTTGGGGGGGGGAAGAACCAAAGGTGAACCAGATAGCTGAAGTTTTTGCGAGGTTAATGTGCAGAAAGTTGGTCGAAAGCCAGGAGGCAACGGAAGAGAGACAGGAGTTAAAGGCAGTGATGTCAGGTGCAGCAGAGTCAGTGTGAAAGAGGAGAAAGATGTCGTCAGCGTAGAAGTGGGCAGAGACACCGTGCTGTTGAATAAGAAGAGCAAGGGGGGCCAGAAACACATTAAAGAGAAGGGGAGCAAGAACAGAACCTTGGGGAACACCGCATGAAAGGGGGGTTGAAGGTGAAGACCCAGAACCAGTGTGAACCGAGAAGGAGCGACTAGACAGGAAGGAGTGAAACCAACGGAGGACCCGGCCAGAGAGGCCGGCATCTTGAAGACGAGATAGGAGAGTGCGATGATCAACCAAGTCGAAAGCGGCGGAGAGGTCTAGTGAAACAGCAAGAGAGAGTAAACCACGGTCGTGAGCAATGTGCAGATCGTTAAGGAGGGAAAGAAGAACAGATTCTGTGCTGTGACCTGGGCGAAAACCGGATTGACGGGGGTGAAGAGTGAAAGAGACCTCAAGGTGAGAAGAGAGTTGAGAGAAGACTAGTTTTTCCAAAAGTTTAGAGAGAAAAGGGAGGTTGGAGATGGGGCGCCAGCTGGAGGGAGAGGAAGGATCAAGGGAGCAGTTCTTCAGAATAGGACGGACAGAGGCGTGCTTCCAAGGAGAAGGAAAAGTACCAGAGGAAAGACTAGAGTTAAACAGTGAAAGAATAAAGGGAGACAGAGCAAGAGAGGGCTCAAGTAACCAAGCAGAAGGAATGGGATCAGCGGGGCAAGAGGTTTTACGGGTAGACAAAAAGACCTTAGAGAGAATAGTGGGAGTGATAGGCTCAAAGGAAGACCAGTGATGTGAGAGAGGAGGAAGGGTGGAGGGGAAGCGAGCGGAGTGGGAGAGGGGGGTGTCACAGAGGGGGGAGGGGATAGGGGAGGGGGGCAAGAAGGAAAAGAAAGACGAAGAGACTGAACTTTAGAAACAAAGAAAGTAGCCAGAGAAGAGGGATCTGGGATAGAAGGAGCGGAAGAAGGGTAGGGGAGGAATGAAGAGTGGAAAGAGAGCGGAGGATGGAATGTAATTGGCGGGAGGAATTTGAAGAAGTGGTGATGAGATTTGAAAAATAAGTCTGTTTGGCGGAATAAAGGAGGGAACGGTAATGACGGTGAGCAGAACGGAAGGAAGCTAAGGTAGAAGGGTCTGGGTGTTTACGCCATATACGCTCAGCTCGGCGAAGATACCTACGGTGAAGGAAAAGTCCTGAGTGAAACCAAGGGTGACGAATAGAACGGTAGGGACGACGGGAGGGTTGTAGAGGGGCAATGGTATCGAGGGCAGTAGAAAGGGTCGTGAACCAGGAGTTAGCCTGGGAATCAGGTGAGAGAAGAGGAAAATCTGGGGGGAACAGAGTGTCAGAGATAGGGAACTGATGGAGAGTATCAGGAGTGATACGCCGGGAAGGATGGGAAGGAGACTTGGGAGAGAAAACTGAGGAAGAAGAAGGATATGGAAGAGAAAAAAGGAGACATGAATGGTCTGTCCAAGGGAGGGTAATAGAGGAAAGAGAGGAAGGGGAGAAAGGGGAGCATTGAGGGGAGATAAGTAGGTCCAAAGAATGACCAGCAGAATGCGTGGGAAAGGAGACAGATTGAGCTAGAGAAAGATCGGACAGAAAAGTCAAGAAACTACGATCCCGGGTGGTAGAAGGGGAGTCCACATGGACGTTAAAATCGCCTAAAATCAGAAGGTGAGAGTACAGAAGAGTGGCTTCAGAAATTGTGGCAAGAAGGGAATCCCAAAGCTGGGAAGATGAAGAGGGTGGAACATAGACTAGGAGAAAATAGAGGGGAGAAGACGAACCTAAACGGAGAAGTAAAGATTCAGGATAGTGCAGAGCAGGGGAGGTGAGCTCCTGGAAGGGAAGAGAGGAGCGGTATAAAACGGCAATCCCTCCGCCACTCCTGCCCCGGCGAGGGGTAGATAGAGCGGAGTAGCCAGGGGCCAAGCAGCGGTTTAGAAGTGGCTCCTCGCCATCTCGCAACCAGGTTTCGGTGAGAAAGAAAGCATCAAGAGTATATTGGGAAAGGAGATCTTGGACCAGGATGGTTTTTGAACGGAGGGAACAGCAATTCAGAAGGGCAAGCTGTAAGAGCAGAAGAGACTGAGGGGATGAGAGACATGGAGAATGGCTAGCGCAGGGAACCAGGTTAGAAGGGGTTCGAGAGTGAAAATTGAGGTAGACAGGAGCTGAGGAGATAGGAGAGCGCCAGTTCCAGTGTACTGGAATTGCAGACATGGTGAGAAGAGACCAAATTAAAAGAAGGGGAAGAAGTGCAGGGGTAGAGCCGCTGAGCAACTTACCGCAAAGAGAGGGGGCCCAGGAGGCCGGCACACCGGTAGCAGAGAAAGAGGAAGGACGCACGGGTTTAGCTGGAAATGCTGGGGAATGATTCACCACCCGAACGTGCTCCGCACCTCCGCCTCCGGAGTCGCCCCAAGGAGCTCGCCCAAGGAGCAGGTCCTGCTCCTTGTGCGCGCTCCTTCGGCACGCGACTGCGGCGCACGCCCCTGCGGCACTACACGCCGCACCGGAGGTGCTTTTATGGAGGATGGTGGCTCCCCAAGGAGGCGCGGGCGCGTGAAGCGCGTGAAGCGCGTCCGCGTCACTTCCGGCGCTCCAGGAAGAAGGACCAATCAGGAGAGGTTGGGGGAGGTACCTGGGTGAGAACAGAGGAGCGGGTGAGACACGTTCAACGCAGGCAGCTGGCACAGAGAATGCAGGCTACACAGTCAATAACACAATACAGCACAGGTAGGGAGGCAGCAACAGGCAGGACGCCGCACCGGACGCCTTCTGTGCGTCCGGGACAGAATCGGGCCTAATATGTTGTTGTAAATTTGCCTTTAATGACATATATATATTATATTAATATAATATTTACCTGTAACTATATCTTGTACATACTACACATACTTACCAGTATTGAGGTTTTTGAAAAATAAATACACTTTTGTAATTTCTGAAAGCTCCTATCCTATCTTTAAATTTATAGTTTTTATATCCCGCCTGTGATCCTGTTAAAGAAATTCCAGGACAATCTAGGTATTCTTCAACACTTGGGCTCTGTTAGGGTAAATGATGAAACATTCCTTCAGTTCACAGTATACATTAATATCCGGGGAAGCCAACCATTATACTGCTCCCAGAGTATTTCTCGGTGGTTGCACATATATCAGGGGTCAGCCTGGGAGTCCTAAATATTAGACCAACTAGTGACTTTGAGCAAGTAAAGGCAGTAGAGAAAAAGGCTGTCAGACAGTTCTTAATGCCACACCCTTAGATATCAGAGATTGGTTGGACTCACTTAAAAGAGATTGCTGGGACCAGGATCGTACCAAGCTAAAAATGCGCCTTGTGCAACTAATGTATCTGGTGCCTCCTTCCACCGAGCCACTTTCAGTAACTCAGTCTTTTAGAGATTCCTGGAAGTCCAGTGATAATGTCAGCGCCCCCTTCCTTGCTTGCACCCTGTGCGGCCGCACCGCTCGCACAGCCCTTGGTAGAGCTCTGGCTGTGACATTGTTTACAGCAACCCAACAGCTAACTAGCCTGCTAGCTATCAAGCCTCCTCTGTAGCTAATCCATTTTTTGCAAGTTTATCTGCTCCAGGCTTTCTGGCTCAGTTTGAGGCCCACGGGTCCCGTTCACTTCTGGTTGCTATTCCAGCTGTGGGAACGGCTTCACTGCAAACTCCACTTCCAGCTCCCACTTCAGCTCTTGCACAAGAACAGCTCCTGATGTTTGGGTACTTAGCCTAAGCAGAGGGCGCCCCAGGCCTGGCCCAGCCTGAACACCAACACTCAGGGCACCATCTGAGATGATTTCTCCTAGATCTTTTTTGTTCCACAGTTTCCAGTTCTTGTGCTTTAGTCAGTTTTTCTACAAGTTGTAAATTTATGTATTTATTTTATATATTTGTTAGTTGCCCTGTTTTTTTGAAGAACATAAAATACAAAAAACATTAATGGCCCAATATAGTTATGCCCCTAAGCCAGCCTCTTTGAAAATTTACTAGGTTGAGTGGGAGGCAACACAGGTAAATGGAGCTCACTCTGAGGAGAAGGAGGTTACCAGTGGTGTGCCCTAGGTGTCGTTGGTCCGATACTTTTTAACATCTTTGTTAGTGATATAGCGGAAGGGCTGTCGGGTAAGGTTTGACTCTTTGTAGATGATACCAAAATCTGCAATAGAGTAGACATCTAGGAAGGTGAGGAGGGATCTAGTTAAGCTTGAAGAATGGTCTAGAATTTGGCAGCTGAGATTTAATGTTAAAAAATGCAAGGTCATGCATTTGGGCTGCAGCAATCCAAGGGAGCAATATAGTATAGGGGGTGAAGTACTTTTGTCCACTAAAGAAGAGCGGGACCTAGGCATGGTTGTGTCTGACGATCTTAAAGTAGCTAAACAGGTAGAAAAGGCAACAACAAAAGCTAGAAGGATACTTGGGTGCATAGGAAGAGAAATGGCCAGCAGAAGAAAGGAGGTGATAGTGCCTCTGTTTAAGTTTTTGGTGGGACCTCATTTGGAGTATAGTGTGCAATTCTGGAGACCGCACTTTCAAAAGGATATAAACAGGTTGGAGTTGGTGCAGAGGGTGGCTAATAAAATGGTTAGTGGTCTTTGTTATAAAGAATATGAGGACAGACTTAAGGATCTTAATATGTGTACTTTAGAGGAAAAGCAGGATAGAGGTGATATGATTGAGATGTTTAAATACGTCCATGGCATAAATGTACAGGAGGAGAGCCTCTTTCGATTGAAAGCAAGCTCTGCTACGAGGGGAACACAGGATGAGGGTGAAGGAGGATAGACTCAAGAGTAATATGCAGAAATATTTTTTTTACAGAAAGCGTGGTAGATGCATGGAATAGTCTCCCAGTGGAGGTGGTAGAGATGAGGACAGTATCTGAATTCAAAGAAGCATGGGACAAACACAGAGGATCTCTAAAGAAAAAAAAGGGACTGTTGTAGTGGTTGATATGGAAGGACAGACTAGATAGGCCATGTGGTCTTTTTCTGTCATCATGCTTCTATGTTTTTATGATTAAATGTCTAAACCTTTTGTTAAAATTTCACTAAACTCCTAAATTTAGGAGCATAAAAAGTGGATGATAACTGGGGCAGATTTAAGGGAGGGGAAATAAGTTAGGAGCTTAGCACTGATGTTCAGCATTAGACACCTAAATTAGGCTCATAAACCATAGGCAAATGAATGGCAGGCCTAAATTTAGGAGTATGAATTTTAAAGGGAAGGATATTCAGCGGCAGTGGCTAGCTCTTGTAAAGCGGCTAGCCATTGCCGCTGAAGTCTAACCCCGGATATTCAATGCCGGGGCCATATGCATCCACTAGTACTGAATATCTGGGTTGCCGCAGAACCTGGAAGCTAACCGGGTAATGGCTCACTACTGCAGGGGTTGCTGCTTGTTTGTTTAGATTTGTCAGCGGCATTTGATACTGTGGATCATGTCCTTCTTCAGAGGCTGTCCCGATTGGGGCTGCAAGGCTCTGTCTTATTGTGGTTTGTTTCGTACTTAAAGACCTGTAGGTAGTATGTGGAGTGGGAAAGGGTGAATTCAGGTCTGTAGTTCTTGGACTGTGGACTTATTCAGGGGTCAGTGCTTTCTCCGCTGCTTTTTAATGTGTTTATTCATCCACTGACAGTCATCATACAGCAGTTTGGGGTTTTGTATCATCTGTTTGCAGATGATATTTGGTTGGGCCAGAAGTGGAGGATAATCAGGGGTCAGTACTGCTTAGACTAGCAGACTGTCTGCAGGCAATTGCAGCGTGGTTGCAGGCATCTACATTGAAGCTGAATATTCAGAAATCTGAATATTTATGGTTTAGTTGTCTTCATAGAGGTCTGACCTTTGTGTCAAATATTCAGTTGACTCGGCAACGCATAGTGCGGAATTTGGGCGTAGTATCTGATGAGGGATTATCTTTCCATGCTCAGATTTCATCGGTATTTTAGGCCTCTTTTGCCATTTTACGGTTGCTCCGTCAGGTGTGCCTACTGCTGGAGGTGCGCGATCTTGCTACTTTGGTTCATTCTCTTATTACGCCTCAATTAGATTATTGTAACACTGTTTATGCTCGGCCTCTGAAGTATCAGCTTCAAGAGGCTGCAACTTGTGCCGAACATGGCTGCTCAGTTTCTAATATTTTTGAAAGTACAAGATCACACTATTTCTATTCTAGCGGCTCTTCACTGGTTGCCTGCAGGGGCGGCCCAAGGGGGGTTCGGGGCCAAGTGTGGAGATTAATTGTGGGGCCTCATTTGCATAAATATTTGCATAATGTTAACATGCATTTTTAGTAAACATGCCTCTTAATGAGTGTCTGGATAAAGAAAGACTAACAGATTTCTATGTTACTATATTCCAGTGCCAACCGCCAGGCCCATTAGGAAGTACTATAAACACTGACCATTTAGAACTCATAGCAAATGCACCATATCATAACAGCTCTGCCAGGACTCACAAAGCACCAAACCCTACCTATCAAAAGGCAACACTGCAAATATTAAACCAATACATCTCAGAGAATAACAATACATCTCCTACTGGGGAAAGAGAGCAAGTGGCACGGTCAAATAGAAACTACATGAACAGAATACCTCAGCTTGGTTAAAATGCAGAACATAGACCGTCACCAAAGAACAAGGGATCACAATTTAGAAATAGGAAGACAATAATTAAACTGGGAACCCCAAAAGCCAAACTTGGGATGTACAACAACACCAGAGAAATAAAACTATAAATTAATTTCCTCTTGTACTAAAAAAAATACAAAAGTCGTTAACGATGCACATTTCCCAGAGCTGAGATATTCCAGTTACCGTAATAAATTCAAAATAAAAAAGTATTTTTCTGCCTTTTGTTGTTTGTGCATTTTCTTTTTCAGTTGCAATTGCTCCAGCCACTTTCTTCTGGTTTCTTCGTTTCTTCTGCGAGCTATCCATTTGTCCTTTCTTCTCTTTTAGATTTTTTTCCATTTTCTTTCTCTATATCTGCTTTAACATACTGATCGTTTCCCTTTTGCTCTTTCCCCCATTTCTTTCCTTATTCCTTTATCATCAACTCCTTTATCATCCATCCTTCCATTCTCAATCCCCACTTACTCTCCCAATATCCGGCCCATCGTAGACTTTTCTTCCCTCCCACACAAAATATCTTTTCCCCTCTCCATTCTCATTCCCCATCCCTTTCTAGTCCTCCCCCAAAATCAGCTCCCTTATAGTTCTAGACCCACCCAGCATCCGCTCCCTTCTAGTCCCAGTCTCCCAAGCCTCACCATCAGCCCATTTCCAGTCCTAGCCCCCCATATGCTCTTTTCCAGTTCCATTCCAGCCCCCCATCAGCCCATTTCCAGCCCTATTCCAACTCCCATCAGCCCGCTTCCAGTCCTATTCCAGCCCATCACCCATTTGCAGTCCATGTTCCCCCCATCTAGTCCTATTCCAGCTCCTCATCAGCCCATTTCCAGTCATAGCTCTCCATATGCTCTTTTCCAGTTCCATTCCAAGCTCCCCCATCAGCCAATTTCCAATCCTAGCCCCCTCATCAGCCCACTTCGTCCTAGTCCAGCCCCCATCAGCCCATTTCCAGTCCTAACCTCCCCGATCAGCTCATTTCCAATGCTAGCCCCCCATCAGTCCATTACCAGTCCTAGCCCCCCCCCATCTGCCCATCATAATCCTAACCCACACTGTCTCTCCCCTCTGTCCAGCATTTATCCCCGTCTGTTCAGTATGTCCCCCTGTCTCTTCCCTTTGTCCATGTCAGCCCCCCTTCCTCCCTCCCTCCCTCCATCTCGCCATGTCAGCTCTCCCCTCCCTCCCTCCATCCATCCATGTCAGCCACTTCTCTCCTTGTCAGCCCCCCTCTGTCCGTCAGCCCTCCCTCCCTCCCTCTCTCCATGTCAGCCCCCCTCCATCCCTCCCTCCCTGTCAGTCCTCCCTCTGTCCATGTCAGCCCTCCCTCCCTCTCTCCATGTCAGCCGCCCTGTCCATGTCAGCCCCCCTCCATCCCTCCCTCCATGTCAGTCCTCCCTCTGTCCATGTCAGACCTCCCTCCCTCTCTCCATGTCAGCCCCCCTGTCCATGTCAGCCCCCTCCATCCCTCCCTCCATGTCAGTCCTCCCTCTGTCCAAGTCAGCCCTCCCTCCCTCTCTCCATGTCAGCCTCCCGGTCCATGTCAGCCCCCCTCCATCCCTCACTCCATGTCAGTCCTCCCTCTGTCCATGTCAGCCCTCCCTCCCTCTCTCCATGTCAGCCCCCCTGTCCATGTCAGCCCCCCCTCCATCCCTCCCTCCATGTCAGCCCCCTCTGTCCATGTCAGCCCCCTCCCCCTCCCTGTCAGCCCCCATCCATCCATCCATCCATCCATCCGTGTCAGCCCCCCCCTCCCTCCATGTCATGTTAGCCCCGTTGCAGGTTCCCTGCCCCCTCCTCCCCTCTCCCTGTCTGCCTGCTACTGCCCTGTTCTTCTTCTGCAGCTGTGGCTCTCTGCCTCTTAGGGAACCGCAGCTGAGCCTGTGAAACAGTTGCGGAGCCTTCCTGTCTCTCGACGGGCTCCATGCAGCATTGTCCCGCCTCCAAAGGAAGTGGTAAACAACTTCCTTTGGAGGCGGGACAATGCTGCACAGAGCCCGTCGAGAGACTGGACGGCTCCGCAACGGTTTCACAGGCTCAGCCACTGTTCCCTAAGAGACAGGGAGCTGCGGCTGCATTAGAAGGGAAGCGGTGAGTTTGCTGCTGCCGAGAAGCGGACTCGGCAGCGGCAGCAACTTGTGCGCTTTTTTTTTTAACAGCGGAGTGAGGCGACCCCCGCTAAATCCTGTGGCGACCCCCATGGGGGTCGCAACCCACAGGTTGAGAACCGCTGGTCTAAGCTAAGAGGGAGGAGTGGCTCAGTGGTTGGGACAGGTTACCTCAGGCTGGAAGGCCAGGGGTTCAATTCCCACATGGGGACAAGCAACCTCAGGCCAGAGGGACTGGGGTCTCTAGTCCCATGGCCACTCCTTGTGGCCTTGGGCAAGCCACTTAACCCTTCATTGCCTCAGGTACACTTAGATTGTGAGCCCTTTGGGAACAAGGGAATAAAAAGTACCTGTTAGTATACATGTAAACCACACTGATTCTAGAGTGTGGTATAAAAAAGAAATATATAATAATAATAGAATGTGTGGAAAAAATGCAGGCACATCCAGGTGTGGACATCATTTCACAAACCTGGACGTGCCCAATATGGATGTCTTTGGGGGCATCTACCTAGATAGCCCCAGAATGGTATTACAGAAGCTAGGCATCTAGGATAGTGTAATGGTTAGAGTAGCTGGCTAGAAACAGGATATCCTGGGTTCAATTCCTGCTGCTGTTGTAGACATTGGGCTGAGTGAGTACATTATTCTCTATACCCTCTGGATATTTTTCTGCTAAAAACAAGCACTTTTCAGATACCTGTTTGTGTCTCAGAGCACGACACCAGACATCCATGACGTTTCTGTGATCAGCCGGTTCTGTGCTAGACAGTCTGAGGCTAGTATTTAAAGGCAACATCTACTAACCAGATAAGTGCCTTCGAGTCTATTATTCAGTGGCACTGCGTTATCTCTGACCACCTCAGCACTGTGGAGGTGGAGCTGGGGCAGAGCCAGCAGTGATTCTGGGCACCAGCCAAAGAGCTATCTTAAGTGGTATGAGGACTACTGATCTGGAAGCAGCTAAATATCGCCGGTGCCGGACACTGCCGCTGAATATCTGGAGTTTTTTACCCATAATGGCTTGCATTTAAAAAGGAAAAACGCTGACTGTCGCTGGTTGAATACTGAACACCTCTCTTCTCTGTTTTCTTAACTTCTGGTTGTGCAGCTCCCATCCTATGTGGGTGCTGGTATAGATAATAATGGTTCCTAAAACATCTGCAGGCTGTACCCAGTGTTCTACAGTTTCCCTTCTTCAAATCTTAGGGTTTTCTTTTTTTGTAACTCTCATTCATCAGACAGGCCTTGAAGCATGCAGTGCTTACCACATTTATACATTTCTTCATTATCCTCTTCCCATAACTGCAACATTACTGAACGAGCATGACAGCAGGATTAATGAAAAGTGCTACTTGTTGATTCTTTGGGATTTCCTGGTACTCTAGTTGTTTATATAGCAGTCGTATAGGCTTTTTCTTCAAGAAGAGACTACATTCAGTAGACACCACTCATCCAGAATTTTAAAATGACTTTTTAGACCAATAGGATCCTATAATTATAAACTTTGTTTGACCCTATCTAACTTCTGATCAATGTCCCAGTGTCCTGTGCAACAATATCTATAACATCAATATTCCAAAGGACTTACGGTACTCTTGTAACTTTGGAAGTTATGTGGAGAAGTTCTTTGCTTTCCAAATCCAGCTCCTCTGACCAGATAACTTTTGATTATATAAGTTGACAAATGGCCAAAATTAATGTAAATAAAATAGGGTAGATTGAAGGGGGTGGGGGAGGAAGGCCAAAGGTTGTATGGATAACGGTGATAACACAGGTACACTACCAAAAATCTGCCTCCAGTTTTGCAACTGATTCCTATAGATTTTGGGGTGCTGAATCCAGGAAAAATAGCCAAAATGTTCCATCACGTCACGTTTTCTTGCAAAATTAGATTTCTTACCCATATAAGGAATGTTCACATAATTTCTATTTAGCCGACTGCAGTTTATTTTCTTGGCCCAAAATAGAGGTTGTAATGGTTAACTAACTAGAAACACTCCCTCATGATATTTTAGAGTGTTTTGTATTCATTTTATACATTAACAGGACAATTGGGAGGAGGGGGGCTAAATCCAGTACCTCGCGCTGGCGCATGTTCTTTCCTGTTCGCCTTGCCTCGTTCGCTCGCTCAAACACGGTGGTTGCGACATGAACGTTCCTGTCAAATTTCAGTTTCTTGCAAGTTCATTATTACCTTTTGTTTGCTCAGTCGTAATCCAGCTTTATTCCGAAGTGGTTCACTACAGTTGTAGTTTGCAGTGCTGTGTATTTGTGATGGCTCACAGAGCCAGAGGTTGCGTCAACTCTCCGGACAGTTTTTGTTTTATTTGTGGGGAATATACCGTGAAAAAGCGGCAGAGGAACATTTCTGCATTTATTAAAAAAGTATATTTCGCCTATTTCGGTTTTAAGTTAGGCGATCAAGACAAACCGTGGGCTCCTCACAAAGTGTGCAAGACATGTGAGGAAGATCTACGCTTATGGATGAAAGGTAAAAAAACAAGCATTTCGTTTCGGAATACCTATGATGTGGCATGAACAAAGAGACCACAGCAGTGACTGCTATTTTTGCTCTTGCATTGTGAAGGGATACAACTTAAAAAATAAGAACGTAATAAGTTACCCCAACCTTCCCTCAGCAATTAGGCCTATGCCTCATAGCAACGAAGTACCTGTGCCTGAACCACCAAAATCTTTGGATCATATTTGTGTGGACGGTTCTGATCATGATGAGACTCATCAGATGGTTTTTCCCGATGAGTCCAGTACTTCCGAGTTTGAAACTGAACCAGATCCGAAACCTGAACTTTTCTCTCAAGCTGAATTGAATGATTTAGTCCGGGATTTAGGACTCCCAAAAGATGCTGCCCAACTGCTAGGTTCTCGGCTTAAACAGAAAAATCTATTGTCACCAGGAACAACTTTTTATTGGTACCGCAACCGCGAGACACAATTTTTGAAGTATTTCAGCAAAGAGGAAGATTTGGTATTTTGCAACGATATATACAGAGTGATGGAAAAATTTAAACTCAAGTATGATCCTGCTGAATGGCGGCTGTTCATTGATTCGTCAAAAGACAGCATAAAAGGTGTTCTTCTTCATAATGGCAACACATTCGCTTCAGTTCCTATTGCTCACTCTGTTATTCTCCAAGAAAAATACGAGAATTTGGCCCTGATTCTTCAGAAGATTCGTTATGATGAGCATAAGTGGATGATTTGTGGAGACTTTAAAATTCTATCCATGCTATTAGGGCAGCAATCCGGTTTCACCAAATATCCCTGCTTCCTTTGCTTGTGGGATAGCCGGGCCCGCGACCTACACTGGGGGAAAAAAGACTGGCCAATTCGGGAGTATTTGAGACCCGGTGAGAAAAATGTTCTTCATGAGAGCTTGGTACCTCGTGATAAAATTCTATTACCACCTCTCCACATTAAGTTGGGTCTCATTAAGCAATTCATCAAGTCCCTTCCAAAAGATGGTGAGTGCTTTCGGTACCTTTGCTCAAAGTTCCCCCGACTTTCTGAAGCAAAGCTAAAGGAAGGAGTGTTTGTTGGCCCTGATATAAGGAAACTCATTTCAGATGGAGCATTCACTGAAACGATGTCTGAGAAGGAAAAAGAAGCCTGGGATTCCTTCCAGGATGTTGTTCTCAAATTCTTAGGGAACAGGCGGGATGAGAACTATAAGGATATTGTTGCCAGGATGCTCAATGCCTTCAAAGAACAAGGCTGTAACATGAGCCTGAAAGTCCATTTCTTGCACTCCCATGTGAACTACTTTCCCGAAAACTTGGGGGCGTACAGTGAAGAACAAGGTGAAAGGTTTCACCAGGACATCAAGGACGCAGAGAGAAGGTACCAAGGAAGATGGAACACCACTATGATGGCTGATTTCTGCTGGTTGCTGCTGCAGGAAACCCCAGATGAAAAATACGCCAAGCAGCGCACCAAGAGAAGCATTCGGGGAAGAAGAAACGGGCCCACCAGGAGATTGATTGACCCAAGAATGACTTTAAAATCTAAACTGTGTTGACAAATATCGTGTTTTTACTAAACTTTGAAATAAAAATTTGCTAGTTATTACCACAGTGTCGGATCTCATTTATTAGAATTTTATTTTCACACCATCGGGTGTTTGTCTTCATGTATTGCAATGGTGCAGTTTGCGTTTTCTATTCTTACATACATACCTGTACAACATTTTTTGCACATTTCTTTGCTTTGCTTTGTGTCTAACCTCGCTCTTATATGCTCAATGTTTGTGCACATGTATGTGGCTGTTTTAAGTGCAGACAATTTTGCTACCATCACAGTGTGTTTTGTTGACATTACTCTATTCTTATGTGCTGCCTTGTTACAATTTTCTTTATTCTTATTTGAATAACTACTAAACAATTAGTATAAAGAATTCATCCAAGAAACTTTTATCTCGATCGCACTCAATCTGAAACGTTCACCTCAAACTGCTAACCCAATGTAGCAAAAAATCTGTACGTGATGGAGCAAATTGGTTACCAGATTTGGATTCAGCGCACCAAAAAACGTAAAAATCAATCGAAACATTAGAGGCAGTTTAAAAAAAATTTTTTTTAGTGTACCTGTGTAATCAACCACTATCCAAACAAGGCTAAACATAGAAATCCTAACTTTCTATGGATACTGTTTTGTACAATATCTTGACTGGATCTACACATGAGGATATCAGTAAATTATTTATATACTTTTATGCAATTGCTGCCCTGTGGAATTTTATAATGCTTTTTGGGAGTGTTTGATCCACAGAAATAGGTGTCTATAACATTGCTCTGGGTATGTGCATATCCTCTCAGCACGGGCATACGTGTTCCTGTGGCCCAAGGGTTTCTGCTTCCCTAGGCAGAAGCCCCAGCTGTGCCGCCCCCCTCCCCCTCCGATCCACACTGCCAACGATTCCGTTGGTGGGATGGCTTGGCTTGATGCGGTAGCAGCCAGCGGCAGGCCATGTGCTTCGGCACACATGACCTGCTGCTTCTGATCCCCCAGTGTTGCAACTTCCTGTTGGAGGGGTGTCAGAAGCAGCAGGCCATGTGTGCCGAAGCACATGGCCTACTGCCCACAGAGGTCTGCCACCCTAGGCAGCTGCCTAGACCACTTAGTGGAAGGGCTGGCCCTGTATCTATCCACACAAACGTAGATGGATCATTGTAAATGTCTGGGATTTAGGCATGATGGCTCATACGTTGCCGTCACAGCCCTGTTATAAAATTGCTCTGCCTGAGGGTAATTTTATAAAGCCTTTTCCACATATAAAACCATGCGTCATACAAGGAAGATAGCTCTTAGAAAACTGCGTATGTGCACACATTTACTCCTTCTTCAGAGCACGGGTAAATTGGTGCAAGTGAACTTGTGCAATAATAGGGATAGTTTTGGGTGCCTTTTTTATAAAGAGACATAGGTGTAAAACATGCTTTTTTAGATCTTTCACATAGGCGCCCAGTTTTGAAATTGCACTCCAACATAGTGTAAGAGGCCTGGAGAGGCTAAACCTTCCCAAAACCCAGAATGGCAGGCAGACGCAGGAGCTCATGCATGCGTTGTAGACTGAGAATCAGGTAGGCACTAGGACAGACCCTGAGTCAGGAACAATGAGTGGGGAAAGAGGCGAGTGTGGGATGAAGGGGTGGGAGGCAGAAGGAAAAGAGGAGCATACAGAAGCGAGCATTGGTTAGTTGGGGTAGGAAGGAAACAGAGAAGGGGGTGACAAGTGGAGGGCGGAGAGGGGGAAGCGGGGTAGGAAGCTGAGAGGGGGCAGAGCACAGAGAGAGGGAAGAGTGGAATAGAAGTGGAAGAAATAGGAAAGTGTTGGGTAAAAGGATGGGAGGTAAAGAGAAGCAGTGGAGCGGCAGCCAAATGGGAAGAGAGAGGATGTGCAGAGACAGTATGGGAAAAGAGAGATGTGGAGTCAGAGAAAAGGAAGCACAAGGTGATTGGGGATCAGAGCAGAGTTTGGGAAAGGACGGAGGGGGGACTATTGGTCAAAGTGTATAGGGGGAAAGACAGGATTGGGAAAGGATACTGGTGTTGTTTTGGGGGGGGGGGGTGTTATGTTTCTATTTTTGACTATTTGATTTGCCCTCTCCTGGGGGAAAGTCTGAGTTTTCTCTTGACATAATATAAATGGGGATATATTACAGGCTTTCTGTCCTAAGCTTCTCCCTCATTTCCAAGTCATCTGATTTGCCATATGTCTGTATTACCCTCTATTTGTTCTGCTGCTCTCATATGTAAGATATTGAAGAATGTATAGGGCAGCGATGGCGAACCTATGGCACGCGTGCCAGCTGTGGCACGCGAAGGCCTTGCAGCTGGCACGCGGGAAGGTCCGCAAAAAAAGAAAAAGCTGGCTCTGACTGCTGCCGCGGACGCGGCAAGGGCAGAATGCAGCGTCCCGCGGGGCCCCCTCCGCCCGCTAAGCCCCTCTGCAAGAGCTTTCAGAGTCGCGAGGGAGAGCGTCTCCCTCGCGTCTCTGTTAAGCCCGCAGGGGCTAATGGGAAATTTCCCATCAGCCCCTTTAGACGCGAGGGACTGATGGGAAATTTCCCATTAGCCCCTGCGGGCTTAACAGAGACGCGAGGGAGTTGCTCTCCCTCGCGAATCTGAAAGCCCTTGCAGAGGGGCTTAGCGGGCGGAGGGGGCCCCGCGGGACATTGCAATCTGCCGCGGCAGCAGCCAGAGCCTGCTTTTTTTTAAAAAAATTTGCCAGGGGGGGGGGGGGTTAGGACTTCTAATGGGCTAGGGGGGGGGGGTTAGGACTTCTAATGGGCTAGGGGGGGGTTAGGACTTCTAATGGGCTAGGGGGGGTGTTAGGACTGCTAATGGGCTAGGGGCGGGGGTAGGACTGCTAATGGGCTGGGGGGGTAGGACTGCTAATGGGCGGGCGGGGGGGTAGGACTGCTAATGGGCTGGGGGGGTTAGGACTGCTAATGGGTGGGTGGGTGGGCGGGCGGGGGGGGTAGGACTGCTAATGGGCTGGGGGGGTTAGGACTGCTAATGGGCGGGCGGGCAGGGGGGTAGGACTGCTAATGGGCTGGGGGGGGTTAGTACTGCTAATGTGTGGGTGGGTGGGCGGGCGGGCGGGGGGGTTAGGACTGCTAATGGGCGGTGCTAATGGGCTGTGGGCTGATGGGGGCTGTCTGGAAATGGGTTGATGGGGGTTAGGACTGGTAATGGGTTATAGGGGGGGCTTAAACTGAAAATGGGGTGATGGGGGTTTAGGACTGGAAGTGGGTTGATGGGGGGGGGCTAGGACTGGTATTGGGTTGGGGGGTTGCTAGGACTGGAAATGGGCTGATGGGGGGCTAGGACTGGAAATGGGCTGATGCAGGGACTAGAAGGGAATGGATGCTGGGTGAGGCTGGAACTAGAAGGGAGCTGATGTTGGGGGAGGATTAGAATGGGATGGGGCTGGGAGAGTAAAATGGAGAGGGGAAAAATATTTTGTGTGGGAGGGATAAAAAATCTACAATTGGCCGGGTATTGGGAGAGTAAGTGGGGATTGAGGATGGAGGGGTAAAATTTGAGTGGATGAAATAGGAATGAGGAAAGAGCAAAAGGAGAAAGATTAGTATGTTAAAGCGGATGTAGAGAGAGAGAATGGAAAAAAAAACTAGAAGAGAGAAGAAAGGACAAATGGACAGCAGATGATGGAGAGTTAGCAGAAAACATGAAGAAACCAGAAGAAAGTGGCTGGAGCAATTGCAACTGTGTAACTGAGCTGAGGTATTCTGTTTATGTAATTCCTTTTTGACATTGCCACTTGTTCTCTTTCCCCAGTAGGTCATGTATTGTTATTGTCTGAAATGTATTGGTTTAATATTTGCAGTGTTGCCTTTTGATAGGTATGGTGTGGTGCTTTGTGAGTCCTGGTAGTGCTGTTAGGATACGGCGGGTTTGCTATTGGTTCTAAATGGGCAGTGTTTGTAGTAGTTCCTAATGTGCCTGGCGGTTGGCACTGGATTATAGTAATGTAGAAATCTTTTAGTCTGTCTTTATCCATACACTCATTAAGAGACATGTTTACTAAAAGTTAGTGTATGTTAGCATTATGCAAATATTTATGCAAATTGACGTGCTGGCACTTTGAGGAAATTCTTTGGTTTTGTGCGGCAGTTTGGGCACTCGGGCTCAAAAAGGTTAGCCATCACTGGTATAGGGGATAGATAAAACTTCTGATAGTCCCTCTGGTGAAAATGTATAATGTTCTGCGTATATTAGGGGTGTGCAGTCATGACCCTGCATTTAGGGGCGTGTTTAGTAAAGTGCGCCAACCGTCAGTGTGGGGCTTAGAGCAAGGTAAGGGCACAATGCTAGAAGCTAGCTTGGGGCTCCAGGCTAACCGGTCAGCACATGACTGGGCAGATTAGTGGTTGAATGTGGGCACTGATGGCAAACTGAGGTTAGCGTGGTCATCTTTAATGCCACCTCAGTGGATGGAGTTAAGTGCATCCACGTGCTGGTCAGCACATTGCCACATGGTTCTAATGCGCTAATGGGAGGGGGATGGACACACACATCTGCTGAGGTTAGCAGGGATCTCTGCACAAGATTCATGGCCCAATCACGCACTAACTTAGTGCAGTTCTAAGCATGCCCCTTAGTTCATTAGGCACCTAAAATATTAAATGCACACAAATTGCTTGTATGAAAGGGTACCTATGAATTAATGCACGTACAGTCAATTTTGTGCATTCAAAAAAGCCCTAGCATACATATAAGGCACACATTTAAAACACATATGTGAAAAACATAGAAAAAACCCACATGAAAAGCTGGAAAATTTTTGAAATCTGCAAGCAAACTGAATGTTTTTTGGTTATGCACATTCCTAGTGTATATTTCACTTACCCATCCCATTATGGCTGCTAAATTACACCATCCTATCTCAGAGTACTATATTCCAACGTTTCCCTGGCTTTTCTCTTGTGTTCGTTTGGAAATGCTGATTCTCAAGCTCTTTGATTTCTCAATAAATTTCCTCACTATTTCTTTGAATAACAGCACATGTGTTTTTTAAAATCTAAAATAGGCAATGCTTGCATGAGATATAAAATCTTCGGAAGAGTGGAATTTTCGCCAGTGAACTTTTTCCAAACATTGAGACAGGCAAATCCTTCTGGTCATAAAAAAAGTGATTGATCCATAGTGTTTCGAAAGAATTTTCCACTTGCAAAGCAGATTTTATGCATGGAAAGGGCACTTCTAAAGTTGCATGACCGAATACACGTGTGTAAGCATGCATGCCAGTGAGAGGGTGTTTGTTTTGTATGCACACTACACGTAGGTATTCCCAGGGGTGTAGTTTGGATTGAGCAGAGGCAGACTTTCTATGCGCATATGTATTGGAGTACACACACACACGCCGAAACTTTCACAGCAGGCATACTACTGGGAATGATTCTGAGACCCTGTTTTCTAAGGGCACATAGGTACCTAGGTAGCCTTTATAAAATACATGCCATGTCAGAAATATAAAGTATCTGCACAGCCCCCATTACAAATATTTAAAGTGAACCATCAAAACATAAGTGATAGAGAGCGTCACAAGACTTTACTGCTCAAAACCTCACTGGTAACCTCAACGAAAAGGGCCAATAACGAGACTAATCGGAAAAACTCTCAGTCCACCTTTCTGGTAGTATTGATTTCCAGTCATAATCAACTCCTACTACAACAACATAAACTTTCTCCAGTACCAGGTATATTGTGAACTAATACAAAACCCTACAAACGTCACTGAGGATCTACAGAGCAAATGTACCACATCATATGAGTACCAACTTCCAAAAAACACAGCCTACCCAGAAAAAAGCAGCACTGGAAATATTGCAGCGGGCCCTAGAACATCCTTACACCTATTTGAATAGCTGAACAAGTCAAATTACTACAGTGCAGATCCTATGTGCAAACACGGTCACACACTCAGAACACAGACCCTCACCAAGTGCAGAATATGTGACAACATCCGAAAAATATAAATATGTATAAATTTAAACTAAAACCTCAAGCAGCCAGACTCTGCATGCAGTGCAACACCAGAGAAATAGAAAGAGATGCATTTCCCTGTACTATGTAAAATATAAAGAGAGCGTTAAGTCCAATCACTAAATTAAAAATTAAATTATTTTTTTACCTTTGTTGTCTGTTCATTTTATTCTCTGATCATGCTGGTCCCAGTCTCAGGTTTCTGCTGTCCTCTATCTTCTCTTAACTCTTTTTCTACGGTCTCTGGTCCATCTGGCATTTCTTGTCTCTCCTTTTGTTTTCTTCACTTCTTTCCATCTTGGATATTGATCTTTTTCTTTCAGCTTTATTCCATTTGTTTTCTTCTCTCTGTCCACTCAGATTTCACTGTTACTTCTTACTATCCAGTCCTCAATCTCCCTCTTTTTTACTCCATCTTCCTACCACTTTTCAACCCTCAGCCCAGTCCTCCCATTCCCCAGCTCTTCTTCCCTGATCTATTATTTCGCAGTCTTTTACTCACTCTCTCTCCTCCCCATCCAGTGCCTCTCTTTCTCTCTCTCTCTGTTGCTCTTTCCCTCCATCTAACACCTCCACTCTCTCGTGTCCCCCTCCCCCTTTCTTATCCCCCTTTGTCCAGCATCTCCCCCATTTCCATAACATCTCCTCCATATTACTTCCATGCCCAGCATCTCTCCATTTCTTTCTCACCCTACTTACCCCCGTGTCAAGCTTCTCCCCCTCTCCCTATTACGCTGTTACCCTGCATCTCCTATTTCCCTCTGTTCCACCCTCCCCCCATGTCCAGCATCTTCCTTTAGTCTCCCTATACACCCCCCATGCCCAGCATCCCCACTGCATCTCAAAAATCTCAACTCCTTGCTTCTCCCAATGCTGACTTCTATGTCCATCATCTGCCGTTTTCCCTTGATAGCTCCAAGTCCAAAATTTGCTCTCCATCTTCCTGTGCTCCTCCGTGTTCAATATCTCTGTCTCTCTAGACTTCCATCCCCATGCCCAACATCTTTCTTCCACTCTCCCACGGCCCCCCAACTCTCTGCATGTTTCACTTCCCCTTTGTACATTCATCCCCCTCCCCCATCTTTCACCTTATCTGGCTGGCAGCTCTTCTCCTCGCTGAACTTGCTGCTTCTGCATGCAGGATCTTCCATTCAGGGCCGCGGCTGCGGCCTTGTGCAATTATTCTGCCCGCAGGAGCAGCAAGTCCCGCGGGCAGGTTCTTCTGTTCAGGGCCGCAATTGTGGCCTTGCTGTTCGCGCAGGGAGAAGAATTGTGCAAGGTTGGAATCGCAGCCCCAAACAGAAGATCCTGCCCGCGGGACATGCTGCTCCCGTGGGCAGAAGAATTGCACAAGTCCCATCAGCAGGATCCTCCGTTCAGTTGGCCTTACATAATTCTTCTGTCACGAGACTTGCTGCTCCTATGGGCAGGATCTTCTGTTGGCAGGCTGGGAGAGAGAGGGAGGGAGGGAGGGGGATGGCTAGCACCAGCGCCCCTTGCTGCCGGAGCCCCCCTGCTGCGCCTACCTCACTTACTGGGTAGCACAGACTCTGGCTGCTGTATGAGAGGACCCAAACTGCGATGGGGGGGCCCCCTCAGCAAACCTTTGCTTGGGGCTTCTCATTGTAAGTTACGCCACTACTCCCAGGCCCTGGAATCAGGGTCGAGGGGACTTTTGCCAGCTAAAGTGTGATGTTTCTAAAATAACCGAGCTCAGTGGCCCAACCCTGTAATATGTGCTGTACCATCCACAAGATTTATCAGAAAAACAGAGTGAAAAAGTCAACTGCCTTTATAGAGAGATTGTTAACACTATACAGACAACTATTTATTTAAAAAGGTTTTTTTATACTGCTTTATCATTTAGTCAAAGTGGTTTACATTGTAACTTAAACTTGGTAATGTACATTAAACAGGGACATTAATAACTTGGATCCTTCTGAGGCAATGAAGGTTTAAGTGACTTGCCCAAGGCCACAAGGAGCACTAGTAGGAATTAAACTCTGGTTGCTTGGTTCCCAAACCAGTGCTCTAACCATTAGGCTATTCCTCCATGCTATATGTCTATAATCTATCTATATCTCTCTCTCTATCTATATAATATTTACAATAATGCAATTGTAGGGTTACACATTAACTTGAAACAGGCAAAACATCAGTTGCTGCATTCAATTCTGGCCTGAGAGAGTCAGAGACAGGCTGCTGGGAGATATTAGACCAAACTTGTACAAAACAGACTGGTAACAGATTGGCAGTACGAACGAATTAGACATACTCCTATTCTGTAATTGCCAATGCGGTGTGACAGTCCAGCGAGGGGAAGGGGACCTTACTGTTACATACAAACTGCAGTGTCTTAAGCATTTCCTTGAGGGCCTGGCTGCAAGTGGATCATAAAATCCTCAGCTACATAGTCTATATAGGCCTATATTGTAGCAGCAAAGCGCAGACAAACCAATAATACCAGGAGTCTGTTCAGAAGGTCCAAATCATTTATTTGTGCACAAGTCTCAAGCAAAGTCAATTTCAAAATGGCTGAGCAAAGTTTTCTAGCAATACAACAACTTTTATAGACTTCTGTTCCATTCTAGGTATAGAAAAATACTTCATTGGTCCCGGTACTCTCCCGTACCTCCCGTACCCCTTCCATTGGTCCCGGTACTGATAAGATTATCCAATTATGTTCCTTCAGTGGGCTCGGCACCTGCTCACCCCCCTTCCAGTCCCAATTACAATGGCCAGTTCATCAACTTGTTACTTTCATACTCTCAAGGCCATAGAGCCAATTTGTGCATGCAGGGGAGCAGGGCTCTGCAACTCATCTGTCAGCAATCCCAATTAAATTCCTTGCAGATGTACTTTCTTATTAGTAACTTTTAAACATATTTTTCTGTATTTTTCCATCTTCCAGTTCTGCTTATCTAAGTTAGTTTAGTACTCTTGCTGAGTTCTATCCTACAATAGCAGCATGTTGGGGAATGTGTAATTCCTATCAGCCTCTTCACAGGCTTCATTTACAGGTCAAGCTAGTTAGGCCTGCCTGCTTATGTCAGACACTGTGGATCACAGGCCTGCACCTGCCACATTCCCCCCTTTGATTAATCTCACCCTATTACTTAATAAGGTGTGAGAATTAAATCACCTTTAGAAGAACACATCATGATCGAAGGATTTCGACTAGGACTAGCTCTATATAGGGCCATTATTTTAGTTGCGGTCTTTCGCTCTACTGTACTATCAATAGCACTATGAATAGAACGCATACAACATGGGATTAAACATGGTAATAAGAAAATAACAGCAACAAGGATTAGTACTAAGACAATGAAAGTCTTAAATCCTCCCAGCCATGAGAAAAGGTTAGCAAACCAGTTAGGGAATTTCAATGAGTGCCAAGTTTGTACTGGCACATAAGCATGTCTCTGCATATCTTTAGCAATTTCTTCAACTACTTGACCCTTATCATCGATTTTCAAACAGCAATTAGTTAAATTCAGTTTACCACATACTCCTCCTTCAGCTGCTAACAAATAGTCAAGTGCTAAGCGGTTCTGATATATAGCAGTACGCATCTGAGTACTTTGTCTAGCTAAAAGTGTAAGAGCATGACTAGTTTCATTGGTTATTATTTCAACTACTGCTTGTAAGCGAATAATACGATTAATCATATAAATTGGGGTTCGATAACCATACATACCATCATCATTCCAAGTGGCAGGCCCATAATACTCAATGATTCTTTCTGGTGGCCAATCATCACCCTGCCACTTCTCCCACTTGCCTACCTGGAGGGGTGATCTCTTCTGTCTTAGTGCTCTTTTGTGTCAGTGGGTAGTGTATATAGGGTATCCTAATTGTTCTCCATGTTCAGTGTTCAAAAGAAAGAAAGAAGGTCTGATGGTTCCTAAGACACATGCTCCTCCCCATTGTGGCGGGAGTTGTGCATATGCTCGGTTTCCACAGATCCAATATAGGCCAGGTGGGGCTTGCCAGGCATGGGCTTTGGCAAGATTAGTCCATAAATCAGCAAGTTCAGGAAATCTGGCTAATGGGTTAGGAGGTTCAGGGTGTTTGATTCCTGACCACCATGACGTCTTTTTGGTAGTAGCATTATAGAATTTCTGGCTAAGACAGACCAGCTGTCCTACCTGTTGGGTGAACTGGGGTCCAGTTCTGGCATAGCAAAGACGTCCAACGATTGAGTGCGCTAACACCCATTCACTTGTAGTCTTGTGTAGTTCAGTTTGATTGTAAATCAAAGAATAATTCAATTCTTGGGCTTCCCATGGCCACTGGTCTCCCATTTGGGTTCCGCCACAGAAATAGCAATCTGAGATTTTAAGACTAGATACTACTGCTCCCGCTAATTCTAAGAATAAATTCTGAGAAGGATGAGGAATTTCAAACTTATTTACATGCATGGCCTCATAGAAGGTATTATGGATATGATATTTAGATGACTTATGGGCTTGGGTATTCAATCTGATATATACAATGGTTCCTGGATCTATTGCCCCTCCAGAAATACGTAAACCAAACTTGTATCCTTGTTTCCATGCATAGGGATTGTGTACGCGTAAGTGTAAGGGGTTACAAGCATCTTTCTGACATTTATCATTTGTTGTTGACTTGGTTAAAGTGGCCATTCGTTTATCTATCTTTTCGTCAACTATACCATTGTTCCAGGTAGCATAAAAAACACATTCCCAATCTGGGCAATAGTAATCTGCTGCTGGGGCAGTACTATAGCCTGGTTCCTTTTTGCCTGTACACTTCCTCCATCCTGTGGCACCTTCTGGACACATATACTTATGATCATTTCGATACGCTTTCTCCCAAGTACCACAGGTGGAATAACTATCTCTGTTAATGACATTACATGCATCAAAATTCAAAACAGCAGGTTTAGTAATGTCCTTAAGTGGTGGTGTAGCAGCTATTATAGGTCCATCTGCATCCTTCCATCGTATTTCCAACGTGTAATAGGATGGATTCTGATGCGGATTATAGCATGCTCTAATTTTGCCATAAGTGCAAACATTTAGTTCAGTGGTGTTATAAATACACCGTGTCACTTTTCCCTTGCAGGTATAGTAAGAATGATAAATCAAAGTCTGAGTTACTTTCAATCCAGTTCGAGTAGAAGTAATGCAAGCAGTGCATGGAGGTAAAGCATAAGTCAGTTCAAAACCTCCAAAGAAGGCAACCAGGGTAAAGCAAAAGTAAAGATGCATGTTGATGTTGATTGGAGTTCTTCTGAATCCTCAGCTTGCTGATCTTGATCACGATGTTCTTTTTTCTTCGTCCCGTTTGCTAATGAAGCAATTTAACGGGTGCTGAGTGTTGATTGAAGATCCTCAGGTTGTCCAGTACACATTTAACCAACTTATTAGCAATTTTAGTTGGCTTGTGAAGTCTGGCTAATGAATGTAGTATCAAGGTAGTGTGCAGAATCACGCACAGATTGAGTTCATTGAAGCAAAACTGTTGCTGCATGGAAAAACAGCAATCCTCTTCGAAAGACTTGGCTACTGCAAGGCACTGTGATAAAGTGTCTAAGTTGCTGGTTGCCGTCTCAGAGTAACTCGCAAGGGTGCATCAAGATGCTGCTCTGCTGTCCACTGCTCAGGTTCAGGATCAGCGGCGGGCTTGACTCTGCTGTGGTGGATCCAGGCGTCGATCTCGGCTACCTTTACTGCAGTTGGGGTAGACAGGATGACGGTGTATGGTCCCTTCCAATGAGGTTCCAACGGTGTCTTCTTCCAATCCTTGATCTACACCGAGGTACCAGGCTGATAAGGATGCAAAGGTTCCGTCAAGTTGATAGGCAACTGGTCTTGGATCCACGCATGGAGAGTCTGCAGAACAAAACTGAGAGCTAGGAGTTCTTGCCTGGTTACTTCTGAACCAATTTGGGCTAAACTTCCTTTGATTCCCTGCACTATTGGTGGGGGTTTACCATACAGGACTTCAAAAGGGGAAAATCCTGTTGATTTTACAGGAGCTGAGCGTATTCTGAGTAAAGCTATTGGGAGCACTTGGGGCCACTTCAAGTGTGTCTCCTGACAAAGCTTAGACATTTGGGCTTTTAGGGTACGATTCATCCGCTCAACTTTCCCTGAACTCTGGGGTCTATATGCAGTGTGGAGTTTCCATTGTATCTGCAAGGCTTTCGCTAACTGTTGAGTAACCTGGGAGACAAATGAAGGTCCATTGTCTGACCCTATTACTGCTGGAATTCCAAACCTAGGGACAATCTCTCTCATTAAAACTTTGGTAACTTCTCGGGCTTTCTCAGTTCTAGTTGGGAAGGCTTCTACCCACCCAGAGAAAGTACAAACTAATACTAATAGGTAATGGTATCCATTGGCTCTCGGCATTTCGGTAAAATCAATTTGGAGGTTGTGCATGGGGGTTACACCTCCTGACTGAACTCGGGGTGCCGTTATAAGGCCTTGCTTGGCATTATTTTTGGCACAAGTTAGACATTGACGTGCTACTGAAGCTGATATGGTTGTCAATAGAGGGATGTAAAAATGTGGTCTAAGTGCTTTTTCCATAGCACTTTTCCCATAGTGGGTGGCTTCGTGGAAAGCTCTGACAAAAGCTGGTCCTAACAGTTCAGGAATTACTATTCGTCCAGGGGGTTGACTGCCCTCTTCTGGTGGCAGCTCAATCCATCCATCTTTCAGTACTCCATCTTCCTTGTTACAGTAGTAATCTAATTCTTTGGTGGTATACCGTGGTGTCCATAAATTCAAAGGTACTGGAAACAATGCTGCTTGCATTGGCATAGCTTGTGGTGTAATCTGTCCTGTCATAGCTGCTTGTCATGCTGAAGCATCTGCAAATCTATTTCCTCGAGCAACTTCTCCTTTTCCTGCTTGATGTCCTCTGCAATGCATGACAGCTATACGTGTTGGGGCCCAAACTGCATCAAGTAACATCAGTATCTCGGGACCATACTTGACTGACTTTCCTCCGGATGTGATGAGCCCTCGTTCTTTATAGAGAGCTCCGTGGGCATGTAGAGTAGTGAAGGCATATTTGGAATCTGTATATACATTTAGCACAAGTTCCACTCCTAATAACAATGCTCTGGTGAGTGCTATCAATTCGGCTTTCTGAGCTGATGTGCCTGAGGCTAAAGCTGATGATTCAACTACTTCGTGTTGAGTGACGACTGCATATCCGGCACAGCGTCGTCCATCGAGGATGAGACTGCTCCCATCAACATAATAGACTTGGTCAGGGTTGTCTATAGGCACATCTGTCAGGTCAGGTCGACTGGAGAACACAGTGTCCATGACTTCGATACAGTCATGTTCTGGGAGTTCTTCACTAATGGGTATCAAGGTGGCTGGATTCAAGGCATGACTCACTTCTAGTTGTATCTGTGGGTTTTCACATAACATGCTCTGGTATTTCAACATTCGGGAATTGGTGAGCCAATAATTTGCTTTTTGTTCCATGAGGGCAAGGACTGCATGTGGTACAGTGACTCGTATGTTCTGTCCTAATGTGAGCTTGTCTGCTTCACTCACTAGTAATGCTGTAGCTGCAAATGCTCTCAGGCATGGTGGCCATCCTTTGGCCACAGTGTCCAACTGTTTCGATAGGTATGCTACAGGTCGCTCCCAATTTCCCAATTTCTGAGTCAACATGCCTAAGGCATTTCCCTGTGCTTCATGTACAAACAAGTGGAAAGGCTTGTGGACATCTGGTAGTCCAAGTGCTGGTGATGACATCAATTCTTCCTTTAACTTCTTGAAGGCTGTATCCTGCTCAAGTCCCCACTCCAGTGGTGACTTTTCTTCTCCTTTTGTGGCTTCATACAATGGCTTGGCAATTTGGGCAAAGTTGGGTATCCAGATTCGGCAATATCCTGCCGCTCCCAGAAAGGCTCTGACTTGCTTTCTGGTTGTTGGGGTTGAAATTCTACATACTGCTTCTTTTCTCTCCCTACCTAGTCTTCGGCTTCCTTGGGTTATACGAAAACCCAAGTATTTCACTTCTTTTTGGCATAGCTGTGCTTTGGCTCTGGAAACTTTGTATCCAGCTTCATCTAGTAACTGCAAGAGGTCTTTGGTGGCTTGTATACATTCACTTTCTGACACTGCTGCTATCAGCAGGTCGTCCACATATTGGAGAAGCACTCTCTTCCCCGGGGCCATTGGATAGCTTGAAAGGTCTTGATTCAGTGCAGCACTAAAGATGGTAGGCGAATTTTTGAATCCTTGGGGTAATCGTGTCCATGTGAGTTGGCCCCCTCTTCCAGAAATGGGGTCCTGCCATTCAAATGCAAACAATATCTGACTTACAGGGGCTAATCTTATGCAGAAGAACGCATCTTTTAAATCTAGTACAGTGAAATGGGTAGCTTCAGCAGGTATCAGTCCTAGAAGAGTGTAAGGATTGGGTACAACTGGATGTATAGTTTCAACTGCATCATTTACTCTCCTTAAGTCTTGTACTGGGCGGTAATCATCTGTCCCAGGTTTCTTTACTGGCAAAAGTGGAGTGTTCCATGGGGATTGACATACTTTTAGTAGGCCATACTCGAGCAATCTTTGCAAGTGACGATGAATGCCTTCAATTGCGGCTCTTGGGAGAGGGTACTGTTTGACGTGTACTGGTGTAGCACTAGGCTTGAGGGTTACAATTACTGGAGCTATATGCTTGGCTAGGCCTGGGGGACTGCCTTCTGCCCATACTCCAGGTGGTGCATGAATGTTCTTTAAAGTCTGTTCGAAATAAGTGTCTTGGATAGAGTCATCAATGTAATACCTCCATTCTTCTTCTCGGGGAACTGTCAACAGCATTATTCCTGCTGGTTTGGCTTGGGGATTTACTGTCATTTTGCATTTCTCCTTTTTCAGAGAAAGATATTTGTGCTTGGAGTTTGGCTAACATATCTCGTCCTAGTAGTGGCACTGGACATTCGGGCATGTAAAGGAATTGATGAGTTATTTGCTGTCCTCCTAGACTGCATATACGATTCTGAAGAAAAGACTTTGTAGCTTTGGCACCAGTTGCTCCTATAATGGTGACTGCTTTTGTAGAAAATGGGGCTATCTTCTTGTCTATTACTGAATGTTGTGCTCCAGTAACAACCATAAAGTCCATAACTTGGTCTCCTATTTGTATTCCGACCATAGGCTCCTGGAGACCTAAAGCAAACTTGGAGCCCGGTCTGTCCTAATCCACGTCATTCTCATCATGGATCGTTGTGGCCAATGCTTGAATGGCTCCTCCTCTTTCTCGCTGGTATTGTTCTCGATTGGCTCCTCCGCGGTTTTGGGGACGGCCTCGTCTTTCTTCTCGCCACTGATGATTGTTGTCGTCATCTTGCTGGGCGTCTTCGAGTTGCGGGCAAGCATCTCTCCAATGTCCTTCTTCTCTGCAATAGGCGCATTGGTTCATGCCTAGCTGCTGGGACCGGCCTCCACCTCGGCCCCGCCCTCTTCCTCTGCTCCGTCGACTAAGGATACCTCCCCTTTTCTGTTCAACTATGGCCGCAGCCAAAAAATCAGCTTTCTTCTTCATCTTTCTATCACATTCTCTCTGTCTTTCATTATCACGATTCACATACACTTTATGAGCGACTTCCAGTAACTGCGTTGCATTCATGCCCGCAAACCCTTCTAATTTCTGTAATTTACGTCTGATGTCTGGTTGAGACTGGTTTACAAAAGCAGAATTCACCATACATAAACTTCCTGGTGCCTCGGGATCATAGGGAGTATACATTCTATATGCTTCAGTTAATCTTTCATGAAATTCTGCCGGGCTCTCATCTACACCTTGGATAACTCCTGCAACTTTGGAAAGGTTCATAGCTTTTTGGCCCCCCCTTTTCAGACCTTGTAAAAAGCCTTGGCGGAAACGGGCTAGGGCTGTGGATCCTATCTCTGTATTTGGATCCCAATGGGGGTCTTCATTCGGGAATTCTCTCTGGGCCGCTTCCCGATAGTCTATTCTGTTCTGCCCTAGTCCCGGAGCTACAGGGTTATCTGCCATCCACTCAATAGCTGCTTTTCTAATTCGTGCTCGCTCCTCTGTCGTGAATAGGGTGGTCAGGAGCTGGCGGCAATCTGCCCAGGTGGGTTGATGGGTTTCCATTAGAGTAGTTACTAATTCTGTAAGTTCCTGGGGCTTACTAGTATAGGAGGCATAATGCGACCTCCAATTTAACAAATCCGTTGTAGAGAAAGGGATGTACACGTAACTTAGGGGTCCCGCTACCACCTCATCATTTTCGTTCTTTATAGGCACCCCCGGGACTTGCCGTAAAGGCATCATTTTGGCAGTAGATGTCTTGTGGGATCTAAGGGTTGTTTTCGTAACTGTCTTTCCAGAGGTCACTTTCGTTTTCTCGACAGGTTTCACTTTGGGTGTACATTTTGCTGGCAAACTAGTGCTGGCAACCACTTGTACACTGTCATCATCGCTTGGGGCATTTTTGATTTCTTCCTCCTCTATCTCTATATCTGACTCGCCTTTTTCTGTTCCTGTAATATCACCTTCTTCAGCTAAGGGAAATTCTTCTCCCCGCCCTCCGGGAGGTGGGTCGGGGGTTGAGTCCCGCACCGGCTGTCTCTGGGGCTCTGGGGCAGGACGCCGGGCTACTCTTATCGGACCTGGGGTCCGAGGCTGTCGGGGAATTATTTCTGGGGAATCAGGATCTACCAGGATGGGCTTCTTCCTGGACTTCTTATCCTGCTCTTTCATTCTAGACTGTTCCGTTTTCTGTCTAGAATCTGTTTTAGCTAACATTATTCTGCACTGTTCCTCATAACAGCGCTGCGCCCAGAGGGGCGGATCTTCACAAATACTTAACCAGGAATCTATGTAGGGATACTGATCGGGGTGCGCTATCCGCACTCTACGGTGTACTAACTGAATAATTTCTACATTAAACGTTCCCTCTCGGGGCCAGGTGGGGTCTATATCGGGCCACTCCCTAGTACACAATATCTGTAAACGGGCTGCTGTCATTTTAATACCATAATCTCCAGAATATCCCTCTTTAAAATGTGCGATCATACATTCTAATGGAGTGTTCCTAGTAGACCCCGCCCCTCCCATTTCGATGTGTGCGCGCAACAACAGACAAAAGGGAAAAGGAGGGCGGACCGTGGGTAAGGGGTCCTCACGGCCCTGGAAACGTATAAGGAGTACAAATAACAAGACAAGACGACAATCGCTTCCCCCTTTTCGCGACCTGAACGCGGTCGCCCGGTCAGGAAATGCGCTACTCAGGGGTCCGCCTTCACTTGGTCCGTGCTGCCAGACCTCTCATTCACACTTCATTCACACAATCATGCTAGCAACGTATCCCAGAATGCATTCGTTTCTATCTATTCTGACTAGTCTTACCAATTTCCCAATTACAAAAAGATGGGGGTTTCGCCCTGCGAATACTCATGCGGGGTTACTCGGCCCTTCTTTGAGAGGTGATCAGGCTCTCTTACCAATTTCCAAATTCTCGAGATTACATATTCCAAGTTTCAAGTTCCAATGGCAGTACTGCTCTTTCTATATCTGTCTAGACACCAAATCAAAACTATACTCACCGGATCCGGTCCTCAAACTTCCCAAGCAGGCGCATGAGTTGGACCTCGGACTCCCCTCACTCGGGTTCGAGGCGTTGGCTCCAGCCGGGCCCGGCACCCGCCGAGGTCCGACCAGCTCCCTCCGATGCAAGGGACCGGCGGCGCCAGGGAGCAGCCCTCGTCGGAAGGGCGCGATCCCGGCAGGACCCAGCCTATAGAGGCGGAAAGTCGTGGTATATTGCCCTATATACACTTTGATTCCACAACTTCCTCGCCAACGCACCAAGAATATGTAGCAGCAAAGCGCAGACAAACCAATAATACCAGGAGTCTGTTCAGAAGGTCCAAATCATTTATTTGTGCACAAGTCTCAAGCAAAGTCAATTTCAAAATGGCTGAGCAAAGTTTTCTAGCAATACAACAACTTTTATAGACTTCTGTTCCATTCTAGGTATTGAAAAATACTTCATTGGTCCCGGTACTCTCCCGTACCCCTTCCATTGGTCCCGGTACTGATAAGATTATCCAATTATGTTCCTTCAGTGGGCTCGGCACCTGCTCACCCCCCTTCCAGTCCCAATTACAATGGCCAGTTCATCAACTTGTTACTTTCATACTCTCAAGGCCATAGAGCCAATTTGTGCATGCAGGGGAGCAGGGCTCTGCAACTCATCTGTCAGC
The DNA here is from genome assembly GCA_033557465.1 of Ichthyophis bannanicus. Lineage (NCBI taxonomy): Eukaryota > Metazoa > Chordata > Amphibia > Gymnophiona > Ichthyophiidae > Ichthyophis > Ichthyophis bannanicus. Next base: position 66,837,060 of record CM066049.1, read on the forward strand.
AATCCCAATTAAATTCCTTGCAGATGTACTTTCTTATCAGTAACTTTTAAACATATTTTTCTGTATTTTTCCATCTTCCAGTTCTGCTTATCTAAGTTAGTTTAGTACTCTTGCTGAGTTCTATCCTACAATAGCAGCATGTTGGGGAATGTGTAATTCCTATGAGCCTCTTCACAGGCTTCATTTACAGGTCAAGCTAGTTAGGCCTGCCTGCTTATGTCAGACACTGTGGATCACAGGCCTGCACCTAGGGTTGCCAACTGGCCGGTTTTCAGCCGGCCTGGCCGGTTTTTCCACGGCCAGGCCGGCTGCCGGCGCAGAGGCAAAACCGGCCCTTTAAAAGCCGGTTTTTTTGCTCTGGCCGCAAAATCGGGAGCGGCCTGAGCAAAAAAACCGGCTTTTCTCCGCTTCAGAGGGAGCCGGGGAAGCCCGCGCGAGGCCCCGGCTCCCTCTGAACAGCCACCAGCGTGAAGAGCCTTTACCTTCACGCTGGCGGCTGTTCCTGTGAAGCCGCGAATGCTGGGAAAGGTTAAAGGTTGCCCTTTAACCTTTCCCAGCATTCGCGGCTTCACAGGAACAGACGCCAGCGTGAAGGTAAAGGCTCTTCACGCTGGTGGCTGTTCAGAGGGAGCCGGGGCCTCGCGCGGGCTTCCCCGGCTCCCTCTGAAGCCTCAGACAGCCGCGATGTTGTTCCGGGGGGGGGGGCGGCAAGGACTGCATGGGCTGTGATGGGGGGACCTGGACTGGAAAAGGGCTACGGGGGGGGGGGGGGGGACTTGGCGTGGAAATAGGGAAGGGGGGGGGAGTTGGACTTGGACTGGAAAAGGGCTAAGGGGGGGGGGACTTGGACTGGAAAAGGGCTAAAGGGGGGGACTTGGACTGGAAAAGGGCTAAGGGGGGGACTTGGACTGGAAAAGGGCTAAAGGGGGGACTGGGACTGGAAAAGGGCTAAGGGGGGGGACTTGGACTGGAAAAGGGCTAAAGGGGGGGACTTGGACTGGAAAAGGGCTAAGGGGGGGGGACTTGGACTGGAAAAGGGCTAAAGGGGGGGACTTGGACTGGAAAAGGGCTAAGGGGGGGGGACTTGGACTGGAAATAGGCTGTGATGGGGGGGGGGACCTGGACTGTAAAAGGGTTATGGGGGGGGACATGGACTGGAAATGGGTTGTGATGGGGGTGGAGGGGACCTGGACCAGAAAAGGGCTATGGGGGGGGGGGGAACCTTGGACTGGAAATAGGCTGTGATGGGGGGGGGGGTACCTGGACTGTAAAAGGGTTATGGGGGGGGGGGACAAGTACTGGAAATGGGTTGTGTTTTGGGTGGAGGGGAACTGGAATGGAAAATGGCAATTGGGGGGTGGGGAACTTGGACGGAAAATGGGCTATGGTGGAGGAAGGGGGAACTTGGACTGGAAATAGGCTGTGATTAGGGGGCTAGGACTGCAAATGGGCTGTGATGGTGCGGGGGGACTCGGACTGCAAATGGGCTGTGATGGTGTGGGGGGACTCGGACTGCAAATGGGATGTGATGGTGGGGGGGCCTAGGACTGGAAATAGGCTGTGATGGGGGACTTGGACTGGAAATGGGCTGTGATTGGGGGGGGGGAGCTAGGACTGGAAATGGCCTGTGATGTGAGGGCTAGCACTGGAAATGGGCTGATGAAGAGCTGGAATAGGACTGGAAATGGGCTGATGTGGGGCATGGGAGAATGGGACTAGAAGGGAGTGGATGCTGGGTGGGTCTAGAACTATAAGGGAACTGATTTGGGGGGAGGACTAGAATGGATGGGGAATGAGAATAGAGAGGGGAAAAAATATTTTGTGTGGAAGAAAAGTCTATGATGGGCCGGTATTGGGAGAGTAAGAGGGGCTTGAGAATGGAAGGGTGAAATTTAAACGGATGATAAAGGAATAAGGAAAGAATTGGGGGAAAGAGCAAAAGGGAAACAATCAGTATGTTAAAGCAGAAATAGAGAGAGAATGGAAAACATCTGAAAGAGAAGAAAGGACAAATGGATAGCTCGCAGAAGACACGAAGAAACCAGAAGAAAGTGACTGGAGCAATTGCAACTGAAAAATAAAACGCCCAAACAGAAGGTAGAAAAATACTTTTTATTTGAATTTATTAACTGGAATATGTCTGGTCTGGGAAGTGTGTATTGCTAACATCTTTGCGTTTTTGTTTAGTGCAAGAGGAAATTACTTTATAGTTTTATTTCTCCAGTGTTGTACATTTCATGTTTGGATTTTGGGGTTCCCAGTTTAATTATTATCTGACCAAGGAAGTTAGCCTACACGTATCCTCGGTAATTTTTGTGGGTGGGGCTGGGGGCGGGGCAGGGGTGGGACTAGGGGCGGAGAATGGGTGGAGCATGGCGAGCCACAGGTGTCGGGTTTTTCTCGGTGAAAAAGTTGGCAACCCTACCTGCACCTGCCACAATATGTGGCGCACTCTTCCAGAGGCCTAGTAGGCCAGGTTTCCTGCTTTGACAAAAAGGACTGAAATTCAAATGCTTTATATTTACCTCGGAGCAGGAAGCCTCTCTGTAGCTCTGGGAGCTTAGCAAGGGTGGGGCTCTACTCTGGTCTCAGTCCTGGGTTCCACAGTTAGACAAATACCGGTTTCCTTACTCTTGTGAAAGTCTGGTCAGAGCAGGTCAGCTTTTCCCATTTTGTGCTCCGAAATCTCATGCAATCAGCTCTCTCCTTTCCCCTCCTGCCATTACTCTGCTTTCCCTCTCTCTTCTGTCCCGGTTTGCTTCAGAAACAGATCTTCAAGTTCAGAGTTCACCTGTCAGTGTGGCAGAGGTTAGCATGAATCAAGCAGATCCTGTAAACTCACTGGCCTGATTTAAGTGAATCCAGTCACAATAGCCCCTGCAGCATGTACCTCAGTCCTGATGCGAGCTTCACAGCTCTGCCCCCTGGTTTTATAGCCCAGCAACAGAAAAAGAAAAAAAAAGAACTCTTGCACCTGGTAAGCTTAAGTTTAGCTCAGTCCTTTTTATAAGCTCAAGGGGAAGAGTCTTTTTAGTGAGACCCCTCACAATATATTTCCATTTTCTTTTCTTGAATGATTTTTCTGCAGTCAAACTGGTCAAAGCCTGTCATCAAGGTTGCCTCCTTGGCAGAGCCGGCCCATCCATTGTGTGAGAATGTTGTTCGCACAGGGCCCCGCGCTTCAGGGGACCCCACGCCAACATCATCTCCCATATGCTATTCGTCACTGGCAGTGTTGGCTTTAGAGGGAGCCAGAGAGGCCCTGGCTTATTTCTGACAGTCGCTGAAGTGAAGAGCGACGTTTTTCTTCACTTTAGCAACTACATTCTAGTATAGGCCGCTGGCGCACCAGAGGCCAAAGGGAATTTCCTGTTTCCAGGCACTCAGTGCACCAGCGGTCAATACTAGAACACAGCTGCTGAACTGAAGAAAAACAGCACTCTTCACTTCAGTGGCTGTCAGAGGTAAGCCGGGGCCTCTCTGACTCCCTCTAAAGCCAGTCGGACAGCCGCAGGACTCTTTGGAAGGCTGGAGGGGGTGGGGGGCGCTAGGATTGGAAATAGCTGATGAGGGGGCTAGAGCTGAAAATGGGCTAAGTGTGTGTGTGTGGTGGGGGGGGGGGGTTGGACTGGAAATGGGCTGATGGGGGGCTAGGATTCGAAATGGGCTGATGGGGGGGCTTGGACTGCAAAGGACTGATGGGGGGGGCTAGGCCTGGAAATGGGCTGATGGGGTGCTAGGACTACAAATGGGCTGATGGAGGGGCTAGGATAGGACTGGAAATGGCTGATGGAGGGCTAGGATTGGAAATGGGCTGACGGGGGGTGCTAGGACTGGAAATGGGCTGATGGGGGGATAGGAGAATGGGACTAGAAGGGAGTGGATGCTGGGAGGGGCTGAGGGAGTGAGGAAGGAGAGGGGAAAAGATATATTGTGTGGGAGGGAAGAAAAATCTATGATTGACCGGATATTGGGAGAGTAAGTGGGGATTGAGGATGAAGGGATGAAATTTGAGTGATGAAAAAGGAATAAAGAAAGAAATGGAGGAAAGAGCAAAAGGGGAAAGATCAGTATGTTAAAGCAGATGTAGAGAGAGAATGGAAAAAAACTAGAAGAGAGAAGAAAGGACAAATGGACAGCAGACAATGGAGAGTTAGCAGAAGACACAAAGAAACCAGAAGAAAGTGACTGGAGCAATTGCAACTGAAAAAAAAATGCACAAACAACAAAAGGTAGAAAAATACTTTATTTTGAGTTTATTAACTGGAATATGTCAGCTCTGGGAAATGTGCATCTTTAATGTCTGCGTTTTGTTTAGTACAAGAGGAAATTCGTTTATAATTTTATTTCTCCAGTATTGTTGTAGATCTCAAGTTTGGCTTTTGGGGTTTCTAGTTTAATTATTGTCTTCCTCTTTCTAAATTGTGTTCCCTTGTTCTTTGTTTGGTGATGGTCTGTGTTCTGCATGTGTAAACGAGCTGAGGTATTCTGTTCATGTAATTTCTATTTGACAGTGCCATGTGTTCTCTTTCCCCAGTAGGAGATGTATTGGTATTCTCAGAGATGTATTGGTTTAATATTTGCACTGTTACTTTTTTGATGGGTAGAGTATGGTGCTTTGTGAGTCCTGGTAGTGCTGTTATGATACGGTGGGTTTGCTATGGGTTCTAAATGGGCAGTGTTTATAGTACTTCCTAATGGGCCTGGCGGTTGGCACTGGATTATAGTAATGTAGAAATCTGGTAGTCTTTCTTTATCCAGACACTCATTAAGAGGCCACCTCTGTTCCTTGGGAATATAGATCTACCTCCACTTTACGAAAATTTGTTGATGCACATCTTCCCTTTACACCAGGAGTTGTCAACCCAGTCCTTGGGACACAACTACGCAGTCCGTTTTTCATGAAAACCACAATGAATATGCATGAGAGAGATTTGCATGCACTGTCTCCTTTATATGCAGATCTCTCTCATGCATATTCATTGTGGTTATCCTGAAAACTTGACGGGATAGATGTGTCCCGAGGACTAGGTTGAGAATCCCTGCTTTACACTGACATGGTCTTGATATGTTAATTTTGGTAGGACTATACTGAATCTATTGGCCAGCACTACGTCTAGGATTTTTAAACCTTGTTTAATAAGGAGCTTAGTCTATAAGAACCCATTAGTTTTGCGTCTCTTCCAGATGTGCGTTATCACTGTAACACGTGCCTGATTGTGTTTTCTTCCCCATCCTTCCCATGCAAAGATCTTCTTCAACATTCTCTGCGCTAACCTTACTATTACGTCTGCTGGTATTTTGTAAAACTGAGCTTCTAGCCCAGTGGTTCCTAAACTTGGGGTCGAGGCCCCAAATGGGGTCACATCATCAGTGAATAGGGTCACAGAAACACGGCCATTTCCACTTCTCTCAGGACTTTCACTATGACCTATGCCAAGTAGTGGTAGTCACCAGTCAGCATGTGGCCTGTGAGCCAGTGAATAGTCATTGGTCCTTTCTCTCTCCTGGGTAAACTTCCTGTTGGACTGGAAACCATGCTGTGTAGGGGGCCGGTATGCACACACGGCCCACTGACACAAGCTGACTGCTGTAGCTGCTGCCTTCCTGTTCGAGATGAGTGGCAGGAGGAGTAGGAGGCTGTAGACCTGCTGTGTCGATGCGATCATTTGGAGTCTGTTGTGGTGGCATCCCCTAGTGGCCAAAGGCGGTAAGGGCATGCTGTACAACATATTTATTTTTAAGGAGCGTGGGGTATTTTAAGGCCAAAATGGAGATTGGTCTTAGGTATTTCAGCTCCTTGTGAGAACTCAATAAGTAAGCCATGAGTGTAGGGAAACAAGGCTTTTATTTCCCCTCTCTGCAAGGGTTCATTAAGACACTAGAAATTAAAGAATGTCCTTTGTTCATAAAGGCTCCAGTAATAAGCAGGTAAAACCAATTGTTAATATCTTCACAATTAGTTGAAAGGTTAAAGGGAGGAATTCAATTCATTCCAGGGCAAAGCAATTAAACAAGACTTCTTCTTATTTACAAGGTGGCTATGGATTCTAGGCTAGAAGCGATACACAAACTACAATCCATAGCTTCTTCCTGAGGAATGGGAATAGTGTTTGCATTTTCTATTTCCATAAATTCTGCTTCACTACTTTCCCCCTCAGAGCACACGCTGTCCCTGGCAGTTACAGCTTTACATGGGCTGTCTCTGGTATCTTGCCTCCAATAAGACTGTGCTTTAAAGTCTTTTGGTAGTTATTCAAACCACTCTGGTTTCTTTCCTCTTCTTATAAAGTGAGCATTAGTTTTAGTAATACTTTTAGGAGTTAAGCTTTCATTAGCAGGAATAAAACTTCCATACCTTGAGTTTCTGTAGCTTGAAGCTCTGGAGCCTTCTCTCTCATGAACGTCTCTGTGACAACAGGTTTTCTGTCAGTAGCTTCTGGGCAGTGCTGGACTTCCTGAAAGCTTAGTAAAACCTGGTGCGGATTCTCCAGCTCTATGCTTCAGTGACACAGTAGCTTTGTTAGAAACTCCTTTTCCTCGGGTACCTGGTAAAGCTTGTTCAGCATACTCCAATGCCTGCCGGCTTTCCTCCAAGCCTGGCTCTCTGGCTCTCTGTATATGTCTTTCAGCTTTGGACTCAGGAACGTTGCTTAAGCAGGGAGTGGCATACCCTCCAGCCTGACTGCTTTCCTTGGCAGACTCCCTCTGAACAGCGGCTCTTGTAGCTTGGCCCCTCTGAACTCTACCTCTGTGAATTCTGTCCTTTTGGGCTTGCTCAAGGAGGATTCCTTCTTTCAGGTCTCTCCTTCCTTCTTCAGCCGTAATCCTTGTTCCTTCTCCGTCTGCGTCTGCGTCTGTGTCTGCTTTGCTAGCATTAAGCTTCCGTTTATAAAGGGATCTTCCCTTTGAATCTCCCGGGCTCATTTCCAGGTGCAACTGGTTAGCTTTCCTAGCCTCATTAGCTTCTGTAGAGTCAATCTTGCCCCCTCTAGCTGTGCTTTGAGGTAATTGCACACCTAGAGCTCTGTGAAAAACAGAGTTTCTTTTCAACTCTGCATCTTTATTGACACCAGCCTCATGACAAGTCACATGAATTTTCAGTTGTTAAAAGGGGTTCAAATGGAATAAAAGTTTGAAAAACACTGTCCTAGACTGTCCATCAGGGGTTTTCCCTACCTTCAGTTCTTTGGTGACTTTTTACATTTCTTCTCCTGCTAAAGGTTTGTTAAGAATGAGTACAATTTCTTTCAGCTATTCTAGGAATGACCAAATTTTGGAAGAGCTCCTCTCTATTTTGTTATGATTTGTTTGGTTCTTCCACATATAAATCTTTATAATATTTAAGAAACATCTCTGCAGTTTATTTAGATTTAGTACTTAACAATTAAAGATATAAAATATGTACAGGAGAGGTATCTTTGATCTTATGAGTACTTATTAAATTGTCATATTCTATGACTACTTTGCTCTCTTACATCACCAGTTTTGCATCATTGTAGGCGACATTTGTATGTAAAGCATCATTTTTTTGTGCTTTTAAAATTGTCCAGACATGCACAGAAATAACCACACAACATAATACCTATTTTTTAAAATGATATTATGGGTCATTCAGAGGCATTGGGACATCCATCCCTGCTATTTAATCCCTCTGCTGACCCCGACTAACTTCCCTGTAAGTTGTATGGGGAGGTTAGACGGGGGGCGGGAAAGGGGTATTGCAGGGGCAGAGTTAGGGTGGGCAGTGGGTGGTCAGCAGTCCCGGATGTACAGGGCCGATTCCAATGTCAGCCCTGTACGTCCGTGGCCACCGGCCTGAACAGGGAACTTATTCCACCTCTGAGGTGGAATAAGTTCCCCTAGTCAGCGGGAGGAGGGGGGGGGGGTACGGCGGGCCTGGGTGTAGGAGAGATTCCCTGCAGCCTGACCCTGGCCTTGGGAGGCCAGAATGGGGGTCGGACTGTGGGGAATGAAGATTGTAGTCCGGTGGCTGCGGATCGTAGCTCCTGAATGGAGCTGCGGTGCCATGGCACCACGACTCTATTCAGGAGCCCTGACTGAGTTATCCGGGGACGGCCTATACATGCAGGCTGACCAGAATCGGTGTCCCAGCCTGCATGTACAGGCCTGGATGCGATTCTGATCCCGCAGGGCTAGAAGTGTCCCTCGGGATCAGAATCTCGGCTCACTCTGTGCGGCCGGTTCCGACTGGGTGCACAGAGGGCCGGCACATCCAAAACAGAATACCTTAGCTCCCCCTAAATGCTGGGACTGTATCCCATGCCCAAAGTTCCCCACAGTACATAGGAGATCTGACCGGGGGCGGGCCAAGGGAGGAACGAGGCAGGTGCTGAGCGGGGATGCAACTCCAGACATACAGGGCTGATCCTGAGGTTGGCCCTGTACATCCAGGGTTGCCAACATTGATGGGAGATGGCGGCGCAGGGGCAGGTCATTGGGGCAAAGGGGTGGAGGAGCTTCCTGGCAGCCCGACCCTTCCTTTGGAAGGCCATATCGGGGGTCAGGCTGTGGGGTAAGAAAGTTGTTGCAGGTGGCTGGGCACCATGGCTTCATTAAGGAGCCTGGCTGAGTTAGCCAGGCAAGTGCCTGGATGTCTGGAATGCCAGAATCCCACAGATGTCCAACCACTGTGCTGTGATTCTGCTTCCGCGGGAGCAGAATCGTGTGCACCTCTAGGCCGTCCAGATTTCTGGACGTTCGGATGGCCCAGATGTGCACCTTCAGAATGGGCCTCCATATATACAGTTGTGTACCTTCCAAGACTAGATGACCTGTTACAAAATTACTATCATTTTATCTATGACCTCTCTCTCACTGTGATTTGGTATCTTTCCAATTATACAATATGTCCTCCTATTTTGGTGGGGGAAGAATTACCTCATCTCACTTGATACCGATCAGCTAGCTTGATAGCACTTTTTGGGATTATCCACATTCTGATATTTAAACTTCACATATGAATTGAGCCTCTTCCTTTAAGCAATAGCACTAAACTCTGCTAAGCACTTTACAATACTCAAATAGCAAAACTTTTAGGAGCCAATAATCATAAGTATTTACGGCAACAGCAGGAACAGCATAAACAGAGTGGAGGAGTCGCCTAATGGTTAGAGCACTGGCTTGGGAACCACAAGACCAGGGTTTGATTCCCACTAGCACTCCTTGTGACCTTGGGCAAGTCACTTAACCCTCCATTGCTCAGAAAAATCCAAGTTATCAATGTCCCTGTTTAATGCACATCACCAAGTTTAAGTTTCAATGTAAACCGCTTTGATTGAAATGATAAAGCAGTATAAAAAACCTGTTAAATAAATACTTTTGATTATTGTGGCAGTTCTGCAGATAAATTTGGCTGTTTTATTTTGAAAACGGTCTGAAAAAAGGGAGTGGTTTGGCGTGTGGTGAAGGTGTCAAAAGGTTATACATTGAGCAGCAAAATTCAGATTTTGAATGTATAACTTATCCATTGAAGCATTGACGGTGACCAGCAAGTCTAGCTTTAAATATATGGGACGGGATTTCAGAAGGGCGAGGTGCCGTTGACGCTTGCAAAATGCTAATTTACCTGTGTGAATGAGTATACACATGTAACTTGCAGTGTTAGTAGATCTACGCTTACATCCTCACGGCACACACACATTGCAAGGGCATGTGCGTAGACCTTAAAAAATGTACATTAATGTGTCATTAAGCTTCAGTCTGCTCAATATACGTATATTATTTGATCCAGCATATTTAGCATGCATTTTACTGTACATTGTTGGTATGGGTCTGCGCTAATGGTTACCATATGCTAAGAAACAGTACTACGGTAAAGGACCCGTGCTAAGAGCTTAGCACAGTTTGGAGTGGGATTGGGGTAGAGATGGAGCATGACTGCTGGTGACAGTTAGCATGCAGGACATTACCGTGCGTTGTTTGTCTGCACTTCATGGTACTGCCACAAGATTACTGCTAGAGGTCAGATCTGCCATTTTGAACCCTGGCAGCAATGGGGACAGGAGCGAAGGGGATTGTTCTTGCCCCATCCACTAGCCGTCAGGGATTACTTCTTGGTAAGTGGCAGGGAGAGGGGAGAGTTGGGATTTGACTGGGGAGGGGGTTGTAATTGGGGAAGGGGAGTGTGTTGAGCGGGATTAAATCAGGAGGGTGGGTCTCTGTGATTGGGATCAGGAGGCTAGTATCGCTGCCATCGCCAATTACCACCATTGCTTTTTGCTGAGGGGGAGGGGGGCTGAGGCAGCCTTGGGTCCTGTGTTACATGCATTGGTAGATAGCGCATGTGTACCCATACTATATGCCAATACATGTAACACAAACCCATGCAGTAATTGTCTGCTTTGTGCCCTAAATGTAGGGCAGATACCAGGTAGCCCCTCTCCCCCTCCAGCATTTACCGCCCAGGCTTTGCAGTTAAGGTGTGCTATGTGCCAAACCTTACCGCGCTTTAGTAAACATGCCCCTTAAATGTCTGAAATCCAGCCATGGACTAGTGCCCCACCCTCCCCCCGCGCAATTGCAGCAGTTAATGCATAGGTGCTTAATTGCATTAGGTGACAGTGCCAGTCCCGTTTGCGTTTTTTCCTCTGCATTGCAAGGGAGGTTATATTTCTTTAGTTTCTCTGGTTTAATTTTCTTGGAACTGAGACTGTGTAAGAAGGGGAGGTTTCTTTATTTCCTGAAATTATTTTCTTTTCTTTGCTGTACTTGTGACTTTCCTTTGGTTTACTGTTAAATATAATTGCTTGGATTAATATATACAGTCAAACCTCGGTTTTCGTTTGCCCCGGTTTTCGTACGTTTCGGTTTTCGACGTCTTTTCTGACTGAGATTTTGTCTCGGTTATCGGATATCGCCTCGGTTTTCGTAAAGAATGTGGAATTAGGTGAGCCAGTGCTGCCAGATCTGAAAACCTATATACAACTCCTGAAGAAGTGTCATGGGATAGAAGGCAATACATACACCCTCGCGCTGGTCTGTATACACTGCCCGCCCAGTCCCGGCAGCACTACCCCCCGGACTCACCGATCGCGTGTTGAGAAGCAAATGTCAGCTGAGCAACATCCTCAAGCCAGAGTCAGAGATGCAAGGATTGCAGAGAGGAAGGCCCCGATCTCTCCACCGCCTGCCTGTTCTCTGGAGCGCCCCCTCAGGCTCGGAGGTAGCAGGGTAGCTGTCAATGTAAGCAGGAGATGTTGCATGAATGTGGGAGGCAGTTCTTTCTCTTGCAGGGTACGCTTGCAAATTGCTGTTGAGACGGAGTCAGCGATCAGATTACAGTGCCGTACAGTACAATACTGTATCTGTGTGTTTGCTGTCCTGTGGACGATCGGGCAGGTGAGAGAAGTGACAGGAGCTGGGTGTCTGGAACGGATTAATTGAATTTACATTATTTCCTATGGGAAATATTCCTTCAGTTTTCGTACGTTTCGGTTTTAGTCAGACTTGTTAGAAGGGATTAATCATGAAAACCGAGGTTTGACTGTATATTTATTTTATATTTAATGACATGTTTACATATCAATTTATTTTCTAGTTTGCAACGGGCATCCACATGTATTTCTCAGTAACGGCTCCGTCTGCACATACATCTGCACTGAGTAATGCAGAACTGCTCATTTGGACTTGAGGTTTAGAGGCTTGATTGAGGGGGCAACTGTGTTTACCTCGCTGGTGTTTAAAACCACCTCAAAAATAATTTTTTGTGGCCTGGTTCCTTACTTGTCTCTCCTTGGATGTGCAATTTTGCAAAATCTGGAGCTTACATGTACACAGCCCTGAATGATGCTGATCTCTTTTCAATGTGGATTTTTGTAAAATGGTTGCTCTTGCTGTATAAAGACTTTCTACCCTGTTATTAGAACTGATTCTTACCCTCACTGGGAACTTCAAAGCAAACTTTATGCCTGCATAATGGAGCTCTGTAAAACAGGCCTGAACACATTTTCTTTGGATTTAGGATACAGCAGTTGAGACTCCCCCCCCCCTCCCATTGTCTCCATTGAATTTGAGGAACAGGGGAGGGGGAAGGTAATTGATCCCTTCTGGGGGTCTACCACAGCTCCTTTGCGGCCCAATTTCCCCATTCTATGTCTGAGGGAAAAGAAAGCTTGGTAAAACAGGCCCTCAATGCACCTCTGCAGGCCCCTGGCAGAAATATACAGCCAGCAGCCCCCTCCCCACCCTCTCTCCATACTCTGTTATTATCTAGTCTGTCTCTCTCTCTGCCTCCCTGCTCTGTCATCACCTGGTCTCCTTTATCCTCTTCCTCCCCACTAGTCTCCCTCCCCTTTCTGGTTTCAACTTCGATAGACAGTACCACGTGTCATAAAAATGTCTAAGCAGTTCACTGTTACAAAAAATATCAGAACATCAAAGCAATCCACAATTTGAAATATCGTAATAAAAACTAAGCTCTACACAAGTCAAAATACCAAAACAAATATCAAATCAAAATTATAAAATGCATTAAAAATTTGAATGCACAATGAAATGAAAATAAATAACTATTTAGAGACATTATGAAGATAAGATTGGAAAAGTCTTTGGTCATCATAAGCCCCTGGCCCCCCAGCCTGACCAGCCACTGACATAACAGCCCCCAGCACTCAGGCAACGAATGCAAGGGAGAAATAATAGTCTTAAGGGTTACTTTGAACTACGAATAGGATGATTCTAGATGAATGGCTAGGGGCAGATCAGTTGACTGCCTTGTATTTTCTAATCATACTTTGGTGTGATGGTACTACCAGTAAGTTAAGCTGGGAAGATCAGAGCGCCCATTCTATCCCATCATCTCCCTTAAAATTGGCCACATCCCTAGCCCAACTAGTCCTTACCACCCACATGTCAGCCAGCCAGCCCCACAACTGCTACCCCAACCAGCTAATGATTCCTCAGAGCCACTGATCCTCACTTTGTTGTGTTCTCTGCCAGAAGAGGAACTTCCTCCTCTCTTCATGGTATGGCTCTGTGTGAATTCGAGCCAGGTGGAGCAGGAACTCCCATATTGGTTTTGGCATCTCAAGTCTCATGAGACCACCTGCATCACATGGCTCAACTCACGCAGAGCCATGGAGTGCAGAAGGAAGTTCCTGCTCTAGCACCAGTGATCGCAATAAAAAATACGTTGTGAATCCATAAAAATGTAATTATCAACGTTTAAAAAATAAACAAAGAAAAAAGGGGCATAAAAATCCCAGGCACTAGGGGGAAATTTCTAGTTACCATGGTGACTTGGCATCTGTGATTTGTTGCATCTTGTCTGTACAATGCATCATTATACATCTACTTTCTGCGACTCTCGCCAAAATGTCATGGAACTAAAGAATCTTTGAGACTTTGCAGCACAAGTCTCTTTTTGTCCTGTGGAGTGCTATAATTTTTCTTTTCATCCGTGTGATTCAAAATCTTTGCAGTAACTGAGCCCAGCCTACCACTGCCTTCTCTCACTTTCCCTGCGCTCTCCTCTCTCTTCATCTTGAGGGGAATTCTCTGAAGGTAGGCCAAATGTGTTCAGGGGCAATGTCTCCACTATTTGACACAATTAAGGTTCTCTTATTGCTCTCTTGATTTTTGATGCACTTCAAACATTTGTTATTTTAATTCTCCAGGTCATCTACTCGAGACTTTAAGACCTCCATCAGATTTTCTTGGTGGGAAATGATTTCTGCTTGTATTTCTTGTGCATCGAGTCCAGGCTCTCTTATCTCATCTGTAGTTTTCTGTTCCACAGTCAAGTTTCTTGTGAACGCTTTTACTGGTTCTTCTTACAGCACAAACACTGGTTGCATCTTAATGGCCATCTTCATTTACAGCTTGTTTTTGTCCCCTAGTGTGTCTTTGCGGCTTTATGAAGAAAAGCGGTATATAAAAACTGTTAAGTAAATAAATAAAATAAATAGCAGTCACTCAGTTTAAGGTTAGCCTCACCCGAGGTCCGAGGATGCAGAGGGTGTTGGAGCGTCCCCAATATTTAGAAAACGTCTGGAGGGATAATGCTAATTTGTGTTGAATTCAGCACCCCTAATTGTTTTGAAAAGTTTCCTCCTTTGAGTTCAGCAGCCTTCATCCTCTTGTCTCAGGGATGCTTGGCCTTGTTATTTTAAAGGTTTGCATAGGAGACAACTTTTCAAAATGACTGGGGGTGCTAAACTCAACGAAAATGATTTCTCCCTGTGCAAAATGAGGAAGTTTCCTTGATATTGGGAGGGGGGGGGGGGGGGGAACCAACAGAGCTGACTCCTATGAAGGTTTGTATCTTCCGTTTTCCAAATTTGGAGGCTAGCAGCTTGGATTTGTTCTTCTAAGCATCCGCTCTGCTTCAGCTCATCACGTGACTCCCACTTCCCCCTCATGTTTTATTCTGAGAGGATAGTGAGTGTTTTTCAGCCACCCTTTAATCGTGCACTCAGCTCTTCTACAACACGCAGACAAGCCACATAAAAGCACAATCCCCTTTTTTCTCCTTGTGTTGGAAGAATGTGTCTGCTGACTGGTGCAACAAACTCCCAGAGTCTCTTGACCTTGCAAATCGGATTGATTGGTCGAGGGGTGAGACGGAGGATGGGGAGGGGGGATGGGAGACAGGGTGGAACAATTGACCCCCTTTTTTATTCTTTCCCATCTGCAGATATCCATTGACCTTTCATTGTAAGGAGACCAGGACTCTGCATCTGAGGCCCCCATTTACACACATGATAGTAAAAAAATAGTAGGCAAGCAGCAGGTCTAGCCGGCATTTAAATAGCCCAGGAGCAGGGTGGTTCATTCAGCAGGGAAAGTTCTAGGTGTTATTATTGGACTCAAAACATTTTTTCCTTGAAAGAAGAATCTTAACATTTGAAAGAAGGCATTGTGGATGTTGCGAGGTCAATTTTTTTTGTAAAATGTCTAGGGATTAATTTGAAATATACAATCTAGATGTTTCAAATAATTCTTGTATTCAGCAGTGCTGTAGGTACCTCCAAATATACAGGTATATGTAGACATTTTGCTTATCTCTAAGTGATGTGTGGAGTGGAGGAGTAGCCTAGTGTTTGCAGCACCAGACTTGTACCATGCGATCAGGGTTCAGTTCCCACCTACACTCCCTGTGACCTTGGGCCAGTCACTTTACCCTCCATTGCCTTGGAAGAAAAAGCCTGGCAATCTACTTCTTGTCAAGAAAAGCCAGGGATTTCTGGGTTATTAAAAGTTAACATTGACTTGACCACACTTAAAAAAAAAAAAGTGATATGTAAAAGTAGCAAATAGTGGTGCTTCTAGATATTAGATACATATAGAGGAATATTGGCCTTCTACCTGTAGCTTATACGGTTTGGATGCAGCATTTTATACCTGGGTATTCTGTGTCACTGACACAGAACCATAAGGAAATTATATGGTTTGAACTGCAGTACTGCGCCGATCATGGATTTCGCGTGTTAGAATCCTGAATGGAAACTCGTGGTGGATGAAGATGATTTCAGCTCCAGCTAACTACTTTGTTGGGAGTTCAGTTATCATATGGATTTTCTGCATTTTTATACGGATCTGCATGTTGGACTTTTTTTTAACTTTTGATGAAAGAATTTTGATTGAGTTTTTCAATTTTGGTTTGGGTGATTTTTCACATTAAACGTTACAAAGGACTTGGTTGTTACAGGGGAGTTTTTGCACATAGCAAAATGATCCAGGAAATCTAAATTTATAGAAACATAGAAATATGATGACAGAAAAAGACCACATGGCTTATCTAGTCTGTCCTTGCATATCAACAACTACAACAGTCCCCTTTTTACCTTTAGAGATCCTCTGTGTTTGTCCCATGCTTTTTTGAATTCAGATACTGTCCTCATCTCTACCACCTCCACTGGGAGACTATTCCACGGATCCATCACTCTTTCCATAAAGAAATATTTCCGCATATCACTCCTGAATCTATTTCCCTTCACCCTCATCCCATGTCCCCTCGTAGCAGAACTTGCTTTCAATTGAAAGAGGCGCTCTCCCTGAACATTTATGCCACGGAGGTATTTAAACATCTCAATCATATCACCTCTATCCCGCCTTTCCTCTAAGGTGTACATATTAAGATCCTTCAGTCTGTCCTCATATGCTTTATAATGAAGACCACTAATCATTTTAGTAGCCACCCTCTGCACCGACTCCATCCTGTTCACATCCTTTTGAAGGTGCGGTCTCCAGAATTGCACACTATACTCCAAATGCGGTCACACCAAAGTCTTATAGAGAGGCATTATCACCTCCTTTTTTCTGCTAGCCATTCCTCTCCATATGCACCGAAGCATCCTTCTAGCTTTTGCCGTCGCCTTTTCTACCTGTTACTTTAAGATCATCAGAAATTCTTTAGTGGACAAAAGTACTTCACCCCCTATACTATATTGCTCCCTTGGATTGCTGCAGCCCAAATGCATGACCTTACATTTTTTAACATTAAATCCCAGCTGCCAAATTCTAGATTATTCTTCAAGCTTAGCTAGATCCCTCCTCATGTTATCTACACCTTCCTGGGTGTCTACTCTATTACAGATTTTGGTATCATCCGCAAAGAGGCAAACCTTACATGACAGCCCTTCCGCTATATCACTAACAAAGATGTTAAAAAGAATCAGATCAAGGACAGATCCCTGGGGCACACCACTGGTAACATCCTTCTCCTCAGAGTGAGCTCCATTTACTTGTACTCTTTGTCGCCTCCCACCCAACCAATTTCTAACCCAAGCAGTAACTTTTAGGTTCCATCCCTAGGGTGCTCAGTTTGTTTATAAGTCGCCTGTTTATCTGTTTGTTGAAGATGTTCTCTTCGGTGCAATTTTTGGGTTGATAAAATAGTTTGATACCCTAGTGTGTTGTGATGTTTTTGATATATCTTAGTATTTTATAAGACACATGGAGCCCGATTCTATCAGGGGCACGTCCGGGCCATCCAGATAGCCCCGAGCAGGATGGGCCGTTAGGGCCCGATTCTATACCGCAGGAGCAAGACGTTCCTACAGCATACAGAATCAGGCCCAAGGATGGCCTGGTGTGCCCCTGCATGCCTGCAGGGATGTCCTTCCCGCAGGCACCCCTGGCTCCCGTGATGCTGACCCTCTTCAACGCCAACAGCCGACCCATGGTTGGGCAGCCGAAACCTGGATTGGACGGCAGGGATCTACCGGCACCCAGCCCCAATTTCTCAGTTTGTGCTGCTTGTTCCACCTTCGAGGAGGAATAAGTAGCACATTCCTCCTGTTCCTCAGGACATACAGGCCTGTGACCTCGGCCCACCCCTGTTCTGCCCAGACTCCGCCCCCCATCGGCTCTCCCTGTGCTGCTGCTCTAACCATGTGGGAAGAGTCAGAGGGGGAATAGGGGTAGGACGGCTTGCAGCCCTGCACATCGTATCTCAGAATCAGGCCCATAGACGCCTAAGGCATCTTCTTCATCTCCAGATTTAGGAGTCTTCTTATAAAATTACCTTCATAGTGAGTGAATGTAGGCGCTTATACCTATAGGGCCATATTTACTAAAACGCGGGTGTCTACTGCGCATTCTTCCCCAAAACACTTTGCTAGTGTTCAAGAAGGGAGGCCTGCCTCGCACGTCTCCATGTATGGTTCTCTCAGGTTGAGTGCCACCCCCATGCTATGATGTTTGGCATGATTGGTGCAGGTGCACTTAGCACCAGCCATCGAGGTGGCAGAAATATACGCATGTGAAGCGCAAGATTGCCAAAGATGCCCATACTTCACCCCTGAACCACCAGCTCCCCGCCCCGATCTGCATTTTTCAGGCAATGCAAGATATTTAGCATGGCTGCAGGATTGGCACCTTGGTGCCTGCTGAACCCCACACTACCCGGAAATGCAGTTTAGTAAACATACCCCATAGGGAGTGTTGCCTCTGGAATGCCCAGAACATGCCCTTTTGCCCTAGTAGACACGGCAGCCAAAACTAGACAGGTGGGACCGATTTAGGCTCTCTTTCTCTCTGGGATCCAGGTGATTTGCCAGTTTCTCCTCTCTACAGGGAAAGATCCTTATTTGGTTCAAAAATGCCCTAACGTTTATGGTCTCCTAGAACCCTTTTCCTTTTCATGTCAGTCAAAAAAAGGATATTTCGGTCTTGCATGCACCCAAAATCCCTCCTGAGTGATTCTGATAGCTGACATTTATTGCCAGTGATCTGTTTAGCCCGAGAGTCTGTGTTCCCTTAGCCCTGTTCTTCGCTCTATCTACCTTTCCCCTGCTGTACTCCTTCCTGCCTGCGCTCGTTCACCTCGTGCCTGCTGCCGTCCGCTTTGACCATCCTCCCTTAGCTCGGACTCTCTCTCTGCTCTAATTAAAGTGCTTGGGCTAGAATCCCAAGGAATAGCTTTAGTTTCAAAAGCTTCATTTATTGATCAACTATTTCTTTGTGGCCAGTTGCTTTGCATAACATGATTATGTTTTTACCTGTCACGGAGTAAAATCTATACTCTTAAAATACCGACTAAGCTATGTTTTCTTGTTAAGAAAGAATTAGAAAATATTTGCAAGGTTTCAGAGCAGGCACTCCTACACAGCAAGTCATGACCTGCATATAAATCCTGGAACATTTTCTTGGGGTGGAGGTTAGAGGTCGTAAGATTAATGAAGGTTCAGCATGGACAAAAAGACTAGACTTCATTTCTTAACTTTTGTCTGTTTAAAGGTTTGTGCTTGTAAAATCCGAGGCACTGCTGTTAAACATTTCCAAATTTCTAGCTAATATGAAGGTATATCTCAGAATGTTAGTGGCTTTACTTTTAAAGGGTGCTAATGGGAGGAACGTTGGTGAGAAATGTGAAGGCATTCAGGACTGAAGCTAAGGTTTTAGCAGGGTCGGCCTGTCCACTAGCTGAGCTAGGCTGCTACCTAGGGCGGCTAGCCCAGGTGGGCAGCGGCGGCAGCAGCACATGTGGGCGGCCGTGCTGCTCCCTCCAGCTGCCGATGATTCTGTTTGGGGAGGAGGTGGGCAGCGGCTTTTGAAAATACTGCTGCTGTCTGCTTCCCAAGGGGGGTGACAGTGGCAGCTGGGGGAGGGGACTGCGAGGCCGGGGTTTCTGCCTAGTGTGGCAGAAACCCTTGGGCATCTTAGGTGAAACTTCAGCCTTCTACCTCCCTTCCCAAATTAACTGTCAGGCCTCCAGGCACCCTCTCCCTGAGATTTTGATAATTAAACTCAATCGTGATTACCCCAACACCACCACTTTCTAATTGGACATCATAGGTGGCATTTTACAGATGATGTCCAAGTGCAATCTGGGATATGCAAGCAAGAACATCCTGAAAAGAAAAAAAAAAGCAGCAGGTATGGCCAAGTTCAGGCACAATTTCACAAACATGGACATGCCCAATATGGACACATGGGGGTGGAGCTACACTGACATCTCCAGAATAGGATTTCAGAACTTAGACATCTAGTAGTGGGCTGGGACACCAGGGCTCAAATCCCACTGCTGCTACCATTAAAATTGTGCTGTACCTGGGATGATGCAGTGCTTTCTTCTAGACGTTTTACAGCCCAAACAAGCACTTTCCTGATACCTAGAGCAGGTAGAACCTCAGATGCAACTCCAGACCTTCCAGGACATTTCTCAGATCAGGTGGTGATGTTCACAGAGCTTGTTTCTAAAATGTCTCTGGAGACGTTGCCATGCTTTGGCTGGCTCTATGCCCGTTTTCAGATATCCAAAGCATGAACAGGGCTTCTAAAATGATCCCTCATACTTTTAAATATTACAATTTGTTTCATCTGTATCTAGTACATGCAATGTGTGCCGTCGAGTCATTGCTGACTCAGCAGCCCCTGGGCTTTCTTGGCAAGGTGCGACAGCAAGTAGATTTGCCAGGCCTTTCTTCCACGGCAGTGGAGGCTAAAATGACACTCACAAAGAGGGTAATTTTCTAACAGGTTGCCTGGGTTGGGAGGCCAAGTGTGTGCTTGTTTTAAGCCTATTTTACAAAGACACATAGGTACCTATGTGTGTCTTGTAAAATACCAAAATTATGGCTTAAATATATCTGTGTACATTTACATCAGCTTGGGAGCAGGTGTAAATGTACGTGGCTGAGGTATGTGCCTAGGCGTGTATTTTCTAACCTATGCGTATATTATTCTACCCACACTCTGCTGCAAGTACTCCCCAAAACACACCTACACTCGTGTTGCATACACGCACGCACCTGCCTGTCACAGTATGCATTTGTACATAAGGGGGTTGATAACTGTATAAGAGAAGAGAAGAGAAGAGGATGTTCCTGCAGAGCTGCATCAGGACTGGCACCATGCCCTCCTCGGCCAATCCGGTGCCACCAGAACAAAGTTGCCTGGATGGCACTCTACATTCCAAAGCACATGCCCCAACAGCGGCCAAGGAGGAAACATAGCAGGCATCGACTTGGCCAGGGTGTCAACGCCTTTGACCTTGCTTCCGTTCAGTGACTGAAGAAGCAGCCCGCCTTGGCATTAAATTGGGTCACCATCAAATCCATCTCGGGGCAACCCTAACAATAGAGAATAATCTGAAATGCCTCCTGACTCAGCTCCTACTCTCTGGGATCCAGGGAGTAACGACTGAGGAAATCTGCCTTCCCATTGTCCTTTCCAGCAATGTGTTAAGTCGACAGGGCTTGAAGGTGCTTTTCTGCTCAGGCAAACACGATAGTCTTCTCTAGGGCCACTCTAGCACTCCTTGTTCTGCCTTGCTGATTGACATAGGCCATTGTCCGAGAACATTCACACTGCCTGATCCTTATTTTGAGATGGTAAATTGACCACACCACCTCCCTGTGGCTCCAACGGCCCTGAGCCATGTGATTTTAACAAAGA
The DNA here is from genome assembly GCA_033557465.1 of Ichthyophis bannanicus. Lineage (NCBI taxonomy): Eukaryota > Metazoa > Chordata > Amphibia > Gymnophiona > Ichthyophiidae > Ichthyophis > Ichthyophis bannanicus. The sequence goes on from CM066049.1 coordinate 66,857,922, forward strand.
CTGGCATCAGTTGTCAGAAGAATCCACACGTGATCATCCAGTGGCATATTCCTCTGCAGAGGACATGGCTGCTGCCACACCGCAAGCTGGTCTTCACCTCCCGTGGGAGCGGAAGCCAGATCTTGAACTCCTGAGAACTCAGGGACCACTGGATCAGCAAAGACTGCTGGAGCGGCCTCATAAGAGCACATGCCCACAGCACCATCTCGATTGCTGCCACCATCAGTCCGAGGAGTTGAAGATAATCCCAAACTCGGAGCCTGATGAGAACACTGCAAGGCATTCTAACAATTTCTGAACCCTCTCCTCCAGCAGGAAAACTCTGCCCACTCAAGCATCAAATCATGCTCCCAGAAATTCCAGGGATTAGGAAGGTACCAATTGACTTTTTCCCCCCAATTGATCATCCAGCTGAGGCTTTCCAGGAAAGGACACCACTTGGGACAACACCCGAGATGTCTCTGGCAGAGAACGGGCTCGGATGAGCCATTCGTTCAGATATGGGTTCTTACAAATACCTTGGCACCACAGTTCTGCAACCACCACCACCATGACCTTGGAGAAAATCCTCGGGGCAGTGGAGAGGCCAAAGGGAAGGCTGGCAAACTGAAAGTGAGAGCCATGCACGCAAAATGCAGATACTGTATTTCTGCTGATAGGGATATGAAAATATGGTTCAATCAAAATCAGGAGACACCAGAACTTCCCCAGGTGTACTGCCTGAATCACAGATCTGAAAACTTCCATTCAAAAGTGTAGAATTCACAAATGAGCATTGACTGCTTTGAGGTCAAGAATTGGATGGAAGGCACCAGCTTTCTTTGGCACCATGAAATAAATGGAACATCTGCCCTTGCCCTGATTGATCAGGGGCATGAACAGCATGGCCTTCAGGCATAGCAACTTGTCGAACATGATTTGTGCGGCGGCTCATTTGCTCACTGACCCACAGGGGGAGATGAATGCCTCCAGGATTTGCTCTTTGCATTCCAGGGCATAGCCATACTGAATGATGTCTAATACCCAGCGATCCTTGGTAACTCAGGCCCATTCCTGAAAGAAAAGGCGAAGCCTGCCCTCAACCGGAGGCACCCAGGAATGGGCTCCCAATCCTTCATTATGCAGAATAGGAGGAGCCTCCTCTGGAGAGGACCAAGTCTCTGGGCCCACAAGCTCCTCAAAATGACTGAGAATGAGTCTGAAGCCCAGAAGAAGAAAGACTTACCAAGACGATAACAATGGGTGTCCCGAGACCCCCAGAAGTCCATCTAACGTGTCTGCGATGGACGGGCGAAGACTGAGAAGGGTCCTGCCTGCTTCCTAGGTCCTTTCAGTCTATCTTCTGGAAAGTGATAAGGTTTTCACCCAAGTCCTTTACCAACTTCTCCAAAAATCGGCCCAAAAGAACCCTTCCCCTTAAAGACCAATTGAGCCAATTGGCCTTTGAAAGATGTATCTGCTGACCAATGCTCAGGGCCAACATGTCCACTAGGCAGGGTAGGTGAATGCTTAAGTCAATAGACCATGGCGGGTGGCATGGTGGTTTTGTGTCTCCCCTTTGGTGCCTGCGGCAAGCCATGTGCTTTGGTACACATAGCTTACCACTTCTGACCTCCCTCTGACACAACTTCCTGTGAAGAGGGTCAGAAGTGGCAGACCATGTGTGTTGAAGCACATGGCCTACCACGGGCACCAAAGTGGCAAAAACTGCTGCCGACAGTCTCCCAGAAGATGGACTCAACAGGGCACTATCCATAGCTATTAAGCAGACGAGATCATACATGGCATCTGAAAGGAAGGCAGTAGCTGACTCCAAAAGAGGAGTAGTATCATTTGCTGGGAGAGGCTGAATCCACTGGAGAAGGGCTTGAGAAGTCAGGCCTGCACATGCTGCCAACTCCAGAACAGTAGCTGCCATTGCAAACTGGTTCTTCAGCAGAGTCCATCTTTTTGTCCAGTGTATCTTTCAAGGCTGTCCACCTTCCACAGGAATGGTGGTCCACCTTGTAACCGCCGTGACCCATGCATCCACCTTAGGGGTGCCAAACCACATGATGTAATCCTCCTCTGGGAGAGTATACATCCCTTTATTTACCCTCAACCCCTTAGGCTGGGAGTCAGGCAGATCCCACTCCAACCAGATCATATCCTTGATAAATCTACTATAGTATTTCTGTTTTCAGAGGTTATGTACTCCCTGCAGATATGGTTGTGCCTTTGGCTTCTGCTCCACCTCTGGAGCATCAGCCCAGTTCAGGGTGGATGAAACTCGATCAAGGCTGCCAGCTCCTCCTTCCTGAACAAGCCGATAATACCAGCCTCTTCATAATCCTCCAAACGTGAAAGTACTTCTTCCTCTACATCAGAGTCCACAGTCAAGAATTCAGAACCATCATCCAGGTCCAAGTCCTGGACAGACTCCATATGACCCACATCTCCAGAAGGTGACCTCCGCCAGGGACATTTAGAGGCAGACACCCATGCCAGGCTTCTACCCTCAGTCTATTACTACTACTGAGCATTTGTATAGCACCACAAGGCATACACAGTGCTGCACAGACACTTGTAAAAGACAGTCCCTGCTCATAGGAGCTTACAGAGACAGACAACACAGTAGCTGTAGACATGGGATACATCTAGGGCAGCGGTTCTCATCCTTTTTTGTACCGTGACCCCTTTTACCATTGGTCAACTTGTGACGACCCCCAATGATAAAATCAAATGCTTCTCTCTTCCTTTACCATTAATGCATTGTCGCTGTAATCATTTGTTGAATTATTAATATATTATTGCCAAGATAGCAACAAAGGGGGAAGCGATCATATTGCCAAGATAGCAACAAAGGGGGAAGCGATTATATTGGGTGACTTTAATCTACCTGATGTGGATTGGATTACTCCTTCTGCACATCTGGAAAGAAGCAAAAAAATTGTGGATGCTCTCCAAGATGCATTACTTAGACAAATGGTGATGGAACCAACCAGGGAAAGCTCAACGCTGGATGTAGTGCTTACCAACAGTGATAACGTGTCGAATGTCTGCGTGAGTGCCCCTGTGAGCAACAGCGACCATCACACGGTGTGGTTTGAGATAAAAGCCATGGTACAGGCCAATCATAGCAAGCTCAAAGTCCTAAACTTCAAAAACACTGACTTCAATAAAATGGCCGAGTACTTAAAGGAGGAAATGACGGGTTGGAAGGAGATAAGGGAAGTGGAATTGCAATGGACTAAACTAAAGGCGGCAATAAAAGGGGCAACAGATAAATATGTAAGAAAAATAAATAAAAACAAGAGAACGAAATCTATTTGGTTTTCCAAAGAGGTGGCTGCGCAAATAAAGGCAAAAAACACAGCTTTCGCAAAATTCAAAAGCTTGCAAACAGAAGAACACAGAAATGAATACAGGATCCAACTCAAAGAGTCTAAAAGAGTAATAAGGATAGCAAAATCAAAGGCAGAAGAAAAGATGGCTAAAGATGTTAAGGGTGGCAACAAAACTTTCTTCAGGTATATTCAGGAAAGGAAGAAGATCAGAGTTGGAATTGCAGGACTCAGAAGTGCTGGGAAAGGACTCGTGGAAAGTGACACTGAAAAAGCGAAATTGCTAAACAAATACTTCTGCTCTGTTTTTACTAAAGAAGATCCTGGAGATGGACCAGCTGTGACTCCCAAATATAAAAATAGGACTGAAGTAGATACCACACCATTCACAGAAGATGAGGTGTTAGAACAACTTGCTAAACTGAAAGTGGACAAAGCCATGGGACCAGATGGGATACATCCCAGGATACTGAAAGAGCTCAGAGAGGTTCTTGCAGGACCATTAAAGGATGTCTTCAACAGATCCTTGGAAACAGGAGTGGTTCCTCAGGACTGGAGAATGGCTAATGTTGTACCTCTACACAAAAGTGGTGACAGGGAAGAAGTGTCAAACTACAGGCCCGTGAGCCTTACCTCGGTGGCAGGAAAAGTAATGGAGGCGCTCCTGAAAGAGCAAATAGTGCACTTTCTCAAAACCAACAGGTTGCAAGATCCAAGGCAACATGGTTTTACCGAAGGACGGTCTTGCCAAACAAATCTGATTGAGTTCTTTGATTGGGTGACCAAGGAACTAGATCTGGGGCATGCAATGGATGTCATCTATCTGGATTTCAGCAAAGCCTTTGATACTGTTCTTCATAGGAGGCTTGTCAATAAACTCAGTAGCTTGGGGATGGGTCCCAAGATAGTAAACTGGATTAGAAATTGGTTGACTGACAGACAACAGAGGGTGATGGTACATGGAGCTCACTCGGATGAGAGGAAGGTGATTAGTGGGGTGCCTCAGGGTTCGGTCCTGGGCCCGGCACTGTTCAATATATTTGTGAGTGATATTGCTGAAGGACTGAATGGAAACGTCTGTCTGTTTGCAGATGACACAAAAATTTGCAACAGAGTGGACTCCCCCGAGGGAGTGGATAACATGAGGAAAGATCTACAAAAACTGGAAGACTGGTCTAATGCTTGGCAACTACGATTTAATGTGAAAAAGTGCAGTGTCATGCACTTGGGTAGCAGAAATCCAAGGGAAAAGTACACAATAGGGGGTGAGAGGTTGGTATGCACGGTTCAGGAGAAAGACCTTGGTGTGATTATCTCTGATGATCTCAAGGTGGCAAAACAGTGCGACAAGGCGGTGGCAAAAGCCAGGAGAATGTTGGGCTGCATACAAAGAGGGATTACCAGCAGAAAGGAAGAGGTACTTATGCCACTGTACAAGTCACTGGTGAGGCCTCACTTGGAATACTGTGTTCAGTTTTGGAGGCCATATCTTGCAAAAGATGTAAAAAGACTGGAAACTGTTCAGAGAAAGGTGACCAAAATGATTTGGAGCCTGCGTCAGAAGCCTTATGAGAAGAGACTTGAAGACCTAAATATGTACACTTTGGAGGAGAGGAGGGACAGGGGAGATATGATTCAGACCTTTAAATACTTAAAGAGAAATGATAAACAAACAAACCTCTTCCAAAGACGGGGAAGCTGTAAAACTAGAGGGCATAACATGAAGCTGCAAGGTGGTAAATTGAAAGGCAATGTCAGGAAATATTTCTTCACTGAAAGGGTGGTGGATGCTTGGAATGCCCTCCCGATGGAAGTGGTGGGGGCAAACACGGTGATGGAATTCAAAACGGCATGGGACAAACACAGCAACAGGATAAAAGCAAAATAAACGGTATCATCTAACTTCTGAACTATCTAGCGTCTGAACAAATAAGGGTGTCCTACATGGAGTGGTGGGTTCACCCCTAAACAGAAACAAAAACATGGGGAGGGGTGGCCTGCACAGAGTGACAGGTGCACCTACTCTTGCCATCTTGCTGGGCAGACTAGATGGACCATGCTGGTCTTTATCTGCTGTCACTTACTATGTTACTATGTATGTTACTATATTATAGACCTTTGCAATATGTTTTTATTTATAAAATTTACTTATTTAAACCACAATAATAATTAATCACAATAACAAGTAACAATATTTGATTTTGAAATTATTATGATTTTGTAGTCAACGGTTTTAGTATGCTTTATTCAAAAAGACTGACGAAGGGTAATGGTGTGAGCTTTCTTGGTTTTGGCGATTCTGAGAGCCACCATATATGAAGCTTCAACAGCGGCTATGTTTTGCTGGTGGAACTTTCCGCCAACATCAAGTCTGCTTTTTTTGATTCCATTAGCTTTGTTCTTAAAATACCAAATATCCTTGCCTACAAAGGTGGGATGCTTACTGTCAAAATGCCGTTTTAGTTTGTCTGGCTTCATGGATTCCGCTGATAGAACTTCGTTACAAATAACGCATTGTGGTTTCTCAATCCCTGCTGAAAATATGGAGGTGAAACCATACCTTAAAAAGTCATCGCAATATTTTCTTTTCTTGGTATTCTTCTCTCTGTCATTCATTTTCAATGGAGTTGCTGGTGTTATATAGAAAATTTAATTTTAGTAGGACCCATGTCCACCATTACAAAACTGGAAGTGATCTAAATGTCTTGAGGTGCATCGTTTCTGGCGAACAGGATAGCCTAAGTAATATATAAATTGATTCAATTCAAAGTATTTGGCATTTTAGGCTTTGCGATCAAATTAGAAAAATAAATTAAGAAATAATGATTCCTGGGATTTGTCAGGCGACCCCTGGTAAATCTTGAGGCAGCCCCCGTGGGGGTCCCGGCCCACGGGTTGAGAACCACTGATCTAGGGGGAATGGTAAGGAAATACAAAGGAGATCAGATAAGTCAAGATCCGAAAGTGGCAGAGAAGAGGTGAGTTTTCAGCCTGGATTTGAAAAGGGTTTGAGAAGGCGCCTGACGTACAAACTCAGGTAGTTTGTTCCAGGCATAAGGTGCAGCAAGGTGAAAGGAGCAAAGTCTGGTGTTGGCAATACAAGAGAAGGGCACAGATAAAAGTGATTTGCCAGAAGAGAGGAGTTACCGAGGAGGGGTGTAGGGAGAGATAAGAGAGGAAAGATAGTGAGGAGCCGCAGAGTGAATGTCTTATAGGTCAGCAGAAGTTTGAACTGGATGTGGAAATGAATAGGGAGCCAATGAAGAGACTTGAGAAGAGGGGTGATATGAGCATGATGAGGATGGTAGAAGATTAGCCGCGCAGCAGAGTGTTGAACAGATTGAAGGGGAGAGAGATGATTCAGAGGGAGACTGTCAAGGAGCAGGTTACAATAGTCTAGATGGGAGGTGACTAAGGAGTGGATAAGTGTCTGAGTAGTGTGTTCAGAAAGGAATGGATGGATTTTGTTGATGTTATAGAGAAAGAAACGGCAAGTCTTAGCTATCAGATAGATGTGTGTGGAGAAGGAGAGAGAGGAGTCAAAGACGACCCCAAGGTTGTAAGCTGAGGAGAGAGTAGAGAGCTATCCACAGAGACTGAGAAAGGAGGATGTGGAGAGGAGGGTTTAGGGGGAAAAATAAGCTCAGTTTTGGCCATGTTCAGTTTCAAGCAGTGGTGAAACATCCAAGCAGCAAAGTCAGAAATACAGGCAGAAATCTGGGCCTGGATTGCTAAAGAGATTTCAGGGGTAGAGAATTAGATCTGGGAGTCATCAGCGTAAAGATGGTTCTGAAAGCCATGGGAAGAGATAAAGTGCACCAAGGGACTGGGTATAGAGAAAGAAAAAGGAGTGGACCCAAGACTGATGCTTGGGGTACACCAACTGAGAGAGGGATAGCTGTAGAGGAGGATTCACCAGAATAAACACTGAAATAGCGATGGGAGAGTTAAGAAGAGAACCAGGATAGTACAGAGGACAAGGTATCAAGGAGAAGGTTGTGGGCAACAGTGTCAAAAGCAGCAGAAAGGTCAAGAAAAATGAGGATCGAGTAAAGGCCCTTGGATTTTGCCAGGAACAGATCACTGGAGACTTTGGCAAGAGCTATTTTGGTAGAATGTAAAGGACGAAAGCCAGATTGTAGAGGATCCAGAAGGGCTTGAAAGGCACAGCTTGGGGGGATCCAGAGGCTGTAGGCTTGAAATTTTCACACCAAAATGGCCAGGTTTGCTGCAAGAAAGAAAAGAATTCTGGGGAGGACAACCCAGAATCCAGGAGTTTCCCTATCTGAAAAGGACCCCCAACCGTAGGTAACATAGCCACAGCTGAACTCTTAGAGGAAGGGGAATGGGCAGAAGCACGGTCACTGGAACTCCCAGCTGGCTACCAGCCTTACCCACAACACCATCCATCACCGCCTGCATTGAGGCAGGCAAAGCTGAGCCAGCCAAATCCCCTCGCTGTGAAAGGAGAGACGGGCCCTCCAGGGATGAATCAGAAGCTGCCATGCAAGAAGAGTAGAGTCCGTAAATGAAGCACCTCACTTGCCACTGCTTCCTGGAAGAAGACAGAGAATCAAAGCAAGGCAAACACTTGTGCGCGCTAAGGCCTTGTTATACAAAAGTGCGCTTTAACGAAGCATGTAGAGTAACACGTGAAAAAAAGCACTAGGGCAGGAACGTGCATTGGAGCTGCCTGGGCAGAATGCACACTAGGACTGCGCGACCGCAAAGTACACAAGGAGAAAACGCTAACACGTGTGTAGGAAGAGGGTGGGAAACCCTCACACCGTGCCAATGGTAACCCCGATTTGTGCCCTAGATGGATGGAATCAAGAGCCTCAAACAATGATAATGATGAGATCAAGCCTCGGCATTCACCCTCCTGGGAAACCCAGGCAGAGAATTCATGCTGGGCTCAGCACTACTCCCTGAAATTCTTTACAGATTCTTTGGTTTTACCCTGGTTTACAGTCAGTGGCCTAGTGGTTGGGGCAAGGTACTACAGGCCGGAAGGTCGGTGGTTCAAATCCCACTAGAGGACAGCAACCTTGGGCCGGAAGGACTGGGGTTTCTAGTCTCGCAGGTGCTCCTTGTGGTCTTGGGCAAGCCACTTAACCCTCCATTGCCCATGTTCCCTGTAAGTATTAGTGTATGTGTCTCATATCCCCTCGTGTTAAATGTATCCCCCAACCGCTTTGACCCGGTGAAAAGCGGGATATAAATGCAGCTAAATAAATAAATAAAATAAATAAAGATATCTCCGAGAGCCTTCTGCAGACTTCGGGGGAGAGCGGGGGGGTGGGGGGGGGCAGAGGAGGAGACTGTGTGAGGTAGCTGAAAATCTTCCAAATCCTTCCAATCTTCTGGCTGCTCAACAGGCCCTTAACAGGAAAAGAGCGTGGAGCTGAACAAATTTTCCCTCCTCTTCTGGTTACCGAAAAGACCTCCCATGTTACGCTCAGGCAAGAGAGTCACCTGCAGGTGATCGTTCATAAGAGAAATCAATTGTTCAGATTTTTTTTCAGAGCTGAGAAAGCCCAACCACCATCTGCTGGAGACAGAAGAATACAGAGTTGCCCTCTAGAGGCTCAGGATGATAGAGGCAGGGAGATGATGTCATTGAAACTGGGTATTTCATTGGTTCTCTGTCTCCACATATCTGCTGGTAGAGGAACACAACCCACTTTGTCTGGACTGGCCTAGCAGGACAATATGGAATAGTCAATTATATATGTCTAAGTAGCATTACTTATATGCTGAAATTCTGAGGGATGCTACTCTTTTTTGAACATTTTCTTTTGTAGAATGGCTTCTCTTGAAATCCCCCCTCCCAAATACAAGTGCTTCCTCAGCAGCACTATGTATAATTTATTTTTATTTTTATTCCGGTTGCTTGATATACCACCGACAAGCAAAAACCTATTGCAACGGTTTACAAATTAACTATGAAAAGGGGAAAAACAAAGAGAGAGAAAGAAAGAAGAAAAAGGAGGGGCAGAGGATGGAGGGAGGGAGGGAAGTGGGTAAAGTAAACATGGAGTCGGGGGTTCCACCTTCTCCAAGTCTTTACTGAAATACTAGGGTCTTTTTTTTAATTTATGAAACCAAAATGTCCGTTTTCATTTCATTTATTACATTTTTATACCGCAAAACATAAAAGCACCAATGCAGTTTACATAAAACAACATCTATAATACATTAAAACATAAGAAAACACAACAGAACATCTACATTAAAACCATGTATACAGGTGCTTCCTATCTAAGTGCTGTATATAGAGTTATCCTCCCGTTGTACCGCAATGTGCCAAAGATTGGGACGGTCATTAAAGCAGTGCTTCCTAAATCTTCCTTTAATTCCTTCAGTGTTCAAGATATCCAAAAGGAATGGGCACAAGATATATTGCTCCTGCTTATGCCTATTCATGGCAAGTAAAAAGGGAGCAGCTAGAGGGTCTGAGGCAGAGTATTTAGTAGGAACGGGCAAGAGGGGTCCTGCCTGGCCACTCTTACCACAGCAATGGAAGCAAGCTCTCACATGGTCCGTTTCCATGCAGCTGTACATGGTAGCTTAGTCTGCTAGTCTAGTCCAAAAGATAACTCAGGATGGCTTATTGTAAGTCAAAAATGCAAGTTGCAGTAACAAGATCAGACCCCACCTCCCCTCAAGTGCTTAGTGCGCTGTTTAACTCATGACAATGACCCGGCCTGAGGGCAGAGTTGGGCACCATTGTGTCGCCTTAAAACAATCCACTCCTCAGGCACCCCCTGGTCAGTCAGGAATAGGCTAGCCTCCCTAACCCAGCACACCTCCAAAACTGAGAGGGACAGACTTGATGGCAAGGCAAGTGCAAACTCCCACACGGATCAACCAGCGGGGGAAGGATTTACCTTCTGAACCCTGGCATTTAGCTGGAAACAATCCAAGGAGACAAAGCGCACCATATTTAGTGTTACAAAATAAACGTCTTTACTGGGAAATGCTTCAAACAAAACAGTTTTAAATTGCTCGAGTTTTCACAGGAAAGAGTCATAAGAAAAATGGGTATGTCTAATCTTTCTGGCATCTGTCCTGTGATGTCCTTATTTATTTTTCTTTCTGGAATGGATGCTGGACTCCCTGGCCCCCCAGGACCCCACATTGTACTGTTTCTATAAACACCTGAATCTTTGCTCATCGCACCTTTCTCCTCCGTGTGTACAACAGCACCAATACCAGCAATGCTTCTAGTCCACAGCATCCCAAGCTAAGTGGTTCAAGGCGGTTCACAATAAATAGAAAAAAGAGGAATAACCATTTAAATCCACATAAAAGAGTCAAAAAGCCATGTCTGAAAATGTTTCTGAAAACCAATAATAGATTGGGAATCCTTAAGCTCCAATGGCAATTTTGCCCATCGTTCAGCTGCTTTATAAGACCAAGTTAAAACAAATCTAGATTTAAGGGACATTCCCTTAACAAGATGGAAATCGCAGAGTACAACACAATTGCAAACGTTGAGACTTTGTGACGAGAAGTGGGAGTAAAAGCAAAGAAAAGCACGGGCACAATATCATAAAAAAACTGTACATAAAAACACATAAAATTTAAATGCCATTCTCAAAATAAAACAATATCTTATTTCATTTACCTGACCAGTCCAACACGACCAAGCGCGTACGAAGTGGTGTGCTAAATGGCATGCCCCTTGGCCGGACCCCTTAGCCGGGGACCCGATGGTGGTTTTAAAGGCTAGCTTTCAGTGTTCCCACCTGGAATAGAGCACTGGATAGGACATGATCGCTTCTTTACCCCATGCTGGGTACCTCTGTATAAGCACCTGAGCTATACTGCTCACTACTTCTGCAAAGGTCTTCATAGGTACTTCAAACTCAGATCAGGGTCCTCTTTCCCCTTTGTCGGACTAACCTGGAGTGAAAGGTTTACGCCCTCAGAGGGGGGATATTCTCCTCTATTGCTGCACCCCTCAGGAGCAGCTACATATAGTGAAATGTCCGAGAAGCACCGTCACAGGGACTGTGTTGCAGGAACTCAGACTCGAGGCAGGCTTCTGCCCTCTTCAGCTACCTTCTCAGACTACAAGTTAAGAGACTGATGGTCTTTCTCCCAGCTCCAAACCCTCTCCAGAATGATAGCAGGACTGAGGTTTTCTAACATCGCACAGGTTCCCTTTTCACAGGAGAAGGCCATTGTCATTTCCCTAAATTTAAGGTTGATGTACTAAGCTGAAAAATATTTTTAGGCTAGAGGCCAATTTTGCAAAATACAGCTGTAATGAGCTAAATAATTAAAATTAAAATTTTATTTTAAGGTTAATATAATTTGAATATGATGTGGAGTAGCCACCTAGTGGTTAGAGCACTGGCTTGGGAACTAAGAGACCAGCATTCAATCCCCACTAGCACTCCTTGTGACCTTGGGCAGCTCACTTAACCTTCCATTGCCTTGGAAGAAAGGCCTGGCAATCTACTTCCGGTAACACTGCCAGGAGCTGCTGGATTGTCAGAAGTCAGAACTGACTCAAAGGTACACATTGCATTTTGCATAATAAATATACAAATGTGCCCCACGTTTTGGAGGGGGGACTCTCCTCAGCCCACATACAGTGCATTTCTCCCCCACACTGAAATGAGTTTGACATCCCTTGGTATAAAGGGTTCTTATGCAGTGTCCTCTATGTTTAGTCATCTCTGTGTTCTGAGGGCTTCCCTTCTTTGTATATTTGCTGCAGTGCATGAACTAAGCTTGACGCAGTTTACCAGCAACGGAAGCAATACTGGAACTCCTAAGAATTTCCAGTTGGAACATGACCATCTTTGGCTTTCTTACAGAAATATTTATTTTTAATTTTTGAGTGTTGGAGCACTCCCATGTGTCAAAATAATGCATAGCATCCAGCTTTTTCATCATTTCAGGTTGAAATCTCTCTCTTTTTTGACCCGTAGAACCGATTCTCTTTGTTCTAAAGACAGCGCTGTTGCTGAAGCCAATGTGCAGGTCTTCCTAATGATGGCTAGTACGAGGGCACCTGCTAAAGACCAAACATTCAGGATCCCAGGTTTTGTCTTGTGTTTGAAATGGACAATTTTATTGTTATTTCTTTTAGTATTTAGTTCATGCCTTTCAATTGTAGATCAAAGTGAGTTACAGTCAGGTTGCTGTTGGTATTTCCATGTCCTAATGGGCTTAAAATCTAAGGCTGTAAGCAATGAAGGGTTAAATGACTTGCCCAAGGCCACAAGGAGAGTTGGTGGGATTTGAGCCCTGGTTTTTCTGATCCCAGGTTGCTGCCCTCACCATTAGTGAACATTTTCCATGATCTACCATTACTCTGACCCCCTCTGTAAATATAGGGATTTGTTTACTCTAGGCTTAGCAGTGGCCTAGCTGGGAGAATGTACCCAAAGACATGATGTGGTTTTCAGACTAGCAACCTGTAAATGCTGCTCACAAGCATATTCAGTGACATGAACCCAGTTATGTCTGCTGAATAGTCCTAGTTTGTGGCATTGAATGATATCAAGGCAGTTTACATTGAACAGGGCATTATAAAACTTGAAGATAACTATTTACAGGGAACATGGGCAATGGAGGGTTAAGTGGCTTGCCCAAGACCACAAAGAGCACCTGTGGGGCTAGAAACCCCAGGTTGCTGTCCTTTAGTGGGATTTGAACCTCTGACCTTCTGGCCTGAGGTAACGTGCCCCAACCACTAGGCCACTCCTCCACTTCCCTTAGCATTGGAGTGTTCTGAGGGTGGTGATATTCAGCTGCTACCTGGTTAACTGTTATCACAGTCCAGTCAACCCGGATATTCATTGCCGGTGCCAGGATAAGGCCCTGGCATTGCATATCCAGGGTGAATTTAAAGTGGTGACAGCCAGATGTTTTAAGTGTGTTGGGTACCACTACTGAAAACCCCACGAATATTTTCTGGTACACGGGTAACTGCCAATACACCTAGAGGCAAGAAAACACATCGACGCCCGCACCACCATTTCTGCTGCTATTACGTGTATCTGAAAACATTAATGTCCTCCACCTTGCATTCCTCTTGGCATTAAACTTTCCTGCCCCTCTTCCTTGATCTTCTGCACAAAATATCCTTCTTTTTCATCTGTGCCCTTCTGTCCTCCTCTACTTTCTGGCCCCAGTTCCTCTCTGACTGTCTCTTTTCCTTACAATTCTCTATTCTGGTTGTCGCCTACTCCCACATAGCCCAAGTCTTCTCCTCCTTGTAGGACCCATGAAGTTGAGGACTATTCCTCTTCCTCCAGTTTCTCATGCATGCCGGGCTACTGGTTCATGCACAGGGCTAACAAGCAGCACCCCCTCACTATTTTTAGTTGTGTAGGAGGACTATCACTGTCTTCTCATATTTCTTCTCTTACTTTTCAGGCTGGCCACTGCTCCCTCCTGCGCCTGCAGGGCTCTTCATTGGCCATCTCTTTCTGCTCCCAAGACACCTGACACCACCTGCGCCTATTTAAGCAGCTGCTAGATCCCTCGTCCTGCCCATTTTGAGCCCTAGTTTTAGTTCTTCAGGTTTTCTGCTGATTGAAGGTCCTGTACCATACTTTCTGGTTTGCAAAAAAACCCATTTAGATATAAAATGGGCAAATAGAAACATAAAAACATGATGGCAGAAAAAGACTACATGGCCTATCTATTCGGCCCTTCCATAATAACCACTACAACAGTCCCCTTTTTCCCTTTAGATATCCTCTGTGTTTGTCCCATGCTTCTTTGAATTCAGATACGAGTGAGGCAAGCATTTGCTGCCATCGAGAAGAGTGTACAGATGTCTAATAGTTTTTAAAAAGTACAGTACAAGACCTTCTAGTTTAACATTCTTCAACAGAGCACATGCCAGACAAATCCCTGATAAAGGGTAGTGAAACACGGCCTGTGTCGGATTGTCATTGGTTCAATAAAAGCTCTGTCTTTCCACAATATTACGTTTCAGACTGGTTTCTGCATCCCACGTGATATCTACTTCTGTTGTGTTGCACCCTCATCTCTACCACCTCCACTGGGAGACTATTCCACGCATCTACCACTCTTTCCATAAAGAAATATTTCGGCATATTACGCCTGAGTCTATCCCTTTTCACTCTCATGCTATGCACCCTCATAGCAGAGCTTGCCTTCAATTGCCCTCCTGTGCATTTATGCCACAGAGGTATTTAAATGTCTCTATCTTATCGCCCCTATCCCGCCTTTCCTCTAAAGTATACATATTGAGATCTTTAAGTCTGTCCTCATATGCTTTATAATGAAGACCATTATCCATTTTAGTTGCCATCCTCTGCACCGACTCCATCCTGTTTATATCCTTTCGGAGGTGCGGTCTCCAGAATTGCGCACACTATTCCAAATGAGGTTGCACCAAGACTTATACAGAGGCACTATCACCTCCTTTTTTCTGCTGGCCATTCCTCTCCCTATACATCAAAGCATCCTTCTGGCTTTTGCAGTCACCTTTTCTACCTGTTTAGCTACTTTAAGATTATCAGACACAATTATGCCCATGTCCTGCTTTTCTTTTGTGGACAGAAGTACCTCATCCCCTACACTGAACCGCTCCCTTGGATTGCTGCAGATCCAAATGCATGACCCTGCATTTTTTAGCATTAAATTTCAGCACCCAAATTCTTCAAGCTTAGCTAGATCCTTCCTCATGTTATCCACTCATTCCTGGGTGTTTACTCTATTGCTGATTTTGGTATCATCCGCAAACAAGAAAACCTTTCCCAACAGCCCTTCTGCAATATCACTAACAAAGTTGTTAAAAAGAATCGGACCAAGGACAGATCCCTGGAGCACACCACTGGTAACATCCTTCTCCTCAGAGTGAGCTCCTTTACCTGTACCTTTTGTCGCCTCCCACTCAACCAATTTCTAATCCAAATCAGTAACTTTAGGTTCCATCCCTAGGATGCTCAGTTTGTTTATAAGTCCTCTGTGCAGAACGATGTCAAAGGCTTTACTGAAATCTAAATACACCACATCTAGGGCTCTTCCTCGGTCCAACTCCCTGGTCACTCAAAGAAATCAATCAGATTTGTCTGACAGGACCTGCCTCTGGCGAATCCATGTTGTTTCGGATCCTGCAATCCATTTGACTCCAGAAACCTCACTATTCTCTCTTTTAATAGCCTTTCCAATAATTTACTAACCACAGATGTTAGACTAACTAGCCTGTAGTTCTCAATGTCATCCTTAGCTCCGCTTTTGTGTAAAGGGACCACATGTGCCTTTCTCCAGTCCTCTAGCACCACTCCCGACTCCAAAGAGGCATTGAAAAGGTCAGACAGTGGATCCGCTAGAACATCCCCAAGTTCCCTCAATATTCTGGATCCATGACTTTGTCTACTTTTAGTTTAGCTAGTTTCTCACGAACACAGTCTTCTGAAAATCGTTTGAGATCCTCGTCAATTCTGTTCCTGTTTGTGGGTGTTTGAGGTTCTTCTCAGCTTATGGGTGTTTTCTGAGCTCCTGGTTCTTCATCTGTGAACACAGAACAGAAATATTTGTTAAGCAATTCCACTTTATCCTCATCAGCTTCTACACCCTTCACCCTTGAGTCTGACAATACCACTTATGCCCTTCTTCCTCTCACTAACATATCTGAAAAAAGTCTTATCCCCCCATTTTATTGCATTGCTATTTCCTTCTCTTTTTGAATCTTTGCTTTCCTGACTACTTTGCTAGCTTCTCTGTTTTTCCAAATATAGATGCCTGTCTTCCTCTCTCTGTGATCTCTTGTATTTCATGAAGGCCTCCCTCTTTTCTTCACCTTTTCAGCTACTTCTTTTGAAAACCATAGTGACCTCTTTTTCCTTTTACCTTTATTTACCATTTTAATAAAAAAGGTTGGTTGCCCTTAAAATATTCCCTTTCAGTTTTGCTCACTGTTTTTCTACATCCCTCAGCTGTTCCCATCCCGCTAACGACTTCCTGAGGTATTGAATCATCTCGGCACAGTTAGTTTTCCTATAGTCTAAGACCCTCGCTTTTGAATGTTTTTTGTATCAGCCCTAGTCCTAAAACTAAATCATACCATCTACATACAGGAAATCCAGTCTCATACTTATGGTTAAAAATGTTAATTTCTTGCTTTAACTTAAGAACATAAGAACATAAGATATGCCATACTGGGTCAGACCAAGGTCCATCAAGCCCAGTATCCTGTTTCCGACAGTGGCCAATCTAGGTCATACGTACCTAGCAGTATCCCCAAGAGACACAGGTTTCACAATGCTTGTATTGGGTCAAGCATTGATATCCTGGGTCCCTTTTTAATAATGGTTTATGGACCTTTCCTCCAGGAACTTGTCCAAACCTTTTTTTAAACCCAGCTACACTAACAGCCCTTACTACATCCTCCGGTAACAAATTCCAGAGTTTGATTACACGTTGAGTGAAAAAATATTTTCTCGTATTTGTCTTAAATAGTTTACCCTGTAGCTTCATTACATGTCCCCTAGTTTTTCTATATTCTGATAGCGTAAACAATCGATCTACATTTACCCGTTCCACTCCATTCATTAATTTATAGACCTATCATATCTCCCCTCAGCCGTCTCTTTTCCAGGTTGAAGAGCCCTAACCTTTGTAGTCTCTCTTCATAGGAGTAGCCTTCCATCCCCTTTACCATTTTGGTGGCTCGTCTCTGTACCTTTTCTAATAACGCTATATCCTTTTTAAGATACGGCGACCAGAATTGCACACAATATTCAAGGTGCGGTCGTACCATGGAACGATACAGAGGCATTATAATATCCTTTGTTTTATTTTCCATTCCTTTCCTTATGATACCTAGCATTCTATTTGCTTTCTTGGCCGCCGCTGCACACTGGGCCGAGGGTTTTAACATGTTATCCACGATGACTCCTAAATCTTTTTCCTGGGTGGTGGTTCCCAATGTGGAACCTTGCATTGTGTAACCATAGTGTGGGTTGTTCTTTCCTAGGTGCATAACTTTGCACTTGTCCACTAAATCATACCATCTACATACAGGAAATCCAGTCTCATACTTATGGTTAAAAATATTAATTTCGGAGGAAGTGACGTCATCAACTAGAATGGCAGCCTAGTCTGAGAGCTCCGGAGGGCAGCTGAAGTTTTGAAACATTTTCCCCGGTTCGAGCTTGAAGTTCCCCATATACTTACAGCAGGTGGAGGGGGAAAGAGTCCTGCACCCTATGGCGACGAGGAAGAAGACGGCGGACTTAAAAGAGTTCGCCTATGGGGGCACGAAGTCCACGGCGGCTGAGAAGAGGATGGCGGGGCAAGGCGCGGGAAATGGAGATGCGCTAGATCGAAAGGGTCAGCGGAATGAGGCCCCTACACTGGCGGAGACAGTTATGCACAATGTGTCGAGGGAGGATTTGCAAGGCTGGTTTGGTGAGCTCAAGACTGAAATGCAGGCAGTGAGGACGGAGGTGGGAGACATGTGCGCCGCTCTGCGTGAAGAGATGGGAGAGCTGGGACATCGCGTGGAGGAGCAGGAGCAGCAGCTGGGCCGGTTGGATTCTAGGCAGAGCGCGGTGGAAAGTTTCCTCAAAGAAACGGAGGCATGGAAGGACATGATTTTGTTAAAACTGGAGGACCTTGAAAATCGGTCCAGAAGGAACAATTTACGGATACGGGGGGTGCCCGAAGAGAAAGAATTTGTGGACAGTGAGAAGGTAGCATGCGCGATTCTTCAGACAGTGTTAACTGATTCTGGGACTGAGCTGGCACAGGGGGGGGCTGCAATTAGTCCGGGCTCATCGGGCGTTGGGCCCTAGCAGGCCTAACCGGCCACGGGATATTGTGCTGTGTATGGCAGACTTTAAACTTAAGGAGCGGATCCTTACATTAATGCGCAACCGCAGGGACTTCGTCTGGCAAGGATATCTGTTACAGATTTTCCCGGACTTGGCTGCAGGAACTTTGCAGCGGTGGCGCGAAATTCAGCCGGTCACCTCTATTTTGAGGAGAGAGAATGTCCGCTACCGCTGGCTGTATCCTTTTGGCATCCTCTTTACCGTGGGGCTTAAGAACTGGAGGGCCCACACGGTATTGGAGGCTATGGCAGCGGTGAAAGTGGCGGGGTTGGGGAGCGGCTTGTCAAAGGACTTGACGGGAGGTGGTGGAGGTGCGGAGACGCAAGCACATCGGAGGAACGGCGAGAAGCGGCGAGGGAGCCTGGTGGTGGTAGCTGAGGAGCAAACCGACTGCACTGCTCTGGAGGGGGGCACCTGAAGGATTTGGGGACCTTAAAGTGTTGGTTTTTGGTGCGGCTCCTTTACGTGCCGCTTTATGCTCAGTTATGTGTGTTCATGATTATATTGTATTTGATATGCATGCCATTGGATGTATAAAAATGCTCTGTTGGGGGGTCATGGTTTCTTACTGCGGGGGGGAACCTATGGGGTGTTTGGGGGAACAGAGAGGGGGGGTAGGCTAGGTAGGGGTGAGTGGGTGTGAATGGATATGCGGGGGGGGGGGGTGGGGAGGGGGAGGGGGATAAGTGTGGGGTGGGGTGGGGGCAGAGGTTGGGAGGGGGATAGAGAGTGTGGGGGGGGGGGGGAGGCTGCCTCGGGTTGATGGGCACTACTCCGTAGGAGACCTCCAGAGGGTGGAGGGGGTTCTGGAAGGGGAGGGGGCGGGGGGGGACTTGGGGGAAGGGGGGGGAGGGGGGGGAGGGGGAAGGGGGGCAGGGACGGGGGGGGGGAGGGGGTTGGAAGGGGCGGGTAGCGAATGGTGGTGGGACTAGAGTGGGACAGCAGCACCTGACCGTAGCCACGATGAATGTGCGAGGGTTGGGTACTTGGAGGAAGAGGCGAATGGTGGAGCGTGAGGGGGGGAGGTTGAGAGCGGATTTCATTTGTTTACAAGAAACCCATCTGAAAGTGGGCCAGGAAAGGCTGTTGCAGACGAAATGCTACCCCTGCGTATTGTTGGCCGGGCAGAGGGCGGAGGCACGGAAGGGGGGGGTAGGTATTTTGGTGGGGGAGGACTGGGTAGATAAGGTGGTAGGGGAATATCGGGATCGGAGGGGGCGGGCAGTGGGGCTTAAACTTCAAATTGGGAGGGAGCAGGTTTGGATTGTGAGTCTTTATGGCCCTAATGATAAGCAGGGGGAATTTTTTGCCCGTATGCAGGGGGAGCTGGGGAATTTAAGTGATGCTCCTCTCATTATTGGGGGGGACTTCAATCTGACGGTAAACCCGAGGGTGGATAATGGGGGGGGGGGGAGTGGGCTGGGGCGGCGGGTGGATCGGGTAAAATTGCTGCATTTGAAGGAACGGTTAGGGGTGGAAGATGTCTGGCGGAGTCAACACCCTGGGTGCAAACAATATACTTTTTACTCAGCACCCCATGGTACATATAGTAGGATTGATATGGTGTGGGCGGGGGGAGGATGGCTGAATAGGGTGGTTGAAGCAGACCATGGTTCCATTACGTGGACGGACCATGCGCCTGTGTGGGTACGGTTTAGTTTGGGATATGTGGATGAAGGGGTAAAGTTCTGGCGGCTTAATGAAGCCTTGTTAGATGAGCCAGGGGTGAGTGAGCGTCTTGTGAAGTTGATAACAGAATATCAAGAATTTAATATGAATGGCGAAGTGGAGTTGGGGATGGTTTGGGACGGGCTCAAGGCGGTGGTGAGGGGGCAGTTAGTTCAGGAAGCTGCCCGTGCGCGTCGAAGTAAGGGGGAACGGGAGCTCCAGCTGTTGCACGCTATTAAGCGTTTGGAGGGGCAGGTGCACGGGAGGGGGGGAACGGGTGGGGGGGCGGCCGAGAAGCTGAAGGAGTTGCGGGGGCAACTGGAACAATTGCGAGTGAGCACCTTAGCGTATGAGCTACGGGTATTAAAACAAGGGTGGTTTGAGGGGGGGAACAAGATGGGGAGGAGATTGGCCCAGCGGTTGCGGAGTAGAGTGATGCAGAAGAATATTGGAGGTATTCGGGGTGCAGGGGGGAGACTGGTCCACGGGAACAATGAGATTCGGGCGACCTTTGCGGACTACTATAAAGCCTTGTACACTAGTGAGGTGAGGGGGGGGGGGGGAAAGCGTCGTGTGTCGAGTATCTGAGGGACTGTGCCCTACCTTCTTTGTCCAAGGCGGAGATGGAGTGGCTTGATAGGCCCATAACGGAGACAGAAGTTGCTGCGGCGATTGGAACGTTGAAACGGGGTAAGGCTCCTGGTCTGGACGGATTGTCGGGGCGTTTCTATCAGGTGTTTCGTTCCCTGCTAGGGCCTTTGATGGTGACTGTTTTTAATGGGGTGCTAGCTGGTGGGGCGACTCCACGATCGATGCGGGAGGCTGGGATTACCCTTATCCCTAAGCCCGGGAAGGACCCGATGGTCTGTGGGTCTTACAGGCCCATCTCATTATTGAATGTGGATGCCAAACTTTTCGCCAAGGTCTTGGCCAATAGATTGGCTCCAGTGATGCCGGTCTTGGTACATCCGGATCAAACCGGGTTTATAACCGGGCGGCAGGGAGGGGATAATATTCGCAAGATATGTAACCTTACCTGGGAGGTCCGGCGGACGGGGCAGCGGGCTGTTTTCTTAACGGTGGATGCGGAAAAAGCGTTTGATAGGGTAGAATGGCCCTTTATGCTTAGTGTATTGGAGAAAGTGGGGGTGGGCCCCAATTTTGTTCATTGGGTGCAAGCGATGTACGAGGCACCTCAGGCCAGGGTGCGGGTAAACGGTAGTTATTCGGGGGCGTTTGCGTTAGGGAGGGGCACTAGGCAGGGATGCCCCTTATCTCCCCTGCTTTTTGCCTTGGTTATTGAGCCACTGGCTGCGCGGATTAGGGGATCCTCGGATATTAAAGGGATCTTAATGAATTCCCAGGAGGTTAAGATTACTTTATTCGCGGACGATGTTATTTTTACAGTGCGAGAGCCCTTGATAACCTTACCGAATTTGCTGCACGAGATTGCGTGTTATAGTAGGGTAGCGGGATACAAGATCAATGATAGTAAATCCGAGATTTTGGGGTTTAATCTTCCTACGGATTTGGAGGAGGGGTTGCGAGGGGCATTCGCGTTTAAGTGGGTGGGGGAACACTACCGATACTTGGGCATCCAGATGGGATCGCATTTGGAGGGCCTGGTGAGGGTTAATTATGGGGGGCTTTTGAGGGAAGTGAGCCGGGATCTGCAGCGGTGGAAGGGTTTATATCTCACATGGCTGGGTAGGATAGCGGTGCTAAAGATGACTGTTTTGCCTCGGTTCTTGTTTTTGTTTAGTTCCCTTCCATGTAAAGTGTCCCGGAATTTCTTGAAGCGTGCGCAAAGGGTTATGATGGAGTTTATATGGGCGGGGAAGCGTCCGAGGGTGGCGCGGCTTGTAATGTATCGACCGGGTAAAGAAGGGGGTTTGGGAGTTCCCTGGCTGGAGAAGTACTACTTGGCTTCCCAGTTGCGGGCACTGATCAGTTGGCAGGGGGCAGAGGTGGAGACCCCCCGATGGGTGCAGTTGGAGCAGGGGTTAGGAAAGGGGGGGGGGAACTTGGTTGAATGGCTGTGGGACCCGGGAGGGGGGGTGGGAGGGGGGACGGAGGGGAATTCTTTTCGGGCCCTGACGCAGGCGATTTGGGTACGGTGGAGGCGGCAGTTATTGGGGGGCAAGAAATACACTCGTGGAATGTCTTTCATGGGGGTTCAGGAATTTGCCCCCGGGAAGGAGGGGGGAGTGTTCCGGGAGTGGCAGGAGAAGGGATTACGGTTCATGGGACAGGTGCTCCAGGCGAGGGGGGACCTTAAGAGTTGGGGAGAGCTCCAAAGTGAATTTGGGTTAGAGGGGAGTTTTTTTTTTGCCTATTTGCAGGTTGTATCTTTTTTGAGTCGGCGAGACATCAAGGCTGATGTTGCCCGGGAAGCCACGGCGATAGAGGCTCTTTTGGTGAGGGGGGCGCGGAGGGGGGCCATTTCCCAATTCTACAGGGAATTGCTGATGTTGGGGGGGGTTGGGGCGAGTATTCGGGGAGAGGTGGCTTGGGAGAAGGTACTGGGGGGGGAGTGGACACGGGAGAGATGGCAGGATATTTATGGGTGGTCTAAGAGGTTGGCCCCGGGCACGGCCTACCTGGAAAGTAGCTTGAAGATTCGCTATCAGACCTACTGGACCCCGTGGGCGTTGAAGGCCTTCTGCAGGGAGGAAACTGGGGAGTGTTGGAGGGGGTGTAAGGGGAGGGGGGACTTGTACCACTTACTGTGGGATTGCCCGTTAGTAAGGGCGCTGTGGGATGAGTGGGTGGGGGTTATACGGGAGGTGACCGGGGTCCCGGTGGCTTTGACTCCAGCCATGGTCTTGCTCAATGAATTGGAGGATGAGGGGGAAAGGGGGATGCAGATGATGATTGGTTATTGTATTGCTGCAGCGCGGGGGGAGATTTTATTGCGCTGGAAGAGTACAGCTCTCCCCTCTCGGAGAGAGATTGTGGGGAGATTAAGTCGGTTGCGGGGGCTGTGTGAAATTGCGGCCTCCGGGGCGCACAAAGTGCCACAGTTCCGGCAGTTGTGGAGGGGGTATGATGGGTGGCTATTAAGTTGGCAGACGGAGAGGGAGGGCATGGGGTAGCGAGCCCTGGGGGTAGTAACAGGGGGGAGGAGGGTTAGTGCTTGGTTGGCAGGGTAGGGAGGGGGGGGGGAGGGGGCTGATCCCAGATGGGGGAGGGGGGATTCCCGATGGAGTATGGGGACCGGGTCTGTGCCCACGGACGGTTGGGTTTGGCCCTGGTGGTGGGTGCTGTTTTGCTGTAGTTCTGTTTGGGGGGTATTGGGGTGGGGGGGGGGGTCTGTTGGGTATGTATTCTGATGTATAGTCTGGTTTATGTGTGATTGTTGTGTATGTTGAAAACCCAATAAAGGAAAAGTTACAAAAAAAAAATATTAATTTCTTGCTTTAACTTAAAAAATAACCCCCCTTATGAACTGTTCATATGCCTTGAAGCTAGAAACTGGTGCTAGGGTGACTGGTCTTGGGTTTGGCATCTGCCTGGATTTTCTAGATGGGGACTTTGAGACTATACTCCAGGGCTTCTGCCTCTTTGCCTTCTGTCAGCTAACCCAGTGTGTTTCGCGTTGAAACCTGTTGAGTCAGTGATCTAATGAAGCTAGAAAAATGGTCTAGAAATTGGATTCTTAGATTTAATGCTAAAAAATGTAGGGTCATACATTTGGGCTGCCAAAACCCAAGGGACCATACAACATAGAGGGTGAACTGTTTTTGGGCACAAAAAAAGAGTAGAATGTTGGCACCAAAAAAGGTAAATGAAACCGCCACAGAGTTTCAAATTTTAAGTGTGCTCAAAGTCCCTGCCAGGATCTGTGAAGTTTAACAACTCAATATTATCTGCATAATAGTACCCTTTTATACCAAACAACTGTTTTAGTAAAGCAAGAGGACTAATAAAAAGCTTAAATGAAGTTGGTGCAAGTATCGATTCTTGGGGAATTCCACACATGAGTTTGTAGGTGTCAGAGTAAATGGAGTTAAAGGATCTCAGATTCAGATAAGAGAAAAACTACTTCAATACATTTCCCTGAAGATCAATATCAAACAGACATAACAGCAGAGAATTGATGACTAAATTTAAAGCTGAAGGCAAATAAAAAAAAGCAGCAATAGAACAACCTTTTCACTGCCCGAACCTCTAAGACAGCGATGGCGAACCTATGGCACGCGTGCCAGCTGTGGCACGCGAAGGCCTTGCAGCTGGCACGCGGGAAGGTCCGCAATTAGGTTTTTTTTTTTTTTTTCAATTTTACTTGTCTGCTGCCGCTGTCGGGGCCGCCGCGGCAAAATCGAGCGTGCCGCGGGGCCCCCCTGTACCCGGCAGAGCCTGCCCTCCCCGTAGCAGCTCTCTCTTTGGCAGCTCTCTCTTTGGAGCTGCAGTCAGACGCGCCGGCTTGCAGAGCGCGAAGGGAAGAGTTTCCCTTTCGCGACTCTGTTAAGCCCGCGGGGGCTGATGGGAACTTCCCATCAGCCCCCGCGGGTTTAACAGAGCAGCGAGGGAGAAACTCTTCCCTCGCGCTCTGCAAGCCGGCGCGTCTGACTGCAGCTCCAAAGAGAGAGCTGCCAAAGAGAGAGCTGCTACGGGGAGGGCAGGCTCTGCCGGATACAGGGGGGCCCCACGGCACGCTCGATTCTGCCGCGGCGGCCCCGACAGCGGCAACAGACAGGTTTTCTTTTTTTTAAATTTTCCCTGGGCTGGGGGGGGGGGTTAGGAGTGGTGTTGTGTTGGGCTGGGCTGGGCTGGGGGGGGGTTAGGAGTGGTGCTGTGGTGGGCTGGGCTGGGCGGGGCTGGGGGGGTTAGGAGTGGTGATGGGCGGGGCTGGGCGGGGCTCGGTGGGGGGGGGGTAGGAGGGGTGAGGGGCTGGGCGGGGGGGGGGCGGAGGGGTGATGGGCTGGGCTGGGGGGGTTAGGAGTAGTGCTGGGCTGGGGGGATTTAGGAGTGGTGATGGGCACTGGGCTGGGGGGGGGGTAGGAGTGGTGATGGACACTGGGCTGGCTGGGGGGGTTAGGAGTGGTGATGGGCACTGGGCTGGCTGGGGGGGTTAGGAGTGGTGATGGGCGCTGGGCTGGGTGGTTTTGGAGTGGTGATTGGCGCTGGGGGGGCTTAAACTAAACATTGGGTGACGGGCGATTAGGACTGGAAATGGGCTGGTGGGATTAGGACTGGAAGTGGGTTGATGGGGGGTTAGGACTGGTAATGGGCTATGGCGGGGCTTAAACGGAAAATTGGGTGATGGGGCTTAGGACTGGAAATGGGCTGGTGGGTTTAGGACGGGGCGTGGGCTATGGGGGGCTAGGACTGGTAATGGGCTATGGGGGGGCTTAAACTGAAAATTGGGTGATGGGGGATTAGGACTGGGAGTGGGCTGATGGGGAGGTTAGGACTGGTAATGGGCTATGGGGGGGCTTAAACTGAAAATTGGGTGATGGGGGATTAGGACTGGAAATGGGCTGGTGGGATTAGGACTGGGAGTGGGCTATGGGGGGCTAGGACTGGTAATGGGTTGGGGTTGCTAGGACTAGAAATGGGCTGAGTGGAAGGGGGCTTGAACTGCAAATAGCTGTTGGGGATGGGGCTTGGAATGGAAATGGGCTGAGGGGAAGTGGGGGGCTTGAACTGCAAATAGCTGATGGTGACGTGGATTGGAATGGAAATGGGCTGAGGGGAAGTGGGGGGCTTGAACTGCAAATAGCTAATGGGGAGGGGGACTTGGAATGGAAATGGGCTGAGTGGAAGGGGGCTTGAACTGCAAATAACTGATGGGAAGGGGGGCTTGGAATGGGCTCTTAGGGGAGGGAGCTAGGACAGGAACTGGGCTGATGGATGGGCTAGGATAGAACTGAGAATTGGGTGTTGGGGGAGCTAAGATTGGAAATGGGCTGTGGTGGGGGCTTGGATTGAAATGGACTCATGGAGGGGCTAGAACTGGAGGTAGGCTCATGGGGGCTTGGATTAGAAATGGGCTGAGTGGAGGGGAGCTAGGATTTAACATGGGCTGATGGTGGGGCTAGGAAAGGACTAGAAATGGGCTGATGGGAGGCTGGTATTGGAAATGAGCTGATGAAGGGACTCGGATAGGACTGGAAATGGATGGGGGAGCTAGGACTGGAAATGGACTGATGAGGGGACTAGAAGGGAGCGGATACTGGGTGGGGCTGGAACTAAAAGGGAGCTGATGTTGGGGGAGATTAGAAGGGGATGGGGCTGGGAGAATGAAATGGAGAGGGGAAAAATATTTTGTGTGTGAGGGAAGAAAAATGTACAATTGGCCGGGTATTGGGAGAGTAAGTGGGGATTGAGGATGGAGGGGAAAAAATTGAGTGGATGAAATAGGAATGAGGAAAGAGCAAAAGGAGAAAGATTAGTATGTTAAAGCGGATGTAGAGAGAGAGAATGGAAAAAAAAAACTAGAAGAGAGAAGAAAGGACAAATGGACAGCAGATGATGGAGAGTTAGCAGAAAACATGAAGAAACCAGAAGAAAGTGGCTGGAGCAATTGCAACTGTGTAACTGAGCTGAGGTATTCTGTTTATGTAATTCCTTTTTGACATTGCCACTTGTTCTCTTTCCCCAGTAGGTCATGTATTGTTGTTCTCTGAAATGTATTGGTTTAATATTTGCAGTGTTGCCTTTTGATAGGTATGGTATGGTGCTTTGTGACTCCTGGTAGTGCTGTTAGGATACGGCGGGTTTGCTATTGGTTCTAAATGGGCAGTGTTTGTAGTAGTTCCTAATGTGCCTGGCGGTTGGCACTGGATTATAGTAATGTAGAAATCTTTTAGTCTGTCTTTATCCATACACTCATTAAGAGACATGTTTACTAAAAGTTAGTGTATGTTAGCATTATGCAAATATTTATGCAAATTGACGTGCTGGCACTTTGAGGAAATTCTTTGGTTTTGTGCGGCAGTTTGGGCACTCGGGCTCAAAAAGGTTAGCCATCACTGCTCTAAGATATCACTAAGTGAAGATAAGGTAATCTCAGTACTGAAACAAGATCAAAAACCTAACTGACAGGGGTGAAGAACATTGTTTTTTTCAAATAATTTTGAAAGCTGTGAAAAAACAATTTTTTTTCCTATAAACTTAGAGATGAAAGGGAGATTAGATATAGGCTGATAATGGAGAGATCCAAAATGAGTTTGAGAATTGGATGAATGGCTAACTTCCATGACTCGGGAACTACGCCATTCGCTAGACTGGTATTTACTAGGTGGTTATCGCAGGTTATAGGCTCAGCAGAGGTTCTTTATGAACTTGCAGGCAAAGATCTAATT
Organism: Ichthyophis bannanicus; assembly: GCA_033557465.1. Classification (NCBI taxonomy): domain Eukaryota; kingdom Metazoa; phylum Chordata; class Amphibia; order Gymnophiona; family Ichthyophiidae; genus Ichthyophis; species Ichthyophis bannanicus. The sequence continues at coordinate 66,885,057 of CM066049.1, forward strand.
CATTCTCAGTAGCTTGTATACTTGATAACACTTCAAATATACTAAAAGAAAAAAACGTGCTAAAATTGGGTCCATAAGCTAGTTGTATTCTGATGGCTGATAGTTCCTGAGCGGTCCTCCAGTTTAGTCCTCCACATCCGGGTAGTGCACCTCCTCCTGCAGCCTGGAGACTGGACCAATCAAAATCTTCCTCTGGTTGTAGGTATTCTGTCGGAGCTCCCATCAGCCCCCAGTGTGTCCAGTCTCCTTGCAGCTGGAGGACGTGTGTGCCTGGTGTGGCGCACTTCAGGACGCTTGGAAGCAACACTAGAGAGCTTTTTGTTAGGATTTTTCTTTTCCCTTTATTTCCTATACTTTAATTACTTTTTTAGGTAGCTGTCTCTTTAAGTCCTTCTGCACAGGCAAACAGCAGGGCAGAGCAGGACCCGGGCTATACTGACCTTCTCCCTCTCAGGCAGGGGTTGGTTGCAGTTGGGGGTTTTGATCTCTCCTCCTGGACTGTACGGAGGGGAGATCTGCCTTTAGCCAGCACTCTGTTCCTCCCGGGCAGTCTGCATTCTTCTGCTGCTTCTCTCCTTCCGTTTCGGCGTTTTGGCTGTTGATTGACAGCTCAGCCCGGCAGCGTGCTCCTGCTCTAGATTCGGGCGGTGAGCCGTCTGCCGGCGATCTGTGGACACTGTGGTGAGTGTTTCCTTCGGGGGACCTTTCTTTTTCCTTCAGGGGCTTTGATTTCTTTATTTATTATTTTCCTCGGGTGTTTTTCGCACCGTTTTTGTCGCCGGCGAAAATGTGCCAGCGGCCATTTTCTGAGGCTTTTTTCTTTTCCCGCGCATTTTAAACGGCACGGCACGGGTTTCCCTTGACTTTTTCTACGTTTTTTGCATAGCGTTTTTGTTGGGGAGTGTCCCCTCATCCCTCCTATTTCTTTAAAAAAAAAAAAAAAAAAAAAGTTTTCTTTCTTTCTTTCTTTATTTCACTTGCTCCTCAAGTGTGACTGCTCTCCATAGTGCCTATTTTGACTGTATGGCTTCGCGACCGCAGTGTGTGATCTGTGGGTCGCGTAGGGGGACTGTAGCGGAGTCTGATATTTGTAGGGGCTGCTGATCTTCAGTGTCCTCGGATTTAGAGCTTCAAATGGAACATAAAGAACTATCTGGCTCGGACAATCCGCCTGTCCCTGCGGACCGCGCTCCTTCTCCGGGGTCTCTTCCCTCTCTTTCTGTGCTCCCTCCTAAGGGGCAAGTCGATCCCCTCCCGCTTGAGCCTGCCGAATCTACATTCACGGATTTTTCTCCGGATTTTGTGCTACTTATGCACCAAGCCTTCCGCTTGGGACGCTCAGGCAAGTTGCCTGAGGCCTGGCCGTCGCCCCTGCCTTCTTTTAAAGGTAAGGAGCCCCGGCAGCCACTTCAGCCTTCCGCCAAGCGGTTGCGGTCTTTGGATCTCGACTACGATGATTTGAGTTGGCAGGATCCCGATACAGAGATGGATCAGGAAGCGGGAGTGGACGACCTAGAGGACGGTGAAATCCCCGAACCGGAGGACCAAGCCCGCATAGTTCGGGTGTTTCGTAAGGAAGAGTTAGTGCCCTTGATTACGGAATCTCTTCATACGCTTAATCTGTCGGCCCCTCGTCCGGTGGACGAGGACGGCTTGGAGGATCCTCTCATTCAGGCGGTGCGGGACTCCCAAGTGGTGTTTCCGCTTCATCGAGTGGTGGAGCAAATGATTCAGTCCGAATGGGATCAACCTGAGTCCGGGTTGAAAGGTATTCGAACTATGAACCGTCTGTACCCCCTGGCGGACAAGGACAAAGAGAAATTTCGATCTCCACGGGTTGATGCCGCTGTTTCGGCGGTAACCAAGAAGACCACTATCCCTGTTGAGGGCAGTGCTGCTCTGAAAGACGCACAGGACAAGAAAGTGGATGGTTTGTTGAAGCAGGCGTTCGAGACCAATGCCTTGTCCTTGCAGGCCTCTATTTGTGGTGCTTGGGTGGCTAGGGCTTGCCTGCGTTGGGCGCAGCGCCTGCAGCAGCTTGCTGGCTTGGATCAGCAGGGGTTGCTGGAAGTTACTCGCTTGGAGTCAGGTTCGGCGTATTTGGCGGATGTACATTATGATCTCATCCGCACTCTCGCCAACAGCATGGCTTCCTTGGTGGCGGCACGTAGATCTATTTGGCTGCGGAATTGGGCGGCCGATGGATCTTCTAAATCTCGTCTCAGTAAACTCCCCTTTAAGGGTAAGCTCTTGTTCAGGGACGATTTGGATAAGTTGGTTAAAGATCTCGGCGAGTCTAAAGGTGGTAGGCTGCCGGAAGATCGGCCTAAGGTGTCTAAAGGTTTACCGGCCGTGCGCGGTCAGTTTCGGGATTTTCGGAGGTTTCGTTCCTCCCGTTTGTGGGGTTCTCAACGAGGTCGAGTTGGCTCCCGTTCCCAAGGTTTTAGAGGTTTTCGGGGGGCAGGACGTGGATTTTCGGCAGCGTCCTCCTCCTCCGCCTCCTCTTTTGCTTGAAAGCAGCAATGAAGTGAGGCGGGCTCCGGAGGGATGCCTAGTCATCGGGGGTCGTCTCCGCGATTTTTTTTCCTTCCTGGGCCCAAATAACCTCAGATCAGTGGGTGCTCAAAATCATCCGCGACGGTTATGCTTTGGAGTTCGCTTCTCCGATTCCGGATTCGTTTGTCCTGTCTCCCAGCAAAGGCGAGCAGAAATCGCACGACCTTCGGTGGACGCTGCACCGTCTCCTGGTGCTGGGGGCGGTGGTTCCCGTACCTCCTTCAGAGCACGGCGTCGGTCGCTACTTCATTTATTTTGTGGTCCCCAAAAAGGACGGTTCTCTCCGTCCGATTCTGGATCTCAAGGGCGTCAATCGTTTTCTGCGGGTTCCGCACTTCCGGATGGAGACCTTACGCTCCGTCATAGTGGCGGTGCGTCGCGGGGAATTTCTCACGTTTCTCGATCTCTCCGAGGCCTATTTGCACATTCCCATATGGGAAGCTCATCAAAAATTCTTACGTTTCGCCTTCCCTTGGGGTCACTTCCAGTTTCGAGCCCTGCCCTTCGGTCTGGCTACCGCTCCTCGCACCTTCACGAAAGTCATGGTGGTGGTCGCGGCGGCCTTGCGACAGGACGGGATCCTCGTCCACCCTTATCTCGACGACTGGTTGATTCGGGCGAAATCCCTCGAAGAGAGTGTGAGGGTTACGGGCAGGGTGGTAGCCTTGTTACGGACCCTCGGCTGGGTGGTCAACGAGAAGAAGAGTCATCTAGTGCCCACTCAGTCCCTCGAATACCTCGGAGTTCATTTCTGCACGGCAAAAGGTGTCGTCTGTTTACCGGAACGCCGTGTTCAAGCCTTGCGCAGCCTCGTGCGCTCCTTCCTAAAGATCCCTTCGCCGTCCGCCTGGTGGTATCTCCGGCTGTTAGGCACCATGGCAGTGACGCTGGAGGTGGTTCCTTGGGCGCGTTTTCACATGCGCCCGCTTCAGAGCGTCCTGTTACATCGTTGGTCGAATCAGTTACACTCCTTGAACAAGAGGTTACCTTGCCCGTTGTCCATGCGACGGTCCCTTCGGTGGTGGCTGTGCTCGCAGAACCTGCGGTTGGGAATGCCGTTGGAACAGCCTCCCTGGGTTCCGCTTTTGACGGATGCCAGCCTGATGGGCTGGGGGGCGCATTGCGAGGGCCGATTTGCGCAGGGGACGTGGTCTCCCCTCGAGGCGTCGTGGTCGATCAACCGCTTAGAGCTGCGCGCGGTGAGACTGGCGCTGTTAGCCTTCGAGGCGCTGCTACAGGGGCGTGCTGTACGAGTTCTGTCGGACAACTCTGCGACAGTGGCCTACATCAACCGCCAGGGCGGCACCGGCAGTGTGGCCATGGAGACAGAGGCAGCGGCTCTGTTCGCCTGGGTTCAATCTCGGCTGCCGGTGCTGTCGGCGGCGCATATAGCAGGAAAGGACAATGTCATGGCGGATTATCTCAGCAGAGTGCGGGTGGATCCCGGGGAGTGGGAACTGCATCCGCAGATATATGCGCAAATAGTACGCAGATGGGGGCCTCCGGTCATGGATCTCATGGCGACCTTTCAAACGGCCAAGACGGCTCATTTTTACAGCCGACGGAGGGAGCGCATGTCCGAAGGCATCGACGCGCTCATTCTACCGTGGCCGGAAGGTCAACTTCTTTATGTCTTTCCCCCGTGGGCGTTGATCGGTCGTGTCGTTCAGCGCATCGAGGCGCACCAAGGGCGCGTTCTGCTAGTGGCTCCGGATTGGCCCAGGCGGCCGTGGTACGCAGATCTGGTGAGGTTACGCGACGGTCTGCCTTGGAAACTGCCACCATTACCGGATCTGCTGCTTCAGGGACCCCTCCGGATGCCTCAGGTGGATCGATTCTCGCTTACGGTTTGGCCATTGAAAGGGCTCGGCTGAGTAAGAAGGGTTACTCCGCATCGGTTGTTGCTACTCTCCTTCGGGCGCGAAAGTCTTCCACCTCGCTCGCGTATGTCCGGGTGTGAAGAATTTTTGAGGACTGGTGCTCCAGGCGTGGCATGCGAGCTGCAACCGCCTCGGTACCGGTAATTCTCAGCTTTCTGCAGGACGGTTATGACAAAGGTTTGGCGGCCAGTTCTTTGAAGGTTCAGTTAGCGGCGCTGGCTTGCTACAGGGGTAAGGTTTTGGGTCTTTCCCTGGGGTCCCATCCCGACGTGCGCCGTTTTCTTCAAGCGGTTTTCAGATTGCGACCGTCGCGCAGAGTTTCCATGCCGTCGTGGGACTTGAATCTAGTGTTACAGGCCTTAGTGCGCGAACCTTTCGAGCCGCTTCGGCAGGCATCTCTTAAGGATTTGACCTTGAAGACGGTTTTTCTGGTGGCCATCTGTTCGGCGAGGCGCATTTCGGAATTGCAGGCGCTCTCGTGTAGAGAACCGTTCTTGTCTATTTCTCGGGATCGCGTGGTTCTTCGACCGGTTCCATCTTTTTTGCCTAAGGTGGTGTCGCCTTTTCACCTGAATCAGGCCGTTTTTCTACCGGTTCTTTCCTCGGATTCGGCAGGTACCTCGGACGCTAACCTACATTTCTTGGATATCCGGCGAGTCCTTCGTCGCTACCTCAAGGTGTCGGAATTGTTTCGCAAGTCCGACCGGCTGTTCGTGCTTTTTGGTGGAGCTCGGCGGGGTGAAGTGGCAGCGAAAGCTTCCATCGCTCGCTGGATTAAAGAAGCGATTGCTTCGGCTTATATTCTCCAGGGTCGACCGGTGCCAGTGGGTCTACGGGCGCACTCTACAAGGGCTCAGGCAACCTCTTGGGCGGAGCATAGCCTTGTTCCACCCGTCGAAATTTGTAGGGCGGCTACCTGGTCGTCTCTGCATACCTTCAGTAAGCATTACCGGTTGGATGTGCTGGCCGCTCAGGATTCTTGCTTTGGTTCGGCAGTACTGCGCGCCGGTTCGAAGGTGCCCGCCCGGTGTTAACTGCTCTGTTACATCCCGGATGTGGAGGACTAAACTGGAGGACCGCTCAGGAAATAGAAATTACACTTACCTGGTAATTGTAGTTCCTGGAGGGTCCAGTTTAGTCCTCCTTCCCGCCCAGGTGTCAGGGTTCCTTGTTGTTTGATACGGCGCGCGATCTCCGAATGGTACGGAACTGCATCAGTGACTTTTATATTCGCGTTCCGTCTTTCTACGCCGTCTTCTACGTTCTTCTGTTTCCGGCTCGGGAATTCTTGCCTTTTTTTTTTGGGATCGGATTCAGACATTTTTGCATTTTTGCTTCGCCCTTCGAGAGGGGCGTGGGCAGAGTTCTGGCTTCCTCGTTTGGGGAGGGGGTCGCTGATTTCAAAATGGGGGAATTTTCTCTTTCTCTTATGTATTTATGATATTCTCATGTGTTGCTTCTCTGAGTCTGCTTTGTTACTAGTTCACTGGGGGCTGATGGGAGCTCCGACAGAATACCTACAACCAGAGGAAGATTTTGATTGGTCCAGTCTCCAGGCTGCAGGAGGAGGTGCACTACCCGGATGTGGAGGACTAAACTGGACCCTCCAGGAACTACAATTACCAGGTAAGTGTAATTTCTATTTCTCATCAACAGGGGGCGACAGGACAGAATAATGAAATGGCTTATTAAGAGAGGAAGGTCCTCCAAATGAGCTGAGAGAGAGAGAGAGAGAGAGAGAGGGTTCATGAGAGAGTGCAAGGGACTGGGGGAAGGTGAGGGTGGTCATGAGAGAGAGAGACTGAGGGGGGCCATGAGAGAGAGAGAGACTGAGGGATCATGAGAGAGTGCAAGGGACTGGGGGAAGTTGGGAGGTCATGAGAGAGAGAGGCTAAGGGGGATCATGAGAGAAAGACGGGGAAGGTTGGAGGGGGGGTCATGAGAGAGAGAGAGAGAGAGAGAGAGAGAGACACTAAGGGGGATCATGAGAGAGAGAAACAGGGATCATGAGAGAGAGCAAGGGACTGGGGAAAGACTGGGGTGTCATGAGAGAGAAAGACTGAGGGGGGATCATGAGAGAGAGAGAGAAAGATACTGGGAGAAGGCTGAGGCTTTCATGAGAGTAAGGGAAGGCTGAGGGGGTCATGAGAGAGAGAGAGACTGAGGGATCATGAGAGAGCGCAAGGGACTGGGGAAGCTGGGAAGTCATGAGAGAGAGAGAGAGAGAGAGAGAGACTGACTAAGGGGGATCATGAGAGGGGAAGGCTGGAGGGGGGGTCATGAGAGAGAGAGAGAGAGAGAGAGAAACACTAAGGGGGATCATGAGAGAGAGAGAAACTGAGGGATCATGAGAGAGCGCAAGGGACCGGGGGAAGGTTGGGTGGACATGAGAGAGAGAGAGAGACCGATGGTGGTCATGAGAGAGAGAGACTGAGGGGGATAATGAGAGAGAGCGAGAGAGAGAGAGAAAGATAGTGGGAGATGTTTGGGGCTTTCATGAGAGTGAGGGAAGGCTGAGGGGGGTCATGAGAGTGTGAGAGAGAGAGAGAGAGAGAGAGAGAGGGATCATGAGAGAGCTCAAGGGACTGGGGGAAGGTTGGGTGGTCATGAGAGAGAGAGACTGAGGGGGATAATGAGAGACAGAGAGAGAGAGAAAGATACTGGGAGATGGTTGGGGCTTTCATGAGAGTGAGGGAAGGCTGAGGGGGGTCATGAGAGAGAGAGAGACTGAGGGATCATGAGAGAGAGAAACTGAGGGATCATGAGAGAGCGCAAGGGACTGGGGGAAAGCTGGGGGGTCATGAGAGAGAGAAACTGAGGGGGGATAATGAGAGAGAGAGAAAGATACTGGGAGAAGGCTGAGGCTTTCATGAGAGTGAGGGAAGGCTGAGGGGGGTCATGAGAGAGAGAGAGAATGAAGGATCATGAGAGAGTGCAAGGGACTGGGGAAGCTGGGAGGTCATGAAACAGAGAGAGAGAGACTAAGGGGGATCATGAGAGAGAAAGACTGGGGGAAGGCTGGAGGGGGGGTCATGAGAGAGAGAAAGAGAGAGAGAGACACTAAGAGGGATCATGAGAGAGAGAAACTGAGGGACCATGAGAGAGCGCAAGGGACTGGGGGAAGGTTGGTTGGTCATGAGAGAGAGACTGAGGGGGGTCATGAGAGAGAGAGACTGAGTGGGGATAATGAGAGAGAGAGAGAGAGAGAGAAAAAGATACTGGGAGGTGGTTGGGGCTTTCATGAGAATGAGGGAAGGCTGAGGGGGGTCATGAGAGAGAGAGAGAGAGAGAGAGAGAGAGACTGAGTGATCATGAGAGAGTGCAAGGGACTGGGGGAAGCTGGGAGGTCATGAGACAGAGAGAGAGAGAGAGAGACTAAGGGGGATGATGAGAGAAAAAGACTGGGGGAAGGCTGGAGGGGGGTCATGAGAGAGAGAGAGAGAGAGAGAGAGAGACTGGGGGAAGGCTGTGGGGGGTATCATGAGAGAGAAAGAGAAAGAGAGAGCCTGGGGAAAGGCGGGGGGGGGGGGGGAAGGGTCATGGCAAAGAGAGAGTGATTTGGTGAAGGCAAAGCTTGAGGGATAAGAGAGACATTTGTTTGCTTCACATATCACCAGGCCATAGCGACATGTGAATCAAGAAAGGAAGTTGCCTCAGGTCAGCAATAAATGGTTACTGTGGATGGTGAGCGAGGGAGGAAGAGTGGGAACACTGCCTTCTGTGGGCACCATGCAGTGGCACGTTAAGGACCTTTTTATTAAGCCTTTTCCCATAGAAAATGGGACAACAGTAAATTGGGTCCTAAAGCCTAAAAAAGGAACTGCGATGCACCTTTTTGGAGGGTGGGGGCTGCACTGTGACCTAGGTCTTAGCAGCTGGCTCCTTATTTTTTAGGCTGGCTCCTAGATTCGAAGACTATTTGTCAAGGCCTAGACTAATATATTTAGTAGTTCCTCTCAGAACCAAGTCCTTCAAGTGCCCTTGGTCTGGGCCTTTAGGACTTTTGTGGAAGGCTTCCAGTGAGTAGGTATGCACTTTTAGGTGCACACCCTTCCGAGATGTATGTCTGCCAGAGGACATTTTGTCCAGTGTCATTAATAGCCATGTTCCCTTTGCTTTATTCAGCTGTTTGCTTGTTTTACAGATACACTTTATTGTTCATTTACAAACCCGGAGGTGCTGGGTTGCCAGGAGCAGGGCCGGATTTAGCTATACGCCATGTATGCCATGGCGTAGGGCCCACAGCTGCAAAGGGCCCACAAAAATTGAACTAGTTAGGCTTTTTTTTTTAAATAAAATTAAAAAAAACCTGCTGGCTGCCGCCGCGGGGCCCCCTCTGCTGCCGCGGCAGCATGGACTGACCCGCGGGGGCCCCCTCTGTAAGCTCGGTCCCTCCCTCCGTGCCTCCGTGTCTCCCTCCGTGCAGGCTGTTAGAGACGCGAAGGCAGACTGTCTCCTTCTGCCTTCCCGTCTCTGTTAAGCCCGCAGGGGCTGATGGGAAATTTCCCATCAGCCCCTGCGGGCTTAACAGAGACGCGAAGGAGACAGTCTGCCTTCGCGTCTCTAACAGCCTGCACGGAGGGAGACACGGAGGCACGGAGGGAGGGACCGAGCCTTAAATGGTTTATCGTCCACATCACTTACCAAACTCATCCAATCCGTCCCATCAAATAGAAATAGGAGACATGCAGCATTAAACTCACTAACAACCCCAAAGGCTATAACAACGTGCAGCCTATCAACATCAAACAGAGCTTTCATGTTTAGCGCACCAAAATACTGGAATGCTCTCCCACCTGATCTCCGCGCCATAACCGACCTAACCCAGTTCAGAAAGGCCCTTAAACTGCACCTTTTCATCAAATACTACCCTACATGAACCGTAACATAATAGCCTCACCCTAGTATAATCCACAATATCCCTCTTGTTCCAAGCAGCACTGCTAATTTTATGTAAATAGTTCGAGCATGCTATCTATCTAATAGATTAATACTCCATGTAAATAGTGTAAATAGTGTAAATAGTTCTCCCATGTTATCCAAGTTGATACTCCTGTTATATGTAATACCAAACAGCCTGTTGTTCTGGTTTCTTTCTGTTATTTGTAAACCGCGCTGATGTCAAAGAGTGCGGTATATAAGAAGTTGAAATAAATAAATAAATAAATAAATGACTTGAAAGCACTGAATGAGTTACAATGGGGGCAAGAAACAGAGGTAGGAAGGAGAGCGCAAGGCCATTAAAGATGCACAAAATGGCAAGGGGGGAGAGAAGAGATGTGGATGGGAACAGCTGGAGAGAGAGTGAAAATTTGGGGATAGTGGTGGGGCTGATGAGAACCAAAAACTGAGGCAGCAGTCAAGGGGACAAGAAATCTGGAGATTCGTGAAGAGATGAAAAACAGGAGGTGGCAGCAAAGGGGCGAGTTGGGAAGGTGAATAAATGGGGCCAAGAAAACTAGAAGGGGAGAAAGTAAAGTAAGATGTAGTTATGAGTGAATAGATGAAAGGGAATTATCAGTGGCAGACAGATACAAGGGAAGTAATAAAGCGAAGGAGAGAGAAGAAAATGGGAAAGAGCAAAAACCCCCAAAACCAGCATAGTTAGAAAATAAAAGTCCAGAAAAGAAAGGTAGAACACATCTTATGTTTAGTGATTTCTCAGCTTTGGGAATAAGCAGTTCTGATATACAGTATTTGTACTTTACACAGTAAGGGGGAAGTGCATTTCTGTTTTTTATTTTATCTCCAGTGTTACACTGCATGTAGAGCTGGACTTTTGAAGATTTCTAATTTGTGATCTTTTATCCTAGGCGAGGGTCTGTGTCCTGTGTGTGTGATATTTGACAAATGTCCATTACAGTGTGACTTATTTATTTTAACCAGTTTTCTATACTGCCTTATCCTTTAATCAAAGCGGTTTATATTATATAATCACTACAAACAGGTACTGGATACATTCCCTTGTCCCCAAAGGGCTCACAATCTATGTGTACCTGAGGGTTAAGTGGCTTGCCCAAGGCCACGAGGAGTGCCTATAGGACTAGAAACCCCAGTCCCTCCTGCTGGAGATTGCTGTCCCCAGGTGGGACTTGAACCCCTGGCTCTGCAGCCTAAGGTACTGTGTGTTAACCACTAGGCCACTCCTCCCGTATTCTATTTCTCCGGTTGGAGGTGTCTTGACCTGCTAATGACCTTAGGGCCTGGTGTAATATTTGCAGTGCTGCCTTTCATAGGTAGGCTTTTTGCAATTTGAGGGCTGGGGGCTTGTGCCGTTTTGGTTTGCTACATAGCTTTGGAATGTGTTTTTCTGGGGGGTTTGTCTTATTCCAAAGTGTCCAGAAGTGGAGAATTTATCTGGCTGTTACTGAGCTGACTCCAGAATTTGTATATTATGTACATTGTACTTCACTTGTTAACATATAATTGTGTGCTTCTGCTATTGTATATGCTTTGTAAATTAATAATAAATTGGTTTTATTTCTGTTATGTGAAGTTTGTAAAATAATAAAGTTGTAGATGGGACACTGTTAAATTGATAAGAAAACATGTGCAGGTAGCAGGTTTTTTTTTCTCTCTTCAGACTGGCAACCCTAAGCACATTCTTGGAGGGGGACTGTTTGTTGGCATAAAGGCCCCCCCCCTTCAGCCTCTCTAAACAAGTCAGTCACCAACCAACTGCCTGTGTCATCCTGGATTTCTGAATCTTGTTCCATTATGACATGCAACACTGATTTCAAAGGATAGAATCTGGGGGTACATTGCTTCAGGCTGCAAGTTCAAAACCAAGACTGGGCAAAAGATCTCTTGAAACTGGGCAATTTGACAGCTCTGTGATAGCATTTAGCATCTCGCTGTCACTTAATCTCAAGTTTCATACACAGGTTTTTGCTAGATCAGTCTTCCATTACAGGCTCTCCCTTTGCTGTGGGATCTTAATCTACAGCTAGCAACACTTCTGCAGATGCCTTTTTCTGACCTTTGGAGTCCATTTACCTTGGAGGGTCCTCTTCCCAACTTCCTACCATAACCAGAAGGATAATTGGACGTCAAGCCTTAATTATCAACAAGCCCTACATTAATATTTATCATAGTGGCTTTGTTCTTCTCCCTTTACCTCAGACAGTCCACCTCTGTACACTACTAGGCAAATCCCGCTGCCTACTGGAACCTTCATCAAGACCCACACAAGGAGCCTTTCTACACTCTGGGCTGTAAATAGGCTCTTGCATGCTATGCTAAAAGATCTGAATCACATACAAAGTCTTTGCAGTTCTCTTTTCCTCACAACAGAATTGTCATGCCAGTCCCATAAAGACCTCCAGCAAATTGGTTAGCATCCTGCTTCCAATTCTTTTATGAACACGACGGTTCTCATCTCAGCTCCAAAGTAAACTCTCATCAGCTTAACACTATTATATTGACTATAGTGTTCTTGTAGTTGGCTTCGCTGGATGCTGTCTGGAAAGCAACGACAAGGTCCTTGCTTCATACCTTTGTGTCACACTGCTACGTGAGCCAAGCTTCAGTACACGACAATGCCTCCGATCAACTTGGCCTGTCCAATCTGTCTGTGTAAACTAGCAGCTCTCCCATTCTGTAACCACCGGCTGCTTCTGTGAATGGCGCAATTTAAAAAAATAACAAGGGGAGACCCACTTGTGTAACTCATTCAATCCTGCTTGTTGATGGAAAAAGCAATGTTGCTTACATGTAACTAGTGTTTTCTGTGGACAGTAGGATTGATAAGATGCAAAATTCCACCCACCTCCCTGAGAGTTGCCTATATTCCTGAGCTTGGGAACTAATTGAGGAGTTACATCGAGTTCTGAACTGGGGGAGAACCATTGTGCCCCAACCCCATCTGATAATGTCACCCACTCGGGTGCCTTATCAATCCTGTATTTAGGGAAAGCTCTCTTTACAGGTCCCTGAATGCTTCAAGAGCCTAAATCATGAAGGAAGGACTCAATATATCTGAAGAGGAAGAAAACCAGTCCAGAGTTTCCAAGTTACCCAGTTCCAGGAGTGAGATGCGTTGCCAGTTCTGCTTTTAAATTTGCATAGCAATGCAGTATGATATTTGTAGTCCCTGATTTTATTCCTAGAAATCAATGCTGCAGGTCCCATAATGCATCATTTTATTTATCTGACAGTTTTTTATACCACTTTAACTTGTTAATGTACATTAAACAGGGACATTTATAACTTGGATTCTTCTGAGGCAATGGAGGGTTTGCCCAAGGCGTGCTAGTGGGAATAAAACCCTCCACATCATAACACAAGAGTGTCAGAAATCCAGGACTAGTTGAAGTCTCACTCCTGGTACTGGGTAACTTGGCAATTCTGCAGCTAGAGGAGACTGTCCTGGTGGAGTAGCAGAACAGCTTTTCGGTTAGAGGGACCCAAACAACAAATCTCTAGTCCTGCCCCCAAGCTCTCTAATTGCTAGTGCTGTGTTGAGCAAAGTATTGGTCAGGCCATGGCCCCTTGGTCCACTTCATCCCACTGCCTGTGCCTGGCCCAGACCACTGAAGAGAGAAGAACCATCATTTGCCTCAGGGGGAAGATCAGAGAATCTGTTCTAGTTGGTGCCTATCTGGCTTCATTTTTTATCTGCTTCTTTCTCAAAGAATTGTTTTTAATTCCTTGTAAATGTTAAAATGGCATTCAGTAAAGATGTTTTCGTTCGTTCAGCCAACGCCAACCTATTTGACGTTAGGGTTGCCAACTGGCTCCAGATGTGCCTGAAAGGCTTGAGCCAGTCCTGGGTTTACTCCATTGCATGCAGACACACAGTTCTGATTTCCCCATTGAACTCCATAAGAAAAGCAAGACTACAAGTCCCTGCATGCAATGGGGTAAACCCAGGACTGAATCAAGCCTGTCGGGCACATCTGGAGCCAGTTGACAACCCTATTTGATGTGAAAGGCTTTAGTGAAGAGAACGTCCTTGAACACAGGTCATTAGAAGTGACACCCCCTCCCGAATTCACTCATGGACTCAGAGGTAGAGTGTGTAAGCCCTGCAATGCACACTGTGTTCTGTATCCATTCCTGCATGAAGGAGGTACTTGGGTGTTACCCTTGGAATAGACAGGATTCTGATTTCCCAAACAGACTGTATCTAGAGGACCAGAGACTTCCTTTTCCTCCTGAAGACACAGGAGACACAGCCGTACAACTGAGACTCCAGGATTGATCTATTTGGATTTTAAGCTCAAGCTGCTTACATTTTGGTTACTTTACCTCTGAGCTGCATGGAGTAAATCCTTAGCTTGGAACTGGGCTGGAATGAAGAGTCATCTACAGGGGTGGCCTGATTAAATTAGGCACTGGTGACCTCTAGTGCTGAAATATATATAGTGCATCCCATATTGATTTTTACAGCAGAAATTAAGACACTTCCCCTTAAACCATATAAAAGAGGATATTCAAATTTTGGTGGCATCTCAACAACAGCAATACAAACTCTCTTCACTTCCAGGCACTCTATGAAATCACACAAAACTTTGGAAGATACACATTCACACATCTAGTGCAAACTTGTCATACCAAACATTGCACCCAGAACCCAAAACAGTTACAATAACTGCCAATGAAAAACAGCTAATGCAAACATTACAACATGCCTGAGAACACCAATACACTACCCAATGGGAGGCGCGGTTGGAAATGCAACAGGATCCTTACACAGAAACTACATAATAGCAGAATACAATTTAATTTAATTTAATTAGCAGGTTTTTATATACCGCAACTTCCATAGATCAGTTGCGGTTTACAATGAACAACAATGAACAAGCAAGGCTGTTTTACAAGGAACGGCAGTAAACATCAATGCTGTTTTTACATATAACAGTGTAAACAATAATGGGCTCAAATCTAACAGTAACAGATTGGTAGAATTGAGAACTATATACAGTGAACATGTTTAGAACTATAATACAATTTTAATTAGAATCTCTGGATATCTTACAAGGTTTTAGTACATATTCCAGTTCGAGGGTCACTTATACAAGACCTCGGTAACACATTCAACACACACACAGACTCTCACCAAATATAGGAACATAGATTAGGAACAGAAATTTGCAGACCAAAGCTGAACTGGAAACCCCAACAAGCTAGACTCTGCAATGCACAAAACTTCGGTCAGGAGAGGAGCCACCGGCCTGGATTAGAGGCAGCATGGCAAGCTACTCCTCTTTAAGAAGTTTGCCTAACTGCCTCTGAAGTGTGGGCCAAGAGGGGGTGCACCCAGGGCGGTCTGGACTAACGGTCTCACCCTTGGTAGACCACTGCCACTAGGCTATTCTTCCGTGAGCATCACGAGAATGCCTTTGTCAAGTCGCTGAGCCTGGTTAAAGGCAGATGGCATGGTCAATGAGTTTTGTTGATCATTAGACCGTACTTGGTCGATAGTAGGTTGAGAGATCACCCAGATACTTTGGGTGATCTAAGAAGGTACACTAATAAGTTAATGCTAAGACTTTGAATGACACTTGGGCCTCAATAGGCAACCAATACAAGTCTGGGCTCATGTGGCCAGTCTTGACTCCCCACTGAAAATTTAACAGTGATATTTTGTAAAAGCTGCAAACATTTCAGTGCAGTCTCTGGCAGACTTCAATACAGCAAATTACAATAATCAATTAGAGTTTTGATCATAGAATGAATGAAAAGTTACCACCTCTTTCTTTTCAAGGTAAGGATGAAGTTGGTGTAACTTATGAAGGCAGAAGAAGGTAGTTTTAACTACTGAGGAAATATGTACATCCAGTGATAGTGTAAAGTCTGTTCTGACATTCAAATTAGGCATAACATCCCTCTATATCTACTCCTAACAATAAACTGAGTGCATTATCCCTTTGATTAATCCAAATTGTCTCACTCTTTGTTGGATTGTAGTTCAGCCTATGACACTCCTTCCATTCTGCCACAGCATCCAGACATGAATTCATCTTAGAAAGTCCATTTACTTGGTCCCTGTCAATGTAAGTAAAGAAGGGAATGTCGTCTGCAAAACCTTATCCAAAAGGGTCAAATAAACGTTGTATTAAACTGGAGATAAAACTGCACCTTGGGAGTGGCAAGTACTCTAGTGAATTCTGGTCAGCCTGTGAAACAAACTGAGTTATATTACTTAAAAAACTATACAAATCACCTTAGTTTTCAATTAGATTTTCTAAATAGCTTGGAGGTCCCTGGGCTTTAGGGGGAGTGGCTAGGCCCAGGGAAGCTGAAGCAAGTATGGAACTGGAACCAGATATACCAGTACTCCATCAAAGCAGAGTTGGGCAGCAGTAGACACAGGATATACCCCCCAAAAAATATCAAAACAGCAAAGATGTAGCTGGCTGGACTTCCTTATGTACAGTCTCATAAGACACACTTCTTGCTGGTCCATAGGAGGTGGGTGTTTCCTTCAGGCTCTCCTGCTCAGAGTTCTACAGCTGGGTCTTGTTTTGTGCTGATGTTGTGACTGGGGTTGCCAACTGGCTCCAGATGCACCTGACAGGCTTGATCCAGACCTGGGTTTACCCCATTGCTTGCAGGAACTTGTAGTTTTCCATTTCTTATGGAGTGCAATGGAGAAATCAAAACTACATGTCCCTGCATGGAATGGGGTTATCCCAGAACCAGATCAAGCCTGTTGGGCACAGCTGGAGCCACTTGGCAACCCTAACTATGACTCATCTGCAGATAGTAGTCATGGTGGGGTCATGGGTTCAAATCCTGGCAGACCTCATACTAGTTTAAATAATTATATATATTGCTAATGATGTGAATTATGTTCTTTGGGTTTTCGACTGGAACAGCAGGCCTGGTACTCTTGCTGGAAGGGATTATAGATGTTGGTAAAGGAGTCCACTTTATCTGGAGCTGGGTTAACGGGTAGCTAGCTTCAGGGGTTGGTGTGGTGGACTCCTGATTTAAGTTCTATTTTGATGGCTATTGTGACTTGGTACATGATTAGGGTTGCCAGATACCTTTGGTCCAAAATCAGGACATTTTTCAAATCGAGACAAGCTTCCAAAAATCAATACAATCCCACTAAAATCAGGACATCCGGCAACCCTAGACATGATTTGCTAAGCTTTCTTTTTCTATAGACACAAAATGATAGGGAAGCCTTAGTAAATCAGAGCCTGTGTTTATAATCCTTGTTTTCCATATTTCACAAGATCCCAATACAGAGATTTGAGCTATTACTAAAGTTTCTCAATGTAAGCTCCACAAAAGCAAGCTTGTTAAATTCTGAGTGTTACCACTGAGATTAAGATGTGTTTCAAGTCTTCCACTCTAGCTACCAAGTTGCCAAATTACCCAGTGGAGGAGTGGCCTAGTGGTTGGGGCAAGGTACTTCAGGCCAGAAGATCAGGGGTTCAAATCCCACTAGAGGACAGCAACCTTGGGCCAGAAGGACTGGGGTTTCTAGTCCCACAGGTGCTCCTTGTGGTCTTGGGCAAACCACTTAACCCTCCATTGCCCATGTTCCCTGTAAAATAGTTATCTCCCTGTTCAATGTAATTTCAGTTTGTTCAATGTAAACCACACTGATGCAGAATAGCATGGAATATAAGAGAATTAAAATAAATACCCCGTGCCAGAAGTGAGATTTTAAGCCAGTCTTGGATTTCTGACAGTCTCATTCTGATGTATTATGGGACCTGCAGCATTGCAATGCACTACAAATACCACAGTGCATTGCAATGCAAAATTAAAACCAGATCTAGCAAAAAATCTCACTCCTGTAAGTGGGTAACTTGGCAACTCTGTAGCTAGGAGTGGCCAAGTGGCTTCTATATAATAGTTGGGTTGGGCCAAGCCTAATTTTTACCCCATTGCTTGAATGGACTTGAAGGGGGTGTCAGCAGAAAAGGAGCTAGCTGATTCTAACCTTAGGGGAAGTCTTCAGCAACTCTGCAAATGATTTAGTTTTCTGACCATAAACACCTGATTCTAGAGAACATGGGAAACATCTTTCCTTATGTGCATTGTGTGACATTGGAAAGATGGAAAAAAAAATCCCTGCTTATTTTTGTGAAATGCAATTCCAGCAGGTGGCACTATTGTCCTTTTAGACAGCCAGAGTTTCCTTTTTCTCCTGTGAGATCCTTGGCATCCTGTCCCGAGTCTGAAGGCCCAGAAGAAGAAGTGTGGGCAAAGAATTTATTTTGCAGTTTTCAGAAACTGAGAACATGACAAATGTAGACCTTTTGCAAAATAGAGTTTTGTTCTAATAAAAAAATGAAAGAAAACAGGAGACCTGGTTATGCAAAAATGCAGTAAAGTAACAAAATATCTAAAAAAAAGAGACTAGATCAACCAATGAAGCAGTTTTCAGTGTGATGCTGAGCACATTAAATAGATAACTTACCTGTTTCAAGCTATTCCCGCAATTTGTGTATTTCTCGTAAACATATAGGGGTATGTCTACTAAAGGGTGTTAGATGTCATTGTGGCATTAATGCAGGGAAATTGCGCCTTGGTGACAGCTACTGCGGGAGACACGCAGCCACTGCAGGCAATTTTCTGTGTTAGCTGCATTTTGCACAGTAACAGTGTGAGCGGGTGGGGTGTGTACGAAGTGGGAGTGCCTGTATTGTGCAGTTATCGCAGGTAATGGCAGTGTGCAGTACTGCATGCTTTTGCAAACATGATGAATGCAGCTAACGCCACCTCTGAGGCTGGCGATAGGTGCACTGGCAATGCCGTCTTGCTGCAATCCCTGCATTTTCACTGTATTATCTGCTAGGAAAATGCTGGGCATACCCCCAACAGATAACGCGTGACTTTTGCAACTACCACGCCGCTTTTGCAATTAAAGCCCAAGGCATGTGATGAGGCTGCAAGGCGGTAAACTTAAAAGCAACATCAGGAAATACTTTTTCGCTGAACGGGTGGTGGATGCTTGGAAAGCCCTCCTGATGGAGGTGGTGGGGGCAAATACAGTGATAGGATTCAAAATTGTAACTGCCTCTTGGTGTAGGTCACCTGCCCTCTATTTATTGAAGTATAAAAGATATTTAAGTTTGCTTTGATTTCATCCTCTTGCTATAAAGGGATCCACTGTGTCTGTCCCATGACATTTTCCATTCTAGCCACCTTACTGGGCAGACTAGATGGACCATACTGGTCTTTATCTGCCATCATATACTATGTTAAATCTCTCATTCATCTAATATATGTGTCTTGTCTGCATATCTTGATTGGACCGTAAGCTCAGTGGAGCAGGGACTGTCCCTCAGATCTATCCACACAGCACTGAGTGCATCTGGAGGAGCTACAGAAATCATTAAAAATGATGGTAGTAGTAATATTTAATAGTGCTGTCTATGTAGCCAGTATTTGCCTCTGGGATAATTTGGGTTTATTTTTGCATATTATGAGTAGGGTTTCTGATTCTTAGGGTCTATAAGTATTGAAAATTTAAATGTTTATTTTCAGGTCAATTAGGCGCTTTGGGAGGGTATTTAAATTCTGTGTATATCAGTGTTTTTATTTCACAAAATTAAATTTTAGGCATACTTTTAGGTGGATTTGATTTTTTACATAGTCTCGTTATAGGGTTGCCAATTGGCTGTAGATGTGCATGACAGACTTGATCCAGTCCTGGGTTTATCTCTGTGCATGCAGAGACTTATAGTCTTGCTTTTCTTATGAAGTGCAATAGAGCAAGGGTCTCCAATTCCGGGCCTGGAGGGCCACAAACCAGTCAGGTATTCAGGATGTCCCTAATGAATATGCATGGGATAAATTTGAATACAATGGGAGCAGTGCAAGCAAATATATCTCAAGCATATTTGCTAGGGACATCATGAAAACCTGACTGGTTTGTGGCTGTCCAGGACCGGAACTGGAGACCTCTGCAATAGAGAAATCAGAACTACATATCCCTGCATGCAATGGGGTAAACACAGGATTGGTTCAAGCTTGTTGGGTGTATGTAGAGCCAGTTGGCAACCCTACTTCATTAAAAATTAAAAAATTGGTATACTCTCTCAGTCCCCGTCATTACCCCCAGCAGTCACACCTCTCTCTTATTCCTTGCACTCTATCTTCAGCCAGTCTCCCCCACTTCCATCGCCTAGCAGTCTGTCCTTCCCCCAGTCTGTCCTTTCAGGTCTCTCCCCCTCTCTCCCCATCCCAGTGCTTTCCTCTTATAGTCTCCTCTGGACATCTCTGAACAGGTTTGCCAACTGGCTCCAGATGCGTCCTACAGGCTTGATCCAGTCCTGTATTTACCCCATTGCATGCAGGGACTTGTAGTGTTGCTTTCCTTATGGAGTGCAATGAAGAAATCAGAACTACGTGTCCCTGCATGCAATGGAGTAAACGCAGGACTGGATCAAGCCTGTCGGGAGCATCTGGAGCCAGTTGGCAACCCTATCTCTGAATTAAATTCTAAATCAGATACAGCTTCTTCAGATGAAAATTATTTTAAATCTTACTGAGTATGGCAGCCTTCTCTGGGGCTGGCTCTGCCACTACCAACCCCCCTTCCCCCTCGGAGCTCTCTATTGTCTAAGGTTTGAGTTGCACAGTCAAGGAACTCCTGGGTTAGAATCTAAGGCCTGTGAGACCTCAGATTGCTGGATCACAGCAGGTTCCTGCACTGTGTAGGTCAAGTCAATCCTATTAGCAACTGCCTGATAAAGAGAAACGACTGTTTTCTGTTTATTGGCTGCAGCCAAAGCAGATGGCAAAATAAGCAGGTCCCACTTTGATGATGTCATCCACTTTTGATGGCAGCAACTGGATGATGGCATCATAACACCCGAGTCAGGATGGTTTTTCTGACTTATTTGGTTATATAACCAGAAACCTCAGAGTTGCCAGGTTACTCAGTTCCACGAGTGAGATTTTAAGCCAGTCCTGGATTTTTGACAGTCTCATCCTGATGCATTATGGGACCTGTAGCACTGATTCTTGGGTAAAATTGGGAACTACAAATACCATACTGCATTGAAAGGCAAATGTAAACCAGAACTGTCAAAAAATCTCACTTGTGCAACTGGGAACTTGGCAACTCTGGAAATCTCAAATTCCCCATCACGGTTGTTTTATTGGGGTTTTCTGCCAAAAATCAAATACTCTAATTAGGAGCAGTTGTGGCTGCAGCAGGTAACGGTGACAGATGCTGCCTGACTCTCAGTATCATGCATGGTGCAGACGCAGAGTTGCCAAGTTACCCAGTTCCAGGAGTGATACTTAAGCCAGTCCTGGATTTCTGACAATCTCATCCTAATGTATTATGGGACCTGCAGCAAAGATTCTAATGGGGAAAATCAGGGACTACAAATACCATACAGTGCATGTTACCCAGTTTCAGGAGTGAGATATTTTGCCAGTTCTTGTTTTAAATTTGCACTGCAGTGCAGTCTGGTATTTGTAGTCCCTGATTTTACCCATTAGAATCAGTGCTGCAGGTCCCGCATCAGGATGAGATTGTCAGACATCTAAGACAGGCTTAAAATCTCCCTCCTGGAACCGGGTAACTTGGCAACTCTGTTGAAATCTCTTTGCCTGGCTAGTGCATGTTGTGTCTCCCTTCTCCCCTGGTTTTTCGGTTGTACCTCCTAATTCTTTCCCTTTCCTTCCTCCCTACTTTTATTGCAACATTTCCCCCCATCCTTCTTTCTCTCCCTGATCTCCGCCTCTCTGCATATCAGTTCTTGTGTTTTTACGGCATCCCCTCTTCTCGCTCCCTATCCTCTCTCCTCTCGCTTTATCTCAGTCACTGCTCTCCATGGAGCTGTGGTTTGGCGTCGCACCAGCTGTCTTTCTCGCCAGCAGTTCAAGGGGAATCTTTGTCTCTCTGTGTAATGAGGTGTAAGTGTGTGAACAGTACAAGCAATGGAAGGACTTATTTTTCTCAATTACCCTCCAGGCTCAGAGAAAACTGCCCATCCTGCAACTAAAGATTCTGTTGTCATGTGTGTGCGGGTTCTGGACCTCGACGGGTTATGCATATGGGGCACGTACACAAATACTCTTGCTGCAATGTGACTGTTTTGTAGACTCCGATACAGTGGAACAGGGATGGTCCCAAGGCCATGTTCTGACCAAACCTTTGCCCCACATGGCATCAGCAGCTAGGGGGCTTAGTGGGAGGTGCAGAGATAGAGATTGGTTGGTTTGTCCCTCCCAAACCACAAAGGTATTCCACTGCCTCTTTTTATCTTTATCTTTATTTACATTTAATATACCGCCCTTGTCGAGACGTGAGAGCGGTTTACAATAAAATAATATAAAATAAAAGCGTTGAAAGGAAAAGAAATCCATTAAAATAAAGAGAAAGATGGACCAAAGGGGTCACAGGACAAACAGTAGACAAAACTAAGCAAACCACAGACAGCCAGAGACAAACAAAACAAAATCAGACAGGACTGCTGGGAGGGAGATCATATGCCTGTTGGAACAAATGTGTTTTTAATAGGTTTTTGAAATGTTGATAGGAGGATTCTAGGCGAAGAGAGGATGGTAAAGAATTCCAAAGTGAGGGTCCCAAGAAAAAGAAAGCGGCACGGCGTGTCTGTTCGAGGTGAGCTTGTGCGGATGGGGGAAGAAACAAACAGCGTGCAAAGAACGGAGCTGACGATAAGGAGTGTGAAGGGAAACCAGATTCGCTAGGTACTGTGGGTTGGAAGTATGGATGGCTCTATGTAGTAGTACCGGACCAGCAGAAGATTGATCCAAAGATGAGGTTGTACAGGAGCTTTCAAGGCTACATTGGCTGTTTCTTCTTCTTCAGGTGAACATCTTTGGATAATCCGTAATTACTCCATTTGAAGGTATCCAATCCTCTGAAGAATCCAGTTTCTATAATAACATAGCTGCAGCTGCCAAATAGCTTGTGGATGATCCGATCTGTTCTATGCCACTATGGAAACCTGCAATATCCTCCTCTGTCTTTATCACCACCCTTTGTATCTGCTTGGGTCTTGGGACAATCAAGACCACTTTAACCATTTATGGGTCTTTGGACAAATGTTTGAGGATGGATCTCCACTGTCTTCCCCCCCCCCCCCCAATTTTCTGCAAGTGAAAGTGAGCTGCTAGTGCTATCTGGAATCTGCTGGTGTTACCAATAAGCTCAGCATCTCCCATCATGCTGTGCTCTGGGGGCAATGTTGAAAAGTAGCTTTTTTCCTGCTCTGTGTGCAGTGCTGTAATTCGTTACTGAGTTAACTTTCTTTTCTTGACAAACGGCATTCCAGGTCACTATCTTGCTGATGCTGGTTGTGGCTTTGCCAGCTGGGTCTGTTATATGCCCCGTGCAGTCTTGCCCAAATGCCCACACACATGGTGCACTGCACCCTACCCACGATGCGTCACGTGCTGGCCATGCTTGTGTGCACCTCTTTGGTAGAGCATTGTCGAGCCCATTGAGCAAGGTGTGGCGTGGAGGTGGGGCGACAGGGAAGCTGTGGAAGTGGGCGCAGTGTACAGGCAGCCATTCGCTGACCGCAACTCACTCCTGGCTTGCTTTGTTTTATTTTGCTTGCTGATTCCGGTGCAATTAAATCCCCTGTTGTGACCACTGTGTCCTGGCCCCAAGAGCAGAAACTGAGCAGTAGCAAAATTGGACAGGCAACCTCGGGGTTACATTTGCCTATGGGCAGCTGGGCCCCCGTTGTACAAGGTCTGGGGCAGCTGCTCCTTATGCCCATAGGTAAACGTGGCCCTGGGGACAATACTGTCAAGGCTTCAGTGATTACCATTCCTGCTGCTCAGCTATTCCTCTCAAATATCCTGATTCAGAGAGGATACAAAATCCACATTGATGCCTTCATTAACAAACAATGGAAAGGACCAGTGAAATGTTTCCATATTATAAGAACGTTCCTCTTCAGCTCATTCTCTCGTCGCCACTATCTTTCCTGCTTTGTAATCATTCGTCCTTGCACTCTCTACCTATCTTGCTCAGGCAGAGATGCGCTTTAGTATTTCTTCAATGTACACTTTTATCTTTCATAGTATATTAGAAATACTTTGTCAACAAGAGTCCAAAATTAGAACTATATATCCTGATTTG
Source organism: Ichthyophis bannanicus (assembly GCA_033557465.1). NCBI lineage: Eukaryota > Metazoa > Chordata > Amphibia > Gymnophiona > Ichthyophiidae > Ichthyophis > Ichthyophis bannanicus. Next base: position 66,908,538 of record CM066049.1, read on the forward strand.
GCCCATTTAGAATTCTTCTGCTTCAGGGGAATCAAAGTATAATGTCTAACCAGTACTTCAAGACCATTGCTAGAGTCCTGGTGGCATCATGCAGCCACTGGGGCAGGAAAGATCAGGGATCACCTCAGTACCCCCCTCCCCCAGATACCAGGGATACCTCTGGTATTTTATGCAAGGGGTGCAAGGGGCCCTGATATCTTATACAAAGGGTGGGGATATAGGGGGTCCCATACCTAAGAATTCTGCACTGGATAATACAGACCCAGGGTCATACCGCCCCATTTCAAGCCTCCCCTTTCTAATCAAGATAATTGAAAAGCTAGAACAGTGGCAACTGCAGGACCATGTAGACGCACATGCCCCCCTCGACCCCATCAACACAACTTTCGATCTAATCACGGCATTGAAACCCTGCTCACGCTGCTATTCAACATATTAATCAGAGGAATAGACAACAAAAGAAAGGGCTTTCTACTCATCTTCATCGACATCTCCTCTGCATTTGACACAGTGTCACAGAGGATCCTCAACAGATTGCAAGACATTAGCCTCCATAACAATACGCTCATATAGTTCCAATCCTATCGTAGCAACTGGCGACAACAAGTAAGAATAGTCAATATTATCTCTGACATGTTTGACTTGGTCCAAGGTGTACCACAAGGTTCTCACTGTCTGCACTTCTCTTCAACTTCTACATTCAGCCAATATGCAACATCTTTAAACAACATAACATTCAATATGCAATATATGCAGATGACATCATGGCCTACACTCCGCTCAACCTGGAAAACCCAGACTACACCACTATGGCAGATTGTCTACAGGAGATGACCGAATGGCTTAGCAATAACTATCTAAACGTCAATTACAAAAAGACGGAAGCCCCCGTAATCATATGAGACTCATCATACACAACACATCCATACCAGTAAAAGAAGTGAGATATCTCGGAGTCACCTTAGATTGCAACCTGAACCTACACACACATATCAACAGAACTACCAAGAATGCGTACCATAAGAAGATGGCGATCATCAGAAAGCTCAAACCCCTTCTCAGCCAAGACCACTTTCGCACAGTCACCCAAGCTATTGTTACCCCAATCCTGGACTACTGCAACTTGCTGTATCATGGACTTCCAAAACAAGAAACTCGGCCCCTGCAGTTGGTCTAAAACATCGCTGCTCGCATCATCACTGGAGTAGCAAAGCAAGACCATATAACACCCCTCTTGAACGAGCTTCACTGGCTCCCAATCTGCTCCCGCATCAAATTCAAAACAGCCCTCAACATATATAAAATTAAACACAAGCTGTCTGCCAATGTACTTCAAGGCCTGATCTACACTGACCCGAGCACCAGACTGCAGTTAAGATTGACACCATCACAATACCAGCACATCCACGAAGGCTAATGGAGCTTTGTCCCTTGCAGCACCAGGCACTCTGCAACTCACTACCAGATGCACTAAGAGCCACCACGGATGCTAAACTGATTTGTTACTCCCAAAACGTTACCATGTAAAAAGTTAAACCATTGTTCTGTGTAAAATGTTCTGTTATCTGTAAACCGCCCCTGGTCTTTGGAAGGGGCGGTATAGAAAAATCAAATAAATATATACATAAATAAAGACTTTCGGATGATGCTAAGATCCTTCCTCTACATAGAATACTTTGGGGACATCACATAGCAGCCCAATTACTGAACTAACCCCCTCGAAGACAGTGACAATAAGTGCATCCCCACCCATCCCACTTCTAGCAGATTCTGGTTTGGTAGATAAGGTTGTAAATAAGTTACTCTGTAAATAAGTTAAGCCAAGTTCAAGCAATACATGCAGGCCTTCCCCTCCTATATTGATATGTATTACATTTGAGTTAAGCTGTAAACCGCTTTGATTGAAGGAGAAGGCGGTATAGAAAACCTGTTAAATAAATAAAATTAATAAATATAAAGGGTGGGGGGTAGGGGTACTGGAGGGTCTCTGATATATTAGAGAAGGGATAGGGAAGTTAAGGGTGCTGGAGGTTTAAACAAGGGGTCAGGGCTGTGGAGAGGTAAGGGGAGGGGAGGGGCATATTTATTTATTTAAAAACATGTATTGTCTGCACTATCCAAACCTCTAGGCAGCTAATATAGTTGTAAACATAGACATCTTTAAAAGACAGAGGGTTGAGTTGGGGGCCCGCTATTGTGGGTCATTGCAGCTGGCAATGTGCAATGTTCCTGCTGCAGTAACACATAGAAAATCACTGTAGGTTGGTAAATCGTGTGGTAAGTTTGCAGCAGTAAAATAGTATGCAAATGTGCTATTTTATTACAGCTAAATAATGGGCCTCTGATTTGTGCCTAAGGCAATAGAGTGTGAAGTGACTTGCTCAAGGCCACAAGGATGATTTGAACACTGGCTTCCCCAGTTCGCAGTTCAATCTTCTAGGTTATTCCTCCATGCTACACTCAAATACTAGTCTTCAAATCCACCTCTCATGCAAGTTTTCAGGATAACCCTACTTAATATGCATGAGATATTTAGAGACCCCCTAGGATCCCATAGTTTTATTTCACCAGGACTTCTAGTGGTTTTGACAGAGATGTTCTCTCTAACCTTTTTGTAAGCTGCCTGTTTCTACAACAGGAGGGAGATCTCTTGCCTCTGACTCTTCTAGGAAATCTCAGTGTAGTAATGCTGGGGGGGGGGGGGCCTTTGATGTGATGATGTAGATTGGTCGAAGGCGTGTAATTTTGGAGGGAAACTGTAAGGGATATAAAACTCCAATGTTGATTCAAATTTGGGTCTTTGGCTCCACATCTTTATAAAAAGATCTTTGAACAAAACATTGTATTATCAAAAAATGTTTTATTAAAGGAAATAAAGCACCTCAGTACTTACACTTTAATAGGTGTAGTAAATAGCTATACCCAGGCCTTTTTTGTGCTGGTACGCCATGTTATGACATATTGGCACCTTTTTCTGGGGGGGGGGGGGGCAGCACCTTAAAATAATAACCCTCAGCAATTTGCTCCCCCGCTGCCGCAGCCACGATCTGCCACTTTTCCTGTGTCTGCAGCGGGCATCGGACTTTAAACAATGAAAACAAAAAACCATGGGTCTTTGTGACTCTGCAGTTTGAAGGCCTGCAGATGTCTGCCCCCTATGATTCGATGTGATATGTCAGGAGGGGCGGTCATTTGCAGGCCTTTGAAGCACAGAGTTGTGACAACCTGTGGGGATTGTTTTGTTGTTTAATGCACGATGCCCGCTGCCGCTGCAGGCACAGGAAAAGCACTGGTGGTGCTGGGAGATGGGAGGGTTAATGACTGGAAGGGAAATGCTGGCTGCGGGGGTGGGGGGTGATGGGGAGGGGGGTGTGGGGAGGGGTTAATAGATGGAAGTGGGATAAATGGCTGACTGCAGGGAGCTGTGGCTACTATGAGAGCATGGCGATAGGGATGGAGCCATGGGCAATCACCTGACCCCTAAAGTTGGCCAAGGATGTGAGTACTGGCATCTTTTTCCTTTTTTTTAAACAAAAAAAGCACTGGCTATAACACATAGAAAACATCATCGATCCAAAAAACTCCTTAAAACATACTAACTTCAATTCAAAATTAATGTCTGTAGCCTTATATTTTCATTCAAAAAATATTCATTCACAAATTTTGTAAATATAATTAAGATTTCATCTATAGCTTTTCTAAATTTTGTGCAGTTATTTTTTATAAAAGTTTATCTTGAAAACTGATATAAAAAAAACTAGTGTCAAATGCATTTGAACTTTCCAACACACCACAGTACATATTAAGACACAAACCGCCTTGATATCATGAAAGGCGGTATATAAGAAATGTTTAAATAAATAAATAAAATAAATAAATAAATAAATAAACTTCATCTCCGCAAAAGATTGAGTAATTTCATATATTAAAAAATATCACTACCAATCATTTCCCCTTATCCATAACAACAGCTTATTTTCCAGCAGCAGCCCGTTCAACTATCATATCGCAGCGTGCCGCTTCTGACTTCTGGCCCAGCACCTAGTTGAGGAAGAAGACATGGTACAACCTTGTGTCTATCCAAAGAGGTTTCTGAGCGGAGCGGACTGAGACTGCTTAAGCCAAGCACCGCAGGGTGTCTTCTCAGGAAATGCTGGAAGAGAAACCAGGAGAAGCACCAGAGAGATGCTCCGTGCCTATCCCTGGTCTTCTGAGGAGGAGTGTTCACGGCCTCTTAAGCCAAGGCACCATAGGAGTCCCATCAGGAGCTACTGGAGGGAATAGCCAATGGCAGGGTGTGCTGAGGAAAAGGAGATCTTCAGGGACTCGGCCACGGAGAAATTGTATACTGAAGGGGAACAGGGTCTGTGGTGGACTCTATTTGCTTATTCCCTGAACAAGGAGAAGGGTTAGGTTTGGGGGAGAGCTCAAAGGCTTGACCTGGAAGAAGGAGTCAGGAGGTTGTAAGCTGATATATTGAACTTGTTGTTTGTTCTATATTGAGAGTGACCAGCTGTGTTTGGAAATTTTTCTGAGTGACTTTGATTTGTCTCAAGAATATTTCACTGGGTCCAGAACCAGCTTTTGCAGAGATAGCAAGTCATATGCCTTAGGCAAGTGACATATGTGACTGAAGGGGATTACACACACACACACACATATATCCCCTCCTCTCCCGCATTTCCAAGCAACCTGTTCCCTCCCCCTCTGCTCTTGCTGCCATACGCTGCCCAGGCTCCCTGAAGATGTGTTTATCAGTTCTGGACACTTCAGGGCCTCAGAGTGCTGGTGTGCACCTGGGCTCCTCTGAGTCCTGCCCCTTCGAGTAGGAAGTTTGTGAAGGAGGAAGTTGGCCCCAGAAGATTTTAAGCATGCATCTGTGCTCCGAGGGCCTGGGAGGATAAAGGAAGGGGGAAAGGAAGAGATGCTACATATGATGGACATGGTAAGGGGAAGAGAGTCATGCCAGACATGGAGGAGAGGGGAGGATGAGGGGAGGGACAATGCTGGACATTTGATGGGGGATGGAAAGAAATGGGAAGATGTTGGCCACTTTAGCTGGGGGGGGGGGGGGGGAGAAGAGGGATATGGAGGAAAAGAAGCATTACTGGTCACCTTGAAGGGACGATAACTGAGGTGAAGAGGGGATACTGGAGGAGGCCAGGTTCTTGGGGGGGGGGGGGGCTGCATGCATAAATTTATACTCCTGAAACACCGCTGCAAAATCTCACTCATTGGCCTTCAGTCTCACTCACTGGGGCAGAAAATCTGACTCTTGGGGATGGGCCACCATTGGCATCCCTGCTTTTGGCCTAGATTGAGTCTTTTTTGTATTGAGAGGAGTGGAGAGCGTGAACCGTGAGTGCAATCGGCCTGGTCCCACTCCAGAACCCTATACAGACTTCAGGAGTGAGATCTGCAGGGTGTGTCTAACTCCTGGAAAACTGTGCCCCTGGACTGCTTGATAGTTTTCCCAGCCACTGTAAGGGACACACAGTTTGGCAGAGGTTAGAGATATATTTGCATGCATTGCCTCCAAGCTTCACTCTTCTAAGACAGCTGTCAGCAAACCAGCAAGTGAGAGGGCTTTTGGTTGCAGTTCAGTATGAATCGTCACTCCCATCCCCATGTATCTCGAGTTCTACATTCCCTTCCTAATGGTCTCCTGAATGCAACATGGTAGAACTGACCATTTCAGTTGTGGGTGGATGTGGATGTGGGTGTAAGGCAGCATATGAGCACAGGCTTCAAGGAGCAGGGTTTATACCTATGCACCCTTCCCGCTCCTGATGCCAGAGCTGGTCCTGCTCCCCAAGGAGCCCCGGTGTACTGGCCAGCTTAAGAAGTAAGCCATAGAGGCACAAAGCCCGCCTCGCTGGCTCACCTCTGCACAGCCGCAGAAGCGTTTTTCTTTGCTCCCGCGGCTGTGCTAAGTTGCAGCAGCCGACACAGTGGAGTTCATAGAAGTAAAACTGGGGCACTTTTCCTGTCTTGTGCAAGAGACAGGAAATGCCCCGGTTTTACTTCTACGAACTTCACGGTGCCGGCAGTTGCAACTTAGCACAGCTGTAAAAGTGAAGAAAAACACTCTTGCGGCTGTGCAACAAATGCAGGCTGTGGCAGGGCTATGTGGGAGGAGGTGATTGAGTGGGTTTGGTGCTGGGGGATTTCTAGAAGAGGACTGCTGGGAAACTAGGACTGGAAATGGGCTGATGCTCGGGGATGGAGGGACTTGGACTGGAAGGGAGATGATGCTGGTAGGATCTAGGACAGAAGGATGACAGATGCTGTGGAATGGAGGGCTGGGACTGGGAGGAAGATGATGCTGGGAGGGACTGAGAGTGGGGAGGACTGATGCTGGGGGTCGGGGGGGGGGCTAGAACTGGAAATGGGGTGATGCTGGGGGATGGGCACTAGGACTGGAAGGGAGATGATTCTAGGAGGGACTGTGACTGAAGGAGGATTGATGCTGGGGGGCTAAGACTGGAAATGGACTGACACTGGGGGATAGAGGGACTGGGACTGGAAGGGAGATGATGCTGGGGCTGGGGATATTAAAGAGGGCAGATGTTGAGGTCAGGGTGGAGAAAAAGAGGAAGAAGCTGAGGGAGTGAGGTTGGAGAGGTGGACAGATAACTTTGTATGAGAGGGAAAAAACAAGCGACAAACTACAGGCCAAATAAGCCTTACCTTGGTGGCAGGAAAAATAATGGAGGCACTCCTGAAAGAGAGAATAGTGGACTTTCTTGAAACCAATAGGTTGCATGATCTGAGGCAACATGGTTCTATCAAAGAACGATCGTGCCAAACAAATCTGATTAAATTCTTTGACTGGGTGACTAGAGAACTAGATCAAGGGCATGTGATGGATGTGATTTACCTAGATTTCAGCAAAGCTTTTGATACTGTTCCTCATAGGAGGCTTATCAATAAACTGAACAGCCTGGGGATGGGTCCCAAGGTGGTGAACTGAATCAGAACTTGGTTGACTAACAGACGGCAGAAAGTGATGGTAAACAGAACTCACTCGGATGAAAGGAAGGTGATTAGTGGTGTGCCCCAGGGATTGGTCATGGGGCTAGTACTGTTCAGTGTATTTGTGAGTGATATTGTTGAAGGACTGAATTTTATTTATTTAGACAGTTTTGTATACCACCTTATCCTTCAATCAAAGTGGTCACAACACAATTGGGGGATACATTTAACACAAGGGGATATGAGACACATACACTAATACTTACAGGGAACATGGGCAATGGAGGGTTAAGTGGCTTGCCCAAGACCACAAGGAGCACCTGTGGGACTAGAAACCCCAGTCCTTCCGGCCCAAGGTTGCTGTCCGCTAGTGGGATTTGAACCCCCGACCTTCCGGCCTGAGGTAACTTGCCCCAACCACTAGGCCACTCCTCCCTGGAATGGAATTGAAAACTCTGTCTTTTTGCAGATGACACAAAAATTTGCAACAGAGTGGACTTTCCTGAGGGAGTGGATAACATGAGGAAAGATCTACAAAAACTGGAAGAATGGTCTAATCCTTGGCAGTTAAGATTTAATGTGAAGTGCAGTGTCATGTATTTGGGATGCAGAAATCCAAGGGAACTGTACGTGATAGGGGGCAAGAGGCTGGTGTGCACAGACCAGGAGAAGGACCTCGGAGTGATTGTTTCTGATTATCTCAAGGTGGCAAAACAGTGTGACAAGGCAGTGGCCAAAGCCAGAAGGATGCTGGGTTGCATACAGAAAGGAATTATCAGCAGAAAGGAAGAGGTGCTAATGCAACTGTGCAAGTCGCTGGTGAGGCCTCACTTGGAATATTGTGTTCAGTTTTGGAGACCATATCTCACAAAGGATATAAAAAGACTGGAAATGATTCAGAGGAAGGCGACCAAAATGATTTGGAACCTGGGCCAGAAGATGTATGAAAAGAGACTTGAATACCTAAATATGTATATACTAGAGGAGAGGAGGGACAGGGGAGATATAATACAGACCTTTAAAAACTTAGAGTATTAATGAACAAACAAACCTTTTTCAGACGGGAAAGCTGTAAAACTAGAGGGCATAACCTGAAGCTTCAAGGGGATAAATTGAAAGGCAACATCAGGAAATACTTTTTCACTGCTGATGGAAGTGGTGGGGGCAAATACAGTGACAGAATTTAAAATGGCATGGGACAGACACGGTGGATCTCTTTATAGCAACAGGATAAAATCAAAATAAACTTAACTATCTCTTATATTTCAGCAAATAGGGGTGACCTGCATGGAGTGGTGGGTACATCCCTAAACAAAGGCATGGGGAGGGATGACCTGCACAGAGCTGCAGGTACACCTACTCTTGCTGCCTTGCTGGGCAGACTAGATGGACCATGCTGGTCTTTATCTGCTGTCATATACTATGTTACTATGTATACAGAGGGAGGGGCATAAGAATAGATGCTGGGGTAAGAAGGGGTAATGGCAGGGGAATGCATATTGGAGAAGGAAATAGCTGGGTGGGTGTGGGGAAAGGATATAGGAGGCAGGAGGGTAGGTACTGGAGATATGGAGATGAAGTGAGCAGGGACTGGAACTTAGGTGGAGACTTTAAAATTCAGTGGGAGAAAAGAAGACAACATACTCTTAAGATTCCCTGAGTATAGGAAGAGTAAGTAGGGACTCAGGCGACTGGCCCAGCGCTGGTGCAACACACTGTGCATTGGGCTCCAATAGGGTTGCCAACTTTTTCACCGAGAAAAACCCGACACCTGTGGCTCACCATGCTCCACCCATTCTCCGCCCCCAGTCCCACCCCTGCCCCGCTCCCAGCCCCACCCACAAAAATTACCGAGGATTCAGTCATAGCCCCCCTCAGTGCTGGTTCAGTCACCCCCCCTCCCCTCAGTGCTGGTTCACTCACTCACCCCCCCTGCTGACTCACTCACCCCCCTCCCCTTCTGGTTCACTCACTCACCCCCCCTCCCCTGCTGGTTCACTCACACCACCCCTCCCCTCCCCTCCCTGCTGGTTCACTCACCCATCCCCCTGTCACTCACTCACCCCCTCCCCTGCTGGTTCACTCACACCAACCCCCCTCCCCTGCTGGTTCACTCACACCACCCCCCTGTCACTTACTCACCCCTCCTGCTGGGTCACTCACTCTCCCCCCTCCCCTGCTGGTTCACTCACACCCCCTCCCCTGCTGGTTCACTCACACCAACCTCCTCCCCCTCCACTGCTGGTTCACTCACACCACCCCCCCCTTGCTGGTTCACTCACACCATCACCCCCCCTCCCCTGCTGGTTCACTCACACCACCACTCCCCCCTTGCTGGTTCACTCACACCACCCCCCCTTGCTGGTTCACTCACACCATCGCCCCCCTTCCCCTGCTGGTTCACTCACACCACCCCCCCCTTGCTGGTTCACTCACACCATCACTCCCCTCCCCTGCTGGTTCACTCACACCATCACCCCCCCCCTCCTCTGCTCAAGCCGCTGCTTCTGCTTTGTACAGAGCAGCGGCTGCAATACACTTACTTTGAAAAGTAAAGACAAACTGTGTAAGGAGCCCTCCGGTCATCGCAGAGCCCGAGGAAGTGATGTCATGGGGGCGGGCTCCTCACAGGTTGTCTTTCCTTTTCAAATTAACTTTATTGCAGCTAAAGTTAATTTGAAAAGGAAAGACAACCTGTGAGGAGCCCGGAGCCCGCCCCCATGACATCACTTCCTCGGGCTCTGCGATGACCGGAGGGCTCCTCACACAGTTTATCTTTAGTTTTCAATGTAAGTGTATTGCAGCCGCTGCTCTGTACAAAGCAGAAGCAGCAGCTGCACTGCTATGGGGAATCGCGTTCGCGTTCGCGCTGCGGACTTCGGCACAAAAGCCGTTTTTTTGCTCTGGCCGCTCCCGATCTTGCGGCCAGAGCAAAAAACCGGCTTTTCAATGGCCGGTTTTACATCTGTGCCGGCAGCCGGCCTGGCCATGGAAAAACCGGCCAGGCCGGCTGAAAACCGGCCGGTTGGCAACCCTAGGCTCCAGCAACAGAAAGATCGCGGCATTGTGTGGCACCATCCCCAGCTTCATCTTTCTTTCTCTGAGTCAGCGACCGCAGCCAGTGCTGCCTGTAGCATTCACTTCCAGTGCATGGAGCCATTGAATTGTGCACCAGAAGCAGGGCTGGTGCAAGAAGATGAAGTAACCTAGGCAAACCTCATCCCTTGCGCTCTCTTCTGCAGTGTCCCCTACCCGTGGTGCCCATTGCCACTGCTGCTGTCCCTCTCCGGGATTGACAGAGGTGGAAATAGCTGCAAACAGCCCCGCAGGGGCTGCTTGCTTATGCCGCTCTCCAACACCTGATGATGACTTCCCATGCAAACAGGAAGTTATTTCTTTTTTTTATTTAACAGGTTTTTATACTGCTTTATCATTTTAGTGGCCTAGTGCTTGGGGCAAGTTGCCTTGGGCTGCAGGGTTGGGAGTTCGAATCTTACTGGAAGACAGCGACCTTGGGCCGGAGGGACTGGGGTTTCTAGATAGCAGATTCCAAAGAGCAAAGAATGGCAGCTATCAGAAATCCCAAATATTGGCAAGCCAGAAGAGGAGCAGAGGAAGGCATAGTGCCACTGTGGCACCCCTTTGAAGCAACACATGCACATGGCTCTACAATAAGCAGGATCAGGGCCATCGTTAGGGGTGACAAACAGGGCAATGGCCCTTGGCCCTCATGCCATAGGGGGCCCCAAGTCTGCCTCAAGCAGAAGGAGCCATAGCCTGCAGGTGGGCTTTGGGGCTCCATCATCACCAGTTTCTGCCCTGGGTCCCTACATGTCTAACACCTGCCCTGCCTCCTCTTAGGCCTGGGAATTTGGTGCCTTTGACAGTCTACTTTGGGTAGTTGTCTATACCTATGTCTGTGCCTGCATATACACGGGCCATGTGTGCCTATTGGCAAATCCAGGCCTGGCGCCTTCTACTTTTACTTCAGACCTTCTGCTACTGTCCCTCGCTTAGCTTGCTTCTGGGGTTAGGTGGTGGGAAGGCCTGACGAACCACACAAAACAGCAGAAGCATGCTGGCAGTTGAGCAGCAAAAGTCTGTCTTTCAGCCTCATTTTGGTGTGTCTGGTCACTTGGGCTGGGAAAAGACCAGAACTAGGCAGTGCTGCAAATATCAAGGGCAAGGCCCCTGGGGCCACATCTTTACCTCTTGGTTTTGTTTAAGACTTGCTACCAGGGAAGAGGTGCAGTGTGACACACCCTATAAAGCCCACTGGGCAAGAAGAAACCCAGTAGAACAAATACCACTGTAGGGTCCCATGGGGCTAATTGACATCTGGTCAGTTTAATTAAGGCATCTTTTCTTGCCACTGGGTGATTCCTTGACTAATGGTTTTAGCTGCTGTACATTCTCACAATCTTTATCATCGCTATATTAACCTTATCTATAGAAAAAACTCACAGTGAGTAGAATTAGTTAATAAATTACAGTAAGTGATAGACAAAATGCTGGATGCAGGCTTCCCTTGATGCCTTTCTCTTTATTAAGGGGTGATAAATCAGCATCATATTGTTGCTGTAAACCTTTCAAACTGGTCAAAAATCTTCCTTTAAGGAAATCTACCAAGGGGGTGATTAACAACAACAACAATCTATTGTGCATTAAAAAAGTAGTTCCCAATAATTGCTATGTCAGTCTGTTAAATCCCTTATCACATATGTTCAGCTGGAGGCACGTTGCTGTCTCTATGGATTGGACAATAACACAGGTATACTACCAAAAAACTGCCTCCAGTTTTGCAACTGATTCCTATAGATTTTGGGGTGCTGAATCCAGGAAAAATAGCCAAAATGTTCCATCACGTCACGTTTTCTTGCAAAATGAGATTTCTTACCCATATAAGGAATGTTCACATAATTTCTTTTTAGCCGACTGCAGTTTATTTTCTTGGCCCAAAATAGAGGTTGTAATGGTTAACTAACTAGAAACACTCCCTCATGATATTTTAGAGTGTTTTGTATTCATTTTATACATTAACAGGACAATTGGGAGGCGGGGGGCTAAATCCAGTACTCACGCTGGCGCATGTTCTTTCCTGTTCGCCTCGCCTCGTTCGCTCGCTCGCACAAACACGGGGGTTGCGACATGAACGTTCCTGTCAAATTTCAGTTTCTTGCAAGTTCATTATTACCTTTTGTTTGCTCAGTCGTAATCCAGCTTTATTCCGAAGTGGTTCACTACAGTTGTAGTTTGCAGTGCTGTGTATTTGTGATGGCTCACAGAGTCAGAGGTTGCGTCAACTCTCGGACAGTTTTTGTTTTATTTGTGGGGAATATACCGTGAAAAAGCGGCAGAGGAACATTTCTGCATTTATTGAAAAAGTATATTTCGCCTATTTCGGTTTGAAGTTAGGCGATCAAGACAAACCGTGGGCTCCTCACAAAGTGTGCAAGACATGTGAGGAAGATCTACGCTTATGGATGAAAGGTAAAAAACAAGCATTTCGTTTCGGAATACCTATGATGTGGCGTGAACAAAGAGACCACAGCAGTGACTGCTATTTTTGCTCTTGCATTGTGAAGGGATACAACTTAAAAAATAAGAACGTAATAACTTACCCCAACCTTCCCTCAGCAATTAGGCCTATGCCTCATAGCAACGAAGTACCTGTGCCTGAACCACCAAAATCTTTGGATCATATTTGTGTGGACGGTTCTGATCATGATGAGACTCATCAGATGGCTTTTCCCGATGAGTCCAGTACTTCCGAGTTTGAAACTGAACCAGATCCGAAACCTGAACTTTTCTCTCAAGCTGAATTGAATGATTTAGTCCGGGATTTAGGACTCCCAAAAGATGCTGCCCAACTGCTAGGTTCTCGGCTTAAACAGAAAAATCTATTGTCACCAGGAACAACTTTTTATTGGTACCGCAACCGCGAGACACAATTTTTGAAGTATTTCAGCAAAGAGGAAGATTTGGTATTTTGCAACGATATATACGGAGTGATGGAAAAGTTTAAACTCAAGTATGATCCTGCTGAATGGCGGCTTTTCATTGATTCGTCAAAAGACAGCATAAAAGGTGTTCTTCATAATGGCAACACATTCGCTTCAGTTCCTATTGCTCACTCTGTTATTCTCCAAGAAAAATACGAGAATTTGGCCCTGATTCTTCAGAAGATTCGTTATGATGAGCATAAGTGGATGATTTGTGGAGACTTTAAAATTCTATCCATGCTATTAGGGCAGCAATCCGGTTTCACCAAATATCCCTGCTTCCTTTGCTTGTGGGATAGCCGGGCCCGCGACCTACACTGGGGGAAAAAAGACTGGCCAATTCGGGAGTATTTGAGACCCGGTGAGAAAAATGTTCTTCATGAGAGCTTGGTACCTCGTGATAAAATTTTATTACCACCTCTCCACATTAAGTTGGGTCTCATTAAGCAATTCATCAAGTCCCTTCCAAAAGATGGTGAGTGCTTTCGGTACCTTTGCTCAAAGTTCCCCCGACTTTCTGAAGCAAAGCTAAAGGAAGGAGTGTTTGTTGGCCCTGATATAAGGAAACTCATTTCAGATGGAGCATTCGCTGAAACGATGTCTGAGAAGGAAAAAGAAGCCTGGGATTCCTTCAAGGATGTTGTTCTCAAATTCTTGGGGAACAGGCGGGATGAGAACTATAAGGATATTGTTGCCAGGATGCTCAATGCCTTCAAAGAACAAGGCTGTAACATGAGCCTGAAAGTCCATTTCTTGCACTCCCATGTGAACTACTTTCCCGAAAACGTGGGGGCGTACAGTGAAGAACAAGGTGAAAGGTTTCACCAGGACATCAAGGACGCAGAGAGAAGGTACCAAGGAAGATGGAACACCACTATGATGGCTGATTTCTGCTGGTTGCTGCTGCGGGAAACCCCAGATGAAAAATACGCCAAGCAGCGCACCAAGAGAAGCATTCGGGGGAAGAAGAAACGGGCCCACCAGGAGATTGATTGACCCAAGAATGACTTTAAAATCTAAACTGTGTTGACAAATATCGTGTTTTTACTAAACTTTGAAATAAAAATTTGCTAGTTATTACCACAGTGTCGGATCTCATTTATTAGAATTTTATTTTCACACCATCGGGTGTTTGTCTTCATGTATTGCAATGGTGCGGTTTGCGTTTTCTATTCTTACATACATACCTGTACAACATTTTTTGCACATTTCTTTGCTTTGCTTTGTGTCTAACCTCGCTCTTATATGCTCAATGTTTGTGCACATGTATGTGGCTGTTTTAAGTGCAGACAATTTTGCTACCATCACAGTGTGTTTTGTTGACATTACTCTATTCTTATGTGCTGCCTTGTTACAATTTTCTTCATTCTTATTTGAATAACTACTAAACAATTAGTATAAAGAATTCATCCAAGAAACTTTTATCTCGATCGCACTCAATCTGAAACGTTCACCTCAAACTGCTAACCCAATGTAGCAAAAAATCTGTACGTGATGGAGCAAATTGGTTACAAGATTTGGATTCAGCGCACCAAAAAACGTAAAAATCAATCGAAACATTAGAGGCAGTTTAAAAAAAATTTTTTTAGTGTACCTGTGTAATCTGTCTGATTTCATTTTCTTACATCTACTGTGGTGCCCAGGGCCGCTTCAAGCCCTTATGGGGTCCTGGACAAATGTTTCTGGCAGCCCCCCTCGTTCGTGGGCAGCCCAACTTGTTTGTGGGCCCCCTCCTCCTGCTGCCGCCGCTGCTCCCTCTCTGGGACGTGCTGTGGTGGCAATACAATTAAAAAGGCACTGAGGCACCAGAATTGCCTTGTCTTTGGGCACCATGTTACTCTTTGTGCTTCCACTTCTCTCCAATTCCACTTTAACAGGGGCGGAAGCGCAAGCGTCACCATGGTGCACTGAAGACAACATTTATTTAGCTAGTGCACATGAGGCCATCTTGGAATATTTAGCAGCTCTTTTATGCTGCTTTATCATTTCAATCAAAGCAGTTTACATTGCAACAAACTTGGTAATGTACATAAAACAGGGGCATTGGCAACTTGGAATTTTCTGAGGCAACGGAGGGTTAAGTGACTTGCCCAAGGCCACAAGGAGTGCTAGTGGGAACTGAATCCTGGTCTCTTGGTTCCCAAGCTAGTGCTCTAACCTTTAGACTACTCCACACATGGGAGTAGAAACTGCCTATCCCCATGCAAACAAGAAGTTGTCATTGGGTGTTGGTGGGGGTGGAAGCAAACAGCCCCGCGGTGCCAACGTTTAAAGGTAAGTGCTGTGGGGCTGTTTCAGCCATTGCTATCACTGTAGGTCCCAGTGAGGGGTGGCAGCAGTGGTAATGAGCGCCCCCAGAGGGCCAATACTCTAGGCCACTGCCTAGCTTGTCTAATGATAGCGGTGGCCCTGCCTATAGGTAAAAGACTGTGCTGATGGCTCTTTGAGTTTGTCTGGCTGCCAGGAGCTATTCTTTTGGCTTGACAGCTGCTTCTCTTTGCTGCCACCCTAGGTGACCGCCTCGTCTTACTTAATGATTGAGCCAGCCCCGCTCTTTCCAAAGCAAAGCATCATGTACTAGCATCTGCAAACAGAATTTAGGGGTCGTTTACTAATGGCACACACTGACCCCCTTAGCACATATCCTGTGAGTGTGTGACATAAGAGGCGTCTTGATTGAAATGTGTTGGAGTTCCTGTCACATGGAATCACACTTAGAAAATCTCTTAGGATCAGATTAATTCTGCAAGTCAGTGAAGGAGGAAGGAGAGTTTCAGGTGGTAGGTTATACTTTCATTTAATTGCTTTTCTTTCAGTTCATTTTTAAGATACGGGCCCACCACATTACCACCACAATTTTAAAAAGTTCCCCTCTCCGGCCTTTTCCCCACCATCCAGACTATCCCAACCCTCAAATTCTCCATCCCTGCTTATTGCAATTATAGGTGTCCCCCTAGGGACATTCACATGCTGGCGCTACATTTCACAATGGTGTCAGCCACTGATCTCGCTAAGCTGTGCAGCGCTACACCCACATTGCTGCTAAGGTGGCCAAGTGTCAGCTTTTCGACCAGAAGGCCTGGTTTTTAGGCTTCCTGTATAGTGTCCGGTCAGGGGCGGCCCAAGGGGGGTGCGGGGCCATGTGCAGAGACTCAGCGCGGGGCCTCATTTGCATAAGGAGGAGTAGCCTAGTGGTTGGGGCAAGGTACTTCGGGCCGGAAGGTCGGGTGTTCAAATCCCACTAGAGGACAGCAACCTTGGGCTGGAAGGACTGGGGTTTCTAGTCCCACAGGTGCTCCTTGTGGTCTTGGGCAAGCCACTTAAACCCTCCATAGCCCATGTTCCCTGTAAAATAGTTCTCTGTGTGCTGTGCTTTCCTGTCTAATCAATGTGTTTATACCTCAAAAATTTCCTGTCATGATTTGACAATTTCCAATCTGTAATCAAAAACCGCTGCTGATCGCTGGAAGTAGCGGTATACAAATGTATACTAAATAAAATAAATAAATAAATAAGGGACCTCATTTGCATAAATATTTGCATACGTTTACCATACACTAACTTTTAGTAAACATGCCTCTTCATGAGTGTCTGGATAAAGAAAGACTAAAAGATTTCTACTTTACTATAATCCAGTGCCAACCGCCATGCACATTAGGAACTACTACAAACACTGCCCATTTAGAACCCATAGCAAACCCGCCGTATCATAACAGCACTACCAGGACTGACAAAGCACCAGACCCTACCTATCAAAAGGCAACACTGCAAATATTAAACCAATACATTTCAGAGAAAAACAATACATGACCTACTGGGGAAAGAGAACAAGTGGCAATGTCAAATAGGAATTACATAAACAGAATACCTCAGCTCAGTTACACATGCAGAACATAGACCATCACCAAACAAGGAATCACAATTTAGAAACAGGAAGACAATAATTAAACTGGGAACCCCAAAAGCCAAACTTGGAATGTACAACAACAATGTAGAAATAAAACTATAAATTAATTTCCTCTTGTACTAAACAAAGTGCAGACGTTAATGATGCACATTTCCCAGAGCTGACATATTCCAGTTAATAAATTCAAAATAAGGAGATATCTTTGTACCTTTTGTGCATTTTTTTTCAGTTGCAATTTCTCCAGACACTTTCTTCTGGTTTCTTTGTGTCTTCTGCTAACTCTCCATCGTCTGCTGTCCATTTGTCCTTTCTTCTCTCTTCTAGTTTTTTTTCCATTCTTTTACATCTGCTTTAACATACTAATCTTTCTCCTTTTGCTCTTTCCTCATTCCTTTTTCATCCACTCAAATTTTACCCCTCCATCCTCAATCCCCACTTACTCTCCCAATACCCGGCCAATTGTAGATTTTTCTTCCCTCCCACACAAAATATTTTTCCCCTCTCCATTTCACTCTCCCAACCCCATCCCATTCTAATCTCCCCCAACATCAGCTCCCTTCTAGTTCCAGCCCCACCCAGTACTTGCTCCCTTCTAGTCCCCGCATCAGCCCATTTCCTGTCCTAGCCCCCCATCAGCCCATTTCCAGTCCTAACCCCCATCACCCAATTTTCAGTTTAAGCCCCCCCATAGCCCATTACCAGTCCTAATCCCCATCAGCCCACTTCCAGCCCTAATCCCATCAGCCCATTTCCAGTCTTAGCCCCCCATAGCCCATTACCAGTCCTAACTCCCCCATCACCCCATTACCAGACTTAGCCCCCCCATAGCCCATTACCAGTCCTAACCCCCCCATCACCCCATTTCCAGACTTAGCCCCCCCATAGCCCATTACCAGTCCTAACTCCCCCCAACCCCCACCCAGCCTTAGCCCCCCCCATAGCCCATTACCAGTCCTAACCCCCCCCCAGCCTAGAGAAAATTTAAAATTAAAAAAAGCTGTCTGCTGCCGGCCTGCCGCTGCCGCCGCGGCAGATTCCAGTGTCCCGCGGGGCCCCCCCTGCCCAGCAGAGCCTGCCCTCCCTGCATCAGCTCCCTCTCCGCAGTCGAAACCGGCTTTCAGAGCGCGAAGGGAGAGTTTCTCCCTCGCGGCTCTGTTAAGCCCGCGGGAGCTGATGGGCAATGTTCCCTCTAATTTTCTGTAGGCTGTGTGCACATAAAATATCAGCTGTGTGCAGCTTTTGAAGGAAGGTTAAATTTTTGTGCGCCACATAACGACACTCAGAATTATATACTTTAAAATTTGACTACACGTCAGAATACAGTATGTACACCACATTGATTTTAATCAAATTAAATGAAAATAGATGATTACTAAATGAAGAGGGAAATTTCTAGTAATTACAATCATAACTTTTAAATTTTAAGACGTCTGTGTTGTTTTCTATCAGAATCAGAGCTGTAATTTTTGTGCGCTCTGTTGTAATGTATGTGCGCTCGTTCGGCGAGGTGTGTGCGCGCGCACACGCTCACAGCTTAGAGGGAACAGTGCTGATGGGAAAGTTCCAATCAGCCCCTGCGGTCTTAACAGAGCCGCGAAAGGGAAACTCTCCCTTCGCGCTCTGAAAGCCGGTTTCGACTGCGGAGAGGGAGCTGATGCAGGGAGGGCAGGCTCTGCCGGGCAGGGGGGGTCCCGCGGGATGCTGGAATCTGCCGCGGAGGCAGCAGCAGTCCGGCAGCAGACAGCTTTTAAAAAAAAAATGTAAAATCTACTTTTAAAGCAGAATGTTCTTTGCGTGGGGCCCTGTGCAAAAAACATTCTTGCTCAATGGACGGGCCGGCCCTGTGTCCAGTTACAAGTCATTGGTTAGCTGTACTTACTGCACAGGACTTCGCTCACATACACACACGTAGCTCTGCCACATCGATCAAGCCAAGTGCACGACTGCGCATGCAATAGCTGCGGTGCGGTGTAACTGTGCTGTGCTCGTCAGTTCAGGTCGGGATCAGGAACCGCCAGCTATGAGACTTATTTTGTTTTTTTTTCATGGCACGCTGAACTCTGCCGCCTGGAATGCTGAGGCCACTGATCGACCTTCCCACGGCCCTCCGCCCCCCTCATTGCCAGCAGCTAGTTGTCACAGCCGTCGGATCGGATGCCAGTTGCTAACTGTGCCTGCCGATGCCGGCCCTGCCACTGTGACGAGAGCGAGACTAAAACATGCATTATTTCACTTACAGACTTCCTCGTCGCAGGGGAGAAGTCCGGAAGTGAAAGGCTACAAATTTTAGCAGCTACAGCCAGAAACAATAATGCTTGTAGCCTTTCTCTGAGAATGAGAGAGACTGAAGATGGAGGGGGGGGGGGGGTGTCATGATAGAGGGGGATATAGAAGCAGGCAGCAGGGAATCATGGTAATGAGAGAGAGGGGGGAAGCAGGGGAGGTCATGATGAAGAGAGAGAGAGTGATGGGGAAGAAGAGGTATCATGATAAGAGAGAGGGTTTTGGATTTGTTAGGAACTGGGGAACATTCTGGGGAAAGGAGGGGCTTTTTCAAAGTGATGGGCTCCACCTTAACCAGGATGGAACCACGCTGCTGGCATTAACTTTTAAAAAGCAGATAAAGCAGGGTTAAACTAAATAATAGGGGAGAGCAGACAGTCGCCCAAGAGCGCATGGTTCGGAACAATGTATCCTTGAAGGATACTAGCAAAAGATTGAAGTTAGGGCATATCAACAGAGAGGTTCCAATAAAGATAAAAGTAGCCCAAATGCCCTTGAGTACAGAGCAGACAGAGCTTAAAGATTCCAAATTACCAGTGCCTACCGATAACCAGATTAATATGAATGAAATGCAACCTCTAAAATGAAGAGAGGCTAAAAATGTTAGGGCTCTTCAACCTGGAAAAGAGACGACTGAGGGGAAATATGATAGAGGTCTATAAATTAATGAATGGAGTGGAACGGGTTAACGTACATCGAGTATTTATGCCATCAAAATATAGAAAGATTAGGGGGCATGCAATGAAGCTACAGGGTAACCTATTTAAGAGAAAATATTTTTTCACTCAACATATAATCAAATTCTGGAATTTGTTACCGGAGGATGTAGTAAAAGCTGTTAGTATAGCCGGGTTTAAAAAAGGTTTGGACAAGTTTCTGGAGGAAACCATTATTAAAGAGGACCCGGGATATCACTGCTTGCCCCAGTACAAGCATTGTGGATCTTGTGTCTTTGGGGAAACTGCTAGGTACTTGTGACCTAGATTGGCCACTGTTGGAAACAGGATACTGGCCTTAATGGACCTTGGTCTGATCCAGTATGCCATATCTTATGTTCTTATGGGGAAAGAAGGGGGTCATAATGATGAGAGAGAGAGAGAGAGAGAGAGAGAGAAAGACAGAGACTATGGTTGGAGACCAGCTGGGAAGGGGAGAGAACGTGTGTGTGAAGAGGACTGGCTGGGAATGGGAGAGAGTTTCATTTACTATTTCTGTTGTTTTAATACTTTGCATGGGGCTTAATTTGTATTATTTATTTATTTTTATAATGTTGACGGAGGAGAGGTCAGGGTATCTTCATTGATTTATATTAACTGGAGTGTTGTAATTTAATGTTGTACTACACTTTGGGATTTGATTGAAAAAACTGATATATAATTTATATTTTCTGTATATGTTATGTTATGTTACATGCTACCTGCACCTGCTAGCTGATGGGTGTCCAGTCGAGTTGGCAGTCCTCATTGCTGTAGATATAGGGGTAGTACTGTAATATCACCTTTTCAATTGCAAGGAGCAGGCATGTCCACAGGTAGGTTAACCACCGGTAGCAATGTAGCAGGAGAACATTTACACAGATTAGCGGGAACTTTGGTGCCAGCTGACCCAAAGCCGGCACCATTTTGTTGCATGGCTGTAGAACAAAATGTTGTTGGCCTTAGGGCAACCAATGCATTTGTGACATGGGCATCACTCCTGCTCCAGGGAAGATCCCTAGGATTATAGGCTAGCTGGAGTGGGGTCAGAAGAGCAGGGGGAGGGAGGCATAGGAGAGTTCCGCAGGAACTTGTTTGAAATTTTAGAGATGGTGGTTGGGGGTGCGCAAGACTTTTAGTGCATGCCATGTTAAAATAGCACACACTAAAAAAAACAAAATAAAACATATCCCCAAGTGACATGAAATAAAAATGAAATGAAAATTCTCCCTACTATTCACCCCTATCAAGTGACATAGAGTACCAGACATCTGGACTTATCAGGTCGCGGTCTTGGTGGAGAGTGAATTCTTTTTCAGCATGGGGTTGGGGGTCAGAATTCCTATTTAATGTCTTTCATTTGTCAGTTACCTTCCAGACACATAGGGCCCGATTCTGAGCCTGTTGGGACGTACATCCCCGCTATTCGTGACGGCTCCTGTCCCTGACTAACTTCCCCGCTGGTTGTGCGGGGAAGTTAGTTGGGGGCGGGGAAGGGGTGGCCCGGGGGTGGAGAGTGGGCAGGCAGTGGGCGATCGTGCTGCGGCTCCATTTAAAAGCTGGACTGAGCTATCCGGGCAGTGCCTGTACGCGCAGGCTGGACTGAATCGCAGTCCCAGCCTGCACGTACAGGCCTGATCGTGATTCTGATCCCGCTGGTCTAGATGTTCCCCGCGGGATCAGAATCACGATCCCCTTTGTATGTCTGGCCAAGACCGGACGTACAAAGGGGATAGCCATGCGAAACAGAATCAGGACCATAGAGTGGAGTGGAGAAGTGGCCTACTGATTAGAGCAGCAGGGTTCAGACCTCACTGACCTCCATGTGACCTTGGGCAAATCACTTCATGCTCCATTGGCTCAGATACAAACTTAAGGCTAGATTTTCTTAAAGGTGCTAATATGCATTAATGCATAGGCATTGGAAAGGGGGGATGGGGTCACAGGAGCCATGGTCCCACCAAAACTTTGCTGCTATGATCAGGGCTTTTCCTACTTTGGTCATGGAGATCTAATATCCTGTGGGCAGACGTAAAGGAAGGCCGGTGATCATGACCCAGCAAGCAGCAGGCTGTCCACGGGGATCCCATCCCCCTTGGGCAGAAGAGTGCTTCGATTGCAGCACAGATCCCTCCTGTCTGCCTATGGGAGATTGGATCCCTATGGGCAGACAGGGGGGGAATGCCGGCAATTGCAGCCACATGGAGTTCGGCTGGCCCAGGGACAGAGCTTGGCCCCCCCCCATGGAAAATGGCATTCCAACGCCTCAGCATTAATGCTTGTTATTTACACACGACCCACTTATGTAATGAGACCTTTTTACTATTAACTGTGGTAGGACACTCTTTGTAAGCTGTCCCTTGAGCTATGACTGAAAGACTTGAACGAAATATAAATATATATATAACCCAAGTCTGCTTTTTTCTACCCTGTAGTTGCTTAAAACCTACAGGAGACAAGCTGTGAGACACCTTCCATAGGCTGGAGACTTTTGGTGCTTAGATATGTGCTCCCACCCTTGGAAAATACAAGGTTCAAAGGACTTGTATCAGATGTAGTGAGATTTGTTAACTCTAAATGGAAAAGTGGATACTGGGCCCCATGGTGTAATGTACTATGTTCCGAATAAAAGCAGACAGAAAAATACTTGAACCAAACCTTTTCTTTTACTCTCATGAACAAGAAACAGCTCACTTAGAAACTACAATACAGATATTTACCAAAGCAAACTAAAGACAGATATAGAATCATTAAACAACTCTATCTTCCAAGATAAATCAGCAATTAATGTAAACTGGTAAAATATGTAAATTAAAGGTTTGCACTGCCGATTGACAACAGAAACCAAGGCAGTTTTTTTCAACCCAGCTAAAGTAGTCAATTTGGTAATTGAAACCTAATGATCTTTGAGAATATTGCACAAGCACTATAAGTTCTGTTTGTATCCGGATACAGACCCAGTCCATTCAAATCCTCTGTGCCTTTTTCCTTCTAGGAAAATCCTGCTTTCTTTAGTTTACTTATGGCTAGGTCTCACCATTTGGATGACAGTTCAATTTGGTCTCTGGCAGTTGCAAGGTTTAATCTCTTCCCAAGGGAACTTTGAAGATGCAGGATTGTCAGAAGATGCAGAATCATTTCCTTCTGAACTCTGACCCAGAGCTGGGGCAGAATAAATTCTGGCTATTTTTTAAAGTCTGAGTCTAAGGGGTATGTTTACTAAGCCATGGTAGCTACCGCTGCTTAGTAAACATACCTTTAAGGCTTAAAATTCTGATGAAAGCTGACATACAACTGTCAGGCCTTTCTCTCTACCAAAAGCAAGAGCAGTTCTTGATGCTTGTTATCCAGAAGCTGACCAGCAACTGACTCCTTCAATTAAAAAAACACCTCAGTAGGTTTCAACCAACCATAGAGGGCTGACTAAAAAGTCAGTCCAGACTTTCTGGCAGTTTAAAAAGTTTTCTCCTATTCTAAAACAGCTTCATTGGCTACCCATACACGGAAGGATTATATTCAAGACCCTACTCCTCTCATTCAAGGCCATCAATTGCCTCTCCTCTATGGCACTTACTGAGCTTATCCACACAGTGCCCCCCAACAGATCCAGAAGGTCAACAACCCTAAATCTACTAATAACCCCAAAGTCCTTAACTAAATGCAACAACACAACGGCGAATAGGGCTTTCAGTCTTTACGTCCCCAAATACTGGAATGCACTACCACCAGACATCCGAGCTATTGTAGACCTATCTCAATTCAGGAAGGCAATCAAATTTCACCTCTTCCTCCAATACTACCCAGCCAGCAACCGAGTCTAAGTAACCCCACCTAAGAAAACAATCCTTCCCTAGTGTTCGTATATTCCAGCCTCCTTCATGCAGATCAGGCACATACCGTCTTAAAGTGATCACTGGATTGCATTTAGATCCTTGTAATTATTATTTCATGTATTCTCCTCAACCCTGTTGTTGCAATTTTTTATCTCTTGTATATAGTACAACCCTGTTGTTGTAATTATTATCTCTGTATATAGTTCAACCCTGTTTGCCAAGTTGGTACTCCTGTTCCTTGTAAAACCAAACAGAATGTTGTCTTGGTTGTTTTGTTATATTGTAAACCGCGCTGATACCGAATAGTGCGGTATATAAGCAAATGTAATAAATAAAATAAAATAAATAAATTCACTTTGGCGTTTGCTGTTAGCAGTCTGTATACTTAGGTTTCTAATTCCCAAAGCTGGCAGAAAGCATCCATGCCAGGATTTGTGTCCTTAAAAGCAGAAACCTCTGTAAAGGGGCAAGTCTGTCAGTCAATTTTGAATGTATACAAGGGCTGGAACCTGTATTTTAGTGAGCTTCTTGCATATAAATGGGGATGACCACAGTGATGTACAGATGGCAAAGGGAACACAGTGCAATCTAAATATAAAAACACAATGGGTCAGACGTTCAAAGAGGTTTACTAGGACTGAGCGCCTAATTTTATGCTCAAAATTTCACTAAACTCCTAAATTTAGGAGCATTAAAAGCGGGCGACAACAAGGGCGGATTTAGGGTGGAAAAAAAGTTAGGAGTTTAGCACTATTTTTCATTTCTAGGCTCATAAATTAGGCTCATAACTGTAAGCAAATGAGTGGCAGAATAAAATTTATAAGCCATAACTTTTAAGCTCTTAAATTAAAATGACGTTTACTTGAAAACTTTGACTCCTAAGTTTGGTTAAAAATAAGACATGAAATTTAGGAGCTCAGTTTTTTTTTGAATATCGGGCTCAATGAGTTTTAGTGATCTCACTGCAGATTTGTTAATATGTATAATACAGCTGGTCTCAGTATATTTGATGGGTTACTGTTCCAAAGTGTTCCTAGAGACCAAGTGAGAAATTTGAGAGGCTAGTTACTAAGCTTCTGTAAAATCTGTGGTGACTCAGTACTGCAGGTTAGTAACTCATGATAAATAAATAACATAGCTTGTGACCAACCTTGCAAGCCGTGTTTTTCTGCTCTCCTGAAGCATCGCATTCTTAAAGGGGCTGGCATCAGAAGAATAGGTACACGGTCTGGGGGTCCACCTCCACCTGGCCACAGCAAACATTCAGAGCTTCTGTTCCCCCAGAATCCATGTTGAAAGGTCCCCCAACCCCCAATCATGGAGTATCAACCCTCTCTGAAGATCCCGGGACCTGAAGGGCACCGCAGTGCCAGGTTCAAAACGGCATCCATAACCCCTAGTGGTAGTACTGCAAGACTAGTGCTAGGGGTCATTTTGAACCCATCACTGTGACAGGCAGGAGTGACTGGGGATCACTTCTGCCCGGAAACACCCTAGACCATCAGGGATAATTATGATTGGCCCTGAGGTGAGCAAGAGGGGTAAGTATTCTTTAGGGAGGGTTGAGGTTCTGGAGGTCTGGAGGGAGAGGGGACCTTTCAATGTGGATTCAAGGGCGTGGGGTCTCGGAATATTTGCTGTGGTGAAGGGGAGGGGGACCCCGAGACCACACGCCTCTCTTTATGATGCCAGCCCCTTTAGAAATGCTTCTTGGAGCAGCAGGCTGCATGCTAACAGCTCCAGGTATAATGCAACGTGCACTGTTTAAAGCAAGCTGCGTTATTTGATTTCGCTCTTGCTGGAATTCTGCTCACAACAATTCAAAATGTTATACTTTTTTGTAAATTTCTTTTCTGTATTGTATTTTAAATTAAGTATCACTCAAAAATAATATACTTTATTTTGACAAAGCATGCTGAATTTTGCAAAATTCAGACCTTTTGATATAGAATTTTGAATTTTGTGTGCAGAATTCCAGCGGGAACATGATTTACATAATGATGAGGTATTTGCATGCGTTGAATCCCATTATTACACAACACCTGCTGGGGTGAAATAACATGCGTTAAGATAAAATAACACGTTACAGCTCTTCATAATGCATTAAGGGGCAAATATCATGTGTATTTTCTTTCAGATACCTTAGTAACTACTCTCCTTGGGTTTCTCCTTCCAGCAATCTCAGGCCGGAAGGACTGGGATTTCTAGTCCTATAGGCACTCCTTGTGGTCTTGGGCAAGCCACTTAACCCTCCATTGCCCATGTTCCCTGTAAGTATTAGCGTATGTGTCTCATATCCCCTCGTGTTAAATGTATCCCCCAATTGACCGCTTTGACCCGGTGAAAAGCGGGATATAAATACAGCTAAATAAATAAAATAAAGAAGCTGAGGGCATGAGACAAGAGGACAGCCATTGCCTGTTGATGTCACTTCAGAGAAAGGCATTCAAATGGTCAGAAAAATTTCCAGTCAGGTTTGAGACTGAACTGCTCCTGCTTCTTAAAGTATGTTTCCCTATTGCCCAATGTGGCCAGATGAAAAAGGAGCAGCTAAGTACTTTCTCTGCTGTTCCCTTGAATCTTATTCTGTTTGCATTTCTGACTATTGGTGCCCACTGAGCTGAGACTCTGTGAGGGCAATCTTCATGCTGCCTCCATACCTGCAAAGCTTGTGCCCGCTTTTTACCTGAGGGCTTTGCAGTAATTTGCAATGTAAAAGCACACATGTATTGTTGCCTCTCCTTTTCTCATGACTACTTTTCTTTGTCCAACCCAATGCACACACTTTTGCAAATATGCAAGTATGCATGATATTACAAACCCTGTCCTAAGCCCACCCCAGGGAGCACCTTCCCCTAGTGCAGGTAAAAGATTAAGGGGTATGTTTACTAAACCGTCTTAACGTGCGCCCGGCGATAGTGTGCAGGCTGCCATAAAAGGAGTGGTTGTGTCAGTCTTAAAGCAGCAAAACGGGAGTATCGCGCGATAACGCGCGCTGCTGCCCACATTATCGGGTGAAGCGCCGCTAGGCGCGTTAATGCGCGGTAATCTTAAGTAGGCGCCCAGACATGCAAACATAGAAACAGAGGTGTAGCACAATGGTTAATACACTGACTGATGATACAGGGGTCATGAGGTTGATTCCCCAGTGTGCCTAATGCATAAGGCTGGCTGAGGCATCAGCTTTGACATGTAAGTATTGTTTCCTGAGGCAGTTTATTTGTATTTTAATTATTGCTGCCAGCAAACACACCCTCACGTGCCGTAACCTAAGGTGCCGCATAAGGCACCCTATAAGGCACTCCATAGGGCACATTATAAAGTGCACTGTCCGCCACGGCACCCTATAATGTCCCCTATAGGGCACCCTATAAGGCACTCCATAGGATACCTTATAAGGCACCTTATATGGACGGTAACCATAAGGTGCCTCAGAAGGCGCTTTATAGGGCGCCCTATAAAGCGCCTTCTGAGGCACCTTATGGTTACAGTACGCTGAGGGTGGTTTTGCTGGCAGCACTAATGTACATTAAAAATAGATAATGCTTTGGACAGCCCTATCAAATAACCCCACTGTGGGTTTGAACCCATGACCTCTGGCTCCACAGGCAGTGAAGTAACCAGTGGGCTACAGCTCTATAGCTGCTAGCAAGCCCCTGGCTGGCTGCAGAAGGACTGCACGTCACCACACAAACAGTCTGCTGTGATCACCAGGATAGGGTTAACCCACCCGTACCCATGATGCACTGCACATGCAAATCAGCAGTCTACAGATGAACACAAGATGGGGTATGCACCCCCACAGCACCTCGGCCTGGTAGGGGGAACTGACCGTGTGTGTTACTGGCACAGAGTAGCTACACACCGTCACATTGTGTGGGTACTGTGCTCACCCTGAGGATGAGGTGGGGCGCCCAGCACCAGGTCCACAGCACCTTCCATGGCAGAAATAGGCCATGCTGCAGGTCCCCAGCAGTGTTAGTGTGTGAGATAGGTAATTCCTGCAGACACACTTTGGATACATCTGTATTTCTCAGTCAGGTTTAGCCCTTATGGACCCATAGGTGGATTATGTACCACCACCCAACCCACCCTCTGGGGCTGAGGGTGGGAAACAGGGTCTCCCACCAACAAATCCACATTTTACCTCCCTGCAATGGCAGCAGTAGAGGGGACCATCAACCGCAGTCCTGCTGGGGAACAGACCCCCTACAGGGCAGTCAATGCAGCTCTGTACACATCTATAAAGCAATAGCAGACAGACATTAGGCCCAGAAATGCTCAGCTGCACCCCATCACTATCTGATATTCTCCTGCAGCAAGCCTCCAGCCACTGCACCCTGCAAGGTGTTCCAGCACGGCACATACTAGCTGCAGACAGTCTGCTAGCTAGTCCATAGTGCATGTTCCTGGAGGAGATGCATGCACCCAGAACTGGGATGTCAGCATATACACCAAGCAGATAGGTCAGTGATTGGGCCCCAAAAGGGAACCCATAAATATCACATGAGAGAAATATTATAAAGCACTATGGGGGAACCTAGCCATGCCGTGGTCACTGCTCAGTCAGGGTGAGAGTGATCTCCCAGCAGGACATGCTTTGGCCAACCTGTCTGTGCAGGTGGTGGCCGGACACTACAATGTCCCAGCCATTGCCCTATGCCCTGTGCAGATGCATCCTGGCCAAGCCACCCTGTCCGGGCTATACCCATGGTACCTTGCTCCTCTTTATGCACATTGGCAGGCCAATACTGGCAACAGTGCTGGCAGTGTGGGCTGTGGAGGTTGTTTGCAGCTACCACACACTGGATAGACAGACACACACTCCCACACCTATGCCAGCATTGTGCAACTATAGAGGTATTTGGCAGCCCTGGCCACTGCTCCAGTCCTGGGCACAGTGCAGACATGGCTATGGTACGCAATACTGTTGGGGTCACTCCCCAGGGTGGTAAACACTGTCAGACACAAGACCTGTAGCACACTCCACAGACATCAGAAAGGTTGCCATGATGCAGCTCAATCAGAAAATTGTACTTAACCTCAGAATTGCTATCTGCCAGTAATCATAGCAACCTTTTGATAGCTGTGTACCATATTCCCGGGTTTAGGGTGGCATTGCTAAGGTATGCAAGTGCTAGTATTGGGAGATACACGCAGGGCCCAATGTCCTGCCTCTCCAGGAGGCATTGGATAATGGAGCCTGTGGGTGCGGGTGTGTCTGCCCCTGTTTGCTGATGCTTTACGGCAGAGGTTCCCAACTCCAGTCCTGGTGTGCCAAACACTGTTCGGGTTTTCATGCTGTCCCTCATGAATATGCATGAGATACATCTGCATACCATGGGGGCAGTGCATAGAAATGCAGCACAGGCATCTTTATTAGAGGCAGCATGGAACCTGAATGGTGTTTGGCCCTCCAGGACTGCATTTGGGGGACTCTGCTCTAGGTAATGAGCCTGTTTATGGTGTCTGCGCTCTGTAGGGTAAAATGTAGGTGTTTTGGGCATGTTTACATCATCTGCATTAAAGGTTTTGTCTGTATTAGCACGTTTTAGTAGTGGGTAAAATATGGGGACTGGGTTGGCAGGAACCACAGCTGGGACTTGAACCTGTGACCTTCTGCCTCTGAACACACTGGTTGTGTGCACTGCACCACCGTGTTGCCACAGAGACAGTGCATTCCCTGGTGATACCATGACTGTTCGTCCGGCAGGGCCTGTCTGTTGCAGTGCATGGCACCCACCTACACAGGGCTAGGCCATGGTCTGCTCTGGGCAGCTGCCACTGCCCCCCTCCACCACCAGTACACCTCTGCCACCATGCTGACATACCCTTCTGCTGGTGGTGCTGGTGGTGCGCAGTCTCAGGCCATCCAGTGTGCAGGTAGGCGGCTGCCTATGGTGCGTGTTCTGAGGTAGGGGTGCCTGCATAGACGTCCACGCTTCCCCCCAACACCGCCTGCCAATGTTCTGTGCCCTTGGAGGTACCTGCTGGGTACTATCCCCTGTGACACTGTGATAAACACACTCATGCCCATGTTGGGCCCTCATCAGTTGCTGTCTGGCTGCTGTACAGTTTCAGCATTCCTAAGTGCCACCTAGGCATCTGCCTAGTCCGCACTGTGTCCCAGCTGCACCACAGCATGTGCCACCTGCAGCCCTCTGTATCCCATTTCCAAGCATCTGTCCAGTTGGCCGTTCCAACATGCCTGCCCTGCTGTTGCCGCACATGTGCATGCCATAGGAAACCTGTCTGATGGAGAGGAAAACCCTGCACAGCGCAATTTCACTGTGGGCTCATTCACCTTGTATGGGGACGGAGCATGGACCCTTCCAGAATTCATATCCTTTTTTTGGTGCCTTCTTGGGAGTGTTTTTTGATGTTTCCCATTGAGATCACTATTGCCCAGCTTGGTTATTTTATTTTTTCATTTTCTGCTGGTCATTTTCACGGTTTATTTGCCCTTTTGTTCCGTGCACATGTATCACACTTATCACTCTTTTGTAGGTTTCCCTGGTTTTGCTGTACATTGCTGACAGAAATGGTTTCTCTTCCCTTTAAATCAGCTCTAACGCCAGGGTTTCACTGGCGTTAGTTTTCAGCCTCGGATTTCACAGCATTAGTGTGCGGGGAGCCTCTCCCCTCCCACTCTCCACCCATTGACCCCTTCTCTCCGCCCCTGGGGATCCTTCCTCCGCCCTCCGGGAGCCTTTCTCCGCCTTCAGCGCTCGTTTGCGCCGCTGCGCACGTTATCGCGCGCTAAGGTACCTTATCGCGCGATAACGTCACAGAGCGCACAATAAGACGGTTTAGTAAACATACCCCTAAGTGCTGTGGAACGATTTGCATGCTTCTACTTGTACCGCAGGGTGGGCAATTTTTCAGACAGTCAATCAACAAGCTGAAACACTTTTTAGCCACAGAAATTGCTTTGAAAATCACAATGACTCTAAGGTCCCTTTCTGAATCCTAAATCCTAATGTAGAAACCAGCATTGTGCATATAGAGTTAAGATTATTTTCCCCTATGTGCATCGGTTTGTACCTGTCCCCATTAAATTTCATCTGCCATTTAGATGACCATTCTCCAGTCTCACAAGGACCTCAAGCAAATTCCTCAGTGTCTGCTCATGACTTAACTCCTTTGAATAATTCTATGCCATCTGAAAATTGATTAGTGCTCACTTATTAGTGCTCTGTTTCCCAGATTATTAATGAATAAGTTAAACAACACTGGCCCCAGTATAGATCCCTTGGGCACGCCGAAAACGATTTAACTATCAACCTAGAATAGGATATTGCATCCTATTCCATGACTTTTTAAGTTCTTCAGTATTTTCTCAGGAGGAATTTTATCAAATGTCTTCAAAAAATCTAGCTATATCTATGTCGTTCACCTTGCTTTTTTCATCATACTTATTTATATCTTCAAGAATTCTAATACATTAGTAAGGCTTGATACTTCTTTGCCAAATCTCTGCTGGCCGTTCTCCATTAAACCATGTTTATTCATATGCCCTATAGCTTCCACTGGTTTGCTCAGCACTCACATCAAACTTATTGGTGTATGCTTTCCTCGATCACTTCTGGAGTCCTTTGTAAACATTGGCAATATATTAGATATCCTCCAATCCTCAGGTACAGTGGCAAATGTTAATGGAAGATGATAGTTTACCAGTAGAGATGCTGGCATGAATACATCAAGGCCAGGTGATGTGCTACTCTTTAGTTTATTAATTTACTCTAGCTCCTCTTCCAGATTCAGAGTGGTTTGCTTTACTTCCTCTGAATTATCACCTACAAAGACTAGTTCCAGTGTGAGCATCTCTCCAATATCCTCAGCAGTGAAAATTAAAGCAAATAATTCATCTAAGGCCTCATTTATCAAACTATGCCATGGCATTAGAGTGTGGCAATACCATTAATGTACATTAACTTAGCATGAGACTCATTTTATTCAAAGGGATCTATTTACTGGTACCACGCATTAAAAGCATTAGCACCCACTAATCCCATAGCATAATTTAGTAAAGACCTTTATCTTCCTAGAGCGTCCTTTTTACCCTGTAGTCTTCTAGAGGGCAATTTTCAAAAGTTGTTTACTGAGGTAAATGCTTATAAGCTGTTTGAAAATTTTCCACCCTCAATGTGAAAGTGTTCTGGGGTGAGTTTAGACCAGGGAAGCAACATTCTATGTAGATCTGAGTTTTCAAAGCTACACACATTGTTTTCCTTGCACAAAACAGGTGCAAACGTCTACAAGTATGTTTTCTGCAGGTGATTTTCAAGGAGAAATGATGCTTGTAATTTCCCTTTGAAAACTGGTGCAGACTGTGTAGATGCCGCTGAGCTGGATGTTTAGGAGCACTAACACAGTTATGCCCAGAATGCCCGATGCTAAGAATTTAGAATCAGGGTGTTCCAGGGGCATTCTAAGATGGAGCGGAGGTGGCCCCCATCGCTAACCAGGCAGTGGCGATATTGAACCGCTGGCCTGGTTAGCGATACATAGCAAACGCCAGGTGCAGGAAACTCTGGCCTAACTTTCATCACGTATTGCTAACTGGGTAGCGGCTCAATCTCGCCACTGCCCGATTAGTCAGCAGCAAATGTAGCTAACCTGGATATTCAGTGCCAAGGCCAGATATGACACCAGCATTGAGTTCAAGTTCAGTACCAGTGGCAGTGCTAGCTGCTGACGCTGAATATCACCCCCCCCAATATATTTTGTATATATATGTATTATCCTTTTAAGACCCCTGACGAAGGCTGTTCCAGCCGAAACTTGGCTGAGTCGAGCTTCAAATAAAGAAATCTCTTTTATCCCATTGTCTACCTCCACTCTGCTTTTGGATTGATTCCTATATGCATACGTTGATACCTTCTATTTCTTTCTACTTCTTTCTTTCTCTATAACATCAGCAAGATTCACCCCTTCCTTTCTGAATACACTACTAAGACCCTTATCCATTCTTTAGTCACCTCTCAACTAGACTATAGTAACCTCCTTGCTGGTCTCCCTCTGAATCATCTCTCCTCAATCCAATCAGTTAAAAATTCTGCATGGCTAGTCTTCCGCCAGTGTCGTTATGCTCACATAGCCATGTAGCCAGTTAACAAATGCTGGAAAGCAATGACCACAAATGCTTGACGCTTAGCCAACAAAGTTCCTGATCTGGAAGCCCTAATGGTGGAAATGGACTTGGACACTTTGGCCCAGGGCCGGCCCGTCCATTGAGCAAGAATGTTTTTTGCACAGGGCCCCGCGTTTCAGGGGGCCCCGCGCAAAAAACATCTTGCATCCCAGATTCCCAGCTAAGTTTTAAAAACAAACAAACAGAAACCGGCTGCTGCTGCCGCTGCCGCCGTGGCAGCGGCAGAATGGAGAGGGGCCCATTTACAGTCCTTACCACCCCCCCCCCCATCAGCCCAGCTAAGTTAAAAAAAAAAAACCAGAAACCGGCTGCTGCTGCCGCCGTGGCAGCGGCAGAATGGAGAATCCCGCGGGGCCCCCCTGTCCTGAAGTCTTCTATGCGGCCTCCGTCGGCTGTCAGAGCTGCGCGAAGAGAGAGAGAGCTTCTCCTCTCGCAGCTCTGTTAATCACGCCGTGGGGCTGATGGGAAATCCCATCAGCCCCGCGGCGGGATTAACAGAGCCGCGAGAAAGGGAAACTCTCCCTTGGCGCGGCTCTGAAAAGCCCGCGCTGAGGCCGCTTAGAAGACTGCTGGACAGGGGGGCCCCGCGGGATTCTCCATTCTGCCGCTGCCACGGCGGCAGCGGCAGCAGCAGCAGCAGCCGGTTTCTGTTTTTTTTTTGGAGAACTTAGCTGGGCGGATGGGGAGGGGGGGAGGGGTTTGGCGTGTACATGGGCTGATGGGGGGGGGGGGGTAAGGACTGTAAATGGGCTGATGGGGAGGGAGGGAGGGGGGGTAAGGATTGTAAATGGGCTGATGGGGAGGGAGGGGGGGAGGGAGGGGGGGTAAGGACTGTAAATGGGCTGATGGGGAGGGAGGGGGGGTAAGGACTGTAAATGGGCTGATGGGGGGGTAAGGACTGTAAATGGGCTGATAGGGAGGGGGGTAAGGACTGTACATGGGCGGATGGGGGGGTAAGGACTGTAAATGGGCTGATGTGGAGGGAGGGGGGGTAAGGACTGTAAATGGGCTGATGGGGAGGGAGGGAGGGGGGTAAGGACTGTAAATGGGCTGATGGGGAGGGAGGGAGGGGGGTAAGGACTGTAAATGGGCTGATGGGGGGGTAAGGACTGTAAATGGGCTGATAGGGAGGGGGGGGTAAGGACTGTTAATGGGCTGCTTGGGCGGGGGTGGTAAGGACTGTAAATGGGCTGATGGGGAGGGAGGGAGGGAGGGGGGGTAAGGACTGTAAATGGGCTGATGGGGAGGGAGGGAGGATGGGGGGTAAGGACTGTAAATGGGCTGATGGGGAGGGAGGAAGGGGGGGTAAGGACTGTAAATGGGCTGATGGGGGGGTAAGGACTGTAAATGGGCTGATAGGGAGGGGGGTAAGGACTGTAAATGGGCTGATGGGGAGGGAGGGAGGGGGGGTAAGGACTGTAAATGGGCTGATGGGGAGGGAGGGAGGGGGGGTAAGGACTGTAAATGGGCTGATGGGGAGGGAGGGAGGGGGTAAGGACTGTAAATGGGCTGATGGGGAGGGAGGGGGGTAAGGACTGTAAATGGTCTGATGGGGGGGGGGTAGGACTGGTAATGGGCTATAGGGGATTCGGACTGGAAGTGGGCTGATGGGGGGGTTAAGACTGGGAATGGGCTATGGGGGGTTAGCACAGGTAAAAGACAATTGAGGGCCAAAGACAGCAAATGTCCACATCGTGGAAGTTATGACAGGTAATGGGCTATGGGGGGCTACGACTACAAGTGGGCTGATGGGGGGATTAGGACTGGAAACGGGCTATGGGGCGGTGGGCTAAGACTGGAAATGGGCTGTGGGGGGCATTAGGACTGGTAATGGGCTATGGGGGGGTTACAACAGGTAATGGGCTATGGGGAGGTACGACTACAAGTGGGCTGATGGGGGGATTAGGACAGGTAATGGGCTGATGGGGGGTTACAACAGGTAATGGGCTATGAGGGGGCTAGAACTACAAGTAGGCTGTTAGGGGGTTAGGACTGGTAATGGGCTGTGGGGGGCTTTAGGACTGGTAATGGGCTGTGGGGGTGTTAGGACTGGTAATGGGCTGGGGGGTTAGAACTGGTACTGGGCTATGGGGGGGTTACTACTGGTAATGGGCTATGGGGTGGTCCGACTAGAAGTGGGATGATGGGGGGGTAGGACTGGTAATGGGCTATAGGGGATTCGGACTGGAAGTGGGCTGATGGGGGTTAAGACTGGGAATGGGCTATGGGGGGTTATGACAGTTAATATACTATCGAGGGGCTAAGACAGGAAATGCACTCATGTGGGAACAAATCACAGTAAATGCGCTATGGTGGGCTACGACTACAAGTGGGCTGATGGGGGGATTAGGACGGGAAACGGGCTATGGGGCGGTGGGCTAAGACTGGAAATGGGCTGTGGGGGGTGTTAGGACTGGTAATGGGCTGTGGGGGGCATTAGGACTGGTAATGGGCTATGGGGGGGGGGTTACAACAGGTAATGGGCTATGGGGAGGTACGACTACAAGTGGGCTGATGGGGGGATTAGGACAGGTAATGGGCTATGGGGGGGTTAGGACAGGTAATGGGCTGATGGGGGGTTACAACAGGTAATGGGCTATGGGGGGGCTAAGACTACAAGTAGGCTGATAGCGGTTTAGGACTGGTAATGGGCTGTGGGGGGCGTTAGGACTGGTAATGGGCTGTGGGGGCGTTAGGATTGGAAATGGGCTGATGGGGGACTAGGACTGGAAATGGGCTGATGCAGGGACAAGAAGGGAGCAGATGCTGGGTGGGGCTGGAACTAGAAAGGAGCTGATGTTGGGGGAGGATTAGAATGGGATGGAGCTGGGAGAGTGAAATGGAGAGGGAAAAATATTTTGCGTGGGAGGGAAGACAAATCTACAATTGGCCGGATATTGGGAGAGTAAGTGGGGATTGAGGATGGAGGGATAAAATTTGAGTGGATGAAATAGGAATGAGGAAAGAGCAAAAGGAGAAAGATTAGTATGTTAAAGCAGATGTAGAGAGAGAATGGAAAAAAAAAACAAGACAGAAGAAAGGACAAATGGACAGCAGATGGAGAGTTAGCAGAAGACACGAAGAAACCAGAAGAAAGTGGCTGGAACAATTGCAACTGAAAAAAAATGCACAAAAGGTAGAAAAATATCTCTTTATTTTGAATTTATTAACTGGAATATGTCAGCTCTGGGAAATGTGCATCATTAATTTTTGCGCTTTGTTTAGTACAAGAGGAAATTAATTTATAGTTTTATTTCTACAGTGTTGTTGTATATTCCAAGTTTGGCTTTTGGGGTTCCCAGTTTAATTATTGTCTTCCTGTTTCTAAATTGTGATTCCTTGTTTGGTGATGGTCTATGTTCTGCATGTGTAACTGAGCTGAGGTATTCTGTTTATGTAATTCCTATTTGACATTGCCACTTGTTCTTTCCCCAGTAGGTCATGTATTATTGTTCTCTGAAATGTATTGGTTTAATATTTGCAGTGTTGTCTTTTGATAGTTAGGGTATGGTGCTTTGTGAGTCCTGGTAGTGCTGTTAGGATACGGCAGGTTTGCTATGGGTTCTAAATGGGCAGTGTTTGTAGTAGTTCCTAATGTGCCTGGCGGTTGGTACTGGATTATAGTAATGTAGAAACCTTTTAGTCTTTCTTTATCCATATACTCATTAAGAGGCATGTTTACTAAAAGTTAGTAGTGTATGGTAACATTATGCAAATATTTATGCAAATGAGGCACCTTATGCAAATGAGGCCCCACACCGAGTCTCCGCACATGGCCCCGCACCCCCCTTGGGCCGCCTCTGCTTTGGCCATTACAGAAACATGGTTTAATGAATCGCATGAATGGGATATAGCCATAGCTGGCTATAATCTGTTCAGAAGAGATAGAGAAGGTGGAAAAGGAGGAGGAGGAGGAGGAGTAACCCTGTATGTCAAAAGCAATATTAAAGCTACTGAAATGCAGGGGGCATGGGGAAAAGAAGACGCGCTCTGGATTGTGTTGGAAAGAGGATATGGCACTGTTATCCATATTGGTGTGGTCTACAGGCCTCCGACTCAAACTGAAGAAATACACAGCGAACTGATTATAGATAATGCAAAGATAGCCACAAAAGGGGAAGTGATCATATTGGGTGACTTTAATCTACCCAATGTGGTTTGGAGTATTTCTTCTGCAAATCTGGAAGAAGTAAAAAAATTGTGGATGCCTTCCAAGATGCGTTACTTAGACAAATGGTGATGGAACCGACCAGGGAAAACATGATGCTGCATTTAGTGCTCACCAACAGAGATAGCATGTCGAATGTCCATTTGGGTGCCCCTGTGAGCAACAACGATCATCACATGGTGTGGTTTGAGATATAAGCCAAGGTGCAGTCCAAACATAGAAAGCTCAAAGTCCTAGACTTCAGTAAAATGGCCAAGTACTGAAAAGGAGGAGTTGGCAGGGTGGGAGGGGATAAGGGAAGTGGAATTGCAATAGGCTAAAGTGGCAATAAAAGGGGCAACAGATAAATAAGTAAGGAAAATAAATAAAAATAAGAGGAGAAGGAAACCTATTTGGTTCTCCAAAGAAGTGGCTGCTCAAATAAAGGCAAAAAACGTTCACAAAATTCAAAAGCTCGCAAACAGAGGAATACAGAAAGGAATACAGGATCAAACTAAAAGAGGCAAAAAGAGAAATAAGGAAAGCAAAATCAAAGGCAGAGGAAAAGACAGCTAAAGATGTGAAGTGTGGCGACAAAACTTTCTTCAGGTACATTCGGGAGAGGAGGAAAATCAGAAGTGGAATTGCTGGACTCAGAAGTGCTGAGAACAGACTCATGGAAAGTGACATTGAAAAAGCAAAATTGCTAAACAAATACTTCTGGTCTGTTTTTACTGAAGAAAATCCTGGAGAAGGACCACCTGTGACTCCGAAATATAATAATGAGAATGGAGTAGATACCACACCATTCACAGAAGATGATGTGTTAAAAGAACTTGCAAAACTGAAAGTGGACAAGGCCATGGGACCGGATGGGATACATCCCAGGATACTCAGAGAGGTTCTTGCAGGGCCGTTAAAGGATGTTTTCAACACATCCTTGGAAACAAGAAAAGTTCCTCACGACTGGAGAATGGCTGATGAAGACAGGGAAGAAGTGACAAACTACAGGCCCGTGAGCCTTACCTCGGTGGCGGGAAAAGTAATGGAGGCGCCCCTGAAAGAGCAAATAGTGGACTTTCTCAAAACCAACAGGTTGCGTGATCCGAGGCAACATGGTTTTACCAAAGGACGATCTTGCCAAACAAATCTGATTGAGTTCTTTGACTGGGTGACGAGAGAACTAGATCAGGGGCATGCGATGGATGTCATCTACCTGGATTTCAGCAAAGCCTTTGATACTGTTCCTCATAGGAGGCTTATCAGTAAACTCAATAGCTTGGGAATGGGTCCCAAGGTGGTGAACCGGATCAGAAATTGGTTAACTGACAGACGACAGAAGGTGATGGTAAACAGAACTCACTCGGATGAAAGGAGGGTAATTAGCAGTGTGCCCCAGGGTTTGGTCCTGGGACTGGTACTGTTCAATGTATTTGTGAGTGATATTGCTGAAGGATTGAATGTAAAAAGCTGTCTTTTTGCAGATGACACGAAAATTTGCAACATAGTGACTCCCCTGAGGGAGTGGAGAACATGAGTAAATATCTACAAAAGCTGGTAAAATGGTCTAATGCTTGGCAGTTAAGATTTAATGTGAAGAGGTGCAGTGTCATGCACTTAGGAAGCAGAAATCCAAGGGAAATGTACACGAGAGGGGGCGAGAGGTTGGTGTGCACGAACCAGGAGAAGGATCTTGGAGTAATTGTTTCTGAGGATCTCAAGGTGGCGAAACAGTGTGACAAGGTGGTGGCAAAAGCCAGGAGAATGTTGGGTTGTATACAAAGAGGAATTACCAGCAGAAAGGAAGAGGTACTAATGCCACTGTACAAGTCGCTGGTGAGACCTCACTTGGAATACTGTATTCAGTTTTGGAGACCATATCTTGCAAAGGATATAAAAAGGCTGTAAGTGGTTCAGAGGAAGGCAACCAAAATGATTTGGAGCCTGCGTCAGAAGACTTATGAGAAGAGACTTGAAGACCTAAATATGTATATAGAGGAGAAGAGGGGTAGGGGAGGTATAATTCAGACCTTTAAATACTTAAAGAGTATTAATGAACAAACAAACCTCTTCCAAAGACAGGGAAGCTGTAAAACTAGAGGGCATAACTTGAAGCTGCAAGGGAGTAAACTGAAAGGCAATGTCAGGAAATACTTTTTCACTGAAAGGGTGGTGGATGCTTGGAATGCCCTCCCGATGGAAGTGGTGGGGGCAAATACAGTGACAGAATTCAAAATGGTATGGAACAGACATAGTGGATCCCTGTATAGCAACAGGGTAAAATCAAAATAAACTTAATTATCTCTTATATCTCAACAAACAGGGGTGCCATACACGGAGCAGTGGGTATACCCCCAAACAAAGGCATGGGGAGAGGTGACCTGTATGAAGCGGCAGATGCACCTACTCTTGCCACCTGACTGGGTAGACTAGATGGACCATACTGATCTTTATCTGCCCTCATATATTATGTTACTGTGTTCTCAAGTCACTTCATTGGCTCCCTATCCACTCCATATCCATTTCAAAGCTCTGCTGACCTATAAGTGCATTCACTCTGCAGCTCCTCACTACCTTTCCTCTCTTATCTCTCCCTGCACCCCTCCTCGGGAACTCCGCTCTTCTGGCAGATCCTTTCTAACTGTGCCCTTCTCTTCCACTGCCAATTCCAGACTTTGATCTTTCCGCCTTGCTTCTCCTTATGCCTGGAACAAACTACTCGAGCAGTACATCAGACTCCATGTCTGACCCTTTTCAAATTCAGACGAAAAACTCACCTCTTCGAGGCTGCTTTTGGATCCTGATCCTTTTAGTCTCTTGCACTCCAGCTATGCATTTCCTTAGCATTCCCCTAGATATATCCTAGTCCCCAGTTGTTGTGTTGTCTGTCTTGACTGATAAGCAGGGACTCATTTCTCACTTGTCTCTACAGTGCTGCATATGCCTTGTAGCGCTATAGAAATGATTAGTAGTAGTAGTATTAGGACGTTGTTCATGTGGTCATAGAGTTGACCTAATAAGCAGCAGTGAAGCTGCCGTGCAGAAGCACGACGATGGACTTTTCCCCAGTATTCCCCTTCTCCTTTCTGTGCTTCCAGCTCAGTTAGGATCTTAATTTACAACTATCTGGAATTTTTCCTCCATCCTTTTAAAATATTTCCCCCATTTAATCTCACCATCCTTCCTCCTCCCTTGTGAGACACCATGCCCAGATGGCCCCTTGGACCCTCACTGGTGTGTGAGCCGGAGGAAAGGGTCTTATCTGAGACACACTTTCAATGCCACACTCCTTTTCCAGCTTGAGTGCCGCAATAGTGGAAGCTGTCTTCTCTCCCAGCATCAGCCTGTGGCACGGATGGGCCTGACCAGCCCCAGTGGATGGAGGTTGCAAATTGGGATCATTGTAATACAGCCTGAGTGACTGGACTTGCCTAGCTTAACCATTTCAACAATCATCCCCTGCAAAGTCTTCTGGAACCTGACATGCATGCCAGTAGGTGTCACTATTGTGAAATGGCTAGGGCGGGGACTCTCTTTTCTCAGCAGGTCTACATTTTTAGTATCAGTGGAAAAGTGTTTTGTCTATGTAGAAATAAGCTACTAAGTGTTCAGTCATTCCATGCGCCTTTCTGATCTAGACAAACTGATGACACGTGCAAGGAGACAGTTCTCCTCGCTCACCCCATCCCCCACGTCCCTCCAGCATGAGTGCCTTATGGGAAACCACAGTAACACTGGTTCTCTCTCCTGCTCCAGTACCCCTGAATGACCCTGCTAGTGGTGCATTTGTTTTTCGTTCCTTTTTGTTGCAGTCTTTGATTTGATCATGCCAAATCTGAAATGATGTGTGAAAGTAATGATATTTTGTAATTAAATCTCTGGCGATGGCTGCTCTAATTTGTGGTTACAGGCATTGCTCATGAAGCAGAGGCATCAATTCATTTTCTGACTGGCTACTCCTGGGACTCGTAATTAGAGTCGGTTCATCTCTCACTCTTGCACATATTAAAGAGTTACTGAAACACAAAAGAAAATTTTGGAAAAGGGATTAGGGAATTTTATGTTCTTTTTTTTGTCTGTGTTCTAATAACATTAGCTCAATTAGAAATATTTAGTGGAAAGAAACAGCAAAGCCTGTTAGGAGCCGGGACTCGTCTGTGGTTAGAATGCAAATGGGAAGTTGGGCTCCGCTTTTCTTTCTCTTGGGTCAGTGGTGTCCGGGCTTCTCTTTTAGCATCCCAGAGAAACAGCCTGTCTCTTTGGGCTTTATGGTCTGGATAAGGCACCAAGCGTTTGTGCCCGTATTAGTAGGGTTGCTACCAGACGCCATATCATAAGGATTCCAGTCTTGGCTTTATCCAATGTCACATGTGGACCTGTAGCTTTGATTTTCTTGGGAAACATAATGAGACATCTCAGAATTACAAGTCCATGCATGTTATAGAGAAAAACTAGGACTGGATTAGTTTGTTTCTTATGACATGGAGTCAAGTTACAATGCTACACGTTAGTCACTTTCATACCTGCCAAGTTACCCAGTTCCAAGAGTCTTAGGTTTCAAGCAGCCCTATCCTGATGCATTAAGGCAGTGGTTCTCAACCCAATGCTTGGGGCACACCTAGGTCAGTCGGGTTTTCAGGATTCCTACAATGAATATGCATGAGATAGACTTGCATGTACCGCTTTCATTCTATGCAAATCTATCTCATGCAGTTCTGAAAACCTGACTGGCCTAGGTTTGCCCCAAGGACTGTGTTGAGAACCACTGCATTATGGGACCAGCAGCCAAGGCTGGAACACCCATTAGGTGAACCAAGCAATAGCCTAGAGAATTAGCACTCTAGGGGCAGCAAAGAGGCAGCGAGAAATCATTGTCCCGATAGCTTAGCCCCTCTACTCCATGACCAGCAGGAGAAACACGCTTAAAAAACACACCAGTTTCCTGTGCAGCATGAGCAAATATCCCGACAGTTCAACCTCCTGCCCCCTGACTGGTACGGGAAAGCGAGTGTCAGTTTCCTTTGCAGTGTGATGTTAATCTCACAGGACTGACCCTATGCAGCACAGGAAACTGACTAATCCTTTCTCATGGCGCCACGAGGTGGAAGGTTCAGCTGTCCAGATGTTTGCTTGTGCTGCACACAAAATTGACGTGTTTATGGAGACTTTCTCCTGCCGGCCAAGGAGTGGGGACAGAATTGCCACATTACCCAATTCAGGAGTAAGATTTAAGCCAGTCCTGGATTTCCAACAATCTCATCCTGATGCATTATGTGACCTGCAGCACTGATTTCAATGGGTAAAACCACGAACTACAAATACCATGCTGCATTGCAATGCAAATTTAAAGAACTGGCCAAAACGACTCACTCCTGGAACAGGGTAACTTGGCAACTCTGTGGGGAGCTGAGCTGCAAGCTGCAAGTAGAAGAAACATTGGGGTAAGGCTGGGTGACTGTGGCCAAGGGGAGGGGGCCACAGATGGAAGGTTTGTCTAGGGCGCCAGATAGCCTTGCATCGACCCTGCCTGCAGCACGGATTTCAGTGGGTAGAGTCAAGGAGCACAAATCCCACATTGTACTGAGGTTGAAAGAGAAAAGGTAGCACTGTCCTAAAATGTCCCTACAGGAAGTGTGTAAGTTGGTACGTCTGTAGAGAACGCACTAGGAGAATCAAAACCACAAGTGCATGCATACCATGAGGCAAAACCAGGCCTGGATCCGTCTGTCCTGAGAAAATGGGGCCAGTGAACAATCCTAAGCATGCTGGTGCTTTCGTCTTCCAGCATCCTATTTGTTGTAGGCAAAGAAAGGCAACATAAGATGTGTGTAAGAAAGAACTAGCAATAAGCCGAAGGAGGGTGAAAATTTGCAGAGACCCCGGCTGTATGCAGGTTTTGATTGGAAAAAATAGGTATTTATTTTCAAGCCCATCAGTTTCTTCCCATTCTTATGAGCTTCCAGCTCCATCAGAACTGGCCACTGTTGGGCTATGGTGGAAGAGTTGCCTGGTGGTTAGAACAGAGCTGCCAAATTACCAAGTTCTGGAAAGGAGATTTTATGTCATTCCTGGATTTCAGGCAACCCTACCTGATGTATTATGAGACTTATGGTGCTGATTTTAAGGGTTACAAATCCACTGTTTTTGGGATATAAGTTGGAAACTAGAACCAGCCAAAAAATCTCCTTCTAGAGGTGAAGAACATGGCAGCTCTGTTAGAGCAGCTGCTTCTCCCATTGACCCAGAACTTTCAAATTACCAAGAGCCAGGAGGGACATTTTCTCCAGTCGTGGTTTTGAACTTACATTCTAAAAGCAGTGTGGTATTTGTAGTTCTTGATTCTACCCAATGAAATCAATGCTT
Organism: Ichthyophis bannanicus; assembly: GCA_033557465.1. Classification (NCBI taxonomy): domain Eukaryota; kingdom Metazoa; phylum Chordata; class Amphibia; order Gymnophiona; family Ichthyophiidae; genus Ichthyophis; species Ichthyophis bannanicus. The sequence goes on from CM066049.1 coordinate 66,951,897, forward strand.
CAGATACAATAATTTATTTATTTATTTTATTTATTTACATTCTCTTATATACCGCGCTATTCTGCATCAGTGCGGTTTACATTGAACAAACTGAAATTACATTGAACAGGGCATTATAACTTGGATATAACTATTTTACAGGGAACATGGGCTATGGAGGGTTAAGTGGCTTGCCCAAGTCCACAAGGAGCACCTGTGGGACTAGAAATCAAATCAGAATATAGCTTAGCATAGAAGGTAGAATAGGGTAAATTCTTTGAGTAGAAAGAAATAAATTGTTTCTAGTGACCATTACAAAGAGGCCTTCCAATTAAGTGGCAATAGACCTGCAAAATTGTTTTAAATAGGTGTTAAAATCAAGTGACAGATCAAAGGGGCAATTTGAAATGCTCTCTCTATCAGCCAAAAACTGTGTGAATAACCCAGGAAATTGTTGAGAGATTACCTTAGAAGCACAGATCAGGACACTGTGTAGCAATTCAGCTTTTACTAAGTGTTTTTTCCCTCACACCCATCCCAACTTCCACCCACCTCAAGCATAATCTTAGATTTATAGGCTCTTAAATCTATTAAAAGGAAAGAGGTGGTCAAATTCACTTTCAGGTTCAGCTGGTTATCCTCATCAGGAATAGATTAAGGCCCTGAAATTAATCAATCTTGAGGTGAACAACGCCCCTTAAACTTATTAGGTATAGTTGTATCCCTAGCAACTTTAAGTAAGTAAACAACTTAAATATCTAAACAAATCCTTAAAACTAAGATGCAGATAGCAGTCCAGCAGCGAGATGGGGGCTATCCAGTCTTTTGCATTGACTGCAACATGTATGATTTTCTCCTGGTTGGTGAGAGATCTTACATTTGCACTAGGTATAAGGAGCTCTTTGCTCTCATTGAATGAGTTCGATCTCTGGAAGCTAGAGTAGTAGACTTGGAGGAGCTAAGGAAGACAGAAAGTTATATAGATGAGACCTACAGGGACGTAGTACTGAAGTCCCATCTCCAGTCTGGCATTCCTCTCTGTTGCCATGGAGGAGAGAGGTCACGTGAAAGGAGAGCATCACCTTAGTGTGGCAGGAAGTGATCCTGTAGCTAGGAACTGTCCTACAGGTGATCCAAACCCTCTTGCACTGAGGTGGTTTCTGCAGGGCCATGTGCCCATAAGGGAAGGATTAGGATGGCCATTATAGTTGGCGATTTGATCATTAGGCATGTAGATGGTGGGTGGATATGAGGATCGCCTGGTAACATGGCTGCCTTGTACAAAGGTAGCAGACCTCACGCACCTCATAATAAAGTTTTAGATAGTGCTGCAGAGGAGCCTGCTGTCTTTGTACATATTGTACCAATGATACAGGAAAGTATGAGAGAGAGGTTCTGGAGGCCAAATTTAGGCTTTTAGGTAGGAAGCTGAAACCCAGAACTTCCAGGGTAGCATTCTCTGAAATACTTCCCGTTCTACGCGCAAGACCCAAAAGGCAGGCAGAGCTCTGGAGTCTCAATGCGTGGATGAGACAATGGTGCCTAGGAAGAGGGTTTTGGATTTGTTAGGAACTGGGCAACATTTTGAGGAAGGGGGGGGGGGGGCTTTTCTGAAAGGATGTCTCCACCTTAACTGGCGTGGAACCAAGCTGCTGGCATTAACCCATGCAGACACGGTTAACCGTGACAGCTGCTCCTTTTATTTATTTTCCAACTAATTTCTTCATTTTATTACAGCCTCCCATTTTAAAATTATATGCTACAGCACTTGTATTTTTCTTTTATAAGTATTTTCCAGTGATGACACAATTTGATCATGTTGTGGTCACTTTTGCCTAATGACCTACTACCATAACCTCTTACATCGCATCCTGTGCGGCAGTAAGGACTAGATCTAAAGTACTTTCCCTTCTGTTTGGATCCCTGACTAACTCTTCCCTGAAACAGTTATTTACGGTATCCAGAAACTTTACCTCCTCAGTATGTCCTGATAGAACATTTACCCATTGAAAATTGGGGGTTAATGAATTCTCACTTCATTATTATGTACCAGATTTGTTAATCTTCCTAATTTCTGTTAGCATTTCACTGTCTGCCTCTTCATTCCGTTTAGGTGGATGGTAGTATACCCCCATCAGTTTTCTGCTCTCTGTCAGACAAGGAATTTCTATCCATAAAGATTCCACGTTGCATTTTGTTTCCTGCAGAACTTTTATCCTGTTTGACTCAGTGCCAGCCATTACATACAGCATCACCTCTCTGCCAGTTGAGCCAACTGATTATTTCAATATAATTTGTACCCCAATGATGTCCCATTGGTTGCCCTCCTTCCACTAGGTCTCTGCAATGCATTTTATGTTTTCATTTACTGACATATAGTCTAATGCTCTTGTTATATATTTTTTAAACTTCTTTGGAGCAGGTATAAATTTGGTCAAACAAGGAAAAGCAGAAAGGAACCTCCAATAGGCAAACTAAAGGAAAAACAACAGGTAGACAATGGCCACTCAATGATGCGTATCCAAGGTATAAACTTTAATAAGGGATCCGACTCAGTTGAGTTTCGGCAAAACTCACCTGCATCAGGGGGTTGAAATGATAATTCTTCAATAAAATAAGATCAATGGGTATGATTGTAACTAAGGTAGAAAATTTAACTCAGCAGCAAATACGCTGAGTCGGGTGCCCTATTTAAGTTTATATCTTGGATACGCATTGTTGAATGGCCATTGTCTACCTCCATTTCTGTTGTTCAAAGCAGATGCTTGTTACTCGGGGTAATTGTAGGAGCCTGTTTTAAAAAGGCATATGGTGCCTTTTCACACAGACACCCTTTTATTAAATTAGTCCAATTGTGCATTAACATGAATACATATTCTGCTTTTATAATGGATTTACACATGAAGAGGGTTATTTTACAAGCCTTATTCAAGATTTATGCATGTATAATTAGGCATATATGAGTCACACATCTAAATGTTACATGGAAGTTTTGAGGAGGCGTGTCGGGCTGTGGTGTGGACGTCATCTGGGCGAGACAAAAATCTACATGTGTGTTCCTCATTTCATTTAGGGAATGCATAATTATGCCCGGAAAGCTCCATGTCAGAATTTACACCCGTTCTCTAGCACGTCTATGGGTGTTTCGTCCAGCCTTTTACAGGTGGGATTAAGGGGGCTATCCTCCTTAGTCCCACCTAGTCTATTTCCCTATCCAAACGGAAATGAGTAAAATATAGCAGCCTCTGTAGTTAAATAGTAGCACCTACATGTTTAAGAGCCCCTTTTACTAAAGCCCACTGGATTTGTCATTAACGTGCCGATCTCATATGCATTAATGGCAAAGGCTACACGTTAGCTGTCAGGAGCATGTTAGTATGTCCCAAGCAGCTAACATACAACGAGTTTTCCTAACTTGCGTTCTGCTACATTGGGTTCACTTAATGACTCCTACAGAGGAAAACGTTAGGTGAACCCGTGTAAAGAGCAGCGTTACCACCGAGCATGAAGCAATTGCCGTGGTACTAGTGGTAATACACTCTCCATGCCCACTATTCCCCGCCCCATCCTGTGACTGCCAATTAAAGTGCAAACACAGTTGGCATTTCTGACTGTCTAGAGCTGAGCCTTAAAACGCCTGTTAACCAGCTAATGGGCTTTAGTAGAAGTGGCCCTAAGTTTGAAAAATGGCTCAGAGGAACACTTTCCTCCATAAATATTTTCCACATGTACATTTGTAAAATGACTCCACCCCCTGCATGTGCATATAAAGCCACGTGTGTTCCTGCACTTTCTCTTTATATTTTAGAAACAGGTCCACATTTAGCAGACTAATTTCTAAAATACCATCAGAACTGAGTAGGTCCTGACCTCAACATTTCAGTTCTAATCCCCGCTTCCTATCTAAACCGTGCATTCACATAGGGAAATATATAAAAACAGCAGACTACTAAAGAGATATTCAAAGAAGTTCTGGGAGGTAAAACTGTCACTTATTGTGACATGTATATTACACTTTGGGCTTCTGATTTTAGGGTTTAACTAATAAAAACTTATAAAACACCCCAGTGCAAAAAAATCAAAAAGCTGTTTGCTGCATAAACATCACAAAAACACTACTTACCATAGCACTCTCACGTCCCTCCACTAGTGTTATTTGGATCCTACTGTACATTATGTTTTTGTGTCTTTTCTGTGCTGATGACTCCTGAGCTGCACAAATGTATATGTTTGATTTCACCGGAATAAGTACCAGCAGAACACTTATGCTGCGAAAACACCAATTAACATAGATTTTTTTGGACTCTCAAGGAACCCCTGATTTGCTGGAAAATTTATAAAAAGCTATATTTATAATTTAGAAACACCTAGGAAGAGAAACTTAATTATATTTGCATGCACTGCTGTGGTGCCAACCAAAACTCTGCACTCAAACCTATATGGTTACTTCTTTCATATGAAAATAGCAGTAACTTCAAGGACTTGAGCAGCAGCACAAATATCGCACTGGACTTTAGAACACAAATACAGCTCCTAATGGAGAAACAGAATAAATCAGACAGAAATCACCTGGACCAGATGGTATACATCTGAGGGTATTGAAAGAACTGACATATGAGATTGCAGACCTATTATTAGCAATCTGTGAACTATCATTAAAATCATCTGCAGTACCTGAGGATTGGAGAATGGCCAGTGTAACTCAAATTTTTAATAAAGGTTCCAGGGACGATCTGGGAAACTATAGACCAGTGAGGCTGACATCAGTACTGTGAAAAATGGTAGAAACCATTATAAAGTATAATATTACTGAACATGTAGTTAGCCATGGTTTAATAGGAGAAAGTCAACATGGATTTAGCCAAGGAAAATCTTCTCTTCCTATTCTGTTATATTTTTTTGAAGGTGTGAGTAAACAGGTAGACAAAGGTGAGCTGGTTGAGATAGTGTATCTGGATTTTCAGAAAGCCTTTGACAAGATCTCTCATGAGAGACTCTTGGCAAAATGAAAAAGTCATGGGATAGCAGGCAGTGTACTAGGGTGAATCAGGAACTGGTTAAAAGATAGAAAGCAGAGAGTAGGGCTAAATGGTCAATTTTCTCAATGGAGAAAGGTAAAGTTGAGTACCCTATGGATCTGTGCTGGGTCCGCTGCTTTTTAACATATTCATTAATGACCTGGAAATAGGAATAACGAGTGAGGTGATCAGATTTGCAGATGACTTACAATTATTCAAAATTGATAAAATACAAGAGGATTGTGAAAAATTGCAAAAGGACCTTGATAAATTGGAAGACTGGACGTTCAAATGGCAGATGAAATTTAATGTGGGCAAGTGCAAAGTTATGCACCTAGCAAAGAACAACCCAAACTGTGGTTCCACGATGCAAGGTTCCACATTAGGAACCACCACCCAGGAAAAAGATTTAGGTGTCATCGTGGATAACCTGTTGAAACCCTCCGTCCAGTGTGCAGTGGTGGCCAAGAAAACAAATAGAATGCTAGGAATCATAAGGAAAGGAATGGAGAATAAAACAAAGGATATTATAATGCCTCTGTATCATTCCATGGAGCAACCGCACCTTGAATATTGTGTGCAATTCTGGTTGCCATACCTTAAAAAGCATATAGCTGAATTAGAAGACGTACCATGAAGAGCGAGAAAAATGGTAAAGGGGATGGAAGGAAACCCCTAGGAGGAGATTCTTAAAAGGTTGGGGCTCTTGAACTTGGAAAAGAGAAGGATGAGGGGGGATATGATAGAGGTCTATAAATTAATGAATGGAGTGGAACGGGTAAACGTAAATTGGTTGTTTACGCCATGAAAAAGTAGAAAGGCTAGTGTACACACAAGGAAGCTACAATGCGAGCCATTTAAGACTAATTGGAGAAAATATCTTTTCAATCTGTACGCAATCAAACTCTGGAATTCGTTACTGGAGCATGTAGTAAAAGCTGTTAGTTTAGCTGGCTTAAGAGTGAAGTTCATGACTGTCATGGTGTGTGCAAAACTAACCCACTGGGAGAAATTTCTCCCTAGAGAAATGGTAACAGAAATGCATTTCCTCCTGTTTTGTGCAAACATAAAGGGGCCGATAGTGAAACATGAGTTAGGGCTCCGTGCTAATGCTCAGTGGAGGGTTTCCTAATGCCCAAATAAAAGGAAAAAATTGGTCCTTGATGCAGTAAGCAAATGAATGGGCTGTGCACAAATATGTTGCTAACATGGGAGAGCATGCTAGACATATATGCACACAGGTCTGCACTAAGGGCAGCTATATTTGGCAGACAAGAAAACTGTATCAGTACCCAGAATTGCATCTGACTCTCTTCATGCATGTGTTTGGAATGCTATTTTATGCGTACTGTCTTTGCAATATTATTATTTATGTGCTGAATAGCAGACGTATGAGCATGAAACTCTGAAGTGCTGATCTACAATTTGGTCAGTTACCAATTTTGTCAAGTCTAGCACTTCTTTGTTCCAGTACTCTTCCCCCTCAGTGACTCCTCTTCAAGGAAGTCTGAAAACGTTGCAGGTCCTGACTCTTTACTCCTCCTCAGACCCTGCATTAAAACCTTCACATTGTGCTCAGCCTTCTGGTCTTCTGTGCATGTCTTAATTGCTTCATTGCTATGGATTTAAATGCACTGGGTGCTTGTTTTATACTGGGTGCCCATAATAGCTAAGCAGTGTACAAAGCCTAGCAAACCTCATTGCATCAGCCCCAAAGAGAGAACGGATGCATATGCACAAAGTGGACATGCTCCAATCACTAAACTGAAAATGAAATGATTGTTATCTAACTGCCTGGACATTTTATTTTTCAGATCGCATTGGTTATGATTTCTTTTTTCTGCTTGCTTCTTGTTGATCTTCTAACTCTTTTTAGCGCCTCCTTTTCAGTTTCTATTTCTTTTCTCTTCACCTGTATAGTGATCTTTTCCTTTCATCTAATTTTTCCATTCTCTTCCTCTATCTCCTCCACCTCTCACTCTCCAGTTCTGCCTACTCAATCCTCTTCTCAGGACTGGCCCAACCACCAGGCCAACGAGGCAGTTATCTAGAGTGGAAGCTTCTGGGGGGGGGGGGGGTGGCAAAGAGCAGGGCATTCAAAGCTAAAAATAGATCCTAACAGCGAGGGGGGGGGGGAATAAGCCTTAAGGTCTACCTAGGGCGCCAACACTTTTAACCAACTCTGGGGCCAGTCCTGCCTCTTCTCCATCTCCCCTCACTGGGCTTTTTCCTTCACCAGCCTCCAGCTTTCTGGTTCTCTGTCCCCCTCCATCCCAAATGCCACTCCTTCCTGGTTCTTTTAAACCACCTCCTGAAAATCATTCATACTCTGACTCTAACTATCCCCTCTCATTTCTCCCAACCATTTCTTTTCCTGCAACTCCTTCCAAACTCTCCCATTTCTTCTGGTCACACCCTCTCATATCCTCCCATCACAATCTCATTTCTATGAAAAATCATGCTGGGTCAGATGAAAGGTCTATGAAGCCCAGTATCCTGCCTGACAATGGCCAATCCAGGTCACTAGGAAGTACCTTGCAGATCCCAAAGAACAGATCCATTTCCCAACATTTCATCCCAGAAATGAGTAATAGCTTTCTAAGGTCTGCTTGGTTAATAATTACTTCTGTACTTCTCCTCTAAGAATTTGTCCAAGCCCCGCATAGGTAGCGGAATGAGGTGGACCACAGGGGTCAGGTCCTACCAACATTAGTAGAGAGCTTTGGGGCAGGGCTGGAGAGTGGTTTGTTTGGCCCCTCTTCTGCTGCCCCTGAAACCCCGTAGAAACCCACCTCTGTTAGATGACTTGACCACAACCTCTGGCAACAAATTCCACAGTTTGATTGTTCATTGAGTGATAAAATACTTTCAATTTGTTTTAAACCTGCTACTCTTGCTTTCATGGAGTGTCCTCCTAGTCCTGTACCATTTGAAGGCATAAATAACCATTCCCTATTTACCTGTTCCATCCCACTCATGATTTTGTAAACCTCTATCACATCTCCTCTCAATCATCCCGTCTCCAACCTGAAGAGCCCTAATCTACTGAGCCTTTCTTCACGAGGTAGTCATTCTATCCCTTTTCATTTTTCTGTGCTTCTACAATTCTACTAAAGTGCACTGGAGTTTGCAACCAACATGCATTTAGCGCAAAATCTAAAGCACGGTAGCTACAAGAGCTGTGCGCTAACTACTGGGACCGTGTCCGGCTTGTTCCTGGCAGTTATTGCACTAAATGGAATCCTAACGTGCCGCAGCGGCACGCACAATTACAGCTATTGAGGTGGCAGTAGGTGAACCCATGTTAATTGCAAGAGTCACAGTTAGCATGCAGTGTTCATACCCACGCTAACTCTGCAGTGCTTGCCACGCCCACTCTCTGTCTCTAACCCGCTCCTTACAATCCCAATGCACAATTCACGGTGCAGAAATCGGCCTGTGTTAACTGTGTTACCCCGCGCTAACAGGTACCATGGGTCTCAATACGCTCTTAAGACGTGTCAAAACCCACATTACCAAAGGGCCCCTATGTCTTTTTTCAGATGGAGCAACCAGAACTGTGCACATTACACAGTACTCAAGTTGTAGTCTCATCATGGATCTATACAGAGATATTATAATATTCTCCATTCCTTTCCAAATAATTTGTAATAGTATGTTGGTTTTTATGACTGCTGCTGCTGCAGTACACTGAACTAATGATTTCAAGGTACTGTCAACAATGACTCCAAATTCCTAACACTGAACCTAACATTGTATTTTGTCCATATGTGCATCACTTGTCCACATTAAATTTCAATTGCCATTGAGACACCTACATCTCTAGTCTGGCAAGTCCTTCTGCAGTTCCTCACAGGCTGCTTGTTTTTTTAACAACTCTGAATAATTTTTTGTCATTTGCAAATTTGATCAATTCTCTTGATGCTGCCTTTTCCAGATCATTAATGAATACATTAAACAACAGCGGGCCCAGCACAGATCCCTGAGACATTCACTATTTAGTCTTTCCATTGGGAAAACTGGCCATTTAGTTCTTTTTGTTTCCAATCTTTTAACCAGTTGAAGATCCTCAGTAAAACATTTCCTAAGATCTCTATAAATACCTTCTGAAAATCCAAACATACTATATAAACTAGTTCTTCTTTATCCACATGCTTACTTACGCCTTCAAAGAACTCCAATAGATTAATAAGGCATGACCTCCCTTTTCTAAATCTATGCTGCCACTTTCCGATTAGGCCATATTTTTCTATATGACCAGTAATTTTGTTCTTAAAAATTGCTTCCACCATTCTACCTGGCACTGATGTTAGACTCATTGGTCTTTAGTTAGTTGGATCACCCCTGAAACACTTTTTGAAAATTGGCATTACATTGGTTACCCTCCATTCTCCAGGTACAGAGGTAGATTTGAGTGATAAGTTCCAGATTGCTAGATTCAAGTGCAAAATTTCATATTTGAGTTCCTTTAGAATGTTGGAGTGAATACCATCAGGTTCTAATGATTTGCTACTATTTAGTTTGTGCTATTACATCTCTTTCAGCTTTACACCAATTTGTTTCAGTTCCTCTGATTCATTACCTGGTATGGTACCTAACAACTTTCACCATTTAAACTAAAGCAAAGAACTTAGAGGCCCTTTTACTAAAATACTTTAGGTTTTTGAACTTAACACGTGTTTAGCGCTAAAACTAATATGAATTAAGTGCAAAGCCTCTGTGGTAATTATCAGGGGCATATGCAGCATGTTACAAGTGGATAACACATGGATGCATACCCTGCCGTGCGGTGTAATTACTGCAGGTGCACTTAACTTAGTGGGCGATCCGTGGCTCCAGATGTACAGGGCCGATTCTGATGTCGACTCTGCACATTCGAGGCCAGCAGACTGGACGGGGAACTTATTCCACCTCTGAAGTGGAATAGGTTTCTCTAGACAGGGTGGGACAGCAGGCCTGAGTGGCGACAAAGGCTGGAGGGGGTGCAGGAGATTCCCCGCAGCCCAACCCTGGCCATGGGTGGTGAGATCGGGGGTTGGGCTGCGGGGAAAGAATGAAGTCATCGGCAGCCGGGGATCATGGCTCCTGAATGGAGCCATGGTGCCTTGGGAACCAGGGCCTTGAATGAGTTAGCCGGGGAGATGCCTGTACATGCAGGCCGACTGGAATCGGGTCCAGGCCTGCACGTACAGGCTTAGATGTGATTCTGATCCCGCAGAGGCTAGATGTGCCCTGCGGGATCAGAACCCTGTCTACTTCTGTGTGTCCGGTTCCGACCTGGGACACACATCTTAGAATATGCCTCAATGTGTTTTCCATGCCTACTGTCCACCTCTAACCCACCCACGGTAACTTTTATGCCCCCATGGTAACAGTTACCATGGACCCTTGCACACAGTTACCACACATGAAAGCGTGCATTAAGTGCTTAGCGCAGTTTAGTGCAAGAGTTTTTCAGCTATGGTCTTATCTTCCCCAATTGCGCCTTTTACTCCCTGATCCAATGACCGAACTTTCTGCCACGCAGGTTCTTGTCCTTCATGTACTTGAAAAAGATTTAGCTATTAGCTTTTACCTTCTTAGCATATTATGTCTTGGCTTTATTACCATTTTACATCTAATTTGTCAGTGTTTATGTGCTTTTTTATTTTCTTCATTCGGACCAGCTTTACATTTTTTAAAGGTGCTTTTTAGCTTTGATAAACTTTTTCATGCTACTATTTAGCCATCCTGGCAGATACTCGCTCTTCCTTCAACCTTTTCTAATCTGGGCAATACATTTTTTCCTTAGGTCATCTTGGGCAAGTCACATCACGCTCCATTGTCTCAGGGACTGGAAGCCCTCTGGTGATAGCCAAATACCTACTGTACTTGAATGGAGTGAGTCTGAGCTAAAACCAGTTCCTTTTCCCTTTCCATTAAAAAATGTAAAAACAGGTGTTTATTTTCTAGCAACTGTAATTAGGGGTCATTTGATGGCATGAAAAACCAAGATTTATTAGTGTTTTTACAGAATAGATGCTTTATCAAACTCCACATATAGGCAACTGTAGCGCAACATTCCAAAATTTCATAGGAATATTCTATTAAAATAATCCTAATCAATTGTTTAATTGGACAAAAGACCTTAGAGGTTGAAAAGTGAACAAATATGTTCTAAATGACCTGTAGGACATCATCGGTCAGAAAGACCTCCTATTTTCTCTTGTAAACTTAAAACGTGGACATCAATACAATTTAAATCCATTAAAAAATCCCAAGCTTGTTGATCATTAAGTTCAAGCCAATGGAAATCCTGACATAGTCCATGTTTCACTGTGAGAGTTGCATGAGGGAAATTTCACATCATGGCAAAATTCCAGCCAACTTAATCAATAAAGGAGATTTTTAAATCCATTTAAAAGACAACACTTATATCTTAATTCAAATTCAAAACAACTTTTCAAAGCAAAGAGCAATAGCTGTTATTTAAATGTGGCTGAAACCTGCGTTATCTTTAAATGATATCAGATGCTGAGAGCTCTAACTTATATCAACAATCCATAAACTACTCATCAATTGCAACAACCCAATTAATCAGATTAACAGAATCAATGCCAGATAATGTCATTATTTAACCCTTTGGGTTTTGCTCTTGACATGTTAATTTTAATTATGTTTCTCCTCCTCATAGGTGCATAGAAATATGTTCAATCATTCTGCATTCTAAGGTGCTCAAGGAATGATTTTATTTTATAAAATGCGCTACAAATGATGACTCAGAGCAATTAAATTTTTAACTGCTATTATACAGCCTAGTACCCAAATGATCAGGGGTCAATTCCCACTGGCACTCCTTGTGACCTTGGGTAAGTCATTTTACCCTCCATTGCCTAGGAAGAAAAGGCCTGGCAATCTACTTCTGGTCCTACCTTACCAAGAAAACCCAGGGGCTACTGGGTCGCCAGGAGTCAGCCTTGACTCGATGGCACTTAAATAAGAAATATATATATTTATTTAGCTATACTTATATACCGCTTTTATCGGGTCAAAGCGGTTTACATTAAACAACAAGAGATACATTGAACAGGTCATAACATAGTTACAGGGGTTATACATTCAACATTGTCTCAATTTATTTACATTCCCGACTGGGTAAGCATTGGGGTTATGTTCTGAAATCCTAACCCTTAAGGATCTGTTAGATTTACTAGCATATAATTATTGCATGTGCAAATCAGAATATACAGTAGAGAACAAAATTAGAAATGCATGAGGTCAAAGATCTTAGATGTTAACTTTTTCCATTCAGATTCACTACAATCCCCTGCATGCAAAATGGTTAAACAGGGCTGTCATGACCATCAGGAGAACTAGGCAGTTGCCTGGAGCACCAGAGATAGAAGCTGCCCATTACCACTGCTGCCGCCCCTCTCCAGGACCTGCGGCAGTGGCATTAGCTCTAAAGAGTGACACAGCGTTTACCAAACACTCAGCACTGCGTCGCTGTTCTGCTTTTGTCCCTAAGGCAAACTTCCTGTTTGCATGGGGGTGGAAGTGGCTAGTCCAACTGCTTCCACGCTCAGGGCCGGATTTACCTATACGCCATGTACGCCATGGCATAGGGCCCACAGCTGGCAAGGGCCCACAAAAATCGAACAAATTAGCTTTTTTTAAAAATAAAATTAAAAAAAAAACTGCTGGCTGCCACCGCGGGGCCCCCTCTGCTGCCGCGGCAGCATGGACTGACCCACGGGGCCCCCTCTGCAAGCTGAATCAATCGGTCCGTCCGTCCATCCCTCCCTCCCTCCCTCTGTGCAGGCTTTGAGAAGCGCGAAGGGAGAGTGTCTCCCTCGCGTCTCTGTTAACAGAGATGCGAGGGAGACACTCTCCCTTCGCGCCTCTCAAAGCCTGCACGGAGGGAGGGAGGGACGGACGGACCGATTGATTGGCAAGATGTGACCAGGAATAGATTGGCTGGCCTTTCTTCCACACGGTGTGTCTACAACACTTGCTATTCCAAGGTGGTGTCCCATCCAGGCACTAGCCAGGCCTGACTGCTTAGCTTCTGAGATCAACCAAGATCAGGCTCATTCAAGGCAGTGAAGCCACAGTAATGGAATTTACTTGCTATTTAATCTTCTTCTTAAAACCTTCTGGTGCTTTAAATGTAGAGAGAGATCTGTAAAAACCATGTCTTCGCAGGTTCTCATCCCTCCCAGCAAACTTACAAGTCTTCTTACATAGACATTGGAACAGGGTGTGCCACATGGACCCTTTCCCCACTTCATGGAGGCTGCGGCCTTCCCTTCCTCTTCTTCACACGGGACTCCCATCTCCCCGCAGGCAGAAGAGAAGAGATCAGCCGCAATTGCGGCAAAGACTCCTTCTGTCTGTCACAGCATATTGGATTCCCAGGGAAGACAGGAGTCTTTACCATGGTTGCGGCTATTCCCTTCTCTTCTGCCCACGGGAAATGGGATTCCCACAGGTAGAACAGGAGGGGAAGGCCGTGGGGGCTAGGCGTGGAGTCAGGGCAGAGCTTGGGGCCTTTCAATCAGTCATTCTGTTGCCCCTGTTTTCTTAGGTATTTTTAAGAGGCAATTTTCAAACTTCCTGGAAGTTCATTTTTATAAGGAATTCTCCATGGAGTTTCCTTTTGAAAACTGGACCTGCAAAGTCTGTGGCCCGCAGAAACTAGAATTCCTTCAACCATTTCTGCCCTGAGGCTTCTGTAATTCTCTGATTGGTTAGTCAAAGATACACAGAGCTGCCAAGTTACCCAGTTCCTGGAGAAAGATTTCAGACCCGTCCTGGATTCCTGAAACCCTATCCTGCTCCACTTTGGGATCTACAGTGCTGATGTCATCAGCATGTTCTTGGCCCTACTCATGTGGCAGGACATATACTAGAGTTTATTTTTACTTATACATCTTGCTTCCCTAACTTGTCTAATCTTTCTTCCCTGCCACTTCATTGGATTGACCACTTTCTTCTTACATTTAGGGCAGTGGCATAAATCCGCCCAAGCAGCCCCCACAATGCAGCAGAGGCTCGGGCAGAAAGAGGGCCCACACAACAATGGTAAGGCAGTGTGGCAAACCTACTTGATCATCTTTGCCGCTCTGCCTCCACTCATGTAAGTTTGCCTCATGCCTGGCTGGGCCGAAGTCTCACGATAACAGCTGCACCGCAAGACTTCAGCCCGGCGGGGAACAGTCACTGGGCATGAAGCAAACTTACAAGACTGGAGGCAGCTTGACAAAGATGTACTTGCTGTGTTCTCAAATATGGCTCAATGGATGTTTTCTTCACGACCTTAAAAATAGTCACTACACCCACTTCATTGCTTGGTATGCCATGGAATATACTCGTTCTTAGATATTTCTCATTCATACATGCCAGGAAATTCAAGCCGTCAGTTAAGTATGCATGAGTGTAGTGTTCATGGCATGTATGAATGAGAAATATTTATGAATGAGTATATTCCATGCAATGAAGCGGGTGTAGTGACTAGTTTTAAGGTGGTGAAGAGAAAGTCCACTGAGCTCATATTTGAAAATACAGCAAGCACAGTTTTTAATGCAAATGAGAATAAACTAAAAAAAGAAAAGAAAGAGTGGTATGAGATATACACAAGATTAAAAAAAAGTTGAATGTGGATCAAAAGAACTGATGACTGATAAGGGGAGCGTAAAGGATAACATCAGGAAGTGGTCCTGATGATTTAGGAGAAAAGTGGTATACTTTACGCAAGGTGGAAATCCTATTTGATTTATATAAACAATCCTTGATGGAATATATCAAGAAACAATGCATCTCTAGGGGTTTACGCATTAATAAGGAACCAAAAGTGTTTTTTGGATCAACCTCAGTTTTTGGATAAGTGGACTGCTATCTTGAATAATGCTTTCTTGATTTGATGTTACTCATTATTGAGACTACAGATTGTGCATTACAAAAAGCTCTGAAGGAGATTCAGGAGACCATTGATGACATTAAGAAAAAGCATGAGTTGAATTCTGTAGAAGAGTATTTGAATAAATGCAACCATCCTTGGACAAGCTCTGGTCCTCATTACATCAGAGCAAACTATGTAAATTATGTCCAGATGCAGATTATACCCAAGGTTCAATTTATCCTTGGATGAACCCTGAAAAGAGGTCTAGTAGCAGATGTTGGGTTGGTTTTGATTCGTTGGATTCATCAAGCATGGAAGATGGTGATGGTAGGCAAATTCTTAGGCAAATTCGAGCCATTCGTCCATTTCTCACCTCTACAGCTCTTAATACCCTACTGCTATCTTTAGTCATGACACGCGTGGATTTCTCAAATTCTTTATTTCTTGGTCTCCCTAAGTCTCAACTGTCTCGGCTCCAAAGGATTCAAAATATTGCAGCTCGTCTTATTACCCATGCCACCCTCCGCGACCATGTAACTCCATTGCTCTTCCACCTCCACTGGTTGCCTATCCCTGCTCGCTTCCAATTCAAATTGCTTACTCTGGTCCACAAAGTTCTCTACACTAGCACCCCCCAATATTTGGCAGACCTCATCAACTTTCACTCTCCAGGCACACTCCTCGTTCCTTCCACCTCAACCGCCTCACCCTCCCTTCCCCTTCATCTGCTCACCTGCAATCCACCCGCTCTTCTACCTTCTTCTTCACCGGACCGGCTCTTTGGAATGCTCTCCCCTCCTCCTTACGTTTAGAGACCCATCATACCACCTTCAAACAAAATCTGAAGACCCATCTTTTCTCCCTGGCCTTTGACCTTCCCTCCCCTTTTGTGTGACCTTCTTGCTTTCCTTCTCCTTTTGTTTCTATCTTGGAATATGTATTCTCTCCCGTCTCGTCTTATCTCTCCTCCCTCTTCTTCTTTCCTGTCAAAGCAATGTAACTTCCTTTCTTATTTTCACTGGCCCCCGGCCTTGACTTTTCTGTGTTTTTTGGAAAATTGTACATCGCCTTGATTCCTGCAGAAAGGCGGTTTTATCAAATTCAATAAACATAAACATAGAAATTGGTCCTCTTTTTTAAGGGTCAAAAGAGTTAGCCATCAGGGCTACCAATGGTTCAGATGAGGTTAGAAGAAGAATTGGCAATCAGACCAGGAAGAGGAGGACTAGTCAAGACATGTAACCAGATCCTCCAGCTAAAAAATCTCCAGTTATAAATGTTTCCAACTCTACACTGACTGTCCATGAAGTTTCTTTGTTGGAAAAGGGTCTATCTTTCATCCTACCTTCCATAATCTCTTTCATTGTCATCTTGATGTAGCTAGATTTATGAGGAATCTGCATGCATGGTTGTATTTACCTACAACTGCTCTGACAAATAATAAAAGCATACAACATCAACTTCCACATATATGTGGATGATATCATGCTATATGGACCAATAACCACCAAACAGCCTACCAATCCCCAGCACCTGCAATGCCTCAACGATGGCTCCAAGAAAACAACCTCACTATAAACTACAAGAAGACAGAAGCACTATATTTAACCAAAGACAAGGCTTTCATACCACCAACCTATCTCATGCTGGACACAACTCATATAAAAGTACAATTGCAAATAAAATACCTAGGCATCATCCTCAACCAAACCCTCTCGCTCAAACAACAAATAAAAACCACAAAGACAATATACCTTAAAGCTATAACCTTTCAATGCCTCCGCCCCCTCCTAGACCCCCCACGATTTCACACAGTGCTACAAGCCATGACCCTGCCCCACCTCAACTATTGTAATACTATATATCATGGGCTCCCCTGCTCCTCCCTTCCCCTTCATACCGCCCTCCACACAACTGCACAAATTATTCAGAAAGCAGTGAAATATGTCCACATCATGCCTATCTTGAAACACCATCACCTTCTTCCCCTGGAAAGCCGCATCAAATATAAAACACTACTCTTAATTCACAAAGCCATCCACCAACATAAGACGTCCCACCTGAACGCTCTCCTTCAACAACCACAATCTGCCAAATTCACAAGGCAGACCGCAAACAATATACTAACGATCCCCCATGCAAAGATGAAATACAACAGCCAAGCCTGTGCATGTTTCTTTGATGTATATGCCCCCTCATTATGGAACTCACTACCAACAAAATCTAGAAACACCATCGACCTCCAAGCCTTCTGGAAACAAGTAAAGACACATCTATTCACAGAACACTTTGGCACCACAAAGTAAACCTCATAAATCGACTGGAAAGTACAACCCGCTGTGTAAGGAAACAACCTCAATATGATTGCCAGCTTATATTGTATATAATGTAAATAAGTTAACTTCTCCCTTTACCTTATTTCCCCCTGTTGTATTGTAAATAAGTTAAGGAATCATTGAATGTATATCTTGTTGTTTAATGGAAACATCCAATATCTACTCCGGATAGTTCTATCATGAGAGCCAAATCTAGATGGGTGCCCCCAGGAGCCATAGATCTCTATATAGCTACATTTTGGGATGTGGTGCTTTAAGATATCACAAATATGGAGGCACTTGAACAACCTCTATATCATCTTGATCTGACTAAGGAAGAATGGGTTGCTATGTGTGAATTATCAAACCATTCAGATATAGTTATCTGGGAGGCTCCATAGGGATATGGGATATACGACAATACCATCAAGAGAATTGAAGAATACCCAACAATATCTTTTATTAGAGGAAGATCCTACCTGTCGGTTGGTCCAAGTAGTGAAATCTTTGGTGGATCAAGCGTTGAATGATGGCTTTCTCAACAAGGGAAGGCTTCTTTTTTGAGAGTGGATAGCCCAAAGATCACCACATTCTATTTAGTACCTAAGGTGCATAAATCCACATCCAAGCCTCCTGGGAGGCCAATAGTGTCCTTAATTCAGACTATGTTGGAACCTTTGTCCAAGTTTGATTGACTTTTCTTTGAAGCCAATGGTGGCCAAAGCCTGCTCCTAGATTATTTAATGGGTGTTTTTTATGCCACTTTATTATGCAGTCAAATCAGTTTACATTGTAACTTAAACTTGGTAAAGTACATTAAACAGGGACATTGCCTCAGAAACATCCAAGTTATCAATGGAGGATTAAGTGACTTGCTCAAGGCATTCTAGTGGGAATCAAACCTTGGTTTCTTGGTTCCCAAGCCAGTGCTCTAACCATTAGGCTACCCCTACACTCCTTTAAGGATGCTGCTGAATTTTTGTGACAACTGAGTGAAATTTCAAACGTGACCAATGATACTTTGTTGGTCACGATGGATTTGAAAGCCTTATATACCAACATTCCCCAGGTAGATTCTCTATGGATGATCGGTGTTGGACACCTGAGAGTCTGAGACCAGGATTTCTATGGGTTTTTTGAATAAGTTGGCTAAATTGTCCTTGCAGGAAAATTACTTTAATTTTGAGGGACATTTCTATCTGCACAGCCATGGCATTGCTATGGGCACAGCAATGGTCCCTAGTGTGGCTAAGATATATGTGGCCAACTTTGAAGAAACATTTTTATACCAGTCTCTGGTTTGCCCACATTACAGTTTGGTTAAGGTTCAATGATGATGTGTTTTGTCTGTGGACTTCGACTGAGGATCAGCTGTTAGCTTTTGTGTTCTGGTTAAATACATTTGATGCCAACCTAAAATTTCCCCAAGTCAGCTATTGGAAGCATATAGAATTTCTGGATGTTCAGGTTATTAAGCAAGGGAACCTATTGGAAATGACATTATATTGAAAAGCAATTGATAGGAATACATTGCTGTCCTATGAGAGTCATCATCCAGATGGTCTCAGGAGATCCTTGACATTAGGTCAGTTTTTGAGATTATGGTATGTTCCACCATCACGGAATACAATAGGCGGTCTTGTTGAAAGAACGACTGTTGTATTCAACATGTATACCTGGGAACTTGTATCATCATGCATATTTACATGTAGTAAATGTGAATCGTGATTTATTACTACAAGAACAGATTGTCTCAAAATGGACCGCCAAGTAAGTGTAATGCATTATTTTAATTTGGCCCACAAGGTAGGTACTGTGATACGTAAACAATGGCACATTGTAGGCATGCATTCAATTTTTACAGAACTGCCATGTATAGCTCATAAAAGAGGCCCTAACATCAGAGATGAACTCATTCATACTCATCCTACTGAAACCTCTTGTACTCAATCTATAGTTGGCCACCTTCCATGCAATCAGTGCGGTTTTTGTTCCCAGACTTTGCAAGGTGCTACATGGACACGTCAGTCATCCCACAGAGAGTATCGTTTGAGATATAACATTGAATGTAACTCTCAGTATGTGTTATATACTATCCCATGCCCATGTTTGCTACTGTATGTTGGGGAAACTACACGAAAGGTGAAGGTTCGCCTTAAGAGCACTGGAGTCGCTTGGCAAATAAAATGGAAAAACACCATTAGTGTCACATTGTATCAGTAACTCTCACGAGTTTGAGGAACTTCAAATGGTCAGTTAAGTATGTACGGGAGCAGCGTTCATGGCATGTATGAATGAGAAATATTTATATATATTCCATGGCACACCAATGACGTGGATGTAGTGACTATTTTTAAGGTGGTAAAGAAAAAGTTCATTGAGCCCATATTTGAAAATACAGAAAGCACAGTTTTTAATGCAAATGAGAATAAAAAACAAAACAAAACATTGGTATGAGATATAGACAAGATTAAAAAAAGATGAGTGTGGCTCAAATGATCTGATGACTGGTAAGGGGAGTATAAGGGATAACATATACAATGATACAGCAGTTTGTTTTCTTAAAGGCTTCACTCTGATAGTTCTTCACACTCTTTTTACACTTTTTTAATCTTTTAGGTTTTCAAGTATGATGAGTGTTTGAAGCTTTATAAGTGGCCTTTTTATTATAGAAACAATTTTGGGCTATCCACTCTCAATTTTTAGTATATTCTATGAGCATTCCTTCTTACACGAGTAGATGAGGGTAATTGTGGCATAGTTTCATCAAATCTTCTGAAGAACTCTGGCACAAGTGAAAAGAGGGGGAACGCATAGAGAAAGCCCCTGTCCAATGAGAGTGCAAATGCATCATGGTGAAAACAAATGTGAGCTGATCTGATAGAGAAGATGTGAGGGTATTTGACGTTTTCTGGGACAGCAAAGAGATCCAGAATTGGTTTGCTCCATTGACTGAAGATTCAGTGCATTATTGCATTGTTGAGAGACCACTCGAATGGGTCTATCTGGCAGCTGAGGGAGTCTGCTAGCTGATTGCTTGCTGCTAGTATATAAACTGCCTGAAGGTTGCATTGTCTGGGCAAAGACCAATATATTAAGGACCACCCTGCAGAGACAGAGGCCTTGATCAGTCTTGTTTATTGTCTGTGGATGAGGAGTGATATCCCTCTGAGCCAGGACACAAAAGCACAGAGGGTATGAAACATGACTCTCAGCTCCATCTGGATGATATGAAGGCGACATTCATTGGGGTGTCAATCACCTTGAGTGCAGAGATGATTGAAATGAGCTTCCTAACTCCAGAGGAAAGCATCAGTGGGGAGAGTGAGATACGATTGATGTTGCTGGAAGGGGCAACCTGATGCTGAGGCTGGGCTTACCAAACAAGGTACCATAAACTCCGGATATTACGCCAGATGAAGCAAATCCTTGAGCCACACGACTTCCGTACAGTCTTTCAGGCCTTAATAATGCCCCATTTTGATTATGCCAACTCCATCTTACTTGGCCTCCCAAAGAGCTCGATAAATCCTCTGCAGCTTGCGATGAACACGGCAGCTAGAACAGTCTACGGAGCCTCAAGAAAAGACCATATCACCCCATCCTAAAAAACTTACACTGGCTCCCTATCCACTGTAGGATCACCTTTTTTTTTTATATATATACTTTATTTAAATACCACCAACAGGACATAGTAAAAACCATTGAACAGAAGCAACCCAGGTGGGTGTACTCTTATCCCACCCGGGAGCAGCATACAAGAATACAACAGGTGGGTTTTAAAACATGTTATCCCAGCCCTCACCCTCCCTCTCCCCCTCCCCCCCACCCCCCCACGAACCCCGCTATGAATTCTCATATTAACTAGCAGCAGCAGACTCTGTTCGCTCCTAGCGCCCTAGGTGTAATCTGAACACATCAGGATCCCAGTTGAAGGATCTCATTACGGCTACGGACCCCGAGCTGTTGAATATAAGGTTCCCATATTAACATAAACATTGTCCAATGCTTGGCGCTGCTCCTAGCAAGCCATCGCTCCGTTAACATCAGTTGGTGGAAGTTGTTCCGCCATTCAGTAAAGGTGGGCGGTAGGTGGTCCCTCCATAGGCGGAGTATCGGCCCCTTCCCCACCAAACAAGCTTTCCGCATTAATAGCCTCTCCCCTCTCTTAGCGGGGGAGGGAGGTCCCATCAGATCTAGTACTACAAAAAGGTCAGTCCATCTCAGTTGCTGCTGCAGTAACCCACTCACAAATGCGCATATCTTCGCCCAATAGGAGCGCAAACTCTGACATCCCCACCACATATGCAGAAGAGTGGCCATAGATTCCGAACAACGCGGACAGCTGCCATCGGACATCAAGTGACTGTGAAACGCCCGCCACGGGGAGAAATGAACTCTGGTCACACATTTAAATTGAACCTCCCGCCAGCGAGACCCCTGCGCCACCTTACTTATCCGTTTCAGAGCTGCCTCAACCATCCCCGAGGCAATTTCCTTCCCTGACTCCGCTTCCCAAGCCAACTCGATCCCCCTGTAGTTGGGGATTACCCTAAACCGCTCCAGACGGCTCTTCAAAATAGAAATCGATGGCGGGCCATCTTCTCCTAAGCTAAAAAATTCTAATATTTGTGCGGAGCGTTCAATTTGCAGCGCTCCTCGTGGCAGAGAAGATATATAATGGGATGCTTGCATATATGCAAAGCAGTGTCTGGTGGGAAGGTCATACTCCCGACTCAGTGACCGGAAGGATTTACATTTTCCCCCTGGATCTACCAGGTGCCCCACATTCTGTATACCTCGCCGCCCCCAATCCCGGAATGTCCCCGTCTCAGACCCCGGGGGAAATCTGACATTCCCCTGCAGGGGCAACCAACTGGATACCTGCCAGGGTTCAGCCCACCACCTGTTGAGCTGCTGCCACGTGCGCTTAACTGAACTTACCAGTGCGCTCCTCAACAGACCACCCGGCAGTTGACACTTCGTCTCATGCAGAACTCCTAATAGAGTGCATGGGGCTACGAGACATTCCTCTAGTGACCGAGGCGTATAAACTTCAGTATTCCCCAACCAATCCCCTAAGTGTCGGGCCTGACAGGCTAGGGCATACATCTTCAGATCTGGCAACCCCATACCCCCGTCCCTCCACTTCCCCACCATCCGGTCCCAAGGTATACGCGCCCTTTTTCTTTTCGACAAAAATGTTTTAAGAAGGGTCTCTAGGCGTCGCAAGTCGCGACCCAACAACCACACAGGTAGGGTTTGTAACCAATACAAAAGTCGTGGTAGAATAACCAGTTGTATCGCCGCTATTCTCCCGGAGAGCGACAGCGGTAAAGATTCCCATGTTTTTAATTGTAAGGCCAGTCGCTTTAAAAAACGCTCCAAGTTACAGCCATAGAGCGCCTGGGGCTTTCGAGGCAATACAATGCCCAAATAGAGGAAATCCTCCTCCGCCCATCTAAGAGGAAACACCCCCCGCCATGTATCCCGGAGAAGTCCTGAAACATCCAAAGCCTCTGACTTGTCTTTATTAATGCGGAGGCCTGCAAAGGCCCCAAATCGCGTGAATTCCCCCAATAGAGATTGTAAAGAAGCAACCGGGTCAGTCAGGTGAACCAACAGATCATCTGCAAAAGCTGAGACGGTGAACTCTTGCGGGCCAATCCGCACCCCCTTTATCTCCCCCGAGCCCACAATAGCCCTAATCAGGGGGTCTAAGGAGAGAACAAACAACAAGGGGGAGAGCGGACAACCCTGTCATGTGCCCCTCTCTAGCTCAAAACCCTCAGAAAGTATCCCATTACACAAAATACTGGCCGTCGGTGAGACATACAGGCTCTGTATAAGTTGACAAAATGCAGTACCCAGACCGTAATACGGCAAAAGGTTGCAAAGATAGTGCCAGTTGACCCTATCAAAGGCCTTCTCCGCATCGAAGCTGATGAGAAGTGAGGCCTGCTGACGAGTATGCACCCACTCCAAGGATGCCAGGATTTTTCTAAGGTTCCGGACCGCGTAGTGCCCCTTAACAAAGCCCACCTGTGCTTCATGAACTAAGTATCCCAACACTTCAGCCAGTCGAACAGCGAGGACCTTCGCGAGTAATTTTAAGTCAAAGTTGAGAAGGGATATAGGGCGATAAGAGGCGGCCAACAGCGGGTCCTTACCCGGCTTTGGGATCAGTGTGATATGTGTATGGTTCCGGCCCCAGCGGAAGGCCCCCCGTTCCGCCCTCGCACTAAAGACCTCCTGCAATAATGGGCTCACAGAGTCACTAAGGAGTTTGTAGAGCTCTGCACCAAACCCATCAGGCCCTGGCGCTTTATAACAACTGGCCACCAAAATGGCCGACTGTATCTCCTGTGCGGTGATAGGCTGATCCAGTGCCTCCCTCTGTTCCTCCGTAAGCCGTGGCAATTCCAACCCAGTGAGGTAGGCAGACATTGCCTTCACTGATCCTGTCTCTGCGTTATACAGAGATTGGAAAAAGCCACGAAAGACCCTTGCTATGTCTATACTCTGTTTAGTCACATTACCCTTGTCATCTCTGAGCGCCGCCACCAGGGAGGAGCCTCGCCGGCCTCGTAAGCAGCGTGCTAGCAGCTTCCCAGGTTTATCTCCGTAGCAATGCAGCCGGTATCTGTAATACATAACCGATTTCTTGGCCCGTTGGTGCAATAACTCATTGAGATCCACCTGGGCTTCCCATAGCTGTTTCTTAAGCGTGGGGGACGGCGTGTGGGCACAACCGTGCCGAAGCTTAGTCACCCGCCGCTCGAGGGCAATGATGCGCTCAGCCAGCAATCTACGTTTCCTAGCCGCAAACCCGATGATATCCCCCCTAAGAACTACCTTTGCCGTCTCCCACACCAATTTGGGTTCCTCCATATGAGCCTGGTGATTATCAATGAACTCCTGCCACTTCTGGTGGATAAAGTGGTGGAACTGAGGATCGTGATACAGTTCCAAGGGGAACCGCCATAGACGGTCTCGAGGGGTCACAGCACCCCACTGTAAGTCTACCCATATCGGAGTATGGTCCAAGATTTCTAAGGGGCCAATCTGGGCATCTCCCGTGGGAGCAAACAGGGCAGCCGATAATAAGAGATAATCAATGCGGGCGCTGGTGCCATGAGCCCGTGATTGATGAGTATAGTCCTTTTCTAAGGGGTGCATCAGTCGCCAAGGATCTATTAAACCCAGTCTCTTGCGAAACCGCTGCAGCATCTGAGATGGTAATACCCTCTCTCTCAACTCCCCGCCCCTAGACGTGTCCAGGTCTACATCTAGTACCCCATTGAAGTCCCCCCCTAATATCAGGGGATAATCCGGGAGTTGCTCAATAACTGAAGCCAACCTGTTATAGAAACCAGAATCAAACACTGAAGGGCCATATAAGTTCCCCAAAATCACTGGTCTCCCCTCTAATAGTCCTGAGACCAAAAGGTACCTCCCTGTTTCATCCGACCTAATCGTTTCTGCCACGAACCGTACCCTTTTGTGGACCAAGATGGCTATACCCCCTTTAATCCCTTTAGCAGGAGATCCCCACACCTGTCCCACCCAGTTCCTACAGAGTTTATCATGTTCCTCCACTGTCTGATGCGTTTCTTGGAGCATTGCAATATCACACTGGTGCCTAGCCAAAGCTTGCAATATTTTATATCTCTTAATAGGAGTCCCTAGGCCACAGACATTCCAAGAGATAACTTTCAGAGCAACAGGGCAGCGCCAAGGTTCCAACAACGATACATTCTCATACACTTAGGAAAGACCTCCCCAGCCTGGGGCCCTCCCATACCATTCCGTCGACTAAGACTCTGCTGCTCGCTTGGATATCCCAAAAAATTCCCTATTCCCTCCTCCCCCACCTCCTCCTCCCCCCCCACCCCCCCGATCTCCCCTCCCCACCCCCCTTCTACTAGTCCGTCCATATGGTCGGACAGCCTTCCTTGACAATCGGGCCTACCCCTCAACCAAGCATAATAGTCTCCACTATAGGTTTCACACAGCCTATATCCACACATCCACACCATTCTCCCACTCGACCTACCAACCCCCTCTAGTTCCCAAGTACCCCACAGTAGCCCTCCTCCTCTCATCTGGCCTTCTCCACCTATCCACCCCATCGGGTCTCACCCTAATCCCCCTCACTCCCACCGGGGCGCCTTATTAAGCCCCCGTCTATGACCATCCACCCCTCGTGGTCACAGTCGGGGTTGAATTCTCGGGGCCGTGGTCTTAACCCTGCCGACCACCCTGCTTCAGGGGGGGGGTCCCATAACTGGGGGGAGTAGCCGAGTAACAAAGCTCCCATCCCACTAGAAGCAGCAGTCTGGGCAGACCACTCTCTATCCCGGATAGGCAGCTCCGCCCCTCCCAGTCTACCCCAGAACTGCCCCCTCCATGCTATCACTACCCTGTGGGACTTAAATTAGCAGAGGGCTGCAAGGTGCCAGTGGGTAACGCTATCTTGTAAATCCCACACTTATTATTCCCCAAAGCACTACCGGCCCCGTGCCTAAGCTACCGCAATGGTACGCTGGTCTGGGGGCTTAACCCACCCGCTGGGGCCTATCAAACCCCCTCTCCCTCCCTCCAAACTAAAGCTCCCCACTCCCAGACCCGCGTGGCGGACATCTAATCTAGCCCGATCACCTCTTCCCCCTCCCCTCCACACCCCCCAAAGGATTGTAGCCAGTCTACAGCGTGAGAAACATAGTAAAGGAAAAAGAGCAACAAAACAATGTTGCGATATAGAAGACATAGAATAACATTGTTACCGTAGCATCTAACTAATAAGCAGAGTAACCTAACATTTAAATAAAATCCCCTCAAACACTTATCCAGCTCTCCAACCCCACAGGAACATTTTCCAGACAATTTCAAATCCAACACAGAAAAGGAGTCGGAGAGCGCACTCGGGGGAGAGGGGAGGGGGGGTGGAAGAGGAGCGGGAGCTACACAATAGCTTATAAATGTATAATACGTCCCCAATCTCTCAAGAACCATTTCTCCTTGGTAGAGTTACTCCGTGCAGCACCGGTAGGTCAGCCGACCCTTCCTAAACCATGTCAAGGGCTAGTACCGGCAGAGCTGTTCAGTGTGTCCAAAAAAGCAGTGGCCGCTTCAGGGGAAGACAGGAATCGAAGCCGACCCTGAAAATCCACTCGGAGGCGAGCCGGGTATAAGAGGGAGAAGCGCACCCCCTTCTGCCTGAGCTGCGTGCACACCAAAGAGAAGGCCCGCCGCTGCTGGCTGACCAGAGCTGAATAATCTTGGAAAACCAATATTCGCTCCTCCGCAGAGCTCTCCCAGGTACGACTCCGAGCCATTCTGAGCACCTCTTCCTTCTGCCTATAGTCCAAGAAACGTGCGATAACTGCACGTGGTCTTTGGGCCTGTTCCTTCTTCGGGCCTAATCTGTGCACTCGCTCCAACTTTATGGCCCCGGATCCCTTGTCGCCCATCAGCTTGACAATCCAGGCTTGTAAGTAGTCATATAGGGTGCCGTCCATTACAGCCTCCGGGATCCCAACGAATCTCAAATTTTTCCACCGGCCCCGATTCTCCAGATCATCGAGCTTTTCGCCGTACTGCTTGACCAACTTTTCTTGCTTGTCCACTTGATTTTTAAGTGAGTTCTGGGTGTCCTCTAAATCAGACACACGTGTCTCCACCTGCTCCACTCGTCCCGCAAAATCGGCTACACGCTGGTCGACCGTGTGCAGTTGCTCTGACAGATCTTGGAAGCGTGTGGCCAAGGCTTGTACCACCGCTGCAGAGACCTCTGCCACTAGTCCCTGGGTGCCACCGGGGCTGGGGCTGCAAGGCGCGCTCTCCGCCATTTTGGCCTCTGGAATTCGGGGCTTCTCCTTCCTCGTCGGTTTCGTCGCCATGGAGCCACTTGTCTCGCCGCTGGTAGCCCACTGCACGCCCACTATGAATTTTAGCGTAGCTCTTAAGTAGTGGCAGGAGATTCCACCTAAAGTGGGAGAATATTGCAGGTTTTTGGGGGGTAGATTACCCGGAGCTGATCAGTGTCCGTCCGATCAGCTCATTTGCCAAACCGGAAGTCAGGATCACCTTTAAGATCCTAACCATGACATTCAAGGCAATCAAAGGAAGCACGGCAACCACCCTCTCAGACCTTATTCACCCTACCCCCCTCAACAGATCAAGGAGATCAACAACCTCCAACACCATAATTCTCCCAAAAGCCATCACCAAATGTAACAAGACCATGAGAAAACGTTCCTTTGCACTGCACGCACCCTCCAGCTGGAACTCTCTCCCATCAGACGTCCGTGCCTTAAACAGCCTTCCCCAGTTCAGAAAGGCACTCAAACAATATCTTTTCTTGCAACACTTCTCTAACTCTGACAGCATCACCTAGCCATCCCCACCCGACAAAAGCAGCTCTCACAGATCAACGTCTCTATCACAACATCTTGCATGATTAACATGTCATCCCTGACTACATGCCCTAGATACACTAGATTATCGACACAAACATTTACATACATTTAGCCACCCTTGCCCAATGTAAATATCCCACACCTCATTTACATCCCCCTTACTATTTTGTATATAGTATATATAGTTTACCTGTTCACCATGTTAATTTCCCTGTTCATTGTAAGTTCAATGTTAGGCTGTTCTACATTGTTCAAATTTTGTTGTTTGTAAACCGCACTGATGATAAATAGTGCGGTATAGAAAAATCATTAAATAAAATAAATAAATAAATTCTGATGTGATTTGAGATCAGAATCCTCCTGGAAAGAGAATGGTGCCTTTGGCTCCAACGTCTCGAGGTGCCATTGCAGAGATCTCATGAGGTCTGAGTAACCATGTGAACCATGGCAGCCATCTGACCAAGGAGTTGCAGTATGGTTCGAGCTGTAAACCTCCGCCAGGGATCACGCCAATAGGAGGATAGTCTGTTATTTATTTATTTAACAATGTTTTATACTGTTTTTCTACTAGTCAAGACGGTTTATAGGGAACATGGTGCAATACAGTGAACCTTAGGTGCAACAGTGGTTACATAAAACTGTAGGGGAACAAGAACTTGGATAGTAATTAACATTATCTTGAACATGGTTATCAGGGTATAACTCTGTATACAATGGGGGAAGGGATTATATAAGGTTGTGTGGGCATTGTGTTTTGGTGGGTTCGGTGCATCTGGGTCATGGTAGATTGCATTGGTGATGAGGGGAGAGTTCAGCAGGGGTAGCTTGGAACATGTTCTTTGGCTGAAGGTTTCCTGGAGCTGATGTAGGAGGGTCTGTGTTGGTTTGAGAAAGTCCTTGTTGAATTGAGTTCTATGGGGGGGGGGGGGGTCTTCACCAAAATGCTCTTGAAACAGGTATGTTAATTTTTTTCGGAAGTCTTCAGTTGACTCAATGTTCCTTAGAGTGGGAGGTATTGAGTTCCAGAGAGTGGATTCGTTCAGACAGAATGTGCTTTGTTTTTTCTTGCTGAACTGAGGTGGAATTTCGAGGAGATTTTGTGTATTGTGTCTTCTTGATCTATTATTCTTGGGTTTGTTTAGCATGGTATGCAGGTGTTTGGAGGATTGGTTGTTTAGTGCCTTTTCTATGTTCATTATAGTTTTGTATCTGATTCTTGAGGTGACTGGGAGCCAGTGGAGCTGTTTCAGGTTGGGTGTGATATGCGTCTGTTGTGACATTCTTTGAATGATCCTTGCTGCCGTATTTTGTGCTAATTGTAGTGGGTGGATTGTATGTTTAGGTAGTCCTTGGTAGATCGAGTTGCAGTAGTCGAGCAGGGTGGTGATGATTGCTTGACAGACGAAGCGGAAGTCTTGTGGATTCAAGAGGAGGTGTAGGTTTTTTTTAGGGTTCTGAGCTTGTAGTAGACAGACTTGGTGGTGCTTTTGACTTGGGCTTGGAGGTTTAAGTTTTGATCGAGCATCATTCCCAGGTATTTGATTTCTGATTTAACTTGGATGTCTACATTATCCAGTTTGATTGAAAGGGGGAGCTTGAAGTTGGGGTCTCCTGTGATGTGTAGGATCCCTGTTTTGGTGTAGTTGAAAGTTAGATTGTGGAGGTGGAGCCAGTTTGCTATCTCAGAGAAGCAGTTGGTGATTTTGGAATAGTCCTGTGCAGCTGTGGAGAATGGAGTGTAGATCATGATGTCATCGATCTAGAGTCTGTTGTCTGTCTTGTAGTAGAAATGTAATGATGGAGACAATATCTAGTTCGGCACCAACATAGCACAGACACTATGTTGGGGTCAGATGAGATTTTGCTTTGTTGATCGTGAATTCTAGGGTTCTTAACAGAGTGATAGTACTGTTCAAAGTGGAGAGTACTGCAGTCAGGCTGGTTCACGAGACCAGCCAGTTGTCTAGGAATGGATAAACAAAGTGCCAGCTTTGCAGAGGTGTGCTGTCACCACAGTGAGACATTTGAGGGCTCATTTCGTTCTGGATGTAGATCCCCTCTGTACCGGACTTACAGAGGAGATTGCGATTCTGATCCCACAGGGCACGTGTAGCCCCGCAGGATCAGAATCATGAACAGTCCTGTACGTGCAGGCCGGGACTGTGATTCAGTCCAAACTGCATGTAGAGGACCTTCCTGGCTAACTCAGTCAAGGCTCTTCAATGGAGCTGCGGCGCCAAGGCTCCATTGAAGAGCTGTGATGCAGTCCGCTGGAAACAAAAACATATTCCCTGCAGCCCAACCCCCTGATCTGACCTCCTAAGGCCAGGGTCGGGCTGCGGGGAATGTTCTCTGCTCTCCCCTGCCCCATCCGAGCCCCAGCATTGAAAATATAACACATCTAGGGAAGTTATTCCACCTTGGAGGTGGAATAACTTCCCTGCACATGTTGACGGCCCTGGACATATAGGGCTGACATTAGAATCGGCCCTGTACATCCAGAGCTGGCGACTGCCCACTGCCCACCCATACTCCACCCCTGAGTCGCCCCTTCACCACCCCGTCTAACTTCCCCACATAACTGGGAGGGAAGTTAGACGTGGCAGGGGAAGGCACACTGTTTGTGGCACAAAATCAGGCCCTTGGTAAATACTCTGGGTGCTGAGGATAGCCCAGAGGAGAGGACTTGATACTAGTAATGATGCCCCTGGAAAACAAACTGTTGGAATCTCCATTGATTGGGGTGGATGGGGACAAGGATGCTAACCAGTCTCAATGACCGAGTAGGGGAAGGATAGCTGCCAGAGAATTCATCTCAAATGTCTGCCTCTTGATGTAGTTTGAGAGCCCATAGTTTCAGGACGGGCCACATGCCATCAGTCTTCTTGGGAATGAGGAAAAAATTGGAATAAAATCCTGTTCCCCCCTATGAGACAGAAACAGGTTCCATTGTTCTAGCATCCAGCAGGGACTGGAGCTTCACTTGAAGAGGTGGGATATGATGAGGCGGAATGATGTTTTTGATATGAGGTGGTGTCGGTGGTGGGAGGTTAGCAAATTCTAGATGATAACCCTTGTCTACTATCCTGAGAACTCATTGGTCCATGCTTATAGTCTCTCAAGGCTCCCTGAAGAACTTCATTCTGCCCCCAATTGTCAGGTAATCAAAACAATGGGCTGGTTTTGGGTGCCGGCACTGTAGCAGCTACCTTCTGTTCCATTTTCAAGGTTGATGGTCTGAAGAGGGGTCTGAGCAGGCTGACAGAGTGGGGAAGGTCTTGCATATGGCTGATAATGTCACCTGGGACAGAAATGCTGGAAGAACTGTGGAGGATATGGTCTCCATAAATACTGTAGTTTAGTCTTGCGGCATTGCAAGGACTGCTCCTTAGTCAGAAGTCTTGCACTGTGGAAGAGTTATCTTTAATCTGAGTAATTGTATCTTGGGATGTCTCTGAATATGGTGTCCCCCCCACAGGGAGTGTCAGCGAGGGAGTTGTGGAGACTTCATGGATCCCAAATGCCCATAACCATGCAGTTCTCTGGGACCCTATGGCTATAGCCACTTACCATGAGGTTGTATCATAGGCATTGTAGATGACCTTTAGCAAGTGATAAGCATGTTCCTGGACCATCATATAGATGTGCTCCAGTATGTCTGGAGTGGTGCCCAGTTCCATGACTTGCTCCATCAGCGAATAGTGGTAATGTGACATCTGCAGCTGATATGCAAGTATCCTGAGGGTCAGCATGGAACTCTGGTAGACCTTTTGACTGACTATATCAAGGATTTTATGATCTCAGTCCAATGGGGCGTGACCAGTGGGCTTAACCATTTTTTGATCTTTTCAAAATGGCCTTGCTGATTGGTGCAGTAGCTGAAGCTGAACGTGTCCTGTGTCCCCAGTGAGTTTGTATTTGGCTTTCAAGTGACAAGAGGTGGTTTTCACTGATCACCACATCTGCCAGTCTAAGTTGCAGGTTTTGAAGAACTTCATGCAACAGATGGGCCATAACTTCCCTCGGTGTGCTCCTGGAGTGGAGAATGAACTGCAAATTCTTCTTAGAGATTGGAGCCTCCACAGACCCCAATACCAATGCTCTGGATAACTTTAAAAGGAACTTGGAGTATGAAGGGTCTTCCAATGCTTTCTGAGGTGGAAGCTGCTGTGAGGGTTGTCTAGAGGGAGTTGGAAATTGTTTTGGTCTCATTCTCTCCAAGTCATAGACACATGAGAATTTGCTGATAGTCCTGGAGTCATCCAGAGGGCTGAGGAACAGATTGGATAACCAAGGAATTTGTCCCATAGACACCGTAGTTGGTTCCACAAGGAAACACACCTCATTATGATGGCCCGGAGATTTTGGAGTCCTACTTGTTGGGATAGCCCAGGAGTAGGTGCACTTGTTGATGTTCCCACTGCATTCTGAAGCATAGCAGTGGTTTCTAATAGGAACGTCTGCATGATGAGGAGCAGAAAGATGTGCTGAGGGGGCTCAGGGTTTATAGCAGCAACTAGGGAGGGCTCAGGGAGAGTGCTGGCATAGTGCAATGAGGTTCAAGATTTCCCTTGAGTGGGGCAGGAGGCAGAGTCATGGATGGAGTTTGTTTGTTGGGCTGCCAAACAGTGCAGCTCACTAGTGTTTCCATCTGCGCAATGGCTTTGTGCCATGATTTGTCCTCAGCTTGTTGAAGAAGCAGAGCTATGCGTTTGATCTTGTCACACTTTTTGCCATGCTGTGGTTCTTCTACCAGCAATACTGTTGCATTCTGGGAGGTCAGGGTAGAGGTGCAGACCAGGATTACATGGCCGTGAGCTCACATGTCTCTCTCTGGTTGGTCAGGCAGCTTATGATTGTGATTACTCTCACCCTTTAATGCGTGGTCTCAGCCTGAGGGGAAGAGATGGAGTCTGAAGACAGACCTGGTCTTGCTAAATGAGATTGTGAGAGGATCGTGGTTTAGTAGAGGAATCAGATGATATGGTCAGAAAAAAAAGAAAAGGATCTTCCTCTGAAATTTGCACTTGTCATGACTCTCATTGTCTTTCTCTATTTGTTTTGTTTTATTTTGTCAGTGTGAGGCGAGCTGAGCTTCA
This sequence comes from Ichthyophis bannanicus, assembly GCA_033557465.1. Lineage (NCBI taxonomy): Eukaryota > Metazoa > Chordata > Amphibia > Gymnophiona > Ichthyophiidae > Ichthyophis > Ichthyophis bannanicus. Next base: position 66,984,609 of record CM066049.1, read on the forward strand.
TGTTGTCAGTCTGGTGGAGAAAGTTGACTGAGTAGTGAGGGGACATGTCAGTGAGCATGGGAACTCCTGCGCGTGCTCAAAGACTTCACGTTCTCAGAGCTAGAGAAGAGCGCCGCACGCTCGGGCTGCCCGGAGGATGTCACCATAAATGTGTCTGCCTCTGCCCTGCTTGTCAACAGAGAACTGCATTTCTCTTGAAGGTGAAAAACATGGATTGATGTTTATTGGCCTAATAAGCTTCATGGTTTTCACTTTTGGGAGGAAAAATAAGCTAGCACCTGAACGGAATAGAGGAATATGCAGATATCAACAGCAGCTCCCATTTGCAAACAGTCTGATGTGAAGTAGAACCATGGCAGAGAATACAACATTCACGAGCCCGGCAAACTGCAAGGTGCCACACAGATGTGTTGAATTAATTAGTCCAAGTAATGACAATTTGCTTCTGCTGGCGCATCTGACACAGATCCACCTTTTCCCCAACTCCCCAAAGAAAAAAAAATCACCTTATTCATCAGCTATTCTCAACTAATTTTATTTTTAACCCATCCTCAAAGATCTGGCTTATGCAAATATAGAAACCAGCAGGATGTTTCGCACAGGCCACTGGCTCCCTTCAACATTAACACCTATCAACAGATGAAGCAGCGCCAATGACTAGCTCCTGCCCTCGATGGCTATCATTCCTAACAGTGGAAGGTATCAACATTTCAAAACAGTTTAATTATTCTGAGAATGCTTAGCTATTAGTGCAGACAAGAGAGCTCTGGGCTATTTTTCAACATTAATTTTCCATTTGAAATGAATTCCTTTGGTTACACTTTTTAAATGTTTCTTTTAATTAGACACAATTACTTCAGAAGAATTGCTTTTATTGCTAAGCCTGAGATCTCAATGATAAAGCTGTTATCTGTAGCTGTCTATGGCTCATTTAGCTGGTACACTAAACTATATTGAACTAGGAAATTATACAGCGAATAAGCTATTAATTCATTTTATGATCCTCTCCAACATTTTGAATGTGATCTTTGGGGTGGGGGAGAGGGGGAGGGAGTTAGTCACAACACATATAATTGTTCAAGTGTCTATCCCAGTGGGTCAGTACCATAAGGTTATGGTCTTTGTGCAGCTAATCAGAGTGCAGCTATGCAAATAATATTGACCTTTGACTTCTTTCACTCAGAGGCCTTAAACTGTGATACTGCTCACCAGGTATATAGCAACCCAGGTTTCAGTAGGCCCGAGCTTCCTGTTTAGGCTAAGACTAAAGGAAGTCCCCGATTATAGAACTGTGTCCTCAACTCCCATCTCCTTGGCAGCGTCCTGTCCCGATTCAAGCAATGGGGACAAGGGGTAGAAGAAAAATTATTTTCAGTTTAGCGACTGGAATATGTCAGTTTTTAGAATTTACATCCATTATGGTTATATTGTGCACAGTATGTGGTGCGCGCATCACCGTTTCCATTTCTCTCTTAATTTGTCTCCTTGGAAGTGATACTATTGCTGTGATAGGATGGATTGGGAGGGGGGTGGTTAGGGTAATGGACTTCTCTTCCCTCCTCCACGCCTTGTTGCTCAAATCTGGAATTAAGGTGTCCCTTCCTGACTCCCCTTTGGATAATTGTCCCAGTTTAGGGAAAGCACGTGAAGCCTTTCTTGTGGCACTAGCACACCCAGAGGGGTGACGGCGGGCTAGAAAGAGTCTGTTCTGGACTCAGCTAGGGTTACCCAAATTCCAGGGAAGACACAAGGAGAAATGGGCAAATGAGATCAGTTCAGAGATAAGGTATTTGTGCACCCTCCCTTCTCCTTCTGCCGCTTTGACGCTCGTTCTCAGCCCTCTTTTCCTCGCTCTTCTCCGGTCATCTCCCTGGCTCACCTTCCCATAGTTACAGCCCTGCCACGGACTGGAGAAGCTCTCAGTATCAGATATAAGAATCTGGCAAAAATAAAAATTGAATAAAGCCTATAAGTTGGTAAAGTGGCACAGAGCCCGATGTTTTATGCTGAAGCGGCTAGCTGCCGGTGCTGAACTTTGAACCCAGATATGCTGGAGCCATATTCGGGCACTGACATTGAATATCCGGGTTGTCAGGAAGTGGTGATACTTAGAAGCTGCCTGGTTACCTCCTATGGCAAACGTTAGGCTAGGGTTTCCTGCGTCTGACCTTTGCCTCATGTCACTAACCAGGCAGTGGATATCCTGCTGAGCAGCAGGTCTGCAAATCACGTAAATGCCTTTGAATATCCCCCCCATTGTTTTTAAACGATAATGTGCTCAATGCAGTGGCATAAAGTCTGCCCAAGTGGCCCCTGCGATGCAGAGGAACTCCCAAGGATGAAGGGGACCCACTTGCATCTTCTCCTCTATCTTATTCCTCAAGCAAAAGATGTTCTTTTCCACACTGTGGCTGTGATATGCAAAGCTCTTAGTTGGCCGGCCAACAGGAGGCTATGCAGATAGAGGTGCAATCCGTCATTTTCACCAGCATTATCTGGACAGTGCCACTGAATATCTCCCTGGAACTATCCGGTTAGCGCAGGGGCAGAGTGAGGGCAGCAGCGGTGCCGGCACTTACCCAGTTAACACGATTTTCGGCGGCCCTTGTCCAGACAATGGAGGCCACATGAAAAGCAGGCCTGAGTTGCAATCTGGATAGTAGCTGGCTGAAAATCACTCTAACTGGGTACGTGCCAACACTTACCTGATAGCACCGGTGTTGCCCCCTCCTTGCTGCTCCACCTGGTCCTATCCAGTTACTACTGTCTATATTTCAGTGCTGCAGCTGACCACTGTGGCATTTGACTATCATCCTTTTTGAATACTGGGCCCTGTGGGCCCGATATTCAAAGGCATTTACATGGTTTAAAGAACCTGCAAACGGTCTAAATGCTGCTCCTCATAACTAAAAGTGCGATATCACAGCACTTCCCCCCACCTACAGCAGCACAGGCAGAAGACTCCCTCGCAGAGTTGCAGGAATGTTGTCTCCTCTTCCACCTCTGCGTGTGGTACCTGGATTCTTCAGCTGGCGTGCTTCTCAGTACCTCTGGCACCGCTGATTCACAAGGCAAGGCACGGCACTGCACACCAAGACGTCCCTCAGATGCATCAGGTGGGGGCACGCTCTTCTAGTTTCCCTCCCATGAGGCAGGCTGCCCTGCAGACAACGTCAGGGTGTTACTGGGAAGTCTTTGGGAGGTGGGCCCTGGTCTCCCTGTCACCCTTCTGCTGCTTCTTTGGGGTGGGGTTTTGTCTCCCTGCCACGTCTTCTGCAGTGCTCCACTGTTTCTTTGGGTAGGGCAGCCTCTTTCCATGGCTCTTAGAAGGCCTACACGCTCTGTGTTTCTGATTTGGTCTTCAAACGCTGCTCCCTGGTCTTCAGTGGCCAGACATTTAACAATTACCAGCACAGTAGCTACTGAAATCTCACTGAAAATGAAAGTAGCTTTTGAAACTGCTAGAGGAATGGAAGACGGCTGGAATGTGGGAGCAGGGCAATACTGGCAAACTTTCAGATCACACATTTGGAAGTGCTGTTTTTAGAAACTCAATCAGTGATGGTATTTCTTACCATTTATACCAGAGCCAGGTGCTTGGGGTAAGAGCACTAGGCGGGTGGAAGATGATTCTCACTTTCGTTTCTCCAATTTGGAGAATTCTTGCGAGGCTGTGGGCCCACTCAGCAACGTGAATGTCACAGTTCATTTCTCTCGAGCTCTCCTCTGTGCTGCTGCTTCTGCATTTGGCGAAGGAAAGATTTCTAGCCACCGGGGATCTCAGCAATCTGTTTCTTCATCTGCCCCTCCCTCTTCTTTTTTCTCCCATTCTGCCAGCATCCAGTACTTGCAGCTGTCTTTCTCTCTGCCTCCCTGGTTTGTTTCACTATGTATCCAGCCATTGACAACTAGCATTTTTGTAGGTGGCAATGCTCTGTGTTGACCCAATATAAGAGCTATTTGGAGATATTCTGTAGAATCGTTCCACAGCACAAAGTCTCTTCTTGGTCACATCTGACCTTCATTTTCGTATAAGTTCATATACATCGTCATTGCTGGATGATGTTCCGACCAGGGCCACACTGCTCAAACACGCCAAACTGCCACAGAAATCCACAATCAGTGAAGACAACCACACACAGTGCTGGACTTACTTTTCCATGGCTATGAAATGTCTTGTTTCTGTATCCAGGAAATGCTGTTCTTAAGTTTCTCAGCTTCTCAGACATCAATAACATTTATTTCAAAATCACACTGTTGTCTGCTGATTCCATCTTTTAGTTTAGTTTCTGAAGGTAAGAAGTCTTATGAGGGTGTGGGGCTCCCTAATAACCTTTTGTCTGGTGTCCTGTCCATACCGATGTTTCATGACATGTCATGAGGCCGAGGGTTCCAACAAGCATTAGTTGGGATCCACCTATAAGCATGGATATGTGTGCGCAGTCTGAAAAGTAGGGACCATTAGTTCTGCGTGGAACTTATCTCCATACTCGCAGCAAACAGTATCTTGCCATATTTATTTATTTATTTAACATTTCTTCTATACCGCGCTATTATAATCAGTGCGGTGTACATCGAACAAAACATACTACAATGCATATAAGCAACATTGAGTTTACATAGAACAGGAAAAGAAACATAGGACAACCGGGGTAACTATTCACAGGGAAACTATTTACAGGTTAAATTAGTATTGTCACCAATACTCTAAGCTAATTTGGTATCATCTTCATTTTTGTGTGGGAGGGACAGGTGTAAAAATTAGTGGGTGGGCAAGAGTATAGGCTAACCATTTTCTGGTTGTAATAAGGTGCTATGGTAGCTGTGACATGAGGGAAGTTTACCCGATGTGTGGGTGTCAGGGTTGGTGTCAGGGTAGCATATTGTGAATAGGTGGTGTTTGAAAGCTTTACGGAATAGGATTAAGCTTTTGATGCCATGGATTTCATGAGGAAGGGCATTCCAATTTAGGGGAGCGAATATAGAGAAAGCCCTGTTGGAAGTGTTAAGTGTGAATTACAAATCCTCCTCCCCAAAATATATATGTAGGAGAAGGGACCTTATAGCTCCTTACTCTTTATATCTGTGCCTTCAAAACAAACATCTTTTGAAGACCTTTTGGGATCACCAAGTGATGTGCAATTTTCGAAGGCCCAACAGTCGTAATAATATAAAGCAGATATGGTGAAGGCAAACCAATGCTCACAGAAGAGTTTTTATACAATACCATTTGGAACAATCAGGATCTGTTAATTTATTTGAAATCTTTTTTTTATACTGTCTTTCTACCAGTCAAGATGGTTTACAAAGAACTACTGCATTTGAATAAAACGTTTACAACGGGAGTTGTGAGTTACAGAGAACAATAACACAGACTAATTAAATAGTAAAACTTGGGTGCAATCAACATAACGTATAATCTAGGCTAGAGGGGCTAAAGATGTGAAGTGTGCTGACAAGACTTTTTTCAGGTATATTCGGGAGAGGAGGAAAATCAGAGGTGGAACTGCAGGACTCAAAAGTGCTGGGAACGGATTCATGGAAAGTGATATTGAAAAAGCGACAATGCTAAACGAATACTTCTGCTCTATTTTCATTAGAGAAAATCCTGGAGAAGGACCATCTGTGATTGACAAATATACAAATGGGAATGAAGTAGATACCACACCATTCACAAAAGATGATGTGTTAGAACGGCTTGCAAAACTGAAAGTGGACAAGTCTATGAGAAATAAGATCCCAGATGTTGAAGTCTTAATGAAAAAGGCTGACTTGGATTTAGTGGTGGTTACGGAGAGATGGTTCACGGAAAACCATGACTGGGATGTAATTATACCAGGCTGCACTTTATTCAGGAAGCAAAAGATAGGAAGAAGAGGAGAAGTGGCACTAAATGTAAAAAAAAAAAAAAGCTACAGAATTACAGGGCTTACAAGGGAAGGAGGAGGCGCTGTGGGTTAAATAAACTAGAAAGAGGGAATGGAGAATCCATTTGCATTGGTGTGATATACAGATCTTCTTCACAGGCAGAAGAAATGGACAGAGATTTAAATGAAGACATTTGCAGTATTGGCATGAAAGGAGAAGTGCTACTGATAGGTGATTTCAATATCATGGATGTTGATTAGCGCATTCCTGCTGCAGTGTAATCTAGAAGGAAGGAGCTCCTGGATTCTGTACAGGGAGAATTTTTCCAGCAACTGGTAACAGACCCCACACATGAAAGGGCCATGCTGGATGGGTGCTTACCAATGGGCAAAGTGTTTCTGATGTTATCCAGTGATCACCAGAACTAGGGCGGATAAAGTCCATTCAAAAGCAAGGGCCTTATACTTTATGAAAACCAACTTTGCCAAGATGGGACAATACCTCAAGGAGTCGTTAGTGGGATGGGAACAGCCAGGGGATGTAGAAAAGCAATGGACAAAATTGAAAGGGGATATTTTAAGTGCAGCAATCCTTTTTGTTAGTATAGTAAATAAATATTAAAGGAAAGGAGGCCACTATGTTTCTCAAAATAAGTAGCTGAAAAGGTGAAGAAAAAGAGGGCAGTTTTCATAAAATACAAGAGATCACAGAATGAGGAAGAAAAGTATCAATATTTTGAAAAACATAGAGGAGCTAGGAAAGTAGTTAGGAAAGCAAAGATAAGAAAAAATAGACAATGCAGTAAAATGGGGGGACAAAATATGTTTTCAGATATGTTAGTGAGAGGAGGAAGTGCAAAAGTGGTATTCTCAGACTGAAGGGTGAAGGGGAGGAATATCTAGAAGCTGATGAGGATAAAGTGGAATTAAAAAATTTGTTGTTCTGTGTTCACAAATGAAGGGCCAGGAGTAGGACCTCAGAAAACACCCACAAATAGGAAGAGAAGTGAAGGGGCTCTTGAATGATTTTCAAAAGATTGTGTTCGTGAGGAACTAGCTAAACTAAGAGTAGACAAAGCGATAGGGCTGAATGGAATACATCAGGGAGCACTGAAGGAAGTTGGGGAAGTTCTAGCAGTTCCACTGTCTGACCTTTAAATGCTTCCTTAGAGTTGGGCGTGATCACAGAGGACTGGAGAAAGGCACAAGTGGTCCCTTTACAAAAAAGCGGAAGTAAGGATGAAGTTGAGAACTACAGGCCGGTTAGTCTGACCTCTATGGTGAGTAAATTAATGGAAGCGCTGCTAAAAGAGAGGATAGTGACGTTTTTGGAGTCCAATGGATTGCAGGATCTGAGGCAGCATGGTTTTACTAGAGGCAGGTCTTGTCGGACAAATCTAATAAATTTCTTTGACTGGGCAACCAGATAGTTGGACTGAGGGAGAGCCCTAGATGTGGTGTACTTAGATTTCAGTAAAGGTTTTGACACCGTTCGACACACTCGACTTATAACTAAATTGAGCACCCTAGGAAAGGATCCTAAAGTGATTAACTGGGTTAGAAATTGGTTAAGTGGGAGGCAACAGAGGGTACAGGTAAATGGAGCTTACTCTGAGGAGAAGGAGGTAACCAGTGGTGTGCCATAGGGAACTGTCCTTGATCCAATTCTTTTTAATAATTTTGGTAAGTGATATTGCAGAAGGGTTGTCAGGTAAGGTTTGCCTCTTTGCAGATGATGCCAATATCTGCAGGAAGAAGTAGATAAAATGAGGAAGGATTTAGCTAAGCTTGAAGAATGGTTGAAAATTTGACAGCTGAGATTTAACACTAAAAAATGCAGGGTCATACATTTGGGCAGCAAAAATCCAAGGGAACAGTACAGTTAGGGGGTGAAGTACTTCTGTCCACAAAAGAAGAGCAGGACCTAGTCATGATTGTTTCTGATTATCTTAAGGTGGCTAAACAGGTAGAAAAGGTTACAGCAAAAGGTGGGTGCATAGGGAGAGGAATGGCCAGCAGGGAGAAGGAGGTGATAGTGCTTCTATTTAAGTTTTTGGTGAGACCTCATTTGGAGAATTATGTGCAGTTCTGGAGACCACCATTCAAAAGGATATAAACAGGATGGAATCAGTACAGAGGGTGGCTACCAGTATGGTTAGTGGGCTTCATCATAAGGCATATGGGGACAGACTTAAAGATTTCAATATGTATACTTTGAAGGAAAGGCGGGAGAGATGAGATATGATAGAGACCTCCATGGCATAAATACCTCCATGGCATAAATTGACAGGAGGAGAGCCTCTTCAATTGAAAGAAAGCTTAGCAGTGAGAGGGCATATAGGATGAAGGTAAATTGGGATAGACTCATAAGAACATAAGATATGCCATACTGGGTCAGACCAAGGCCCATCAAGTCCAGTATCCTCTTTCCAACAGTGGCCAATCTAGGTAATAATTACCTAGCAGTTTCCAAAAAAGACACAGGTTCCACAATGCTTGAATTAGGTCAAGCAGTGATATCCTTGGTCCCTTTTAATAATGGTTTATGGACCTTTCCTCTAGGAACTTGTCCAAACCTTTTTTAAACACAGCTCGCTCGATCTGTCCTCAGCGTTTGATCTGATCGATCACCGGACCTTGCTTTCTCGTCTCTACGATGCGGGACTGCGGGGTACGGTGTTACAATGGTTTCGTTCTTTCTTGTCTGCCTGTACTTTCTCCGTTCACGTTTGAAGAAAACCCGTGATCTGGCCACAATACCACGGCTCTTTCGGTCTCTGGTCCCTCAAGCAGTGAGAAATAAGCAGAGGGTAACACAGAACACAATCACACACAAAGTGCTACTTTCCTTGAGCTCAGAGGGAAAACAACAGAAGGTCCATGGACACAGCACAGTTCCACCTCTGTTGGAATTCAAAGAATTCCTCCCTTGAAGCCCCTTTTATTAAAGAAAAAGGGGAAGTAACACAGTCATTAATCATAACACAAGGTGTCACTAGAATTCTTTTTACAGAGTAAGAGCTGATTACAATGTATTAGATGAAATTTACTTGATTATGACAGAATTATTTATAATTACAGAGTTGCAGAAAGTACGCTGTGACAGCAGGGACCTATAGTTGACTGTACAATGAACTATGGTTGCGCAGTTCATAGCCTGTGTTTACTCTTTATGCTTGTGTTAACAATGTTCTCAAACTATTTTAAAAACAGTTACATAGAACTCATGATCATGATATCCTATTCTATTTAAGAGGAAGTAGGTGAAAGGACAAACTTCTGAGCACATTTTAGAGGTCTGCATCAAGAAATTCATCCATCTTTAATTACATATTGGGGATTCTGGTATCCCCTTTATCTGTCCATTTCTACAACGTTAATAAGCAGTCTTCTTCCCCTTTTCCTCTCTCATGTGGGGTTCCCCAGGGGTCAGTTCTTTCTCCTTTGCTTTTTAACATTTTTCTGGCTCCTCTACCTCTTTTAATTCAACAGTATCCAGTTTCCACCTACATTTATGCAGACAATATTATTCTTCTCTTTCATACCTCCCCCATCAATGTGGATATCTCAGTTCTAAATGCTTGCCTCGCCCATATCGCTTCTTGGCTTGCCGTAAATTATCTTAATTTGAACCCATCCAAATCCACTGCTATGTGGGTCTCATTGAGTACCTCTTGCACAGACATCGCCCCTCAAATTGATTCATCTCACATTTCTCTTACATCTTCTTTTCGCTATTTGGGTGTGACCCTCAATTCTTCTCTTTCCTTTCATGACCATATTTCCATTCTCATTTGTAGGTCTTTCTATGCTTTGTGACAAATTAGAGCGGTCCAGTCCCTGCTGCCTCCCTCCTCTCTCACCACTCTACTACTGTCTCTGGTTATGAGCCGCCTTGTCTACTGTAATGTGGTTTTGGCTAAGTTACCCGCTTATCAACTTCAACGCCTAAAGTTATTGCAAAATACAGCAGCTCGGCTCATTTCATCTGCCAGTCATTTTGATCATATCACTCCTATCCTTTACCGCCTTCACTGGCTACCCCTTTGCTACAGATTTAACTAGAAGTTCTTAATTTTGATTCACAAGGCTCTTCACATATCTATACCACTTTATTTGGCTAACCTTATCTCACTTCCCACTTGGAACCCTCCTATTCACAATTTAAAAATTTACTGAAGACCCATTTATTCCAACAGGCTTTCAACCTCCCCTGTGATGCCTCTACCTAATTGCTTGTTTCTTCTTTGGCCTGTCACTGTTAATCTCTACTGCTTCCCTATGTTTTATTGGCGTTCTTTTCCTTTCTGTAAGCGTTGACATGTTTTATTGTAAACCACCCTAATGTTTCAACGTGGGAGGTATATCAAGTGTAAAATAAAGATAAAGAAAGATAAAGATAAAGCTACACTAACAGCTTTTACTACATCCTCCAGTAACAAATTCCAGAGTTTGATTACATGTTGAGTGAAAAAAATATTTTCTCTTATTAGTCTTAAATAGTTTACCCTGTAGCTTCATTGCATGTCCCCTAGTCTTTCTATATTCTGATGATGTAAACAATCGATCTATGTTTACCTGTTCCACTCCATTCATTAATTTATAGACCTCTATCATATCTCCCCTCAGCCGTCTCTTTTCCAGGTTGAAGAGCCCTAACCTTTTTAGCCTCTCTTCAGGAGTAATATGCTGAAATATTTCTTTATGGAAAGAATGGTAGATGAATGGAAAAGTCTCCCAATGAGGGTAGTAGAGATGAGTACGGTATTGGAATTCAAGAAAGCATGGGACCAACACATGGGCGAGCTCCTTGGGGTGACGGTTGGGGTGTTTTGCGTCCTTGGGCTTCTCTCAGCCCCCCCTTGTATTGGTCCCGCTTTCTTCGTACTATTTTTTCCACTCTACTACTCCTTTGCTTAGCCCTCCCCCTACCTGAATCTGGTCTCACGCCTTTTGCAGTCGCTCGTCCTGCTCTTCTGCATATGGCCACTATTCCTGTTTTCTGGGGCCACCGCCCACCTGTTCTAGCTGCCCCCCCTCCAGGCCCATTAGCTCGCAACCGGCTTAATCTTCTTCCCTGCCGGTCCTGCCCAGTCTCCTTGTCCTCTCTCTCCTCCCCATCTCTGTCCCCTCCATCTGTCTCCCTTGTTACACTTTCGCTGGCCCTTCTGAATTGTCGCTCCCTCCGTTCGAAAACTCACCTGATCCATGATCTTCTGGTTCAGCATTCACTAGACGCCCTCTTTCTCATGGAGACATGGCTCCGGGAGGGAGAGGACGCCCTCCTCCACTAGTGTCTACCCCCGGGCTACTCAGCTTTCCATACCCCCCGTCTTTGTTGCTCTGGTGGTGGCGTAGCATTAATTTTTAGATCCATCCTCTCCCTGTCGCTCGTCTCGCCTCCCCCAGCCTACCCCGAATCCCGTTTAGTCTGTTCCGATTCTCCCATCCCAATATTTTTTCTCCTTATCTATGCCCCCCTTCTTTGCGTCCTGATCCATGGGATTCTCTCTTGCTTTCCTTATCGGATTCTGTCCTTTTGTCCCCTCACCTGGTCATCCTTGGTGATTTCAACGCCCACCTGGTTGCTCCATCACGGTCGCGCGACAAGACCCTTTCATCTCTTTTTTCTGACTTGTCCCTTGTACAGCATGTTTCATGCCTGACCCATGTCTCTGGCCAGACCCTGGACCTTGTCCTCACTCTCGGCCCCTCCCCATACCTTCCCTCTGGCATCCACCCCCACTCCGTCCCCTGGTCTGATCACGTTTGCCTTCTTTTCTCTCTCTCTATCCCGTCCTCTGGGATAGGAGGCCCCCGTCCCTCTGTCCCTTCAGCTCCCTCTCTCAAGCATCATATCACCCCACATACATTACACTCCTTTCCCCCGGCCAGTTCCCTCTTCCCCCCTGAGTTCTCCTCTTTTTCGGTCGACCAGCAAGTGAACTCCTGGTCCTCCACTCTTTCCACTGCCCTCGATGCCTTAGCCCCTCTTCGTCCAGTGTCCTTCCGCTCCTTCTCTCATCACCCTTGGTATCACCCAGGGCTTTATCTTCGCCGCACAGAACGTCTCTGGCGGAAGCATCGGTCAGCAGCTTCCTACTCAGCTTTCCGCCACACACACCTTGTCTATCGCTCTATGATTACTTCAGCTAAACAGTCATACTATTCCCATCTTATAGCTACCTCCTCTAATGCTCCCAGACGTCTGTTTCACATTCTTAAGTCTCTCTCTTCCACCTCTACCTCCTCCTGTCCCCCTAATCCTCCTCAATCTTCCCCCAGTTCTGCTGCCCTTGCCTCCTTTTTCTCTAATAAAGTCCTGTCCCTCCGTTCTTCCTTCCCTACCTGCCCATCTCCCATCTCCCCTCTCCCCCCTTCCTGACTCTCCTGTCTCTCCGGTTTCCCTCTCCCTGCCCCTTTCTCACGCCTTCCCCCATACCTGGCGCTCCTTTGCACCCATTACTTCATCCGAGCTCACCAGAGCGCTCTCCTCCGCTCATCAGACCACCTGCCCTCTCGATCCCATACCTTCATTCTGGCTTCTTAACGATGATCTCAAATTGGTTCCTTATATTCTCTCCATCGTCAACTTGAGTCTCACTTCTGGTCATTTCCCGTCCAGCTGGAAACACGCCATCGTCCGCCCTCTCTTGAAGAAACCCACCCTCGATTCTGCTTCCCCTGCCAATTGGCGTCCGGTCACTAACCTTCCGTTTCTTTCCAAAATTCTTGAAAAGCTTGTCTTTGCACAACTCACAACCCATCTGGACTCCACCTTTGCACTTCACCCTCGTCAGTCAGGTTTCCGCCTGGGTCACAGCACAGAGACCATCCTGGTGGCTCTGCTCTCTGAACTTCACCGTGCTCACGATCAAGGTGATTTTTCTCTTGTGGTATCTCTAGATCTATCCTCGGCCTTCAATATGGTTGACCACCGTGCCCTTCTCACCCGCCTGTCTGACTTCGGTGTTCACGGCACTGTTCTGCACTGGTTCCGCTCCTTCTTGTCTTCTCGCACTTTCTCTATTCATTCCTGGTTCTTCTGCTTCCTCTCCATTCCCCTTGATCTGCGGTTTTTTATTTGTTTTTCCTCATTTTTATTTCAATGCCATTTTGTTAATGAAGAGGGGCTGTGGCTGCTGCCCAAACAAAAAAAAGCTGAAAGGTTTCTAGAGGTTTCCAGGCAAATTAAAAACTCCAATTTTTGGGGGGAGGGAAGGCCCAGTTGTCATGGGCTGGCCTCAAACTGGTGCCTTCCTGGGGGTCTGGCTGTAATTAACCTGTTCGTCATTGTGACTTATATTTCTAGTAATATTAGTTCCTGTTTTCTGATTAGCTCAAGTTTCCTTGTCTGATCTTGCTCTAGACTTAATCCTAGCTAAAAACTCACCTTTTGGAGGCTGCTTTTGGATCTTGATCCTTTTAGCCTACTGCTCTCCAACTATGTGTTTCCTTACCCTTCTCCTAGATATATCTTAGTCCTCAGCCGTTCTGTTGTCTATCTTGACTAGATTGTAAGCTCTGATGAGCTGGGACCATCTCTTACATGTTCTTGTACAGTGCTGTGTACCCCTTTTAGTAGTACGCGTGCTTCTGTGTGTGTGCCATGGGAAGTGCATACATATGCGCTTCATATGATTGGGAATGTCATGGAGAGCACTGCTGGCTTTATGCATATGTGTGTATATGTCCATTTTGGGGAGTGTCAGGGGCTATGTGCATGTGTGCATGTGCGAGTCTCTTTCATGACCCACCTTCCAGGCTTCCTCCAGTGTCTCTCTCTCATAATCTGCTCGCCACCCTTCCCCTAATCTCTCTCTCTATCTCATGATCCCCTCACAGGCTTTGCCCAATTTTTTTTCTCTCTCTCTCATAACCTCCAAGGCATCATCCAGTTTCTCTCTCTCTCTCTCTCTCATACCCCATCCGGCAATAGAAAGGGGTGGGACTGAGTAAAGGAATTGGATGAGCTATGTGTAGTGAACTATGAGAGGGGAGGGAGTGTGAGGAGGTGATCAGAGGGGAGGGAGTGTGAGAGGTGATCAGAGGGGTAGTGGGTTAGGAATGAGGGGATTAGAGGGAATAGTGTGAGGGGAGTGAGTGAGTGAGAGTTCTGGAGTGGGTGGGGAGAAAGAGATTAAGAGAGGGGACTGGAGGTCCTGTGGGGTATGAGTGAGTCGATTAGGAGAGATGGGCTGTGATTAAGAGCATAGGAGGAACTGAGAGTGAGTAGGGAGATCAAAGGGGCCATGGAGTGTGAGTGAGACAAGGGATCGCTGTCAGGAGGAGGGGCATGAGTTGAAAGTTTCTCCCTCTCCTTATCCCCTTTCTCTCTGTGTCCTGATTTTCATTATCCTGTCTTTCCTCTGCACCCCCTCCCCTCCCCTCTCCTCCCCTTCCCTCCCCTCCCCTGCCCTGCCTAAGATCATGCCTCAATTTCCTTCTTTCAAGATCCCCTCTCTCTCTTACATACCCCAGATCTCTTCCCTTTCCCCTTTCCCCTATTCTCTATCCCCCTCCTCCCTTCGCAGTATCGATCTTTATCAATATTGATCACTTTTTCACCAAAAAACAAATTAACCAGATCAAGAAAAAGCTTTTTAAAATCACAGCTATTATATTTTAGGGAAAATGTCAGAAGGCTGGGATAGCATTAAATGCATCGCTTAGGGAATATACAATGGTAAATTTCTATAAAAAGATTCTGTGTTGAGCCAGTAGTACCCACCACCTTTCACTCTTATCTGCAATGGGGAAAAAAAGTTTCAAAAGGTTCCAGTGATTGATTTTACTGCTGCTATTTCAAAGCATTCTGAGATCAATTGTATTTTGTTTTCTGGAGGGCGAACATGTAAACGGTACTCAGGGGTGATATCTGCTGTCAGTTTCAGAATTCTATATGACCTGATTGCATAGATGGTGCAATGGACCATTGGGAAAGCATTCATCAGCAAGAGTGACCAAGCCTTGGCAGCACTGAACAGTATGACCAAGACCTTGGAATAACTGGAAACACTCCCAAAAGTGATCTGATGGGTGCAGCTAATGATAAACTCTGCTGAGTTATGGGTTCAGATTCACTGCTCCAATGTCCTCTTAGAAGTGACCATATTCCCCCTGAGGCATACCAGCAAAACGTCCCACTGTGGGATACTACCACCAGGGCATAGGGGTGTTTGTAGTTTTGTTTTTGGATCATTTTGGATATTTTTGTCCAATTTTTGGACATCTTTTGGTTGATTTCAGAAATGAATACATGTAATATTTAACATGCAAATGTTTGTAACAGGCATGAATCAACTTTATGCGCATTCATTCATATGTTTCATGCACGTGAAGTGGCTTTAGTGCATGTTCTTGAAGCTCAAAATTTGCAAAATCGAAACTGGAAACTGAATGCTGTGGTACCGAAAGCATGCCTGAGCAGATGGAATGGCAAAACAGCGAGCACTGCACCTTTAAAAGCCAGAGCAAGCCAGGTTTCCATGACAGCAGGAAGCTTTCAGAGAGAATGCAGCTCAGTCAGATTCATGACATAAGAGCTGGAAGCAGCCCTAACGAGGTGCACCTGGATAGTCAGAAGGGCGTGCCTGAACAAGGAAGCCGTTTTAAACCAGCTTCAGGGCTAGTCTTTCAGAACAGCACGCAGTACCAGAACAGCCGACAGGATTGTCAGCAGAGAAGGAAACTGGACAGACAAGAAGGCAGGGAAAAGCCTTTACAAGTGTCTAAACCACTTCAACAAGGAAGGCAGCAACTGAGGAAGTCTTGGAACCCAGCTCCAGGCAAGAGGGATTCTGGTGGGTCCAATCCCAGTTACCTTAAAGCTAAGTCAACGCCGTCATGGGAGCTACCTGAAGACAGGGACAAGCATTTTACCTGTGGAAGGGAAGAGAGCTCCAAGCACAGACCAGGCAGTGATAGCAGACAAGGTACGTTGGATTTTCTGCCTAATCAGAGTCTTGTTGAAGACATTGTAAAACAACTAAAAGCCAGTGCTAACAAGTGCCACGATAGCACGGCTGTAAAACCACCTAGCAGAAACACTTGGAATAAATGGTTTAATGCAGATGTAGAAACCATAAAGAGAAGCTTACGTACTAACCAAACTCCTGAGCTAGAGGACGTCACTGCTAGTAGAGGAGGGAATCTTCTAGAGCAGTTGCAAAAGGCTATTCCAGAATGCCAGCCTAGAAGTTCTCCTAGGCAGAGCTGTGAGAATGAAAGCGAGGACATGATCATTGACGCAGCAGATGTTCCTGAGTCCTCTGGTTCTTTTGAGATGGACTGTTCTATGTGTAATAGAGTGGACATAAACTTATGTTAAACAAGCTTTGGTAAGAAGAATTACAAAGTTGTTTGGAAGTTTTGTGCTGCTGTGAAGAAACAGTTTTTCCACTTTTATTTGATGCTTTTCATTTGCTCCTGTTTTTCTGTCTATTCTGGAAAAGAATTATATTGCTTTGCTTACTTGCCTGAGAACCTCTGTGAGGGGAAAAACCCAACAATAATAAATTTATCTGTTCCAAAAGACCCTTGTGCCACAACACATTTTTGTGAGAGTGAAACCAAAAACTACATATCCCAGCAACCCTTGCTGCTGGATAGTATAAAGGACACTCAGAAGCAAAACAGTGGTCACCCCTACTATAAAGCCTTTGGCCAGTAGCAGGGGAGCGTGACAATGCACATCCCTGTGAGGGTTCGAACACAGAGGTTCCCTTCTACCCAGGACATAACCTATGGGCTAAATATCAGAAAAAATTCAAAGATCAACTGCAAATTTGACCCCTAAAAATGCTGATTGAGGTATATAGAAAAAGGCGACACCAAAAATGATAATTCTTATCAACTGGTCTTTATTTGTGATCATATACTGTTGCTATGTTATTATCATGGAGCGGCGGGTACAACTGTAAACACAGGCATAGAGGGGCAGTGAGTACACCTACTCTAACCACCTTACCAGTCAGACTAGATGGACCATACTGGTCTTTATCTGCCATCTATACCATCTTATGTTATTTATACAATGTATCCCAGACATATGCTGAGCTTTATAGAGACCTGTGAAGGTTAATTTTATAACTGGGTACCTAGGCCATCGAGGCACATAGGTGGATATGTTTCATCTAGTTTTTTAAAGGGAACATATGTGCTTAAGTGTCTTTTTTCAGTTACCCCAGGAAAAGGAGGCACACACATTTAATCTTCCTCCAAGAAAAGTATGAATGTGTGTGTGTGCATTTTCTAAAATACATGCATCAGTGCCAATCCTGGGAATATCTACACATATATTGCATAAAAGTAGATGCTATGTTTCCGTCTACTTACTAATATTGCTGCAGTTTCATACTTGAATGCTATTCCATATGTTCAAGTCCCTTATAAACTTACTTTCATAATGGGCAGTCCCTAATGGTTGTTTTTGGTTTTAGGTACTATATACAAGGTGTTACAAAATCTACAGAGAAATTAGGCATTGTCCCCTTCAAAGTAATCCCCCCCCCCAGAGTTAATGCACTTCTGCATTCACTTCTGCCACGTACGGAAGCACTCGGTAAAGTCCTCCTCCTTGAGGTTCCTCAGTTCCCTCATCACAGTGGCCTTGATCTCTTCTACAGAGGCGAAATGAGTTCCTTTGAGCACAGTCTTCAGCCTGGGGAAGAGCCAGAAGTCGCACGGTGTGAGATTTAGGGAATAAGGAGGGTGGTCGAGAGCTGTGATCTGTCTTTTGGCCAAGAACTGCTTCACACTGAGTGCAGTGTGTGCGGGAGTTTTGTCGTGGTGGAGCAGCCAGGACTTGTCTCTCCACAAAGCCTGCCTGCTGCGCCAAACCCAGTCATGGAGGCGATTGAGGACCTGCTGGTAGAAGTGCTGGTTGACTGTCTGACCCTCAAGCACAAACTCATGATGGATCACTCCCTTCTGGTCGAAGAATGCGATCAGAATGACCTTGATCTTTGATTTGGACATGCGTGCCTTCTTGGGTCTGGAAGACAATTGAGTCTTTCACTGCAGGCTCTGTCTCTTGCTTTCAGGGTCGTACTGGAAGACCCAAGTCTAATCTCCTGTGATGACTCGGCCAACGAACTCTGGACCTTCTCCGATCTTCTCTAGAAAGTCTTGACAAACATTGACCCGGTGCTCTTTCTGGTCATCCGTTAAAAGCCTGGGCACCATCTTGGCGCACACCTTCAGCATCCCCAGCTCCTGCACCAAGATGGTCCTCACTGACTCCCTGTTCAGGTTGAGCTCCTCAGCTATCATCCGCACCATCAATCTGTGATCACTCCGCACCAGCTGGTTCACTCTGTCAATGTTCTCAGCTATCTTTGTTGTGGAAGGCCGTCCTGACTTGGGGTCATCCTCCACCTCCTTGCGGGCAGTCTTGACATGCTTGTACCACTCGAAGACTCGCAGCCTTGACATTGCATCTTCTCCATAAGCCTTTTGGAGAAATTGGAGACACTCAGTTGGGACCTTCTCCAATTTAACCAGAAATTTCAAGTTGATTTTTTGCTCCATATTTCTGCCACCTCCAGTTGCGTGACAAAGCGATGGAGTAGTGTGCTACAAAAAAAAACCTGAAAAAGAAAAACAGAGTGAGAGAGATGAAAAATATTATAGCAGAATAGTGGTGAGATGTTGCACAACACAGTGACATAAGTGATTAGCCAATTGGCATTGAGTTATGGGTGTGGCTGCCACAGTCTCATTTCTTTTTTGTCACACTTCTACACTGCCCTTTACTGTGGGTATCAGAGCAGTTTGTAGATGTATTCTAATAGGCACTTTTTATTCCCTTGTCCCTGAAGGGCTCACAATCTAAGTGTACTTGAGGCAATGAAGAGTTAAGCTGCTTGCTAGAGACCCCAGTCCCTCTGGCCTGAGGTGACCTGGCCCAACCAGTGAGCCACTCCTCCCTCCTGTTGGCACTTACAATCTAGACAAGACAGACAGGACACATAGCCAAAAACAAGTGAGAGAATAGTGAGGTGCAATCTGCTTATAAAACAGCCATGGGTTTTATTTATTTATTTATTTGCATTTCTTATATACCGCGCTATTAAAATCAGTGCAGTTTACATTGGAACAAAAACATACAACAATGTAACAATTTACATTGGGTTTACAATGAACAAGGGATACAAACTTGGATAACATGGGGAAAAACTATGTACAGTGTTATGTAAAGAAGAAGATTACAACATCATACGGATGACATGTTTTGGGGATGTGGTAAGGGGAATGGACAGGTAACAGGAGGAGTGTCAGGCTATCGAATTTTCTAGTTGGGGTTGTGTTAAGCGTGGGTTTTGGTGAAGACGTGTATTATTTTGGGATTGGCTGGGGGGGATGAGATTGGAATAGCATTTTAAGAACAGATGTTGTTTAATAGCCTTTCTGAACGAAATGATATTGGTAATGGAACGGATTTCCGGGGGGAGGGCGTTCCATGCTCCTGGTGCAAATAGAGAGAAGGCTCTATTGGCTGTTGTCTTTGAGCATTTCGTGATTGTTTTAGGCACTTCTAGTTTGTTCATACATGACGAACGTCTGTTTCTGTTTGGTGGAATGGGCTGGATGAGCTTGGTAAGCGGGGTGGGGGGCTGATTTCTTGAGGCCTTGAAGGTTAGAACGAGGGCTTTGTATAAGATTCTGGCATTTAGAGGCAGCCAGTGTAGGCTCATTAGTACTGGAGTTATGTGCTCCGATCTAGATGTTCCGGTCAGTATTCGAGCTGCAGAGTTCATGGCTAACTTAAGCGGGTTCAATGTTGCTTGTGGGAGCCCAAGGAGGATAATGTTAGCAAAGTCAAGGTGGGGGGTTACCAGAGCTTGGAAGATTGAGCGGAAATCGGAGGGATCCAGTAATGATCGAAGGTGGCGTAATGACCGTATCTTGTGGTAGATTTAGTAATGTTTTTGATATGCGGTGCCATGTCCAGCTTTTGGTCGAGAATGATGCCCAAGTACCGGATGGTAGGTTTGATTGTGAGGTCGTAGTTATTGACTCGCAAGGATGGCGGTGGTATGAAATTCTGATTGCGGGTGACAAAAAGGACATCGGTCTTGCTGTGATTAATGCGCAGGTTTTGGGAGAGGAGCCATTCAGAGACAGCATTGAAGCATTTTGTGATTGTTGAGAAGTCCGGTTGGTCAAGCTTGAAAGATGAGTACATCAGGATGTCATCTGCATATGCTAAACACTGAATATTGAAAGAGCGGATTAAATCGCAGATGGGTTGCATATATATATTAAACATGAGGGATGAAAGGAATGAACCTTGGGGGACTCCTTGTTTGAGTATGAATGGATCGGATGTAGTGGATCCTACCCTGACTTGTTGTGACCTGTCGCTCAAATATGACCTGCACCATGCTAAAGCCATACCTTGTATCCCTTTGTCTTTGAGGCGGATTAGTAGTGTCTCGTGGTTCACAGAATCAAACGCGGCCGCAATGTCCATAAAAATAAGGATGAATCCTTGGTGTAGATCATCAATTCCCATGACTAGGTTGTTGAATAATGTAGTAAGGATGGTTTCTATCCCATGTGCTTCTCTGAATCCATGTTGTGAATGGTCCAGTGGAGCTTCAGTGTCGATGTGCTGTTGAATTTGTAGTTGAACTACCTTCTCTGTAATTTTTGCTAGCAGTGGGATGCTTGATATGGGTCTGAATGACTCGACTTTAGATGGGTCGAGTTTGGAGTTTTTTAACAGTGGTCGGATTGATGTGAATTTCAGGCTTTGCGGGAAGGAGCCTTTTATAAAGGATTGATTGATGATCCTGCTGATGGTTGGGCTGAGGATATGTCGCAACTCTTTAATCCAACTGGAGGGACAGGGGTCATGAGGTGCTGTGGTAAGGTTGATAGAAGAGATGATTTCTTCGATTTGTTTGGTGGAGACCTCGCAGAATTGTGACAGTTCAGTTGATTGTGTGGTGATGCATGCAGGGATGGAGGGTGTGGGGGAAGAGTTAATGTTGGTTTGGATTATTTTTGACTGAAGGTAGTTTGAGTAGGTTTGTGGATGAGGCATTTGGTCTTGGGGAGGGGTAGGGTCACCTGTAAGTGTTTTCACAATGGAGAATAGGTCACAGGGCCTGTTCAAAGATCTTTTTAGAGTTTCAGAGTGGTGTTGCTTTCTCTTATCCATTGTCATTTGTCTGTGAGCTTGTAGGTGCGCAGAGTATGTGCATAGAGCCTCAGGTGTCCGTGAATGGTGCCAATGTCTTTCAAGTTTACGGAGCTGGATTAGCGAGTCTCGTAAATCTTGTGAGTACCAAGGTGCATGCTCGCGTCTTGATTGTTTCTTGGTGTTAGCTGGTTGGTGTGCAGCCTCCTTGAGCGCATTGTTCCAGTTTGATACTAGATCGTCAGGGTCTGTAGAAGTGTTGGTGAGGAGAGGCAATATTTTCTCAAGGACTTCATTCTTATCAAAAGGTTGATATCCTGCAGTCGTGTTTCTAATGTTACGCTGAGTATTTTTACAAATGTTCCTGGGGTGAATATTGGGTAATTCAAAGAGAAGTAAGTTGTGATCTGACCAAGGGATGGGTGTTATTGAGGTCAACAGGTTCTCGGTGGAGTTGATAGCAGCGTGGGGTGCGAAAATTAAGTCAAGTTTGTTTCCTTTGTTGTGGGTGGGAGCATCAATTAATTGGCTGTAGCCAAGTTGGTTCATTGCATCAAGGAAGGCTGATGAGTGCGAGTCATGTAGGGACGGCAGATTGAAGTCTCCTAATAACCAGTTTAGGGTGCGGGGGTTGGTAGGGTTATCAGCAATGTTGATTATGGAAGGGAGGTCATCTGGCGATGGTGTGGGAGCTCGGTATAAGAGGTTGATGGTAGAGGTGTCATTTGTTATAGAGAGTGTGTCAAGGTGAGTTGTACTTGTGGTACTACTTAGTCTAAATTGAAGTGAAGATTTGGCAATAATGAGGGTACCACCTCCCCTTTGATTGGTTCTGTGACAAGCGAAAAAGGAGTATCCTGGGGGTGTCATCTGGTTAAGGATGACGTTGTCGCATGAAGATAGCCATGTTTCAGTTATCATTAGTAGGTCAAGGTTGTGGTGAGAAATAAGATCGAAGGCTATGGGCCATTTTGATCGTATGGATCGTGCATTTGCAAGTGCGCATCTAAGGCGGGTGTGCTGAGTGCGTTTTTCGGATTTGATGTTGTTAATGGTTTGTAGTGGGATATGTAAAAGGTGTGACTGGCGTGTATAAGGTTTTGTAGTAGTGTGGTGATGGGTTTCAAAACCTCTCCTAGCGTTGTAGTGGAGGATGGGGATATAGTTGGTACGGGGGTTTAGTGTGTGGGTCAAGGTGGGGACCCAGAAGGCCAATAGGGCTAATATGATGGACATGGATGGTACGGTGAGTTGCATGATGTTTGTGTATGGTAGTTTATGTATTTAAGCGAGGTAACAGGTTATGCAGGAACCTTGTGAAACACTAAGTGTCAGTGCTGGATTTTTGTCATAGCTTCTGTAAGGAAGGGACAAGGTGATTAGGATTTTTGTTTGCAGAAGTGGTGGTAAAGGGCAACTTGTAGTAGAGGGAACAATAGCAATAGGCACGAGTAAAACTGAATGCTACAATAACAATTATGCTGAATGCTACAGTGGCAATAGGCAAGGTTACCATGAGTGCTAAAGTAACAATTTGAGATGAAATGCGTGACAAAGAGGTAAATGCTGCAACATATGGTACTGGTGAGAGCTGAGGCAGTAGCAAATTTGTTACCAATTATTTGTTACAATATGCAAGCTTCAAAAAGTGACGGTTGCACGTAAGTGCGGTTTTACACTAAAGTTAACATTCAAAAGGAGTTATCCGGATAGCAGCTACTGCTATATGGACCAGTCCCCTATCTGTGAATCTTCAGTGATTCCAGCCATATAATATCACTGAAAATTCATACAAATTGCCTCTGCACTATCCACCTAGTGCAGAGGTGAGCGAGGGTAGAGCAGGGGCATTTTGCCCTTCTCTACCGATAGTCCCAAGATTCCACCTGTTATCTGTATAGATATGCAGTTTAATTTAGGACAGCAAAAAGGCTGTCCGGATAGTGGTACTGAATATGCGTGGGTCATTTAAATGTTGCAGTTGGTGTTTTAAAAAATGCTGACTTTAGTATTTAAATATTGACCTGGTAAATTCTAAAGTCTTGCCCCAGTTGCCAGGACTCATTGGATTAAAAATATTTCCCCCATGCCAAATTTGCTCCCATTCTGTCAAATTTTCAGAGTTATTTTACCCTCAGACAACATGGACAGATATTCTCAACTCCTTATTGTGTATGATTTCCTCCCAGCAATCCACTGGGTTAGAAAGAATATAAAGGTGTCTTGGTTAGAGGTGCAGCAAGGAACTGTTAAGCCATACTGAATGCTATTCGGCTATATCCATTACTCAGGTACACAATTAGATTGTAAGACCTTTGAAGTAGGGAAATGCCTACTGTACCTGAATGAAACTCACCTTGAGCTACCAATGAAAACGTGTGAGCTAAATACTACTACTAATAATAAAGCTGAGCAGACAAGTTGTTTTGCATCAAGAGCAGGGGTAAATCTGAGTAGAATGATTTATCTGAATATGCAACCCATAGATGAATGTGGTTGAGTATCTGGCAAAGATAGCCAGCCATATTGTCTGGAAACTGCTGACTGAGTATTGATCTCTGGAGAGACTTGGAAAGACAGCAATGGAGGAAGAGTCCCAGCGGTCAGTAAACCAGGTGTGCTACCTTTTTTGCTGCCCTGTGTGAATGATTACTGTGCTGCCCCCCATCTCTCTCCACCATCACTGCTGTCCCACTCTCACTGATTCCAGTGGAGCCCTTCACAAGCCTCTCTTTTGTCCCATGTTGAAAATTCTGAAATGGTAGCCGTGTTAGTCTGGAGTAGCAAAAATGACAGAGGCAGGTGGTACCTTTTACACTAACCAATTTATTGAGGCATGAACTTTCGAGGACAATTTGTTGGCTTTGTCAGATACGTTACATAGGTCTTTAGATCAAGGGATTGATCAGTAGTGAATCTGTTAGACCTGACTGCTGCTTTTGAGACAGTCAATCATGGGATTCTCTTGGAGCAGCTGTCGAGTATTGGAATAAGAAAATTAGGGGTGCCAGTCTTTTCTTGGCCAATAGATCCCAATGAGTGGTTACTCTGTTATGGTGTTCTTCAGGGTTCAACCTTGTCTCTCCCGTTCTTTTTAGTGTATATGTTCAATCTTTGAAACACCAGATGTTCGATCCTGATTTAGATCGATGTACACGTGCACATGACATTCAGATGATCTGTTCTGTAGACCAGAGGAGAGATAGTATATTGAAAAACATACAGATAGATTCCTGCTTAAAGTTTCATAAACTTAAACTGAACTCTTTTAAAACTGATGCATCATGTATCAGGAATTCTTTTTTGGCTTTGAAACTCCTTTACTCAGGTTGGAGGGAATTACATTGCCATTGTCTAATCAGTCTCATATCCTGGATGTTATTGTTGATTCTGCTCGGAAAATAGACAGATTTCAACAGTGGTGACATGTACTTTCCTTTGCTTCTGCATGTTTAGACATTTACATCCATGGAGGATTTTTCTAGTAGTTCACATCCAGGATCAATTATAATAATGGAATGTATTATGGGTTACTGGTCGAAATGCATAGATTGCAGTTCATACATGATAATGTTACTCAAATGCTTGAAGGTTGAGAGCCGGTGATCATGTCCCACCAGTCCTATGAGCTGTACACTGGTTGACAGTATCTGACTGCATTAGAATTAAAATTCTTTTACTAGTTTATAGATGTTGACGGAGCTTAGGTCCTGATTATTTGAGATGAAATATATTTACATATCTACCTGGTAGATGTTCTTTTGGGCTTCCGTGGCTAGTATCTTTGCATTTTTACGGGTCATGCCGCGTCTTGGTAGGTGGAACCAACGTTTCAGTCATCGTTCTGTGGCTTTCTTCAGGGTGAAGTGGTTATGCCTTGAATGTCTGTTCTTATATACAGTGGATCTCAAACCGGATTGATTGGTTTGAAGCAGGAAACTTGAATTTTGGTGGGAAAGTTCGTTGAATAAAAAATGCAGGAAATTTGAATTTGAATTTCAGAAGGAAAGTTTGTTGGAAAAAGGCAGGAGTTTTGAAATTTGAATTTTGGTGGGAAGGTTCATTGTAGAAAAAGTGGGAAAAGTGCAAATAGGAATCCTGGAGGGAGGGATTTTGGATCACAGATTCTGGAAGGATGAAAAAATCTTTTGTCTTCAGCACCAGACCTTGTAGCACTAACCCTTCTTTGAAAGAGGGGTTGCCATGCTTTGTTGATGTTCAGTCTTTTGTCTCCATTGAAGTTTTGTGGGTGTCTTGCTATCTCTACTGCCTCTTTGATCCTCCTTGGCCTCTCCCCTTTTTCCAATGAGCTTTCTCTCTGAAATTCAAATTCAAATTTTCCACAATTTCTTCTACGAACCTTCCCGCCAAAATTCAAATTTCCTGCTTCAAACCAACCAATCCAGTTTGAGCTCCACTGTATATAAGAACAGACATTCACGGCATAACCACTTTACCCTGAAGAAAGTCATAGAATGATGGCTGAAACGTTGGCTCCACTTACCAAGACGTAGCATGACCCGGAAAACCTGATAGATCATTACGATCAGCACATGAATTACAACTTTGCTTACCATCCTTGAAAGATTGAAGGCTTCAGCAAACTTGCAACGGGGCCTTCTTCTATCCTTGTCTTGCTGTTTGGGACTATGTGCTCAGAGGTATTTAGGAAGTAAAGAATTTTGTGGCTTTTAGGTTGATGGTGAAAATCCGACTGCTCTGATGATTTGATATATTCAGTTATACTCCTGCTACCTTCAGGAAGTTAGTGAAAGCACACCTGTTTTCACAAGCTTTTGCGTAAGGAGCTGAGGCTACAGAATATGATGTGAAAATCAATATTGGAACTAATGTACAGCTTCACTAATGTTAATTCATAGCACAGTGTAGGAAGCTCTCTTTGGCATGATGCAAGTACTACGCCAAGTATTAGCAGTAAATTTGAGAGACTGAGATCATATTCCACATACCCTGGCTTAGAAGTGAAGTTCATGACTGTCATGGTATGCGCAAAACTCACCCTTGGGATGTAACATATAAAATGGTGGCTTAATGGCAGGAGATGCATGTTTGTTGTTGGATAATTTTGTTTTTGTTTCTATTATTTTATCGTACAGTGATTTTTATTGTTCCATTTTATTTTCGATATTATGACTGTCTGTAGTAACTCACCTAGGAGCATGCTTAATAAATGTTACTGCAGATTAAGGGTTGCCGGAACCCATTTATTCCTATAACCACAGCGGCATTTACAGCATGGTAACATCCCTTACTACACACTGGGGCATATTTATTAAAGTGCAGTAAGATTCAGTACCTAAATGAACATAAGATATGCCATACTGGGTCAGACCAAGGTCCATCAAGCCCAGTATTCTGTTTCCAACAGTGGCCAATCTAGGTCACATGTACCTAGCAGTTTCCCCAAGAGACACAAGTTCCACAATGCTTGTACTGGGTCAAGCATTGATATCTTCGGTCACTTCTTAATAATGGTTTATGGACCTTTCCTCCAGGAACTTGTCCAAACCTTTTTTAAACCCAGCTACACTAACAGCCTTTACTACATCCTCCGGTAACAAATTCCAGAGTTTGATTACACGTTGAGTGAAAAAATATTTTCTTTTATTAGTCTTAAATAGTTTACCCTGTAGCTTCATTGCATGTCCCCTAGTCTTTCTAAATGCATGTAAAGAGGCAAAACTTAGTGCGGGAAGCGAAACGCAGGGCCGGCCCACCCAATAGGTGGGCTGGGCGGCCATCTAGGGTGGCAGATCTCTGTAGGCGGCAGGCCATGTGCTTCAGTACACATGACCTGCCGACCCCCCCCCCGTGCTCCAAGTCATGTGGCCCTTACCCCCCCATGCTGAGCTGCCCTCCGCTGTTGCTGATTCTGGTGGCAGGTGGGGGGGGGGCGGCTAGGTTCGGCGGCAGGCCACATGCTTTGGCACACATGGCTTGCTGCTTCTGAACCCCCGAAGTTATGTCAGAGGGGATTCAGAAGCGGTAGGCCATGTGTGCCAAAGCACATGGCCTGCTGCTGAGCCATGCCTCCCCCTACCCTGCCACCAGAATCGGCTGTAGTGTGGCTCAGCACGGGGGGGGGGGGAGGGGACATGGTTTGGTGCATGGGGGGAGGGGAAGGATTGGCTGGGGGAGGCAACACGGCCGGGGCTTCTGCCTAAGGTGGAAGAAACCCTTGGGCTGGCCGTGATGAAATGGACCCATGCTAACCAATGGGGATGTGCCTGGCATGTCGCCCTGCAGTTACCACAGTAAGAAGCAACTTACTACACTAAAACTGCAATCGCAATTAATGTGAGCACACTTAATGCCATCCATTGGGGTGGTGGTAAGGTTAACCTCTCTAATTGCAACACTGACAGCACGTGCTATTCACCTCTCGCTAATCACAATTAGGGTCATTCCAGAAGCCAAATAAATGTTTGGAAGTGCACCGGTGATGTTTAAGTAGCGGAAACATCTATGAATGTATTCTGGTACACAGTGCCCACACACATTTATTTCATGTACACGGTGATGTTGGAATGCGTCCCTGAGGGGGCAGAAGAGGGGCATGGTCAGCTCCGGAGAAGTCTATATTTGAATCTGTACATCAGACTTCATCTCTGGCCCTTTTCAAATCCAGACTGAAAACCCACCTCTTTGAGGCTGCTTTTTGATGTTTATCTGCTTAGAGCACCATTCCGTCTGGGACATCCATGGCCTTGTACGCCCGATTGGAATTGGACGCACAGGGGCAGATGCAATTCTGATCCTGTGGGGCACGTCTAGCACTGTGGGATCAGAATCGCAACTAGGCCTGTATGTGCAGGCCTAGGACCCGATCCCAGTTGGCCTGCACATACAGGCCTCCAGTCGGCTAGCTCAGTCAGGGCTCTGCAGCTCCATTCAGGAGCTGCAATCCCTGGCCACCAACCTGGTCTTCAATTCCCCACAGCCCAACTCCTGATCTGGCCTCCCAAGGCCAGGGTCGGGCTGCGGGGAATCACCTGCACCCCCTCTGAACCCTTCCTGCCACTCAGGCCAGCTGTCCCCTACCATCTGGGGAAAGTATGCCACCTTAGAGGTGGAATAAGTTCCCCATTCAGCCCGTCAACCCCAGACGTACAGGGTCATAATTAGAATCGGCCCTGTACGTCCGGGGCCGCGGACTGCCCACTGCCCACTCTAACTCCTCCCCCTTCCCACCCCTGTCTAACCTCGCCATACAAACACCTTGTTCATACAGGGAGGTTAGTCGGGGATGCAGTGGGGGCCAAATAGCTGGGATGGACGTCCCATCGGGAAATCCATCCCTGCTATTCACGGCTTGGAATGACCCCCGTTAGTTTCCTATGTGTTTCCTTACCATTCCCATAGATGTATCCTTGTTCTCAGCTGTTGTATTGTCTGCCTTCACTAGATTATATGCTCTGATGAGCAGGGACCATCTGTTACATATGTCTGTACAGTGCTGCTATGCCTTGTTGTGCTATACAAGTGATATGTTGTAGTAGTGGTAGTATATCATATTCCAGAAGCGCCGTGCACATTTCCGATCTTTCCCCAGAGACATGCACATTATTCCTGCCGGATACATGGAACAAGGCCAGGACTTTGTCAATTTTCTACTGTCTTCTAGGATTTGTCCCTGCAAGTGAGAGTGTATGTGTGCACATTCAGGGCCGGCCTGTCCATTGAGCAAGAATGTTGTTTGCACAGGGCCCAGCATTTCAGGGAGCCCTGTGCAAACAACATTCTGCATTAAAAGGCCACCGCCGCCAAAGCAGCGGCAGAATCAAGTGTCCGGCAGCCACGGCCGCAGCCCTCCACCTGCCTGGCAGAGCTCTCCCTGAATCAGTTCCCTCAGCGCTGGCTTTTCAGAGCCATGAAGGGAGAGTTTCTCTTTCTCTTGGCTCTGTTAAGCCCGCCGGCCCTGATGGGAAACAGACATTTCCTCCCTTTGCGGCTCTGAAAAGCCCGCACTGAGGGAACTGATTCAGGGAGGGCTCTACCGGGCAGGCGGGGGGGGGGGGGCCGCAGCTGTGGGACACTTGATTCTGCTGCTGCCAAGGCGGCAGCAGCAGCAAACAGGTTTTTTTTTTTTAATTTCCCTGGGCTGATGGGGGGAGGGAGGGTGGTTAGGACTGGTAATGGGCTATGGGGGGGGGGGCTAAGATTGGAAATGGGCTGATGGTGGGGTTAGGACTGGTAATGGGCTTTGGGCGGGGGCTAAGAATGAAAATGGGATGATGCGGGGGTTAGGACTGGAAGTGGGCTGATGGGGGGGGGTTAGGACTGGTATGGCTATGGGGGGAGCTAGGACTGGAAATGGGCTGATGGGGGGGTTAGGACTGGTGATCGGTTATGAGGGGGCTAAGACTGGAAATGGGCTGATGGGGGGATTAGGACTGGTGATCGGTTATGAGGGGGCTAAGACTGGTAATGGACTATGGGGGGGCTAAGACTGAAAATGGGGGTGATGGGGGGTTAGGACTGGAAGTGGGCTGATGGGGGGGTTAGGACTGGCAATGGGCTATGGGGGGGACTAGGACTGGAATGGGCTGGGGGGGTTGCTAGTACTGGAAATGGGCTAAGTGGAAGGGGAGCTTGAATTGCAAATAGCTGATGGGGAGGGGGGCTTGGAATGGAAATAGGCTGATGGAGGGGCTAGGATAGGACTGGAAATGGGCTGTTGGGGGTGGTGCTAGGATTGGAAATGGGCTGTGGTGGGGGCTTGGATTGAAATGGACTCATGGAGGGGCTAGAACTGGAAGTAGGCTCATGGGGGGCTTGGACTAGAAATGGGCTGAGTAGAGGGGAGCTAGGACTTGACATGGGCTGATGGTGGAGCTAGGAAAGGACTAGAAATGGGCTGATGGGGGGGCTGTACCTAATACGTTTAATATACCTTGTTCACCTGAAGCTTAATTAATCTCAGGTCCTTAGTGTATGACTGATTTGGATAACGAGCTTCACCTGAGAGCACTTCCTGTCTTTTAAGATGTGTAAGTACCTATAAAGCTAGGATTATCCCAGGGGTGGGTGGGTGTGGGGAGGGAGGGAGGGAGGGAAATAACACTTATTAAAAGTGGACTGTTACACAATACCCTGTCCTGTGCTGCTGAGGTAAACTATATTCTTATTTGATTTAAATTATAGCTCTTTGCTGCTGCTAGGCTCTAACTTATTATGAAATTTAAAGTACAAGCTCTCTGCTGGGTTCTAAATTTAACCAGAAAGCTCTCTTCTGTGTTTTAAATTTAAACTAAAAGTACTTTGCTGATACTAGGCCCTGAGTGACTATTAAATTTAAAACTACAAGCTCTCTGCTGGGTATGAAATGTAACCAGAAAGTTCTCTTCTGTGTTTTAAATTTAAACTTAAACTGCTGCTACTAGGCCCTGACTGATTTAACAAAAAGTAGTGGGTTCACAGATTAAATAGCTTTAATAGAAAGAATTCCCTTCAGAAAATTCCCAGAAGTATATACTCACAATTGCAGATCTCTCTCCAGAAGTAACAGTCCCCTGTTCTAGTCCTTCAAGGTCCAGCTAGTCTGCAAGGTAAACTAGTAAGAGTGGTTGTAACTGCTGCTCCGTGCAGGTCAGCCCACCTCTATGAAGAGATATGTGAGTTTGCTTTGAATATATCTTCTTGCTTGCTATGAAGGGATCTACTGTGTCTGTCATGTGCCATTTTGATCTCCATCACTGTATTTGCCCCCCTCCTCCATTGCGAGGGCATTCCATCCATCCACCACCCTTTCTGTGAAAAAAATATTTTCTGATGTTGCTTTTAAATTTATCACCTTGCAGCTTCATCATATGTCCTCCAGTTTTACAGCTTTCCCTCGTTGAAAAAGGTTTGTTTGTTCATTAATACCCTTTAAGTATTTAAAAGTCTGTATGATATCTCCACTGTCCCTCCTCTCCTCTAGCGTATACATATTTAGGTCTTCAAGTCTCTTCTCATACATCTTCTTTCACAGGCTCCAAATCATTTTAGTCACCTTCCTCTGAACTGTTTCAAGGCTTTATGTCCTTTGTGAGATACGGTCTCCAAAACTGAACACAATACTCCAAGTGAGGACTCACCAATGACTTGTACAGGGGCATTAATACCTCCTACTATCTGCTGGTTATTCCTCTCTCTATGCAGCCCAGCATTCTTCTGGCTTTAGCTACCTGCCTTGTCGCATTGTTTCGGCACCTTGAGAACCTCAGACACTACCACTCTGAGGTCCCTCTCCTGGTCTGTGCACATCAACCTCTCACCCCCTATCACATACAATTTCTTTGGATTTCTGCATCCTTAGTGCATGGCTTTGCATGAAATTGCAACTGCCAAGCACCAGACCATTCTGCCGGTGTCTGTAGATCTTTTCTCCTGTTGTCCACTCCCTCAGAAGTGTACACTCTAGCAAATATTTGTGTCATCTGCAAAAAGGCAGGGTCTGTCATTCAATCCTTCCACAATACTGAATGATTTTGCCTAGGACCGTTATCTGAAGCACGCCACTACGCACCTTCCTTTTGTCTGAGTGAGTTCCATTTACCACCACCTTCAGTTATCTGTCAGTCAACCAATTTCAGATCCAGTTCACCACTTTGGGACCTATCCCCAGCAAGAGGTTACTCTATCAGAGGGTACCTAGGCTGAGAAGCCAGTACATGGACACAGTGTCACCCGATTGTGCTTTGATAGGGCAGTCATACATCAGCTGTGCCAGGAGCTAGAGCCCCACCTCAGTGCAATGACACACAGGAAGGTGACAACAGCATTCACCTTCCTAGCAACAGGTATCTTTCAATCTGTGCTGACAGCCACTGCAGGTCTGAGCCAAGCGGCAGCGTCCATGTGCATCCCCCAGTTTCTGAGCGCTTTCCTGATGTGTGCCTCGGATTATATTGCATTCCCTCACTATAGCAACAGACAAAGCTTCAATTTCATGAGGTGACTGGGTTCCCTTCTGTACTGGGGTTGATTGATTATATGCATGTGGCCCCCTCAAAAGAGGGAGGCCATATTCTGCAAACAAAGAGCATTACACTCCCTCAATATGCAGGTAGTGTGCAATGCACTGGAGAAATTACTGATGTTGTTGCAAGCTTCCCTGGATCATGCCACGATGTACCTGTCCTTACTCAGTCTGTGATCTACCTATACAAGCTATGAGAGATTCTGTGGAGACTGGCTACTGGGTAAGCTGACTCAGGGATCCCCCTCCCATTCCAACACAAGCCTGGCCAGAGGAGCATTGCCACAAAACAGACGTTTCCCAATGAGAACAGCAGTTTAGGAGATGCAGTTTTTAACTGGAGGGGCGTGGCCATCAGAGACGCCTACGGGTATATCCTGGAGACATGCACGACTGGAGACGTGCAACTTTTCAGAATATGCTGCACCCATATACATCTACGCAAACGGACCCGTCTGCTGTGTCAGCTACACATGTCCAGGATGTTCGGCAGGACACGGTGAAAACTTCCCCGTGGCAATTCCAGAAACGCATGGATGTCCATACCCGAGGATATGAAGTATGGTTAGAATCACGCCTGTCCCCGTTTTACATGTGCCTGTGGGACGTATATGGCATTTAGGAAATCTACTTCAATGTGAAGTCAGCGCCCACTCTCTGTCTCTAAGCTACCCGGCCCCTGCCCCATCGCACACTAAACAGTTAACAGAGGATTTTCATCATGCTGGGTTCTTTAGCATGTGGTAGAAGTTATCGTAGTCCCGCACTGTTTGGCGCACTGTAAACATTAGCACCCTTTAGTAAATGTGCCCCATTACGTTAAGTAAACATACCCCATAGATTCATAGATAATTCAGGAGAAAAATCTTTTAAATAAGTAACTATTTTTTGGTTATGTTGATTTTATTTATTTTTGTAACTTTTAGTTTATTAGGTTTATCTTGTTTGTGTGTTGCATTATACACTCCTCTAAGCACCATTAATGGTGAGCAGTCAATAAATGTAAATAAATAAATAATGGTAAATTTATTCTTTAAAAGATAGGAAGATAACATAATACAGTAGAAAACAGAATCATGGAAACACGATGGCACAAAAGGACCATATGGCCTATCCAGTCTGCCCTTTCATACCAACTACTATAGTCTCTTACATAGAAACATGATGACGGAAAAAGACCACATGGCCTATCTATTCTGTCCTTCCATATCAACAACTACAACAGTCCCCTTTTTACCTTTAGAGATCATCTGTGTTTGTCCCATGCTTCTTTGAATTCAGATACTTTCCTCATCTCTACCACCTCCACTGGGAGACTATTCCATGCATCTACCACACTTTCTGTAAAAAAATATTTCTGCATATTACTCCTGAGTCTATCCTCTTTCACCCTATACCGCTCCCTTGGATTTTTGCTGCCCAAATGCATGACCCTGCATTTCTTAGCGCTAAATCTTAACTTCCAAATTCCTTCTTCAAGCTTAACTAGATCCCTGGTTCCAGGTCATAAAGAACCAACAAATATGCTGTAGTTTCTCAGTCTGTTTCTTGCTGCTTTGAAACAAAAGTTAGAAAGGGCTGACTCTCCTACTTATTTTGATCTGGAGCCAGGTTTCCACCTCACAGGGCACTCCATTCACAGTATAACAGAAAATTAAATAAGTACCTGTCATGCAAAAAAACAGTTAGTATTTCTTGGGCTGGCAGGGCTGAGAATGCAGCAGAGATGGTCCCAGATACCACTGACGTGCTAGCTACCAGCTTCGAAGATCTATCTATCCCTTCCCCTGATGCAGCAGCATCTCGTACCCCAGATGATGCTTAAAACAGCTGAACACTCTTACCATTGATGCTATTAAGTGCCGTTTGACTCTTTGTTTATTATCTGAAGCATAATAAAGAGTAGCTGACAGGGTGCTATCCTTATAACAGATCATCGATCGTGAAAATTAAATATTTACTTCCACATGATAGTCATTAACATAAAAGGCATTTTTATCTCTTTAAAAATGAGTCTTGGCTCTCCTTCTTAATCTATGAGTCAAAATATACATGGTATGGGCCAAACTATTGGAAGGATGCAATCAGTTTCTTTCAACTAAAAGGCTTGTCGGAAGGTGGGGGAGGGGCTCTCATGCTTTGATGGTGAAATATTAGCAAAGTTAGGGAGAGGTTAGTGCAGTGAGCTCTCTTAACAGAATTCAATCAAACAGAAAAACACAAACTATTACTGAGTCTATATAAACAGTAGTCTTTCTGTTGCTGGGTTAAAATGACAACTGCACGGGGTATCTTCACCTACTAGTGTTGCAAGTTATGTGTTTATTTAATGACAGTCTTGCACTGGAGATTAACATCTGTAACTAATTTTGTAGTAGGGATACTGAAACCCCCTTTTAGACCTTGTGTAGAACGGAAATCAGTATCTTTGTGCCCATCACCCAACACCCTTACTTCCAACACCAGTACAAATGGGTTAACTACGCAACACTCAAGTTGCATTTTTTCTTGACCAATTCCTTCAGGTTTCAATAAAACAAAATAGACTAGGGCCAGCCCAGTTACAGTGCTATATTGCTCTTATGAAAAATGGATTTTGAGCTCCCGTCCCATCTCCTGTGCATCAGGCCAGGAGAAACTGGGAACACTGGGAAAAACAGCACTCCCTGCCCTCAAGGAAGGAGGACCCATCCACTGTACATCTAGAGCAGTAATTCTCAGTCTTCGCCAATGGGGTTTCAGGAATTCCACAATCAATATACATGAGGTAAATTTGCATATATTGGAGACTAATTGTATGCACATCTTTGTCATGAATATTCATTGTGCCCCTCCTGAAGACCTGATTGGCTTGGTGTTCCTTCAGAAGAGGGTTGAGAAAAACTGATGTAGGAGTAGGATTCAGACAGAATGTGTAAATCTTAATTAATAAATATATAAATAAAAAAAATGTGTACTAGGTTTGCAATACCAAAGACTGCTGTTACAACAGTGAATTCTAAAAGGGAAGAGGGTGGAGGCTTTTAAAATGGGGGAGGACATTGGGAATAAAGGCTTACTGTGCCATAGCCCCAGAAGGGGCAAATTCCAAATGAACTAGAAACCCAAAGGATGTGGTGAAAATTACTGGGTCAAATAACAAGTCAAGCATATCTAGACGGACCTTTCTAATGAAAACACCCTCAGGGTGGAAAAGCTGACCTTGAGGGAGAAATAATCTTTGGACATTACAATAGCCTCATCAATCACACCTTTTATCACTAGAGTCAATACCATTCACATGTAACCTGAGAAAATACATGTTATGCTCAGATGATTTAATTATTAACTATTTATTAAGGACATTTCTTATCTGCCCATCTAATATTATGCTCATAGCAGAGTACAAAAATATATAAAAATAACATGTGTGTAACACATAACATAACACAAGCAAACAGAAACAGCAAAAGCACAACACTGTCACATTTAAATCATAAAAATTCAGAGAATAAGATAATGAACACATCTAACGCCTCCATATACATCTCTTCTTCATTAAGGGCTCTTTTCAAAAAGGAACATAAGAGGTGCATAATGAGTCATACTAAAGGTCCATCGAACCCAGTGTCCTGTCTCCAGCAGGATCCCTTCACATTCCCGTTCGAGACCCATCTCCTCTCCCCTTCTTAAGAGCATAACGTTTAGCCTGATAAGTCAGTTAAGAGTGTTCTGTATCAATTTAGGGCTGTCCAATCCCTTCTGGACTCTGCCTTTCAGAAGGTACATATTGAAGCCCTCATCTTTCGCATCAATTACTGTAGCACTGTAATAAAGCGCCTCTGGACTCTTTAGAACACTGCAGTCTGCCTTCTTGCCCACGCCAGCAAGTTTGGTCATGTTGCATCCCTAGGTCAGCATTATTATCGGTTTCCTGTCTCCCATCAAATCCAGTTTAAGTCTTCGTCCATAAAGCCTTCTATTCCCATACTCTTCCTTACCTGCTATCCCTGATCATTCCCTCTGTCCTTGCCCGTGCTTTCCATTCCAGCCTAGAAAACCATCTCGGTGTCCCTTCTAGGGCTACTTTCTTCTTTACAGCCCCTTTCACTCCGACAGAACCCTCCTATAAAATGTTTTGAGCTGCACTTAAGATTCATCTTTTTCTGGACGGGTTTGGAAGCTCTTAACACATGTGCTGGGGAGGTGCTGCAGGTAAATCTATATCTGTCTCTCCTCTCATTATCATATGACATAAGGCCTGATAGTCAAAAGGCATTTACATGGTTTACAGCTCTGGAAGCCGTGTAAATTCCTCTCGGCAGGATATTCAATGGCATTAGCATGGTTAGTGGTGCTGAATCTCCACGATCTTCTCCCCTATATGCCCCGATGCTAACTGCTTAGCATTGGGGCATGTTGTGGGCATTCTGGGTGTGTCGTGGTTAGCAACAGAGGCTAACCGGGTGGTGGGATATCGTGCCGCTATCTGGTTGGCTTCTACAGGTAAAAGATACACATTGCAAAAACGTCCGGGTATGTGCGGCTTCTGGGCATGTGCGGCGACTCCGGACATTCAATGCTGGGGCCGCATATGACCCTGGTATTGAATATTCAGGGTTAGAGGATGGCGGCGACAGCTTGGCGCCGTACTCACGCCTAGCCATCCTAACTCAATATCGGGCTCATAGTATATGACGGTAGATAAAGACAAGTATGGTCCATCTAGTCTGCCCAGTAAGATGGCTAGAGCGGTTGTAATTGCAGCTCCGTGCAGATCACCCTCCCTCTTTTAAAAGATATTTAAGTTTGCTTTGATTTCATCCTCTTGCTATAAAGGGATCCAGTGTGTCTGTCCCATGCCATTTTGAATTCTGTCACTGTATTTGCCCCCCACCACCTCCATTGGGAGGGCATTCCAAGCACCCACCAGCCTTTCAGTGAAAAAGTATTTCCTGATGTTGCTTTTAAGTTTACCTCCTTGTAGCTTCATTGTATGCCCTCCAGTTTTACAGCTTCCCCTTCTTTGAAAAAGGTTTGTTTATTTGTTCATTAATACCCTTTAAATATTTAAACGTCTGTATCATATCTCCCATCTCCCTCCTCTCCTCCAGAGTGTACATATTTAGGTCTTCAAGTTCCTTCTCATAGGTCTTCTGGTGCAGGCTCCAAATCAGTTTGGCCACCTTCCTCTGAACCACAATACTCCAAGTGAGGCCTCACCAGTGACTTGTACAGTGGCATTACTACCTCTTCCTTTCTGCTGGTATTTCCTCTCTGTATGCAACTCAGCATCCTTCTGGCTTTTGCCACTGCTTTGTTGCATTGTTTCACCACCTTCAGATCCTCAGAAACAATCACTCTGAGGTCCTTCTCCTGGTCTCGCCTCCTATCACATACAATTCCTTTGGATTTCTGCTCCCACGTGCAAGACTCTGCACTTCTTCACATTAAATCTTAACTGCCAAGCATTAGACCATTCTTCCAGCTTTTGTAGATCTTTCCTCATGTTGTCCACTCCCTCTCTTTCTATCTAAGTTTCCTGTTTTCTATTCTTGTCTATAATTTGTGGGTGTTCTTTTCCTCAATGAATTTGCATTTATTTGTTTATTTATTTTTAAATACTGCTTTATCTCAGTCAAAGCGGTTTACAGTTTAACTGACTTCAAACTATTACATATAGTGCAGAAACCACTTAGATAACATTGTTTGAAAGGCAGTATATCAAGTGCCAAATAAAGATAAAGAAGAAAGGTATTTTAGGTTCCTGATTTGAAGATGATGGGGGTCATTTCATAAGCTCTTTTGGCACATAAAACAGTGTGGGAGTCATTTTGGAAGCCTTATTCATGCTTTTGACATCTGAAAATGGGCATAGATACGTCTCCAGAGCATTTGAGAAGCCAGCTCTAGGGACATCCCCAGCATGAAGATGTCCATATCTGATGGGGGCATGGTGGAGGCGTGGTTGGGGCGGTCCCAGGAACCTAGGCATCCTTGCCTAATCTCAGAAGGATGTCCTGTGTCGCCTCTAAGTTTAGACCTGCAACAGGCACAACCAGGTATCTGAAGAGTGCTCCTTTTGGCTGAAAAACCTACAGTGCGTGTAGAGAAGATAGCAGGTCATCATCCCCAGTTCATTGTCAACAGCAGCAGTGGGTTTTGAATCCTGGCTGCCCTGTTCCTAGCCTACTAATCTTATCATTAGGCTATCCTAGACATACACGTTGTGGGGGTGTTTAGGTAGACGCCTCCCACAGACGTCCATATCAAGCACATCCATGTTTGTGAAATGATGTCTGCAGCTGGACATACCTGCTGTTTCTCAGTCATTCTGGCTTAGATGTCCTAGATTGCACTTGGATGTCCCTTCTAAAACTCCCCTTTTGTATGCATAGAAACTGCCTGGGACCTGTGTGCATAAAATTATGTGCAGATGGCCTACCTGCGTAGGTGTTCCTGGGGGTGGAGCTGAGATAGAGTTTAGACTTATGCACGCACATATGCTATAAAATACACACGGATGAGACTATATTTTCCAAGGTGTATGCGGCAACTTTCCTAGAGGAAATTTCAAAAAGGCCCTTAAGCACATAAGTTGTCTTTACAAAATAGCATACGTGTGTATACCTGCCACACAAGTTAGGCAGTCTCTTAAAATTGCCTCCCACGATTATATATAGATCCCATTTAAGTGTCAGACTGTATTTTTTATGGCTATGTGTAGTTTTGCTTTAACTCTGTAACTTGCCTGGAGTTTAAATGGTGACGTGTTCAATGTCATTGAAATAAACAAGTAAGCATTTGTATTGCTCAGGTGCTGCAAGAGATACCTGATGGCAGAAAAAGGATCATAAAATACCTAATACCTAACCTTTGTTAAAAACAAAAGTCAGCAATTTATATACTGTGTGTACATTATCCTCAGACTAGTGAAATAAATACCCACCATGCAGAGAAAATGTTATATATTGATTTTGTAAAGGGATAAAATGATTTGATATAATCACTAAATGGGTCTTGAGGCATCATCAATATTTTCAGTTTAGAATAATGACTTCTCCCCTTCATATGACAGCAGATATAAAACCACCTGAATATATGACCAACAGCCCAAGCTCAGGCACCATCTAAATTACCCCACCTTTAATGGACTTCGGAAGCTCTACTGTCCAATTGGAAGCTGGTGATGTCATAAGACCCATTAAAAAAGTCAAATCAAAGGAGGTTGTCACTGCAACAAATCAGTCTGCATAATATTTTCCATGGAAGGTGGCATCTCTTTAAATTGGATTTCTAGGAATAATTTATACATATATTTAATTTCTGTAATATATGTCTATTAACAGAAAAGGGTATTTTATCATTTCACCTTGTTTGTGTCTCGTTCCAAAGGGCAGCAAGACTCTAATGTACTTCTGTTTCAGATAAAATGCAGCAGTCAGTTATATGAAGTCAGGAGATCAATAAGCATTTCTATGGAACTGGAGAGGGCCACATAGCTCCATGGACACACAGTTTGCCATTCATTTTTTACCCCATACCATGGCTCTCTTTCCTGACCCTTCATAGCTATATCCACTACAGACACTTTATGTCAGAATCCATCCTCCAATACATGTCCTTCACAATTTTCTAAGCTTACAAACATTTTGGGATGGTGAATCATGCCCTTATTCTCAGATTATAACATTTTGTAGTTTGGGAAACGAGTCTTGGCTTTTATAGGGACTTTAAGATAGGGAATCTTTCTCATTTCTGAGTTTATAACCAGTTTCGGAACGTGAATGTCCCTGGTGACTTGGTAAATTGCTATTCACTGTTGCCTTCTATCTTCCTTGTCTGGTACAGCATGCTGTAAGTTGATAGAAAGAAATAATAGCAGTTCATGAATTCTAAGTCAATTAGTATATTCAGAGTCTCTCAGGGTTTCTTTTTCCTTACTCTACATTTGGAATGAAATCAACATTGGGCAGTCATTTGGTGACCTATGTGAAATTAGTTCAAGGTTCCATAGTGCAATTTTTCAGAGTCATTTTGACAGGTGAAACAGTGCTATAGCCAGTTAATAATGTTGCACCACCTGTATACTTTTATCCATATTTAGGAGTGGCATTCCTAGCGGCCGGGCCAGAGTAGGGATTGAAACAATGAACATGGTTTTGCATTTGCAAAGGCACACTGGTTCTATTAGTCAAAAAGGTATCCGCACAACAACAAGGCGATGTTTCTAAGTGAAAGTGTGCAGTTGTAAATTTTGCGCAAAGCCCACTGGTACCCAATGTGCTTAAGGCACCGCTGCTGATGTTCCCATAAAGCTGCAGAGGAGTCGTCCTCCCGCCCTGCTGCCGATAGGGGGAGGTGCTGCAATGGTACAGCAGCAGCAGGTAGTGCTATCGACAGCCGTGATGGGGCCCAATTCGGCAGCCATTGCATGACAAAGCTTTGCGTGATAGCCACCGATTCGCATGCCTACTCTCCACTCCGATCCTGCTGTCCCCTCCCCTGGGTCCACCATGTGAAATGTAGATATTGCAGAAAAATGCTGCGATAGCAGCTAACACAGTGGAAATGCAGATATCACCAGGCGGCATTTCCGTGTTAACCTCACAGAAGCAGCTCATGTATTTTAGTAGATGTGCCCCTATGAGTCATCTGTGCCTGTTTTTATCTACAGGCAGAATGGCAAAATGCAAATAGTCCAATCACCCTTGTAAGTAGCTTTTGGAACTCTTCCTCATTATATATACATTTACAAAATAAAGTTTAATATTTAAAAGTATGATGTCCAGCTATGCATTTTTATAGGATTGTTCTTGGAGGGATGGTGTTGAGATGATTACAATTGAGTTTAGAAATCAAAATCTTGGAGGGGGGGGGGTTCTAGAGCTCTAAAAGCGAATTGCGAGAGAGCGTAAAGCTGAAGTATAGCCTTGGACGCTTAAAAACATTGCCCTGAACCTGGTTGGATATAGAGTTCGAAGTCTTTGGACCTGAAGCACTCATCTCCCTTACAATTGTCCTCTGTGAGTCTGAAGGTGAGAACCTCATTCCTTTATGTTCTTATCAGTTTGGGACCTCTTTCTGTAAGAGCCTCCAACAGATTCAGCCCAAGCATATCTGATGCCCTAGGCAGCCTTAAGCCTGCGCCCTCACCTCAGGAGTGGTTGAAGATCCTAACCCCCTAGCCCCCATGTCTATTATGACCCGCTTCCTCTCTCACCCCTATAGACCAGCATCTCTCTGTCCCTTGCCAGTTCCCCATAGTCCAACATCTCCTTTTTCCTAAGTACCCTCCATGTCCAATATCTCCCCTTTCCTACTTACCCACTCAGCTATCCAGCATCTCTCCTTCCATACTCCCATCCTCAGATGTGCAGTATCTCTCCTTCCTTCCCTTCCCTATCTACTCCCCAGGCATACAGCATCATTCCTTTCTTCCCCTGCCACAAGGTGTCCAGCATCTCTCCTTCCCTATCTTCCTCCCCCCACCATGTCTAACATATCCCCCCATTTCTCTTCCCTGACACCACTGCCACCATCCTACCTCTGTCCTCCACCTGAACAGGAATCACAGCACTGTACGAGGCCTTTCAGCACCTGCATGCACTATAGGTCCCATTGCATCCTGCCCTCTGATGAAAACTTCCTGTCAGAGGGGACAAGATGTGCAGGGTATGGACACAGGTGGGGTGCCACAAGGCCCTGCACCACATAGACAGCTTTAAAGTGCAGTTTCCCTCCTCAGCCTTCCCAGACCAGAGCTGCACAACCACCAACATCCCCTCGCCCATGAATTCTGCCACCCAAACAGACAACTAGTCTGCCTAGTGGTAGAGCCAGCCCTGGACTGCAAATTTCCACCTTTAGATAGCCTGATACCTGAGCCAGGCAACACCAGTGTATAATGCTCTGGACAATAAACCACCACCAAAGTTCTTTAAACCTTCTATATCCCAGATGGAGATTTGCAAAATAGGGATAATTGCTCTGCTTCTCAAGAGAGCAAATGTCAAAAAGGGTCTAAAACATTTTCAAACGTAAATAAATGAAATAAAAAGTATACCTCTTGAATAGATGGTGAGGGGTGTACTTGGGAACTAGGTCTCTTCTGTCTCATCACTGGGGCTTCTCAGATGCAATGCAGGGATCTGCCTGGTGTAGATGTCCCCTCACAGCTCTCAGTCTCTCCTTTCCAGGAAGGTGGAACCTCAGATATTTCTCCCTTCCATGCTGG
The DNA here is from genome assembly GCA_033557465.1 of Ichthyophis bannanicus. Lineage (NCBI taxonomy): Eukaryota > Metazoa > Chordata > Amphibia > Gymnophiona > Ichthyophiidae > Ichthyophis > Ichthyophis bannanicus. The sequence goes on from CM066049.1 coordinate 67,026,824, forward strand.
GCTCCTCCAGAGCTGGTCTCTGCAGCTGAGATCCCTTTGGTTTTGGACTCTAATTGCTCCCTTGGTTTAAGCTTGTAGCTTGGTTAAGCCCTGCCAGCTAGTAGCAATCTTTTGCAGATGATCTAGCTGGTCATTTAAGATGCAGCACCCCAGGCTGTGCTGTGAACCTTGTATAGGATCTGACAGTCTCTCCTCTTCCCCAGTCTCCTTCGAAGAAAAGTCAACCCTGGGTTCCTCTAATACCAGGTCCTTCCCTCAAACCATACAAGGGAAATCCTCCTGCCTAGAAATTGGCAAGCCAGTCCATCCTCCATTACCTCATACTGCAAGAAAGCCAGGTTAGAAGCAGGGATTCCAGAATGTTCTTCTTTGTGGGCCTAGAGGGCACATATTGGTGATGCCATTACAGCAGCCCCCTAGCAAGTTATGAGAGACGAATGGTAAGATTAGACTACTTTAGACATTTTTGTAGTTGGGACATTTTCATATTAAACCTTCCCACATGCAGAAATGCAAAAGGTCAAAGATCGCCCAAAGCCATCTTTGTTTCCCAGTGCATGGTCTATTCACAGTGCACTATAACCATACAATATGGGCACCTTCGGCATGCATTAAAATTAATCATATTTCCGCACATTTTTCTTTCCACTAACCAGCTGTTTGCTTGAAATATTTCCCTGTATCAGGTTTCCAACTATCCATTGAAATATTGTTTAGTTTAATGGCAATTAAGACATTCGAGAAGGCACTGCATGCTTTATGTCAAAGGAAAGCGGCCATGATTGCAGTAGCTGCCTACCTATTTATCTTGCTCCTGTACTCAGACTTCACGTACCCCATAGTGTACACACCTATGGAAAGTAAATTGTGCCCTTTCCCACGCTGTACATGTAGTGAGCTTCAAAGCTGTACCAATGCTTATCTGCCCTTTCTCTTCCTTTTGCCCCTTACATTTTGAGTCTGGACATTTCACATGAGATACAATAATAATCATAATCGTAATAAAAAAAAAGAAACACGTGCCACAGCCACCAAGCGGCAATTTGTACTTTCTTGCCACCTAAAATGTTCTTCCTATGTAGTTTAAAGATTGTTGTAGGTCTGTGGTAGAAATGCTCTTTGGAAGCAGATAGGTACATTATGTAGGCTGAAATGAAACTTTAATGTTTTACTGTGCCTCGCTTTCTGTTTTAATGACAAGTTATCAAATGAAAATAAAGAGATGGTTGCTGAATTTTCTCTGCGATTTTGCATTAGTTGCTCAGGCACTTGATGTGAACATATTCCCTAAAAGGAGTATGTTCTTACATGAAATGCCCATACCGAAGGAACTCATAGACAGCAGATGGTGTATATTGACCTAAATTATAGGAAGAACTTTCTAGGTGGCAAGAAAATACAATTTTGTTTTATGGGAGTTAATTTAACTTTTCACAGTCTTTTTCTGGCCATACATAGTTTTTCTCAAAGAGAGCGTGGGATAAGCATCTCGGGACTAATACAAACTAGAGCCTGGCCTATAGAGATCAATGTCACACAACAGGCAGATACTTTAATGGAGTGGACAGCCATTGTCTGCTGACAGTAACAATGTCTTCTAAACATGGCAGCTGTGCCACCGTTTTATTTAACAGTCAGCAAAGTGATTCACTGGTTTCGGGTTAATATTTCACCAAAGATGTCCGACACACCAAAGAGAGGATGGTGGCTGATTGGCAAGTCCTGAGTCAACTACGAAAAGAACCTTGTAGGGTTGTAAAGAGGAAGAAAGTTGAAAGGATCCATGAGAAGAATGAAGGCAACATCAAGGGAATTGCTTGCGCGAGGCCAGCTAATTGATGATTGCCGAGAAGACCACCCTATGATAACTACACAAGGGACTCACAATTGCCTAGCTCAATCTCTTCTACTTGCGAGCAAGATTTTTGTGCTGTTTTGATATTTGGGAGTGTGCTGCCATTTAAATCTAAAGAGAAGACTAATGGGTTAGAGAGGAGACTGTGCTCCATGGCAAATGGTCCAGAATGATGCAACCCGAAGATTACATTTCAACAACCCTCTTGGAAGCGTCAAGTGAATTCTTACTTTTTGCAGAAATATATACAAGTGTGAAGAAATGTACATACAAGGAGTTATTTTAGATGCATGCACTTACACATGCAAATGGCAGTTTTAGAAAAGCTACATTTATGCATGGATGTCCTTAGGGTATGGCTAAGTTATGACCAGGGCAGATCAAAAATCTACACATATATTCCTTATTTCATATGGAGAATAGTCGTGTATGACTAAAAATGTCCACGGTGGGATTTACACCTGGTCCATGGCATGCTTGGGTTTTTAAGAAGCGCTCATTTTGACTAGCCCCTTACAGGGGATTACTCTCCTTAATATCCCATTGTTTATTTCCCCCTCCATATTGAAATTAGTGAAAGATAGAGCCATCTGTAGTTAACTTGTAACATTTACATGTGAGGTTTGCAAAATGGCTCACACATACGTGTAAGTCGCAAAGTACCAGCCTCCACATGTAAGTGCCAGCATTTACATGTGTATGTAGCCGTACTTCCCCTGTTTTTCCCACATGAAGGCTTGTAAAAAGGCTCCTCCCACTGTCGATGGACGCATATCCATGTGCACTACCGCACGTTCTTCTAGGTATTTTACAACCGGCTCCATGTTTAGCGGATCCCTTTCAAAAATACTGCTAGAATTATAAACATTGCTACCTCAGCATCTCAATTCCAATCTTCAGGTCTTTTCTAAAATGTGCCTTTAAAAGTAGGATTGAAACTTTGCCCCTCTAGAGCAGGGGTTCTCAACCCAGTTCTTGGGGCACATCTAGGCCAGTCCGGTTTTCAGGATTCCCGCAATGAATATGCATGAGATAGGTTTGGATTTACATGTGGTGCCTTCATTGTGTACAAATCTATCTCATGCATATTCATTGCAGGAATCCTGAAAACCGGACTGGCCTAGATATGCCCCGAGGACTGGGTTGAGAACCACTGCTCTAGAGGAATCAAAAGTCTCCTTGTCCATATCTCCTCTACAGGGCCGGTGTGACCCACTGTGCAAACTGTGTGCTTGCATAGGGCAGCAGTCACAGGAGGGCAGTACTGTCGGCATAGGGAGCCAGCCAGAACCAGCTGTAGGATGAATGGTGACAAGCAATGGACAGCAGAGAGGCAGAACAAAAAGCAGCTTTGGGGCTTGGAATCCACGTGCATGCAGCCCGTTTGATGCATCCCCACCCCTCAGTAACAGGAAATTGCATCAGAGGAGGCAGGGACTTGTCAGACATGCAGTGTGTATGCAGGATGCCAAAGCCCCGTGCAGCTTTTTCTTTTTCAAATTCATAGCAGAAACAAATTAGGAATCATTAAAGAAAAGAGGAAGCAAGGCAAGGTGAGGTGAGAATCTTGACTCTGAGTGAGGTGTTGCTCTATTACTGTATTCAGATTATTTATTTATTTTTTATACTGTGTTCTTTAGAATCAGTGCGGTTTACATGTATACTAACAGGTACTTTCTATTCCCTTGTCCCTGAAGGGCTCACAATCTAAGTGTACCTGAGGCAATGGAGGGTCAAGTGGCTTGCCCAAGGCCACAAGGAGTGGCCATGGGACTAGAGACCCCAGTCCCTCCGGCCTGAGGTTGCTTGTCCCCATGCAGGAATTGAACCCCCGACCCTTCTGGCCAGAGGTAACCTGTCCCAACCACTGAGCCACTCCTCCCTCAGATTAGCAGGAAAAGGGTCCTTTGGAGACCCTTCATGAGGAGAGGCGGCAAAGGCTGATCTGGGAAGCTTTCTGAGAGACACCGGGAGCAAGACAGCAAGCCCCATTACATTCTTTATGGGCCAAGGACCGTGCCGGACGTGGCCATGGGGCTAACTGATTCTGTATTATTTACTGCCTACTATTATTAATGTGCCACATTCAGAAACTTCTCTCAGAGCTTCTGCCTTCATAGGACCTGCAACCTTTAATTTCTATTTCATTATTCCCCATAGGTAATGGAATGTCTGTAGACCTTTATGGGGGTCATTTTAGAATTCCTAATCGTGCTTTGGACTCTGAAAATGGGCTTAGAGACGTCCAAAGCACAGAGAAATCTCCAGAGCCATTTTAAAAGCCATCTCTGGGGACATCCCCAATGTGAGGACATCCAAGAATGAATGGAGGGGTAGAGGAGGCATGGTCGGGGTGTCCCTGCTTGATCATAGAAACATCATGGATGTCTGGCTAACATTAGTCTGGCTAAGTGTATATATCCTGTACATAGTTACCCCCGTTAATCCCAAGTTATCATCCCTTGTTCATTGTAAGTCCAGTGTAGGCCCGCCTGCACTGCTCGAATGTTGTTGACTGTAAACCGCACTGATTCCAAAGAGCGCGGTATAAGAGACATTAAATAAAAAAATTAAAAAATAAATAAATTAGATCTGCTGCAGGCATGAACAGTACTCATTTTGACTGAAATACATCCAGAGGTTGTAGAGAAGAAGGCACTTCATCATACTCGGTAAGCACAATGTCAATGATAGAAGAAGTGGGATTTGAACCCTGGGTCCTGCGGCTGTGCGAAACAGGAAATGCTTGTGCTTACCTTTAGAAAAGCGGTGGTCTACCAACTTAATAGAAGAGAATAGAACTAGAGGGAAGCTGAGGGGGGGGGCTGAGAATGGAAGAAAGCTGACATTGGGGGCGGGGTGGGGGAGGGATGGAACTGGGACTGAAAGGGAGCTGACACCTAGGGATGATACTGAGACTGGATGGAGACTGGGCAGTGGGGGAGGGGAATGGCGCTGGGACTGGAAGGGGGCTGGACAGTGGGGGAAAGTAACTGGAAGGGAGTTGACAAGGGGGGCTGGGAATGCGCGGGGCTGGAACTGGAAGGTATTGGGAGAGGAGACTAGAAGGGGATTGACACTGAAGGGGGTTAATGGGACTTGAAGGAGGCTGACACTGAGAGGGGAACCGGGACTGGTAGGGACTGACACTACTGGGGGTAACTGGGTCTGGAAGGATGCTGATACTGAATGAGGTATTGGGACTTGTAGGGGGCTGATGCTGGGGCTGGAACAGGAAATAGGATGATGCACGGGAGAACTGGAAAGCGGCTGGGACTAGAAGGGAACTGATGCTGGTAGATGCTGGGGTCAGGGTGGGGAAAAGAGGCAGAAACTGGGGGTGTGAAAAGGGAGAGAGGGCAGATTTTGGGTGTTTGGAGGGGAAGAAGTAACAAGGTCCTATATCGGGGAAGATTGAAAGGGAGGAGTATAAGGACGGATATCGGGATACAGAGGAGGAAAAGCAGGGTTAATGGATATTGAAGAAGGAAGTAGAGGGGCGAGTGCTGGGAAAGGGGATTAGGATTTAGGAGGGCAGGTACTGGGGACATGGCAATGCAGGAAAGCAGAGACTCTGATTAAGTGGAGACTCTAAATTTTGGTGGGAGAACAGAAGAAGATAGACTAAAATTGGCCAGATATTGGGAATATAAGTAGGAACTGAAACCACCCATCTGGGCAGCAGCAGAATGGGATAGTGTTGACGGCGGAGGATCACATTTCTGTGACAACACGGCAACAACACCAAACTTAAACTGCGCGGAAGAAAGGCCCGGCAATCTACTTCTGTATCTTGCCATGAAAACCCAATGGATAGTTACAACAAAACAAATTGTGCTGTAGTGCTGGAAGATGAGACCCCCAGGTTGGAAGGCACTCAACTAGCTACTGGGGAAGAGCTGAAGACTTTTCAGAGTAAAGCCAGCATTTATGATGTGGTTGGATCAAAGCCCTCGGGACGTTTGACTGCTGATGTAGCTGCGCATGAAATGAGAGTCAGAAGCTGTAAAGATGTCTTACACATTGGAACATGGAACGTACGAAGCATGAACCAAGGGAAGTTGGAGGTGGTCAAGAATGAAATGGAACGTGTACAACTTGATCTGTTGGGTGTCAGCGAACTGAAATGGACTGGCATCGGGCACTTTGCATCAGATGATCACATGGTCTACTATGCTGGAAACGAAAGACAAAGAAGAAATGGTGTTGCATTTATAATAAAGAAGAAACTTGCAAGAACTGTAATGAAATACAATGCAGTCAGCGAACGCTTAATCTCTATTCGTCTACGAGGAATGCCTATCAACACAACTATAATTCAAGTATATGCCCCAACAACAGCTGCAGAAGAGAATGAAATTGAAGAGTTCTATGAACAAGTACAAGCTGAAATTGACAGAACATGCAAACAGGATATCCTGATAGTCATGGGTGATTGGAACGCAAAGGTTGGCAACCAAGAAGAAGACAAAGTAGTTGGAAAATATGGACTTGGCAACAGAAATGAAGCTGGAGAAAGACTGATAGAATTCTGCAAGACCAACGATCTATTCATCTCGAACACCTTCTTCCAGCAACACAAGCGGCGACTGTACACATGGACTTCACCCAATGGATTGTATAAAAATCAAATTGACTACATCTGTGGAAGTCAACGATGGAAAAGCTCTATAACATCAACAAAGACAAAACCTGGAGCTGACTGTGGTACAGATCATCAACTACTAGTATGCAAACTCAAGCTAAAGTTGAAAAAGAGCAAACCACTCATGAATGCAGCAAAATATGACCTTGAGGATATACCACTGGAATTTAAAGACTGCCTGCAAAATCGATTTGCTGCTTTAGATACAAATGACAGAGCTCCGGAAGAGTTATGGAATGACATCAAGAAGGTTGTGTTGGAAGAAAGCGAGGTCTCTACAAAAGGTAAAAAAGAAAAAACGTCCAAAATGAATGACCGAAGAAATTCTGAAAATTGGCCAGAAACGCAGAGAAGCTAAAGCCAGAGGAGAAAGACAATCACAGAACTCAACAGAGATTTCCAACGTGCAGCAAGACAGGACAAGGAAAAGTACTACAATGACGCATGCAAGGAAATAGAAGCAGAAACTATTAGAGGAAGAACAAGATCAGCTTTCCTAAAGCTACGAGAGTTAAATAAAATGTTCCAGCCTCGAATTGGAATGTTACAAGATGCTCAAGGTTCTATGTTGAATGATGCTGAGAAGATCAAGAAAAGATGGAAGGAATATACAGAGTTTTTATATGATAAAGATCAAGTGGACCAACAGCCGTTTCAACCTGTACCTTATGATCTGGAACCATTGGTGATGAAAGAAGAAGTTGAAGCAGCATTGAAAGCCTTATCAAAGAACAAAGCACCAGGCATTGATTGCATTCCCATAGAAGTATTACAGCAATTTGATGCAGCTGTTACCATACTTACAAGGCTCTGCCAAGAAATATGGAAGACAGCATCATGGCCAACTGACTGGAAAAGATCTGTGTTTATACCAATACTAAAGAAAGGTGATCCAACTGACTGTGGAAATTATCGCACAATCGCTCTGATCCCACATGCCAGCAAGATTCTACTGAAGATTATTCAAAAGAGACTACAATCATACCTGGAACAAGAACTACCTGAAGTGCAAGCAGGGTTCAGAAAAGGGCGAGGAACGAGAGACATCATTGCGGATGTGAGATGGATCCTTGAAAAGACTAAAGAATACCAAAAGGATATCTATTTGTGCTTTATCGACTATAGCAAAGCTTTTGACTGTGTAAACCATGAGAAACTCTGGGCCACATTAAAAAGAATGGGTATACCAGAACACCTGATCGTTCTCTTGCACAATCTGTACATTGATCAAGAAGCAAGAGTTCGAACAGAACAAGGAGAAACAGAATGGTTTAAAATAAGCAACGGTGTAAGACAAGGCTGCATACTTTCCCCCTACCTGTTTAATTTATATGCAGAACAAATCATCAGAGAAGCAGGATTGTATGAAGACAACAGAGGTGTGAAGATTGGTGGAAGACTCATCAACAACCTTCGCTATGCTGATGATACCACATTACTGGCGGAAAGTGAAGATACAAAGAACATAGTCTCAAAATGGGCCTGCACCTTAATGTAAAGAAGACGAAGATCATGACAACTGGCATAATCAACAGGTTCATCGTCGAAGGAGAAGAAATTGAAATCGTGAATAACTTTAACCTACTTGGATCAACTATCAATAAAGAAGCAACAAGCAGTCAAGAAATCAGACGACGCATTGCTCTTGGCAGAATGGCTATGAAAGACCTAGATAAGATTCTCAAGAGCAGAGATGTCTCTCTCCATACAAAGATTCGACTTGTTCAAGCCATGGTATTTTCAATAACATCATATGGATGTGAAAGCTGGACAGTGAAAAAGATAGACAGGAAGAAAATTGATGCCTTTGAATTATGGTGCTGGCGGCGAATACTGTGTATACCATGGACTGCCCGACGAACAAACCAGTCTGTACTAGAGGAGATCAAACCTAAGCTTTCTTTAGAAGCTCAGATGACAAGACTTCGACTTTCATACTTTGGACACATCATGCGGAGAGAGAGATCATTAGAGAAAGACATCATGCTTGGCAAGATAGAAGGTCAACGCAAAAGAGGAAGGCCAGCAATGAGATGGATCGATACAATAACAGCAGCTACGGGTACCAGTCTGTCAACAATAAGCCGCCTGACTGAAGACCGAACACAGTTTAGGATAGCTATCCAGAGGGTTGCCAAGAGTCGACTCCGACTCGACGGCACTTAACAACAACAACAACAACAACAAGTAGGAACTGAGAGCCTGGGTAAAGTGGAAGAGTGTGCATAAGTATAGTGAGGGGGGTGGGGGGGGGAGGAGATTAGGGACTAAGACATTGACTAGAGATTAGAAGGACTATGAGTAAGGCTGTGAGAAATATGGGGAGGATAGAGGGTTTGAAGGACCTGGAGGGTTGGGGAGGGGTTGAGAGGTAGTTGAAAAGTGGTGAGAGACAAAGGAAGGGGACAGATCTTTGAAAATGAGAGCGAGTAGAAATGGGTGAAAAAGGGGAAAAGGGAAGCCTAGATAGGGGTAAGATGTAAGGAAAGGGTTGGAGTTGGAGAAGAAATGAGTGATAGGGAAGGGGCTGGGGCTGATCAGGGGTTGAGAAACAGAAGAAAGTAGATGAGGCTGGAGAGGGGATGAGGAAAAGGAAGACATGGGGACTAGAAAGTGGATTAAAGTTGGGGGAATAAGAGGCTGGGGAAGGAATGAGACAGAGGTGGATAATGGGAGGACTGGGGAGGCAAGAGTAGGAAATGGTACGTGGTGAAAGGTGAAAAGGGGGTGATTAGAGGGCGGAGACAAGGAGGAATGAAATCTAGCTACAGTTTAGGTAAAAAGACAGATGAGAGAAAAAAAAATAGCAGAAGGATCAATGTCAGAGCGAATGTAGGAAAGGAAGGGAAAAAGACAGGGAGAGTGAAAAAACAGAAAATGGAAATGAGATCCTGGAAAAGGATGTAATAGATCACCAAGGAAAGGAAGTGGTAAAGAGAACTGTGTGTGAGAGAAAACTGCAGCCAATCTGAGCATTTTTCAAATCATTTAGAATCCCTTCAGCAAAGGCTTCAACGATCCTGTGAGCAGTGAGTGAGAATCAGCTGTGCCTACTTAGTTGGGAACTGTGTGTGAGAGAAAACTGCAGCCAATCTGAGCACTTTTCAAATCATTTAGAATCCCTTCAGCAAAGGCTCCAACGATCCTGTGAGCAGTGAGTGAGAATCAGCTGTGCCTACTTAGTTGGGAACTGTGTGTGAGAGAAAACTGCAGCCAATCTGAGCACTTTTCAAATCATTTAAAATCCCTTCAGCAAAGGCTCCAACGATCCTGTGAGCAGTGAGTGAGAATCAGCTGTGCCTACTTAGTTGGGAACTGTGTGTGAGAGAAAACTGCAGCCAATCTGAGCACTTTTCAAATCATTTAGAATCCCTTCAGCAAAGGCTCCAACGATCCTGTGAGCAGTGAGTGAGAATCAGCTGTGCCTACTTAGTTGGGAACTGTGTGTGAGAGAAAACTGCAGCCAATCTGAGCACTTTTCAAATCATTTAAAATCCCTTCAGCAAAGGCTCCAACGATCCTGTGAGCAGTGAGTGAGAATCAGCTGTGCCTACTTAGTTGGGAACTGTGTGTGAGAGAAAACTGCAGCCAATCTGAGCACTTTTCAAATCATTTAAAATCCCTTCAGCAAAGGCTCCAACGATCCTGTGAGCAGTGAGTGAGAATCAGCTGTGCCTACTTAGTTGGGAACTGTGTGTGAGAGAAAACTGCAGCCAATCTGAGCACTTTTCAAATCATTTAAAATCCCTTCAGCAAAGGCTCCAACGATCCTGTGAGCAGTGAGTGAGAATCAGCTGTGCCTACTTAGTTGGGAACTGTGTGTGAGAGAAAACTGCAGCCAATCTGAGCACTTTTCAAATCATTTAAAATCCCTTCAGCAATGGCGCGCCCGTGCCTTGCGGGCCCGCGCCTGAGGGCCTCGCAAGAGGGCCCTTTGGCGTGGCCCTTAGGCGGTGGACCGTGCGAGACCCACTATCTGCTGCTATATGCTCATTCTGTTCAGCGATATGCTGTTTGTAGTTAATGTAAGGTAATGTAATGTAAGTTATGTACTGTGTTCCCTGTTTGTACTCCTAGTGTTTTGTTGTGATGTAATGATAATGCAATGTATGTTTCCCTCACCTTTGTTTAACTTTGTGCTGTATTAACCGCTTTGATTGAAGGAAAAGGCGGGATACAAAACATGTTAAATAAATAAAATAAATAAGTGGGAAAATAGAATGGAGTGAAGCAGCAGTCTAGTGGTTCAAGCACTGACCTGCGACCCCATGGGCAAGTCACTTAACCCTCCATTGCCTCGTACAAATTAAATTGTAAGCCCTCCTGGGACAGGGAACTACCTACTGTAACTTACCTTGAATGTCTACGGGAAAGGCATGAGCTAAATACTACAAATAAAATGATCAGACAACAAACGTACAAAAGAATGTCAGTCTTGAGTGAATGAAATCTGCATTTCTTATAGCTCACTACAGGAGGACACACATTTCTGTTTCTTTCTTCAGTGTTCTACTGCTCAGTCTGTTTTTTGGGGGGTTTCCATTTCATTTTTTGTCTGCATATTAGTTTCCAACTTGTAGTTTGTTATTCTTTACAAGATGACCTGTTTCCCATGTGCAGCAGACATGAGGGATTCTGTTATGTTGGTTCTATGTAGGAATCTGTAGCAGTCTGGCTCGTTCTCCTTTCCCCACTGGAGGTGTGCTAATGAATTAGAATATTTGCATTACTGACTTTTCATAGGTAGGGTTGGTGCAGTTTGAATTTTTGGACTTGGTGCTGGTGTGGCATGGTCAGCCTTTGAGTGTTCATTTGCAGGGTTTTGAATTACTACACACAATGTCTTCCAGTGGAGGGAGTTTATGTTGTCACTAATGTGACACCAGAATTTGAACAGAATTGATATTGAATTGTAAAATGAAACACCCTGTGTTGTACCTTGGGTTTTTCTGTTTTATACTATGGTTGATACTGTGTCTTATACCGCACTGCTCATGTTTGTTGTTGGATGTTCAATAAACAGTTTGTACCATAAAATGAAATACCCTATTTTTGCTTTGCATCTGTTGTCGGGAGTTTTATTGGTTAGTCTGGGAATGATCCACATGAATGAATAATTATACACTCTTGAACTGATATACAAAGGTAATTATGCATTTGCCTACCTGTGCATTTTCAAAAAATATACAGATAATATCGGGCCATTTAAACGTCTTGGAAATCCTGAGCCTTGTTATACTTGCTCCAGGTACACTGAAAAGTGCTCGTTTTGTCAGGCAAACATCCTGAGGGTGTGGAGAAAGAGACACACTTATATCCCCTTTATTTTACAAGTTGACGACAAACACTGATAGGGAATAGGGCTCATGGGCGTTTTCTTGCCATGCCGCTGGACGTCCCTGTAGGCAACCTTTCATGAAATGGATGTCCCAACCCTATGATTTTGTAGTGGGGATGTCTATGTGGATGCCAGCACTGGTGCCCATGTCAGGGCCATCTATGTTTCTAAAATCTGGCCAAGACATAGATGTCCCTGGTGTTTTCCTGCACATTTTGCCCTGGACATCCCGACTTGCACTTGGATGCCCCTTCTATAATGTCATGTTATAAGTATGTCAGTTACAATTGTCATTCATTTTGGTATACAATCGAATTGCAACATAATCCTTTCCCTAGGGCAGAAAATAATGCACAGATTAGGAAATAATACTCATCTATTGGAATCGATAATTAAGGCTTGCTGGGGTACAGGCTCTAAAATGCTGTTCTGCAGTTAGCAGGTCACATGTTCGCCCACCCCCAACCCCCAGCAGGAGCTGTGAAAGAACAGCCCCTGACTGTCCCTCGGAATCTCACTTGGGTAGATGTCACCATGAAAGGGAACCTTGAAATGAGGGTGTTTGAATTATCCTCTCACTTTGTTTCAAGCTGTTTCTCACATTTGGCAGTTTCTTTGCTTTTGTTTCCTCAATTGCTTGCTGCTCAATTATTAACCTGTCGTTAATAGATTCACTTTGCTGACTCTTGCAGTAGGAAGTCCCTAGGCTGCCATGCTTTAGGAAGCTTTCCACAGTCCAAGTTAACAATGCATGTCTGCTGCTCTGCCCATGTGTTGCCACCTGTCGCCATTGTCTATTATCTGAAAATCCCCTTTTACCAATGTCATTACTTTGTTTATGTAAGCTAAACGTTAACAGGCTCCGCACATCCCAAGCCTGGAGATGGATTACAGATTTGCTGCCCCAAAAGAGAGTTAAATCTACAAACAGAGAATGAAAGTTGTTGACTTCAGATGCATTCACTGAGTGGAAGGGGTAAGGTATGCTTTTCTCCCTTTGGGTGTGATGCATCTTATTTCTAAAAGAGGATTTTATATGCAAATGATAAAGATCATACCATTAGCTAAAACATACGAATGGCAAAATCTTTCACATTTTTGATGGAGTTTTCCACTGCCCTCCAACATCAGCTGCATTATTTTTTTTTTTTAATTTTATGGGATTCCATTTAAAATTTGTTGAAGAAATTTATTCTGCCAATTCTTATATAATACAAGCTTCATTCTTCTTCTTTCTTTAACAGAACTGGTGTTAGGCATAAGTAGACCAAGAATTTTCACAGGGTTCAGCTTAAAGAGAAATCCAGATTTACTTGTCTGTATATCTTTTCTGAGTAGTTTCCTATCCCGGTTTTCACTACCACTTCCACTTCCAAACTATCTTGGGGTAATTTCTCCAAATAGGTTCGTTTTGCACATACCATGAGTTCGTAAGGTGTAACATGTCTGGGTACTTTTATCAAGGTGAGCTTGGAAATTCTTCTTTATCAAGCCTGTGGCACCCAACACGATGGGAAATACAGTAACCCGGTATCATTATGCCACATTTTCTTGGTCTCAGACTGCATTTCTTGGTATTTGAAGATTTTAAACTGTCCAGTCATAAGTCTGTTATCAAGCAACAACCTTAAGACTCCAGCTCAAGCCAACTTCCAAACTGCAAGAGCGGCCTCATCCAATTCTGTGCGCTCCTGGATGCTCTGCATGGCTTAGATGGAACATTTTGGATTTTAGATTTGTTATCCAGTTTTTCGAAATCCAAGCTCATATTCAGGCATATGAAATATGTTTCTGCCCAAAGTGGTTCACAGTTTTATACTTGAGGCAATGGAGGGTACAGTGACTTGTCGCGTCAGTGGGACAACAGTCTGGATACTCACAGTCAGTTGATAACACCAAGGGGCTTCTCTTCTCTCCCTCCCCTAACACAAGTATTCTTTGGAGGCCCTTCCCACTGGCTGTATTCATGCATATTGAAAGGGGTGCAAATGTTTAATGGGGGAATGTTTTGGGATGAGGAATGCTTTATTGGGGATACATATTTCAAATTGTGTGATGACTGCTATATTTATATGGCAGATGACTGTTGTACCTTGTTCTGTACACCCTTTGGGCAAAAGAGCGGCTTATAAACCGGTACTGGAATATAGTTGCTGAATTGCTCTTCCAAACAGAGATCCAAGTGTCTTCCTGACAGGAAATTGAATGACCCTTTCAACTTTGTGAGGGTTCCTACTCAAAGAATCTTCTTTTAGTCTCACTGATGAGCTTCTCCAAACCCTTCTCTAGGACAGGAACCTTTAACATTTTTTCCCATGTGTGACAGCTTTCCTCTAGACTGAAAATCTACCTCTTGAAACAGAAACAAATAAAGAGTTTAGTGCTTACTCCCATCTCCCAAGGCTTACCTCTGACTTTCTCCTACTTAGAATCCTCCTGGATGCCAAACTCACTCTTTCTCCTTGAAGGCCCAAGGGCTCTTGAAGCCACTACCTTCTCTGGAGAGGAACTAAGGAAGTAAGATCGGGAAGTTTCTGGGCTCCTCTGCTATATAGAAACTGCTCTCCTTATAAGATATTTTCCATTGGGTAGTCTATAAAAACAACCACACCCTCTTTATGTCATTGCTTATAAGTGTTCGTGAAACCACTTAAAGTAGATACTTAATAAAGGTCAAGGGACTTTTTAGGATGCCCCTAAATATGATTTTTACTGCTACTTGGGGAGTAGAGGAGTAGCCTAATGGTTAGAGCACTGGCTTAATAACTAAGAAATCAGGGTTCAGTTCCCATTAGCATTCCTTGTGGCCTTGGGCACGTTGTTTAACCATCTATTGTCGCGGAAGAAAAACCTGGCAATCTACTTACAGCAGGGCTGGCCTGTGCATTGTGCGAGAATGTTGTTTGCACAGGGCCCTGCATTTCAGGGGGCCCTACGTTAACAATATCCTGCACATGCTATTTGGTACCAGCAGGGTTGGCTTTAGAGGGAGCAGGAAAGGCTCTGGCTCACATCTGACAGCCACTGAAGTGAAAAGCGCCATTTATCTTCACTTCAGTAACTGGAAACAGCACAAGCACTGGCAAGTTAAATGCAAGGCATTGATAAGACAGGCAAAGAGAGAATTAGAGAAGAAACTTGCTGTGGAAGCAAAAATGCATAATAAAGACTTTTTCAAGTACATTCGTAGCAGAAGACCTGTGAGAGAGTCAGTTAGACCATTAGATGATAGAGGGGTAAAAGGGAAAGTAAAAGGGGACAAGGCTATAGCAGAGAAACTGAATGAATTCTTTGCTTCGGTCTTTACTGAGGAAGATATAAGGATGTTACCCATGACTGAAGTGGTATTTAAAGGTGATACTGCAGAAGAATTGAAAGAAATATTGCTACACTGGGAAGATGTATTACAACTATTTGATAAACTGAAGAGTAGCAAATCACCTGGACCGGATGGTATACATCCAAGGGTGTTGAAAGAACTGAAATATGAGATTGCAGACCTGCTATTAGTAATCTGTGAACTATCATTAAAATCATCTGTAATACCTGAAGAACGGAGGATTGCCAATGTAACGACAATTTTTAAAAAGGGTTCCAGGGGTGATCCGGGAAATTGCAGACTGGTGAGCCTGACGTCAGTACTGGGAAAAATTGTAGAAACCATCATAAAGAACAAAATTACTCAGCATGTAGATAGTCATGGCTTAATGGGAGACAGCCAACATGGCTTTAGACAAGGAAGATCTTGTCTTACTAATCTGTTATGTTTTTTTGAAGGTGTGAATAAACAGGTAGACCAAGGTGAGTCGGTTGATATAGTGTATCTGGACTTTCTGAAAGCCTTTGACAAGGTCCCTCATCAGAGAACTTTGGCAAAACTAAAAGTTATGGGATAGGAGGTAATGTTCTATTGTGGATCAGGAACTGGTTAAAAGATAGAAAGCAGAGGGTAGGGCTAAATGGCCAATTTTCCCAATGGAAAAAGGTGAATATGGAGTACCCCATGGATCTGTGCTGGATCCGCTGCTTTTTGACGTATTCATAAATGACCTGGAAAAGGGAATAACGAGTGAGGTTATCAAATTTACAGGTGACACAAAACTATTTAAAGTTGTTAAAACCCAAGAGGATTGTGGAAAATTGCAAGAAGATCTTGATAAATTTGAAGACTAGGCATCCAAATGGCAGATGAAATTTAATGTGGACAAGTGCAAAGTTATGCACCTAGGAAAGAACATCCCAAACTATGGTTACATGATGCAAGGTTCCACATTGGGAACCACCTTCCAGGAAAAAGATTTAGGCGTCATTGTGGATAACATGTTAAAACCCTCCGCCCACTATGCAGTGGCGGCCAAGAGAGCAAATAGAATGCTAGGTATCATAAGGAAAGGAATGGAAAATAAAATAAAAGATATTATAATGCCTCAGCATCGTTCCATGGTGCACCTTGAATATTGTGTGCAATTCTGGTCGCCGTATCTTAAAAAGGGTATAGAGTTATTAGAAAAGGTTCAGAGAAGAGCCACCAAAATGGTAAAGGGGATGGAAGGATACTCCTATGAAGAGAGGCTAAAAAGGTTAGGGCTCTTTAACCTGGAAAAGAGACGGCTGAGGGGAGATATGATAGAGGTCTATAAATTAATGAATGGAGTGGAACGGGTAACATAGATCGATTGTTTACATCATCAGAATATAAAAAGACTAGGGAACACACTCTTCACTTCGGGATCATGTAACCCCTCTGCTCTTTCACCTTCACTGGTTGCCCATCCCTTTCAGGTTCACTTTCAAATTACTTATCCTGACTCATAAAGCTTTTCACACTAGCACTCCCCAATACTTGACTGATCTCCTCTTCTTTCATTCTCCTAGACACACTCCCCGCTCTTTCCACCTTAACCGCCTTACCCTCCCTTCCCCTTCTCACGCTCACTTACAATCTACCCGCTCCTCTGCCTTTTTTTTTTGCTGCTCCTGCCCTCTGGAATGCCCTTCCCTCCTCCCTCCGCCTAGAACCTCAGTATGCCACCTTCAAACAACAGCTAAAAACTCACTTGTTCTCCCTAGCCTTCAATGTTCCCTCCCCCTTCGTATGATTACTTCTCTTCCCTACCTTTTGTTTCTTGCCTAGGCCCACCCCATGTTATGTTTGTCCTGTTTCTTTGTTTGCTCTGCTGTCCTATCAAATATTGTGCACTTCTTTTCCTTTTCGTTGGCCTCGGCCTTCTTTTATTGAATTTTAATTGTACACTGCTTTGGTTTTGTGAAAGGCGGTTTTTATCAAATACAATAAACATAAACATGAAGCTACAGGGTAACCTATTTAAAACTAATGAGAAAATATTTTTTCACTCAATGTGTAATCAAACTCTGGAATTTGTTACCGGAGGATGTAGTAAGAGCTGTTAGTGTAGCTGGGTTTAAAAAAGGTTTGGACAAGTTCCTGGAGGAAAGGTCCATAAACCATTATTAAAAAGGACCTGGGAAATCACTGCTTGACCAAATACAAGCATTGAGGAATTTGTGTCTTTTGGGGAAATTGCTAGGTACTTATGACCTAGATTGGCCACTGTTGGAAACAGGATACTGGGCTTGATGGACCTTGGTCTGACCCAGTATGGCATATCGTGTGTTCTTATAGGCTGCTGGCAGACTGGAGGTCAAAGGGAATTTCCCAGCACTCAGTGTGCCAGTGGCCTATAATACAACACTGCTGCCGAAGTGAAGACAAGTGGCACTTTTCACTTTGGTGGCTGTCAGAGGTGAGCCGGGGCCTATCTGACTACCTCTAAAGTCATTTGGACAGCCGCGGGTCTCTTCAGGGAGGGCTAGAGCTGGAAATGGGCTGAGTGGGGGGGGGGGGGGCTTGGACTGGAAATGGGCTGATGGGGGGGGGGGGCTAGGATAGGACTGGAAATGGCTGATGGGGGGCTAGGATTGGAAATGGTTTATGGTGGACTAGGATTGGAAATGGGCTGATGCGGAGGCATGGGAGAATGGGAGTAGAAGGGAGCAGATGCTGGGTGGGACCGGAAATAGAAGGGAGCTGATGTTGAGGGAGGACTAGAAGGGAATGGGGCAGGGAGAGTGAGGATGGAGAGGGGAAAAGATATTTTGTGTGGGAGGGAAGAACAATCTACGATTGGCCGGGTATTGGGAGAGTAAGTGGGGAATGAGGTTAGAAGGGTAAAATTTGAGTGGATGAAAAAGGAATAAAGAAAGAGATGGAGGAAAGAGCAAAAGGGGAAAGATCAGTATGTTAAAGCAGATGTAGAGAGAGAATGGGAAATAAACTAGAAGAGAGAAGAAAGGACAAATGGACAGCAGACAATGGAGAGTTAGCAGAAGACACGAAGAAACCAGAAGAATGTGACTGGAGCAATTACAACTGAAAAATAAAATGCCCAAACAACAAAAGGTAGAAAGATACTTTTTTATTTTGAATTTATTATCTGGAATATGTTAGCTCTGGGAAATCGTTAACATCTTTGCGTTTTGCTTAGTACAAGAAATTAATTTATCGTTTTATTTCTCCAGTGTTGTACATTCCAAGTTTGTTTTTTGGGGTCCCAATTTAATTATTGTCTTCCTATTTCTAAATTGTGATTCTTCGTTTGGTGATGGTTTGTTTTCTGCATGTGTAACTGAGCTGAGGTATTCTGTTCATGTAGTTTCTATTTGACAGTGCCATTTGTCCCCCATAGGAGATGTATCGGTATTCTCTGAGATGTATGAGTTTAATATTTGCAGTGTTGCCTTTTTGATAGGTAGGGTATGGTGCTTTGTGAGTCCTGGTAGTGCTTTTATGATACGGCAGGTTTGCTATGGGTTCTAAATGGGCAGTGTTTGTAGTACTTCCTAATGTGCCTGGTGGTTGGCACTGGAGTATAGTAATGTAGAAATCTGGTAGTCTTTCTTTATCCAGACACTCATTAAGAGGCATGTTTACTAAAAGTTAGTGCATGTTAACATTATGCAACTATTTATGCAAATGAGGCCCCGCAATGAGACTCCACACATGACCCGCATCCCCTTTGGGCTGCCCTTCACTTCCAGTTGCACTGCCAAGAAAACCCCTAGGAGCTGTTGGGTCACCAGGAGTCAGCACTGACTCAAAAGCACATACTGTATTTGTATTGCTACTGGGACGGGTCTTGTGGAGAGAGACAGGGCCGCTGCATTACTTTACGACCAGCTCAGCACAATATGGATAGTGCCAGGGAAGTCCAGGGGCAGCGATGGATAGAGACATGTTATCTGCGTAGCAATGATTTTCAGTGCCGCTATCAAGATAACTATCTGGCTAATCTAGGACAGTAAAAGCTATTCTAAGTGCAATCTGACTGAAAAGTGCTCGTTTTGTCAGGCAAACATCTAAAACGTGTGGAAAAGGAGCTACATTACTACCCCCGGTATTGTATAATATATCCAGGGCCGGCCCGTCCATTGTGCGATAATGTTCGCACAGGGCCCCGCGCGAACACCATTAGTGCACACCGTGGATGGCTGCAGAGGGAGCCGGGGAAGCCTGCGCGAGGCACCGGCTCCCTCTGCACAGCCGATAGCGTGAGGAGTCTTTTCCTTCACGCTGCCGGCTGTATCTGTGAAGCCACGAATACCGGGAGAGGTTAAAGGTAATCCTCTCCCGGCATTCGCGGCTTCACAGATACAGCCGGCAGCGTGAGGGAAAAGACTCCTCATGCTAGCGGCTGTGCAGAGGGAGCCGGTGCCTCGCGCGGGCTTCCCCGGCTCCTTCTGCAGTCCCTTAGACGGCCGCGGGGCTGTTCGGGGGGGGGGGGGGCTAGGACTGCAAATGGGCCGTGATGGAGGGGGGGCTAGGACTGGATGGGCTGTGATGGAGGCCAGGACTGCAGATTGGCTGTGATTGGGGGGGGGGGGGGGCTTGGACTGGATGGGCTGTGATGTGGGGGACTTGGATTGGAAATGGACTGTGATGGGGGGCTAGGACTGCAAATGGGCTGTAATGGTGTGGGGGGGGGGCTAGAACTGGAAATGGGCTGTGATGGGGGAAACTTGGACTGGAAATGGGCTGACGAGGGGGCTGGAAAGTGACTGGAGCAATTGCAGCTGAAAAATAAAATCCCAAACAGAAGGTAGAAAACTACTTTTTATTTAGAATTTATTAACTGGAATATGTCAGGTCTGGGAAGTGTGTTTTGCTAACATCTTCGCGTTTTTGCTTAGTGCAAGCGGAAATTAATTTATAGTTTTATTTCTCCAGTGTTGTACATTTCATGTTTGGCTTTTGGGGTTCCCAGTTTAATTATCATCTTCCTATTTCTAAATTGTGATCCCTTGTTCTTTGTGTGGTGATGGTCTATGTTCTGCATGTGTAACCAAGTTGAGGTATTCTGTTCATATTGTTTCTATTTGACAGTCCCACTTGTTCTCTTTTCCCCCAGTGAGATGTATTGGTATTCTCTAAGATGTACTGGTTTTAATATCTGCAGTGTTGCCTTTTGATAGGTAGGGTTTGGTGCTTTGTGAGTCCTGGTAGTGCTGTTATGATAGGGCGGGTTTGCTATGGGTTCTAAATTATCAGTGTTTGTAGTACTTCCTAATGGGCCTGGTGGTTGTCACTGCAATATAGTAATGTAGAAATCTGTTAGTCTTTCTTTATTCAGACACTCATTAAGAGGCATGTTTACTAAAAACGCATGTTAACATTCTGCAAATATTTACGCAAATGAGGTTCCTTATGCAAATGAGCCCCCACAATTAATCTCTGCACATGGCCCAGCACCTCCCTTGGGCCGCCCCTGAATATGTCAACAAACATTGATGGGGAATGAGGGCCCGTGTTTTCACTTTTCTATGCTGCTGGACATTTGCTTATGTTATCTTGCTTGAAATGCATGTCCCTGACCCAAGTATCCCTAATGGGGATGTTTACATGGCTGCCCATGTGCACGCCCACATCAGGGATGTCTAAGAATGAATAAATAAATCAGGCGGAGACGTAGACATCCCTGAACTTTTCTGCACATTCCATCCTGGACGTCTCTGATTTAACTTTGACGTCCTTTCTAAAATCCCCCTCATAATGTGGCAATATTGTGTTTCCCCTTCCTCCATTTGCAAACTCATGCATGTCTGTGGAGGGCCTGAGTGTGAAGAGACATGGTAAAATATGCCTTGTTAGGGTCGCAGGGGCTGTGTGAGGCATCTTTGTGAGTAGTGTTGTGTGTATATTGCTGTTTTTCTTATGTGCGTGTGTGTGTTCATGTATATGAGTATGATGGGACTGAGGTGTTTATATGTGTGGGATGGGAGTGGGGGATGTGATGAGATGTATATGTGTGTTGGTATGGGGTGTGTATAAGGGAAATGGTATGCGTGTGTTCTGCATGTGTGTGATTGGGTTGGCGTGCATGGGCTCTACTTCTTCTACTACTGAGCATTTGTATAGCGCTACAAGATGTAAGCAGCACTCCACAGACACTTTTAAAAGACGTTCCCTGTTCATCAGAGCTTACAATCTAGTCAAGACAGATAACACAGTAGCTGTAGACTTAGGATACCTCTAGGGGGAATGGTAAGGAAACACAAAGGAGATAAGGTGAGTCAAAATCCAAAAGCGGCAGCAAAGAGGTGAATTTTCAGCCTGGATTTGAAAAGGGCCAGAGAAGATGCCTGACGTACAGACTCAGGTAGTTTGTTCCAGGCATAAGGAGTAGCAAGATGAAAGGAGCGAAGTCTGGAGTTAGTAATAGAAGAGAAGGGCACAGATAGAGGTGAATTGTCAGAACAGCGGAGTTCCCGAGGAGGGATGTAAGGAGAGATAAGAGGGGAAAGGTAGTGAGGAATTGCACAGTGAATGCACTTATAGGTCAGTAGGAGAAGTTGGAATTGTATGCAGAAATGGATAGGGTGCCAATGAAATGACTTCCGAAGCGGGTAATATGAGCATGACGAGGCTGGCGGAAGATTAGCCGTGTAGCAGAGTGTTGAGCAGATTGAAGGGAGAGAGATGATTCAGAGGGAACCAGCAAGGAGTAGCTTACAATAGTCTAGATGGGAGGTGACTAAAGAGTGGATAAGTGTCTTAGTACTTTGTTCAGAAAGTAATGGGTGGATTTTGTTGATGTTATAGAGAAAGAAATGGCAGGTTTTAGCTATCAGTTGGATGTTGTGGAGAAGGAGAGAGAGGAGTCAAAGACGACCCCAAGGTTGTGTGCAGAGGAAACAGGAAGGAATAGAGAGGTATCCACAGAGACTGAGAAAGGAGGAAGGGGAAAGGAGGGTTTAGGGGGAAAAATAAGAAGCTCAGTTTTGGCCATGTTCAATGTCAAGCAGCGGTGAGACATCCAAGCAGCATTGTCAGAAAGGCAGGCAGAGATCCGGGTCTGGATTGCCAGAGAGATTTCAGGTGTAGAGAGCTAGATCTGGGAGTCAGTGTAATGATGGTACTGAAAGCCATGGGAAGAGATGAGCGCACCAAGGGACTGGGTATAGAGAGAGAAAAGGAGTGGACCCAAGACAGATCCTTGGGGTACACTAACTGAGAACGGGATAGCAGTAGAGGAGGATCCACTAGAAGAAACACTAAAGGAGCGATGGGAGAGATAAGAAGAGAACCAAGATAGCACAGAGCCCTTAAAACCAAGTGAGGACAAGTATCAAGGAGAAGATTGTGGTTAACAGTGTCAAAAGCAGCAGAAAGGTCAGGAAGGATGAGGATTGAGTAAAGGCCATTGGATTTTGCCAGGAACAAGTCACTGGAGACTTTGGCAAGAGCCGTTTCAGTAGAATGTAAAGAACGAAAAC
Organism: Ichthyophis bannanicus; assembly: GCA_033557465.1. Lineage (NCBI taxonomy): Eukaryota > Metazoa > Chordata > Amphibia > Gymnophiona > Ichthyophiidae > Ichthyophis > Ichthyophis bannanicus. The sequence continues at coordinate 67,049,453 of CM066049.1, forward strand.
CAGATTGTAAAGAATCCAGGAGGGGTTGAGAGGAGAGAATGTTGAGGCAATGGCAGTGAACCACACATTCCAATAGTTTAGAAATGAAGTAGAGGAGGGAGATGAGTCGATAGTTAGAAGGACAGGTAGGGTCTAGTGACGGTTTCTTGAGGAGAGATATAACCACAGCATGCTTGAAGGGTCCAGGGACAGTTGAAGTGGAGAGTAATAGGTTGAGAATATGAGAGATGAAAGAGACAACAGTGGAGGAGATGGGGCTTAGGAGACAGGTGGGACTAGTTTGAGAGAAGTAGGTAGTAAGTTTGGAGGAGGAAAGGTGTGTTATTTCCTCCTCAGAGATCATAGAAAAGGAAGAAAGGGTAGCGGAGGTGGAGTTGGGAGTGAAGAGGGGAAGTATCTGACATCATGGGGAATTAGAGTGCGATCTTGTGGATTTTGTCATGGAAATAGTCAGCCAGGGTTTGAGCAGAAAGGGAAGAAGGTGTCGGGGCGGAGGCACCTTGAGGATTGAAGGCTTGGCTCTTGGATTAATAAGGGTGGTTAGAGCCCCAGAATGAAGCAAACTAATGTGTATTTGAAATGCTGAATGACTTATGTTAAAGAATCCCAGGAGTGTGGGTGTGATCTGCTACTGCAGGGTAAGCTGAAAGCACTGGCAAGAAATGTGTGAGTTTACCGTATGTTTAACTTCAGTTTGGAGAGAAAGAAGTGGAATGCAAACTGAAACCAGTGTTACATGTGGACGTTCTGTCTTCAGGATAGATCAGCTGAATGCTGAGGACTTACACAGTTTGGTAAATCAGGGTGCAGGGTTCAAGTCCTTCTGCAGTGGGAATTAGATTGTAAGCTCAGATGAGCAGGACTGTATCTTACATCTATATGTACAGCGCTGCGTATGCCTTGTAGCGCAATACAAATGATTAGTAGTTGTAGGATAGCTGAGCAGTGCTCGGTATCCATTTTAGAGCAGCTATGAACTGGATGGAAAACCTGGCATGGATCCAGGTGCAACAATCTATTCAAAACTCAGCTGCACAGCTTTATCTTCTGCCAGCGCTGCTATGCTCATGTAACCCCTCCTCTCAAGTCACTTCACTGGTTCCCTCTCTGTTTCTGCATCCAGTTTAAACTTCTCCTACTGCCCTACAAGTGCATTCATTCTGCGGCTTCTCACAACCTTTCCTCTTGTATCTCTTTCTACACCCCTTCTTGGGAAATCCGCTTCTCTGGCAGATCCCTTGTATCTGGGCCCTTCTCTCACACTGCCAACCCCAGACTTTGTTCATTCCACCTTGCTGTCTGGAATAAACTACCTGAGTCAGTGCGTTGGATTTGAATGGAGCCCAATCTAAAAACTCATCTCTTTGAGGCTGCTTTTGGATCCTGAAGCCGTTCACTACCATACTCTAGTCCCCAGTTTTTGTGAGTTTTGTGTTTTTCCTCTTCTTGATTAGATTGTAAGCTCTGATGACTGTGCCTTACATCATTATGTACGGTGCCGCGTACGCCTTATAGTATCATGAGATGATGTTGATGATTAGCAGCAGCACCGTGTGAAGGTTGCTGACTGAAACTGCTTAGTGACTGAACTAAAGTCGAGAACTTGCATGGAAAGGAAGGAAGACTGGCAATGGATGAACTGTCTCTTAGTGTACTGTGCTCCGCAGGTTAAAGACTGGAGAACTTAAGCCATGTATGACGGGCACCGTGAAAGTGGGTCAGAACAATTGCAATAAACCCTGAGAACTAAATTGCTGTGGGTGGTTAGGGTATAATCATCCCTTTAAAAGTGGGGATTAGGATTCCTTAACTAATACTATGTGGGTTCGGGGGGGGGGGGGGGTTGTTTTTAAATTACATTCAGTATGGAGAATCATGTTGCCTCTGTGGTTAGGAAGGTATTTTGTAATGTTAGGTTAACATGCCAAATCAAGGCCTACTTTTTCTGAGGATAGCCTAAGACAGGTGTTGAAGACTGTTGCTCTCTTGCTACTACTGTAATATTGCCCCTGCAGGGCTGGCGCTCTAGGCGATCACCTAGTTATAGCACCGGCCCTGGAAGCATTGCAAGAGAAAATGAAAACCAATTGTGTAACACTGCAATTATGTGTTTGAAATTTAATGCTTTGAAAACTGAATTCCTGTGGCTATTGGATAATAGGGTTCCAGTGCCACCACCCTTGGGAGTTACAGGGGGTGAAGTGCTTAAGAACCCTTTTGCCCAATGAGAGTCCTTATGGACTCATCTTTTGATGAAAGATCAAGTAGGTAGACTGAGACATTTTTAAGCCTCTGCATCAACTTTGCCACTTGCAGCCTTATTTGTCAGAAGTACATTTGATTGTAGTAACTATGGCATTAATCATGCTACAAATGGATTATTGTAACTGCCTAGTACTCGGAAGATCAAGGGTTCAATTCCCACTGGTACTCTTTGTGACTTTGCCCTCTATTGCCTCGGAAAAAAAGGCCTGGCAATCTACTTCTGGTGATACATTGCCAAGAAAACCCAGAGGCAGCTGGGTTGCCAGGAGTCAGCACTGACTTGACGGTACTAAAAATAAAATAAAAATGTTGAGTTATCAAAAAAAAGGATCTACAGCATATTCAATTGATGCAGAATATTGCTGTGAAACTCATCAGAGCTCTTCAAACAATCATGTAACACTAGCACTGAGAGAGTCAGATTGGCTTTTGGTTAGATAGCATGTTGATTATAAAATCGTAATCCTTGTGTTTAAGGTGGTTCATGAGCCAGTGCCAGGACATGTGGTGTCAAAACTGAGTGCGTATGTACCTTTTAGAGCTCTGCATTCACAGGGTGAGAATTTTTGGGTTGTACCAGGAAACATGGGCTGTGAAAAAAAAGTTTTCAGCACGATAAAGCCTTCCTGGTTCAAGCACCAATTTTATGGAAGGCCCTTCCTTCTGATTTGAGCATTAGTGATTTAAAGGCCTTTGGACGTGCACTAAAAAAAAAAATGTTTTTATTCGGGGAAGATTTTGAAAAGGGGGGGCTGAAATATTGGATGGGAGGTTGGATTTGAATGTGTATATAACATGTTTTATACTGTATGTTGTTCACTGCCCTGAGTGGGATCAAGCAGTACAAAATAAAAATGCAATTTCATGGGAAGGGCTGACTATTGCTGCCTTTCTTGTGGAAGTGGAATTGTGGGAGACCAAAGTCCCTCGTTATATTCCTGGAAGAGACCCTGGAAGCTTGGGAGCTGCACATAATGTCACTGTGCGCAGTGATGGCGCCATATTTTGTAGAAATAAATAAATGATGTTGCTAGAGGGTTACTGAAGCTATCGCCCTTGCAATAGCTTGAGAGGCAAAATAAGAAAGTTGTTTAAAGAATTACTTTAGACAGTGGCTGTTAATGCTAGAATTAACTCAATGAGTTTCATCAAAATAGAGCTGTCTGGTCAAACTCTTCACCCTGTTTATTGTCTTGTGCTTTACTGAGATTTCTCTTTGAGTTGTCAGCATGTCTTTGCTAGGTTAGACTACTAGATGATAGTGACAGCAGAAAGGTTTGTAAATGTGAATGTTTCACCCTTTACAATGCATATTTTAGAGTAGCTGTGAGACTATACAGTTCAAAGAAGGGCCTAGGGGCTGACTGTGACACCATGATCTCTTTAACAGTAGTTTTTCTCAGTTCATTTCTTAAGTATTACGCTAATGACTTCTTGGATCTGCCAGAAGCCCTCCATGAAATATCAGACGTCTTTGCAATCTACTGCTAATGTGACATCGTGAATAACTTATTTATAGGAAGCTGCAACAGACAGAATTTCACATTTCCTACTCCCTTCTATCCTGATTCATGGCTGAGTATCTCTTTTCTGGAAAGTCTTGAAACTGCATTGCTTCAAATGAGCACGTCGTCCTTGGTTAGAGACTATATACAAAGCACAAGTGTTGTATTGGTGTGGGAGTGTCTTGTACATGCTTGTGCTTAAACTCTAATGTGCAGGGAAAGTAATTATTGTGCTTAAAAGGTGGGCTAAGTCATTATCTACAACTCTAAAGGAAGGTAGTCCTCGCTTCGGTTTGGATTTCACTTATGCATATATAGCACATTTTCCTCATTCAGAAAAATGTTCATGATCATCTCCGACAAAGGTTAAACAACACTAGTCCTTTTTTGCTTTGGATATGATATAATCTTGACTATATTCCTTGATGTAAATAAATATGTGTTACTGGATGTTAAGACCTGAATAGAGAGATAATACTGGAGTATAACCGGTGATGGAACTCATCAGGGAAGGATCAATGCTGGATATAACTTCCCCACCACCCTTCCCCCAAGGCTTCACCCAGTCTCTTAAGCCCCCCTCCCCCCAGGCTTCTCTCTCTCTCAACCTGGGTTGGTGCAAATATTAGAGGCACCCTAGGTGGGCCCTCAATTCTGCTGCATGCCCGTCACCACTGCCGCTGCCTCTCTTTGGGATCCTTGGTGGTAGCAATGATATTTGAAACCACAATGCGACACTTATTTAAACTTCCAGCACTATATCATGGTGGCTCCTCTCTATGAGCTGCCATTTCCAACCTCCTCTGATACAGACTTCTGATTTGCATGGGAGAGAGTTTACATTGCAGTTTCAATGACCTAGCTGCCAGTGCAGGTTCTGGTAAATGCAGGGGGCATGCCAAAATCTTCCCTGTATTTACTTCGCAGGGCAGACATCTACGTTACTTGACTCTATAAAATAGACACTATAGACATGCAACGCATGGTAATTATCCTCAAAGTGACTTATGAGATCAAAGTTTATCTGTTGTGTGGGCAGCAAATTTGAAACAAAAGCAGCGAAAACGTTAGTGCCTGCTGCTGACTGTGTGTGTGTGTGTGTGCTGTCAAGTCAATGCTGACTCCTGGTGAACCAGCCCCTGAGTTTTCTTGGCAATTACAATGATACATTGACAATCAATCAATAAGTAACCCTTTTACCAAAGTGTGCCAAGCAGTTGGTGTGGGAATTAGCATGTGCTCTCAGTGAATGCCCATGTTAACGGTTTGATCTGTGGGCATGACAGCATGCACTAATTCCTGCAGTGGGTGTGGTGGCTGGTAGCAGTTAATGTTTGGGGCAACACTGCATGCTAGCTGGCGCAACGGCTGATAGCGTGACCGACTAGAGCAGGAGTGGCCAACTCTGGTCCTGGTGCACCACAATCCAACCTGGTTTTCAGGATGTCCCTAATGAATATTCATGAGATACATTTGCATACAATGGGAGGCAATGGATTCAAATATACCTCATGACTATTAATTACAGACATCCTGAAAACCAGGCTGGATTGTGGTGCACCAGCACTGGAGTTGGCCACCACTGGGCTAGAGTGTGTCCTGCCACTTCTTGCAGTAGAACCTAATCTAGGATAATTATCAATTCTATTGTCCAAGTGATGCCATACAGCCAAGCTATCTCTCTTTAAAGAGACACACAAATCTTGTAACCCCAAAGGTTTGCTCTTTCTTGCTAACTTTTTAAGCAATTTTTTGAACGGTATTTTCCTATGTTGCCAACTTTGGATTTTAAAGATTGAATCTCCTGCTCAGGAATCTTAATGCCGTTTATTTGTGCAATCTTCACAATTATTTATTTTAGTGATTTCCTTCTTATAATAGAATTTTGAACAAAAATATCTGTAGCATGACCAGCAGTAAAGAGAGAAGTCGGAGAAATGCTTGTTGTTTAATGTTTAAATAAGGTGACTTAAATTCCCAACTTTACGTTGAAACTGCAAGTCTCCCAAGAACTTCCTTTGGCTGGCACTAACAGAATTTTGATCTGCTTTGAATTAGAGTGCAGCTGTCCCTGACATCCATGCAACACTCACCAGGGTGATTGCTGCCAGCATGCAACTGGGAAGGAGAGCCCTAGGGATCTTTAGTATACAAGACGCTGGCACAGAATCTAACAATGATGAAGCTGGAGAAGAGGCAGCGACTCGGGGAAAGCAGGCAGCAACCGTTTGAGACTCAGAGGGGCTTTTGCAGCTAATGCAACAAAAAGATACAGATAATGCTGTGTTAGCTGCAAGAGCCATGTGGTGTTTGATGGGGATGTGCACAGCAGTTCCTCAGCAGATATTGCAGCAAAAGGGGCGGAGAACAAAGTCAGGCAGCATCATGGAGGTGGCGTTAGCTGCACCTGTACTATCTGTAAATTCAGTGGTTATCGTGCATTATTGAGGCCTGCGATAACCGCATATTGCAGACATGCCCATTCTCCGCCCTAATCCCACCCACTTCTGCATACGGAGAGGAATGGCTAGCAGAAAAAAGGAGGTGATAATGCCTCTGTACAAGTCTTTGGTGCGACCTCATTTGGAGTATAGTGTGCAATTCTGGAGACCGCACCTTCAAAAGGATGTGAACAGGATGGAGTCGGTGCAGAGGGTGGCTACTAAAATGATTAAAAAAAAATAAAAAATAAAAAATAAAAACACATTTATATACCGCATCTTCCAAGAGTTCAGTTGCGGTTTACAGTTAACAATAATTAACAAATCAAGTTTGTTTTACATGGAACATTGCAATAAAACAGAACTTATTTACAAGGAACATTAAAAAAAATAAAAACACATTTGTGGGCTTCATTATAAAGCATATGAGGACAGACTTAAGGATCTTAATATGTACACCTTAGAGGAAAGGCGGGATAGAGGTGATATGATTGAGATGTTTAAATACCTCCTTGGCATAAATGTTTGGGGAGAGAGCCTCTTTCAATTGAAAGCAAGTTCTGCTACGAGGGGACATGGGATGAGGGTGAAGGGAGATAGATTCAGGAGTGATATGCAGAAATATTTCTTTACGGAAAGAGTAGTGGATATGTGGAATAGTCTCCCAGTGGAGGTGGTAGAGATGAGGACAGAAACTGAATTTAAAAAAGCATGGGACAAACATAGAGGATCTCTAAAGGTAAAAAGGGGACTGTTGTAGTTGTTGATATGGAAGGACAGACTAGATAGGCCATGTGGTCTTTTTCTGTCGTCATGTTTCTATGCAGATAACGTGCTTTCTGAAAATAGCACAGAAAATCACCGCAGTATCTGCAGTTTCCCCGCATTAACTGCTAGCACAAGCTATCTGGACGTAATATCTGCCGTGTTAGCAGCTAACAAATGATGAATCGTAGTAGCTGTGCAACTCTGGGGCCGTTTTGCTAAATACTATCAGAATCAACGTTGTACTGCTTATGTTCTCAGCACCGCGCCATGCGAAAGTAAGCAAAGAGGAGGAAAGTGCCTGGTAAGTGTGGTGATTCTTATGCTTTATCACTGGAAAAAAAGAACATATATGAATATAAAAAGAGAGCCTGCTAATGGTGTGAGCATGCTGTTGCCATCCTGGATTGACCTCTTCCAACTGTATTCCTTCATGAGCCAACAATGAGCCCCAGGTAGTTCCATGGATTTCATGGAATCTCTTGGAAAGTAGATATGAAACATCTAATGGAGTGGACCATCTAGTTAGTGAGCGGCTCATCTGTAATCAAGCTCCTTTTAATAAATCTGTACATCTAAACATCCTACTACATGGTGTAGAGGAGTAGCCTAATGGTTAGAGCACTGGCTTGGGAACCAAAAGACCAGCGTTCAATTCCCACTATCACTCCTTGTGGCCTTGGGCAAGTCATTTAACCCTCCATTGTCTCAGAAAAGTCCAAAGCAATGTCCCTTTTTAATGTACATTACCAAGTTTGTTATAATGTAAACCGCTTTGACTGAAATGATAAAACCGGCATAAATAACCTGTTATATAAATATTGATGGGTTTGGCCCCTGGATGTTAACAGATGTGACTTGCTTTGTCGAGTTTGCTCCCAGGAGCTCTGCTTTTGCTCCACCTTATCTTACTCTACACATGAGTTCCCAGTTCAGTTGGATTCTAACCCAACCTCACTCACTGCCATTTTATGATGGGACTGTGTGTAGCCGACGTGCTCCAAGCTTTCATTCACTTCTCACCAGGCGTTTCCCCTGATCAGTTTCTATTCTCCTTCTTGTGGAAACCAGCAGCTGTCCTTTGGCAAAGTTTCACTGATGACAGCTCCCCTTCAGATCCCAATACACAGGTACCCTAAATCCTACTTGTTCGTATTATGCGATAGCTGGGATTCCTCACCCTTCTGTCCCAGGAGCTGTAAACATTTCCTATATAGTTTTGTTTTGGTTTGTTTGTTTGTTGTTCTATCTATCCATCCTTATATACCGCTTTTCACTGGGTCAAAGCGGTTCACCCAAAAAAACAACAAGAGATACATTGCAAATATGTTATGCCCTATTTTCAGTGTTGGGGGGGTTGTTAATTTACATTCCTGATTTGATATGCATCAGGCTTTCTTAACATATCTCCAATTCTCCTTTGCTTCTTAGTCAATATTTCTCTGTTTAGCATGGACATTTGTTTGGTGTTCTGATCTGTCCCAAAATGTTCTCTAAATAAGTGGGTTTTAATTGTTTTCTAAAATGAGGAGAGGTCCTTGTTTCGGATTTTGGTTGGGAGGGAGTTCCATGTGGAGGGAGTGCAAAGTTCAAAAGCACGGATACAGGTTTGGAGGTTGTACTTTGTCCTTTCATGTAGCACTGTTAGCTCGTTGTTAGTGGCCTGACGTGTTGGTCTTCCAGAGTTCAGTTGTGGTAGTAGGGTGTGAAGTTGTGATGTTTGGTACTGGTGTAATGCTTTATGAATGAGTACTAAGGTTTTGTATTTGATCTGGGCTTCCAGTGGGAGAACGTGGAGATGCATCAGGATTGGGGTGATGTGGTCATATTTCTTCACCCCTTGGATTATCTTGGCTGTCGTATTAAGGACTGTCCATAGTGGATTGAGAGTGGAGTGTGGAAGTCCTTGATGGATTGCATTACAGAAGTCCAGATGGGGGAGAGACATTGCTTGTAGCACTGAATGGAAGTCTTGGGAGTCTAGGAGTGGTCTGAGGCATTGTAACATCCTGGTTTTGAAGAATATTGTCCTTGCTGTTTGCGCAATCTGCTTCTTGAATGAGAGGGTTTGGTCGTGAATGACTCCCAGGTACTATATTTGTTTCTGGACTCTTATCTGGGTTGCTCCCAGGGTGAGGTGTGCTGGTGGGGTGAAGGTTTGATCCTTAGTAACAAATAATGCTTCTGTCTTCTTGAGATTGATTTTGAGATGATTCTCCTGGATCCAACTGAAGACATCGTTAAAACAGTCTGTTAAGTGCTGGTCTAGTGGATTTGTGGTGGTTATTGGACCATAAAGCATAATGTCATCTGCGTATATGTGAAAGTTGATGTTGTGTGACTGTATTATAGTACAGAGTGGTTGTAAGTAGATGTTTAGAAAGCAGTGCCGATAGTGAGGAGCCTTGTGGTATCCCTTGTGTCTGGCGGTAGGGGGTGGAGGTGCCGGTGATAGTTTGAATCAGTTGATACCTGTCTGTTAGGTATGACTGGAACCGTTGTGGAACTTTTGTCTTGTATGCCAGTTTTCTGTAGTCTGTGTAGGAGGATGCTGTGAGATACAGTGTCAAATGCTGCTTATATATCCAGAAAGATAAGAGTGTATTCTGTGCTGTTGCACTGTCTTCTCTATGACTTTCGTAGTGAATGAGAGGCTTGCTACTGGTCTGAATGAGGTGGCATCCATAAGGTTGAGCTCCGGTTTCTTGAGGGTTGGGTGGATGATGGATGTTTTGAGGCAAGTGGGCATCAGACCTTGCTTGACAGATTCACTAGCGATGTTGGCGCGTGCTGGGCTTAGCTCCTGTTTTGTCACCTTGATCCAGCTGACCGGGCAGGGATCAAGAGGGGAGGTGGAGGTGTTGAGTGATTGATATAGTGGCTTCAATCTTCTCTTTGCTGATTGCTTCAAATATTCTCCATGCGGTATTGGAGGTGACATCCTGGTAGTTTCCTGCCATTGTGGGTAGGGTGTTGGGATTCGGTTGGAGCTGTTTATATTGTGCTGCGAGTTGCTGCAGTAGCATGTTTGGGAGTTGGCTAGAATGATTAGGGGTTTTGGTCAGCTGTTTGACAATGTCAAAGAGCTCACATGGTGGTTAAGGGATGTGTTTATAAGTTTTGTGTGGTAGGTTCTCTGTGCGTCGTCTATTTTGGTGTGGTATTTGTTTAGAACATTCATATATTCTGTTCAGTTAATGCTTGGTTTTCCTCCATTTCCTTTCTACTCTTAGTTGTGTTTTCAGCTTCCATAAGACGGGTGTGAACCAGCGTGTTCTTGCTGGTCTTTTTTTTTTACCTTTTCCTTTGGGGGGTGTCATTGATCTTGCTGCTGTAGCTATTACGGTGTTCCAGTTGTTGGTTAACACTTTGAGGTCAAACTGTCCTGACTGTATATTTGGTAGGACTTGATTGAGGAAGTTGCCTTTATTAAATGGTTTGTATCTTCTGTCTGATGAGCATCCCCCATCGTGGTCATTGGTTGATAGGATGTGATGATGGTAATAAGACGGTAATCGGACTATGGCACGGTTGTGATCCTGGGAGTCTTGCTCGAGATGGAAGTTTGGGAGCTAAAGAATACAAGGTCCAGGGTATTGCCCTTCTTGTGCATTGGTGCACACATGATTTATGTCAGTTCCATGGCTTCCATTGCCTCAAGGAAAGCATTTGCATGTTTCACCCAGGATTATCAGCTCTTTTTTTGTGTTGGCAATTTCTGATGTCTGTTTGAGGATATCTGATAGGTTATTAGTATGTCTCATTCATCTGTAATTTCTGTTGTCTGGGGCCGGAGGTGGAGATGGGATTTTGCTATCATGGCTACTCCTCCTTATTTGGAATGTGTGCGTGAACAGTTATAGAATCTGTATCCTTGAGGTGTGAGTTGGTTCATGATTACGGTGTCCGTCTCTGTAAGCCATGTTTCTGTTATACAGAAAATATCAATCTTTTGAGCTGTGATGAGTACTTGGATAATGGGGATTTTATTCCTCACTGACCATGCATTTACGAGTGAAACTTGGAGTGTTTGTCTAGTTACCGTTGTTTGAGGTGTGTTCTGGTATGGTTGGGATGGGTTTGAGTCTTCATTGGGGTTGTGTTTTAGGGAATGTGCTCCAAGCTGGTTGCGGCTCTGATGCACTGTGTTAGTATTGTGGTTTGTATATTGCGTTTGCATGTTTGGTTATGAAATATTGTGTAGGTGGAAGAACTGTTAGCAGGTATGCTGGTGCAAGAAAAGGAGGCATGATGTCTGCTGTACCTGGTTTTGCTGGTTAATTTGGTTGAGTTGTCTGTGCTTGCTTTGTTGATAGCTCTTTCTGGTTGCTGTTTTGGTTTTATGCTTTATAGTTAGAACATAAGAACATAAGATATGCCATACTGGGTCAGACCAAGGTCCATCAAGCCCAGTATTCTTACAGTGGCCAATCTAGGTCATATGTACCTAGCAGTTTCTCCAAGGGACACAGGTTCCACAATGCTTATATTGGTTCAAGCATTGATATCCTGGGTCCCTTCTTAATAATGGTTTATGGACCTTTCCTCCAGGAACTTGTCCAAACCTTTTTTAAACCCAGCTACACTAACAGCCTTTACTACATCCTCCGGTAACAAATTCCAGAGTTTGATTACACGTTGAGTGAAAAGATATTTTCTTTTATTAGTCTTAAATAGTTTACCCTGTAGCTTCATTGCATGTCCCCTAGTCTTTCTATATTCTGATAAGGTAAACAATCGATCTACGTTTACCTGTTCCACTCCGTTCATTAATTTATAGACTTCTATCATATCTCCCCTCAGCCGTCTCTTTTCCAGGTTAAAGAGCCCTAACCTTTTAAGCCTTTATTCATAGGAGTATCCTTCCATCCCCTTTACCATTTTGGTGGCTCTTCTCTGAACCTTTTCTAAAATCGCTATATACTTTTTAAGATACGGCGACCAGAATTGCACACAATATTCAAGGTGCAGTCTCACCATGGAACGATACAGAGGCATTATAATATCTTTATAGTTAATAGTTTTATTAACAAATTTGATATACTACCTGATCCCAGCATATACCGAGTGGTTTACAATATAAACTGAGGTTATAAAAACTAGAGGAGAAACTATAGAAGGTGAAGAGAGATGCTAAATAAACATTAAATATTTGAGAGGAAGGAGCAAGGGAGGGGGTAAGGGGACTCTATTGCTCATGATATTTCAGAAATCTAATCATCCAGATCATATGCTAATTGAAACTAATGGGCTTTAAGGCTTTTTTTAAATTACATTTTTTCTTCCTGAGGTAGTGGGGGAGGGGGGGATGATCCACAATTTTGGAACCAGGTAATAATGTGCTGCTGATCATGTAGATTGAAGATGAGTGTTTCGTATGGTGAGGGTTACCAATAGGTGTGTGTTTAGCAAGTAGAGGGACCTTCTAGGACAGGGGTCTCAAACTCAAATTGCTTTGAGGGCCAAATGAGGACTTGTAAAGTAACCCGGGGGCCTCATTTGCATAAGGGGCCTCATTTGCATAAATATTTGCATAATGTTGCATAATGAGTATATGGTTAAAGAAAGACTAAACAATTTCTATATTACTATAATCCAGTGCCAACCGCCAGGCACATTAGGAACTACTACAAACACTGCCCATTTAGAACCAATAGCAAACCCCCCCCGTATCATAACAGCACTACCAGGACTCACAAAGCACCAGACCCTACCTATCAAAAGGCAACACTGCAAATATTAAATCAATACATTTCAGAGAACAACAATACATGACCTACTGGGAAAAGAGAACAAGTAGCAATGTCAAATAGGAATTATATAAACAGAATACCTCCGCTCAGTTACACATGCAGAACATACACCATCACCAAACAAGGTATCACAATTTAGAAACAGGAAGACAATAATTAAATTGGGAACCCCAAAAGCCAAACTTGGAATGTACAACAACACTGTAGAAATAAAACTATAAATTAATTTCTTGTACTAAACAAAGCACAGACATTAATGATGCACATTTCCCAGAGCTGACATATTCCAGTTAATAAATTCAAAATAAAGAGATATTTTCCTACCTTTTGTGCATTTTTTTTCAGTTGCAATTGTTCCAGCCACTTTCTTATGGTTTCTTCGTGTCTTCTGCTAACTCTTCATCGTCTGCTGTCCATTTGTCCTTTCTTCTCTCTTCTAGTTTTTTTTTTTCATTCTCTCTCTACATCTGCTTTAACATACTAATCTTTCTCCTTTTGCTCTTTCCTCATTCCTATTTTATCCACTCAAATATTACCCCTCCATCCTCAATCTCCACTTACTCTCCCAAAACCTGGCCAATTGTAGATTTGTCTTCCCTCCCGCACAAAATATTTTTTCCCTCTCCATTTCACTTTCCCAGCTCCATCCCATTCTAATCCTCCCCCAACATCAGCTCCCTTCTAGTTCAAGCCCCACCCAGCATCCGCTCCTTTCTAGTCCCTGCATCAGCCCATTTCCAACCCTAGCTCCCCCCCCACTCAGCCCATTTCCAGTGCTAGCTCCCTCCCCTCACAGCACATTTCCATTCCAAGCCCCCCTCCCCATCAGCCATTTGCAGTTCAAGCCCCCCTTCCACTCAGCCCATTTCCAGTCCTAGCAACCCCCCCAGCCCATTACCAGTCCTAACCCCCCCTCCCCCCATCAGTCCAGGTACATTTTAAAAAATCCAAACTTGCTGCTGCTACTGCCGCCGCCACCGCAGTATCAAGCATCCCTGAGCCCCCCCTCAATAAAAGTCAACATAATCAGCCCACAGCACATTACCAGTCCTAAACCCCCCCCCAGTGGCATTACTAGTCCTAACCCCCCCATCAGCCCACAGCACATTACCAGTCCTAAACCCCCCCCCAGTGGCATTACTAGTCCTAACCCCCCCATCAGCCCACAGCACATTACCAGTCCTAAACCCCCCCAGTGGCATTACTAGTCCTAAACCCCCCCCCATCAGCCCACAGCACATTACCAATCCTAAACCCCCCCAGTGGCATTACCAGTCCTAACCCCCCCCCCCTCAACCTACAGCAAATTACAAGTCCTAACCCCCCCCTGTGGTTTTACCCGTCGTAACCCCCCCCCATCACTCCCCTGCACATTACCCGTCCTAACCCCCCCAGTGGCATTACCAGTCCTAACCCCCCCCATCAGCCGCGTCAAAATCACATGTCCCGCGGGACTCCCCCCCCCCCCCTGCCCGGCAGAGCCAGCGCTCCCTCCCTCCCTGCCTGCCTGCTTGCTTCCCTCCCTCAGTCCTTCTCTGCTTCGGCTTAGAACCGCGAAGGGAGAGTTCCTCCCTCGCGACTCTGCTAAGCCCGCTGAGGCTTATGGGAAATTTCCCATCTGCCCCGGCGAGCTTAACAGAGTCGCGAGGGAGAAGCTCTCCCTTCGCGGCTCTGAAAGCCGAAGAGGAGAGGGACTGAGGGAGGCAGGGCTGGCTAACATCGGGGAATTCCGGGGGCTGCCTCCATACCTGCCCGTGCTGTGCACAAAATGGATCCTCGAGGGCGCGTGGTGCCTCGTGGCGTTCGGCTGGCTGCCCCCCCCCTCCTTCCTGTCTCTCATTGGTTGAGGGCAGGCTCGTGACTCGGGAGAAGACGACTTTAGACAGAGAGTATTTTTTAACCCCACGCGGCCGCGCCGGCAATCAGGTGAAAAGTGAAACCAATGGCGTCGCGGGCCGCATAAAATGCTCTCGCGGGCCGCATGCGGCCCGCGGGCCGCGTGTTTGAGACCCCTGTTCTAGGAGAATATGGAATGAAGTGGGCTGTTGGATCCAAAGGAATACCAAAGTAGAAGGACTTTAAATGTTGTCCTGTAGATGATTGGAAACCAAGGATTCCTTTGAGGTATGTCCACCTTCTGCTGACTAGATGAGAAACTGGGTCTAAACTGGCAGTGCATAGCAAAGGGTAGCCCTGATACCATAAGGTGACCCCCAATGTTAGCCTTGCCTAGAACATCACTAAGAACGGCTGAATCTGCTGAAAGGACTATTGAGAGAATGTGCAGGAAATTCTTTGGCAATTGCTGCCAGACCATCGGGGAATGAAGTCCAATTCATCTTTCGATCTTTTGTCTTATATACCTTTGAGAATTTTTATGTTTTCTTATCACTTGTGTTTTTTGTCTTTCTCATATCTATTAAGAAATTTTCCAGGTGAGAAGATATGCACAGGCTTACACATGCGACCTTGAGAATACAAAAGATGTCAAGTCGGGGCCAATCGCTTAAACCAAACCCCTTTATCTTACTGGTCCCCCTCATTTTTTTCCCTCTATTCTTTCCCATTCCTCATATCTCTATCAATGTTTCTCAGTCCTCAGTCAGGACATGTGGCTCACAGTTTTGCCCGCTGCTGTAACCCTAAAACACTCTGAAGAGACAAGATGAAAAGACAACCAAACTCAATTCACTTGGAACAAGACGACATTTTAAACTCATGCCTCAGAGGTTGTGGTTAGTGCACCGACTCCTGGGCTTGTCTACCCTTATGGTTTTCTTTCTTTGTCAGTAGACTTGGATTGAAATCTTGAGCTGTATCTATGGCCAAGGTGCTAACCGGCAAAGTCACACCATCTTGTCAGCCACAGTGCACTTCCTTTTCATAATATTAGCACAGCCCAGGCAGTTGCTTTTCCTAGAGCAGGCAGTGATTATATAGCAAATTAACCACAAGCTGTTCAGGCCAAGTCCAGCCGTTGGAAAGATGCTTCTCTGAGTAATGACTTGTGTAGTTTCATGCTTTCATTTGTGATCTGCATGTGTAATAGATTCTATTTTTATTTTTGCATTTATGTAGAAAGACAGAGAGAGAAAGAGACTGCACTGTGAGCAGAGAGGCAGGAAGCCTTCTGAGAGCACCTTCTTACTCTTTGTTTTTCTCAGAACTCTGGGAATAGACATATGTACTGTACAGCGTAATGCACTTTCCACAAGGCGCTCTTTGTTATGATTCTCATTAGAAACTCTTGTGCTTATTCAGAGAGACATAAACCAAACAGTTCTGCCTCACTGAGAATAGATCAAGCCTTTAGCTGTGTGCATTTCCTGTGTTTCATGATTTATGAGTCTGTACTTGCCTCTAGAACTGCATAATATTAGCAAAAAAGCGTTTGGATTAGATCTTATGTTCTTCTGCGTTAGGGTACACAGTATGTCTGCACGTTAACTGTCAAACTTGTTGGTCACGCCCCGACAGTTACTGTGGATCCTTTGCACGTTTAATGCACATTTTGGTTTTGCACTAAATGCACGGTAAGTAAAAGGGTCTCATTGTGTCAATAGGATGACCAACTTTCAATTCGAGGGACTGTTTGGAACATATGTACAGAAAGAAAGTCTTCTTAAAGCCTCACTTCCATCTGACATACATACTCTGCATTCAGCTATTGTATTTTGGAAAAATCTAGCTAAATAATTGTTCCTATATGTTTTTTATCATACTGAGAGATCGTCTCTCAAAATCCAGTTCTCCAATCTGCAGGTTACTATAGTAGAGTGCTGCTTATCGAGAATAATCTGTCTCCCTCCCCCTCTGCAATATTTTCTAATAAAGGAATACGTGATATCAAGCAAGTTTGAGATAACAGGAGGTTTTATGGATAACGGAATGTGAACAGAAGCCTAGGAATTGGGAGTTTTGGGGAGTTTTTTTGAATAATGGAGCTTTACAGACTAAAGAAGACAGCAGCAAGGTTAATAGGTTTTTCAACTATAGCACAGTGTCACCTCTTTTACATCAATTACAGAGGCTTTTAAATTTACTTTATAAAATGTTAAATGTTTTAGCTCCCGAACCTTTATGTTGCGTTATTTATTTTCGCAATTGCAAAAGATTGTTGTGATCTAATGAGCGATTTCTATTACCGTCTCCTAAAGAGGTATGATTGAAGAGATTATATGGTAGATTGATTGATTGTTTGGTGATCAGCTGCTTTAGAATGGAATCGATTGCCTAAAGCTATTGTAGCATCACACAAGCAATTGTCTTTGTTCCCTCAAACATTCTATGTTCTGTGAAGCTGAATTAGCTTTGCAACTGTGTGTATTTGCTCTATTACATATCTTGATTTTACAGAACTTGTATTTTATTGCCGTATGTAATCTGCTCTAGACTATTTGGGATTGAGCGAGCTATAAGAAATTATATTAAATTTAATTACATTTAATTAAGGGAGTGACAGCATCTAATTGATTCTAGCATGGGATCAATCTTTAACAGCTCGGAACAATTTCTAGCTTTTAGAGGCTACACTGCGCAGGTGCATCACTTCTTACGCACTTTCTCCATGCAGGGTCTCCCCAGTCTTCATTTATCCATATAAATGGTCAGATGTCCCTCGTGCTGTGGTTCCATACTTTGTTTTTGCATGTAGGATTTGAATTCTGTGCATAGGCCTCTTTCTGTCTTAGTACTCCTAGAGGCTCAGCAGTTGGTTCAAGGCTTTTTTTCCCCCTGTTCTTGTTTCTGCCACCTCCATCTTTGGTTATCGATGGTTCAGCCGGGCCTTCTTATTCTTTCCAGCGCAATGGAAGTTGGAAAAGTTTTATGCAAAAGTGGTTGAGAATGTCTGTCTGTCTGCCAGGGACAAAGTAACTCCCCACGCCTACTTTATTTATGGCCCTGTTTTATAAAATAGTCGTAAATGAGCGTTGTATTAAGGCACAGGCGATTATGGCAATCCTATGGCTAGTATAAATGTCTGAACCTAGATCTTTCAAAAACGCGCCTATATTATAGTATTTTTCTAATTTACATGCATAACTTTGCACTTCTTTTCCTGTGCTCCACCAAAATTCTGGCCATGTGCACACCCATAGTGTAAGTACACACGATTGGCCCGACGCACTTACTTGCAGAATCATGACGGTGCTCTGGCTAGTTACGCGCACATATAACGAAAATACCTAGATTTACATGCAATACGTGTAACTCTAGTTGGCTTTTCTTAACATTTGCCCTCGTGTCTATTTACCTGTTTTTCCCATATGCTAAGTTTCATCCCATGCCATTACATTTTTGGGGAGCTATTTTGCCCCCAGACAGACAGACACAGATGGACACCTTCACAGCTTTTTGGAAAAAGATTAAAGATTATAAAATGGATACCGAGTTAATAAATAAATAATTTGCTCAACATAATGCACCAGAACCCTCGATTCCTAGTCATTTTTTATTTGTGTTATTTTATTTCTTAGACTTGATTGATCGCTTTTCTGTTAAATAGACAAAACAGAATATACTAATGCTCCAAAGTTCTAGTCCTGTACTCTAACCCCAGAAATTCAGCTTTTCAGTCTTGTCTCCCTCTGCTCATACAGTCATAGTAGCCAGATCAAAATTTATTACATAAGATATGCCATACCGGGTCAGTCCAAGGTCCATCAAGCTCAGTATCCTGTTTCCAACAGTGGCCAATCTAGATCACAAGTACCTGGCATTTTCCCAAAAAGACACACGGGGTCCACAGTGTTTGTATTGGGGCAAGCAGTGGATTTCCCAGGTCCTCTTTAATAATGGTTTATGGACCTTTCCTCCAGGAACTAGACCAAACCTTTTTTTAAACCCAACTAAACTAATTGCTTTTACTACATCCACCGGTAACGAAGTCCAGAGTTTGATTATGCGATGAGTGAAAAAATATTTTCTCTTATTAGTCTTAAACAGGTAACACTGCAGCTTGTGATAAGGAAGCTTATAGCTCAGGAAGGGGCTATAGAAAAGGTGAAGTGTCTCTGAACAAGCAACCTGTCAGTGCTGGTAGAAATGAGAAAACAGAATTTTGCCATAAAAGACTACCAGTCCCAGAATGCACCAGGTTTCCAACAGCCATGAGAGGAGCTGAAGTGAGAAAACGTGTGTTCAATCAAAAGGGCTATGAGGTAATCCCCAAGCACTCATTGCAAAGGGCAGGGCTTGATTCAGCACAGCTGCGCTGTGCTAGGATGGAACACTCATCTCAAAGGGCAAGGCCTGATTCAGCACAGCTACGCTGTGTTAGGGAGGAGCACTCATCTAAGCAGAATAAGAGTAGAGTTTATTCTACAGATGACCATCTTCATGATCACCTTGGATATCCAGAGAAGGATCATCAGTTTCATCTGAAGGATCATCAGAAGCAGAAGCCAAACCGGACGGACAGAGAGGGAAAGAGACCCTTTGGAAGAAGGAAGAGAAAAGCCTTTGAGAGGTCTAGAAGAGTCCAAAGCAGTACGTATACTGGGAGGCATTTCAAGGGCCAGCATACACCATTGGACTGGGGAAAATCAGAGGAATGGTGCTGCAGAGCTAGGAATCACCAGACGCTACCTGTGAGGGAGACGGCTGCACGTGGATGGGACCCTAAGACCTATGCCAGAAGGTATGTGAAGAGAGATCCAGTGTCCAGGGATCTGGATTGGAAGGCTGGACATAAGAACTGGACTACATACTGGCCAGGCTATATAGAGAGGAACTCTAACAGCAATGGAAGCTCAGGTATGAACACTGATCTATGCCCTAGCTATAACCTTGAAAGACAGCAGGGAAACAAGTATTCTCCTGAAAGTGCTCCATTGAGAGATTCATCTGTGCCAATCCATGATATTGAACCCATGCTTGTTGAACAAGGGGGAATAATAGCAGATGAAGATCCTGTTTATATGGACTGCTCTCTATCTAAACTCCGTTGGTAACTTTCTGTTATAAAGTACAGCAACCATCACAAAGAAATACAAATTTGTTCTTTAATCTACTCAGAAAAGCTCCTGAAGCAGGGTTTGACCCACACAGTAGAAAGCAAGCCAGCTAAGGGGTTTCAGCTGGTAACTGCTAGCAATCGAGCCTCACCTAATTGCTTGTGAGCTAGGAGAGAATCACTTCTGAATCTGTGTGGGAAGTAATCAGAAGTTAATCTGAAAAGAACAGTTTGTGTCTTGCTTTGTGGCTTTTCATTTGTTGTTTTCCTGATTTTGACTTTGTTTTTCCAAGTTAACACTGAAAGCAAGTTACCTGATTTTATGTGCTACCAAGCATATCTGTGTTGGGAGAAATAACCCCATAAATAAATATCTTATTGGCTTTACCCAAGAGCACAACTAAATTATTGTCAGCAGCTGTGTCTGGTGTGAATGAACTACATTGCCCACAATACCTTGCAAATCATATAGATATATGCACTTGCCAAGAGTGTGAAGATTCTCACCCAGGCAGCCGTCTGACAAGCTTCATTGCATGTCCCCTAGTCTTTCTATATTTTGATGGCATAAACAATCGATCTACATTTACCCATTCCACTCCATTCATTAATTTATAGACCTCTATGATATCTCCCCTCAGCCGTCTCTTATTTCCATATTGAAGAGCCCTAACCTTTAAAGCCTCTCCTCATAGGGATATCCTTCTATCCCCTTGACCATTTTGGTGGCTCTTCTTTGTACCTTTATCTAATAACGCTATATCCTTTTTAAGATACAGCGACCAGAATTGCCTACAATATTCAAGGTGCGGTTGCACCATGAAACGATACAGAGGCATTATGATATCCTTTGTTTTATTCTATGATTCCTAGCATTCTATTTTCCTTCTTGATTGCCGCTGCACACTGGGTAGAGGATTTCAATGTGTTATTCATGATTACGCCTAAATCTTTTTCCTGGGTGGTGGTTCCTAATGTGGTACCTTGCATTGTGTAACCATAGTTTGTTCTTTCCTAGGTGCATAACTTTGCACTTATCCACATTAAATTTCATCCGCCATTTGAATGTTCAGTCTTCCAATTTATCAAGGTCTTGCAATTTTTCACAATTCTCTTGAGTTTTAACAACTTTGAATAATTTTGTGTCCTCTGCAAATTTGATTACCTAACTCATTATTCCCATTTCCAGGTCATTTATGAATATGTTAAAAAGCAGCGGGCCTATCACAGATCCCCAGGGTACTCCACTATTCACCTTTCTCCATTGGGAAGATTGGCCATTTAACCCTACCCTTTGCTTTCTATCTTTTAACCAGTTCCTGATCCACAATAGTACACCGCCTCCTATCCCGTGACTTTTTCATTTTGTCAAGTCTCTCGAAGGGTCTTGTCAAAGGTTTTCTGAAAATCTAGATGCACTATATCGACCGGCTCACTTTTGTCTTCCTGTTTATTCACACCTTTAAATAAGGAATGGAGGAGTAGCCTAATGGTTAGAGCACTGGCTTGAGAACTAAGAGACCAGGTTTTGACTCCCACTAGCATTCTTTGGGCAAGTCCCTTAACCCTCCATGGCTTCAGAAGAGTCCAAGTTATCAATGTCCCTGTTTTAATGTATGTTACAATGTAAACCGCTTTGACTGAAATGATTAAAGCAGTAGAAAAAACCTGTTAAATTAAAAAAAATTATATATAACAGATTAGTAAGACAAGACATTCCTTGGCTAAAGCCATGTTGGCTTTCTCCCATTAAACTATGACTATCTACATGTTCAGTAATTGTGTTCTTTTATAATGGTTTCTACTATTTTACCCGGTACTGATGTCAGGCTCACTGGTCTACAGTTTCTTGGATCACACCTGGAAGGCTTTTAAAAATTGGCATTACAGTGCATTGGCCATTCACCAATCTTCTGGTATTACAGATGATTTTAATGATAGGTCTGCGATCTCATATTTCAGTTCTGTCAGCATCCTTGGAAGTATATCACCTGGTTCAGGTGATTTGCTACTCTTTTTAGTTTATCAAATCTTTTTGTAATACATTTTCCCGGTTTAGCAGTATTTATTTATGTATGTATATATGTATGTATTTCAATTCTTCCAATGCATCACCTTTTAAATACCATTTCGGGCATGGGTAACTTCCCTACATCTTCAATAAAGACCGAAGCAAAGAATTCATTCAGTCTCTCCCCTATGGCCTTGTTCCCTCTTAGTGCCCCTTTTACCCCACTATTATCTAATGGTCCAACTGACTCTCTCACAGGTTTATTGTTACAAATGTACTTGAAAAGGTTTTTATTATGGGTTTTTGCTTACATGGCAAGCTTCTTTTTCAAATTCTCTTTCCCTGCCTTGCCATTGCTTATGTTTCCAGTTTTTGTCATTTGGCTCCTTTTTTCCCATTTCCTGAAAGATGCTTTTTTTGGCTACAATATCCCCTCTGACCTTACCTTTAAACCATGCTGGCAATTTTTGGACTTCCTTCTTCTTAAAGCATGGAATACAGCTGGTCTGGGCTTCTAAGATAGTATTTTTAAACAACATCCATGCTTGATGTAAATCTTTAACCTTTTGCAGCTGCTCCTTTTTTGTTTTTTCTTAACTATTTTCCTCATTTTATCATAGTCTCCCTTTTGAAATTTAAACGGTAGTACTGTGGATTTCCTTGCTGTCCTTCCTTTATTAAATCAAATGCGATCATGCTATGATCACTATTGCCAAGTGGCCCCAACAACCTTATCTCTTGCACCTGATCCTGTGTTCCACTAAGAACTAGGTCCAAAATAGCTTCCCCTCTTGTCTGTTCATGAACCAGCTGCTCCAAGAAGCAGTCATTTATTTCATCTAGAAACTTTATCTCCGTCGCATGTCTTGCTGTGACACTGACCCAGTCGATATTGGGGTAATTGAAATCACCCATTATTATTACTGTGTAGGAACTTTTGTTTGCTCCCCTTTTCTTTGAGCATTTCATCATCCATTTGTTCATTATGGCCAGGCGGTCGGTAGTACACCCCCACTGCCATCGCCTTCCCCTTTTTACTTGGCTTTTTAATCTATAGAGATTCTACAGGGTATTTGGTTTCCTGCAAAACTTTGATCCTGTATGACTTAATGCCCTATCTAACATAGTGCAGCCCTTCCACCAATGTGATCTACTCTTATCATTGCAATATAATTTGTACCCAGGTATAACAGTATCCCAATGGTTGTTCTCTTTCCACCAGGTCTCTGAGACACCAAACCAGATCTAACCTCTCATTTTAGTGCTATATATTCTAACTCCCCCGTCTTATTTTTTAGACTTCTAACATTTGCATACAAGCATTTTAGAGGTTGTATCTTATTCATATTAATCTGTTTATTGGTAGGCAGGGGTAATTTGGAATCTTTAAGCTCTGTCTTCTCTGTATTTAAGGACATTTGGATTATTTTTGTCTTTATTGGAACCTCTCTGTCGATATGCCCTACCTTCAATCTTTTGCTAGTATCTTTCAAAGATACATTGTTCCAAACCATCACTCTTGGGTGATGGTCAGCTTTCCCCTATTATCTAGTATAAAAGCTGCTCTATCTCCTTTTTAAAGATTAGTGCCAGCAGCCTGATTCCATTCCTGAAGGTGGCGCCCATCCCTTCGGAAAAGCCCCTCCTTTTCCTAGAATGTTGTGCAATTTCTAAGAAATCCAAAACCCTCTTCCTTGCACCATTGGCTAATCAATGCATTGAGACTCCAGAGCTCTGCCTGCCTTTTGGGTCCTGCATGTGGAATGGGAGGCATTTCTGAGAATGCTACCCTGGATATTCTGGATTTCAACTTCTTAACTAAAAGCCTGAATTTGGCCTCCTGAACCTCCTTACCACACTTTCCTATGTCATTGGTATCAAAATTGTACAAAGACAGCAGACTCCTCCCCAGTGTTATCTAACACCTTGTCTAGATGGCGCGAGGGTCAGCTACCTTCGCACCAGGCAGACATGTTACCAGGCGATCCTCATGTCCTCCAGTTGAATCTACATGCCTAATGATTGAATCACCAACTATAACGGCTGTCCTAACCCTTCCCTTGTGGGCTCATGGCCCTGGAGAAACCTCCTCAGTGTGAGAGGGTTTTACATCACCTGCAGGATAGGTCCTAACTACAGGATCGCTTCCTGCCAGACCACAGTGATGCTCTCCTGTCACGTGACCTCTCTCCCCCATGGTAAGAGGTAGGCTGCTAGACTGGAGGTGGGACTTTAGTACTATGTCCCTATAGGTCTTGTCTAGAGGACCTAAGGAAGACAGAGGAATATGTCTGCTATTCTAGTCTCCAGAGATTGGACTCGCTCCCTGAGAGCAAAGAGCTCCTTGCACCTAGTACACGTGTAAGACCCCTCACCAACTTGGAGAAAATCATACATGTAACATTCAATGCAAAAGACTAGAAAACCCCTCTCTCACTGTTGGACTGCTGTCTTCATCTTAGTGTTAAAGTTTTGTTTAGATATTTGTTTTTACTTACTTAAGTTTGCTGGGGATTGTTGTTGTATTAAGTATAGTTTTTTTTAGTATATTTAATGGACTTTGTTCACCTCAAGATTATAAATTTGAGGTCCTTAATTAAGGTATTCTGATGAGAATAACCAGCCATACCTGAAAGTCAATAAGGGCACCTCCTTACCGCTAATAGGTTTTAGAGCCTATAAAGTGGGAGTGAAAAAATACTTAAAAGTTGGTTTGCTACACAGCACCCTGACCTGTGCTTCTAAGGTAAAGTTTTACCAATTTCCTGGGTGATTCACACAGGCCTTGGTTTGATCGAGGGGACCTTTCAAATTGCCCCTTTGATCTGTGACTTGTCTTTAACACCTATTTAAGGAAACTTCACAGATCTTTTGCCTCCTAACTAGAAGGCCTCTTTGTTTAATTCTTTCTACTCTGACTATTTATTGTACTTGTATGTTAAGCTATACTCTGATTTGATTCAAATAAAAAGCTCTCCCGTGGTACTAAGACCTGACTGACTCGGAAAAATCATGGACTTATAAAATACGCAGATTTATCAGCTTTAACCCAAAGAATTCCCTTTTCCCCAAATTTGGAGTATATTCTAGAAAATAAATACAAGTGCAGATCTAATTCCAGCTGTAGCAGTTCCTTTTAGTAGTCCTTCAATATTCATGGTGTAATTACTGTGGGTGTACTTACCTTTATGCCAATTGCAACATTGACAGTGTGTGATATGTATCCCCATGCTAACTGCATACCCACTGTCCACCCCATCCCACCCATTTGGCACCCTATTGCATGATTGGCAGTTGGCACAAAAATCAACATGTGGTAACTGTTAACTTAGGGCCCTAGCATGTAGTTGCTGCACACTAATTGATGTATTAAGTGTACAGCACACTTTATTAAAAGGGCCCAATATTTCTTCTTTTTCAGAATCGGAATATACAATTGTTTTTCCTGTTTAATATTTCTGCTTGTGATTTCTGCTTTGACTTTCCCAGTGTGTGGTGGTTTTTTTTTTTATCTCTGTTTCTTCTTTTGCTTTTTTTCAATATTTTACAGTTTTCTTTAGCCTTGTTTCTATCCCGTCATCTAGTTTTACTTTTTTTATCCTACTTCACCTGAAGTTTCTCTGTCCAGTGTCTGTATGGGCTTTTGTTCCTTGCAGCTACTGCATATATCCCGCCCGTTTCCCCAGGGCTGCATGCCTTTCAGTGCCTTTCTTCCTCTTCCAGTCTGTGTATCTTTTTTCTAGTTTTAACGCCTTCTCTGTTCTGGGTGGGACCCAGCTGAAACCCTTTATTCAGGGGTGTCAACCACAGCAAGAGACTTCCAGTTTTACAAAGCTGTTTCCCTGGGTAAATGTGCCCTTGGAACAGAGCCCATCATCAGTGTGAGTAAATGGCACTCTTTGTTCTATGGATGTAATGCAATGTGTGCCGTTTGAGTTAATGCCGACTCCTGGTGACCCAGCCTCTGAGTTTTCTTGGCAAGTCGATTTGCCAGTTCTTTCTTCCACACAGTAAGTCTACAGCTCCTGCTATTCCAAGGTAGTCACCCATTCAAGCAGGACCGTACCTAGCCTGGGGGAAGAGGTGCAGCCACACAGATCGCAAAAATCTGGGGGCGCATTCAGAAGGGGACCGGAAATGAAGCCCTTACATCTGGTGGGGGTTTCACCATAAGACCTCTGTGCCTTCCCCCCTCAGTTGCTCACTTATTAGCCTCCTGCCTCCTGGTGGACTGGACTTCTCCGTGTCACTCGGTCACCACACAGTCCCACGGCTGTACTAAACTCTAGCCGCCAGCATGTCCGCATTGCCTGCACTGTTAGAATGAAACCAGGAACTTCCTGTCTGTACTTAATGTTCCCTCAAGAGTTGATGCTAAGTGCAGCCATGGTATTGGCACTATGCTAGTGTGGCCATTGCCCTATCAACCCCCCCCCCCCCAACTATCATTGCAGATCACAAACTACCCTTTCCAGCACAGATCCCCTTTCCACAAACAGTCCCCTTTCAGTACACTTCCAGAAAGCAAATCCAAAGCTCCTCCCGGGGACCCTCCCCCAGCTCTTCTGGGTCTCTGGTGTGTAGTGGTCTTTGGGACAAGGGCGATTCCCTTCCGCTCTTGCCCTGGCTGGTGAGGCATCCAAAATGGTAGTTTTCACCCCTTGCGGTAGCCTTGTGGTATTACCTAGTGTCAGTTCTACATTAAACTACTGCTAGTAGTGAAAGCCACCATTTTGGATGCCTCGCCAGCCAGGGCAAAATGGAGGGTGAGGGTGGGGGTGGGGGGAATGGATCACTCCTATCCTGAAGACCACTAGACACCAGGAATGCCTTGCATAAGACTCTGTAGCGGCTTGGGGGAAGGTTGGAGTTAGGGCACTGTGTGCAGAAGGGATCTGTTTCGGGGAGTGCCTCTTAGGCAGGGAACGTGGGCCTGGTGCCATTGGTGGATAGAGAGTGCTGCCACGCTATTTGCCAAAGCAGTGAAGGTAGCTCCTATGTGGTAAATGTCTGCCCTGTGTGTTAAATGCGGGGCAGACACTGCGAGTTTCCTGTATTCTTGTACTGCACAGGCTCTGCACTTTATCGCACCTTAGCCTTGGCAATTAAACCCAACCGCATTTTAGAGAACATGGTCCTTAGTGCACGCTGAATTGATTTAATGCACACTAACTTATGACTTGAGCCTTTGCGCCCTGTGCGGCTGCACTGCTCGCACAGGACTACTAGATACGGTCCTGGGCCTTAGGTACAGTCCCTGCCCACTCACATCTCCTTCTGCATTCGTGTGCAGTAACTCTCGCTTTGAACAGCTAATCAGCTTAATAACTAGGCTCCATGAAATGAGTAGATATTTATCACCTACTCATTTGTGTTCTTTCACCTTGCTTTATCCCTGCCTACGTCTTCTGCGTTTGTCTTGACTAGATTGTAAGCTCTGATGAGCAGGGACTGTCTCGTACATGTCTGTGTGCAGCGCTGCGCACGACTTGTAGCGCTATATAAATGCTCAATAGTAGCAGTAGAATTAACTCATTAAACTAATTGTTCACTATCGTATTTTAAACATGCACTAAAGACAAATTTCTAATAAAACGTATGAAATGAACCAAAAAGCTCCTTGAAAACTGGAGCCATTTTTCAGAAAAAAAAGAAAATGAACCAGTTTATTTTTGTCTGTGCACGTTCCTGTTTTTCCTCTGTATTTTTATGCTGTTCCCCCCCCCCCATGCTGATACCCACATTCCCAGATACATCAGCGCAGTCACAGATGCATTCTGCATGGCCCTATCCATGGCTTATGTAAATGCAGCCTTCGTCCCCCAGCCAAGAGCAGCTTTTGCAGCCAAGTAGTTTGAGTCCTATAAAAATGTCTTCCTTATAACTACAGTGATTACCATTAATGGGACTTAATGAATTTATTTCCAAGCTTTATTAGCTTTATATCCCAAAAAGTGTTCTAACCATTGGTGGAGCACATCATTTTAGCGATATGGTTTCAATGATGTAAATAAAGTATATCGTGTGTGTTAGATCCAGCGGTGGGGTTCAGATCCTGTCGGTCCGTGGTGGGAATTAGCTGGGTTGCACCAGTTCGCATGAACCGGTTCCTAGCGTTTCCCATGTTCACCAAACTGGTGCCTACAGGCTGGGTCACTGCTGCAGCTGCACTGGCGGGCATCTAATCACCCAAAGGTATGTTGATGGTATTGGGGTGGGGGGGGGGGAATTATGGCATCAGGACATACCTTCGGGTGCTTTAAAACTGCCAGTGCCGCTGTGGCAGCGAACCAGCCTGTAGGCACCAGTTTGGCGAACACACAGGAAACGCTAGGAACCGGGTTGCGCGAACCACCACTGGTTAGACCAGTGGCCCATCAAGCCTAGTCTCCCGTTGCCAACAGTGGCAAATCCAAGTCAAAAATACCTGCAAGGCTCTGAAAAAGCAGCAAGAGGGATATGCAGGGGCTTTCCCAAGTCCACCTTAATAATGGTTTATGGACTTTTCCTCTAGGAACACGTTCAGTCTTTTTAAAATCCATCTAGACTACCTGCTTTTACAACATCCTCCAGCAATGAATCTCAGAGCTTAATTATATGGTGGGAAATACATATTTTCTCCTATTTCTTTTAAATATATTGCTTTGTAACTTCATGGCTTGACCCCTAGCCTTGGTACTTTCTGAAGGTGTTATCAATTCATGTTTCTCTGTTCCACTCCACTCAAGATTTTATGGTTCTCTATCATATCTTCCCTCAACCGTTCCTTCTCCGAGCTACCAGCCTTTCATCACAGCAGAGTTCTTCCATCCTCTCTCTTGTTTTGTGCAGTTTTCTGTATCTTCTTTTTCTCTACTTCCTCCATATCTTTTATGAGATGTGAAGACCAGTATTGCGCACAGTGCTCAAGGTGAGGTTGCGCCATGGAGTGATACAGAGGCATTATTATGCTCTTTGTTTTATTCTCTGTTCCTTTCCTAATTCCTAACATTCTGTTTGCTTTTTTGACCACTGCTACATATTGAAAAGTATCTCAATGTACGGTCCTGGGTGGTGACTCTTAATGTGGAAGCTAGCATCATGCAGCTATAGTTTTGAGTTATTCTTCACTTTGCATTTGTCCACATGTTTTCCTTTGCCATTTGGATGCTCATTAGACAGATGGACAGAAAGAAAGAAAGAAATGCAAATGCTGGTATTAGATAAATTCTCTCTCTCTCTCTCTATCAGTCAAGTGTCACTCTGTGATAGGATTCCTAAACTTTCCTGTTTGCCGAACCGGTGCACCGACACAGTGAATCCCTGGTGGCCCAGTGGCCCCATTCTCCACCCCACCACCCGATAGTATTTTGATGGCATTAGGGACAATCGTGCCCTGACAGATAGTGGATCCCCGGTGGCCTAGCAGTCCTGAACCCCCCACCCCCATCCTCCCTTTAAAAAGAAAATAGACCTGGTGGTCTAGAGGCCCCCTGAAGCCCCCACCCCCTCCCAACCTAAACAACAAATAGACCTACTGACTCCTGAATCATCCCCACCCCAGTAGCTTTCCATTTGAGCAGGAATGCTGCTTACACACCCTTGCTCATGGTCAGCCATCTTCAAAAATGGCAGCTCCTGGCCCCAGCACGGAGATGTTGGACCATGAGCGGGGGTACATAGGCAGCGCTCCCACTCATTTTGAAAGGTACTGGGGTAGGGGTGGTTCAGGGGCCACTAGGCCACCAGGTCTATTTGTTTTGTATTCAGGAGAGGGTGGAGGTTTGGGGGGCCACTAGTCCACCAGGTCTGTTTTTCTTTTGAAGGAAGGGGGTTCTAGACTGCTAGACCACCAGGGATTCACTAACTGTCAGGGCACCAGCACCCGACAGTATTTTCATGACATCGGGGGCTTTTCCCAATGCCACGATTGCCCCCAATGCCATCAAAATATCAGGTGGTGGGATTGGGGTGCTGCAGCCCGCTTACTCTGATCTGATACAGAACCGGTTCCTAAGATTTTTGAATCCCAGCACGGAGTATATTGTATATGCATATGTTTATCTGTCCTCCTCTCTCTCTCTCTCTCGTTATTTATTTTATATACTTTTTGTAGCCATCTGTTTCTGTTTATTTTTACACAGACTTGTATAAAACAAGTTTTTTTCCTGGGAGCAGCACAGTGCTATAGACATAATCAAAATGTAATAGCAACTTTTTGGGAAATGCCGTTAGAAGGAGAAAGCATCAATCTTCATGGAACTCCACTCAAGAGGCTTTCTCTAGCTAATCAATCACGGTCAAGACATGGACCATCCCTCTGTCTGTGCAAAGGACCAGGAGGGGATTGCTAAGTCCCAGACCTGGAGTTACCATCTCAATACCAGGCAATTTATCAGGCGGAGAAGTCATATAACACTAATAGACTAGGGTTTTTTCATTCTTAACTAAGTTAAGAGTCAGCATTGACTTGACGGCACTTACTAAAACATAGTTGTTGGGGTTATATATATATTTTTAAGCGAGCCAGAGAGAGAGAGAGAGAGAGAGAGAGAGAGAGAGAGAAGAGTCACGAATGGGACTATTGCAACAAGATGCAGACCACTAGATGGAGACAGCAGCTCTCATAGTTGTGACAGCGCTGGATGGTGCCTCATTGCTATCCGATTCCCATACTCTTGATAAATGTATCTTAAAGAGGCAGGGCTGCTGGAATGATTAGAGAGCAAAGTCCAAGCAGTGAACCCAGCTTGCCAAAATGGACAGCACGCAAGATCATGTAAATTGCCAAGATGTTCAAATTGGTCTGGCTAGTTTGATGGCTTCCAATAACACTACACTCGAGCAAGACTGCAGCTGGTATATATCATCTATCTACATATATCATGTGCTGAAGTTAGAGTTGCTAGAGGAGTGATAAGTAGTGTGTGCAAAAGTCCTAGTCACCTAGATTTAAGATAATGAAGGACTTTAGAAGGAGGTTCAACGCTGGCTTATTTAGTCAGGCTTTTCCTTAAATACTGAACTGGCTGTGAGATGCCTGTTTCAACTGTTTTATTGTTTGATTTTGGGAGCCCTTTTGAATTGTCAGCCTGTGTTATTTTTGTAAGATCAGATTATTTCATGTGTATCTGTAAACTGTTAAGAATGATGATTAAATTTTATTTTTGAAAATGTATATTCTGCTAATCTTAAAGAAAGAAATGGATTTTTAAAATGAAACATTCTGAAAAAGTTTTAATAGTTACTTTATGGCCCTGAGCACTAGGGAGCTGATATTCTAAGTCTGCAAGTGCATAACACAGGGGTGTCAAACTCAAATACACAGTGGGCCAAAATGTAAAACTTGAACAAAGTCGCGGGCCAGCATTGAACAAATGAACCTTTTAATATGGACCCAAACAAGATTTGCTTTAACATTGAATATGAAGCAACACTCATTACTATACAATTTATAACTTAATAGTTCAGATATGCAAAAACCAATTTCAAATAAAAAAAAACATCAATGACATTCATTTATTAAATAAGATTTAAATAATAATAAATAATAATTTTTAAAATAAAATAACAATAATAAAATTAATCAACCATTCAAGCCCATGTCTTGGAGTAGCAAGAAAAAGTGCATAAAGAAAACGTTAATTATTGCTCAGTTTGCTGCACACTGATCTAATCTGATGTGCCCAAGCCAGATACTTGGCATCTCTTCTTGGATGATAGTTCATCAATGTCTGGGCTCAGGCTTTGAGCTGAGTAAATCCTCAGTATCGAGTGAAGGTGTTCATCAGTCAGACGTCTCCTGTGAGATGTTTTGGTCATCTTCATCGAGGAGAAAAGTTGCTCACATAGATAAGTGCTGCCGAACATGGAGAGCATCTGAGCAGCTTGGGTGCGGAGCTGAGGCATTGTGTCAGGGATGAACTGTGGAAACTGGGCGGCGCCCACAGCATCATACTTTGACTTCAGCGTGTCATTACACTGGAGTTCAATTAGCTCCATTTGGAGGTTGGTTGGTGCGTTTTCCACATTAACTGCAAAGGGATTACTGAGCAGTTCAAACCTACATTTCTGGACATCAAAGTCGGCAAATCGCTGGCTAAACTCAGCGCCGAGT
Organism: Ichthyophis bannanicus; assembly: GCA_033557465.1. Lineage (NCBI taxonomy): Eukaryota > Metazoa > Chordata > Amphibia > Gymnophiona > Ichthyophiidae > Ichthyophis > Ichthyophis bannanicus. Next base: position 67,081,244 of record CM066049.1, read on the forward strand.
ACACTGAGTTTTTCAGCAAACTGTGCGCATGGGAACAAGTTGGTAAAGAACTGCGTTTTCATGGTTTGGCAGCAGGGAAAATGGCCAAGGTTTCCTTGCAGCATCTGATTCTCCCACAGGCACAGTTTAGTTTTAAAAGCCCTCACTGCAGCGTACATGTCTGTGATGATGCGCCCCCGCCCCTGAAGCTGCAGGTTCAGCGCATCGAGATGGCTCGAGATGTCACACAGAAAGGCCAGCTCACACAGAAACTTTTTCTCCCGAAGCTCTGCTGTGTCCTTCCCTTTGCTTTCCAGAAACTGACATATTTCCTCTTGCAGCTCAAAACATCTATTCAGTACTTTTCCTCGGCTTAACCATCTCACCTCTGTGTGATACGGCACGTCTGCGTATTCCGAACCACACTCCTCCAGAAAAGACTTAAACTGGCGGTGATTCAGACCTTTGGCTCTTATAAAGTTAACTACTTGTGTTACTGTGGTCATAACATGTTCCATCTTTAGGGCTTTGCCACACAATGATTCCTGATGTATGATGCAGTGATAAACAGTTAGTTCACCTGCACAGTTCTCTTCCTGCATCTTCTCCTGGACCCTGCCCACCAGTCCACTTGTTTTACCGCACATCGCTGGCGCACCATCTGTCGTTAATCCCACGAGTTTATCCCACGGCAGCTTTATTTCAGTTACGCATTTGGAAACCTCCTCAAAAATTTCCTTTCCTGTGGTTGTGCCATGCATTGATTTGAATCCCAATAGCTCCTCCGTAACACACATATTTGAGTCCACTCCACGGATTAAGACTGACAGCTGAGCAGTATCAGATGCGTCGCTGCTCTCATCCACAGCAAGGGAGAATGCAACGAAATCTTTTCCCTTTTCCAAAAGCTGGTCATACAGATTGGTGGCAAGATCACATGTGCGATCAGCTACTGTGTTTCTGCTCAGGCTCACGTTTGAAAAGGCTTGCTTTTTCTCTGGGCACACGATGTCACAAACTTTCAACATGCACTTTTTCACAAACTCTCCCTCATTAAAGGGCCGGGCTGATTTTGCGATCTCTGCTGCCACAATATAACTAGCCTTTACAGCAGCCTCACTTTGTGATGTGGCTTTTTTGAACATATTCTGTTGTGAAACCAAACTTCTTTTCATCTCCTCCACTTTCTGGCTCCTTTGAGTCATGTCCAGGTCCTTGTACTTGTCATGGTGTTTTGTTTCATAGTGTCGTCGAATGTTATACTCCTTAGTTATAGCCACGTTGACTCCCCAACTCAGACAAACAGGTCTGTCTTTTACATATGTAAACAAATATTCTGTCTCCCACCTGTCCAGAAAGTTCCTGTTGTCTGCCTTTCTTTTTGCCATTTTTGGGAAGGGGTTCCACAGTGACAGTTGTAGCTTGAGATCGCTATGACTTCTGTCACACAGGAGAGGGCATTTCTGGGACCTGTCCTGATTGACGCGCCAAAACAGCAAGGCATTATGGGATTTGTAGTATTAGCGATGAATGAATGCGCTGTATAATACCGGCGGGCTAGCTCTAGTAGTCATTTGGTATAGCCTCGCGGGCCAAATATAATTACACTACGGGCCAAATTTGGCCCGCGGGCCAGAGTTTGACACCTATGGCATAACATATGCCTAGTTGGTGAGACTTAAGTGCACAAGGCTATCACTGAATATCTACAGTAAATGAAGACCTCAACTTCTCACTAGTAGAGCGCTATAACAAAATATCAGTAATTTCTAGCATATGTGAGCATAACAAAACCATCAAACCTAGTATTTTGGGACAAGTTAACCAATGAAACCAAGAGTTTGATATTCAAAAGTTTATGTACAGTTAACCTTTTGAAATTAATCTCAAACCCTGAGGATTGACTTTCTCACCCCTCTTGATAGTTGTATTGAAATTACCATGGGGGCAGCGTAGTATTATTTAATTCAGGGAAAATACTGAGATCTTTTTCCTCCTGAGAACACCATCTTCCATACTCTTCCCATATTAGTATTGCAAGTCTCCAAGTTTGGGTTACTTCAGAGTGTAAGGGATGTTTATTGTCATAATATATAGAATCATTGGGCAGCTGGGTTGCAAATCTAACCCACACGAACAACGCTAACACACATGGGGCTAGAGTGTATGAGCACACACACACAGACACAGTGCAGCTGCATGAGCACAATACAGCTGATGGAACAATATGCATCTGTAGACGAGAGAGGGAGTCTGAGCCACTCACAATGGTACGCTATCCTGGGAACGCAAAGCAGGAAGAAAGGATGTGCGCAGGTACCATCCGTAGAGAAGGACATGCAGAAACTGGGTGTGACACAAGCATGTAGTCCCTAAGCACAGGATATGCAAATGTTGATCAGATCACTGTACACATCAGCAAGGGAACCATATAGAGACAGTGCGTTAAATGCAAAGGGCTGACGCAGGAATAGGGCTGGGACTGGTGTGAGATCAAAGTGGAGTAGTCCCAGGCAACTTACTGGTGACCCTAATAGGGCCACCAGCCTGAGTGGCCTGGTTCAGGCAATCCCCACAGCCATCCCCACAATGTAGCGGCCTACATAGCACATGTAGGCCATGTGGCCTCTGCACAGGTGTGCCCCAGCCCCAGCTGTCACATGGCCATGTGGGCCAAGGAGGGCAGGGAGCATAAGACGGATGCCACAACAACACATGACACCGGTCACTGCAGTCACCAGATACAATGCGCAATAGTTACACGTCCTGAGTCAACTGGCCACAGCTACCCAATGTACGCTCTCTAGAACTGAGGAAAAACACATGACAGCAATTTTTCATATAAATCGCCAGCACAAGTATCACAGACAAGTGAGCTGTAGCGAGCTAGGACATAGTTGAAAGAGTCAGAATCGATGTCAGAGCCACACATGCACATCTACAGTATGCCATCTAACAGGGTCTCTCCATTTCAAAGCAAGTAAGATACCAAAGCTCCACCAACTGAACAATGGCCGGGAAAAAACATATTTCCAAAGCTGTTGCCGCCGTTAGAGCTTCTGCCTCTGTCCAGACAGAGATCCCAATACCAGTTGAAGGACTGGTTCCATGTGCAGGATGCCTACATGCTGAGGGTCTCGGGAAACAGGTGGAGGAGCCTTCAGTACAAGACTGGCTAACCTACTGAAGAGGGCTTTAAACTAGATTCATTGGGGATGGGTGAAGAAAGAAAGCTCCCAGGTAAGTGAAACATTTAAATACCTTTTATAGAAATAGGTAAAAGGGGCAACATCTGGAAAGCAGTGTCTATAAATGCCCGTAGCATGGGAAATAACATCCCAGATGTTGAGGCTTTAATAGAAGAGACTGACTTGGATTTAGTGGCAGTTACAGAGACATGGTTCACGGAAAACCATGACTGGGATATAACTATACATTATTCAGAAAGGACAGGGTAGGAAGAAGGGGAGGAGGAGTGGCACTATATGTAAAGAATATTAAAGCTATGGAAATACAGGCTTAAAAGAGAGAGAGGAGGCAGTGTGGGTTAAACTAGAAAGAGGGAAAGAAAATTCCATTTGCATTGGCGTGATATATCGACTTCCATCACAGGGAGAAGACATGGCTGGAGATTTAATAGAAGACATACACAGCATTGCCAGGAAAGGAAAGTGCTATTGATAGGGGATTGCAATATGCCGGAAGTTGATTGGCGCATCCCTGCTGCAGTATCATCTAGAAGCAAGGAGATCTGGATTCTTTACAGGAAGAATTAGTCAAGCAATTGGTAACAGACCCACAAGTGAAGGGGCCATAAAAGACTTGGTGCTTACCAATGGGGAAAGTGTTTCTGATGTTTTAGTGGGAGATCATCTTGCATCCAGTGATCACCAGATGGGGTGGTTCTGTATTAAGACTAGGGCTGATAAAAATCCATTCAAAAGCAAGGGCCTTAACCTTTATGACAACTAACACTGCCAAGATGGGCCAATATCTTGGAGTGGAGGAGTGGCCTAGTGGTTGGGGGCAAGGTACTTCAGGCCAGAAGGTCAGGGGTTCAAATCCCACTAGAGGACAGCAACCTTGGGCCGGAAGGACTGGGGTTTCTAGTCCCACAGGTGCTCCTTGTGGTCTTGGGCAAGCCACTTAACCCTCCATAGCCCATGTTCCCTGTAAAATAGTTATCTCCAAGTTATTATGCCCTGTCCAATGTAATTTCAGTTTGTTCAATGTAAACCGCACTGATGCAGAATAGCACAGTATATAAGAGAATATAAATAAATACCTCAAGAAGTTGTCAGCGGGATGGGAACAGCAGGAGGTGTGTGTGTGTGGGGGGGGGGGTGATGTAGAAAAACAGTGGGCAAAACTGAAAGAGGATATTTTTAAAGGCAACCAACCTTTTTGTTAGAATAATAAATAAAGAGACAAGGAGGCCACTATGATTCTCACAAGAAGTAGCTGAAAAGGTGAAGACAAAAGGGAGATCTTTATGAAATACAGTCAAACCTCGGTTTTCATTTGCCCCGGTTTTCATACGCTTCGGTTTTCAACGTCTTTTTTGACTGAGATTTTGTCCCGGTTTTCATGCATTGCTTCGGTTTTCGTAAAGTACAGTACTGTAAATACATACACCCTTGCGCTGTACACCGGTCTGTATACACTGCCAGAACGCCCGCCCGGTCCCGGCAGCACTGCCCCCCGGACTCACCGATCGCCAGCATGATGAGAAGCGAAAGCCAGCTGAGCACGTAAATGAAACACATCCTCGAGCCTGGTCAGAGTCAGAGAGGCAAGGATTGCGCAGAGAGGAAGGCCCCGATCTCGTCCACCGCCTGCCCGTTCTCTGGAGCACCCCCTCAGGCTCGGAAGTAGTAGCAGGGAAGAAAAGCTGTCAACGTAAGCAGGAGATGTTGCATGAATGTGGGAGGCAGTTCTCTCTCTTGCAGGGTACGTCTGAAGCTATATCATTAAGATTTTCTGCCATTCTGAAGCATTGAGCAGATAATGTAAAGGTATTTTAATGGACTGAATCCAATGTGATTCTGAAGAGAGCTGGGCACAGCAGCTTGTCAGGGGTGGCTAAGGCCAGATGTTAACATACTGTACTGTACAGTACTGTACTTAGCTTGCTTTCAATGATGTTAAATGTTCATTTATCCATTTCATTAGTCATTTATATTTATTTCTCATTGTTTTCTGTATGTAAAAATATAGTTATTCTCTATAAAATGTATTTTTTGTGAATATTTTTGGGTGTCTGGAACGGATTAATTGGATTTACATTATTTCTTATAGGAAATATTGCTTCAGTTTTCATACGTTTCGGTTTTAGTCAGACTTTTTTGAACGGATTAATCATGAAAACCGAGGTTTGACTGTACAAGAGATCACAGAGAGAGGAAGACGGGCATCTATATTTGGAAAAACCTAAGAGTCTGGCAAAGTAGTCAAGAAAGCAAAGATACAAAAAGAGGAAATAGCCAATGCAATGAAATCTTTATTTTATCTTTCTTTTTTGGGTTATTTTCTATACCGTACCTTCAGGAACCAGCAGGGCAGTTTACAATAAATATAAAATACAGAGGAGTAGCCAGGAATGGCTAAGAAATAGAAAAGAACTACAAATCAATATAGGAAAGCGGCAAACATACTTGGGTAAAAGATAGATACAGAGGAGAGGTGAGAAGAGAAGGAGAGGGAACCCGCTAGGAGGATCTGAGGGAAGGTTATCAGCCAGGCAAAAGAGATGGGTCTTAAGAAGGGCTTTGAACTTAGGATACGACTGTTCTTGTCGGAGTGAGAGAGGAAGGGAGTTCCAAATGGAGGGTGCCAGAAAGAAAAGTGTGGGTGCGCTCAATGTGAGCGTGAGCTGCAGAGGGAAGTTCAAGGAGGCTGACATGTATGGACCGGAGGCTGCGGGGCACCTGACGAAACTGTAGGACATCTGCCAGATTTTGCGGAGTATGGGTGTAGAGAGCTCTGTGGGTCATTAGGGGATAAGACATTTTTCAGATATATTAGTAAGAGGAAGAAGGGCAAAAGTGGTATTGTTAGACTCAAGGGTGACGGGGAGGAATATGTAGAATCTGATGAGGATAAAGCAGAATTGCTTAACAATATTTCTGGTCTGTATTCACAGATGAAGCGCTGGGATCAGGATCTTGGACAAACCCACAAACAGGAATAAAAGAGAGGGGCATCTCAAATGATTTTCAGAAGACTGTGTTTGTGAGGAGCTAGCTAAACTAAAAGTGGGCAAAGCAATGGGACTGGATGGGCTACATCCGAGAATACTGAAGGAACTTGGGGATGTTTTAGTAGCTCCACTGACGGACCTTTTCAATGCCTCTTTGGAGTCGGGGGTGGTGCTAGAGGACTGGAGACAGGCACATGTGGTCCCCTTACACAAAAGCAGAAGTAAGGATGTGGTTGAAAACTACAGGCTGGTTAATTTAACCTCGGTTTTGAGTAAATTATTGGAAACGCTGCTGAACGCTGCTGAAAGAGTGAGGTTTCTGGAGTCCAACAGATTCAACAGGGGCAGGTCTTGTCATAAAATCCGATTGATTTCTTTGATTGAGTGGCCAGGGAGTTGGACAAAAGGAAGAGCCCTTGATGTGGTATATTTAGATTTCAGTAAAGCCTTTGATACTGTTCCACACAGGTGACTTATAAACAAACTGAGCACCCTAGGGACCCTAGGGTGCTCAGTTACTACTTGGGTTAGAAATTGGTTGAGTGGAAGGCGACAAAGGGTACATGTAAATGGAGTTCACTTTAAGGAGAAGGTTACCAGGAGTGCTGCAAGGATCTGTCCTTGGTCCGATTCTTTTTAACATCTTTGTTAGTGATGTTGCAGAAGGGCTATTGGGTAAGGTTTGCCTCTTTGTGGATGATAACAAAATCTGCAACAGAATAGACACCCAGAAAGGTGTAGATAACATGAGGAGGGATATAGCTAAACCTGAGGAATGGTCTAGAAATTAGCAACTGAAATTTAATGCAAAAAAAAAAAATCTAAAAATGTCATGCATTAGGGCTGCAACAATCCAAGGGAGCAATACAGTATAGGGGATGACGTACTAATGTCCATGAAAGAAGAATGGGACCTAGGCGTGATTATATCTGATCTTAAAGTAGCTAAATAGGTAGAAAAGGCAACAGCAAAAGCTAGAAGGATGCTTGGGTGCATACGGAGAGGAATGGCTAGCAGAAGAAAGGAGGTGACAGTGCCTCTGTGTAAGTCTTTGGTGCGAACTCATTTGGAGTATAGTGTGCAATTCTGGAGACTGAACCTTCAAAAGGATATAAACAGGTTGGAGTCGGTTCAGCGGGTGGCTACTAAAATGGTTAGTGGTTTTCATTACAAAGCATATGAGGACAGACTTAAGGATCTTAATATGTACATCTTAGAGGAAAGGTGGGATAGAGGTGATAAACATCTCAATCATATCTTATTTATTTATAAGTACCTCAATGGCATAAATGCACAGGAGGAGAGCCTCTTTCGATTGAAAGCAAGCTCTGTACGAGTGGACATGGGATGAGAGTAAAAGGGGATAGACTCAGGAGTAATGTGTGGAAACATTTCTTTACAGGAAGAGTGGTAGATGCATGGAATAGTCTCATAAGAACATAAGATATGCCATACTGGGTCAGACCAAGGTCCATCAAGCCCAGTATTCTGTTTCCAACAGTGGCCAATCTAGGTCATATGTACCTAGCAGTTTCCCCAAGGGACACAGGTTCCACAATGCTTGTATTGGTTCAAGCATTGATATCCTGGGTCCCTTCTTAATAATGGTTTATGGACCTTTCCTCCAGGAACTTGTCCAAACCTTTTTTAAACCCAGCTACACTAACAGCCTTTACTACATCCTCCGGTAACAAATTCCAGAGTTTGACTACACGTTGAGTGAAAATTTTTTTTCTTTTATTAGTCTTAAATAGTTTACCCTGTAGCTTCATTGCATGTCCCCTAGTCTTTCTATATTCTGATAAGGTAAACAATCGATCTACGTTTACCCGTTCCACTCCGTTCATTAATTTATATACTTCTATCATATCTCCCCTCAGCCGTCTCTTTTCCAGGTTAAAGAGCCCTAACCTTTTTAGCCTTTCTTCATAGGAGTATCCTTCCATCCCCTTTACCATTTTGGTGGCTCTTCTCTGAACCTTTTCTAAAATCGTTATATCCTTTTTAAGATATGGCGACCAGAATTGCACACAATATTCAAGGTGCGGTCTCACCATGGAACGATATAGAGGCATTATAATATCTTTTGTTTTATTTTCCATTCCTTTCCTTATCATACCTAGCATTCTATTTGCTCTCTTGGCCGCTGCTGCACACTGGGCCGAGGGTTTTAACATGGTATCCACAATGATGCCTAAATCTTTTTCCTGGGTGGTGGTTCCTAATGTGGAACCCTGCATCGTGTAACCATAGTTTGGGTTGTTCTTCCCTAGGTGCATAACCTTGCACTTGTCCACATTAAATTTCATCTGCCATTTTGATGCCCAGTCTTCCAATTTATCAAGATCCTCTTGCAATTTTCCACAATCCTCTTGGGTTTTAACAACTTTAAATAGTTTTTTGTCATCTGCAAATTTGATAACCTCACTCGTTATTCCACTTTCCAGGTCATTTATGAATATGTCAAAAAGCAGCGGACCCAGCACAGATCCCTGGGGTACACCACTATTCACCTTTCTCCATTGGGAAAATTGGCCATTTAGCCCTACCCTCTGCTTTCTATCTTTTAACCAGTTCCTGATCCACAATAGTACACTGCCTCCTATCCCATGACTCTTTAGTTTTGCCAAAAGTCTCTGATGAGGGACCTTGTCAAAGGCTTTCTGAAAGTCCAGATACACAATATCAACTGACTCACCTTTTTCCACCTGATTATTCACTCCTTCAAAAAAACATAACAGATTAGTAAGACAAGATCTTCCTTGTCTAAAGCCATGTTGGCTGTCTCCCATTAGGTCATGACTATCTACATGCTGAGTAATTTTATTCTTTATGATGGTTTCTTTATGATGGTCTCCCAGTGGAGGTGGTAGAGATCAGTTCAGTATCTAAATCCAAAAAAGCATGGGACAAACACAGAGGCACTCTAAAGGAAAAAAGGGGATTCTTGTAGTGGGTGATATGGCAGGGCAGACTAGATAAGCCATGTGGTCTCTTTCTGCTGGCATGTTTCTATGTTTCCATCTAGGGATCAGTAGGTGGCAGTAGTGGCCAGTCAGTTCTGACAATACAATGGCAACACTGCTCCCACATTGTGAGGTGCAACAATACAGAGGCTACTGTTCATGAAAGTCACACACACAGTAGTGCACATGTAAGATGAATTGCTTGGAAGCCGGTCTGGATGGAGTGGCCCCGAGTTTCAAAAATAGCATCCCAGTTTGAGAATCAGCGGTGACCTGTACCAGCATATCAATGTAACCCGGGCCAGGAAAGGTGTAATGTTGCTCACAGTCACATATAGTGCTGGGATCCACTGTGGGCAATGTACAGGTAAAGGACTTGACCAACTCCATCAGGACCCTAAGGGGAAATCAAACCCGTGACACTATGATACAACATCTGGGCTCATTTCAGTTTGCCCCTCCACCATGCCCAGCCATCAGCAGTCTGATGTAGAGCTGACATACAGCTATCACACATACCATGGGACACAGCTAACCACAATCTCTTTGCCTCCCATTTACAGCTGTTTCTGAGAGATCAGAGACAAACACAGCAGAACACTCAGGGGAATCCCCCCCCCACCCAGAGCCCCAGTGGGAGTGGGAGCAGCAGCAGCGCCACCAGGCACACTAGCTACATGTGCTGTCAAGTCCCACCCCCTCAGAGGAGGGAGGTGATGAAGGGGAGGGTGCAACTGATGTGGCTGTGGTGGCTGCCTCCTCTGAGGTGGAGAGGACATGTCAGTGGGAAAGAAGGAGGAGGTCCCTGGCACAGATGGGGAGTGGGAAATGGAGGGCATGAGCCTGGGGCCTGCTGAGGCCCATGATGAGGGGGATTTGCAGGAGGGGCATGTGTAGACCCTCGTCCTAGAGCCCCTAGAGGAGGGGGAGTGCTATAGGGAGGGCAGTGAGGAGGGGGAGGAAGCATCCCCACTAAGGGCAGTATATCAAATTTGAATGAAATGAAATCAGAGGTGCAGGGGGATGAGAATGGGGAGGGACAGGAGGCATCAATGGAGCAGGGGGATGAGAGTGCAGAGGGGCAGGAGGCATCGGCAGCAAATAGGGAGGAGAGCGGGGGGGAGGAGGACGATGAGAGTGGGGACTGGGAGGAGCCAGTGTAGATGCAGGTGGATGGGGAGGAGGCAGTGGTATTGTGGGGGGCATGAGAGTGGGGAAGGGGAGGAGGCAGTGGTGGGGCAGGGGTACAGGAGCTAGGGGGAGGCCAGGAGGCTATGGTGGTGCAGGGGGATGAAAGCGGGCAGGGGGAGGAGGCTGAGATTGTGCTGGGGGATGGGAGTAGGGAGGTGGGGTGCAGTACCAAGATGCCACTGTCCACCTCCCCTCCAGCTGTGGGACAGAATGAGGGGGTATCGGTGTCCATTGGGGGCAGAGAGACCCCCCACCCCTGCATGCTGACACAATCTAGTGGGTGATTCAGCAGGTTCTCACTGACCTGCACAAGCCACTGGACCATATCGTCGGGCAATTTGAGGGCCTCTGAGGAGAGATGCATGGCCTGTGAGAGGAGATGTGTGGCCTGCAAGAACAGGTGCATTGCCTCCAACAGCCATACAGCTCCACCCCAGGCCTTCAACTGGAGGGACGGAAGGACAGTAGGGGCAGCAGGCCATCTGTAGCAGCATATATAGGTAGCAAAGGGGTCCACAGCCAGATAACAGTCATAGCTATACATATTGTATGCCCCTATAATGTGCCCTCCACAGACTCACACATACAAATATACTGTAGCGTGAGAATCTGGCACAGGTAGTGCTGAATTGGCAGTTAGTAGCTATCAGGATCAAAAGTGTTGCAGGAGGGATCTCATGTTGTATGTCATTGTCCTCAGGGATATCTATTGTAGAATGCTGACATATACTCCATGACATGATTGTTCAGTTATGACTGTGTGATCCTGATGTTTGGTAGGTTGTGAACCTGTGTACAAATATATAATGTTTGCCCAAATGTTGTTGATATCGTATGTGCCATGTATGCCGGCAATATGCATGTGCTCATGTCCCTAATGTTGTCAGATAGCCCTGAAAACGGCTGTAGCTTGCTTCTGGTGGCCATGGGAACGTGCTGGGCCTGACCTGGCTCCTTTTACCACATGACATCTGTCTGGCATGGAGTGAACCAGTGTGACGAGGTGTTCACATGTGGTGATACGATTCCAGGCTGCAATCAGTGATGTAAAAAGCTCCCTATGGGTCCATAGCTGCCTCGTGGCTATCTTAGTGGATAGTGTACCAATGATGCACAATCGAGTTGGGATTGTGTGATTGAGCTGGCCGGTCAACGTTCCGAGCCCCGTTGAGGCTCCACCAATTGTTGACAGTTACTACCAGGTGTCGAGGTGCATTGTCATCCCAGATGAGAGATTCTCCATGACACATCCGCCCACCTGATGGTATCATGCACCACTGCTGATCCCCTATGTAAGTTGCTCCATCCACCATCCTATGAACAATGTGGCTACCACAAACACCACTGGCTGCCATGCATTTCCAGAGCATGATCTTGGTTGGATATTGCATGGAGATATTCAAGCACTCTGGTGTCCACTCCTCATGTGGAAACCACCTCACACAGGATATGCACAAGTCAGCCGGATTGCCAAATGTGCCTTTGTCGCAAAACAGAATGGTCACCCAGTCAGCCATGCTCCATGTGGTGAATGTGGATGCCTACTCAATGTGTCCCTGCCTCTGTTCCTCTGCTTGTAGCAGTTTGAGATGCACCTCACAGCCCCTCAACCCGTATGCCAAACATCCGCTACTAACATCAGAGGGGCAAGTAGCAACACCCTCCATACACACAGGAGTGCCTACAATGATAGCATGCGGTTGCCAGGAGCTGTCCTGATCAAGGCCCGGTAACCCCTCGTGCATGACTGCCTAGGCCAACTACTATGATGTCAGTCCTGCGCATCTCCTGTCCCATCATGCCCCTGCAGGATGTGGACAACCGTGCTCTGATCGTAGCCAACCCTCACTGCACACTGTGGCCTGGAAGACCCCTCCATTTGCATAACCACCAGCTGGGCCTGGTCTGCCATTGATAGCAATTGCCATCCATGCCAGGAAGTGGTGCATCAGATGCGATACCCACCAAGTGATCCACAGGACATACAACTGTGTGTCAACACAATACCATGCATTGATCGGCTATCACATGTGTTCTCCCAGTGGCTGAGAAAGCGCATAAGGCCATGTCTATCGCGCTGTGTCACAGAATCCATTCACTCAGACTAGGTAAGAGTTTGCTCCTGACAGCCACACAAGGGAGCACAACCAAGTCACTTTTGCATGCATTCCTAACAGGGACTATACATTTCAAACAACCGCTAACTGGGTTGTTTTTTTTTAGGTTTGTTTGTTTTTTTTTAAATTGCTAGCTTTCTGACTGGGAGCTCTTAAAAGGGGTTTGGTACATTTTTAAAACAAAGGTACATTCTTTGTGGTGCTTTAGTTTAAAGGGAGGAATATTTTCTTTAGTGGGGTAGGTTTAAAACTCTGCTTTAGTAACTTTCTCAGCTCTTTGAAGCCACTGACACCTATCAGGAGTTAGTGGGTCTGATTAGCCTGTGAAAGAACTGAGAGCAGCTGAGGCCTGCATAAAAGGCGTCAGAGCCCTGCACTGTTGAGGTATTTCTAACAGGGACTATACTTTTCAAAGATACCTAAACTCCATGAACAGAACAATGGCTGGGAAAAATCATATCGCTAATGTTGTTGCCCCCCCCCCCCCCCCCGTTAGAGCTTCTGCCTCTGTCCAGACAGAGGTTCCAATGCCTGTTGAAGGACCGGTTCCATGTGCAGGATGCCTGCATGCTGAAGCTCTCAGGAAACAAGTGGAGGAACTCAGAGAGGAGGTGGCGAGGCTGAGGGGCATTCAAGACAGAAGTACATTGATGAGATGCTTCTTGCAACAACCAAGTTCTCCAGCAGAAGAGAAGATTGGACACAAGTCACCAGGGCCTGCAGAATCACCAATCCAACTTCTCCAGCCCTTGAACTGAAAAACCATTATGCAGCCCTGGAAGTGGAGCAGATGAAAGCATCCCTGGAAAGGGAAGAACCAGAGCTCAAGTACCCCAAAGTTGCAGAATCAGTGACCACAAGGAAGCGAAGGGTAGTGGTGGTTGGTGACTCTCTTCTGAGGGGTACTGAGGTGTCCATCTGCAGGCCGGTTTGTTTAACTTTGGTGGTGAGTAAATTATTGGAAATGCTGCTGAAAGAGAAAATAGTGAGGTTTCTCGAGTCCAGCGGATTACAGGATCCGAGGCAGCATGGATTCACCAGAAGCAGGTCTTGTCAGACAAAACTGATTGATTTCTTGACTGGGTGATCAGGGAGTTGGACCAAGGGAGATCCCTGATGTGGTGTGTTTAGATTTCAGTAAAGCCTTTGACACCGTTCCTCACAGATGACTTATAAACAAACTGAGCACCATAGGGGTGGACCCTAAAATTACTGCTTGGGTTAGAAATTGGTTGAGTGGAAGGCGACAAAGGGTACAGGTAAGTGGAGCTCGCTCTGAGGAGATGGAAGTTACCAGTGGTGTGCCCCAGGGATCTGTCCTTGGTCCGATTTTCTTTTCAACATCTTTGTTAGTGATATAGCGGAAGAGCTGTCGGGTAAGGTTTGCCTCTTTGCGGATGATACCAAAATCTGCAATAGACACCCAGGAAGGTGTAGATAACATGAAGAGGGATCTAGCTCAGCTTGAAGAATGGTCTAGAATTTGGCAGCTGGGATTTAATGTCATGCCCTCACATTTTGAACATCTTGCATAAGGGTGAGTGCTGATCTGCTAACATGGCACCAAAGGTTGCAAGCCACAAGAGCAATTCTCTGAGGGTGAGGTGACTCTTCATGCTGGAGGAAATCATTGCCTACCTGCCTGTGTTGGTTGGGGAGAGTTCCTCAAGGGTGAGGGCATAAGAGAAGCAGAGGTAGTGGCTGGATGTATGCTGGCAAATCAATTCTGTGTACCACTGGAACCGTGATATCAAAGAAGTGAAGCAGAAGTGGCAGCAGGTGCGGCATGTGGGCCCTGATGGCCAGTTAGAGCAGATGACAGAGCTGGAGCAGTGGGTCCTGGAGACAATAGATCCAGCCACTGAAGAGGGTGTGGGACCACTCAATACATCACAGCCCTCCCAGGAGCCAGATATGTGAGTGCTTGTTGTGCCATGCCTTAGCATCCTGGTGTTGGTCCCATCCTCTGTGTACATGTATTAGTGTGCACCCTTCCATCACTACCTCTTGCCTAGTGTTGCATACAGTGGTACCCATGTATGACACCCACCATGTGAGTATATCTGGTCTGTTGGTATTCTGTTGTCCACATACATAGCCACTTGCTCACAGGCTGTTGGCCACAGGGCTGACGGCATCACAAACCTGTGTGTGGAAATGTGCTCTGGGTCACTTGTATACATGTTTTCTGCCTGGGACATTGGACATGTTGTCATCATCAGAGACTGTCCTTCTCTTCCTATGTGGCCAACTGAGCAATCTGCATGGCTGTCACAGAGACACCCCTCAGGGGATTGTGGTCACTGGCAACATTATTGACCGATCTATTTTCTCTGTGTCTTCACAGGTGTTGCTACTGGTGCACAACAGGGGTCTGTGCCTGCTCAGCACCCCATGTTGGGGGATACAGCATTGGGTCTACCAGTAGCTACACAGGGCATGGAACAGCAACTTGCCTCAGACAATGGGGCAAAGCTGTGGGCATCAGCTGAGTGGTCCTGCTGATCTGGAAATCCTGGCTCCCTCCCTATCTCTACAACAGCAGTAGGGCACAGATAGACAGGAGGGATACATCAGCAGGAGATCTTCACAGTGAGGCCCAGCAGGCAAGGGGACAGGTCCAGCTGGAGATGCTCCAGCAAACCATGTGCTGCAGGAGAGGCAGGTTATGGCCACGGAGTGGCTGAACACCTCCATACACCAATTGCATGCTACCATTGTGGAGGTCCTGCAGGAGCTGTGCAGGGTACCAAGATGGCCACTTCATGATCCGGCACAAAGCCAGCTGTGATGTGGAGACAGGTCCAGCACTTGGGAGTGGTGCCACCGCAACAGCAAGCTCCTCTGCTGCAAGCATCTGCCCTTGCTCCACTGGTGTCACAACCCGTGCCTCTACAAGGGGACATCCAGCCAGGGACACTGCCACTCTACAGGTCTCGTGTGTTCTTGGGCATGTTTCTCCAGGCATGGGGGCTCGGCTGACATTCCCCCTTTCCATGAGGGGATTGGGGGGACCAATGACCACAGTAATGAATCCTCTTGACTCCAGTGACACCACCATTCACCTCTGTGACTGTGGTGATGCAGGTCCAGGTGCAGATGCATTCTGAGAGGAGGAGGGTCAGGGGCCATGGAAGGGCCATGTAACCCTGGGTTTGGATGTACCAATTTATCCTAGTGGAAAGAGAGCTTCATTCTGTGTTGCGGGAGGGATGTGGTGGGAGAGTACAGGTATGGTGGGTTCTAAGTCATGGTAGGGTGTGATGGATGTTCATGCACTTTGTTGCAGTGTGTGTGTGTGTGTGTGTCTGTGAGGGGTGTGGGTGGGGCCACAGCCTCTGTGGATTGCCTGGTCTCCATTTGGTAATGGTGCCTGCATCTTTCATCACATGGGCAGCTGCAGGTATATTGCTATGGTGTAGTGGGTATACAGATCCCATTATGTGAGAGGGGGGACCTGTGTTTGGCCTTTTTCAGAGACAGACAGCAATAGGTACACTTCAGTTCCAGGGGACTGAATGATCTCTCTGCAGTTCTGTTTTCCTCCATACCACATCTAACGGGCACTGCAGGGAGATCATGCCATCCTCCAGACCTGCCGTGTGCACATAGATCTGTAGCCCTGTAAGGAAACAGAAAACTTTCAGTCCCCCCTCATCCCCCTGATATCTCATTTGCCTTTACATTGGCTTCTACAATCGGTCATGCCAACCCTGGGGGCTGTTGGATCAATTGATGTCAGCGCAGTGTTGGCAGGATATGTTAGGTGCATATTGTAAAGATGACATATTCCATATCCTCTTGCATTATCTGCCTCCTTCACCACTGGTGGACATCATCTCCAGACATTGGGAGAGGTGATGGCAGGTAACGTTGTCCATTCAACACCCTGGCCATTCTGCACTGTTGGATCTGCTTGACTTTCAGATTTGGTGTATTCTGCTTTTGGCCTAAGATGAAGGCCTGATTGTTCTCACAAGCTTTTGAACTATAGCCAAGGCCAAGTGGAGTACATTTGCAATCAGATGAAGTTCTTCTTTGTATGGTATGTCTAGAATCGAATCTGTGTAGTAATTTAATCCCTTTTTTCCTCTTTTAACATAGTTTTAATTGTCTTGTTGCGCAAGAGTTTAATTTTTGTTCAGTTGCTTTGTGCTTCCCAGGGCTCTCCCTTCTACTAGGCAGATTAGGTGTCTGCCTAGAACAGCAGGTTTCAGAAGAACGGCAGCTCAACATTTCTTCTCTCTTCACTTTCCTCTACCACCACAGCTCCCATCCCCAGTACCCTACCTCTGCAGGATGCCCAAACATTGGGCTTTGGGGGGTGGCAGTGCAGTACCGACACAGCATCAGGAAAGCCCTTTAAAACCTTCAGTGACAAGCTTTTGAAGATTTCTATTTGTGTATGCATATGTGCTCAAGTCTTGACGCAATAGGCTGGAGCACACATGCATGGATGTGCATGACTGCTCGAAAACCCACTGCTCAGTGTTTTTAAAGGACTTTTCTGCTGCTCTGCCATCACCCAAAGCACTAATGTTGGGACTCCCATGAGGTTAGAGTGGTGGGAGTGGCAGCAATAGTAGCAGGGGCATGGACAAGGAAGAAGCTGCTGGACACCTTGGGTGGGGGGTAAGGAAAGACGGGAGACATACTGGATACCTTGGGGGAGGGGGAAGGGAAGGAGAGGAATACTGGAGACCTGGAGGGGGGAGTAAGTAAGGGAAGGTGCAAGAGACTTGAGGGGACTGGAATGGGGAGATGCTCGACTACTGGTGGGAGTGGTTCAAAGGTGGGGTGCATGGCCAATGGTTCACCCAGGGTGTCAGGTACTCTTGGATTGGCCTTGGTGCTTCCCTGTTTTGTAAACTGCCTTGCTGCATTTTGTTAAAGGCGATGTATTAAGTTAGCGGTTGCAGTCACTGAATATCTATGGGTGTTGCTGCATGCCCCAACGCTAACCGGTTAGTATGGGGGCGTTCTGGAGTCAGCATCCGACAGAAACCACGCAGTGGCAATTTTGAGCCGCTGCCTGGCTATCATAAAGCAGTGACAGTCAGGAGCACGGAAGGCTGGCCTAAATTTTGCCACAGGAGCTAACCAGGCAGTGGGTGAATGTTGCCACTGTCCGGTTAGCTTCATTTCTATCCGGGCAATCGAGATGTTTAATGCCGGGATCCAGATAGGGCCCCAGCATTGAATATCTGGGTTTAATGTTCAGTGGCTGAATTTCGGGCCTGTGCTGTCCTATTTCATGTTTAGCTAGACATTCTCGTAGTTCTTTCCATGAAAACCTGTGGGATTGTTTTGCCTTTTTAGGAGTTTCCCATGGGGGTTATTTTTGTGGATTATATTTGGCTTTCTAGATACTAGAATGATAATTTGTGGTATTTTCCCTTTCTGAAAGGCAAATAGCATGTGTTACTTTGAGGTGTAGGTTATTTTTATTTGTTTATTTTTTACAAAGTTTGTAACTGCTGCTGTTTTTAGCACACGAAGCAGCATTTGCAACATTTTTCCTTTGCAGATTGAAACATTTTGTAGATAGTTTTCTGCGTGCAAAATATTCAAATTGATAAGTCCCTGCAATGCAAAAGCATGCAAAGCAGTAAAATAACTATGCATGAAATTTTGCATTGCAGGCTGGAGTTTGCAAAATAAATCCTATGCCTCAAGGAAGTGTAGGTTTTTTAAATATATTTTTTAAAATTTTTATTTATTTTTAAAACTTCCCATAGCAAAATTTGGCTTGGCATTTCTTTCCCAAGCTTTTTCAGATATATTAGTACCATTAGAAAAATATTATAAGCAATTCTGCAAATTCGGCACCATTTGCTCCCCTTAGTTCATTGCCCTCCAAATTGTCCATGTTGCAAAGTTTAATAAAGAAAATACTAATAAGGAACAATGCTATTAAAGATGTGACTCTCTAGAGACTTGACTTCATGCCGCTGTGGCTCATTCACTGACAAAGGCTGAGGACCCCGCATCACGTCTTTACCTTCTGTGCTACAAACCGTTCTTCTTTCAAACAGCTGGAGTTGTAATAGCTGAAATGTCAAGAGGGGAGAGGGGAGGAGCATCATTATCCCTCAGGGGAAACAAACTTCAAGATGTGTTCTGACAAATCGAGTTTGTAAAACCCATTAATTAGCACTTTTGGAAACGGTTGCAAAATTAATTATTCCATTTTCCGATGAAAGAAAGCTAATTTCTGGCATTTACACTGACAGTGACAAGAGGTAACATTTTTAGATTTGACATGTCTCAAGATAAATGATACTGTGTGAACCATATACAAACATTCAGAAATAGAACAGCCGTGAAGTCATTGAAATGGGAGCCGTCATAGCACACATTCTGCAGCTAGGACAACTCAAGAGAAGAGTTTAGGGTAGCTTTGAAGATGCAGAGGTATACAGCTGAAAAATTAGGCAGGATCAAAATCAGCACATGTTCTGGGATGACTTGGTAGCTCAGTAACACTGTAACACTGCTTCATGCTGCCATGCAAAGGGTCTGCGATCAATTCTCAGATCAGGACTCGAGGGATGCTGTGGAGGATCCCATGGGATGACAGACTATCTGTCATTGCTCAATAGCAACACCTGATGGTCAGACTCAGAGACCACAATTACAAACGCGAGAGTGTTTATCATGACCCTCTGGCTCAAAATCAGCTGCCCTGAGGGATATAAAATAGGAGTAAAACTCCTGGATAGCTGCAAGCAAGGCAGTGGAGGAGTAGCCTAATAGACCAGTGGGCTGAAAGTCGGGGTTCAAATCCCACTGCTGTTCCTTATGATCTTGAGCAAGTTACTTAACCCTCTATTGACTCAGGTGCAAACTTAGATTATAAGCCTACCAGGGATAGGGAAATTATCTACTGTTCCTGAATATTATTTGCCTTGAGCTATTCCTGAAAATAGACATTGGCTAAACCTTTTGTCCTTTCCCTTCTGCTGCTAAAGCAGTCATGGTTTTGATTAAGCTGCTGGTATAACAGTTTCCTTCTACTCTATCAGGCCTCTGCAAAAAACTTTGAAGGTTCAGAGGTTGGTCTGGCAGGTCAGGAACAGTTCTGTGCACTGCCATGCTGAAGGTCCCCAGGTCAGCTGCTAGGGATGTGGATTCTGTGGACACAGCCAGCATTCACAGGCTCCCTATGGAGGGGATAGCATGACAGTCACAAGTAAGACGCCTAGTGGATGGATTCAGGATCCATGATTGCAGAGTTCTAGAAGGAGCTCCAGTTCATGGCCCCTGACCTAGGGCTACTATTGCAATGACCAGACTAGGTGTACTGTGGAAGGAAGGAATATTAAATAGGGGAAAAATCCCCCCATTAGTTTCAAATGAGAGCTTTGGGCACCAGATTCCAGCTCTGAGTTCAATAAAGCAGGACATACCAAGACTCAATAGGAAACCAATGTGTCAAAAGTAAAAAAAAAAAAAAAAGAACTCTACCAATTTTCCCCATATATTTGAACCTTCTCAGATCTGACTGGTAACATGATACCCTTCCAAATGTATGATGGCTGCTTTTCCTTTGATTTTCTATAGTAACACAGTAAAAGATGGAAAATCAAGACCAGGAAGGTGATTAAGGATTTAGCTGTTGGTTTCTATCATTTTGCCTGGCACTTATGTCAGACTCGCCCATGGGATCCTTTTTAAAAATTGGTGTTATGTTGGCCACTCTCCAGTCTTCAGGTACTGTAAATGATTTTATGATAGCTTACATATTGCTAGTAGTGGGTCTGCAATTTCATTTTAGAGTTCTTTTGGCACCTTGGACTCTTATGCCATCTAGTCCAGGTGATTTGCTACTCTTTAGTTTGTCAAATTGCCCTATTACATCTTCCAGATTCACCGAGATTTGCTTCAAGTCATATGATTCCTTACCCATGACAGAAATTGTATTTTAAAAGGTATCTCTCTTATATCTTCTTTAGTAAAGACCAAAGCAAAGAATTCATTTAATCTCTCTGCTCTGGCCTTGTCCTCCCTTAGTGCCTCTTTTAATCCTCTATCATCTAATGGCCTAGGTAACTCCCTCACAGGAAAGTGAGTTGTGGAATGCCTCAGGAATATGATTTCTTTGACTGAACAGGATCAAAGGCATGCAATGGATATGATCTACTTACATTGCAGTAAAGCCTTTGATACTGTTTCTCATAGGAGTTTTATGAATAAAATGAGTAGCCTGGGGATGGGTCCAAAGTGGTGAACTAGATCAGAAATTAGTTGATTGACAGATGACAGGGGGTGGTGATAAATGGCATTCACTCAGAAGAAGGGAAAGTGAGTAGTAGAATGCCTCAAGGATTGGTCTGGGGATTGCTATTATTAAATGTCTTTGAGTAATATTGCTGAAGATTTATAAGCGTGCATACCTCCAGAGAGTAGACAATATGAGAAAAGATCTAAAAAAATTAGAAGAATGGTCTAATGCTTGGTAGTTAAGATTTAATGCAAAGAAGTGCAGAGTGATGCACTTGGGATGCAGAAATCCAAGAATTGTATGTGATAGGTGGCAAGAGGATGATGTGCATAGACCAGGAGAGGGACCTCAGGGCAATAGAGTCTGAGGATCTCAAGGTGGCACAGTGCGACAAGGGGGTGGCCAAAGCCAGAAGGATGCTAAGTTGCATACAGAGAGGCATAGCCAGTAGAAGGAAGGAGATATTAGTGTTCCTGTAGAAATCTTGGGGAGGCCTCATTTCAAGTATTGTGTTCAGTTTTGGAGACTGTACCTTCCAAAGGATATAAAGACTTGCAGTGGTTCAGAGGAAAGCGATCCAAGTGATATGAGGCCTGTGCCGGAAGACGTATGAGAAGAAAAAGAAACATAGAAACATGATGGCAGAAAAAGACCATATGGCCTATCCATTTATAAGAACATAAGAAATGCCATACTGGGTCAGACCAAGGTCCATCAAGCCCAGTATCCTGTTTCCAACAGTGGCCAATCTAGGTCATGAGTACGTGGTAGGTTCCCAGAAAGGTACATAGGTTCCGCAATGCTTGTCCTGGGGTATTTGGTGGATTTCCTGGGTCCTCTTTAATAATGCTTTATGGACCTTTCCTCCAGAAACTTGTCCAGGTTAACCCTTTGAAGGCCTACTTTAAATTTTTAATCCACATTCTGCAGCCGGGTTAATTTTTGCATATTTCAGGAAAATTGTAACTGTCTTATTCAATATGTTCTAATAGTGATTTTCCTTCTGCTATGGTCATGTATTATATTTATTTATTTATTTATTTACATTCTCTTATATACCATGCTATTCTGCATCAGTGTGGTTTACATTGAACAAACTGAAATTACATTGAACAGGGCAATATAACTTGGAGATAACTATTTTACAGGGAACATGGGCTATGGGGGGTTAAGTGGCTTGCCCAAGACCACAAGGAGCACCTGTGGGACTAGAAACCCCAGTCCTTCCGGCCCAAGGTTGCTGTCCTCTAGTGGGATTTGAACCCTGACCTTCCAGCCTGAAGTACCTTGCCCCAACCACTCCTCCACTCCATATATATACCATTTGATAGGAAATGTTTAGTCAGAATTTTGGATCCCAAGAGTTTTGGGCTCGGCCTGGAAAAGGGTTAAACCCAGCTAAATTAACAGCTTTTACTACATCCTTCAATAACAAATTCCAGAGTTTGATTACATGTTGAGTAAAAAAGTATTATCTCTTATTAGTTTTAAATTGATTACAGTGTAACTTCATTGCGTGTCCCCTAGTCTTTCTACTTTTTGATGGAATAAACAACCAATCTACGTTTACCTGTTATACTCCATTTATTAATGTATAGACCTCTATCATATCTCTCCTCAGCTATCTCTCTTCCAAGTTGAAGAGCCCTAACCTTCATAGGGGTATACTTGCATCCCTTTTACCATTTTGATGGCTCTTCTCTGTAACTGAACATCCAGAGAGTGTAGAGAAGATAGAGTTAATTGACTAGTCTAAGATCACAAAGACCCACACTAGGATTTGAACCCTGGCCAGGCTGCTCCTAACCCACTTCTTTAAGCATCATGATATTAGACATCCAGTCTGCCCTGCCATATCAACTACTATAGTCCCTTTTTTTTTTTCCTTTAGTGCTCTTCTGTATTTGTCTTGAAGACCTAAATATGCATACATGAGAGGAGAGCCAGGGGAAATATGATACAGATGTTTAATACTTATAGGGTATTAATAAACAAACCTTCTTGAAAGATGGGAAGCTCTAGAGTTAATGGACATGAAATGAAGCTGCAAGGAGGTAAACTCAAAAGTCACATCCCGGAAAGGGTGGTGGGTGCCTGGAATACCCTCCCACTGGAGGTGGTGGGGACAAAAACAGTGACAGAATTCAGAAATGCATGGCACAGATAAAGAGGACCCTCTATAGCAAGATGACAGAATCAAAGCAAACTTTAAGTTTCACACTTTACAAAGTAGAGAGGGGTAACCTGCACGGAATGGTGGGTACAACCCTAAATAAAGGCACGGGGGAAGGGGAGTTGCAGGCACAATGTTAGCCACTTTAGTGTGCTGGTGTTTATCTGCCATCATTCATGATATGTTGGTATGACATTGTGTTTCTGTATGGTTTTCAAAATGGAAGCCCATCCCTAATTTATATTTCTGCTGCTTCCTAGCCTAGAACCAGCACTATTTGCACTGCCTTGAATATTTTAATGCTGAATGAATGGATACGAAAATCATGGAATTCTACCTGCTTCAGCAAAGTTGCAACAATAGGCTCAAAGCACGAGCTCTCCTAATAGGCTAGCATCGATTCTCTGGCACAATAATTAGTAGCATGGTATATATAAATGCTCCCTCCTATACAAACACATCAGCAAATGCAAAGCGACACCAGGAAATACTTATTCACTGAAAGGGTGGTGGATGCCTGGAATACCCTCCTACTGCAGGTGGTGGGGGCAAAACTGTTGACGGCATTCCAAAAGGCATGGGATAAGCACAGAGGATCCCTGTATAGGAAGAGGAGCATTCCTGCTCAAAGCAAAACTTAAATGACTTTCACACTTCAAAGAAGCACAGCGAGGGGTAGACTGAGAGTGAAAAAGCATAGGGTGGGCGTAACCTGCACGGAATGGCAATTGCAACCCAAAGGAAAAAGCACTTACACCGTAAACATGTCTGCCTTTATCTCCTTCCATTTACTATGTGACGCTGTTAGTAAACTTTCTTGTAAAGTAAGATGAGAATATCTTGTGTGTTCCATACTTTGCTGTTTCATTATAAGTCTTGCAGCATTGTTATAATTTGTTATGGCTTTCATCTTGGTTACAATAAAACCTGTCATGCTATTAACAACTCTGGGAAATTTTGAGTAAACTCCAAAATCTGGTAGTCCTCCTAAACTCCTTTTCTAAAGCATTCAGGATTTACGATTTCTTTTCCTGCCATTTCTCAATGTGTTATCTCACTTGGTACAATTTATGGCAACTGCGTTTATTTCTGAAAGACAAAAATCCTTTTATCCCACTAGGAAACAAAATAATTTACTCTCCAAATAAGTAGAAAGAGTGTGTCTAGCCCTCTGAACATCTGTAGATGTTAATTATGGTGACACTCTAGTGTAACATGTCCAAGCATTTTGTGGCTTACTCTTTAACTCTGCGTTCAAATAAAATGACATTTGTACTATTTTATGACTGGATGGATAAAGACTGTTTCAAAATGAGACCCAGTAGGAGAGAATGAAGAAACATGAGGTAATTTAAGGTGCATGGGAAAGATCAGTAAACTGGACAATTTTCAGAAGCTATTTACCCAGCTGAAAGATCTTTCGGAAAATGACCCAGCTTCACTGCTGCTTAAAATATGTGCATACGGCTCGCCGCGCGGCATCTGGTTTAGGTCGGGGAAACTAGGTGGCATATGTAGATTTCATTTTCAAAACTTTTATGCATGCTCTTTTCTATGGAAAATGCACCCACACAAAAAGCAGGCTGGGCTAGCCTAACCATTAGGCAGACTAGGTGGTTGCCTAGGGGGCAGCTTCTGGGGGGGACGGCAAGGAACAGCTGCAGTGAAAAAACCCCCAAACTATAGGTCCTGAGAGCTTCACTACAATAATTATCAACATTACTATTACAAGTTTGAGGAAGAATTTTCAAGTAGCTTATTTATGGGGGCAAATAGCTTTTAGAAATTGCCCATGTTTTGTGTGTGTGTATAAGCAAAGGTTTTTTTTTTTAATACTGAACAGTAGGATGTCTGATTATGTAGTTTTACAGGCTCATTCTGGGAGGGGATAATTATGATGGTGAGTTTAATTATTGAAAACTTGGGAAGGGGAGCCTAGGAAATGAAAGCCCAATTGAGGTGGAGGGAGGGGTGCCAAACGGAAGGTTTTTCTACAGCGCCAAACACCTTTGTGCAGGCCCTGAAAGCGGATATGTTGGCTAGTCCTTTTTTACCAGAGGGCATATTTAAAGGGCAAGTATGTGCATTCTTAACACATGTAAATTACAGAGCTTTTCTTGCTTAATCAGTGTCTATAATAGGCATGTGCGTTTCAGGTTCATTTGGGCACCTAAAAATTAAGAACATGCAAATATCTATGAATTAACGCATGCATTATTGATTTATGCATGCCAAAAAGCTGTTGTGGCATAGAAGGTGTGCAATTAGGACAAAAACAATAAAAATCTGTTTGTTTTTAGTTAAAATCAGTGCATTTTTCCTAGCAAGAAAGTGCCAGTACTCTGTACCACCGAGTACTTCTTCAGAAAAAAGCCCTTGTTAAAATAAAGTATATTTTGGCCCTATATATGCTGAATTTGTATCACCTAGAAGCATGGTGGAGCATTTATTAACATTCTGCAAACATTAAATGAATCACCTCTGATTCTTTCCAGCCTCATCGCTGTTCCTTCATCGCTGTTCCTTCAATATGGCCCTGGTGTTTTTTCGCCCTTAAATGACATCACTTTTCACACTACCGAAACGCACTAGAGATCAAATGAAATAATACCTTTCTAATTCTGCATTCAGTCCATGAGGGGTCACTGCACTCAGTCTGAAAATCCAGAATTGCTCTATCAAATGTAACTGTGCTGTTGGATCACCACCATGTACATTGTCAGAGACATGCACACAAAAAAGAAAGCAGGCAAAGAGAGACCCTTGGAAGGAGCAAAGTTTATTAAGGGGGTCAGCCCTACATGTGTTTTGGCCACACCGGCCTTCTTCAGGGGACTGTGACCGCTTATCAACAGATGAGTAGAAATGGACATATACTCAATGGTATTTGAGAGTGCAGAATAAAACACTCCTAGGTATGTGCTTGGAAATCAAATCCTGAGTGGGTCACCCCAGCTGTTAAAATTGTGATTTTGTGTCAACCGACTATCAAAGGCACAGAGTGGATGTATGATTAGCATAAATTGCTAGGGATTTAACGAATAATGTAAGGTGCACTAATCGACATCTTTCTAGGTGATATACATTATTGTAATGTAATGTCCATGTAGACTGGAATATGTAAGGCAGTCAAAGGATGGTCACGATACGGTTGTGGGAACATTGATTGAGATTATAGACATAGAATAAAGCAGCACTTCCTGGTGGAACACTGGCTAAGGAAGGGACAGAGCTTGATAGAGTAAGCAATAGTTTGAAACATAAGAAACGTAAAGGACTGTCAGTGTCGGAGCTGAGACCCAAAGCTTTGGGAATTCAAAGAAAATGAATGTGGATTCTTTTGCATAGAAGTGTTAATTTAATTCAGTGAAAAGGATCTAAAAATGATTGCTAGCAAAGTTTGGGGCTAGTTAGAAAAATATCTTTTTTTGTTGGACCGTTTTTAATTATTATTTGCGTGTTGTGAGGTATAAGGCAAGGTGATAATTTTCATGGAAAAATGAAGGCCAAAACACTTGCATTTTCCTTTTTTTTTTTTTTTTTTAAAATTTTGGTATGAAAACTTTTGTCTAATTTTTTTGGGTAGAAGACAGCACTAAGGTAATGAAACCTTTTCTAAGCAGTTCCTGTTGGCTTTGGAAATTTTCTGGACAGAGAGGGGGTGCTCCTGAACTGCTAAGCTCTCTCTCAGCTACAGTAAGAAACAAGTTGACAATTTCACTTTCTCTCATCATTTGTCATGGTTCAGTTAATATTTATTACTTGAAGCAAACAATTTTTTTTCTTTTAACTGCAAGCAGCTTCATAGTCTGCAACTAGAGATAACAATTCAGGTAATTTAATGTCTTTGGGAGATTGCAAATTATTCTTAAACACTTGAACACCTTTGATGGCCTGTTATCCTGACCATTTCCTTTCATGCAAATTCATTTTTTTGTCCAGACACTTTAAAAAGCATTGCATAATATCTCTGTAGAAACTGCAGTCTCTATTATAGTTAAAAGATCCCTGTTACATGTGATTTCAAGTACGGTTGCAAAAGAATGAGTCTGGACATGGTGGTCCTCCAGGATAACTTGCTGAGTGGCCATCCCAGACTTAACTACTGTTTAACAGACTGAGTTAGAAGAAAGAAAGAAACTTGGTATGCAAAAAACTAGGGAAGCCAGGGTTCAAATCGTCCTCCTTCCATTGATGCTCCTTAAAACCTTGAAGTCTCCATTGCCTCAGGTACACATTTACAGCTAGAAGTATATATAACATGCATTACTGTCTGAGTGAGCATTAACCGGTGTTATTTTACTGCAGGGTCTATATTTTGCAGTGGGACCAAGATTATTAATAACACTTTTTAACAGTATTAAAACGTGCTAGTGTGGTCGTGCATGTTAGTAACTAGCTATAGCTTGTAAGCTCTCTGGGGAAGGGAACTACTTATTAGGAGTGTGCATTCATTAGTGCTTGCTTGGTTTGTTAATGCGCCATGCATGCTAAATTAATGTAAAGTGCACTAATCAACTTAGTGTGCCTTAATTCACTGGTTAGTTCTCATTAAATCAGTTTAACGTGCACTAAAAATTCCCTATTAAAACGAATGTGTGAAACTAACTGAATAAAACACATGAAAACCAGGAATAATTTATGAAAAATCAAAAACTAATCAAATTTTTCTTGCTTGTATCCTACTACCTACTCGATCACAATTCAGCTTGAGCAAATGCAAATAATTTAAATCCAAAAGAGAAGAATGTGCTTGGTATTTGTAGGCATCCATCCTCACCACCTCCTAAGAACCTGAGGTCTGCCAACTATCCAGGATTGTTCTAGAGCCTCCAGGCATTGAAGGTCAACCTTCAGGACACTGCTGTGTTGGAACCCTGGAGAACTCTCATTTGAGACTATTAAATAAAACCGCATAAAATGGGAAATCAAATTTATCTTGTTATCAGATTCTCTTAAACTTCTAGAGACTTACAATTCAGCTGATGAAAGATGACCCGGGCAAAAACACCTAATTACAGGATACCAAGCTTAACCAAGAGACCAGGTTTCAATTCCCACTGGTCATCCTTGAGTAAGTCACTTAACCTTCCATTGCCTCAGAAGAAGGCCTACAAAAAATTCGGTCTTCTTATCAAGCGGTTGTGGCTGAAGTCCTACTAGAATGTATTATCCGCTTAAATATTAACCTCCGAAACTAATAGGACATGAGTGTAATGGTGTACTAGGGTCTCAGTTTAAACAGACGCAGCTTTTTTAAAAAGGCCTGGCAATCTACTTCTGGTCATGCTGCCAAGAAAACCCAGGAGCTGCTGGGTTGCCAGGAGTCAGCATTGACTCAAAGGCTTGCATTGCATTGCAAGCTTTTGTAAAGTTAGCATAATCGTGACTTTCATTTTTTTGTTTTTTTGTCAAAAGAATGCATTTTGAATGCACTACACATTTCCTGATAATTGTTGTTTTTGTTAAGTGCTGTTGAGTTGGTGTCGAGTCATGGCGACCCTCTGGAAAGTTGTCCTGAGCAGTGTTCAGTCTTCAGTCAGGCTGCTTATTGTTGATAGTGGCACCCATAGATGATGATGTTATTGTATTGATCCATCTCATTGCCGGCCTTTCTCTTTTGCATTGACCTTGCCAAACATAATGTCTTTCTCTAATGATCTTTCTCTTTGTGTCCAAAGCATGAAAGTTCTTATCTAAGCTTCTGAAATACTGACTGGTTTGTTCTTTGTGCATTCTGTTTTTCTAAGGAACCTAGTAGAATTAACATAAGTATACACACCTTTAACATTCTTAAAAAAAGTAAAGAAAACCCCATTAGCCTTTTATAACGACATTTAAAAAATGACTGGTGATATTTTGGTTAATGCTGTCCTTAAAGTCATTGCATTGTGTGACAGTGTCCAGCTTGGAGGGCACCATCTTAGCTTATACTAGTCTATTCCTTTATTGGGCTCAGTAGTTTCATTCTGTTGCCTTGTACTTATTTATTGAGCATCTTTTTTATACAGTCTTTTTCTACCAGTCAAGATGGTTTACAAAGAACTAGTGCATTTGAACGAAACACTTACAAATGGAGATGTGAGTTACAGAGAACAATAATGCTGATTAAATAAATAGTAAAACTTGGGTACAACAACATAAGCTTCTCTAGACTAGATTATACCTTAATAACATAACATATATATACAACATGGCAATGGAGCTGTGGAGTGGGTGGGAATGAGTGTGTTAGTTTTGATAGTTACAATGGATTGAGGTTGTGTGGTAGGTTTTGGCCTGGAGTCTTAGGATGAAGTGTCTAGGGTGGGGTGTGGTTAGACCTGACGAGGGTCTGCCCCATGGAACTCTACAAACAGAGGGAGAAGGCTCTGTTATACGATCTTTGTCTGCTCTGTGTTTTTTGAGGAGGGATGTCGAGCAGGTTGAGTGTGTTGTATCTTGTTAGTCTAGAGTTAATGGGCTTTTCCAGTAGGTTTTGTAGACAGTTTGCAGACTGGGAATTAATAACCTTATTAACTTCCTAAATAGTTGGGACCTCTTCTGGAATCTGACACCAGGACCCTTCATTTGCAACTACCGGGAGATTTTGTTTTCTTTATTATACTGTCCTCACTTTCAATATACCCAGGGGACGTTTACTAAGCTGCGATAAAATTTTGCATTTTACTACAGCGTAATTCTGGACTGCGGGTTAGTGACTCCCACTGTACATGAATGATGAAACTTGCGATTAGCGTCACAAGCTGCGCTATTCTCCCCCCATCTGGGCCAGTGCTGCTGAGTGCCACTTAAAGGAGCTGATATATTTGTAAAGGCACATGGATCCTACATGCCCCCAGAAGACTCTTCCTTCAGGTTGCCAGTCACTGCATCCCACTCCCTAAAATCACCTCCGGACCCTCTCCCCCCCCCCCACTTGGAAGAAGTTTCCCTCCACTTCTGAATACCTCCAAAGAAGCTCCCTGTGTCTACCTCTGAAATGGGTGGTAGTCTAGGGGCATGAGGCAGGAGCAAGCTCCAGTTACTGCCCCCCCCCATATGGTGCTGTCTTCAAAATGGCACCATAATACCTCAGGAGGTGGCATTACTGTAAGTGCAGCTGCCCTACTGGTGGGCAGGTAGTGTGACCAGTTAAAAAAATGTACTTGTAGAAGCTCAACCTGATGAAAGCTTCCTCTATCGTATAACCCTTCTGCCAGATGCTAGCCCCCAAGTATAGCCCTCCCAGAAGAGACCCCCTTCAAAGACCCCCCCAGTACAGGCTTCCCCTTGAAGACCCACATGGTACAGACCCCCCAGTATTGATACCCTCTCAGTACAGACCCCCTGGTACAGACTGTCCCTTGAAGACCTCCCCCAAGACCAACCTATGTGCCTGCCACCCCCCCCTTGCATTCACCAGGGTAGTCTAGTGGGTGGGGCAGAAGTGATCCCCCTCTGCTCCTGCCTCATTGCCATCCAAGTTCAAAATGTGACTGGGACCCCGAGCGGTAACCTCACGATACCACTGCTAAGGGTCAATCTGCCAAATAAGGTTGCCAGTTTATCTTAGGAGGAGCCCTCAAAGGGGGATATGTAGTGGGGGGTTCTGTACTGGGGTGGGTGGGAGAGTTACGTGATAAGAGGGATCGAGTTGCACTGCTATGAGCAGATGGATCCATCCGTTCTCTCCGCTGATGCGTGTAACGCAGGCCCGCATGGTAAGTGTCTGCTTTGTGTGGTAAATACAGAACCGATGCTGGGCACAGCTTTTACATTTAGCACATGGCAAGATTTGCACCTAACATGGTTCTTCATTACAATAAGCCTGAAGGGGATATTTTCAAATTGTCCACTAAGGTAGAAACCCAATTTTCAAAAGGAAAAGCCCGCAAGTATTTTCTCTTTCTAAGCTGTACATGAGTACAATGGACCTGCAGGCTTTGCGGCTGCTTCTGTGCTAAATTGAATGAAAAGTAAGACGTACATACTGGATTTCAAATCTTCCTTAGTTTAATAACTGCATTTATATTCTGCCTTTCTCTATACAAGTTTCAAGGTGGATTACAATAAAAATTACATATCATACTATAATATAATTAATACAATTTCAATACATATCTTATTTTCCTCTCCTGACCGAAATATGCTTCTGAAATCATGTCTCCTTGGGCTGGTTACAAGCATGTGTGCTGTGGAGGGCGGTGAGTACTTTTGCCTGGATTGAGCGAGAGCAATTTTAAGATGCCATATTAAGGAGCATTTTACTAAAGTGTGCTAAAAATTGGCATCTTATTGTGCATTTAATGCAAAAATTAGAACGGGAGGTGTGGCCAACCTGCACTAACTGAGTGTGTCCCCAGCAAGTTCCTATGCAATCAGCACAGGAGGAATCACCTCGCCATGCTAAGAGGGTTAATGACTAAGCTGTAATAAATCTAGGATTTTACAGCAGCTTAGTTTACCACAGGAGCCACCAAGGCTGGCACCACCATCTGGCGAACTAGGTGGTTGCCTAGAGTGCTGGATCTTCAGGGGGGTGCCATTGCTGCCGCTGAGCCCTTCTTGGGACCTGCAGCGGTGACAATGGCCTCAAATAGCTCTGCAGTACTTACTTTGAAACTTTGGCGCTGCAGGGCTGTTTGCTTCTGCCTCCTTCGATGCCGAGTTCCGGTTTGCAAACAGCGGGACTGTTTGAGGCCATTGTCGTTGCTGCAGGTCCTGAGAGGGGTGACACAAGAGCAAGGGCACTGGAGAGGAAAGGGGAGCACAAGGGGTGAGGTCTGTTTAGGGTGCCTCATCTCCTTGTGCTGGTCCTGGGAGTCACTAACCTGGAGTAACTCAGTAACGCAAGTTAGTGATTCCTGTGGTAAAGGAATACTGCAGCTTGTAGTAAAAACACCAGCTCAAAGTTGGTGTTAGTTTTCGTGGTCTAGAACACTGGGCCTCTAACACATAGCTCAAAACTCCTTGTTTGTTTTTAAAGGGGCTGTGTGTCTAAATTATAATTGGTGGTCTGGATGGTCCCCACCCCCCTGGCATCAGCAAGCAGGGGATGTGCCCACCTAATTAACTCCCCTCCTCACACATGTCCCACCTCCCCAAAGACACCCTCACCTTCAAGACCTTCCCTACTCTCCTAAGGGCCCCTCAGGCCTGCCTCAATGCAATACTGGTGTTCTACTGTGGTCCCAAAGGAAGCTACCCCCTAGTCGCTCCGTTCTGGGCCAGTGCAATTCAAAATGGAGCCTGCGATCCCCTAGCAGTAGTCTTGCAGTACTACCGCTGTGGTTGATCTCTAGTGGTAGCACTGTGAGACTGCCACAAAGGGGTTGTGGGTGCCATTTTCAACCCAGTGCCAGCCTGGATGCAGGTGAATGGGGATTGCTCCTGTCTGGACTCCACTAGACCCGGGATCTCCAAACTCCAGTCCTGGAGGGCAGCAAACCAGTCAGATTTTCAGGATATCCCTAATCAATATGCATGAGAGAGATTTGAATGCACTGTACCCATTGTTTTCAAATTTATCTCATGCCTATTCATTAGGGACATCCTTAAAACCTGAATGGTTTATGGCCCTCCAGGACAGGAGTTGGTTTAGTGCAGGGGTCCCCATCATCATGATTACATTGAAGTAGGCCTGGGGGGGGGACCTTAGGGAGTGGCGGGTGTTTTGGATGGGGTCTTGAAGGGGAAGGGTGGGACTTAGATGAAATCTTTAAGGGGAATAGGGAGTAGGAACCATGTGGGGTGGGGGGGGGTGTCTTCCCTTTATGATGATGCCAGGGTGATGGGGACCTCCAGACCACCGATTACAATTTAAACATGCAGCCTCTTTAAGACTGAGTGTTAGCCGATGCTCCAGGTAAAAAAATAATGCGGCTTGCAGTACACTACCGCAAGGCGCATTATTCATTTGAACACTAATGCGATGTTTTGCATCATATTTGTATTCAACATGCATTGTGGTGGCAATTTGTGCATGATGATAATATAATACATGCTGTTGCCCTTTAATGTGCGTTAAGGGCCAAATAATGTCCATTATTGCTGTAACGCACTAAAGTAACTGCAATGTGCAGGCAATGTCCGCTCGCTGCCCAATGGCATGCTAAGCAGTTAGAGCGGCATTTTCAGGGCACGGTGATGGTAACCACGGCGCCGCGGTAGTAAACATGCCTCTAACTGAGCAAACGGCTGTTCATATCAGTAAATGGTTTTGAAAATGGCTCTCTGTAACATCACATTGCTTTCCTGTTTGAGCCTGATTTTATCAGCTTTGCTTTGCTCTATTTGTAAGCTTTGATTTGATTTATTTTTATTTCAGTACTTCCAAAGGGAGTCGCTTGTCTGACTTCCTGTCAAAGGTTAATTGGTTCTGTCTGAGTCAGAGCAGAGGCAGGAATCTGCGAATTAATGAAACCGTTACATAATTGCTAGATTGAAAGAAAATCAGCGCTCCATCAAGAGCAGTTGGGACAGGTGCAACATATAGAAAGCAGAAGTGGCTCTAGGGGGTGACAAAAATGCCTCCAATGACCTCCTCCTTCTCGATGTCCCTCCTTGTGACCGTACCCAGTCTCACCACCTCCAGACATCCCTCATGTCTTATCTCTTCCAAAGTAACACGGTATTCTTGGACCTATTGCTGTCTGTCCATCCTCATGCATGCTTTTTATCTGTGGAAAAGGGCAATTTTCAGACAGTCGCTTTATCCTGGCGAATGGCTTTTGAAAATTGATCTCTTGAGTCTTAAAGTGGCTTTGCAATAAAAGGTTTACTCCAAAATCATGCAAAGGTAATTTCAGAAAAAAATCAGTATGCCACATTTCAGGAATTATGGTGAAGATCTTATGACTATTTTTCATTTTTTATTGTATTTTATTTTTTTACATTTTATCAATATTCAAAAACATCACTCGCTAGGTATATCAATAGTATCTCTGTTCATATCATCGCTGCTACTAACAATTATTATTAAAGGAGTGAAAAGTAACTGAATTTTACTTGAAAAATATTCTTTCAGCTTAAAGATTCAAGTCTTTATCTTTCTGATTCCATTTTTTACATGTTGAAAGATTTGCAATAGATTGACCCTTATGCCAGTCTCTCTTAGCCCCGCCATCTCATTCACCTACTTTTTCTAAGGCCAGCATGATACTATGGATGGGGGGCAGGGGCTATTTTATCCAAGGAATCCTGGAGTAGTTTTCCAAAATAACGCTGCCTCATCAACAGCAAGCTTCAAAATAATCAGAAAAAGTTCAACAATCCATGGCCAGGTCTTCCACATCAAGATCACGTCATTTCCTTAAGTTTTATTACTTGCCGATTATCTACTCTAGAGAGAGATCGATTTAAAACAAAGGTAACGAGGTAGTGATCAGACCGGGATACATTGCACAGATTCTTCCTCATAAAGAGCAGGGGCAGATGTGAAAATAAGATTGATGCAGTGCCCATGTTGACAGGGCCGGCCCCATAGTTCTTTCAAAGTGTTGGCCCCCTCGGCAAATCTTAAGCCTTATGCCTTCCCCTGGCTTTCGGAAACTATTGTTTAGCTTCGAATGCCCTGTTCTTTGCTGCCCCCTCCAGGAGCTGCCGCCCTCGCGATCCCCTATTTTGCCTTGATTGATCCAGCCCTGCATTTTAATGCTGAAGAAACAAGGAAGAGGCCCATGTCCTGGAGTAGGTTAAAAAACAGCTTCACTGGGAAAGTGAGGAATATCCGCATGGGCATTCAAATCGTCCATAATTCGTATGTCACTTCATGACGTACATGCCTCCGAAATAATTGCTGTAAAAGGATACTTATAGAAGGGAGTGGATTAAACATATAGGGTTCCATGATATGCACCATTTACATGCGTATACATGGACACTTAGGTGCCCGCTTTATTTTATTTATTTAAAAGGATTTATATTTCGCACAATCGCTGAGGCGGGTTACAGAATTCATACAGTACACAAAGGACAAATACAAACTTTATAATTAAAAATAGCCATTAACAACACTGCTATATTATATAATTGCCATCAGAGGCTCAACACAGGTTATAAATGCCCACACACCACACTTGCCCCATCAGATAGATTCAGGGAAAGCCTGTTTAAATAAATGACATTTTAGTTTTGTTTGAAAAATCATCAATTCTACTTCAGCACGCAAATCAATTGGCAAAGAGTTCCAAATGGATGGAGCAGTCATAGAGAAAATTCTCTTGCATATGGGCTAAAGATGAATTTATTTAAAAGAAGGAACATCTAGTAAATGTGTCTCCTGAGAGCGCAAAGTGCGAGAAGGACAGTATGGTTTAAGCAGAGATGACAAACTAATAGGAGCCATTTTGGGTAAACATTTAAAGGAAATCAAAATCACCTTGTATAACGCTCGAAATTCAACTGCCAGCCAATGTAGAGCAAACAATTGAGATCTAATATCCTCAAATCGTTTGCAGTCAGTTAGAAGACGCGCAGAAGCATTTTGAATTGACTATAAAGGAGACATAGTAGCTTTTGAGAGACCTAAGAAAAGACTATTACAATAGTCCAGGGCTGAAAGTACTAAAACTTGTAATATAGAACGGAGGTTACTACATGAAAGATATGGCTTCAATCGCCAAAGAAGATATAACTTATAGTACGCAGCTTTAACCACCTTTTGAATGTAATCATGTAGATTCAGTTGAGTATCCAACCAAACGACCAAATCTCTCACAACATCACTAATCACAAGAGACGAAGACCTAGGTTGCACATTTAAACCCGTAGAAGCTGAAAGATTCGAGGACAAATAAAAAAAATTCTGTCTTTAGGTGTCTTTTATTTATTTATTTTATTTATTTAATTGGATTTCTATACCGCCTTATCATACAATCAAAGCGGTCTTACAAA
Organism: Ichthyophis bannanicus; assembly: GCA_033557465.1. Taxonomy (NCBI): domain Eukaryota; kingdom Metazoa; phylum Chordata; class Amphibia; order Gymnophiona; family Ichthyophiidae; genus Ichthyophis; species Ichthyophis bannanicus. The sequence goes on from CM066049.1 coordinate 67,116,969, forward strand.
CAAAGATATTAAGAGTATTAGTGAGAAAATGTAAAGAAATAAAAGTTAAAGTTATGGTATAATGTGTTAGAGTGAGTTGCATTATCTACATAGTGAGCTATACTATAATGTGAGCTATTATACAATATGTATATGATTTACATTCCAGACAAATTAAGTTAGTTAATTGCATGACCGTAGTGTTCTATAAACAAAGATGTTTTCAGTTGCTTTCTAAAGTCATTGATGTCCTGAGCTGCTCTCAGCTCATTAGGTAGAGAGTTCCAGATGGAAGGTGCAGCAAAAGAGAAAGCCCTTTCAGAGGTGTCTTTACGTGTTTTTCTGACATCATTTGATAAGCTGATTCTGTTGTCAGATCCTCTTCTTCTAGGTCTGTTGCTAATATCTGACTGTATGAGATATGTCAGGCTTTCTGCAGAATATTGTTGTTTTATCTTGAAAATATAAATTATAGTTTTATATTTTACACGTGAAGCTATAGGTAACCAGTGAAGCTCTTTCAAGCTTTAGGTGGCTGCTATTCTATGAGCACATGTGATCGTCCTATCACGTGTACTTCCAGTGTGGGCGTGCACAGGGGCGGAGCTTGGGCTGAGTGTAGGCGGAGTGCAAATGTATGCACATGTTTTATAAAACGCTATGCAAAGTCTTGGCAACCCAGCAGTTCTTGGGTTTCCTTGGCAGTATGACTGGAAGTAGATTGCCAGGCCTTTCTTCCGAGGCAATGGAGGGTTAAGTGACTTGCCCAAGGCCACAAGGAGTGCTAGTAGGAATCAAACCCTGGTCTCTTGGTTATCAAGCCAGTGCTCTAACCACTAGGCTACTCCTTCACATAAAATACTATAACTTTGCACATAAATGTTTCAAAAATATGCATTTTATGCCTGCTCTAAAGGAGGCTTAGCTCTGCGACTAGACTGAGGCGCCTCTTTATGCCCCTATTTGATAAAGTAGGGTAGGCACGTACTACATTTTATGAATAGGACCCAATACTGACATGGCAACACGTGTTAAGTTTACGGGAGTTCATGAGATTACTCTCTAAAAGTAGTTCAAAAGCACTCAAATCAGAATTGAGCCAGAAGGACTTCTGCCAAAGGACAGTTAGTAATTCAAAGATTTTTTCAATCCAGTTTTTTGGAAAAAAATTGTTCCCACTTTCCCTTCTCACCCAGCCTTGGTGAGGAAAGAAAATCAGAACTAGGAGAAGAAACAATTAAGTGAGAGCCCTCGCCATCCTTAACCCATGTTGCAATACTGCAGAAAACATTGAAGCAATACTGTTGAACAGGATTTTAAATTACAGAAGATTTGTATTTAAGCAGACAAACTTTTAATGGTCCAAATCTATTTCTGGGGAGCTAGAATCCAATGAGGCATTAACTAAGAGGGCCTGACTGACAAGCCAAAGGAATGAGATACCTACAACCTTGCTAAATAAGAGCCAAGGCGGCCTATGTAACAGGAGTCTTCCTCCTGCCCGCATTGGAAACACATGATGATAAAAAAAATATAAGAATTGAAAAGGAGTAAAATGGATTAACAAACCTCATCTCAAGCAACTAGAACAAATAGTAGAGATGGAAAACAAACAGGAGCAGATCTTTCCTTGACAATTGAAGTGGTGAGCAGGGAAGGAAGGACGGTAGACAGGGCCGGCCCGTCCATTGAGCGAGAATGTTTTTTGCACAGGGCCCCGCGTTTCAGGGGGCCCCGCGCAAAAAACATTCTTTTTGAAAAGTAAAATTGAAAAGAAAAAAAAAAACCTGTCTGCTGCCGCGGTCGGGGCCGCCGCGGCAGAATCGAGCGTGCCGCGGGGCCCCCCTGTGCACGGCAGAGCCTGCCCTCCTTGTAGCAGCTCTCTCTCTGGAGCTGCAGTCAGACGCGCCGGCTTGCAGAGCGCGAGGGAAGAGTTTCTCCCTCGCTGCTCTGTTAAGCCCGCGGGGGCTGATGGGAAGTTCCCATCAGCCCCCGCGGGCTTAACAGAGCAGCGAGGGAGAAACTCTTCCCTCGCGCTCTGCTCTGCAAGCCGGCGCGTCTGACTGCAGCTCCAGAGAGAGAGCTGCTACAAGGAGGGCAGGCTCTGCCGTGCACAGGGGGGCCCCGCGGCACGCTCGATTCTGCCGCGGCGGCCCCGACCGCGGCAGCAGACAGGTGTTCTTTTCGTTTAATTTTCGCTGGGCTGGGCTGGGCTGGGCTGGGCTGGGGGGGGGGGGGGGTTTGGAGGGTTGCTGGGCTGGGCGGGGCTGGGGTGGGGGGGGGGTTAGGAGTGGTGATGGGCTGGGCTGGGGGGGGGTTAGGAGTGTTGATGGGCTGGGGGGGGTTAGGAGTGGTGATGGGCTGGGGGGGTAGGAGTGGTGATGGGCTTGGGGGGTTTAGGAGTGGTGATGGGCTTGGGGGGGTTTAGGAGTGGTGATGGGCTATGGGGGAGCTAAATCTGTATATGGGCTGATGGGATTCGGACTGAACGTGGGTTGATGGGGGGTTAGGACTGGTAATGGGCTATGGGGGGGCTTAAACTAAAAATTGGGTGATGGGGGATTAGGACTGGAAATGGGCTGGTGGGATTAGGACTGGGAGTGGGCTGATGGGGAGGTTAGGACTGGTAATGGGTTGGGGGGGGTTGCTAGGACTGGAAATGGGCTGAGTGGAAGGGGGCTTGAACTGCAAATAGCTGATGGGGAGGGGGGCTTGGAATGGGCTCTTAGGGGAAGGAGCTAGGACAGGAAATGGGCTGATGGAGGGGCTAGGATAGGACTGGGAATTGGGTGTTGGGGGAGCTAAGATTGGAAATGGGCTGTGGTGGGGGCTTGGATTGAAATGGACTCATGGAGGGGCTAGAACTGGAAGTAGGTTCATGGGGGGCTTGGATTAGAAATGGGCTGAGTGGAGGGGAGCTAGGATTTAACATGGGCTGATGGTGGGGCTAGGAAAGGACTAGAAATGGGCTGATGGGAGGCTGGTATTGGAAATGAGCTGATGAAGGGACTCGGATAGGACTGGGAATGGATGGGGGAGCTAGGACTGGAAATGGGCTGATGTGGGGACTAGAAGGGAGCGGATACTGGGTGGGGCTGCAACTAAAAGGGAGCTGATGTTGGGGGAGATTAGAAGGGGATGGGGCTGGGAGAGTGAAATGGAGAGGGGAAGAATATTTGGTGTGGGAGGGAAGAAAAATCTACAATTGGCCGGGTATTGGGAGACTACGGGGCTTGTTTACAAAGCCGCGGTAGTGGTTCGCGATCGCAGCCGCGGCCCCATTGAAATCAATGGGGCCGCGGCTCCGATTACGATCGCAAACCGCTACCGCGGCTTTGTAAACAAGCCCCTAAGTGGGGATTGAGGATGGAGGGGTAAAATTTGAGTGGATGAAATAGGAATGAGGAAAGAGCAAAAGGAGAAAGATTATTATGTTAAAGCAGATGTAGAGAGAGAATGGAAAAAAACTAGAGGAGAGAAGAAAGGACAAATGGACAGCAGACGATGGAGAGTTAGCAGAAGACACAAATAAACCAGAAGAAAGTGACTGGAACAATTGCAACTGAAAAAAAAATGCACAAAAGGTACAAAGATCTCTTTATTTTGAATTTATTAACTGGAATATGTCAGCTCTGGGAAATGTGCATCATTAATGTCGGTGCTTTGTTTAGTACAAGAGGAAATTAATTTATAGTTTTATTTCAACATTGTTGTACATTCCAAGTTTGGCTTTTAGGGTTCCCAGTTTAATTATTGTCTTCCTGTTTTTAAATTGTGATTCCTTGTTTGGTGATGGTCTATGTTCTGCATGTGTAACTGAGCTGAGGTATTCTGTTTATGTAATTCCTATTTGACATTGCCACTTGTTCTCTTTCCCCAGTAGGTCATGTATTGTTATTCTCTGAAATGTATTGGTTTAATATTTGCAGTGTTGCCTTTTGATAGGTAGGGTATGGTGCTTTATGAGTCTTGGTAGTGCTGTTAGGATACGGTGGGTTTGCTATGGGTTCTAAATGGGCAGTGTTTGTAGTAGTTCCTAATGTGCCTGGCGGTTGGCACTGGATTATAGTAATGTAGAAATCTTTGTCTTTCTTTATCCATACACTCATGAAGAGGCATGTTTACTAAAAGTTAGTGTATGGTAACATTATGCAAATATTTATGCAAATGAGGCCCCTTATGCAAATGAGGCCCCGCACCGAGTCTCCGCACATGGCCCCGCACCCCCCTTGGGCCGCCCCTGACGGTAGATACCTCCTCCTAAATGGAGAACTCTTGGCTGCACATTGAGATGGCCCCTTCAAGAGTTAGACTATTGCAGGTAATTTTATAAAGCTGTGCCTAGTTAATGTGCATTTTTGCATGTGTTTATCACGTGACATGTACTTTATAACATAGGGGTGTTAATAGGTGAGATGCGTGTGGCAAATCTAGGTGCAATCAGTTGCACCAACCCTAGAGATCGTATAAATGCCCATACTTGGATTTTTAAGGAATACGCGTATGTTATGGCATTTTATAACATATGCACGCAAATTTGCATTCTTCTTACGCTCCACCCAAACTCTGTCACTGGCTATAGGTGATTTCCACGAATCGATGGCACGTATCTTTATGCGGCGCCTTATGAAATGACCTCCTCATGGGCTGCACATGCTTGAGCAAGATGAGTCATGTGGTTAACTCTGAAGTTAACTGCAGAAATCATTTTGGATATTGCCCTCTGTCAGTGTAGTTCATAGTATATTGTGTAAAGGTGTCGTTGCCAGTATAACACGGACCCGCTGCTCAGACTGACACCATGACATAGCCTGCCCCTAACTGGATCGCTGTGCTTTATTTTTCCCTTTTGCATCTTACTTCCTTCCTGCTTTACATCTTTCCGCAGCTCGCTCTTTCTTCTCTCCTGCCCTTCTTCCATCTCGTTTTCTCATTCTCCCTCCCTCGTTTCCATTTGCTTTTCTGATTCTGAGCCTGTTCCCTTTCTCTAGAGGAGGTCTGAGAAGGGGTTAACAGCTGCCACTGTTTTCCTTGTGCTTTCAGGATACTCCCGGGTTGCAGGTGTGAGGACCATGATGAATGGAGGAGTGCTTGGAGCTGAGTGAATCTCCTGGGAAAGACAACCGAGGGATTGAGATGGGAGTCCTGTGCTTAGAAAGAACATTAGGAGTGTGTGTTGGCTTTTCCAACACATCTTTGTGTTTTCTGTTACCGAGGTCATGTTTGGAGTGGAGGCGTAGCCTAGTGGATGGGGCAAGGTACTCCAGGCCGGAAGGTCGGGGGTTCAAATCCCACTAGAGGACAGCAACCTTGGGTTGGAAGGACTGGGGTTTCTAGTCCCACAGGTGCTCCTTGTGGTCTTGGGCAAGCCACTTAACCCTCCATAGCCCATGTTCCCTGTAAAATAGTTATCTCCAAGTTATAATGCCCTGTTCAATGCAATTTCAGTTTGTTCAATGTAAACTGCACTGATGCAGAATAGTGTGGTATATAAAAGAATATAAATAAATATTAACAGCTGTGCAAGTAGGGTGGGTGCAAGGATGGAAGGGGTGCCAATGTCATCACTGGGCTTCCAGGAAGTCCAAGAGCAATTATCTGCACAAGGCAGGATGTTGGGAAGGTACCATGTCTGCGATTTGCATGGGGTTTTTGTCTGTAACACAGTAGTTGCTCTTATAGTTTCTTTGGAAGAACAGGGAGTAGTTACACTGAGAAACCTGGAATAGCTGTGTCAAGATCGCCTTACATTTCTCAGGTTTTGTGAAGCTTGCCACAAAAGTTTATTTCATTTTATTTTTTTCTGCTTATTGCTATTAATCCAATCTGAATTAGTGTCAAACAATTTAATAAACAACTCAACAAAATATATACACCTAAAATGTCAAATCTTATTAAATGACAATAAATTCAGGCCATCACTGACTGAGACTCATTTATTTTTTAAACTGCACTAGTTTCTCATCCCGTTCCCTAAACATCCTGCATTATGTTTTAAGATTTAGAGTCATGATTTACCTTTTCCAGATCCAAGCTCATGGTGAGTTACATTCAGGTACACAAATTCTCCATGGACCGCAGGATTGCGTCAGCCACACTTGGTGACGTCCTCCGGGCGGCGCCACAATTCGGAAGCTCGCAAGTTTCTCAGGTAGCCCACCTCCCGGGTCCGCCCCCTAGCCTGCCCAGTTCTTCTTCTTCCGCCTTGCCACCAAGACGGATCTGCTCTCTCTCCTTACATTGATAAAGAAAAAAATCATCTCTACTCACAGGATGCCGAAACCAGGATCAAGAAAATGCCCCTGTGGGAGAAAGCTGCGCTCCACGGACTCGGATCTGTGCTCCCTCTGCCAAAACGGGGGACCCTCCGGCCTGAATCGGCTCCCGGCAACGAACCCTGCTGCATCTTTCAAGGCCCAGGATGTGCCCCTTCGGGCCTCCATCCCCGGCCCGACGTCCGGATCTCCAGCGCTGTCCTTTCCTGGCCCCAGCTGTGACATCCGCTTGCTCGCTCCGGACCACGCAGCGATTCCCGGCCATGCGGCACCTCTACACTCTCAAGATGGCGCCGCCGGTGAGTCCCTCTCTTCTCCTTCGGGCTCAAATTCTCCCGCCGCCGGCTCGGCCCCTCCTCTGACATCCTTTTCCTTGCCGGAGTCTTCAAGCCCCGCCCACGGATGTCATCCACCGGCGACACTGGAACAATCGCGTCATCATCCCTCGACGCTCGGGAGTCTGAATAACGCCGGATTCTCCGCGGGCAAGCACAAAAGAAAAAGAAGCTGTGCTCCTTCCTCCCCCGATGCCGGCTCCCGCGGGCGCAAAAAACGGAGCAAGCGCTCTAAAAGGTATAGCTCTGGCAGCTCCTCCAAATCCAGCGATGACTCTTACCGGAGGCACAAATCAAAACGCCACTCCTCCAGACGCAGAGCCTGCTCTCACAGGAGCTCCTCTGCCTTCTCCAACTCTGCCAGCTCTTCAGCCATTCTGCAATTGCTCACCCAGCTGGTCCAACAAACAGCCCCACCCCCTGCGGCTGCTTCTGCTCCTCCGTGCCACAGTCTCCCTCCACCGCAGACTAACGAATCAACCTGCAGCCAGCGTCTACCCTCTCCCTCAGCTGTTCCTTCCCCGGACAGTTCCGCAGATGAACAAGAGACAGAGGAAGTGATTGTGGGGTCCGCTGCCACGGACGCTTCCGGGGCCAGGCCCTCCCCGGAAAAGGAAGGCCCTCCCACAGCCCCAGAGGACCTTACTTACCCCAGGTTCATCAGCAAGATGTCCTCTACCTTGGGCCTAAACCCGTCCAACACAGCAGAGGAGGCTGAACCTGAGGTACTCAAATACCTGTCCACCCCCAAGACCCCCCTCGCCTTGCCCCTACACCGCAAGCTGAAGGAGAACCACTCCAGACTTTGGCAAACGCCAGCATCAGGGCGCGCTACCTCCAGGAGGCTGGACTCCAAATACCTACTCCATCCTACCTCCGGGTTTGAAAAAGCACAGCTGCCTCACCATTCCATAGTGGTCTCTTCGGCCCTTAAGAAGGTTTAATCCTCGCGACTACACACCAACCACCCGCCCGGCGGGACAACAAACTGCTCGACGACATTGGGAAGAAAGTCTTCCAAGGGGCCATGCTCGGGGCAAGGATTGCCGCCCATCAATTCTAACAGACCCTGTTCCAGGACATCTGTGTCTCCTACATCAGAAGTGCAGCCTCCACCCTCCCTAAGGACTCCCTCGCCACTTTCTCAGCCGCGCTGACAGACCTAGTCGAGTGCAACAGACACCTGGCTAGCACGGCCTTCGATGCCTTCGACACGTCCATACTTACAGCGGGCACAGCGATCTCGGCCAGGAGATGGGCATGGCTGCGAGCCTCCGGCCTGAGAAATGACTCCCACGACAAGATTGCCGATGCCCCTTGCTCAGGTGATTCGCTCTTCGGGGACAAAGTGGCCGATACGGTAAACAGCATGAAGGAAGACTGTAACACCCTGCAGACCCTGGCAGAGGAGGGCTTCGACCGCTACGGTAACACCCAAAAGTCAAGTTACCAACGGAAAACCCCTTACAACTATGACAAGAGGTACTCATCCAACAGGAAGTGGCAGCCCCCCAGGTATAAGTCCAACTCCTACCAAGGGCCCTCGCAGCAGCGCAACTTCCAGAGAGACCGCAAACAGAAGAAGGGCACCAACGCTCAACCCGCCAAGGGTGGCCCTTCTTTTTGACAACCATGGACCGCCCCCCTCCCAGATAGGGGGGCGCCTTTCCTTCTTCCTCAAGGAATGGGAAAAGATCACCACCGACTCCTGGGTGCTGCGAATCATCCGCAAGGGATACCGCATCAGATTTTCTACGCCTCCCTACCAACGCAACAGGCCCACCAGCAACACCCCTCCTCACCTGCAGCGAGCCATGGCACTGGAGCTAATACACCTCCTATCCTCCAAGGCGATCGAACCGGTCCCTCCGATGGAGATCGATTCGGGGTTTTACTCCAAATACTTCCTCATTCCGAAGAAGTCGGGTTGGGTTCGCCCCATCTTGGACCTTCGCAAACTGAACAGATTCATAGTGAAAGAGAAGTTCCGGATGTACTCCCTGAACTCCATTCTACCCTTGATTCAGAACGGCGACTGGCTCGCGTCTCTGGACCTGCAGGAGGCGTACACGCATGTCAGCATCCACAAGGCTCACAGGAAATTCCTCAGGTTCTACGTGCTGGGTCAGCACTATCAATACTGAGTGCTCCCCTTCGGACTTTCTCCGGCCCCACGGGTTTTCACGAAGTGTGTGGCGGTCGCAGCGGCTCACCTCCGCAAGCAGAACATTGCAGTGTTTCCATACCTCGACGACTGGCTAATCTCGGCTCCCTCAGCCCACAACCTGCTAGCCTCCCTGCGCACCACCACTTCCTTGATCTCCGCCCTGGGGTTCGTCATCAACTACAAGAAATCGCAACTCCTTCCCTCTCAGCGGATGGAGTTCATTGGAGCCATAATCGACACTCAATCCTTAAGAGCTTACCTACCACATCCCAGACTACTGGCCATCACCTCGCTCGCCTCCAAGACGGCAGCGGCAGCGAGCCCCTCTGCTCGGACAGTGTTGCGCCTCCTGGGACACATGGCAGCCACGACAGCGGTCATCTCAGTGGCGCGTATGCGAATGCGTCCGCTGCAGTGGCATCTCCGAGCCCACTGGAACCAACACTCGCAGTCCCTGGCCTCCAGAGTCCCGATGAGCCCTCTTATCAGGTCTCAGCTCCGCTGGTGGACTATACCAACAAACCTCTCCACGGGAAAACCCTTGCACCCGCCGCAACACCGGGCCACCCTCACCACGGACGCCTCATGCACCGGCTGGGGTGCCCACTTCCAACAGTTCAGCACACAAGCAGCGTGGTCTCGGAGCGAACGACAGCTGCACATCAACCTCCTGGAATTGAGAGCGGTCAAGTACGCCCTCAAGGCATTCTTGCCTCATCTTCGGGGCACATCCATCCTCATCCAGACGGACAACCAGGTTGCGATGTTTTACCTCAACAAGCAAGGGGGCACGGCCTCCCGATCCCTCTGCAAGGAGGCACTGGCTATTTGGACTCTAGCCCTGAAGAACGAATGCTGGGTGCGCGCTTCCTACATTCCCGGGGACATGAACAGCCTGGCGGACAAGCTGAGCAGGCAACTGCAACCCCACGAATGGGCTCTCCTTCCAGAGGTGGCCTCAGCCCTCTTCCAATGGTGGGGAATCCCGGAGGTCGACCTCTTTGCCTCCGAGGAGAATGCCAAATGTCCCCAGTTCTGCTCCAGATGCCCATCTGTCAAGAGGCTGGCAGGGGATGCATTCGACGTGTGCTGGGGGGGGGGGGTGGTCTCTGGTTTATGCCTTTCTTCTGACTCCCCTCATCCCAGCGACTCTACAACGCATTGTTCAGGACAAAGCACGAGCCATCCTCGTGGTTCCCCACTGGCCGCGGCAAATGTGGTTTGCGCTCCTGAGGCGCTTAGCCCAGGATGCCCCGCGGCATCTGCCTCTGCGCCCGGATCTCCTGACGCAGAACTCGGGGCTGACCAGGCACCCCAACCTCAAAACCCTGTCGCTCACTGCTTGGATATTGAGCGGGTGAACCTGTCCTCCCTCGCCCTCCCCGCGGAGGTGCAGGACGTGGTCCTGGCGGCCAGGAGGCCTTCAACCTGAAAATCCTATGGCCTCAAATGGAAGAGATTCAGCCTCTGGTGTGCCTCTAGAGAACTTGACTCCATTTCCTGCCCCGTCGCCCAGATCTTGCAGTATCTTAGCTCCCTCTCTGACTTCGGCCTCAAGACACAATCCATCCGAGTACATCTGTCAGCTATTGCCGCTCTACACGCCCCTATCGAGGGCGCCGACTCCATCGCAGCGCTGCCCCTAACGGCGCGCTTCATGAAAGGCCTGACAAATCTTCGGCCCCCGGTGAGGGCCCCGGTTCCCCCCTGGGACCTCGGCGTAGTCCTGCACAGCCTCACCCGGGCCCCCTTTGAACCTCTACTCACGGCCGATATGAAGTACATCTCCTGGAAGACCATATTCCTGGTGGCTATCACCTCTGCCAGGAGGATCAGCGAACTCCAGGCGCTAGTTGCATACCCGCCTTACACGCAACTACTCCAGGACCGAGCTTCTCTGCGTACGAACCCCAGATTCGTACCCAAAGTGCCGTCGGCCTTCCATGTCAATCAATCCATCGAGCTCCCCTCCTTCGTCCCCGAACCTCACCACTCAGAGGAGGAGCGACGTCTGCACACTCTGGACTGTCTGCGTGCACTTCGGATCTACCTGGCCAGGACACTAACCGCCCGCAAAGGCGAGCAGCTATTCGTTTCCTATGACCCGCTCAGGCCCGGGTTCCCTGTCACAAAGCGGACACTGTCCCACTGGGTCGCCTCCTGCGTATCCTTCTGCCTCGACCCTGAAGGGAATCAGCCACAAAGCAGAATAGGTCTGCACCGTCTGCGAGCAATGGCCACCTCTTTAGCCAACCTGCGGTCAGTTCCCCTGCCCGACATCTGTAAAGCTGCTACGTGGTCATCCCGTCACACGTTCCAGAAACACTACTGCCTTGACCTCCGCTCCCAGGAGGACTCGGCGTTTGGCAGCGCGGTCCTCGCCACTGCCCTACCGACTCCACGGACTGCTACTTGAGGACTGGCCTTAGGACATATACCTGAACTCAGCTGCGCCTTAGCATAGCATATGTCTGCACTCAGCTGCACCTTAATGCCCATGTTAATCATGTCGCGCTGCTCCCTAGACTTGCATTGTTGTACGCTGTTTGATGTTCTGTACTATTGTTCACTGTTTGCACTATTATTGCACCTGTTTGCACTGTTAGTTCTATTAATTGCACTTGCACTGTTACAATATGTCCTTCCAGTAAAGACTACCTCCACTAACTGTAGTCCTCTGTTCATGCCTTCCTCCTCCACCTCAGCGCGCTGCGCGCAGCTAGGGAGTCACCAAGTGTGGCTGACGCAATCCTGCGGTCCATGGAGAAAGCGAGGTTACTTACCTGTAATGGGGGTTCTCCGTGGACAGCAGGATAAGTCAGCCACACGCTCCCTCCCACCTCCCCTGGAGGAGGTCTGCCTGAAAATCCGCTCCCTAGCCTTGTTGTCAAGCTTGGAAAAGAACTGGGCAGGCTAGGGGGTGGACCCGGGAGGTGGGCTACCTGAGAAACTTGAGAGCTTCCGAATTGTGGCGCCGCCCGGAGGACGTCACCAAGTGTGGCTGACTTATCCTGCTGTCCAAGGAGAACCCCCGTTACAGGTAAGTAACCTCGCTTTCTTTGCTCACCATCCAAGTTGCACCTAAGGTGATGGAGGGTGAAATGACTTGTGCAAGGTTCTAAGGAGTGTCGATGGGACCAGCAGGATTTGATCCTGGCGTTCCTGGTGGAGGGGGAGGAGGCGTGGAGTTGAAGAACCTGTCAGAGTACAGACAGACAGGCCCTGCCCTCGTTTCACTTCATGGATTCTGCAGCCAGCATGGGAAGAGACAGGAAGAGGAGGGGGAGATCGAGGGGAGGATCCAGGCAGTGACGATTGGGGGGGGGGAGGGGGAGCAGCGGCAAGCAGGGGATGGAGAAGCAACAATTCTATTTGCTTTCTTGGCTGTCGCTGCACACTGGGTGGAGGGTTTTAACATGTTATCCACAATGACGCCTAAATCGTTTTTCCTGGGTGGTGGTTTTTAAGGTGGTATCTTAACTATAGCTTGGGTTGTTCTTTCCTAGGTGCATAACTTTTGCACTTGTCCACATTAAATTTCATCTGCCATTTGGACATTCAGTCTTCCAATCTTTCAAGGTCCTCTTACAAGTTTTCACAATCCTCTTGAATTTTAACAATTTTGAATAATTTTGTGTCATTTGCAATTTTGATCATCTCAATCACTATTCCTATTTCCAGGTCATTTATGAATATGTTAAAAAGCAGTGGGCCCAGCACAGATCCCTGGGGGTACTCGACTATTCCTCTTTCTCCATTGAGAAAATTGGCCATTTAGCCCTACTCTCTGCTTTCTATCTTTTAACCATCCTCCCGATTTATCTATATTTCTTTCAATTCTTCCGCTACATCGCCTTTATATACCATTTCAGGCATGGGTAACTTCCCTACATCTTTAGTAAAGATCAAAGCAAAGAATTTAGTCTCTCCACTAGGCTCTTGTCCTCCCTTAGTGCCACTTTTACCCCGCTATCATCCAATGGTCCAACTGACTCTCACAAGTTTTTTGCTATGAATGTATTTGAAAAAGTTTTTATTGTGCATTTTTGCTTCCATGGTAAGCTGCTTTTTTTAAAATTCTCTCTTTGCCTGCATTATCAATGCCTTGCATCTAACTTGCCAGTGCTTATGTTAGTTCTAGTATTCATCATTAGGCTCCTTTTTCCATTTCCTGAAGGACATTTTTGGCAACAGCAGCTTCTCTAACATCGCCTTTCAACCATACTGGCAGTTTTTTGTCCTTCCTTCCACTTTTCTTAAAGTGTGGGATACATCTGGTCTGGGCTTCCAAGATAGTACTACAATGCCTATACTTGCTGTAAATCTTTAGCCTTTGCAGCTGCTTCTTTTAGTTTTTTCTTAACTATTTTCCTCATTTTATCATATTCTCCCTTTTGAAAGTTAGGTAGTACTGTAGATTTCCTTGCTGTCTGTCTTCTGTTTATTAAATCAAATGCGATCATGCTATGATCACTATTGCCAAATGGCCTCAAAACCCTTATCTGTTGACCATATCCTGTGTTCCATTAAGGACTTGGTCCAAAATAGCTTCCTCTCTTGTCGGTTCATGAACCATCTGCTCCAAGAAGAAATGATTTATTTCATCTAGAAGCTTTATCTCTAGCATGTCCTGCTGTGACATTGAGCCAATTGATACCGGGGTAATTGAAATCACCTATTGTAACTTTTGTTAGCGTCCCTGATTTCTTTTAGCATTTCATCATCCATCTGTTCATTCTGGCCAGGCAGTCGGTAGTACACCCCCACTGCAGTCGCCTTCCACTTTTTACATGGAACTTCTATTCATACAGATTTTACAGTGTATTTTGTTTCCTGCAAAACTTTAATCCTATGTGACTCAATGCCCTCTCTAACATAGAGTAGATCAAATTGGTGTAGGGGTTGTGCTCTATAATTGTAATATAGTGTCATGAGGCTGGTGCCAATAAAGTTGCAGAGTTGAAAAAAAACTCTGTTTTTCACAGAGCTCTAGGTGTGCAATTACCTAAAAGCACAGCTAGAGGGGGCAGGATTGACTCTACAGAAGCTAATGAGGCTAGGAGAGCTAACCAGTTGCACCTGGAAATGACCCCGGGAGATTCAAAGGGAAGATTCCTTTATAAATGGAAGCTTAATGCTAGAGACACAGATACAGATAGAGACGCAGACGCAGAAGGAGCTGGAGCAGCAGGAAGAGAAGGAACAAGGATTACGGCTGAAGAAGGAAGGAGAGACCTGAAAGAAGGAATCCTCCTTGAGCAAGCCCAAAAGGACAGAATTCACAGAGGTAGAGTTCAGAGGGGCCAAGCTACGAGAGCGGCTGTTCAGAGGGAGTCTGCCAAGGAAAGCAGTCAGGCTGGAGGGTATGCCACTCCCTGCTCAAGCAACGTTCCTGAGTCCAAAGCTGAGAGACATATACAGAGAGCCAGGCTTGGAGGAAAGCCTGCAGGCATTGGAGTATGCTGAACAAGTTTTACCAGGTACCCGCAGGGAAGGAGTTTCTAACAGAGCTACTGTGTCACTGAAGCATAGAGCTGGAGAAGCCGCACCAGGTTTTATTAAGCTTTCAGGAAGTCCAGCACTGCCCAGAAGCTACTGACAGAAAACCTGTTGTCACAGAGACGTGCATGAGAGAGAAAGCTCCAGAGCTTCAAGCTACAGAAACTCAAGGTATGAAAGTTTTATTCCTGCTAATGAAAGCTTAACTCCTAAAAGCACTGCTAAGACTAAAACTCACTTTATAAGAAGAGGAAAGAAACCAGAGTGGTTTGAAGAACTACCAAGAGACTTTAAAGCACAGTCTTATTGGAGGCAAGATAACAGAGACAGTCCATGTAAAGCTGTAACTGCCAGGGACAGCGTGTGCTCTGAGGGGGAAAGTAGTGAGGCAGAATTTATGGAAATAGAAAATGCAAACACTATTACCATTCCTCAAGAAGAAGCTATGGATTGTAGTCTGTGTATGGCTTCTAGCCTAGAATCCATAGCCACTTTGTAAATAAGAAGAAGTTTTGTTTAATTACTTTGCCTGGAATGAATTGAATTCCTCCCTTTAACTTTTCAACTAATTGTGAAGATATTAACAATTGGTTTTATCTGTTTATTACTGGAGCCTTTATGAACAAAGGACATTCTTTGATTTCCATGGTCTTAATGAACCCTTGCACAGAGGGGAAATAAAAGCCTTGTTTCCCTACACTCGTGGTTTAATCATTGTGTTCTCACAAGGAGCTGAAATACCTAAAGACCAATCTCCATTTTGGCCTTAAAATACCCCACGCTCCTTGGAAAATAAGTGTGATATGTAGCGTGCCCTTACCGCCATTGGCCACTAGGGGCGCCACCATGACAATAGTTTGTACTCAGGTAACACTGTCCTATTTGTTGTCCTCCTTCCACCAGGTCTCTGAGATGCCAATCATATCTAATCTTTCATTTAGTGCTATATATTCTAGCTCTCCCATCTTATTTTTTAGACTTCTAGCATTTGCATTCAGACATTTTAGAGGTTGTATTTTATTCATATTAATCTGGTTATCAGTTGATAGGTGTAATTTGGAATCTTTTGGCTCTGTATTTAAGGGCATTTAGGTTGCTTTTGTCTTTATTGGAACCTCTCTGTTGATATGGCCTAACTTCAATCTTTTGCTAGTGTCCTTCAAGGATACATCGTTACGAACCATGTGCTCTTGGGCTACTGTTAGCTTTCCCTTATTATCTAGTTTAAATATCTGCTCGATCTCCTTTTTAAAGATTAATACCAGCAGCCTTGTTCCATCCCGGTTAAGGTGGAGGTCATCCCTTTGAAAAAGCCCCTCCTTGCCCCAGAATGTTGCCCAGTTCCTAACAAATCCAAATCCTCTTCCTTGCACCATCATCTTATCCATGCATTGAGACTCCGGAGCTCTGCCTGCCTTTTGGGTCCTGCGTGTGGAACGTGAAGCATTTCTGAGAATGCTACCCTGGAAGTTCTGGATTTCAACTTCCTACCTAAAAGCCTAAATTTGGTTTCCAGAACTTCCCTCCTATACTTTCCTATGTCATAGGTGCCAACATGTACCAAGACAGTAGATTCCTCCACAGTGCTATCTAAAATCTTGTCTAGGTAGTTGTGTATTGTGGTGAACAGCGCCCTCCTGAGCCTATGGAAACGGATGAAAATCCTGAGGTTCAGCAGGATTTATGCCTATTTGAGAAACCAAGGAAGAAAGAGAGACTCTATTCCACAGAGCTGAGCATGGAGACCAGCCCAGGGGAGGTCCTGCAGTCCTGATTGGGCACACCCTGCCCTTGGAAGGGGCGTGTCCAGGAGAGAACGTGGTTTTAAACCAGAGCATGGCTTTGCTAGTCAGAGGGAGAATGAGAGAAAGAAGGAGAGGAGGAGGAATGATTGGAAGTCCAGAAAACAGTATGCTGATACTTGGGAACCTGGCATTGGAAAGAAACCTGCAAAGTTCTATTCAGAGGCAGTGAGTAGAAGTCCCAAGGAGAGAGGACCTAGCCCTGAATTAGACAACCGTTGGAAGGCACAGCCCTGGGAAAGGAAGCCTTCAAGGCAGGCACAAGAAAGAAAACAATCATTCTGTGAAGTACCGTTTGAGCCAGAGAGCAACAAACATTCTAACAGCTGGAGAACGTTGGAGCCATCTGAAGTCAGAACGGCATGGCAACAAGTAAGTGAATTGCCACAAAGTTTCCAGGCTGAACGTAAAGCTAACTCTCCTGTGTGTGAAACATTAGCAAAAGAGACTAGCAGTTACTCTGACACAATTAATCTAGGAGAGGAGAAAATAAACAGCCTTAAAGCCAGAGGGAAGTTGTATAGCTGATAGCAATTCCCTATCTCACAAACAGCAGGCTGAATTGCTCCTACAGAGTTTTAAGCAGTTTTTAGAGTTGCAAGCTAGAAGACAGCCAGTGTTACCAGAAGCCAGTAATTCCATACAGCTTGAAGAATTAACACAAGATAATACAGACTTACCAGATTGTGAGAGCATGGATTGCACGGTCTGCTGTGTAGAGATGCCAAGCTGAAGGAAACTGCTTTTTACCGTATGTGAATTGAATGCTACGGAGCTGTTGTATTGCCTTGCTGAGAAAGCTCTAATTATGTGCACCTGATTTTCCCCAGCACTGTGAAGGTAACAGTGGCTGAAAGAGGCTGCAGTGAAACTAACTGACCTCTTGGGGCAAAGTGAGTAATTTGCTTAGAAGTGAAAAGCAGCAATTATACTTTAAGTTGCCTTTATCCTAAGTTTTCCTGTTAGCATTTAAAGCACCTATTTTGTTTGCATTTATTGGCCATGTGATGGAACAATATCCTTTACTATAATAAAAATACTGGAAACCCCATAACTACAACTCATTATTTCGGAGCGAGAGGAGCAGGAACTACAATACCCAGCATTCCCTGGATACAGGTTACTCTCCTTCCTCACGAAGCATCAGACCGCCGCTCCTGTCTTTAGCCCCAAGGCCGGGCAGAAGCGCCGCAGTATGAGGTTTGCTACCATCACACCAGGCAGGCATGTCACCAGGCAGTCCTCATGTCCACCAGCCACCCAGTTATCTATATGCCTAATGATTGAATCGCCAGGTATAACAGCTGTCCTAACCCATCCTTCATTGGCACATGGCCCTGGAGAAACCTCCTCAGTTTGAGAGGGTTTTACATCTCCTGGTGAACAGATCCTAGCTACAGGATCATTTCCTGCCACACCAAGGTGATGCTGTCCTTTCACATGACCTCCATGGCAACTGAGAGGCTGCCAAATTGGAGGTGGGACTTCAGTACTACGTCCCTGTAGATCTCGTCTATGTACCTTTGTCTTCCTTATGTCATCCTTATGGCTTCCAGAGATCAGAATCATTCTCTGAGGGCAAAGAGCTCCTTGCATCTAGTGCACATGTAAGACCCCTCACCAACTGGGAAAAAATTGTATATGTACTTAATGCAAAAGATTGGATAGCCCCCACCTCACTGCAGGACTGCTGTCTGCATCTTAGTTTTGAGGTTTTATTTAGCTATTTAAGTAGTTTAATTAAAGTTGCTAGGGATACTTGTACTGATATAACTATACAAATTACCTTTTAAATGACTTTGTTCACCTCAAGATTAATTAACTTCAGGGTCTTTATTTATTTATTTGTATTTTTTACCGCCTTTCGTGAATCAAGACGGTTTACATAGAACTGAACATTTACATTAAACAAGGTTAACAGTATTATACATGAAACAGTTTTACATGAAAAAAATGTTCTTGGTGATGATAACCAGCTAATCCTGAAAGTGACTTTGGCCTCCCTTCCCCCTTTAATAGGTTTAAGAGCCTATAATGCTGCTCCTTATGCCTGGAACAAACTACCTAAGTCTGTAGGTCTGGTGCCTTCTTTGACCCTTTTCAAATGCAGGCTGAAAACACCTCTTTGCTGCTGCTTTAAGATCTTGACTCACCTGATCTCATTTGTGTTTCCTTACCATGTCTACAGCTACTGTGTTGTCTGTCTTGATTAGATTGTAAGCTCTGATCAGCAGGGGCCATCTTTTAATTTGTCTGTGCAGAGCTGCGTATGTCTTGTAGTGCTATATAATTGTTCAGTAGTAGTAAAGCTAAGATTATGCCTGGGGTAGGCAGGAGTTGGGAGTGGGTGGGAGGAAACCAACATTTAGTAAAAGCTGGCTTGCTATACAGGTCTCAGACCTGTGCTTCTAAGGTAGTTAAAATTTCCTGGATGATTCACACAGCCCTTGGCTTGATAGAGGGAGCCTTTCAAATTACCCCTTTGACGTTTCACTTGGCTTTAACACCTATTTAAACAAATTCCTCAATCTCTTGCCTCCTAAGCAGAAAGCCTCTTTGTAAAGATATCTAGAAACAATTTATTTCTTTCAAATCCAAAGAATATTTTAACCCATTCTTCCTTCTGTGCTAAGCTATACTCTGATTTGATTTAAATTAAAAGTTGCCTACTGATACTAGGCCCTGACAGATTTATATTTAAATTAAAAGCTCTCTGCTGATACCAGGCTCTGTTTTATATGCTCTAGTAGGTACTTATAAAATAACTGAAAGGTGGGGACCAAGATGACGTCTTGAGCAGTTCTGCTGTCGGTTGCGTTGACTCCCTGACTTTCTTTGTGATCTACCGGCCTCTTGGTGCTGCATTTGTGGGTGAAGAGAAAGGAGAAAAGTACATGGAAGATCTTCATCCCCAATTCTCTCCCTCCAAAAGCACAAAGGACACTAGAGGAATTTGACAATCTCTGCAGGACGTGGTGCAGAGAGCAGCTCGGAAGGGGTGTCTTTGAGCTCAGACAAACAGAGAGCCTCCCCACAACCAGGCCACTTTCTCTGCTGGTTGCACTTGGCATCTCTGGAAGGGATTTCTCTGGTGTTGTGGCTGAGTGAGGAGATGGCACTCACAGAGGTATCCTCCCTGATGTTGGAAGGGAGAGAGCGTCCTGCAAATATGGCTTTGTTTGTGGGGGAAAGACAAGCTACCATAACTTTGAAAATGCTTTGGGATGCTATCAAGGGCATGGATACCTCATTTCAGTTATTAGCTGGCAAGTTGGAATCTCATGTAAAACAAGTGAAACTTAGAACCACTGACCATGATCGGACACTGACAGCATGCCTCCAAGTTAGAACTGGTGGAAACCTCTGTAGAATCATTGCAAGCTGTGAGTACTGCACAAATTAAAGAAAGGAATATTCTCTACAGGAGAGTGGACAAAAATTTTTAGAGAATCAATGAGGAAACACAACTTGCATTTCTTGAACATTCCAAAATGTCCTCGAATTGCCCCCCTTGAGATAGTTCGGAAATAGAAACATGATGACAGGAAAAGACCAGATGGCCTTTCTAGTCTGTCCTTCCATATCAACAGCTCCAATACTCCCCTTTTTTCCTTTAGAGATCCTCTGTGTTTGTCCCATGCTTTTTTGAATTCAGCTACTGTCCTCATCTCTACCACCTCCACTGGGAGACTATTCCACTGATCCACCACTCTTTCCGTAAAGAAATATTTCCGCATATCACTACTGAATCTATGTCAGAAGGGGGCTCTACTTCCTACTACCTGGGTACAATATATTTCATTTGTTGGTTCATCTACTAGGACCTCTTCAAGAACTCAATCTGAGGACCTTAATTTGACTGTCTTTCTAGGGACCTCTTTGGAGGGAATAACTGCGAGGGCATTCTTGGTGCCTTGCTTCACCTTTGAGGCTGACAGGAATGCTGTCTTGAGACTTTACTTTTGTAATATGTCAGCTCTTTTTCTGGGCTCCAGGATACAGATTTTTCCAGATGTATTACGAGATACTCAAAAGCGCTGCCATGATTTTCTGGCCCATAAGGGTAGGGCTCAATGTACAGATTGTGCAAGAGAACGATCAGGTGTTCTGGTATAAACACATGAGAAACTCTGGACCACATTAAGAAGCATGGGTATACCAGAACACCTGATCGTTCTCTTGCGCAATCTGTACATTGATCAAGAAGCAGCAGTTCGAACGGAACAAGGAGAAACAGAATGGTTTAAAATAAGCAAAGGTGTAAGACAAGGCTGCATACTTTCCCCCTACCTGTTTAATTTATATGCAGAACAAATCATCAGAGAAGCAGGATTGTATGAAGACAACAGAGGTGTGAAGATTGGTGGAAGACTCATCAACTTCGCTATGCTGATGATACCACATTACTGGCTGAAAGTGAAGATGATCTGAAACATTTGCTTCTCACAATCAAAGAACATAGTCTCAAAATGGGCCTGCACCTTAATGTAAAGAAGACAAAGATCATGACAACTGGCATAATCAACAGGTTCATCGTTGAAGGAGAAGAAATTGAAATTGTGAACAACATTAACCTACTTGGATCAACTATCAATAAAGAAGCAACAAGCAGTCAAGAAATCAGACGACGCATTGCTCTTGGCAGAATGGCTATGAAAGACCTAGATAAGATTCTCAAGAGCAGAGATGTCTCTCTCCATACAAAGATTCGACTTGTTCAAGCCATGGTATTTTCAATAACATCATATGGATGTGAAAGCTGGACAGTGAAAAAGACAGACAGGAAGAAAATTGATGCCTTTGAATTATGGTGTTGGCGGCGAATACTGTGTATACCATGGACTGCCCGAAGAACAAACCAGTTGGTACTAGAGGAGATCAAACCTAAGCTTTCTTTAGAAGCTCAGATGACAAGACTTCGACTTTCATACTTTGGACACATCATGCGAAGAGAGAAATCATTAGAGAAAGACATTATGCTTGGCAAGATAGAAGGTCAACGCAAAAGAGGAAGGCCAGCAATGAGATGGATCGATACAATAACAGCAGCTACGGGTACCAGTCTGTCAACAATGAGCCGCCTGACTGAAGACCGAACACAATTTAGGATAGCTATCCAGAGGGTCGCCATGAGTCGACTCCGACTCGACGGCACTTAACAACAACAACAACAAGGGTAGGGCTCAGAAGCTTGGCACCTCTATGATTCTTAGATTTCCTTGCAAATGTAAGATGCTATATGAGGGCAAGCATTTTGTGTTCTTTGAGCCCAAGTAATTGTGTGATTTTTTTTCTGGTGGTGAAGGAGTTTGTCATAATCCAGGTAGCTATTCTTGAAGGATGAGTGTTAACACCGGCTATTGGCATTATTCCCGGTTAACTCTTTCATAGGTTTTCTTTATTTTCTTTGGGGGTTATTCTGGACCACAAATAATGGGGATGTTTGTCCAGCCTGAACTTACATTCCCGATATTTTTCCAAATGTGGCTGCTGGAAAAAGGCTCACCGTACGTGCATCTGAGTTGTAAAGGGAGCCTTAGGCAGGGTGGGGAAAGGGTGAATGAGGGCGGGTCATCTCCCCGGATGTACTTACCAACGAGATAGGTGTATAAGCCTGCATACTAAATTGTAAATAGTTGTTACCTGTTAACCTGTTATCCATGTTTATTTACCCTGTTTATTGTAAGTGCATTGAACTGCCCTCTTTGCACAAATACGTTTCCTGTAAACCGCGCTGATAATAAATAGTGCAGTATAGAAAAGCAATTAAATAAATAAAATAAATAAATAAATAAATAAATCATGTACAGGGCCTATTCTAAGGTCAGCCCTGTACGTCTGGGATCAGCTGGGTAGGAGGGGAACTTATCCCACTCAGAGGTGGAATGTCCCCATGGATGCAGGTTTTCGGCGACGGACGGCAAAGACAGGTGAAGGGGGGAGTAAGTTTGCTGCAACTGGATCCATGGAAGGCCAGATCGGGGGTCCAGCTGCAGGAAAAGGACAATTTCGGCAGTGGCGTCCAGGGATCATGGTTTCTGAATGGAGCTGTGGTGCCATGGCACAGTGGCTTCATTCAGGAGCCTGACTGAGTTAGCCGGGTTGGTGACTGGACATACAGGGTGCCTGAATAGGGGCATGTTCTGGACGTCCATCCACTGTGCTGCGATTTTGCTCCTGCGGGGACGTCTAGCCCCATGGGAACAGAATCTGCTGCATCTCCCGGCCATCTGGATGTTTCTACGTCTGTACGGCCCAGAGATGTACAAAGCAGGATGTGCCTCCATGTGTATTATTTTCCTTTCTTGGTCCTCTTTATTGTGGGCTGTATATAGTTTATTATTGTGGCAATGTGATTTTCCGATGTTTAATTTTTCTTTTTTTCCTTTTTTCCTTTTTTCCTGTCATTCTAATGATTCTTGGATGTATATTATAAATGCAGGCATATATAAACTAACTAACTAACTTTAGAGAGATACACATGTTAAAGGAGGTGCTTAAAAAATAATTTCTAAGTGCCATCAAGTCAATGCTGACTCTTGGCGACCCAGCAGCCCCTGGGTTTTCTTGGCAAGGTATGACTGGAAGTAGATTGCTAGGCCTTTCCTTCCGAGGCAATGGAGGCTAAATTTAAAGCCCTTAGCTGGCCAGCCAATAGGAGACTGGGTGGGCTAAGGGGGCAGAACGCGATATTCAGCAGCACTATCTGGAGAATGTCCAAAGACCACCCTGGCACGATCTGATTAGTGCAGGGTGGCACATGGGCAGAGCGAGGGGCGGTGTTGGTGCAATCCAGATGACTTGCACCGCATGCAAAGCTGGACTAAGTTGCTATCCAGATAAGTTGTGTTAGAAAATTGCTTCTATCTGGATAACTCTGCACTTATCCAAGAGTGCCACCCGGCCGGCTATTAAGCGGCAACTTCTATATGGATACCACTAACCCGCTGATGTTTAAGGGCAACGGCTGACCCTTGGGACCTGCCTGTCCCTCCTAATTTAAAGCACAATCGCATTGCACCACCCCTCAACAGCAGGCATGCTGGCAGATTCTCCTTAGCCGGAACGTTGATTAGTATTTAGGCACAGAGTTTATAAAATGCGTGCATTTGCACCAGTTCTGAGCAGCACATACCAATGCAAACTGCACCTTCCTCAGAGCAGGTGTGACCTTTCAGGAGGCTGCTTTACTAAAAGGTGCGTATGTTGCCTTTTTTGGAATAGACACAGCCTAGCTGCTAAAAAAAAAAAATTACATTCTAGGGGGCCTTTTTGCTAAAGCGTGGTAAGCAGTTAGGTGTATGAACCAGCATGCAGTGAATATTAGCGCCCAGCCACAGTGACTCGGTATCTTTCTGCCACAGTTTCTTGGTCTCTGCATCTCTTGGTACTTAGAGATCTTCTCCCTCTCCACTCGATTCACAGTGGTGACTCTGTGGAACAGGTGCAGTTTCACAGGGCCTGTTATGGTAAAGACAGGCAGGCTGTGCGCTTGCGTTACTTCAATGATCCTGCCCCCAGCAGAGGAAAGCACAGATCACGCCCTGTTGGAGGCATAGTTTTGCGTTGGAGACAGTTGTCTATGTTGCCTATGCCAAAATCTGGGTCTGATTTTGTTTATCAAGCTGAGCTGATGGTTAGCACATGCTATTAGTGACTAGCTCCCATGTTATTAAATGGGAATGTTATTAAATGGGACCTAGTTACATATAGTGCACCTTAACTGTTAGACTGGCTAGTGTCACACTGCTAACTGTTAGCCAGGGCTAGTGCTAGGGTTTCTGGCGTCAACCTGCAAATCAGTGCCCTCCTTCCTCATTAGCCGATGATCCGTGGCTGCATCCACAATGCTGTTTTTGATAACACTTTAGTTTTTAATTTTTTATTTATGGGGGTTTTCCAATTATATCAAGTAAATGCATGTACAGAAGTAAGCTTAACACTCTCTATTTTAAGAAACAATTAAAGAGAAACAAATGAGTCAAAAGCTTCATCTTACAAGCCCACAATACTACCTTAGGGGGGGAGATTCAGCGGCGTTGTCTAGCTCTGCTGCTGCTACTCACATTGCCACTGAAAACGAATCCCAGATATTCAAAGCCAGGGTCATAAAATGCAGCCACCAACAATGAATATCTGGGCCGCCGCAGAAGCCAGACGCTGACCAGGCTGTGGCGTATTGATTCCACAGGTAAAGTTAGGCCAGTCTTTGCCGCGCCTTACTTTACCCGCGAGTCACTAACCGGGCAATGGCTCAAGATGACAGATGCCGCTCTGCTCCACCCTGCCCCTGGAACATCCTGATGCTGACCACATAGTATCAAGCGTATGGTGGCGGCACTAACCGTATAATTGCCACTGAATATCTCACTAACCGGCATTTACACAATTTTCAGTTTTCTTTCACTTTTTGCCATTTTTATTTTTCTAACTTTCATGTCGTCTTTTTTTTTTTTCAGCATTTTAGTGCTGCCCGTCATGCTTACCTTGCCAACTGTGTTGCGCCAGATCTGTTAGCACCTTGGCATAAGTGAGCACTAATTCATGACTAATTCATGCAGTAACTGTGCACCATGGAATGGGATGGGCTGTGGGTGGGGAGTGGGAGTTAGAGTTGACTGTCTCGTAGTTAGTGTACAGTAACCTACCAGATGCTGTCTCTACTGCGAGTTCCATGAATGCACTTCTACCACCTAAACTAGAGCAAGTAATTGTACCTGTGATATCTATCAATGCACTGACCATGCAGTAAATAATTCTCTTTGCTATCCAGAATGAGCCTGATCTTGGCTGATCTCAGAAGCTAAACAGCGTTGGGCCTGGCTAGTATTTGCATGGGAGACCATCTTGGAATACCAGGTGCTGTAGACTTACTATGTGGAAGAAAGACCCGGCAATCTACTTCTGCTGGCACCTTGCCAAGAAAACCCAGGGGCTGGGTCTCTAGCAGGGCCGTCCCGTCCATTGAGCGAGAATGTTTTTTGCACAGGGCCCCGCGTTTCAGGGGGCCCCGCGCAAAGAACATTCCGCTTTAAAAGTAGAATTTAAAAAAAAAAAAAAAAAGCTGGCTGCCGCTGCCGCGGCGGTAGCAGCAATATCAAATGTCCCGCGGGGCCCCCCCCTGCCCGGCAGATCCCTTCCTGCTTGCCTGCCTGCTTCAGTCAGTTCTTCTCCGCTTTGGCTTTCAGAGCCGCGAAGGGAGAGCTTCTCCCTCACGACTCTGTTAAGCTCGCCGGGGCAGATGGGAAATTTCCCATAAGCCCCAGCGGGCTTAACAGAGTCACGAGGGAGAAGCTCTCCCTTCGCGGCTCTGAAAGCCGAAGCGGAGAAGAACTGACTGAAGCAGGCAGGCAGGCAAGCAGGAAGGGATCTGCCGGGCAGGGGGGGGCCCCGCGGGACATTCGATATTGCTGCTACCGCTGCGGCAGTGGCAGCAGCCAGCTTTTTTTTTAAGTTTTAATTTTCTCAGGGGGGGGGGGAGTAGGACTTGATGTGGGCTGGGCTGGGCTGGGGGGAGTAGGACTTGAGGTGGGCTGATGTGGTTAGGACTGTGATGTGCTGTGGGCTGATTGGAGGGGGGTTAGGACTGGAAATGGGCTGATGGGGGGGGTTAGGACTTGAGGTGGGCTGATGGGGTTAGGACTGGTAATGTGCTGTGGGATGATGGGGGGGTTAGGACAGGTAATGGGCTATGGGGGGGGGGGGCTAGCACTGGAAATGGGCTGATGGGGGGGGTTAGGACTTGAGGTGGGCTGTTGGGGTAAGGACTGGTAATGTGCTATGGGCTGATGCGGGGGGGGGGGTTAGGACTGGTAATGTGCTGTGGACTGATGGGGGGGGGGTTAGGACTGGAAATGGGCTGATGGGGGGTTAGGACTTGAGGTGTGCTGATGGGGTTAGGACTGGTAATGTGCTGTGGGCTGATGGGGGGGTTAGGACAGGTAATGGGCTATGGGGGGGGGGATAGCACTGGAAATGGGCTGATGGGGGGGTTAGGACTTGAGGTGGGCTGATGGAGTTAGGACTGGTAATATGCTATGGGCTGATGGGGGGTTAGGGCTGGTAATGGGTTGGGGAGGGGTTGCTAGGACTGGAAATGGGCTGAGTGGAAGGGGAGGTTTGAACTGCAAATAGCTGATGGGGAGGGGGCCTTGGAATGGAAATGGGCTGAGTGGAAGGGGGACTTGATCTGCAAATAGCTGATGGGGAGGGGGCTTCAAATGGAAATGGGCTGTGAGAGGAGGGAGCTAGGAATGGAAATGGGCTGAGTGGGGGGGGGGAGCTAGGACAGGAAATGGGCTGATGGAGGGGCTAGGATAGGACTGAAAATGGGCTGTTGGTGGGAGCTAAGATTGGAAATGGGCTGTGGTGGGGGGCTTGCATTGAAATGGACTCATGGAGGGGCTAGAACTGGAAGTAGGCTCATAGGTGGCTTGGATTGAAATGGGCTGAGTGGAGGGGAGCTAGGATTTGACATGGGCTGAAGATGGGGCTAGAAAAGGACTAGAAATGGGCTGATGGGGGGCTGGGATTGGAAATGAGCTGATGGAGGGACTCAGATAGGACTGGAAATGGATAGGGGAGCTAGGACTGGAAATGGGCTGATGGGGGGCTAGGACTGGAAATGGGCTGATGCGGAGACTAGAAGGGAGTAGATGCTGGGTGGGGCTGGAACTAGAAGGGAGCTGAATTTGGGGGAGGATTAGAATGGGATGGGGCTGGGAGTGTGAAATGGAACGGGGAAAAATATTTTGTGTGGGAGGGAAGAAAAATCTACAATTGGCCGGGTATTAGGAGAGTATGTGGGGATTGAGGATGGAGGGGTAAAATTTGAGTGGATGAAATAGGAATGAGGAAAGAGCAAAAGGAGAAAGATTAGTATGTTAAAGCAGATGTAGAGAAAGAATGGAAAAAAAACTAGAAGAAAGGACAGATGGACAGCAGATGATGGAGAGTTAACAGAAGACACAAAGAAACCAGAAGAAAGTGGCTGGAGCAATTGCAACTGAAAAAAAAATGCACAAAAGGTAGAAAAATATCTCTTTATTTTGAATTTATTAACTGGAATATGTCAGCTCTGGGAAATGTGCATCATTAACGTCTATGCTTTGTTTAGTACAAGAGGAAATTAATTTATAGATGTATTTCTACAGTGTTGCTGTACATTCTAAGTTGGCTTTTGGGGTTCCCATTTTAATTATTATCTTCCTGTTTCTAAATTGTGATTTCTTGTTTGGTGATGGTCTATATTCTGCATGTGTAACTGAACTGAGGTATTCTGTTTATGTAATTCCTATTTGACATTGCCACTTGTTCTCTTTCCCCAGTAGGTCATGTATTGTTGTTCTCTGAAATGTATTGGTTTAATATTTGCAGTGTTGCCTTTTGATAGGTAGGGTCTGGTGCTTTGTGAGTCCTGGTAGTGCTGTTATGATACGGCGGGCTTGCTATGGGTTCTAAATGACCAACAGACTTAGAGAAACATTCACACATACATATTTTTATTGGAACTCACACATTGAAGGACAATCCTTCTCGTGGCGTGCTGTTCCCTTTTATTCTTTATATAGGGACGCAACCCTAGCATGCGTTCAAAGGGGATATCTACCCCTCAACATCAACCAGTTAACATTCTTTCATTCAGGAAAAACCCTCTTAGAAGCCACTTATCTGAACGGAGACTTTCCACAGTTCATAGGCAACTCGGCGTCTTCCCCAGCTCATAGATAGACTCAACGTCCACTCCTGATGGTAAATGGAGAAGTCCCTTTATCAGCCACCGATACCGGGTAAAACCCAACACCTCCAAATCAATGTAACCAACAGGCAAGGTCATCCGTTAGGACTTCTGAGACTTATTCAAGTAGCAACCATACGAGAGTCTCCCCTCATTTTCTGTCATTTTCAGACTCTCGTATGGTTGCTACTTGAATAGAGTCTATCTATGAGCTGGGGAAGACGCCGAGTTGCCTATGAACTGTGGAAAGTCTCCGTTCAGATAAGTGGCTTCTAAGAGGGTTTTTCCTGAATGAAAGAATGTTAACTGGTTGATGTTGAGGGATAGATATCCCCTTTGAACGCATGTTAGGGTTGCGTCCCTATATAAAGAATAAAAGGGAACAGCACGCCACGAGAAGGATGGTCCTTCAAAGTGTGAGTTCCAACAAAAATATGTATGTGTGAATGTTTCTCTAAGTCTGTTGGTTATATATGTGGGAGACATACGAGATTCAGGATTTAGAATGGGTTCTAAATGGGCAGTGTTTGTAGTAGTTCCTAATGTGCCTGACGGTTGGCACTGGATTATAGTAATGTAGAAATCTTTTAGTCTTTCTTTATCCATACACTCATTAAGAGGCATGTTTACTAAAAGTTAGTGTATGGTAACATTATGCAAATATTTATGCAAATGAGGCCCCGCACAGAGTCTCTGCACATTGCCCCGCACCCCCCTTGGGCCGCCCCTGGTCTCTAGGAGTCCAAATTGATTCAGTGGCACACATAGCTGTATGGGAAGCTACCAGGAAAGCCCCAAACAGTTACTGCATGGTATTGTGGGCACTTACTGAACAGTCACTGCAAATCTTAACTGCACTTTTGTAAAAGGGCCCCCTTAGTGTGAGGGACGGGCATGCATGAGCTACTCTCTTGTCCACTCCTTATGTGTATCTTGCCATACTCTAGTCCCCAGTTTTGTGATGTTTTTTCATCTTGATTAGACTAAGATCTGATGGGCAGGGACTGTGTCTTACATCTATATGTACACCGCTGCGTACACCTTGTAGTGCTGTACAAATGATTATTAGTAGTAGTAGCACCACCTTTAACAATGCTGGTATTCCATGTATTGTCCTTACAGCATGAGATGTCAGCAGGCATGTGAAGGCTTCATATAATGTACTTAGTTATTTTTGGCAACCTGCACAAGCCGTCATTATTTTTAACAGCTAGATTGGGTCTATTTTGCTAGGTCCGGGCAGTTCTTGTTATTTTTGTCCTTTTTTTGTTTTATTGGGTTTTTTTCTTGTTTTATGCACAAGCATTGTTTGCTTTTATTTGATATGTAGTTTGTCATATTTTTATTATTTATGTTGTGCTATAATCTGTCAGTCTCAGGACTGTGCAGGCTATGCGTTTATTAAATAAATATTTTTTTAAGTTAACATGTATCTATAGTATAGGGCACTGTTTCTATAGCTGTTCCTTGAGTGCCCCCTATCCGATTTGGTTCTTAAGATGCCAGCAATGAATATGCATGAGACAGATTTGTACGCACTGACTTCACTGCATGCAAATCTGTCTCATGCATATTAACTGTGGCTATCTTGAAACCAGACTAGCTAGAAGGTACTCCAGAAACAGTCTGAGCAACGTGCTACAGAAAAAAATGAAAAAATAGCGGAGAAAACAGGAATTCAGGACTCTAAATAGAATAAGACCTTTAAATAATGTTTAAAAAGTTCTGATTCTTCATAAGTGTTATCTAAAGTTGAAGCTGATCAACAGAGTGTAAGAGAGCGGTCTTTCTGTTTTGATTAGTCTCGTTTCTATGTTGCTCCATGGGCAACTCTTGGATTAAAGCGAGATTTCCCTCTGTTGCCCTCTTGACCTCCAGCATGGCTTGTTATGGTGCTAACTGAGCCTGCTTTTCTCATGAAAGGGTTGTCTTTGTCTGGTCCAGCACGCCGGAGTCCCTGTGGCATTCCAGTGCTCATCAACTCCATTCCTTCGGGCCATTGTGGTTCATTATTTTATGACAAGGCAGAGCTGAAATCGGTGTGCTCTCCATGCCCAGGACTATAGCAAAATGATGGCTTTCTCATGTGGCGTTCAGCCTCTCTCCAGATGAGCAAAAGTCTATTTTTTTTTTAATTTTTTCTTTTAGCTGTGAGGCTAAATGGGCTGTGTCATCTATTTAAACAAAGTCTATCCACATTTATAGACAGAAAGTATAAGATGAAAGAGGAATTTAAATAAGCCTTAGAAGAACGTGGTTTTCACATCTTTATTCTTCTTGGTTCAGTGCTCTACTTTGTTGAGAAACGTAGGCTAGAATTATGTAGACAGACATTCCTGCCTCTCTCAGCATTCCCTGGATACAACCGAATTACCCTTTTGATGGACTCTCCATTCTCGGTACTCACGGAGCACTACACTAGAATAGAGGTTCTTAACCAAGTCCTCTGGACACACCTAGTCAGTCAGGTTTTCAGGATAACCACAGTGAATACGCATGAGAGAGATTTGCATACAACGGAGGCGGCGCATGCAAATCTCTCTCATGCATATTCATTGTGGTTATCCTGAAAGCCTGACTGGCTGGGTGTGTCCAGAGGACTGCGTTGAGAATCCCTGCAATAGAAGCTCAGAGATGACTACAGCGTGATTTGAGATCAGATTACATTCTGAAACAAGGTGGGGCGAAAGAATATGAAATCCTGGAATTAGTGAGTCACTTTAATCCAAACTGCACTTGCATCGAATAAATTACACCCACTAGTGAATTATGGGAGTGGTCTTGGATTTCAATTTCTAGCCCATTTTGAGCTAGGGCAAAGAATTTCACTGTTACTTATGGTGTTCTTTCTAATTGTTTTAATCTCTTCTTTAGGGGACATGGTGCTTGAAAGCTTCTCTTATATAGGCACTGTCATTAACATGAACCTAAATGGATCAAGGATGAGGTTATTCATGTCTAGGGTTCTCAATCCTGTCTTTATTGTATGCAGATCTATGGCATTTATATTCATGGTGAATCGCCCAACTGACTGGGTGTATCCCAAGGACTGGATTGAAAACTACTCATCCAAGGGAAAACAGAACTATGAGCCCATACATGCAGTGAGGGAAAACAAGGACTGGATCCTGGAAAATGGAGCTAGCTGGTCACCCCAATCAGGGGTTCTGCTTTAGTGATGATTGTCAGAAAACTGTGCTAGTGCCTCCTTGATGCAGTCACCTAACAAGCACATCCTAATGAGCTGATGAGTGAGATGAGATGCAGAGGTCTTCCATGGTAAAAGCTTTCTGGGGATTTGAAAGACGGCATCTTGCAGGAAGGTTGGGCCAGTAGGAGTGTTCTGTTGCTGTTCTCCCTTGGTAGCTGACTATAGGGAAGCAGAAAGGGAATGCAAGATTTGTTTCCCTGGAGTGACGGGACTCCCCAACAGCAATCTTGGCAAGCTTTGTTATCTGAGCTCTTTGCCCCTAAGCTAGTCTTTGACTTGCTGGCTCCTTGTTGGTGCCACTGGAAGCCATAGCACTGCTGAAAGGTGAAAAATCTTTGTCCAGAGCGAGAACGGCCCAGCTCACCCCATGTGAGTTGCAGCAGTCATTGCAGTGGAGCCTGGAGAGGACAGAGATAGCTATGGAGGGAGATGTTCAAGCTCCACTGGCCCATTTGGATGATTTGGTTTTGGAGTGGGAGACATCAGTTGGCATGCAGGTATGGGACCATAGCTGTTATCACAACAGGTAGGAGACTGGAGCCTTCTTGGTTTACCCTCTAGGAGGATGTAGATTCTGTGAGTAGATGTTATCTCTTGGTGATAATGGCTGTGTTATCACTTGGAAATATTTGGGAAGCCTTGTCTGATCTGCATACATCTATTTGTACATTAACAACTCTTTCTTTGCATCTTCAGCAGAAGATGTAGAGTCGAACGGTAGAGGTTAACGTTCAAGATGAGTGGCTGCATAAGCTTGAACAATGTACCACAGAACTACAGCAGATACCGGCTGGATTGATTAACAATAAGAATTTGCTGCATTATGTTTATGTTTATTGAATTTGATAAAGCCGCCTTTCTGCAGGAATCAAGGCGGTGTACAATTTTCCAAAAAACAAAGAAAAGTCAAGGCCGGGGGCCAGTGAAAATAAGAAAGGAAGTTACAATGCTTTGACAGGAAAGAAGAAGAGGGAGGAGAGATAAGACGAGACGGGAGAGAATACATATTACAAGATAGAAACAAAAGGGTAAGGAAAGCAAGAAGGTCACACGAAAGGGGAGGGAAGGTCAAAGGCCAGGGAGAAAAGGTGGGTCTTCGGATTTTGTTTGAAGGTGATATGATGGGTCTCTAAACGTAAGGAGGAGGGGAGAGCATTCCAAAGAGCCGGGCCGGTGAAGAAGAAGGCAGAAGAGCGGGTGGACTGCAGGTGAGCAGATGAAGGGGAAGGGAGGGTGAGGCGGTTGAGGTGGAAGGAACGAGGAGTGTGCCTGGGAGAGTGAAAGTTGATGAGGTCTGCCAAATATTGAGGGGTGCTAGTGTAGAGAACTTTGTGGACCAGAGTGAGCAATTTGAATTGGAAGCGAGCAGGGATAGGCAACCAGTGGAGGTGGAGACTGGAGAATATGGAACATGTGGTTAAACAACTGAATCTGTGAATGTTGAATTTCTGTAAAGTCCTGATGAGTTCTTTAAGAAGTGTAGGTGTGAGAATCTAAAAATCTAAGAGTTAGCTCTACTTCCTTTTGAATAAAGCCTCTTGTTTCATCTTCTAGGCCAGGGCTGGAGGGGAGCAGAGACAATGAGGGAGCCTGTTCCTCTGCTGGCTTGGACCTCACTGATCACTTGAAACACTCTGAAATTGGGCAGGATCAGAGGGGCACTTTATTAATATCCTTTATCTTTCCTCAAGATAAAGACCATGTTTTGCATCTGTTCTTCTGCAATAGACATGCTTTATTCACGGAGGACATAGTATGGATTTACCATGACCCAGTGCCGGCCCATCCATTGAGCAAGAATGTTGTTTGTACAGGGCCCCGCGTTTCAGGGGGCCCTGCGCAAGCAACATTCTGCATCAGCCCATAGATTAAAAAAACCCAATAAACTGGCTGCTGCTGCCGCCGCCGCTGCCATGGCAGCGGCAAAATCAAGCATCCCGCGGGGCCCTCCCAGCATCAGCTCTATCAGCGGCGGCTTTCAGAGCCGCGAAGATAGAGAGTTTCTCTCTCGCGGCTCTGTTAAGCCCGCCGGGGCTGATGGGACTTCCTGTTTCCCATCAGCTCCGGCAGCTTAACAGAGCCGTGAGAAAGGGAAACTCTCCCTTTGCGGCTCTGAAAAGCTCGCGCTTTGAGAGCTGATGCCGGGAGGGCTCTGCCGGGCAGGGGGGCCCCGCAAGATGCTTGATTCTGCCGTTGCCACAGCGGCAGCAGCAGCAGCAAGTTTTTTTTTTTTTTTAATCTATGGGCTGATGGGGGGGAGGGGGGGTTAGGACTGGTAATGGGCTATGGGGGGGCTAAGACTGGAAATGGGCTGATGGTGGGTTAGGACTGGTAATGGGCTAGGGGGGCTAAGACTGGAAATGGGGTGATGGGGGGCTTAGGACTGGTAATGGGCTATGGGGGGGGCTAGGACTGGAAATGGGCTGAGTGGAAGAGGGGCTTGAACTGCAAATAGCTGATGGGGACAGGGGCTTGGAATGGAAATGGGCTGTGAGGTGAGGGGAGGGGAGGTAGGACTGGAAATGGGCTGATGGAGGGGCTAGGATAGGACTGGAAATGGGCTGTTGGGGGTGCTAAGATTGGAAATGGGCTGAGGTGGGGGCTTGGATTGAAATGGACTCATGGAGGGGCTAGAACTGGAAGTAGGCTCGTGGGGTGCTTGGATTGGAAATGGGCTGAGTGGAGGGAAGCTAGGATTTGACATGGGCTGATGGTGGGGCTAGGAAAGGACTAGAAATGGGCTGATGGGGGGCTGGGATTAGAAATGAGCTGATAGAGGGACTCGGATAGGATTGGAAATGGGCTGATGGTGTGGCTAGGACTAGAAATGGACTGATGCGGGGACTAGAAGGGAGCAGATGCTGGGTGGGGCTGGAACTAGAAGGGAGCTGATGTTGGGGGAGGATTAGAATGGGATGGGGCTGGGAGAGTGAAATGGAGAGGGGAAAAATATTTTTGTGGGAGGGAAGACAAAATCTACAATTGGCCGGGTATTGGGAGAGTAAGTGGGGATTGAGGATGGAGGGGTAAAATTTGAGAGGATGAAATAGGAATGAGGAAAGAGCAAAAGGAGAAAGATTAGTATGTTAAAGCAGATGTAAGAGAGAGAATGGAAAAAAAAAACTAGAAGAGAGAAGAAAGGACAAATGGGCGGAAGACATGAAGAAACCAGAAGAAAGTGGCTGGAGCAATTGCAACTGAAAAAAAATGCACAAAGGGTAGAAAAATATCTCTTTATTTTGAATTTATTAATTGGAATATGTCAGCTCTGGGAAATGTGCATCATTAACGTCTGCGCTTTGTTTAGTAC
Source organism: Ichthyophis bannanicus (assembly GCA_033557465.1). Classification (NCBI taxonomy): domain Eukaryota; kingdom Metazoa; phylum Chordata; class Amphibia; order Gymnophiona; family Ichthyophiidae; genus Ichthyophis; species Ichthyophis bannanicus. The sequence continues at coordinate 67,151,284 of CM066049.1, forward strand.
AAGAGGAAATTAATTTATAGTTTTATTTCTACAGTGTTGTACATTCCAGGTTTGGCTTTTGGGGTTCCCAGTTTAATTATTGTCTTCCTGTTTCTAAATTGTGATTCATTGTTTGGCGATGGTCTATGTTCTGCATGTGTAACTGAGCTGAGGTATTCTGTTTATGTAATTCCTATTTGACATTGCCACTTGTTCTCTTTCCCCAGTAGGCCATGTATTGTTGTTCTCTGAAATGTATTGGTTTAATATTTGCAGTGTTGCCTTTTGATAGGTAGGGTCTGGTGCTTTGTGAGTCCTGGTAGTGCTGTTATGATACGGCGGGTTTGCTATGGGTTCTAAATGGGTAGTGCTTGTAGTAGTTCCTAATGTGCCTGGCGGTTGGCACTGGATTATAGTAATGTAGAAATCTTTTAGTCTTTCTTTATCCATACACTAACTTTTAGTAAACATGCCTCTTAATGAGTGTATGGTAACATTATGCAAATATTTATGCAAATGAGGCCCTGCACCAAGTCCCCGCACCCCCTTGGGCCGCCCCTGCCATGACCTGTGTAGGCTATGCTATCTCTTACTGGTCAGTTCCTGTTGTGATTTCCATGTAAACGTGTGTTTATTTGTTATCCCTCATCCAAGCTGCATTGTTTTTTTTTTAGACCCTAAGAGGGTAATTTTATAAAATCCTGCATAGTTAATGTGCATTTCTCTGCGGTATTTGATGCTTACTTTATAAAGTAAAGGACCTATGTACTTAACTTTATAAAATAGGGGCCTATTTGTAAGCCTACGTTAAATCTAAGAAACGATCACTTATACCAGCCTATGACTGGTGTAAATGGCTGAGCTGAGATCTATCAAGAACACAGATAATAGTATTTTATAATTTATGAACGTACATGTATGCTCTGCCCATGCCACACCCCACCCCACCGTGAAAGGATGTGAACAGGATGGAGTTGGTGCAGAGGGTGGCTACTAAAATAGTTAGTGGTCTTCGTTATAAACCATATGAGGACAGACTTAAGATCTTAATATGTACACCTTAGAGGAAAGGCGGGATAGAGGTGATATGATTGAGAAGTTTAAATACCTCGGTGGTATAAATGCACAGGGGGAGAGTCTCTTTCAATTGAAAGCAAGCTCTACTACGAGGGGACATGGGATAGATTCAGGAGTGATATGCGGAAATATTTCTTTACGGAAAGAGTGGTGGATCCGTGGAATAGTCTCCCAGTGGAGGTGGTAGAGATTAAGGACAGTATCTGAATTCAGAGAAGCATGGGACAAACACAGAGGATCTCTAAAGGTAAAAAGGGGACTGTTGTAGTTGTTGATATGGAAGGGAAGACTAGATAGGCCATGTGGTCTTTTTCTGCCGTCATGTTTCTATGACCCTAAACGTCTACTTATAGAACAGGGACTGACTAAAGTATGTGCGTGTGCAGAGGGCACATAACGTTCCACTGCCCCTTATAACATTATTCCCATGAGGCTAATTTTATAACAGGCTGCCATGGCTAGGTTGTTAAGTAGATGCTATTTTATGAAATACCAGTGCAAATTACAGACAGTGTCTTGTTAAGGCACTGGAACTGATGTAAATGCTTGTGCCTAAAATTTTCAAATAGGAGCGTAAATTATAGTATTTTATAATCTATGCAAGCACATGTGAGCTTGCCTGTGCTCTATGCAAACCCTGTCCCTGTGCACGCTTACCGGCAAGGGACGCACTATCATGTGAACGCACGTGCATGTATGAGGGCGAGTATTTTATAAGAGATCATTCACGTAGACATGTGACCACATATGCAGATAAATGAGTAAAATACTGACAAAGTAGGTCCATGACTCTATTGCGTAACGAATGCGCCTGCTTATATAATTGCCCCCTAAAGGCTTTTTCACATGAATATGACAGTACATGCACCTAAATGTGCGTGCGATGGGAAGTAGGCGCATATGTTTATGTATAAACCAGACAAAAATCACTCCACTATTGTTCAAACTTTCATCGTAGGCCATTGACCACTTTGATTGAAGGATAAAGTGGTATACAAATCTGTCTAAATAAATAAATATGTTACTTCAACTTTCAAAAGAGGAGAAAAAGGGTCTCAGAACTAATGAGGTTTAGAACACAGGCAAAGACACCACCATGGTAGCCTTAGCTCATCCTCAGCACATCAACGACCCTTTAATTTCACTCTGGAAGTATAAGTTTATGTGACTTTGGTATAGGTGTGTCGGGGGGGGGGGGGGGCGGCGGGGTGGGAAACGTTTGGATGGAGCACGGGCAGACTCTGACTTCCGCGTCTTGTTTATGCACATTTACATTTGCTCCCGGGTAGCTATAAATGTGGTTGGGTTCATTTTGCCAATGATTTCTTGCGGTTTTGTGCTGATATTGTGCCTATGGGGCCCTTTTTACTAAAGAGCCGTAAATGGTTACTGTGGGGTTCAGCATGCGCTAAAGATGCGCGGTAACTGCTACTGTGGAGCAAATGCAGACAGCACACGGTAAAATCCACGCTGTCTGCACTCAAAGAGAAATGGTGGGATGGGGCAGATTCATGGAGGGTTCGGGTCTGCAAGTGGTCATGGTGGCTAATGGCAGCCACCATACAGCTGCAGGTAATTACAGCTGTGCCATTGACAGCCCGGTAGTGCAATCACAGTCAATGGTCCTGCTCACAATCTGCCAGGCAACACCCCCTAGCAATCCCATCCCCTGACGAGGTCCCACCCATGACCCCCCCCTCCCCCTCAAGATGTACCTTTTTTCAGGACCTCCATGGTCTGAAAGCCATCCTGCCATGGAAGCCCTGCAAAAGGGCCCACCAACTCCAAAGCATCTACCACAGGCCCTCACCCTACCTGATACCATCCCCCAGGATCCTACAGGTCCTCCCTGGTGGTCTGGGGGTGATCATGGCAGGAGTGACCCCCCCTGCTCCTGTCACTGCTCTAGCTGTCTTCAAAATGGTGCTGGAATTACCTCCTGTTCATGGAGGTCCTGAAAATGGGTACCTCTTGGGGAGAGGATCATGGGGCAGGGGAGGGGGTTGACTTTCCAGGGGGGTCACGGTGGGGACAACTTTGGGGGGATGGGATTGCTGAGGAGAGGCGGGCCAGATCATGAGGGAGGTGCCTGCTCAGCCCCGGGTCTATGCCTTGGCTGGCAAGGATCGCGCATGCTTTCTGCAGAGGCAGGGAACACAGGACTGCGTGGTATGTGTTTGCCTGCAAATGCTCAGTGTGCCCGCTGCATCTTCCACACATGCTTCGTACTTACCGGAGTTTTTTTCTGTTGGGAAAACCCACGTTAAGTGCAAAACCCTACCATACTTCAGTAAAGTGCCCCTGTGTGCCTTTATAAAGTAGGCCCAACATGACCTAGGCAACCTCTTATGAAAGTACCCTTAATATGGTTAGAGCTCGCTGGAACTTTCCAGAAGTAACTTGTGCGGTACATCGTAGGAGGGGCATCTGGAAGTCTGCTTCCCTCTTCCTGTTAGATTTGTTCATTTATAGGTACCTGGCTTCTGAATTTTCCCTATGTTGGGCTGGGAGTACACACTGTGTTTTTCCTGTTTGTTATCTATCTTATCTTGGTTGGGTCAATGATACGTTACGTCTTTTGCTAATATACTTTGCTTTTTTCAAGCCATGCTTGCATAAAATGTATTCACCTTATAAACAAATAACAAAAATCTAAAAAATTCCAGCTTTTGTATAAGGAATGAAATATTATTTGATAAATCAGAAAGGGGTTGTAGGACTGCAGCAAGTGACAGGTGGAGACAGACGTTCCATGTAGCGCTATTTGGGAGTCTACTTTCTGGAAGACGTTCAGACATCTGTGTGTGTATATGTGGATTCCAAAACACAATCCTGTCAGGACCCCCCTGGGTTCCCTGATTATGTTATGAAAATTTGGTATGGATAAGACATTGAACACACAATTTGGTAGGGACATACACTCACCAACACATATGCAAAACTCATAAGCCTTCTTTCCTGTGGAAAGCAGATACAAAAAAGGTTTAAAAAAGGTGTTTTTCTGTCTATGCAGCTGTACTTTAGTATTGGAATGTTTTTCCTCTCTGTATCAGCTCCTGGGAAATTACATGAAATAGGGAGCAGAGTTACTATTTTCTGTTCACTCCAGCTTCAACTCCTCCCCTCCAATCCGCGGGAGGGAGGGGCTGCAGCAGAAAGCAGAGAGTGGTATCCAAACCTTAAGTGTTTCTCTCTCTCTTGCTCACGAGTATTCTTCTTCTTCTTCCCCTCAACTGGTGTTTTATTCTCTACCCCCACATATTGTTTTCTCCCTCTCCCCTCCTCCTCCCACTGGTGCTTTTCTCACACCTTGAGAAAGGGAGGCACCATCAGGTAGGGCCGCCGTTACGGGGTTGCAAACAGGGCAATGCCTCAAGGGGACCCCAAGTCTGCCTTAAACTGAAGGAGGTATCGCTTGCAGGCTGACTTTGAGCCAGTTTCTGCCCCAGGCTCCTGCATGTCTAGCACCGGTCCCACCTGCAAGAAAGAGGGCTGCTCTCTTAAGCCCTCTGCTGATAGAGAAGGGAGGTCAGGAAGGGGTTATAATCTGTTTTAAAATAGGGGCAGGGCTACTACATAGAGCCCCATAAGGTTTGAGCCTTGAGCAGTCACCATCAGGCAAGGATGGTCGTGTGCCTGGCCTTATGGAGAGAGTCCAGATTAAAATGCCTGTTTTATTAAGTCTACAAGCAGAACTTGTAAATATTGGCATAAATCGCCATTGTGAAATCGCTCTGATCTGTTTATCTGTGAAGAGCAGCATTGGTATGAAGGGATGGATCTGAGGATCATCCACAGAATGGAGAGGCCGAATTTTAGCATTTCCGATCTGAAATGCTTTGAAAGTCTTGTAACCCGAAGTGGCGCCATTCTGATGAAGTTTCTGAACTGCTCCATCAAATAACTTATTGGCCTTATTAGTTTAAAAAAAATATTGATGGGATGAATGCATCTGTTCCATGCATCTCAGGCTGCCCCAAGGGTTAATGAATTAATAAGCATTGATAATTATTCGTGATGCTATTAATATCACTGCATATATTGATGGAGTTAGCAAAGAAGTCCGCCTAAGGCATGTTTTGTCAGCAATAAAGCTAACACAGCAGCAGGCACCATACTTGAGAATGCAGAGAGCTACTTGTTCAGGGTTGTATCTTATTTGAAATGGAAAGATGTATCATATTGTTGTTAAGTTGATGTTGACTCCTGGCAACCCTATGGATAGTTTTAATTTAAGTTCACATTTCTCTTCTACTTTGTTGAAGTATGGTTTAAAGCAGATGGCAAAAGATATAGATGATACAATTAATAAAAAGTTAACAATGATCAATCCAACAAAAAATGCAAATTACAAAATCTACAAAGTATCATTAATTTTTATTAACTGCATATCTGTCTATTGACCAAAAGTATAACACTGGTTTACAACAAAATTCTTCACCAAAAGCAAAATCAGGTTTTCCTAAAGCAGTTGTTCACACTGATTCTAAATCTGTAATTAGTTTTTCTATAGCACGTAGAGTTTTAGAGAGATCGTCCATATACAGTTTTGTAAAATGTTACATATCGTAAACATTGAAAAAGTCAGATGTCACACATGCTAATAACTATATTTGTCATGTTTCCATGTAAGAGACATGCTAAAAAATGTTTTACAGAAGACCTTCTGCTGTGAAGTTTGTCAGGATTGTCACAATACAACATCCAGCAGTAATCTACTATCATGCTCTCATCCCAAAATCCTTGGTAATGTTTTTCCATGGTTTGAATGTCTTGGTGAAAACCTCTCACCCTGTTCGTCACTCACTTTACCCAGGTTTGGTGGAAAAAAGTGAAGAAGTGAGTGCATGAAGGGCATTTTCAATGACATGCAGCAACCAAATTTACGATATGCGTCAATTAACCTCTATACTCCATCAACATAATTTGGCAATTTGTGATTACCCATAAAGTTTTCATAGATCCATTTAAAGGCTTACTAGGCTTCAAGTTCCAAAGCATCCAGGCATTTTTCAAATTCTTCATCCTCCATCACCCCACAAAAATGTCTTCTTTCAAAACTGAAAGGGAATATTTTAAGGGCAACAAACCTTTTTGTTAGAAAGGTAAATAAATGTAAAGGAAAAGGAGGCCTCTAGGGTTCTCAAAAGAAGTAGCTGAAAGGGTGATGATAAACAGGGAGGCCTTCATGAAATACAAGAGATCCCAGAGAGAGGAAGACATGCATCTATATTTGGAAAAACTTAGAGAAGCTAGCAAAGTAGTCAGGAAAGCTAAGGTACAAACAGAAGAAGAAATAGCCAATGCAATAAAAATATGGGGATAAGACATTCTTCAGATATTTTAGTGAGAGGAGGAAGGGCAAAAGTGGTAATTGTCAGGGTGAAGGGGAGGAATATGCAGAAATTGATGAGGAAAAAGCGGAAGGGCCAGGGGCAGGACCCCCACAAATAGGAACAGAAGCGATGGGAATCTCGAACGATTTTCAGAAGACTGTATTCATAAGGAACTAGCTAAACTAAAAGTAAACAAAGTGATGAGTCCGGATGGGATACATCCAAGAATACTGAGGGAACTTGGGGACATTCTAGTGGCTCCATTTTCTGACCTTTTCAATGCCTCTATGGAGTCAGGAGTGGTGCCAGAGGACTGGAGAAAGGCACATATGGCCCCTATACACAAAAGCTACAGGCCAGCTTGTCTAACCTCTATGGTTAGTAAATTATTGGAAAGGCTACTAAAAGAGAGAATAGTGAGGTTTCTGGAGTCCAATGGATTGCAGGATGCGAGGCAGCATGGATTCACCAGAGGCAGGTCTTGTCAGACAAATCTGATAGATTTCTTTGACTGAGTGACCAGGGAGATGGAGCAAGGGAGAGCCCTAGATGTGGTGTACTTAGTTCTCCGCACTCGCCACACCCACTCTCTGCCCCTAACCTGCCCATTCATCACCCTGGCATGACAGAGGCAGGTCTTGTCAGACAAATCTGATAGATTTCTTTGACTGAGTAACCAGGGAGTTGGAGCAAGGGAGAGCCTTAGATGTGGTGTACTTAGATTTCAGTAAAGCCTTAGACACAGTTCCACACAGACATCTTATAACTGTCTGGTAAGGTTTGCTTATTTGCGGATGATATCAACATCTGCAATAGAGTAGACACCCAGGAAGGAGTAGATAACACGAGGAGGGATCTAGCTAAGCTTGAAGAATGGTCTAGAATTTGGCAGCTGAGATTTAATGCTAAAACATGCAGGGTCATGCACTTGGGCTGCAAAAATCCAAAGAAGCTGTACAGTGTAGGGGGTGAGTACTTCTGTCCAAGAAAGAAGAGCGGGATCTGGGCGTAATTGTGTCTGATGATCTCAGAGTAGCTAAACGGATAGAAAAGGTGACTGTGAAAGCCAGAAGGATGCTTGGGTGCATAGGGAGAGGAATGGCCTGCAGGAAAAAGGAGGTGATAATATTGCTGTATAAGTTTCTGGTGCGACCTCATTTGGAGTATTGTGTGCAATTCTGGAGACCGCACCTTCAAAAGGATATAAGCAGTTTGGAGTCGGTGCAGAGGGTGGCTACTAAAATGATTAGTGGTCTTCATTATGAAATATATGAGGACAGACCTAAAGATCTTAATATGCATACTTTAGAGGAAAGGCGGGACAGAGGAGATATGATCGAGACGTTTAAAAACCTCCTTGGCATAAATGCACAGGAGGGTTTCTTTCAATTGAAGGCAAGCTCTGCTATGAGGGGGACATAGGATGAGAGTGAAAGGGGAGAGACTCAGGAGTAAAATGTAGAAATATTTCCTTATGGAAAGAGTGGTAGATGCGTGGAATAGTCTCCCAGTGGAGGTGGTGGACATGAGGACAGTATCTGAATTCAAAAAAGCATGGGACAAACACAGAGGATCTCTAAAGGAAAAAAGGGGACTCTTACAGTAGGTGATATGGAAGGGCAGACTAGATTGTCCATGTGGGCTTTTTCTGCCGTCATGTTTCTGTGTTTCATTTTTGCAGCAGAGATCTTTGGAAATTTAAAAACAAGATACAGAAATCCTTTTGAATTTGTTTGCACCGTTCTTTTCACAAAATGTTTTCATTAAACCTAGATAATATGCAAACACGGCTGCTTCCTGGATTATAGGCAGTTCTTAAAGGCCAGTCATGAACAGCATAATGATCTTTGATAGCACGACTGTCCCAGAGGGAGAGAAAACTGTAATATTTGGTAAATCCACCTTGCATGCCCATCAACATGCCAATAACTTTAAAATCCCCACAAATCTTCCATTGGTAATTGTCTTTTTGCATAGATTGGAGCAATATCTGCAGGTTATCATATGTCTCCTTGAGGTGGACAGAGTGTGCGATTGGAATAAATGGCTTTACGTTGCCGTTATGAATAAGAACAGTCTTGAGGCTTTTTGTTGAAGAACCAGTGAATAAGCACCATTCTGATGGTCTGTGTGCCTGTGAAGGGCTCCAAAAAGTCTGTCAATATCGTTACAATAACACATTGGACCGTCTACTTAAAGAACATTACTAAATTACGATTGTTCTCATTTGCCACTATCACACGCGCATTCTTTTGAAGTAAGTTCTTTTCCTTCAGCCTCGATGCAAGAAGTTCCACTTTATCTTTTGAGTGCCAAGTCTCGTATAAGTCACTAAACTCTTCATGGCTGAATTTCTCTGGGTTGCGATTGCTTTCATCTGGCACGTAGTCTGCATCTTCTGACTCTTTAGGTTGGCCACCACTTGCACCTTCATCTTCCATTTTGTCTGGTAGAGAAGACTGTCCTGTGGAGGAACTTGACCAGGAAACGTTTCGTCATGTGGGACGGGTGTCATTGTAGACATAAGATTTGGATACATAATGTTGTGCTTGTTCTTCGCAGAGAAACCCATGATATTAACCAGACAAAGATAGCAGTCATCATGATGGTTTCTTGGCTCCCTCCATATCATTGGTACAGTAAATGGCATCACTGTTTTCCTTCCATTTAACCAATCACTTAGTCCATTTGTACAGGCAGTGCAAATGATGTGAGGCACCCATGGCTTATCCTGGTCACCCAGTGGGCATCCAAAATATAACTTGTACATTTTGTGAAGATCTGACATGATGGTATGATGTTGAGATATAGTAGCAAATGAACCACAAAAGTAATAAAAAACATTGGAATGATTTCTACACTGTCTTGGCATGATTATTTTATTTCTGATGATTTCTTCAGTGTAATCAAAAATAATTAACCTGAAAAGCAAAATAAATAGCAATCGATATTGGTAGAGTAATCACTGACAAAGTTTGTCAATTTGGCTAGTATAGCAAAACCTCCGACACTATCATCTTTCAAACCTGACATGACACAACAAAACCAAAACCAGTTTTGCACATTGTTCATCATAGATTAGCTAATACACATGAAATTATTTGCGATGGTTTTTTCATGTTGACCAGTGTAATTAAATCAGATACAAGAAAATCAAGCTATTTCTACGACTACTACTAAGCTATTAAGTAGAAAAAGTTCAAAATAATGTCTTCAAAAGATGTTTAAAATTCATATAATTATGTGCTGAAAAACTTTTGTTAAGTAGAGTATTCCATTTGATATGTGCCTGGTATGAGACTAGTTTACCTAATGACTTCTTATGTGGAAAAGGTAGTCTAGTGTCTGAACTGGATCACAGCAACCGATTGGTTTTATGTAATTCAATCAATATTATACAGATAAAGGGGTGCCTGACCATGTAATAACTTAAAAACAAAATACAGTAATTTAAAACTGGTCCTAGCTTGAACTAGCTATCAGCTAGGTTTTCTTGGCAAGATGTGACTGGAAGTAGATTGGCAGACCTTTCTTCCACACAGTAAGCCTACAATGCGCCGTATTCCAAGATGATCCACCATCCAAGTACTAACCAAGCCCAGTGCTGCTTAGCTTCCAAGAATAGATTTATTTATTTATTTGCAGTTTTTATATATCGCTTGGGCAAAAAATCATAGCAGTTTACAATAAGAGGCAGTGGACCGGATAAAAAAAAAAAAAGTCAGGACAAAATGCACGCAAAACATTCAAAGACCTAGCCAGAGACAAGAGGTAGAGCTATGTAATGGAACAACAATATCAGATGAAAACAGACATGTAACGGAGCCACACGAGGGGATGCATAATCTGAAAGAAAGAAGCTTTGAATCATGAAAAAACATGCCCGAAAATCTAAGTTTAGGCCTATTTTAAATTTCCTAGAAGAGGACTCGAGCATTCCAAAGGTGGCGAGTTGAAAAGCAAAAGGCAATGGACTTATGTTTCCAGATGCAGAATCGTTTTAGATGGTATGACTAAGATTTTGGTTAGCCGAGCAGTGGGGTACACGATCTGTTTTCTTTGCGTTATAGAGAAGATTGAGTGCTGTATTTTGGATAAGCTGAAGTCTTTTTAGTTGATGATGTGAAATTCCAGCTAGCCAAGACTTACAGTGACTATTTTAATGACAAGAGAGTGGATGACTATTATTAAAGCTCCAGTGTTAAGGTATGGTTTGATAGCCCTTATCCTCCTAAGGGAACCCCCCCCCCCCCCACCAGTTTATTACAGTCTTAGAGATGTGTGGTGCAAATGAAAGCTGACTATCAAAGATTGCACCCAAGGACCGAATAGAACTGCAAACTAGAATAGGGCTGGAGGAAATTCAGGGTTGAAAAGGAAGTGGTTTTTGGTTGTGGGATAGCCAGAGAGCATCTGTTTTCTTATGGTTTAGTACCATTTTATGGTCCTGAAGCCATTCTGCAATGCTATTGAGCTTCCGTTCAAGGTTCTGTTGAAAAGTGCAGTCCTAATTATCGTATGTGATAACTAGTTGCACATCATCCGCATAAAAACAGGAGCTCAAATTAAGATCCTGAATCAGCAAGGCCAGTGGGGAGATAAGATCAAAGAGTGTAGGCAATGGTATAGAGCCCTGAGGGATGCTTGAGACTAGATGAGATCAGGTACACTCAGGGTGTTCTGACTGTAGTTTTAGTAATATTTTAGTATGTATTTCTTTTAAATATTATTATATAAGGCCTGGTTTTCAAAGGCAGTTACAAGAGTAACAGCCCATGTTACTTGTGTAAATGCCTTAACCGGGATTTTCCAAAGACACCTACAAGAGTAGCGCCTTTGGAAAATCCAGGTTAAGCCCCTAACACCCTAAATCACTGGCTTAACATCTGGGCATGTTTGGGATGTTCCAGGGCGGAGCGGAGGTGGGGAATGACACTAAGCGGGTAGCGGCGATTTTCGATGCTGCCCATTTAGCGCTCTGCGCCTTAAAGATAGGTGAGAAAACCCCTCACCTATCTTTTAAGGCACTGGTGCTAAACAGGCAGCATCGGAAATCGCTGCCACCCACTTAGTCTCGGCAACTGCCGGCCTGTGCGGTGTGACCCGGCTTTTCATTTCTGTTGCCGTGGAAATGAAAATCCAGGTTAAGGGGGTGGGCGGGCAGGCTATTACCCGACCTGGTGCATAGTCTGCCTAAATGAAAATCGGGCCCATATCCCATGCTTTTTTGAATTCAGATACTGTCCTCAACTCTACCACCTCCACTGGGAGACTATTCCACGGATCCACCACTCTCCGTAAAGAAATATTTCCACATATTACTCCATATTTGTGCCAACATCCCCCTGTTCTACCCACAGACCTGCCCCTGCACTAATTAGACAGTGCTGGGATATTCGGTGGCACTTTCTGGGCCGTACTGCTGAATATCACGGTCAATGCCCTTAACCGGCTGAGGGCTTTGAATCAATCAATTGTCTTAAGGCCTTGTCTGTTGGTACATGACTATAAAACAAGTCATAAGAACATAAGATATGCCATACTGGGTCAGACCAAGGTCCATCAAGCCCAGTATCCTGTTTTCAACAGTGGCCAATCTAGGTCATACGTACCTAACAGTTTCCCCAAAAGACACAGGTTCCACAATGCTTGTACTGGGTCAAGCATTGATATCCTGGGTCCATTCTTAATAATGGTTTATGGACTTTCCTCTAGGAACTTGTCCAAACCTTTTTTAAACCCAGCTACACTAACAGCCTTTACTACATCCTCTGGTAATAAATTCCAGCGTTTGATTACACGTTAAGAGAAAATATTTTCTTTTATTAGTCTCAAATAGTTTACTCTGTATCTTCATTGCATGTCCCCTAGTCTTTCTATACTCTGATAATGTAAACAATTGATCTACGTTTACCCGTTCCACTCCATTCATTAATTTATAGACTTCTATCATATCTCCCCTCAGCCGTCTCTTTTCCAGGTTGAAGAGCCCTAACCTTTCTAGCCTCTCTTCATAGGGGTATCCTTCCATCCCCTTTACCATTTTGGTGGCTATTCTCTGTACCTTTTCTAATAATGCTATATCCTTTTTAAGATACGGCGACCAGAATTGCACACAATATTCAAGGTGCGGTCGCACCATGTAACGATACAGAGGCATTATAATATCCTTTGTTTTATTTTCCATTCCTGTCCTTATGATACCTAGCATTCTATTTGCTCTCTTGGCCGCCGCTGCACATTGGGCGGAGGGTTTTAACATGTTATCCACAATGACGCCTAAAGTCGGTCATAAAAAGGATCCAAAGGTGAGGTGACTAAGTAATCCAAAAATGTATTGTAACCTGAGCTTTGACTTAACACCATATGCAAAAGTTTATTTTATTTAACGGGTTTTTTATACAACTTTATCATTTCAGTCAAAGCAGTTTACATTGTAACTTAAACTTGGTAATGTAGATTAAACAGGGACATTGATAACTTGGATTCTTCTGAGGCAATGGAGGGTTAAGTGACTTGCCCAAGGTCACAAGGAGTTCCCCAGCCAGTGTTCTAACCATTAGGCTACTTTAGGCTAGCTGGGATTCAGCCTTCATTCAGAATGACTGACTGTCTCTAAATTCTGATCATTGCTAGGGTAGTGGACATCATAGGTGAACCTTCAGCCTTATCTACCTCCTCCCAAGCTTTTGATAATTAACCTCAACAATCATTACATAGGTACACTACCAAAAAACTGCCTCCAGTTTTGCAACTGATTCCTATAGATTTTGGGGTGCTGAATCCAGGAAAAATAGCCAAAATGTTCCATCACGTCACGTTTTCTTGCAAAATTAGATTTCTTACCCATATAAGGAATGTTCACATAATTTCTTTTTAGCCGACTGCAGTTTATTTTCTTGGCCCAAAATAGAGGTTGTAATGGTTAACTAACTAGAAACACTCCCTCATGATATTTTAGAGTGTTTTGTATTCATTTTATACATTAACAGGACAATTGGGAGGCGGGGGGCTAAATCCAGTACTCGCGGCTGGCGCATGTTCTTTCCTGTTCGCCTCGCCTCGTTTCGCTCGCTCAAACACGGTGGTTGCGACATGAACGTTCCTGTCAAATTTCAGTTTCTTGCAAGTTCATTATTACCTTTTGTTTGCTCAGTCGTAATCCAGCTTTATTCCGGTGGTTCACTACAGTTGTAGTTTGCAGTGCTGTGTATTTGTGATGGCTCACAGAGCCAGAGGTTGCGTCAACTCTCCGGACAGTTTTTGTTTTATTTGTGGGGAATATACCGTGAAAAAGCGGCAGAGGAACATTTCTGCATTTATTAAAAAGTATATTTCGCCTATTTCGGTTTGAAGTTAGGCGATCAAGACAAACCGTGGGCTCCTCACAAAGTGTGCAAGACATGTGAGGAAGATCTACGCTTATGGATGAAAGGTAAAAAACAAGCATTTCGTTTCGGAATACCTATGATGTGGCGTGAACAAAGAGACCACAGCAGTGACTTCTATTTTTGCTCTTGCATTGTGAAGGGATACAACTTAAAAAATAAGAACGTAATAAGTTACCCCAACCTTCCCTCAGCAATTAGGCCTATGCCTCATAGCAATGAAGTACCTGTGCCTGAACCACCAAAATCTTTGGATCATATTTGTATGGACGGTTCTGATCATGATGAGACTCATCAGATGGCTTTTCCCGATGAGTCCAGTACTTCCGAGTTTGAAACTGAACCAGATCCAAAACCTGAACTTTTCTCTCAAGCTGAATTGAATGATTTAGTCCGGGATTTAGGACTCCCAAAAGATGCTGCCCAACTGCTAGGTTCTCGGCTTAAACAGAAAAATCTATTGTTACCAGGAACAACTTTTTATTGGTACCGCAACCGCGAGACACAATTTTTGAAGTATTTCAGCAAAGAGGAAGATTTGGTATTTTGCAACGATATATACGGAGTGATGGAAAAATTTAAACTCAAGTATGATCCTGCTGAATGGCGGCTGTTCATTGATTCGTCAAAAGACAGCATAAAAGGTGTTCTTCTTCATAATGGCAACACATTCGCTTCAGTTCCTATTGCTCACTCTGTTATTCTCCAAGAAAAATACGAGAATTTGGCCCTGATTCTTCAGAAGATTCGTTATGATGAGCATAAGTGGATGATTTGTGGAGACTTTAAAATTCTATCCATACTATTAGGGCAGCAATCCGGTTTCACCAAATATCCCTGCTTCCTTTGCTTGTGGGATAGCCGGGCCCGCGACCTACACTGGGGGAAAAAAGACTGGCCAATTCGGGAGTATTTGAGACCCGGTGAATCATTCTAACCCCTTCTACCCTGATACCAGCCCCCCACACCACTCCAGACACTCCCATCTTCTGTACGTAGCCCTTAATCATCCTGACAATCCCAAACAGAAACCAGATCCACAACGCTTTCTGAAATGTGCCCTTGTAAACTCACGATCAGTACGCAAAAAATGGCCAGTCATCCCTGACCTAATAGCTGTCCATGACCTGGATCTCCTCATGGTGACAGAATCGTGGCTCAAAGACACCGATACAGCCCTCATAAACCAACTAATCCCCCCAAACTTCTCCATTCATACCTGCCACAGGGTCAATCGGAAGGGTGGCGGAGTCTTTATACTTGCAAAAACTGAACTCGGATTTCAACTACTCACAGCCATGAGCACCATACACACGGACATAATCACCATTGCCAACAAGGAAATTACCATAAACCTTGTTTACAGATCCCCCTCCTCTCCACCTGAGATCATCTCTACCTTTATTGACCTAGCCTGCAACCCAACTAACCCTCGCAACCCCAACTGGCTACTTGGAGACTTTAACTTGCCCTCCCTACAGTCCATCCAAGCGGATGCCTTCCTAGAAGCTATGCAAACACTTGGGTTTGAGCAAATAGTAAACACCTCCACTCATCTTAAAGGAAATCCACTTGACCTAATTTTTGCTCCTCAATCCGCTATCAACCAGAAGGCCAACCTAAACATGGATATCACCCCCATTCCTTGGTCAGATCACAAGCTAATCACGTTCCAGATACCCACCCATCTTACACATTTCTCCTCCAATGACTCCAGTACAGAATCCAGAACTACTTCTTTCTCACTTTAGAACACTTGATAAAGAAGAGTTCGTTAAACTTGCCTTACCTAAGCTCAATCCAATGCCTCTGAACCTTGAAGAAGCAATCACCAATTGGAACATCACGCTGAAAACTTTTGCTCAACTACCAGCTATAGACAAATCATTAGCTCCCAAGAGACCTAAAGGAAGAAGACATCAAGCCCCTTGGTTTACATCAGATCTGCGGTCATCCCTCCTCTCCCTTAGGAAACTTGAAAGAAAATGGAGAAGATCCCGATCCGAAATCGACAAAGAAACATACTTATCCAGCCTTAAACTCCACCGTGAAACCATATACCTCAGGATGAGCGAATACCATGCCAAACTCCTTCTCCGCTCTCTAAACAAACCTAGAGACCTCTTCAGCTTAGTAAAATCCCTAACCAAAGAACCGTCACCTTCCCAACTTGAATCTATCTCCCCCCAAGCATATGCTGACTACCTCCAATCTAAAACTTCCATAACAGACACAGTCTCAGCAACCACTCCCAGCTATACACTCTCCTCAATTCCACCTATCACAAGTTTAACAACTCCAACAGAGAAAAACATCCCAGACCTCATCGCCATCATCAACACTTCTACAGCTCCAAGTGATCCCTGCCCAGCATACTGGATCAGAACTCTGCGAGTTGAACTTAGCTCAATTCTAGTCAACATCATTAAACTCTCATTTAAAACAGGCTGTTTTCCCCACTTTCCTCAAACAAACATCAATAAGACCACTTCTGAAGAATAACAGACTTGACCCACTAAAAACTGACTCCTACCGACCAATCTCCAGTATACCTATACTGTCCAAGATAATAGAGAAGGTTGTTCAGCAGCAGATTCAACACCACATCGATGAGGTGGCACCTCTCGACTCCTCTCAACACGGATTCAGGGAGTCTCACGGTGTAGAAACTCTCCTTACCACCCTAACCAACACCTTGAACAGAGGACTAGACAAGGTTGAAAATGGATTCGCTCTCATTTTCCTAGATATCTCCGCTGCCTTTGACTCCGTTAACCACTATCAACTTCTCACTCGTCTCCAGGAGAAGGGCATCCGTGGCCTCGCCTGGGAATGGTGTAGGTCTTATCTATCAGATCGTTGGCAGCATGTCAGGGTTGGTTCCACCACTTCCACGCCTTTTCGCCAACTCCAAGGTGTTCCGCAGGGCTCCTCCCTGTCCGCACTGCTGTTCAATGTCTACATGCAGCCGATATGTGACATCATTCGCTCCTTCAATATCTCCACTCTAATCTATGCAGACGACGTCCTGCTATTTACACCATTCAAAATCAAACAACCAGACTTCTCCATCCTTATCAATTGTTTCAACGCCATTACTGACTGGTTACTATCCCAAAATCTCCGCATAAATTTCAAGAAGACGGAAGTTCTCTTCATTTCAAGGAACAAAGATTTCTCACCTCCATCCTCCTTAAAAGTAAGAGATGCTGAACTCCCTAGTAAACCTTCCATTCGCTACTTAGGGATTACTCTTGACCAGCATTTCGACTTTAAGGAGCACATACGAAAACACCACCAGAGCTGTTTACAACAAAATTAGAACACTAAGGCACCTCAGGCCCATGTTACCCCACAATGACTTCAGGACCATCTTCCAGGCCCTCATTCTTCCACATTTTGATTACGCAAATGTGGCCCTTTATGGACTCCCCAAGAACACCCTTAATCCGCTGCAACTCGCCATGAATGCGGCTGCGCGTGTTCTATGTGGTTTAACAAGATCAGACCATATTACCCCGATACTCAAGGAACTCCACTGGCTTCCAATTCACTGCAGGTTAACATACAAATTCCTTCTCATCACCTTCAAGATCATTAACAACCTAGCCCCCACAACACTCAGTGACCTTATCACCCTCACCCCGAAAAACAGACTCAGAAGATCAGTAACCGACAATACCTTGATCATCCCCAAAGAATCCATCAAGTGCACACAGACGACCAAGAAAAGAACATTCGCCTTCTATGCCCCAAAATGTTGGAACGAACTTCCACCTGAAATTAGATCCATCAAAGGCCTTATGCAGTTCCGTAAGGCAATCAAACACCACATTTTCCTACTTCACTTTGCTCAAGCATCTGCCCCACCTCTACCCACCCACCCACCAATGTCTACAAACTGCATCCTGTCACAAGTATATTGATCCCGCTTTAGACTTACTGTATATACAAACCAAATCTAATTATATTTTGTACATATGTTTATAGTTTCTCTGTTACTCCAAGTTTATGCTCCTGTTACAATGTACTGTCCAAGTTTAAACTCCTGTTACAATGTAAGCACAGAACAGTTTTCTGACTGTGCACCCTTGTTGTATGTAAACCGCACTGATAACAAATAGCGCGGTATATAAAAGCTGTTAAATAAATAAAAATAAAATAAATAAATGAGAGCTTGGTACCTCGTGATAAAATTCTATTACCACCTCTCCACATTAAGTTGGGTCTCATTAAGCAATTCATCAAGTCCCTTCCAAAAGATGGTGAGTGCTTTCGGTACCTTTGCTCAAAGTTCCCCCGACTTTCTGAAGCAAAGCTAAAGGAAGGAGTGTGTGTTTGGCCCTGATATAAGGAAACTCATTTCAGATGGAGCATTCGCTGAAACGATGTCTGAGAAGGAAAAAGAAGCCTGGGATTCCTTCAAGGATGTTGTTCTCAAATTCTTGGGGAACAGGCGGGATGAGAACTATAAGAATATTGTTGCCAGGATGCTCAATGCCTTCAAAGAACAAGGCTGTAACATGAGCCTGAAAGTCCATTTCTTGCACTCCCATGTGAACTACTTTCCCGAAAACTTGGGGGCGTACAGTGAAGAACAAGGTGAAAGGTTTCACCAGGACATCAAGGACGCAGAGAGAAGGTACCAAGGAAGATGGAACACCACTATGATGGCTGATTTCTGCTGGTTGCTGCTGCGGGAAACCCCAGATGAAAAATACGCCAAGCAGCGCACCAAGAGAAGCATTCGGGGGAAGAAGAAACGGGCCCACCAGGAGATTGATTGACCCAAGAATGACTTTAAAATCTAAACTGTGTTGACAAATATCGTGTTTTTACTAAACTTCTTGAAATAAAAATTTGCTAGTTATTACCACAGTGTCGGATCTCATTTATTAGAATTTTATTTTCACACCATCGGGTGTTTGTCTTCATGTATTGCAATGGTGCGGTTTGCGTTTTCTATTCTTACATACATACCTGTACAACATTTTTTGCACATTTCTTTGCTTTGCTTTGTGTCTAACCTCGCTCTTATATGCTCAATGTTTGTGCACATGTATGTGGCTGTTTTAAGTGCAGACAATTTTGCTACCATCACAGTGTGTTTTGTTGACATTACTCTATTCTTATGTGCTGCCTTGTTACAATTTTCTTTATTCTTATTTGAATAACTACTAAACAATTAGTATAAAGAATTCATCCAAGAAACTTTTATCTCGATCGCACTCAATCTGAAACGTTCACCTCAAACTGCTAACCCAATGTAGCAAAAAATCTGTACGTGATGGAGCAAATTGGTTACCAGATTTGGATTCAGCGCACCAAAAAACGTAAAAATCAATCGAAACATTAGAGGCAGTTTAAAAAAAAAGTTTTTTAGTGTACCTGTGTTATTTTTGAAACACCATCCTTGCCACAACAGTCCTGTAAAAGTCTATAATAGGACATTGTACTTTTAAGTATTAAGCTTTGTATATATGTGTGTATGCTCTCCCTGCAGGTAAAAGAATGTGCTGATGGCTCTTTGAGTTTGTCTGACTCTCAGGATCTATTGTTTTTACTTTGACTGGCCAACAGCACTCATTATGGCCTTGGGCAAGCCACTTAACCCTACGTTGTCTCAGAAGAAAGGCCTGGCAATTTACTTCCGGTCACACTGCCAAGAAAACCCAGGAGCTGCTGGGTCGCCAGGAGTCAGCACCGACGTAAAGGCACACATTGCATTTTTGTTGCTGCTGTTTGCCACGTCTCGGAAGCTGCGTCCCTAGGTGACCGCTTAATTTTGCCTAATGGTTGGCCGGCTCTGTTGCTGGGTGTATGATTTAGCCATAATACATCGAGAAGGAACGTTGGTTACTGCGGCATACCAGATAGCACGGAACATGTGGTAGGAATTCTAGAAATTCACCAATGTTTTCTATGTGTGGCTGAATTTCCCTTATTTGTTATTTTAAAGCCTTGTTAAACAGCAATTGGCTAGGAGGCACCCAAGAAGAGCTGTTTGTTCATGAGAACAAACCTAGTGTCCTTTGTTTCAGCAAAGAAGGGACTCTGCTGATTGATGAAAGGGTTGAAGAATCAAGAGGTAGCAGATATCACACTTAAAATGTTTTGCAATGGAGGTTTAGTTTCCTTTGGGTTTGTTTCATAGGTTGATTAGTGCATTCCATTGTTTTTTCATTCATGTGAATACTTGGAGGTATAATGCAAAAGCTTCAATGAACATAATAGAACAAAATGTAACCGAGGCAGGCGGACCTGGTGCATCGGGCCCGCTTCCACCATCCCCCCAACACCCCCAATCTCCCCACCCCACAAAAAGACACCACACCAACATTTCATGGAACATAACTGGTCGCAGCTTTATTAACCTTTAACAATTTCACAATATGCCAACATGCTACACCTTCTCAATTGATTAGCGGCACCCGGCCCGCACCAGCCATACCTTAGCAAAGTGCCTTGCCACCGCTAACGCCATAACTTGCCCCCCCCGGCAAGTTACCTAACCCTTCCCCCGACTTCGCCATGCTACTAGCAAAAGTCGACCAGGGTTTGTCCGGGTCAGGGGCACCCCGCCCCCGCCCAAGTGTAGCCTGAGGCTCCGGACCCCGGAAACATCCGGGATCCCGCCAACCCCCCCCAAGCTGCAACACCCCATAATCCACACCCCCATTGGGCGGGTGGGCGGGAAGCCGGCATCCCCGAGCAGCCTCCAACGCGAATGACCACGCGGAGGCTGCCCGCCGGCCCTCACCCCCCACCACACCGCAACGAACCACCCTGATTGGCTCCCGCGCGGCTGCCACCGCCGGGAGCCAATGATTTTAAAATACCCACGGCCACGCGCAGGGCCCGTGCACTGGCCGCGCGCCCGGTTACGGTCGGCCGCCGGGACCCTGCCCGCGGCCTTTTCATTAACCGAGGCAGGCGGACCTGGTGCATCGGGCCCGCTTCCACCATCCCCCCAACACCCCCAATCTCCCCACCCCACAAAAAGACACCACACCAACATTTCATGGAACATAACTGGTCGCAGCTTTATTAACCTTTAACAATTTCACAATATGCCAACATGCTACACCTTCTCAATCGATTAGCGGCACCCGGCCCGCACCAGCCATACCTCAGCAAAGTGCCTTGCCACCGCTAACGCCATAACTTGCCCCCCCGGCAAGTTACCTAACCCTTCCCCCGACTTCGCCATGCTACTAGCAAAAGTCGACCAGGGTTTGTCCGGGTCAGGGGCACCCCGCCCCCACCCAAGTGTAGCCTGAGGCTCCGGACCCCGGAAACCTCCGGGATCCCGCCACCGGCACAGGTAACAACCTTGTTCCTGTGCCGCCCCCCCAAAGCCAAGCTGCGACCAGTGAGCAACCTAACCAAAACACATGCCAAGACCTCACGCCAGTCCTAAAAGAGGAGAGCCCGCACTACTGTCGAGAACTGCCCCATCACCCTTAGACAGCCCCGGCCTCAACCTCCCCGATAAGTCATCCTCTGATACCCCCATGTCGGCCAAGCAAGCTATTAGCCAGCCCCCGCGACCAACGCCGCTGGCTCTAACATGCAGGCCTTGAAACAAAGTCAGCCCCCAGCAACCTTACCCAGAAACGCCTGCAAAACCCAGCAACTCCCCCTGCTCCGCTCTGAGCAGATGCCGGCATTACCTGGAACCCGATCATTGCATCCAACACAGCAGGCAGTTGCGATATCCGCCCGTGGCGCTTTAGCAAATGAAGCCGCTGCGACCCGCGGGGTCCGCGCTCACCTAGCCATGATATAGCCACCAAACCCGGGCCGCTCCCCCATTGTCATTCACCACCTCACCAGAACTCGCCGTCCGGCTCGTCGGACAAAGGAGTGAAGGATCCCCAACCTTCAGAAGGCTCCAGACCCCACCTGCAAAATAAATGAACAATGAAAAGCCCCCAACCCCCCGACCCCCCTGAGCCGGTACAGCCGCACTTAACCCCTACAAGCCCGAGAGCACCATCCCATGCTCTACAGGACCTGTAGCCACCTAAAAGGAAAAAGAGTGCAGCGCAAAAGATGTAGGCTCACCTCCCACCAAGCACCATGTCATTCCGACCACCTCGAGCGCCGGAACACCCCGGGCACCGGAAACAAACCAACACCCCCTCCCCCTAGAAGAAGTCCCGCGCCTACCCGGGGAGCACCCGCAGGTATCGCCGCATGGCCGCCACAGGGGCCCCCACTCCCCCCATTCAATAAAAGGCCCCGAAAAAAGGCCATTCAAAAAAAAAAAAGAAAGAAAACTGCCCCAGACATGGCGGCTTCATACCCCCATGCAGTCATCCGCAGTCTCGCTGAAAAGAGCCAGACCGGCACATCATGCGCGAGAGGCCGGCCGAGCACGCACCCCCCCCCCGCAGTAACCTGCGAGCTACCAATCCCCCAACCAGCGATCCGCACCCCCACCGTCGCACATATGAACTCGTCCCAACTGCGGACCCCCCCCCGGTCTGAAACCCCCACCACACCCTTAACCACCCCGATATATCCACCAAGCAAGGACTTTCCGGTTGCCGCCCGTGCACGACCGAAATTGGATCACTTAGTCACCACCCTGCTGACACCCAGACCACGGCCCCTGTGATACCAAAGTCAGCAGTAAACTCCGCATGCATCCCCAGACAAGGCTCCATAAGGTCTCTGGGCCCCGGATCCCTCAATGTCCGCTTCCGGGCAAGATCCCGAAACCGGTCCCCCGGAACGCGAGAGAGCCTTGACCAACCCGGCCACACAGCCAGGGATAAGCCAAGCCTCCCTCAACACTCGCAAGTGTAGAGATGCCAACACCACCCCGCATTCAACCCGCCACTGGCAAACCCCCGCGGGAGTAGGATGGACCACCCTGCCCACCGCCACATTGCCGCCCACCATACCACCTCACGGTTGCGGAGCCAATCAGGCTACAGCTCCACACCCACGCAAAGCCGAAACTGCTCCAGGAAGGAGATATCGGCAGCCGAAACCGAAACCAGCCAAGACTACAGGCCCCGCTGAAGTACACGCCCCACCCACCGTATTCGTGTCGAGCTGCAACCCCGCACGGGATGACTCCAACTCCATCAAAAACCAATGTCCCTGTGAAATTGGCCCCGAAGCGACTCGAGAGACGTGAAATCGCCCATACAACTCTGCGGCCCCTTCTCCGAATGGTGAGGATTCTACGCTCAGCCCCGGGGAAACATCCGCACTGGCAGCCTATTCCTGCTGCAGGCGAGCTACCACATCCACCGAGTCCAACTCCATACCCAAGGTTAGTCGCCTCATCGGACCCTCTTCCCTACCCAACGCCAAGGGCCCCCTAAATCCCGCGATGGTTCAGCAACCCCGTGAACATCGCCTGGCACAACACCGACTAAGCCACCCTTAAATCCAATAGCCTACCAGCAATGCACCTACCAGCAATGCACCCCCTACGCCAAACCCCGAGTTTGTACAAGCAACCACTGCCCTGAACCATACCACGTACGCACCAGATACTGAGCAGCCCATAAGCATGCATTGGTAAAAGAACATGCCCCTTGAAACGGAAACCCCACAATGGAAACGCAGTTGGAGGCACAGGCAACCTGTGAAAAAAGGCCGCTTCACGATCAACCTCGGCCCACGATGCTACCCGACCCGCCTCCTGCACCATCTCACCCGCCCGATCAAATGACACACCCGCACCGTACACAACGCACACGGAACGTGTACCGTCGACAGCACCCCCAAAAAGCCCGGCCAAATTATGAATTAGCCTGAACCGCTCAGGCACCGTCTCCGTGACGAACCTCCCCCAAGGGAAATCATCAAGTTCGGGAAAGGTGGATCCTGTAACGGGCCCACAATGCCGCCCCCACCCAGCCCTCAAAGAACCACCCCACCAACGGTTCCAAACTACCACAGTGAAGGCGTACTCCGAGGACACGGCGGCACCACTACGCCCCGCACTGGAAAACAACGCCTAACTAAGACCGAACCCATAGCCGCGGATACCGCCGAAGCCACCCTTGCGATGCGTGACCCATATGTGACCACACTTTAACAGAGTGCGGTCCGGACTTAGGCAGGTTGACTTCTGAAACCCCCAACCCATGGTACTAACCCCCCCCGCCCCATCTTCCAGCTGCAAACTGGCCGGTAGCCCCCACACCCATTCTCCAGAACCCAACCAAACGGACATTGGAGGCAACCAGGGGTTACCTTGCGTGCCCCAAAATACTCAGCCGCTCCCTTCCACCCGTTCCAGGAACCATCCCCCATAGCACAACCACGCCCCCCCCTTGCGTGTCTGGGACACCGCCAATAACGAATCCGCGTACCCATAGCAACCCAGAATGCTCGAGCGTGCAATGTCCCCACACCCCGCTAAGCACCGAAGGATCAAGGCCAATGCCACGCCTTGCGCACGACCTCCGGAACCCACCCCACATTATCCTCCACCATGCTCCCTGCTAGGCTCTCCCCCGCGCACTTCCTGCCCCCCAACAGTCGCAAGACATCTATATACTGCTACGGACAGATCCTACGTCAAGGCGGTCCAGTACCCCTTCCCACAACTCCGAGAACGCGACCCCGACGGGCCCCCCCCCCGCCCTAGACCCCCACCACCCCTGCGTTATCAATCCCCTTCCGCGGCAGCACCACCACAGCTGCCCACGACGCAGCACCCGAGTAGGAGGAGGAGGCCGACCCTGAAGTCGCTGACAAGAACGCCGCCTTATCATCCCCGCCCTAACCCCCCCCCATCCCCCGACCATCAAGCCCATGCCATTCCCGCCCGGTGGGCCCAACCACTCACCTGCTTCTCAACCGTCTGCAGTCCCAGCGTCCAGCGGACCGACTTCAACGCAGGTCTGCGTGCTCTCACTGCGCCTCACCGGATGCCTCCGCTGCAGCACCATGCCTCGTGGACTAGCACCAGACCTCCACGACTACTGCACCATCGCCGGCCCCTGAGGAGACATAAGCGAAAAAACAGGGGGGGGGGGAAGGGGCTGCCGTAGACCACTCATGTGGTCAGGGCCCACCTCGAACAGATCCAAATGAATCCAGCCCACCCCATAGCCAATGTGCCACAGGCGAAGGCCCACCCGCACCCCCTAATTGGAGTGGAGGAGTGGCCCAGTGGTTGGGGCAAGGTACTTCGGGCCGGAAGGACGGGGGTTCAAATCCCACTAGAGGACCCCAACCCTGGTCCGGAAGGACTGGGGTTTGCAGTCCCACAGGTGCTCCTTGTGGTCCTGGGCAAGCCACCCAACCCTCCATAGCCCATGTTCCCTGCAAAATAGTTATCTCCAAGTTAGAATGCCCTGTTCAATGTAATTTCAGTTTGTCCAATGTAAACCGCACTGATGCAGAATAGCGCGGCATATAAGAGAATATAAGTAAAGAAATAAATAAATAAATAATCACCTTAAACTGTAGACCTGCCAGCAGGAGTAAGGTGTCCCCGACCCCTTGCCCCCTACCCGGCTGGATAGAAAAACAACACATACTTCGTAAACTTAAAAGTTGTTGTGTACGTACGGTTCACGAGTTCTCCAATATGTTCTAGTGCAAGCAATGTGGTGTACAGACTGCATTTCGACGGGTAGCCAATTCCAAAGCACACAACTCCGAGTGTTGCCATGCGTTGCACGAAAATCCCTCCCCCCCCCTAAGCTGCACAGCTGACACCCCCATGCCCCCATCCCGTGAAGAGTAGAGGGAACATTGGCCCGTGCCCCCCTCACCTCCCCTAGAAATCGCCCCGGACCCCCCCGACCACTAAGCACCCCTGAGCAGCGCACCCCCCGCCCGCCGGGAGAGGCTCCACGCACAGCTCTCCCCCCCGCGCCAACTCACTCCTCGCCCAACATCTGCATCGCTGGGGGGGGGCACGCACGCCCCCGCCAGCCTCCCGCACCCCCAAAGCACCCGCACACGTAGGCCCACGGCCCCTCAGCGCCACCAAACCGTCATGCACCCCCAATCCCAGTCTCCGCCTGTCACTCAAGAACCCCCACAAAACACAGCCAGTCCCCCAGTACTGCAAACCCCCCCACCCCCCCCAAGCAGGGAACTCACCAGCTCTCCCCACGTGGCACACTCTCCGGGCGCGCTTACCGGACCCCACAGCCGGCGACCAGCCCGGCTCCGCCGCCGCAAGGCCGCTGCAGCCGCCGGGACCGGACCCCCACCGGGAGCCATGGCGCCGCCCGCCACGAACCCCGCCGACCAGGCCGCACCGAAGACCCGCCGCAGAAGCCGAAGCCGGCATCCCCGAGCAGCCTCCGACGCGAATGACCACGCGGAGGCTGCCCGCCGGCCCTCACCCCCCACCACACCGCAACGAACCACCCTGATTGGCTCCCGTGCGGCTGCCACCGCCGGGAGCCAATGATTTTAAAATACCCACGGCCGCGCGCAGGGCCCGTGCACTGGCCGCGCGCCCGGTTACGGTCGGCCGCCGGGACCCTGCCCGCGGCCTCTTCATTTTTGCAAGTCTTTTATCCGCTTTCGTCCATTCTCTCTTCCTTGCAGCGTCATTTATTCAGGATCGCGCATTGCCTGGCATGGAATTATTGGGCGCTTTTATGAGTACGTCACTTCCTTTGCAGTTAGTTTAATTTCAGTGCTGTTTATTTCTCAATAGTTTGCAAAACCAAACTGGTAGTTTGGTGACTGCCACTTGAATCCTTTTGCTGCACAGAGTAGGAAGGGGATTTTCCTTTATTTAGAAACTGGGAGCAGGGCTGGTGCAAGGGCATTCAGCACCCTATGAAAACCTTCAGTCGGGGCAGTTTCTCCAAATGGGTGAGTTTTGCGCGTACCATGACAGTCATGAACCTCGCTTCTAAGCCAAGGTATGTGGAGTATGATCTCAGACTCTCAAATTTACTGCTAATGCTTGGCATAGTACTTGCATCGCGCCAAAGAGACCCTCCCTCTGGAGTTCGTAAGATGTTACGTTATCAAGGTGGGCTTGGAGATTCCTCTTAATTAGTCCTGTGGCACCCAACACGATGGGAAATAGCTCAGTATCTCTCTGCCACATTTTCTTGGACTCCGACTGCAATTCTTGGTACTTGAATATTTTCTCCCTCTCAACGCGATTCAAGTAGTCGCTTGGAACTGACACCTCCCCAGTCAATGCTGTCCTAGTGTTTTTCTCCTTTACCACTATATCCAGCTTCCTCGCATCCAGTATTTTATCGGTCAGAATTGGAATGACCCAGGTGATCATAACCTCTTCATTCTCTGTAATTCTTTTGCCTTGTGTCCCCCTCAATTATCCTTCAGGGTTTAGGGCACACCCAAGATTTTAATAATGACATTCAACAATCGTTTCTTCTAGAATGATCATGTAGCAATACATAATTGGACATCGTACTTTCATATTTAAAAGTTGACAGTTCTCTGAGTTCGTGTGGCTAGACAGTCTGCATTTTTTCTTTATAGTTCCCAAACTGGAATTCTTTCTCCCTGCAATAGGTCAGGGCTAAGGGCCCGTGTTTTTCACTCAGGCCTTTGACTCTCTCTGATCCATCCCTGAGCGATGCTTCCCTTATGCCTGAGCTTGTTGTTCCATCTTTTCCTCCTTTACTTACTTCTCTTTCCTGTGAAAGAAATGGAGTTCTTTTCTATTTTTCTTTATTTGGTTTTCTAAACTGTTTAGTAAGTACTGATAAACACAAGCCTCTAATTTGCTTTGACTGAAGCTGCTCTTCTTCACACCTCAGCAGCTGCCACCCTAGGCAACTACCTAGTTTGCCTAATGGTTAAGCCATCCCTGATTGGAATGCATACAACAGAAAAAAAGTTATCATCCCTGATAAGAGCTGCTGGATGTTGTGAATCTATTATCCACAAGAAACTTTAAACTATATTTGCAGACCTGATATGAGACTGGGGACAAGAGACGGACTAAGGAAGATTATGACACGTAGCTTGAGAATGGTCAAGTGACCTTGGTTTTTTGTTTTTTTTTTTCTGAAGGAAGACTTTAGGCCTGTCCTGGCTTTTTGATATCAACGCATAATTCGTTTTGTGTGGTGCTGATTTCAGACATGAAGCAGGGTTGGGCCAGTGCCAGCCTGGTGGCTCAGGTGGCAAAAGCAGTGCACTGCCTAGTAGTTGGATCTTTGGGTCTGGTCTTCCACTCCTGTCCGCTGGGGCCGTGGATGCTGCTGAGATCGAGTCCACAGTGCCTACCCCGAGGGACTTGTGGTATGCTCTTTGCTTCAGGGTGACACCTAGTGGCTGGAATCAAGATCCATGATCATAGGTTTCTGGTGTTGGGGGCTGGGAGATATCAAATAGTGGAAAATTCCCCAGATAGCTATGAATTAAGTCTTACAGTATGATGCTGCATCCCAGCCCTGGTTCTGATTGTGCTGGAAATATAAAGGAAGAGGAAAATACTTCTGGGTGAAAAAGGAAAAAAGCACGAAGCAGGACCAAATACCACTATTCATTGAGACGTGAGAAAGACACTCGGAACTAAGTGAAATTCTCCTAGGAACTGACCATGTGGCAGCTCCATTAAAACCAGCAGAAAATCGTGTGCTCCCATGCCAGCGCTACAGATCGCAGTGAGAATTTTAGAAAAGAGATGGACAGAGAGCACTTGCCAGGAGAAGGCAAAATACAGAGAAACAACCCCATCAAAAAAGGCTGAAGAAAATTTAAGATAAATCCAATTAGTTTGTTGCTGTCAACTTGGCTCTGAGATTTTAGATTTTATTTGTCAGGAACTTTGGGATGGCTGGGGAGTGAGGGGGGAGCAGGCCCCAGGGGACGGCTGACTCTCTCTCTCTCTTCTGGATGGTTCGGCTTAGTCATTCTTGGCCAGACCGCTTAATAGAGTTAGCGGCTTTGCTTTAGAAAACCGACAAGAGTTCCCGTCTCTGCTTTGTTTTCCCCTCCTTTTTATGTGTGTATATTTGTGTTATTTCGCTTCTGTGTCAGCCCTGCATGGCTCGGGCCAGGGGATCGCTGTGCAGAGGAAGAGAGAGGGAAGAAAAGGGAGCTGAGCTTTTCAATATGAGCATTGATGTCGTTTTGACAGGAGCAATTCATCTTGGCTGTGAATGGGACTGTGTTTCCCTCTTCTTGAAAAGCAAGCTGGTTAAAGTTTTACCTGTTTCTCTGAAAGGCGGCCTGGCGGCTGTTCAGCAGGTCCTGCTACCCACTCCTGGGGAAGGTGCTCATCAGGGTTTTGTACCATTAGAAAACGTAGTAGGAGATAGAAGGCAGATATTTACTGGTGGGGTCCGAAATGCCATTGCAATGTGGATTAAGAATATAAGATGTGCCATAACGGGTCAGACCAAGGATCCATCAAGTCCAGCATCCTGTTTCTAACAGTGGCCACTCCAGGTCACAAAGACTTGGCAGATTACCAAAATAGCACACAGAACCATGCTTCTTATCCCAGGAGCAAACAGTGGATTTCCCCAGTCCTCTTTAATAATGGTTTATAGACTTTTCCTCCAGGAACTTGTCCAAACCTCTTTTTTAACCTAGCTACACTAACAGAGTTTTTCACTCAATGCGTAATCAAACTATTTTCTATGATTAGTCTTAAAAGTGCCACGTTGTAGCTTCACTGCTTGTCCGCTAGTCTTTCTGCTTTTTGAAGGAGTAAAAAAAAATCTATACTTACCTGTTCCACTCCATTCATCATCTTATAGACCTCTATCATATCTCCCCTCAGCCGTCTCTTTTTCAGGTTGAAGAGCCCTGACCTTTTAAGCCTTTCCCCCTCCATCCCCTTTACCATTTTGGTGGCTCTTCTCTGTACCTTTAATTCCACTATATCCTTTTTAAGATAACGGCAACCAGAATTGCACACAACAGTCAAGGCACGGCTGCTTCTATTGCTGCTGGGCATGAGAGAGGAGGCTGCAATTGTTTCAAAAGAATATTCTATTTATGCCTCTTTTGAAGAGATTCACCCAAGGTGGCATTCAGCAAATGTTTTAGAGCAATAGTTCCCAGCCTGTAGTCTGTGGGCCTATCACAGGGGTTCCGCAGGACACTGAGAAAAAGAGAGACTGGCGGAGAGGAAGACTGAGACAGGTGCTGACCCCTTTCTAGACAAGAGATGCAGGGGTTTGCTTTTGTTTTCTATACCCCGCAGCACCTATTCCACTGTGCTGGTGGCCCATACAGTAGAATCCCGCTTAGCTTTCAGGATCTAATACCTTTTAGGATGGTTTCCACAGCCCAGTGTTGCTGGGGATTATTCAAGGTAAAATAGCTTATTCTCAGGGCTGACCCAACTATTAGGCAAGCTAGCAGGCCGATGCAGTAAACGGCTGCTGAAGTTGCACTCTGTCAACTTTTTATCGCTATTAACAGCACACCGATAGCGCGTGACTTCAGCACACGCATGCAGAAAGGGGCTCATATGCAAATTAGCCATTTGTTAAACTGAGTGTAAATGGTAGTGTTAAACCCGGAGAGTAAGCCAAACACATGCACAAGAAGTCGGCGCTAGTTTGGAAAGTTATCCCAGAGAAACAGGGGCACCATGTGGCTAATTTGCATATGAGCCCCAACAGTATTTTGATAGCATCAGAGGCTTTCTCCAATGCCTGGATCATCTGAGGGGAAATGTCAAACTTCCCTCAGATGATCTAGGCATCACGGAAAGCCCCCAGTGCCATCAATATACTATTGGGGGCTGGTGTCCCTGACAGAAAGCAAATCCCTGGTGGCCCAGCAACCCCATTTCCTCCCCCCCCATCCAACTAAAAATAAACCTGGTAGTCCAGCGGCCTTGAACACCCCACCCCTACCCGGTACCTCTAGAAATGAGTGGGAGCGCCGCCCACATGCTCACACTCTTGCCCCGCCATCTTGAAAAATGGTGGTGCTTTGCCCCTAGGATGCACCCGGGGGGGGGGGGGGTCAGACTGCCATATAAGGCATGTTCTAGATGGTGGGGCAAGAGTGCTTGGGCAGCACTTCTGCTTGTTTCTAAAGGTACCGGGAGGAGGGTGGGGGGTTCAGGGCCGCTGGGCCACCAGGTTGATTTGTAGTTGGGAAGGGTGGGGGGTTTGTGGCCACTGGGCCACTAGGTTTATGTTATAGGGGGTGGGGGGGGGGTTTGGGGCTGCTGGGCCACCAGGTTGATTTGTAGTTGAGAAGGGTGGAAGGTTTGTGGCCACTGGGCCACTGGGGTTATGTTGTAGGGGGTGGGGGGTTCAGGGCTGCTGGGCCACCAGGTTGATTTGTAGTTGGGAAGGGTGGGGGGTTTGTGGCCACTGGGCCACTAGGTTTATGTTATAGGGGGTGGGGGGTTTGGGGTTGCTGGGCCACCATTCACTTGCTTTCTTTTGGGAGCACTGGCCTCTGACAGCATTTTGATGCTATTGGGGGTTTTCCCAGATGCCTGTAGCATCTTTGACATTTCTCCTCAGATGATCCAGGTATCAGGGAAAGCACTCGATGCCAAAAAATACTTTTGGGGTGGGGCAGTGGGTGGAGGATATGCGCTAGATGTTTGTCACCTCAGATCCAGGCATAGCGATATTGGCACTAAGGCCGGTTGCGAAATCCTCCACGCCTTTCTCTGCATCAGGTGCAGCCAATATTTGCATATCAGTTTATCACATGCAGCTCATCTGCTTATAATTTAAATACTCTTAGCATTAATTGTGCGCTAGTTTTTCCGGTGCTGTTTACACGTGCGTCCATCTCTTTTCTGCGTTTGACAGTAGTGTGCTTAAAAGTGGCGTTTTCTGTGCTTAAAGGCCACGGTAGTTTTCTTCATTGGCCTGTAGGGGGCCATCTAGTGTGGCAGCTTCTGGGGGGCAGCAGAACAGGGCATTTAAAGCTAAACAACCATATTCTGACAACCTGGCAGGGGCATAAGGCTTAAGATTTACTGAGGGGCACCAGAATCTTGCACCAACTGAAGGGCCGTCCTCGCCTATTCTGCGCTGTGATTGTTCAACATGCAGGAAACAAGAACATTTGCTGCAGTCGGTAAAGTGATCATTACGAGCCCAACATTACAGATCACCTGCTGTCCAGACGAGAGTTGCTGAAACTATGATTGATTGCTCTGGCACTATCCCGTGACAGGGCATTCCTGACATTTATCCAGATAGTGGTAAAGACTGTTCTAATTTATCCAAATAACGTATCCAGCTAGCGGACTGAATCTTGCCGCTATCCGGAGAACTGCCTGCACTGGCCACAATTTTCCAGCCATTTGGCACTAGCTAGTATCTAGATAGCGTGCTGAATATCCAGATATATTTTAGTCCCAGCGGCCACCGCAGCTCAATATTGAGGTCTTTGAGTTTAATACAGTCCTGGTGGCTATATTTGTCTTGGAGAAAACAGGGATCGTTGTAGGTTAGGCTGACAAATAAAATGGTTTGTGCTTTTGAGATAACACAGATCCTGTCTTCAAGTACGAAGCTACTGTAGCCCTTATGCCCCTAGGGTAGATTTAACCTGCCTTAAGCTTACAATTTAGTTGAATGCTGTGTTGCTTAAAACGTTGAATGGATTCTTTTCATCTCGCTAAGGATTTTTTTTTTCAAGTTGTGAGTTTCTATCGTACAGTTTCTATTACAGTTAACTTGCTTCTCCTAATCTTATGGAAACTGTTCGAAACCACAGCACATTTCCAACTTGACATGTTCTTAATTTAAGACATGAGAAACTGCTAAAAACATCTTCATTTCTCACTATGCAGACCCAGCACTGCCCTCTTAGCATACATGTGACAGAAACGCGGGGGAGGAAGGTGCTCAAGCCACCATAACGTAATGGGGAGAAAATGCAGTTCACTAAATGTCAGGTTTTCTAGATGCACCTCAGTCTGATTATTTAAGACTTGTGATGTTAATAAATTTTTGGCAGTCAAAGGTGCGATAGCAGCAGATCTATGGGCGACAGAGGCAAATTGTCACCTCGGATCAGGGCTGTTCCTCGTAACGAGCTGCTGGTGAGAATTATGATAATATATGCCAAGGTGAAATGAAAAAATTTTGCCGTAAATCTCAATGACCCAGTTTACAGTAACTGTGTGGAAGCAGGTCACCCTGTAAATAATCAGCACTTTAAAGGGAAGCGTTTACCGACGGATTGATGAGAGCTGGGCCGCCACTTATAACGTGGGCTGTCATCCGGTCATGGTAAGTGCTGTCTCTATTGTGCTCCACCCCATCGCCTGCCGACCCCAGCTGCAGAAGCCAGGATCTACGAACTGAACCCAGAACTCCTGCCGGGGAGTACAGTGCCTTGGGATCACAGGCGTCTTAAAATGGATCTAAAGAAATAATTTGGGAGAAAAGTTTCTTTCCTTTAGAAGAGTCTTATGTACTAATGAGATGGAAAAATGTCCTTTGTAAAATTATAGATTCAAATGCTGTCTGCAAAGGACACACCTTTCATTATTGCAGGATAATTACCAACCCTCCACTGCCCCCTACCCCCTCCCCCCCGTCGAAGCTAGCGTGCAATTTTGTGGGCATAGCTCATGTGCAAAGGGGAAATGTGGCCAGCCATGGGAATGAGGCCTGAACCTCTTCCGCACCTACGCTAGGGCGCCTGCTGAAACCATGCATGGAGTTTAGAAAATGCGCCCTTCCTCCCCTGACCTTGGCTTGCGTAATCTTATAAAATGATAAGTAGTAGTAGTAATAGATGCAGCAAGTGGAGGGGGGGGGACCAATATTCAAACTCCCTATTTGCCCAAACCATGCCCCAAACAATATCGTGCATTTGGGGATTATCGGTGGTCGCAAAGAACCTGAAGCAGGGTCTCTTGAATGTACTGACCCGAAACACAGGACTGTGTCGTTTCACCACTGAATATTTTTGATGCTGTGATGACTTGGGAACTTAGCTAAGTACTTCTAGCTTTCAAATTTTTGACGCAGTTTTTAAATGTGTACTGCAATGTGATTAAAATGGACTGTGCCTTCCAGTTGAGGTGTCCTTGCCTGGGGGTAATTCTGTCCGACAAAAAGATGTGTTTTGGAGGAATTTCATGTTAGGATCTGCCTTTTGGAGTTACTGTGTTGTGGAGTTGGCAGTATTCTTGAGCCCCTTTTGGGAATTGTTTGATTACTTTGCAAGCTATGCTCCTGGCAACACTCCTGCATGCCATGATGCGCACCTTTTGCTTTACCTAATTTTATAAAATCAACTTTATCCCTTTATATTGCCACAGATGCACAAACATGGCTGTATAAAATGACCCCCTTAGCGCGCACGAATTGCCACGCTAACTGACAAATGCGGGAAATGAGCGGGGTTTTCTGCGACATGCAGGGTGGTAGCTCGGCACATTACAAGAAGCAGTCGGTGCCACCTTGATAAGTGCATGCGTTGCCATCTGTCATGCAGTTAGTGCAGGGTAGGTTTATGGTTCCTGCGGTAGCTATAATGGGAAGATGCTGGGCACAGAGGATTTGCAGTTGTCACATGTTAATTTTGGCAACTGACATGCCGTAAATTCAAACTTTTAACATAGCTTAGTGACAGAGAGTCTAAATCAGAGGTTCCCAACTCCAGTCCTGGAGGGCCAAACACCATTCAGGTTTTCAGGCTGTCCCTAATGAATATGCATGAGATACATTTGAATACAATGGGGGCAGTACATGCAAATGCATCTAATGCATATTTATTAGGGACAGCCTGAAAACCTGAATGGTGTTTGGCCCTCCAGGACTGGAGTTGGGAACCCCTGGTCTAATTGCACTCCAAAAATTTGAAACCCTTTCACTAAAGTGCAGTAAGCTAATGCAAGGTAAATGCAAAAGGAACTACTGTAAGTCTAACGTGTGGTAAGCGCAAAAGCCCTGCGGTAACTGTTGGGGGGGGGAGGGGGCCCAGCATGTCCCCTGCACTTACCACAAAGGAAAATCCCTTAAAGCGTTTTACATTCATTCACAGTTAGCGCAGATGAACTTGTGACCACCTCTTTGGGGGCGTTAAGTGCAACTGTGCTAAATGCAACATTGACAGCATGAGCTGATTATCATGCATTAACCGCAATATGCTATCCATGTCCATTCTCCGCCTACAGCCCGCCCAGACCCCACCCCGCTTCAGGAGAAGGAGTGGCCTAGTGGTTGGGGCAAGTTGCCTCAGGCCGGAGGTCCCTCCAGTGGGATTGGGGTTTCTAGCTCCACCGGCGCTCCTTGTGGCCTTGGGCACGCCACTTAACCCTCTGTTGCCTCAGGTACATAACTTAGATTGTGAGCCCTTTGGGGAAAAGAGAAATATATACTGTACCTGAATGTACACTGCTTTGATCCGGTGAAAAGCGGTATATAAGCATTGCTAAATAAAATAAAAATATTAACACACACTTTAGCACATGCATTAGCCATTACTGCGTTCACGCGGCAGCTGTTTAATGCCCCGTAATTTGCACGTTAACTGCTTAGTGTGCTTTAGTAAAAGGCCCCTTTATGTGCAAAAGCCTGATATTAAATATTTTTAAAAAATAATTCATGAGTTTTTCATATAAAGAAAAAAGATTTCAAACATGCTTACAAAAATTATGCATGGCCTCCGCCGGAGTTTTTACAGAGCATTGAAGGGAAACGAGCTTAGGTTTAATAAAGTGAAAAAGGTGAACCCAACTGCATCTGCTCTCACAATTCGTTCAATAGAAGAAACTGGACAATTCGTCGCTCACCAAAATGCACATTTCAAAATGCAAGAAGTGAAGTAAGTCTCTTTCTTAAAAGTTCAAATATAGCATTACCTTTCCTGAATAATCCTCTAAGTTCACAGTTTAAAACCCGTGAAGACAGATAATAAATAACAGACGCTATCTGTCAACTTATCTTGATGTAGTTTGAAAGAAAGAATTACAGGGCATCTATTCGGTGTTCTTTACACTGATTGTGCCTATGTGCCTCTGTCCTGGACCACAGTTTCACCATTGCTGGCTTTTTAAAAAAACACAGTAGCAAAACATACAGTGTCTAAAAAGAATATTAAAAACGCATGCACAGACTTTAAGCACATTGACAAATAGAACTGTAGAACACATCATATAAACATTTTGGGGCCCTTTTACTAAAGGGTGCTGTGGTTTGTCACCTATCTCACAAATAGCGTGAAATGTTACGTTTGTTAGGTGCAAAGCCTTCACATTAACTGTTGGGGTCGTGAGCAGCATCTTCTCAGCAGTTAACACGCGGCGCTCTACACCAACGCGGGGCACTAATACCACAGGTGTACTTACCTCCAGTTCAATAGGCGGAGTTCATTGCACCCGTGTAATCTTTAACATTGACAGGTAGTGTGCAGCATTTGTCCCTGCCAGGGCTGGCCCAACAATTAGGCCAACTAGGCAGTTGCCTAGGGAGCAGCTAACTGGGGGGAGGGGGGTGGGGCGGCCAAGAACAAGACCAATGCAATGTATAATAGATGGTCTTCTCAGAGTATGAAACAACGTTAAATCAAATGTAAATACTCTATTATAACCAATGTCAATATACTAATAGAAACTCTAGTGATATCACTGATATGTTAAACTGCTGTTTCTTACACTTGATGTATTCCTCTTAAAGTAGTCTCAGACTTGGATAGCACTTTCAACCACAATCACTGTGGAAAACAAATTGTGCTCCGTTTGCATCAACGACTACTATAAAATTATGTTTCTTCTTTTTTATATGTCTTTTTCTCTTCGTGTTTCTAAACAGCAAGAATCTCATGCAATACTATCACCAAAACGTCTCTGCTTCGTGCTACTTAAAATGTTAAAAATTCAAGCTTATCTGAGCTCCGTTGATGTTTCATGTTGCTCCCAACCACTGTTTAAAGATCTCTCAATGCCTTCCTATGGTGCCTGCATTAGCGTTTCTCTCCTTAGGGGAGGTTCATAAGGAGAATCTAAGAATGGAAATGCAAATAAAATATAAGCTTGTATACTACATATATCCATAATTGACTATACCAGCGGTCATCCCACTCGGTTGAAGAACAGCTTACCCTATTCCCAATTTCTTCGCTATCGCCGAAACTGTTCGGGGGTAGCAGATTATAAGAAAAAATCTAAGCAATTGATACAGGATTTTTCAGACCGTGGATATCCAGCCAGTGTCATTCATCAAGCCTATAAACGAGCCTTGTATAATGACCGTCAATGGTTGTTTCAGGCGTCCCGTCAAGAAATCTGTGCTGACCAAGTAAATTTCATAACAAAGTTTTCTCCATTAAGCTTTAGAATTCAAAGTATTGTTAAAAAATACAGTCATATGATTCAAGCCATCCCTGAATTAGGTGATAAAAAGATAAGATGATTTGGAAAAGAAATAGCAACTTACAACAACAACTGAGCCCTACAGCCCTTCGCTCTAATGTGAGCAGTTTTAGCCAATTAACAACAGCAGGTCATAAGAAATGTGGCCAATGCGGGATTTGCAATATCACAATTGAGTTAACAGAATTTGTCTATTCGGGTAAAACTTATTGTTTGAAGCGAGCCACAACATGTCTTTCTGAATCGGTAGTATATGCCATCCGCTGCCCTTGTGACCTATTATATATTGGAAAGACAAATCGTTCTCTTTAAAGTTCGAATGTATGAACACAAAAGCAGACTTCATTGTAAAAATTTGTCGGCTCCCATTGTTCAACATTGCGAAGAATTCCAGCATGAGTTTGAACATTTAAGATGCTTCTGCATAGATCAAATTTCTCGTCCTAGCAGAGGTAAAACTCTGGAAGAAACGCTATTTTACGTGGAACAGAGGTGGATTTTTAAGATTAATACAGTGCGACCTTTAGGATTGAATGCTTCAGTAGATTGGCAGGTGTGTCGATAGGTAGTATTTAGAGTAGAATATAAAGATCAGCTGTTCTGCCCAAGCCGCATGCGCGGCGTTTTTTCATTACTCTGACGGACAGAAAGACGTGGGCAGCAACAGAAAGTAAGTCACTTCTAGTTCACCTTTTTTGTAACTTTAAACACAATGGGGAACACCGTGAGAGATTAATTTTCAACAGCTTCGGAGTAAGTCAATTATGGATATATGTAGTATACAAGCTTATATTTTATTTGCATTTCCATTCTTAGATTCTCCTGATGAACCTCCCCTAAGGAGAGAAACGCTAATGCAGGCACCATAGGAAGGCGTTGAGAGATCTCTAAACAGTGGTTGGGAGCAACATGAAACATCAACGGAGCTCAGATAAGCTTGAATTTTTAACATTTTAAGTAACACAAAGCAGAGACGTCTTGGTGATAGTATTGCATGAGATTTTTGCTGTTTAGAAACACGAAGAGAAAAAGACATATAAAAAAGAAGAAACATAATTTTATAGTAGTCGTTGATGCAAATGGAGCACAATTTGTTTTCCACAGTGATTGTGGTTGAAAGTGCTATCCAAGTCTGAGACTACTTTAAGAGGAATACATCAAGTGTAAGAAACAGCAGTTTAACATATCAGCGATATCACTAGAGTTTCTATTAGTATATTGACATTGGTTATAATAGAGTAAGAACAAGACCAAGACATTCAAAGCTAAAGAATAGATTCTAAGAGCCAGGAGGGCATATTAAGGTCTGCATAGAGTGCAAACACCTTGAACTGACTTTGGGGGCTGCCCTGTTCTCCGCACTCGCCACACCCACTCTCTGCCCCTAACCTGCCCATTCATCACCCTGGCATGAGCGTTCCAATTAACATGTGAATAAGCACACGGTAACTGTCCTGCCCCCGCACTAAGAGTTACCGTGGGCCTAAGTGCTCTGTTACTGCATGCCTAGACACATGCTAACTATGTAGCATACTTTAGTAAAAGGGCAATGCCTACTTGCATACTGTGCAAACGCAGGCACTAGGGGGGTAACGTACAATTTGATGTGCACTTGTATGCCACTTTAGGTTTATTCAGGTTTAGGGGAGGAGTCGTGATTTACATGCTAACATGCCTTCTCCTGAGTGCATGTAAATGTCTGCAGCTTCTGTCTAGCCATCTGCCGGTTTACCCCTAGTTTTTAAAAAAGACACAGAAATGCCTATGTGTCTTTATGAAATAGGCTAAAAATAGGCACCTATGTGGTCTTCGCACATAGGTGACCTGCTATAAAATGTCCTGTGTTATCTGTGACTACTTTGCAAACATATATACCCCCTGGACAATTTTATAAGGATGTAAAACACTGTCCTATACATTCAAGGCCCATAGAAAATGACTCCCATTGAGAACACAAGGTGGGGATCTAAAATACTCAACTTGTTGACTCTTTCTCCTAGGACAAGCAGGATGAGTCAGCCACACTTGGTGACGTCATCCGACGGCGCCGAGACGGAAGTACTCTCCATAGCTCAGAAGGGCTTTTCTGCCCTTCTGAGCATGGGCCAACTGGCCCCTCCCTTTCTGAGAGGTGCTTTAGCCATGCAGGAATTGTGAACCACAATTTCTGATCTAAGGACCTTGGTGGAATTTCCCACAAAGTGATTTCTTTTGCTGTTTGTGACACCTGCTTAGTGGATTGTGGATAGTGTTTGGTGGCCTGTGGACTGAAGAAGCAGCGGTACTGATTGACAAAGAATGAGCTGCTTCATCTCTAACATAATTATCATCTGCCACACTTCCCAGCAGTTATTCTTACACTATTTTTCATTCTGCAGACTATAACTTTGGATTTTAGATTTCATTACTCACCTTTCCAAATCCAAACTCAAGGCAAGTTGCACCCGGGAACAGTAGATCATTCCCTGCCCAAGAGAGCATACCGTCCCAAGAACTAATGTGTTGATGTGCATTATTTAATTCCATTCTGCATGGTTCTCTATTTACTACATAAGCACATCAGTTGCATTAACACAAGCCAGCAAATCTAGCCAAATGGAAAAATGCCTGAGTGACGCTGGCAACACCGACATTCTAGCAGTGACGAAAGTTTAATACAGGGATACTGAAGAAGAAGGTCCACACTGAATAACCAAAGAACTAGAAAGCATTGTGGCCAAGGGCAAACAAGGTTTAAGTTCAGATAAACAGAGTATTCTGTTTTTACAAAAGTACGCGTGTATAGCCCAGGACAATCAGATGCCACGCTTTGAAGCTAGATTTCTTGAAATACATGCACTGAAATCCTCATTCTTTGTGATGGAGCGAAAACTTTACAGTTATGGTCATCATTATTGGCCCCCTTGCATTTTAGGTATGTTGTGTACAGTATCTCGAGAAATCATTGAAAATGTTTCAACAGTATGTCATATTTTAAGAGTATGTTCAAAGGTATACAACAAAAAAATAAGATGTCCATGCAACTTAGACGTAGTCATTTCTGAGGGAAAAAATAAAACAAAATATGACTTGGACAGGATTAATGGCACCCTTCACTAATATTTGGTTGCACAACCCTTGGCCGTGATGACAACCTCCAAACATTTCTTGTAGCCGTCTATAGGTTTCTTACATCTCTCTGCTGATAGTTTCTCCCACTCTTCAACTGTAACTTGTTCCAGTTCATGCAGGGTCTGCCCTAGAGTGGATCCAAAGTGTTGGAGCCCAAGGCGAACCTCAAGCTTTACACCCCCTCTGGCTATCAAAATCTATTATTTAGCTTTGAATGGCCTGCTCTTGCTGCCCTCCAGAGGTTGCTGGCCCAGGCGACCGCCTAGTTTGTCTAGCAGTCGGGCCGGCCCTGAGCTCATGAATGTTTCCAGGATTCATTTACCAATGGCAGGTTTCAGCTCTTTCCAAAGGTTCTCAATTGGAATGAGATCAGGACTCATTGCTGCCAAGTTTAAAAAAGTCCGTTTTTTTCTTTTGGTTTCGTTTGTACTTTTGGATGTATATTTTGGGTCATTGTCCTGCTGGACAACCCATGACCTTTGATCCAGACCTAGCTTTCTGACATTAGGTAGCACATTTCACTCCAAAATATCTTGGTAGTTCTCTGATTTCATGATTCCTTTAATACGTTCCAGGCACCGAGGCAACAAATAGCCCCACAACATTATGGAACCTTCACAATATTGTAGGAAGGATGTTTTTTTTCCTTATAAGCTTCATTTTTTTGCCTGTAAATGTATCGCTGGTCTGCATTGCCAAAGAGCTCAGGTTTGGTTTCATCTCTCTACAGAACATTTTCCCAGAAAGTTGTGGTTTTTGGCAAATGAATATTGGCCTTTGCCCATGAAGTCCTTTGTTTAGTGCAGGGCATATGATGCGGGTTGAAACCACCACTCAAGATTGCTCCAGGTTAGCCTTAAGCTCTTTGGATGTTGTACGTGGTCTTTTTCCAACAATTCACACTAACCTTCGAAGACTTCTTGGATTCATTTTCCTCTTCCCACCACGTCCTGGGAAGTTCTTGCCAGTTCCATGAGCAGAAAACGTCTTAACATTGTGAACTGTAGACAGAAGAATCATAAGGTCTTTGGAGATGTCCTTGTATCCCTTTGAAGTTTGATGTTTGGTGATAATGGCTTTTCTGGAGGTCTCTCTTGTCTTCACCATTTTGAATGGGAACAGGGAGTGAATGTAGCCATTTTAAGCATTAGAGACATCATTGATTGATTGATTCGAGTTATGTGAGTATTGACAATTGATCACAGGTGCGTCTAATTTTACTGCAATGGGAACATGGTTCTTCTGTTCAAACTGATTTGAATTGTTTATAAGGGTGCCAATAATCCAAGTCCTAATAAGATGAAACCACTAATCCAAACCACAATATAATTCCACTGGTAAGGGTTAGACTATGAAAATTAACCCATAAAATCATATTTAAAAAAATAAAATTCTTGTTGGAATATTTGTCACGAAAGGACCAAATCTTTTCTTGCAACAAACTTTCCTTTTTATTTTCAAAATAAGCGAAAGAAAGCGCCAAAAGTGTCTGAACACCAGAAAAGCATAACACATTAATAAAACAAGAAACTTAACTTGTGAAATGGCAAACGCCAGGCTCCCTGAAGTCCAATCATGGCACGTAGTGCCGTTGTAGTGGCTTTTCTGGAGAGTAGCACAGGAGATCCCATAGAATGAAAGCGCGACACATAACAGTCTTTCGAGCTCACACCACTATAAAGAGCTCTGCCTCAAGCCATAAAAGGGTTCCGAGAAGCACTATAAACAGCACTATATACAGTAAATATTATTACAGGGGCTAACTTGCACAAACCAGCAGTTACATTCCATACCATCTTACTGGGCAGACTGCACGGGCCATTAAGTCTTTATTTGCCATCGCCTACTGTGTTACTATGGCACATGGTTGCTAAAGGCCAGATGAGCAGCATGCATTTGTAGCATGACATTTGCGTGGAGGCCCTTGCTAATGCTTGTGGGCGTGTATGCCCATCCCCCTGTCATCAGCACGCTGCAATCGCGTGGCACTGTTCGAACTGACACGTGGGTGAACTTAACGCCACTCCATGCTAATGGCACCAGTCGCCGTTAGTGCATGCTGATAAAGTCAGCTCTAACCATGACATGCCAACAGTGCCCACATTATGCCCAAGCTGTCCTGTCCCTGCCCACTTGCACACTAACTGGTTAGCATGGGAGTGTTAGCACTGAAAATAAGTGTGGCATGCTTACGACCTTAGTAATTAGCACGGTTTAGTAAACTTGCTCCTAAATGTACATTCCTTATTCAATACAGTATTAACTTCACCTGGTAAGTTTTGACACCGCTCCAGGAGTTCATTCCCGTTACATGTAAAACCCAATTTTGTATAGATTGCCTCGATTGGAAAAGGGATGCCCAAGTTGGAATGTT
The DNA here is from genome assembly GCA_033557465.1 of Ichthyophis bannanicus. Classification (NCBI taxonomy): domain Eukaryota; kingdom Metazoa; phylum Chordata; class Amphibia; order Gymnophiona; family Ichthyophiidae; genus Ichthyophis; species Ichthyophis bannanicus. The sequence continues at coordinate 67,193,803 of CM066049.1, forward strand.
GACACAGTGCAACCTATTTTACAAAAGGCTTGTTGGATGCCGAGTCGTTTGTGAAATGTGCATAAGGCCACAGTAAAACCATGTTTGCTGTGATGGGATGTCTAGTAGGAACAGCTGTTCTATGAAGATCATCCAGACGTTTCTGCATCTAAGGGCCAGGACTTCGACACATAAGTGGTAGACTTTGCTTTTACGTAAGTGCTGCATTTTGCAAAATGAACATCAAAGGAAGACCAATTAAGGATTCCAGCTCCAAAACCCAATTATTTTGTATTCTGGGGTGGTTTTAACCACCAGAGAGGTAAGCACATTTGATTTATCCTCCCATGCCCAAGAGGTAGCCCCTAGTTTTGCGTGACTCCAATCAGGGGTAAGTCCTGGCAGATAAACTTTCTGAAATATGTGTATTGCCAATCTGAAATACAGAATGCATTATATTTTGAAGGACTTCCCAAACCATGCCAACGACATGCCTCCCTCAAAATTGTGACTGCTACCCTCTTATGCACTTTAGTGGCAGTCAGATCACTCCTTATATGTGCATGGCAATTAATACATGTAAATCATACTTAACCTTCTACAATCACCTCTTTAGTTTCCAGGTGTAAGAACTTTTTCCATAAACGTGCAGATGACCATTTTAGAAGGGTTTCACTGTGAGTCACTGATCAACAGATTTGGTTACATTATTTTATGCAGGTGTAACTTATTATCAGACCACCCAGGTAATAAAATGGTCCTCTGTGTACCTTTATGTCATCGATCCAGCCAGGTTAACTGGCAGTCTTAAAGAGAAACAGATATTAGAATCCATGTAGTCCATCTCACTACTAAAGCAAGGTTTTGAGAAAAAATATGCGTTTTCATAGAATCTATTTTCTTTTGTGCTGAGTCGCGCACGGACCAAACAAGTTTATTAGATTATCATTGCGGAAGTTAATCAAGAATTAATTTCTCTTCATGTGACATCCAGAGGCACTTATTTCAGTGGCCTGTCCATTTGCACAAAGCCAAGAATTTGTCAAACGTCAAACTCAATTCCCATGACCCAGGCCTCCTCAATAATTCTGAATTAGGGACAGCCTTAAATGACATTACAAAAATTTTATTTCAAGATGCATTGATCCCTGAGGGGAGCTCAGGAATTTCAGGTTGGTGAAGGTTAAACAGTCATGTGAAGCATGCTGAATATCTATTTTCTATGGCAGCATAATGCAGTGGTTAAAGCATTGTTGATTTCTGTTCTGCTCTGTGTGCCTTCTATTTGCTTCCTCCATGAAAATGGCACAATTAATTCGATGTGCATGAAAACTTTCAGGGAAGCCTATGGTATTTCCACGTTCCATTCAAATACAAGTGCCAATGTGCCAAGCATCAATTCTATAGTACATGAGTGGTGACCCGGGTATTTATTAAGTAGTTGAGAGAGCACGCATGATAATGTCATCAATATGTCAAAGCAATTAAGTGCTGTACAACATCTTCATTCACAGAGACGGAAAAGTTGTGCAAGACCTACACGCAAAAGCAATTAGCTACAAGAAAATAAGAGTTATCATTTTGGCAATAATTTTTCTTCTGGAGTCATGAGCAAAGATTGATGGCTTTACTTGTCTGTGGAGTTGCCAATTTTCCCTCTGTAGAAAAATGATCATAATTAGGATTTATTATAGTCTTTCATCCAACAGGATCTCAATATGCTTTACAATTTAGTACTTTTTTGTGGTTCAGCAAATTCCTCCTCTTTCTTCAGGTCTCTAACTAATGAACTATGGTGCTATGAACCTTTATTTGCAACTGTCTGGAGCTTTGCCCCTATTATTCAACTTATCCTGGCCAAGTCATCATAGTAACAGTTGTTGGCTGGGTGCCTCAGAACATGGTTCCTTCTGCAACCCAGTAAGCAGACCTTCTGATTTTAGTTACTGGGTGTTAGTCAGGCTCGACCTTCACCTTGGTGGCACCATGTGATCAAAAAGTAATGATGGGAGCCTTCTGAAGTAGAGCACCATCGTAACCACAATAGCTTCCTGTACAATTGCACGACTAGCCCTGTTGTGTGCAAGACTCTTACTCGCACTCCCTCTCCCATTTTTTTCCTCCTGACAGGGGTTGTGAATATTGCTTCCGCTGCTGCTTGAGCCACAGTTGCTCAATAAGCAGAATCCAGGCTCTGGAATGAAACCCAGATTTCATGCATGGTAGGGTACCGCACTGCCAACAAGTCCTCCAGATAGCCCCAACCGGGTGCTTCAGAGAAAATCAGAAACTTATAGCCAGGGTGGATGTCTGGCAAGATGTTGCCGGTGGCAGATGCTTAAGCCAACACACACTGTATACTATAGGTATAGTTTGGTGGGGGAGGGGGCAGAAGGCCCCCTAAATGTTGCAGGCACTAATGGCGATCTGGTACCCCTGCCCCCACTGGCAGAATGATTTCCTTACCCTTTGCCGCCTCCCCACCCAAGTAAGAAAGCAAATTATACCAATGCTTCTCAGCCTCACTCCTCAATGTTACCCAGTAGACCTGCTGACCAAAATCTGAAGTACAGTGATGTGATTAAAGGATAACCTTCATACAAAAGAAGGAAAAAGACACTTGAATGTAAGGGCACATTTCAAGATTATGTGGAAATCTAAAGGAAGATGGTAATTGGCTGGAAGAGGTCCTTAAAAGAAGACTTCTCAGCCAGACGCCTAATCTAAAGATGTGAATGTCAGCTTCCTGTGGTGAGGAGAAGCATCTAGCATCGAATGTCTATCGGCCTTCAGGGGGGAAGATGCCACTGGGAGGGAGTCTCGGCAATTTACCTGTTCAGGTGCCAGTATTCCACCATGGGCAAATGTAAATCTCAACATGTATACATGAATCCTGCCCATTCTGTAAATCTAGACGAGCAGCCACTCTTAATCAATCACAGAGGAATCAATATTTACCTCAATTAAACACTTGGGGGATTAAGGGAGATCACCCCTTTAATTCCTCCTGTAAAGACCAGGCCAAAATGAGCTTTTTTCAAAACACTATGTGCCAGGGAGCCGGGGTAGGTACAGATGTGGGCAAGTTCCAGTTTACACGTGCATCCTCTATATGAAATTGGGGATACATGTGAAGATTTCAGTTCCTCTCAGAGCATGCCCCTCTGTCCCCATGCAGACCCACGTAAATGTGAACCTTTCTAAAATGTCTGTTTTCATGGGATGCACTATATGTGCCGGTACATAGATGGGCAAAATGCAAAGAATGCTTCCAATATACCCCATATATCTTATAAAGCCTAGTTTTCACTACATCCCTAAGGTGCATAGAATAGGGCTTTTAAAAAAAAAAGGCCTTGGAAATTTCCTTCTGCTCCTCTTGGCCATCACCTCCATCAGAATCAGGAATGGAATCTCTGCATGTGCCTCCATTCACAAATATTTGGGTATCCAGGGCCCAGGCACCAAGGCTTCTTCCAGAACCCTGCATTCATGGTTTCTCCATCTAGATACTAGATGTCAGCATTGAGTGATGACTATGTACAATACTTTAATGTAAATGGGTGTTGCATTAGTTTTGTGAAGCTAACCATTATCTGAGGAGATGTGCGGAGTGGGCGTTCGTTAGTACGCCTTCGGTTCATTCGTGCACGTAAATCAATTTACCATGCATGAAGGACGTTCTTTTAGAAGCCTTAGTCATGTTTAAATATGGATGTGGTGGCAGAAAAACATGCAAGCCACATCCACTCACAATTTTTGAAATGCTGTGAATTACACACTTTTGTTCCAGGTACATTTTATCTATAAAGGTTTATCCAGGAGGCATTCTGGAGATGTTTTGGGACAGGCCTGGGCCTGCAAAAATCTACACATATATCTCTCATTTCATATACATCTGAATAGAAGCCCTGGAAATAAATAAATACATTTAAACCTGCTCCCTGACACAATTAGGCATTTCAAAAGTTCTCCTTTTGGCCATCTCCTTAATCCCACCCCCAATGGTTTTTCCCCCTCCAAAATGAAACAATTTGACGATAGAACCCTCTGTAGTCCATGAGTGGCAACTACATGTCTAGGTTTCCAAAATGGTTGGAATACACATGTAAGTTCCGACATTTACATACATATGTGTTATGAAATGCAAGAACTTACACTTATGGGATCCCTCTGTCCATTTTCCCCACATGTAAATCTGTAAACTAGAGCATTCTCACTAAATGCACCGACACTATGGAACTCCCTCCCTGAAAACCTCAGAGCCCTTCACAACACCAAGGATTTCTGGAAGACGTTAACGACCTTACTGTTCATAGAACATTATGGTTACAGGACTGTACCTAGCCCTGTGTGAGCGGTGCGGCCGCACAGAGCGCAAAGGCTTAAGGGGTGCATTTCAGCTGTCTGCTGTTGCCTGCCGCCGCCACTTTTTCTTCTCTCAGAGGCGGCAGGCAACGGCAGACAGCTGAAATGCGCCTCTGAAGCCTTCTCATGGCACGCTAAGCAGGTCTGGTCCCTCCGGGAGGGACCAGACCTGCTTAGCGTGCCGGCGACTTGCACATCGGATGCACCTCTTCTCTCCCGCCCCCATAAAGTGGCTAGATGGAGGTGTGGGGTGGGGTGCGCAAGCCCAATGTGCAAATCGCACAGGGAGCATTTCACGATCGGTATGGCCCTGTATTACATTACATAAAGACAGGACACAGATATGACACCGCTGAAGATGGATTCTGGAATCTCAGCCCAAAGCATGTTCACTACCTCATCACTCTACCCACTGTATATAAGCTACTGTATATAAGCTACCGAATGCTTTAATTTACCCTAGACGTGGTAATAGGAAAGACAGGCCTTTATTTGTCGTATACCAGGGACAACCCGACACTGGCCATGTTTCATTACCTTCGTCAGGGGTTTTAAACTGGCACACTCAATGAGAGTCTTATCTCTTATGTATCCTTATTGTACTCGATACAGAGTATTAGCCCTAAAATAGGTCTGCAAACAGTATCTGCTTTAATTGCTGCTTTAATTTACCCTGCATGCCAATATAATAGATGTACTATCTCTGTTGGCGCTTTCTTTTGGTTACAACCCACACCTGTTACCCCTCACTTTGGAGCAATCTATGTAAACAATGACAGTTGAATGTTGAATAGATAAATACAATGGCTCCTCCCTCTCCATGTAGATAGATGTTTCAGAAATGGCTCCATGTTTAGCAGAGCTGTTTGTAAGTGACTATCAGAACTGTAAATATGATGGCCTCCACGTCTCCATTACAACTTGCAACTTTTTTCTAAAATGCGCCTTTACATTTTTTTTTTTAAATTCTCACTAATAGACTTAGTGGACCTTAATTCATCAGTCTGTGCACATTAAATCAATTCAGCACCCACTAAACATTCCCTATTAAAACAAATGTGTGAAACTAACTGAAAAGCACCCAGGTCGGCGTGGCAGGGCAGTACCTTCAGAGGCTCCGTTGCATTGGGGGAGCTGCTGGGCCGGGACGTATGAGCACCCAATGCTTATTCCACCTCCGAGGTGGAATAAGCTGTGCGTCCCCTTCGTGATCCCTGGACGTACAGGGCTGTGACCTGAATTGGCCTTGAATGTCTGGGTGCCTGGCCCGCTCACGCTCCTCCCCATGCCACCCCCATCCTGCTCTCCCCACACAGCGGCTCTGTGTGTGTGAGCAAAGGGGCTGCTGGAATTCGGGCAGGGAGGGTAGCCGGCTGCACGTCCCACCCGGATGTATAGCCCTGCTAGTTGCCTTACAGAATTGGGCCCATAATAGGGGACATATTCAACAGAGGCGGCCAACGCTGTTAGAGCAGCTAGCCGTCGCCACTTTAAATTATACCTGCATATTCAATACCACAGCCATATTCGGCCACCAGCACTGGACATCTGGGTTGCTCAGTTAGCGTTTTAGTTAACTGGTCAGCGGCAATATTCAGCCTCTGGCTGGATAGCTAAACTGGCTAATGTTAAGTCTGCCTTTTGTCTGCTTAACATTAGCCAGTTTAAGTTATTGCAGCCCCTGGAGCACTCCAACACTTGCCAGCTGGCATTGGGGCATACAAATTAGTTAGCAGTGGATATTCAGAGCCATGAATTAGCTGACCACTCTGAATATGCCCTCCAGCGTTTTTAACTTATAGAAATCATCAAGAAATCATGGACATCTGATCATTCTCAGACCTAGAAAATAAAAAGTGTTCATAGGAATAGAAAGAGGTTAGCATGGGTAAAATTTGTCCCCCCCAAATCACCTGACATATGTTATAATTTAGAGCCTGATATTCAGAATAGCTTATCCGGCTGGTAGGATTTGCTAACCGGATAAGCCTCAGTGAGCCCAATATTCAATTTCACTCTTCGGATATTGCCTTTGAATATATTCTGATGGACCGGGTGCTTCTAGGAGAAGAGATGCAAGTCTCTGGATGATGAATGATTTTAGGAGGTCTCCCATTCACTCTTCTTTGACCGGTGCATGTGAGTAGTAGTGCATAGACCTGAGCTCCTATTTCCTGTCATGGATTACTGAACTTGGAACAAAAAAACATGTCCGTCAGTTGCCAACTGCAATGACAAGCTTCCTGATGTAGCACCTTCCACTGACTATAACCACCAGTTGGGTTTGAGTTGTTCTTGCTGAAAACAGCAAGATCCATGTGAAAGGGGTGGAAGAGGCGAAAATGCTCTTTCTTTGGACTATTGTAGTGGGCATGGGGCTCTCACCAAAAGCACATCCTGTGAAGGGTTAACCGTTAACAAAATCTCGGTAAATCTCCAGCTGGAGTGTGAAAGGCACAGTGCTGCTCAGTCTGGTTGCGTCCTGTAAAAGTGCCCTAAGCTTTGTCCTGTGTCTCTGGGGGCTGGGAGGCCATGATGAATGGCTCCATACCCTGATCAGAAAAACCTTGCTAACAGTTTTAATGTGTTGGCGTCCACCTAGTTAAGATAAATTAGACAAGCTAATGAGACTGATTAGGCTTTAGCTGTGATCTTTGACCTTTAGGATGTACTCTGAGTTAATAGAGAGAATAGGGATCATGAGCTGCGATAATGTGCTTGTGTTGGCCTTTTAAAGGAAAACACATTTATTGCTACTTAGAGAAAATTGATCTAATTGTATTAGAAGCATTTCTGCCGAGGTAACATGGACTTTCTATTAGCAAGGTGTCCCAGGTTCAACTAAGAGAGCTGGCCTAGAGCGGAATGATTATTTGAAAATGATTTCATATGAAAATGTGCAGTCTCCCTTGTGTGTGAACTGTCTCTCTCCATTTATATGTAGCATTATCTTTAAAGCAAAAGTATCAACCCTTTTTTCTTTGTATATATAGATATATGTGTGTGTGTGTGTGCGTGCGTATGCGCACTAAGTTTGAAACCAATGGTACGCATCCATAGACTGAACATGCACTAACACACAGAAATCATGATACAAGAGACAGTGAAGACTTAGGGCCTGATATTCAACTGGGGCGGGCTAAGCGCTTAGCCCTGCCTGCCCACCCCCAAACCCCGAATATTCACTTCTGCAGCAATGGAAGTGAATATCCGGGTCTGGCCACGCTGCCGAGGTTAACTGTGCAGCATCGATATTGGATGATGCATGGTTAGCATCGCCGCCTGTAAGATAGGCAAGTGTTTTCCTCGCCTATCTTATAGGCATTGAGCGCTAACCGTGCAGCTTCCAGTATCTGTGCTGCATGGTTAGTGCTGGTCCCCATCTCTGCTCCGGCCCTGGCACGCCCCGATGCTAGACGGCTAGCATCGGGGCACGTAGGGGACTTATTCGGGGATATTCGACGGCACAACCCATATATGTGTCGTCAAATATCCGGTAAGCAGGCATTTACATGGTTAACTGCTTGTTAACCATGTAAATGCCTTTTGAATATTGGGCCCTTAATCCCCAAGGACTACTGTCTCCTAGCTAATGACTTTGTAACCCTCTGCCTGTGCCTAGGCTTTATAGTGATCCCCTAAAGAGGGCACAACCATAAAAAGCAATGCAATCTCTCAGTCTCTACTCTTGGACAAATTAGTAGGTTCTTTGAATGGAATCAGTAAATGCTGGGAGGCCTACGGCACTTAAAATTCTACTGACCACTCTTCCCTTTTCAAAATAACTGAGTCCAGGCCAAAAGGTGTGTTCTGAACCAAAAGGGTTTACTTAAAGAACTTTAGGGTCACTGATGACAATAGCAAAATTACAAATGGCAGAAACAACAAGACTAGAATATTACAAACAATTAACACCTTTTCCCTTTTTTAAACTGTTGATTACTATAGAAATACAGCTCCAACAGAACAGGAACATTAGAGCATCAGTAAACAAAAGGAGGTTTCCCGTGTACTGAGTTGAGTGGATGAACAACCTTCAGGAATCATAACATAAGATATGCCATACTGGGTCAGACCAATGTCCATCAAGCCCAGTATCCTGTTTCCAGCAATGGCCAATCTAGGTCATACGTACCTAGCAGCTTCCTCAAAAGACACAGGTTCCACGATGCTTGTATTGGGGCAAGCAGTGGATTTCTTGGGTCCTCTTTAATAATGGTTTATGGACCTTTCCTCCAGAAACTTCTTCAAACCTTTTTTAAACCCAGCTACACTAACAACTTTTACGGCATCTTCCGGTATCTAATTCCAGAGTTTGATTACATGTTGAGTGAAAAAATATTTTTTCTTATTCATCTTAAACAGGTTATCACAGAAGCACACAAGGAAGCAATGTAATATACCGCAACAGCCCAATACAAGACAAGAAAAATGGAAAAAAAGAGCTGCACTATAACCCCACCCAATATAGTAACAAGCATATAAAAACCTAAGCTGCTAAAAAGGCACAGAACAGATCATAGAACAGAGAACCCACTGCCACCTTTCTCTCCCCCCTCTAACTCATCTTGCCCAAAGCTCTGATAATCCACAAGCAAAAAATGGAGGCTAGATAGCTTTGTTAAGAACAGCAGTAGTTGCGTCTTAGAGGGATGATGCATGAGTTGCTCTTTTTCGAGCTCCCTTATACTTCATTAATGGGCAAATGGAATGTGAAAACCCTTCTTTGCCCCCTAAACCTACCATTCGTCAAGCTGCTCACTTCCCAGGCATCCGGAGTACCGGTGTGTCGGAACCTTCAGGAGAAGCTCGTTCCTTGGCCCCGACAATTCTCTCAGCCTCAGAGGAAGGCCTTTTTTGTCACTCACATGCCTTCGGCAATGGCTATTTTGACCCTGGATGTGCATGCTCGTTTGTAGACTAAGGACATAGAACTTTCGCATGTGGATGCTCATGTGAGAAAAGTGGAGGATTCGGTGACTCAGTTTGGTGAGACTCAATCGACTTTAGTTCAAGACAAATTACTGACTGCTTGTCAATTAGAAAGTTTGGACAATGCCTTCCGGGCTCTTAACCTGCGTTTTGTTAATTCTCCTAAGACTTCTTTGCTGTCTTCCCAAGCCATATTACATATCTATTTTCTGGATGTTCTAAAAATTCCTGAAAATGTCCTACCCCTCATGGCTAAGGTTTTTTTTACCTTCTGCTCAGGATGGATTCCCTGGGTGTGGAGGCATCTCGGGTATCTGAGTCTTTTGATCTAATAGGTTTGCTTGAAAGTTCTCAGTCTGAAGTGATACAATGGGGAACTTTGTTTTTCCTCAGGATAGAGATCATGTCCAGTGTCTGTTCTTCAGTCACAGAGCTGAGTTGTTTATGGGGCCAAAAATTTAGGTTTTTCCTGACCTTGCTAGAGCTACTCAGTAGAGAAGGAGGAAGTTTTTAGTTAGGTGACAAGCAGTATTAGATCTAGGAGCCTACTTTAGTCTCCGCTTTCCTTGTAAGTGTGTTTTACATTCTGAAAATAATAGATACTTATTTTTGAGCCCTCTCAACTGAGAGTTGTTCTTGACTCTAGGCGTCTACTTGGTTAGGCCTACTCCAGTGGGTTGAGGCCTTAATTTAGTAGTATGGATTAGTCTGTAGTCCCTTTTTTTCCTGAGTCTTTTACCTTTATTTTACACTTCTCCTGGTGTTGGTTCTCTCCCCCCTGCTTCTTATATTAGTGGTTTAATATGCGTTGTACTTATTTTCCCTTTTATAAAAATGAATACCTTGGGATGTATTTATTATTGGGCGCTTTCCTTATTACAAGTATATTACATGTATATTTTGCTGCAAAATAATAGAAAAGAAGAACAGGAGTAGTACTAGTACAAACTACTAGCATCCGTAGGAAGCAGACAGTCTAGTCTTACTTGTAGATACTGCGACTCTTCTAGACCTCTCCACTGCGAGTTAACAGTAAATAGTGCTCCGGAGCAGGTACTCTGTAATCAATAAAACAAAAGCTTACTTATAAATGAAATCCATAAAGGGAGTCCAGATTTCCTTCATTTCATAAAAGAATGGTTAATTTTTCCATAACAAAAACGTCAGACTTTTTTCAACTATTCTTTCTTCGCCAGGGGCCCCTTGTTTTTCCAGTGCTGGGCCACCACACTTCAAGCTGCTATTAACAAGCATTTAATAAGACGAGCAGTAACCCTGGAGGCAGCTCTCCAAGAACTAACACCTCATAACAAAATGATAGGGAGATTCCCATTATAGTCTCAATAGTCCTATGGACCTCCACCCAAAATGTTTGGCTCATTGCGCCATCACACCACATGTGATCAAAGGTGGCATAACACCCACATCCCCGCGAGCAGACCGCTAGGACTGTAGGATTCCAGCTTGTTATCTGTGCCAGGGACGTGTAGAACTTCAACAATATTTTAATTTTAACTGCTATTAGGTTCAGTGCTATGGATACCTTATGTGTATTCAAGAATATGTGGTAACAAAAGGCTTTGTCTTTTCTGCCCAAGACATTCTCCCAAACCTTCTGATGATGTGGGGCTGAGAGCCATCAGAGCCTTGTATAATTTAGAGATAACATGTGTATCCCCCTTCTCTTGATACAAAATTCATTCCATCCCATGCAGGGATCTACAAAACCTATTCATCTCAGCTAGTCTGGTCTCCTTTTCCTTTTCATCACAATATGTTACAAGCAGATTAATTCTTTCTCCTCTCACTATGTCATATTACAATAATTCACTCTTTATACCCCTTCCCTGGAATTTTACTCAAAGCTTTTACACCAACCTTCTCTACTCATCCATTGTTACTCCTTGCAGTTACCCTGAATGAGAACCCCCTCCGGCTCTAATATTCTTCCTCAGAGGACCTTGAGCTCATAGCTGTGCAGGCGCAGGACCCTGATATAGCCCTGTGTTCATTCCTGACTCTGGTGTCACTGGTTACCAATGAACTCCTGTGGTTCCTCTTCTACTTAGAGCTGGTGGCTTTTGTAGATACAAATCCCCAATATGGCATTGCATGGTCTGTAGTTTCCCAGATCATCCCTGGAACCCTTTAAAAAAAAAAACAGGCTTTATATTGGCCACCTTCCAATCTTCTGGTTCCATAGACAATTTTAATGATAGCTTAAAAATCACTAATAGTAGCTCTGCAGTTTTATCTTTGAGTTCTCTCAGCACCCTTGGCTGTATACTATTTGGTCCAGGAGATTTGCTTCTCTTTAGCTTATCATTTTTTTTCTACTAGATCTTCCAGGTTCACTGAGATAATCATTCAGCTCTTCTGACTCACCCTTGGCAGAAAGGGTATTTAACAGTGATATCTTCCTCAGTAAAGACTGGAGTAAAGAATTTATTTAATCTCTCAGCTATGGCCTTGTCCTCCCTGAGTATCATTTTTACCCCTTGATCATCTAATGGTCCAATTGACTCCTTCACCAGCTTCTTCTAACTGAAAAAGTTTCTATTTTAAATTGTTGTCTATATGTTAAACTTCTTTCCAAATTCTCTTTTTGCCTTCCTTATCAGTGCCTTGCATCTAACTTGCCAGTGCTATTGCCGTTTCCTATTTTCTTTGGTTCTTTTTTACATTTTTTGAAAGATTTTTTTTTTGTCTCGAATAGTCTCTTTCAGCTTTCTTTTTAACCAAACTGGCTGTCATTTGTCCTTCCTTCTGCCTTTCTTAATGTGGGATAAATCTAATCTGGGTTTCCAAGATTGTATTTTTAAAGAAGGTCCATGCCTGATGTAAACTCTTGACCTTTGCATCTGGTTCTTTTAACATAAGAACATAAGGTTTTTTTTTCTAGCCATTTTCCTCATTTTATTGTAGTCTCTGAAAATTACATGCCAGCACAGTAGATTTCCTTTGCATACTCACTCCAGTTATTAAGTCAAAAGTTATTATATTATATTCACTATTTCCAATTGGTCCCAGCTTAGTAAGCTCTTGTACCAAGGACTGTCTAAAATAGCTTCTTCTTTAATCTGTTCACAAACCCAAACCATGAAGCAGTCATTTATTTTCATCTAGGAACTTTACCTCCCTAGCTTGTACTGATGTGACGTTTATCCACTTTGTATCAGGCTAATTGAAATCACCCATTATTACTGAGCTGCTAATTTTTATTAATTTCCCCATTTTCTGGGGAACTAGTCCCTGTCAAGGGACTGGATCCGTGTGCAAGATACTTGCATGCCGAAGCCTTCATGAAACAAGTGGAGGAGCTCAGAGAAGAGGTGGAGAGTCTGAGAAGATTCGAGACAGTGAGAAGTACATTGATGAGCTGCTGCTTGAAGCATCCAAGCTCTGACAGAGGTGAACATGAGATGCTACAGAATGAAGACAGTTGAACACAAATCACCAGAGCCTGCAGAATTGACAATCCAACTCCTCTAGCCCTCAAACTGAACAAAAATGCAGTGGAGGAGGTAAAAGCATCAACAGAAAGGGAAGAACCAGAGCTCAAGCACCCCAAAGTTGCAGAATCGGTGACCACAAGGAAGCGAAGGGTAGTGGTGGTTGGTGACTCTCTTTGAGGGGTACTGAGGTGTCCATCTGCTGACCAGGTCTGATATCCAGAGAGCTTATGTTATCTGCCATGTGCCAAAATCTGAGATGTTATGGAGAGTTTGCCAAAACTCATCAAGCCTACCAATTATTATCTGATGCTCCTCATTCATGTCAGCACAAATGATATTGCTAGGTATCCCTCCGAGCATATCAAGAATGACTTCATGGCTCTGGGACAGAGGGCAAAGCAAATAGGGGTGCAGGGGGTGATCTTGCAAATCATCCCTGTTTAGGGTAAAGGCAGAGAAGCTTGAATCCTGGAGATGAATGCACAGCTGGAGTCATCAAGAGCTTTTTGGTTTCCTGGACGATGGGATGATTTTCCAAGGGCTGCAGAGCAGAGATACTTTGACCCTTCTTGGATAGGTGGATGCTGTCTTCCTCAGCAGACTGGCTAACCTACTAAAGAGGGCTTTAAACTAGATTTGTTGGGGATGGGTGAAGAAAACCCTCAGGTAAGTAAAACATTAAATACCTCTGTAGAAATAGGCAAAAGGGGCAACATCTGGAAAGCAGTGTGCATAAATGCCTGTATTTTATTTATTTATTTACATTTCTTATATACCGCACTATTTGACATCAGCGCGGTTTACATCAAACAAAACATTTCAGTACACAAAAATGTCTGAGTTACATTAAACAGGGTTAACAACTTGGACAACAGGGTAATTTTACAACTCAGGTAAATAAACTTTGATTGTAGTGTAAACTATTTACATCAATAAGTTAGTATGTAGTAGTATGGAAAATAAGATCCCAGATGTTGAGGCTTTAATGGAAGAGGCTGAATTGGATTTAGTGGTGGTAACGGAGACATGGTTCACAGACAGCCATTCCATGACTGGAATGTAATTATACCGGGCTATACTTTATTCAGGAAGGATAGGGTAGGAAAAGGGGGGGGGGGGAAGAGTGGCACTATATGTAAAAAATAATATTTATTTTATTTATTTGGTTTTATATACCACACTATTTAAAATCAGTGCGGTTTACAATATAACAACTTAGTACATAGAACATGTTTGCATTGAACAGTATTACATTGAACAAGTAACAGATCTAACAACAGATAACGGAGCTTCTAATTAAGACTGAACAGAATACAGAATACATAAAATGGAGAGAGGAGGCACTGTGGGTTAAACTAGAGACGGAACAGGAAATCCACTTGTACTGGTGTGATATACAGATCTCCTTCACAGGGAGAAGTGGACAGAGATTTTTTTTTTAATTTTTTATTTATTCGATTTTCAATATATATCCAACAAGAATATATACCATGGAAATATTGAGAATACAATATAACCCAACCAAATAAGGAAAAATTTACAAAATCAAACAAACATATCTCCAGAAGTTAGTCCACATAAAGAAAAAAGAGGCATCAGAAAATAATAGAGAAAGATCCCAGGGCACAAGCCCCAGTCTAACATAAGCAATAGATAAATCCAAACAGGGCGAAGACTTATGCATCAGTTATACAAGGTACCACATTAACCCCAGGCCCCTCCCTCGCAACTAGACACTCCAAGACCTGCCCTGGTTCAAAAAACAAAAAAGTTTTATTTAAATAGGAAAATATACAACGAGAAGGAAATCTCAAAACAAACTTACCCCCCAGGAAGAGGACCCTAGGCCGAAGGCCTAGGTACTCCTTCCTCCTCTGCTGGGTAGCCCGTGATAGATCAGGAAAAATGCGAACATATGAACCGAAAAACTGCACATTAAAATTCCTAAAATAGGACTGAAGAATTACAGACTTATCAGGCTCCAAGGCTAGAGTTATAAGCAGGGTAGTTCGCTCAGGGATTACCTACAGAGAACGCTCCAGGAACCCAGTCAGGTCTCTGGGAGACTGGGAGGGATTACTAGTGCTCATTCCCCCAAGTGCCAGAACCCAAGGACAGATAGAGGACATGGACAAGAGGGGGCAAGTTTTCCGGAGGCAACATACGTAAGTACCTCCTGGAAATACTTGCGCACCATCTCCAAGGCACACAGAACAGAAGATCTGGGAAAACTTAACAAACGTAAATTGTTCCTAGGGACTTGATTGTCCAAATATTCTGTCTTTCTCACAAGCACATTTCTGTCTTTAACTTGGGCTACACACAGACCACGAAGTTGCAACAAATCCTCTTCCATACGAGCTATCTTCCCCGCTTGCTCCTCCTGCAGCCGAGAAACCTCTAAGGTGCTTGATTTCAACAAAGAAACTTCCATACTCAGTCCCCACAACAGTTTGAAGAGAGGAGTTCATTGTGGCGAGGGCATCCCATAGTGCTTCCAAAGTGATTCTTCCAGATTTAACCAAAGCACTGGACACCGGAATCTGTACTGCTCCACCACCTACTCCTGTGGAGTTCCCATACATGGGGACAGATGAACCCGCTGATTCTCCAGTACTCCTTAAACAAACAAGAGCAGGAGAGACAACAGACTGCACAGCCTCGGATCCCTCTTCACTCCCTCCCCCCCCAGCATGCTCATTGGCAAATGGGAGGGAAGCGCTCCATCAGCTGCAGAGTAATTTCTGGGTCTCCATGGGGGGGAGGGGGGTGGGGAGAAGGGTTTGCTGCTCCCAAGAGAGCCATATCCCAGATTCGCACAGGACTATTGACAAATCATTCAACGGCCCACTGAAGATGCCACTCCAGTCTCCAGGATAGTAAAGCTGCATTCAGTCAAGATCTTTTGCCTGGATACGATGTCACCAGCCAAGCCCGAGGGTAGGCTGGCTTGCTTCCATTTGTGATGCCCCATGGCTTCAACAAGCTATCTCATCAGGCTCTGGACAGACAAGTAAGTTCAGCTGGCCTCCCCGAGGCTGCTCCCTGCCACCATCTTGCCTCTCCCAGTTTACAGAGATTTAATAGAAGACATACACAGTATTGTAAATAGCCCACTGATGTTATTCTAGCACCTCTTAAATTGTACATAGTTCCCCCAGTTTTCCATGTTACCTCCCTGTTATATGTAAACACTGGACAATTATGCTGCCCTTGTGTCAAACTGTTAACTGTAAACCGCACTGATAATAAAGAGCGTGGTATAGAAAAGCCTTTAAATAAATATTGATATGAGAGGAGAAGTGCTACAGATAAGTGATTTCAGTACGCCAGATATTGATTGGTACATTCCTGCTGCAGTGTCATCTAGAAGTAAGGAGATCCTGGATTCTCTACAGGGGAGAACTATTCTGGCAACTGGTAACAGAACCTACACGTAAAGGGGCCATACTGAACCCGGTGATTTACCAGTGGGGAAAGTGTTTCTGATGTTATTGTGGGAGATCATCTCACATCCTGTGATCACCAGATGGTGTGTTTCAGTATTAGGCCTAGGGCTAAAAGTACATTCAAAAGTGATGGTCTTAGACTTTAGGAAAACTAACTTTGCCCAGATGGGACAATACCTCAAGGAGTTGTTAGCAGAATGGGAACAGCTGGGGGTTGTATAAAATCAATGGGCAAAACTGAAAGGGGATATTTTAAGGGCAACAAACCTTTTTGCTAGAAAGGTAAATAAATGTTAAAGGAAAAGGAGGCCACTATATTTCTCAAAAGAAGTAGCTGAAAAGGTGAAGAAAAAGAGGGTGGCCTTCATAAAGTACAAGAGATCACAGAAAGAGGAAGACAAGCATCAATATTTGGAAAAACTTAAGAGAAGCTAAGAATGTAGTCAGGAAAGCAAAGATACAAAAAGAAGAAGAAACAGCCAATGCAAAAAAATGGGGGGACAGGGCATTTTTCAGATATGTTAGTAAGAGGAGGCAGTGCAAAAGTGGTATTGTCAGACACAAGGGTGAAAGGGAGGAATATTTAGAAGCTGATGAGGATAAAGTGGAATTGCTTAAGAAATATTTTTATTCTGTCTTCACACATGAAGGACCCAGAGCAGGACCTCAAAAAACACCCACAAATAGGAACAGAAGTTAAGGGGATCTTGAATGATTTTTAGAAAACTGTGTTTGTGATGAACTAGCTAACTAAAAGTAGAAAAGTGATGGGGAATTGCTAGCGGCTCCACTATCTGACCTTCTCAATGCTTCTTTAGAATTTGGAGTGGTCCCAGAAGACTGGAAAAAGGCACATGTGGTCCCTTTACACAAAAGCGAAAGTAAGAATGAGGTTGAGAACTACAGGATGGTTAGTCTGACCTCTGTGGTGAGTAAATGAATGGAAATGCTGCTAAAATAAAGGATAGTGACATTTCTAGAGTCCAGTCATTGTAGAATCCGAGGCAGCATCAGTTTACTAGAGGCAGATCATGTCAGACAAATCTGATTGATTTCTTTGACTGAGTGACTAGAGAGTTGAACTGAGGGAGAGTCCTAGATGTGGTCTACTTAGATTTCAGTAAAGTCTTTTGACACCATTCCGCCCAGGCAATTTATAAATAAATTAATCCTAAAGTGACTGTCTGGGTTAGAAATTGGTTGAGTGGGAATGATTTTACCAGTGGTGTGCCATAAGGATGTGTATATGGTCCACTTCTTTTAAACATTTTTATTAGTGATTTTGTGGAAGGGCTGTCAGGTAAGGTTTGCCTCTTTGCTGATGATACCAGAATCTGCAATAGAGTAGACACCAAGTAAGGAATAGATAACAGGAGGAGGGATCTAATTAAGCTTGAAGAATGGTTGAGAATTTGGCAGCTGAGGTTTAATACTAAAAAATTCAGGGTCATGCATTTGGACTGCAAAAATCTAAGGACGTGGTACAGTGTAGGGGTGAAGTACTTCTGTCCACGAAAGAAGAGCGGGATTTGGGTGTGATTATTTCTGATGATCTTGAAGTGGCTAAATAGGTAGAAAGTGCAACAGTGAAAGACAGAAGGATGCTTGGGTGCACAGGGAGAGGAATGGCCAGCAGAAAAAAGGAGGTGATAGTGCCTCTGTATAAGTCTTTGTTGAGACCTCATATGGAGTATTTTATGCAATTCTGGAGACCACACCTTCAAACGGATATAAACAGGATGGAGTTGGTACAGTGGGTGGCTACCAAGATGGTGAGTGGTCTTCATTATAAACCATTAGGGGAGATACTTACTCAGAGCTGAAAGATTCCAAATTACCCTTATCAACTGATAACCAGATTAATATGAATAAAATACAACCTCTAAAATGCCTGTATGCAAATGTTAAGTCTAAAAAATTAGATGGAAGAGTTAGAATATATAGCACTAAATGAAAGGTTAGATATAATTGGCATCTCAGAGACCTGATGGAAGGAGGACAACCACTGGGACACTGTGATACCTGGGTACAAACTATATCGCAATCATAGGGTAGATAAAATTGGTGAAGGGGTTGTGCTCTGTTAAAGAGGACATTGAGTCACACAAAATTAAAGTGTTGCAGGAAACACAATACATTGTAGAATCTCTATGGATAGATTTTCCATGTAAAAAGGGAAAGGCAATGACAGTGGGAGTGTACTACCGACTGCCTGGCCAGAATGAAAAAATGGATGATGAAATGCTCAAAGAAATCAGGGAAACTAACAAAAGTTTTAACACAGTAATAATGCGTGACTTCAATTACTCCAATATCGAATGGGTCAGTATCATGGCAGGACATGCTAAGGAGACAAAGTTCCTAGATGAAATAAATAACTGTTTCCTGGAGCAGCTGGTTCATGAACTGACAAGAGGGGAAGCTATTTTGGACCTAGTCCTTAGTGGAACAAAGGATCTGGTGCAACAGATAAGAGCTTTGGGACCACTTGGCAAAAGTGATTATAGCATGATCACATTTGATTTAAGAAATGGAAGGACAGCAATAAAATCCACAGTGGAGGAGTAGCCTAGTGCAGGCATGTCCAACAGGTAGATCGCGTTCCATCTCCCAGCAGCTCGCCCCGTTGCTAGGAGAGAGCTTGTGCTGGCAGGTCGTCTGCCGAGGGCTTGCCGCCGTCGCTGCTGATCCTTTGCCTGTCTTTTTTTCCCTGCCTGCAGGAATCTTGCCTGCGGGTGTATTGGGGGCACTTGTTGTTTTCGTGCCAAGAGTTTGTGGGTACCCCAGGGGGCCGCTGCCCGCGCTCCGCGACGAGATGCCACAGGCCCGGCGTCATACCTGGTCTCCTGCCTCTCAGAATCACCCATTCCTACCCCCGCCCCAATACTCCTTAGAAGTGTGTTATATACCGGGCTATATCCATTCGCCCAGGCTTTACCTGAATACACTTACCGTATTAGTTGTGTTGTGTGCTGATCGTTAGTCGCTTTATAGTTCGCTTTCATTAAACGTTTTCGGGCAGACACAACAAAGTGTCA
The DNA here is from genome assembly GCA_033557465.1 of Ichthyophis bannanicus. NCBI lineage: Eukaryota > Metazoa > Chordata > Amphibia > Gymnophiona > Ichthyophiidae > Ichthyophis > Ichthyophis bannanicus. The sequence goes on from CM066049.1 coordinate 67,213,024, forward strand.
AGAATTTGGTGATTTTGGCAAGCTTTTCCAATTTTATTCTAACTTGCCTATGTCTTGTCTTCGAATTGGTTCAAACCACTGTGACTTGCTTGCTTCTGCAATTTTATTTTGCCTAGCCTTTGCGTTGATTCTACACCGTGCAGAATTTATTAAATTGCGTATAGTGGTATTTGAACTTGTTTGACAGTATTTGATTTTATCTGGTTTGCTGGACAGGTGTTTGAGGTTTTTTGATGACTGTTTGGTGGTATTTGATTATTGGTGCCAGTATGATGAATTCTTATTTTTACTTGTAGAACTGTATGTGTAGTTTTGGCATCTCCAGTCCTTGTATTGCACATCATCCAGAGGTCTTCAGTTCCTGTTGATCTTTAATACTTTGGGACAGTGACAGTTTTGGACCAGATTTAGCCAGTGTTTATACTAACTTAGCAGATATGGCCTTCTTACATCCAGCCACCCCAGTATAACGAAGATGAGTGTTCCAAAGAAGAGCAAAACCTACCACTTTCATGATGAATGGGAAATGGACTACTTCTTTATCATGGTGAAAGACAAGTGCTGTTGTCTAATTTGTAACATCCCAGTATCCTTGCCCAAAAAGGGTAATCTGGAACGTCATTATAAGGCTCTGCATAGCAATAAGTTTGATGCTGATTTTCCACCCAAAAGTGAAATTCGGAAACTGAAGCTCAAAGAACTTAAATCGAAATTGGCTACTCAGCAATAGTTGATGGCAAAGCCAAGGCCACATTCGGTCAATGCAATCATAGCATCCTTCAAGGTCAGCAACCTGATCGCAAAGAAGTGCAAACCTTTCACTGAAGGGGAATTTGTAAAAGATTTTCTTGAAGCAGCTGACAATCTTTTTGAAGGATTTAAAAATAAGAAAGAGATCATAGCTGCTATTCAAGATGTACAATTGTCAAGAAACACCGTCATGCGGTAAATAGAAAAGATGTGTGGAGACACAACTGAACAATTGTTGGAGGATGTTTCAAACTGTGTTGCTTTCTCACTCCAATTGGATGAATCTACAGACATAAGAGACAGCCTAGTTACTAGTCTTTTTCCGGATGGTTTTTGAAGACTTCAGTGTTAAAGAAGAACTACTTGAAATGATTTCTTTAAAAGGGAGAACTACCGGTCAGGAAATATTCAGTTCTTTCCATTTTTTTGTGACAAAGTGTAATCTTCCATTGCATAGACTTGTTTCCATCACTACTGATGGAGCAAGAGCAATGACAGGTGAGGTTAACGGTTTCATAGCCCTCTGTAGACAGCATAACGACTTCCCAGATTTCCTTTCTTACCACTGCATCATTCACCAGCAAGTTTTGGCAAGCAAGAGACTCAATACGAAGACTGTCATGGACATCACTTTCAAAATTGTAAATTCAGTTCGTGGAAGATCACTTCAAAGATGGCTTTTTAATCTTACTCTTGATGAAGAGGCAGCGGAAATCATTTTGCACACAGATGTAAGGTGACTAAGTAGGCACAAATATCTGCAAAGATTTTGTGATTTGCTGAATGAAATAAGAAGTTTTTTTAAGGAGAGGGGAGATGACCAAGCAGAGTTGGAAGATGAGGAGTGGTTATGTGATCTGGCATTTCTCGCTGACTTTACAGGCGAACTAAGTGATATGATCCTTGAACTACAAGGTAAAAACAAATGCATTGTCTCAGAAGGAAAGGCCTAGCAATCTACTTCTGGTGATACATTGCTAAGAAACCCAGAGGCAGCTGGGTCACCAGGAATCAGCACTGACTTGTTAGCACTAAAAACACCCTTTTAACTTTCAAAAGGGAGACTATGATAAAATGAGGACAATAGTTAAGAAAAAATAAAAGAAACAACTGCAAAGGTTAAAGATGAACATCAAGCATGGGCGTTGTTCAAAAATACTATCTTTGGCCCAAACCATTCACACTTTACGAAAAGTGGAAGGAAGGCCAAAAAACTGTCAGCATGGCTTAAAGGTGAGGTCAGAGAGACTGTTGTAGCCAAAAAAGCATCTTTCAACAAATAGAAAAAGAGGCCAAACGATGAGAATGAGAAACAACATAAGCACTAGCAAGTGAGATGCAAGGCACTGATAAAGCAGGCAATAATAAAATTTGAAAAAAAACCTGCCGTGGAAGCAAAAACGCATAATAAAATTTTTTTCAAGTACATTTGTAGCAAAAAGCCTGTGAGAGAGTCAGTTAGACCATTAGATGACAGAGAGGTAAAAGGGGCGCTAAGGCAGGACAAGGCCATAGCGGAGAGACTGAATGCTTCAGGATTTACTGAAGAAGATGTAGGGAAGTTACCCATGCCTGAAATGGTATTTAAAGATGATGTATTGGAAGAATCGAAAGAAATATCGATAAACCAGGAAGATGTATTACAACTATTTGATAAACTGAAGAGTAGCAAATCACCTAGATCTGAGGGTATGCATCCAAGGGTGTTGAAAGAACTGAAATATGAGAATGCAGAATGAGTAATCTGTGAACTATCATTAAAATCATCTGTAGTACCTGAAGATTGGAGAATGGCCTATGCAACACCAATTTTTAATAAGGGTTCCAGGGGTGATCTGGGAAACTACAGACTGGTGAGCCTGATGTTAGTACCGGGCAAAATGGTAGAAACCATTATAAAGAATAAAATTACTGAATATGTAGATTGCCATGGTTTAATGGGAGAAAGTCAACATGGATTTAGCCAAGGAAAGTCTTGTCTTACTAATCTATTGTATTTTTTTGAAGGTACAAATAAACAGACAAAGGTGAGCCAGTCAATATAGTGTATTTGGATTTTCAGACAGCTTTTCACAAGGTCCCTCATGATATACTCTTGGTAAAATTAACAAGTTATAGGATAGGAGGCAGTGTACTATTGTGGATCAGGAACTGGTAAAAAGAAAGAAAGCAGAGAGTAGGTTAAATGGCCAAATTTCTCAGTGGAGAAAGGTGAATAGTGGAGTATCCCAGGGATCTGTGCTGGGCATGCTTTAACATCTTCATAAATGACCTAGAAATGGGAATAATGAGTGAGGTGATCAAATTTGCAGATGATAGAAAATTGTTCAAAGTTATTAAAATGCAACAGGATTCTGAAAAATTCAAGAGGACCTTGATAAATTGGAAGACTGGACATTGAAATGGCAGATGAAATTTAATGTGGACAAGTGCAAAATTGTCCTTTTAGGAAAGAACAACTCAAACTATGGTTACATGATGCAAGGTTCCACCACCCAAGAAAAGGAATTATGCGTCATCGTGGATAATTTACTCTGTGGTGAGTAAATTAATGGAAATGCTGCTAAAACAGAGGCTAGTGAGGTTTTTGGAGTCCAATGGATTTATCAGCAGTCAGTTTTGTCAGACAAATCTGATTGATTTCTTTGGGTGACTAGAGAGGTGGACTATAGGAAAGCCCTAGATGTGGTGTATTTAGATTTCAGTAAAGCCTTTGACACCATTCCACATAGGCAACTGATAAATAAATTGAGCACCCTATAGATGGCCCTTAAAGTGACTGACTGGGTTAAAAATTGTTTCAGTGAGAGGTGACAAAGGATATAGGTAAATGGAGCTCACTGTGAGAAGGATGTTACCAGTGGTGTGCCGCAGGGATCTGTCCTTGGTCCGATTCCTTTTAATATCTTTGTTAGTGGTATTGCAGAAGGGCTGTCGGGTAAGGTTTGCCTCTTTGTGGATGATACCAAAATCTGCAATAGACACCCAGGAAGGAGTAGATAACACGAGGAGGGATCTAGCTAAGTTTGAAGAATGGTCTAGAATTTGGCAGCTGAGGTTTAATGCTAAAAAATGCAGGGTAATGCATTTGGACTGCAAAAATACAAGGAAGTGGTACAATGTAGGGGGGGGGGGGTGAAGGACGTCTGTCCACAAAAGAAGTCCAGGACTTGGGCATGATTTTTTCAGATAATCTTGAAGTGGCTAAAGGGAGGAGTGGCCTAGTGGTTGGGGCAAGTTACCTCAGGCCAGAGGGCCAGGAATTCAAATCCCACTAGAGAACAGCAATCTTGGGTTGGAAGGACTGGGGTTTCTAGTCTCACAGGTGCTCCTTGTGGCCTTGGGCAAGCCTCTTAACCCTCCATTGCCTCAGATTGTGAGCCCCTTTGCGGACAAGGGAAATATATATACAGTACCTGAATGTAAACTGCTTTGACTTGTAGAAAAGCCTGGTTAAATAAGTGAGTGAAGGAGTAGCCTAGTGGTTAGAACACTGGCTTGGTAACCAAGCAACCAGGGTTCAATTTCCACTAGCTCTTCTAGTGGCCTTGGGCAAGTCACTTAACCCTCCATTGCCTCGGAAGAAAGGCCTGGCAATCTACTTCCGGTCACACTGCCAAGAAAACCCAGGAGCTTCTAGGTCACCAGGAGTCAGCAATAACTTGAAGGCACACATTGCATTTTGCAAATAAATAAGTAGGTTGAAAAGGAGATGGCAAAAGCCAGAAGGGTGATTGGGTGTATAGGGAGATGAATGGCCAGCAGAAAAAAGGAGGTGATAGTGCCTCTGTATAAGTCTCTGGTGCAACCTCATTTGGAGTATTGTGTGCAGTTTTGGAGAGCGCCCCTTCGAAGGGCATAAACAGGATAGAGTCGCTGCAGAGGGTGACTACTTAAATGGTCAGCAGTCTTCATTATAAACCATATGGGGACAGACTTAAAGATCTTAAAATGCATATGTTAGAGGTAAGCCAGGATAAAGGAAATATGACAAAGATGTGTAAACACATCTGTGGCATAAGTGCACAGGAGAGCCTCTTTCAGTTGAAAGTAAGCTCTGCAATGAGGGGATATTGGATAGGGGTGAAAGGATATAAACTCAGGAGTAATAAGTGGAAATATTTCTTTATGGAAAGAGTGTTAGATGCATTGAATAGACTCCCAGTGGAGGTAGGAGAGACCAGGACAGTATCTGAATTCAAGAAAGCATGGGACAAACGCAGAAGATCTCTAAAGGAAAAAAGGGGACTATAATAATTGATATGGAAGTGCAGACTAGATAGGACATGTGGTCTTTTTCTGCCGTCATGTTTCTATGTGATCTTTCATCATCTGTCCGCTCATTCTGTCCAGATGGACGGTAGTAAACCCTATCGCTATTTTATTCCTCTTCACATATGGGACTTCTATCCATAAGGATTCAAAGGTGTATTTTTTTGTCCTGCAGAACTTTTATTCTCTTTGACTCAATGCTCTCTTTAACATATAGCGCCGCCCCTGCCATTGTGATGTCATTTATACCCTGGTATCACAATGTTCCATTGGTTATCCTCCTTCCACCAGGTCTTTGAAGTGCCTATTATATCTATCCCTTCATTTAGTGCTAACTCTTCTATTTTATATTTTAAACTTTGGAAACCATGTAAGATGGAAATATTGAATTGATGGAAGGAGACTCCTTGGTGAGAGAAGATCTTGGTGGCAGCGAGAGACACTTGGATTTCTTGAAGGTATCTGTGTAGCGGTATGGCATTTTCACAGCAGATAGATTAGACAGGTCAACAGAAATAAAATGTGCGTATCTTCTGAATAAAACAGAATTCTGAAGCACATCTTTACTGACAGACCCAGAAGAAGCTTAACTATTTTGTTTTGGTTATCAAAATGCGTTTTAGTGTATTTGCATCCACCTGATTAAGATAAATCTGTGTGTCAGATGCACCTTTTCTAAAATTATTACTTATATGTGTATTACTACTACTACTATTTAGCATTTATAAAGCGCTACTAGTCACACGCAGCACTGTACAGACATGTATGAGACGGTCCCTACTCTCGTTACAGCTTACAATCTAGTCAAGACAAAACAAACAGAACATAGAGCAATAGTCTATTCAGGGCAAGAGGAACCAGCCATGGCAATTACAGTCAGGCAAACAAAGGACAGACAAGCATGGCATTTAAAGTCGAGGTAGACAAGGGATCGAAATCAAGATCTGAAAGCGACAGATCTTGACTTCGATCCTTTGCCTACCTCGACTGTATGAGAATTTACATGTGTAAATAACATTCTCCTTATCATCCTGCTAACCCATTCCAGATGAGTGGATTATGCTTCCCTGCCAGAGATGGAGACAGCGCTGAGAGAAGCCAGTTATCTTGTCCCTTGCTGGAGGCAGACAAATATCTGGACTGGTGGAGCAGTAGACCTGTTTCCTCTGGCCCTGGCCCCAGTCCTATGGCTTGTTTGTTTGAGACCTCTAGGCTCAACGTTTACTCAGAGCTTGGGTACGGCTCTGTCTCCTGGAGCTGACAGCTTGCCCTGTGTCCAGTGCTGCTACCAACAGATTCTTAGTGATTGGTGGGCTGGAGAGCCAACAGGAGGACCCCACAGTCCCCGAGGGTGTTTGGTAAGTGTGGAAAAGGGCTCTTTATTTAGAGTAAGTCAGGCCCAGGACTTCCCTTCCTTATTGCTGACCTCTGTCTTCATGTTTGTTTTGTTTTTACTTTTGCCCAATTTTTTTCCTCCCATTGAATTCAATGAGTTGTATTTGGCTTTCTTGTTGCTTGCAATAAAGCAACTCTAAATTGTTTCTTCTCTGTAGTTCGGCCTCTGAAGCCTGCTTGGACATCTGTGGTTTCCCTGGTGAGCCTGGCAAGTTCTGGGATTCCCTTTTCACCACTGTCCTTACTCCATTTATTGGAAGGCTTTTTTCAGTCTCTTTTTTCCCTTTGCTGCTGCTTAGTTGTGTTGCCCAATGCAGCCTGAGACTCCCAGTGTACGGTGGTCGATGCTAATGCAGCCGATGTTCCTCTCTGCTTGTTGATGTAGAGCATTGAAACTTGATTGTCAGTCTGAATCAGAACAATTTGGTTGGCCATCCAATCTCGAAAAGCCTTTAGAGCATTTGCTATAGCTCTTAACTCCAAGAAGTTGATCTGATGGAGACTTTCTTGACTGGGCCAATTGCCCTTGGTGTGAAACCCATTGAGATGAGCTCCCCATTCCATTTTGGATGAGTATATCTTCAAAACCTTTTGAGGTGGAGCAATTTGGAAGGGGAGCCTCTGAGAAACTTGTGATGGATTGTCCACCATTGCAGTGACTGAACAAGAGGATTGGTGACATATAGACAGTTCCTGAGTTGACCTGTGGCCTGGGTCCATTGAGTCCTCAGAGTCCACTTAGCCTGCCTCATCTGGAAGCGTGCCAAGGGTGTGATGTACATGGTAGGGGCCATATAGTGTGATGTACATGGTAGGGGCCATATGGCCTAATATAGTTAACATCCTGTGAGCTGTCACCTGCTGACTCAATTGCGTCTCCTGCACTAGTGCTGTCAGTCTGTGAAGTTGGTCATGCGGGAAGAAGGCTCTTGCCTAAGTTGTATCGAGCAGGGCTCCTATAAATTCCAACTGTGAGGTGGGTTGAAGGTTGGATTTGGGGTAATTTATAACAAACCCTAGTAGTTCCAATACCCGAACGGTCAATCATATTGATTCTTGAACCCCTTCTGGAATGGTATTCTTGATCAGCCAATCATCCAAATAAGGGAAGACAAACGCTCCCAGTGTCCAGAGGTACATAGTTACTACCATGAGCCATTTTGCGAACACGTGAGCTGCTGGGGCTAGGTCAAAAGACAAAACTCAGTACTGGAAGTGTTGTACCTCCAGGATGAATCTGAGATACCTCCTGTGAGCGGGATGTATCTGTATATGGGTATACGCATCCTTCAGATCCAATGAGCATAGCCAATCTCCTTTTTGAAGATAAGGAAACAGGGTGCCCAGAGAAATTATTCTGAATTTTTCTCTTACCAAATATGTGTTTGGATTTTGAGGTCTAGGATGGGATGGTATCTCCTTGTTTTCTTGGGGATCAGGAAGAACCCTTGCTCTCTTTGTTCTGGTGGCATGGGTTCGATTGTGAGATCTGACAAGAGGGTGGTGATTTCTCTCTGAAGCAGTTTCTAATACAGAGGGTTAAGATGATGCATCCTTGGGGGGGGGGGAGGGGTAGGAGAGAGGCAGTTTTGGATGTTGACATGGTTTAACTTCCTGTAGAACACTGTACTTCTATGGTGGCAGATCCAATAAATGTAATTTGTAACCACTCTGGACTATTTGTAGTATTTCTAGAACCCATGAGTCTGAGGTTATGGGAGGCCACCTATGGGCAAAAAGAGAGCCGTCTCCCGGCTGGAGGATTCCCCACCGCAGTTACTGTTAGAGTGGCATTGCTCCAAAGGAACCAGTCAAACCCAGCCCTCAGTTTTGGCTGAGGAGTCAGCTGGGCTTTCTGAGGTTTCTCTAGACACTGTTGCGGGCAAGAAGCCAGTTTAGGGTGGGAGGTTTGGGGCACAGGAAAGCACCTATGCCTATGAGAGTAATAGGTCTTTTTCTGTCCCACTCCTTGATACCTCCTGCGAAAGGCCGGCTTGGATGTGCACCTTGAGAGACTAAGAAGGGTGACATGCTGCTTTTGAAGCCAGCCTTCTCTTTGACCTGTTCTCCGAAGAGATTCTCTCCATAGCACAGCATGTTAGCAAACTTGTTCTGCACCAATTGTTCCAGGTCTGAGGATTGGAGCCAGACGAGTCTTTTGGCACTAAAACCCATGGCAGAAGCTCTAGATGCTGTTTCGAAGATGTCATAGGTTGCCTGGAATATGAACTTCAAGCAGTCCTTGTCATGAGCCACTACGGAACGATACTGCTCCAATTTATCTGAAAAGAGAAACTGAGACAGCTCAGCGAGGTCACACATAATGATCTTCATAAACATGCCCATGTAGAGCTGGTAAGAGGCCATGCAGGCTATGAGCATGGGGCTCTGAAAATACTCTCTCCCTAAAGAGTCTAATGTCCAAGCCTCCCTCCCTGGGGGCACAGAGGAATGGTGAGGAAACTGAGGCTTCTCGAATCCAGGAGCCTTCTGAACTCTACACATGGATTCAAGCCTTCTACTGACTGGGGCACAATGAGGGGGTTTTCCCATTTTCTCATCTGGACTCTCTGCAGGATGTGGTGTACGGGCACTGTCACTGCCTCCTTAAAGGCCGAGGAGTACTGCAGGAACTCCAACTCTTCTGCCCAGAGTTCATCCTCAGTCTCCAAAGAAAATGGTATGGCTTTGACCACGTCCCTTACAAAATCCTGGAAGGTCAAGTCCTTAGGAGGGGACTTACGCTGCTCATGAAATGGAGAAGGAAGTTCAGGAGACCTGTCCTCTGGCAAGCCTTCAGATTCCACATCAGTCACCCAGCCTTCTGAATCAGACTCAGAGAGGAAGTCAAAGTAACACAGTAACATAGTAAATGACGACAGATAAAGACCAGTATGGTCCATCTAGTCTGCCCAGCAATATGACAGGAGTAGGTGCACCCCTACCCATGTCTTTGCTTAGTGGTGCACTCACCAGGAGCAGGTGCACCCCTCCCCATGTCTTTACCCCTCCCCATATCTTTGTTTCTTTGTGGGTGAACACACCGCTCCTCTCCCCATCACCCCATGTAGGACACCCCTATTTGTTGAGAAATTTGATGGTTCAGTATATTTTGATTTAATCTTGTTGCTGTAAAGTGATCCACAGTGTCTGTCCCAGGCCACTTTGAATTCCGTCACTGTATTTGTCCCCACCACCTCCATTGGGAGGGCATTCCAAGCATCCACCACCCTTTCAGTAAAAAAGTATTTCCTGACATTGCCTTTCAATTTACCACCTTGCAGCTTCATGTTATGCCCTCTAGTTTTACAGCTTCCCCATCTCTGGAAGAGGTTTGTTTGTTCATTATTTCTCTTTAAGTATTTAAAGGTCTGAATCATATCTCCCCTATCCCTCCTCTCCTCCTAAGTGTACATATTTAGGTCTTCAAGTCTCTCCTCATAAGGCTTCTGACGCAGGCTCCAAATCATTTTGGTCGCCTTCCTCTGAACAGCTTCCATTCTTTTTACATCCTTTGCAAGATACAGTCGCCAAAACTGAACACAGTATTCCAAGTGAGGCCTCACCAGAGACTTATACAGTGGTACTAGTACCCCTTCCTTTCTGCTGGTAATTCCTCTTCGAATGCAGCCCAACATCCTCATGGCTTTTGCCACCGCCTTGTCACACTGTTTTGCCACCTTGAGATCTACAGAAATAATCACACCGAGGTCTTTCTCCTGCTCCGTGCACACCAACCTCTCGCCCTCTATCATGTACATTTCCCTTGGATTTCTGCTACCCAAGTGCATGACTCTGCACTTCTTCGCATTAAATCTTAATTGCCAAGCATCAGACCATTCCTCCAGCTTTTGCAGATCCCTCCTCATGTTAAGCACTCCCTCGGGGAAGTCCACTCTGTTGCAAATTTGTGTGTCATCTGCAAAAAGACAGACTTTTCCATTCAGTCCTTCAGCAATATCACTCACAAATACATTGAACAGTGTCGGGCCTAGGACCGAACCCTGAGGCACCCCGCTAATCACCTTCCTTTCATCCGAGTGAGCTCCATTTATCACCTTCTGTTGTCTGTCAGTCAGCCAATTTCTGATCCAGTTTACCACCTTGGGACCCATCCCCAAAGTACTTCTGAGTCTCTGTCTAGATCTCTCTTTGGACCCGAGGGGATCGGGGAGCTCCTTCGAGAGCAATGATGCACCAAAGAGTGCACATTAGAGAGGGATATCAGTTGGGCCGACATCGGTGTTGGGGCCCTTCAATGCCTCGATGTTGATGCATCTTATGCAGGCAAGGAGTGCGTTTCAAGGATGGTCTATGCTGATGCAGCCGATGTCAAGTCCGAGGCATGGTGCACTGCTAAAGAGCACCATGATGCATTCCTCGAGAGCTTGAAGAAGGTGCTTCTCCATAGCTGCTGATTCCGAAGGCTGTGGGGCCAAAGCAACTTTAACCAATGTACCTGGTATCTGTAACAGGGGTATCGGCAGTTTGGTCTCTGCTCTTGGTAGGCTGTTGGTGCCCCTCTGATGTTTTGGAGGATGAGCTCTCCTCCAGTTGGGGCACCTTCAAAGGGCACTCACATGGGTCCTCATTGTTCTCAATGCCATGCTCGATGGGCTCTGATGCTGATGCACCAGAGTCTTCACTCGATGCTCTGTTCGATCACCCCTCCATGTCGATGAAGACAATCTGAATCCTTCCTCATCTTTGGGTGGAGATTGATTGATGGCCAATGCTCTGGCTCTGAGTGGGCTCGATGTTGATGCACTGCCAGCATCCAATGCAGCTTTGTAAGTCATAGAGACCAGTGCTGTCTATGCCGAAGACGATGGACCAGACTTCTGAGTGCCAAAAAGTGATTTGTGCTGCTTCTCTCGACGTTTGAGTCCTCTTTTTGTCATCTGCAAACACAAATTACAGGAAGAGGGCTAATAATCGGGTCCCAGGCACTGCAGACACCAAATGTAGGCATCTGTGGTGGATATGGTCCTAGCACACTGGGAACACTTTTTGAACCCGTTGGGTATATGTCGTTTGGGAAGATAGCCGCAGAAAAATCAAATAGCTCGATTTTGAAAAGGTAGGCCCGGCTGGTGCATTGGCACCTAAGGGCAGAAGTGCCATGGAAAAAGAAAGAAGAAAGAAAGAAAAATGATTGAAAATTAGACAAGGAAAAGGGAAAAGAGAAACTGTGATGGCAGGCAATAGGCTGAAAAACTTGGATGTGCAGAACCCCTGCAGGGGAGAAAAATTATTTACTAAGCAGAGGATGACTGAAATGCGTCTGTTGGGCTCCACAGAAAAACTAAGATGGAGTTAAAATGGTGCCATGGCAGCAGGCGGGAAGGAGGCAGACAGATGTGATGGAGCCTCCCAAGAGCTTCCAATAGTAGCTGGGGAGCATTCCCATACGGGCTCCATTGGGGACGTCACCCATAAGTGAGGAATTTATTCCTGCTTGTCCATGGAGAAATAGTGTCCATCTCGAGTCCTAGAAACCAATAAGGCGGACATAGTGGCTATTTTATTCTTTTTGCAGCTTGGTCTGGAACATGGGTTAATTGTGAACTCTCTCAAGGTTCAGGTAACAGCCCTAGCATTACCCTAGCGTTAACCCTAGCCCTAGTGGACGTGTTCAAAGGTTGGCCTTGGTTGCATACTTTGAAGTTTCCATTTTCCTTAAGGGAGTGAAGCAGACTCAGGGGAGTTTCTCTCTGGTGTTGAAGGCACTGAAAGGACTCTTTTTGCCCATTTGTGCTGTCTCTCTCAAAGTTGCAGACCTTGTCCTACAGGGAATCTTTTTTTGTCATCTCAACTACTTCTGTCTCCTTGCAGACTGTACCATCCTTCTTCCCCAAAGCTGTTGTCTCCTTTCACCTTAACCAGACTGTAATTCTCCCTGCCTTCTCTAAGGAGAATCTTTGGGCAGATCCCTCTCTATGTCTGGTAGACATAAGGAAGGTGTTGGCCAAATATCCAGAGATAACTAATTCCTTCAGTTCTTTATCTTTGTCCCATCGCTTGATTAACCACCCAAGCATTAGCATCAGAGTGGTGTATAATAAATAGCTGCAGTCAGAAACTTAGAAAAGAATGCCAGTTCTTCTAGGAAAGCCAAGAACATAGAACACAGGTGGGGATAGAGAGGCAAGCAAAGGAGGAAGGCCCTAATAGTTAGGAAGGACAAATAGTTGGGTCAGAGGGAGAGAGGTCAAATGCAAGGTGGAACAGATGCTTGGATCATCTTTTTGTCCTCCTCTTCAGTGGTCCAAAGAAAGGACAGGCAGTGGCCAAGTCTTCTTCTGCCCACTGGATTAAGGAGGCTATTGGTTTAGCATACCTTCTGGCTGAAAAATGTGTGCTGGAGGGAGTCATAACTCACTCAACTAGTGTACAGGCCTCCTCTTGAGTGGAGTGTGGCTCGGTGTCTCCAGTGGATATCTGTAAGGTGCCTGGTCATCTCTGAGCACCCTTTGTGAAGCACTACAGGTTGCATGTGGATGCCGGTTTGGATAGTGACTTTAGCAGGGCAGTTTTGTCAAAAGCATCATCTTCCTCCCACTCTGGATCCTGTCTGCTTCGGTATGTCCCAGTCGTCTGGATTCATCTAGCAGTATGATGAAAACAAAGGAGAAATTTTACATACCTGATAATTTTTTTTCTTTGAATCCTTCTAGACCAGTCCATGACCCATCCCGGAAGACGTCTCCTAGATGTTTCGGAGACTTGCTGCCTCTTGATTGCCTTATCAGTCTCGGTGTCTGATGCAGAGTTATTAACGGTAAGAGAAACAAATATTTATTCCAAATGTTTGTTGCACTTTATGGTTGGCTATTAATACTGAAAGTTTTTTCTGATTGTTTTCTAAGTTTTCAGTCTTGCTTACTGCTTGAGAAGTTGCTTGAGAAGTTTCTTACTGGTTTCTCTCAGTGCTGCACCAGAGGATAGATGAAGTGATGAAATCACCGAAAGTTCCCCAAGTCTACTGCCACCTGCTGGCAAGGGAGTATAACCTACTCATCTGGACTGGTCTAGTAGGAATATGTGAAAGATTTTCTTTCCTTGAATCCTACTAGACCAGTCCAGATGAGAAGGTTATACTCCCTTGCCAGCAGGTGGAGGTAGACTTGAGGAACGCTCGGTGATTTCATCATATATCCTCTGGTGCAGCACTAAGAGAAACCAGTAAGAAACTTCTCAAGCAGTAAGCTGTGAAAGGGTGGTGGGTGCCTAGAATGCCGCCCAAAGGAGCGCAAACAACGACAGAATTCAAAAAAGCATGGGACAGACAGAGAAGATCACTACATAGCAAGAGGATGGAATAAAAGCAAATCTAAATAATTTTATAAATACAGTAGAGAGGGGTAACCTGCCCAGAGCAGCACGTACAACCTTAAACAAAGGCATAGAGGTGGAGTAACCTGCACAGAGTGGCAGGTGCAACCCTACAACCCTTCCCTGACCTACCCTTCCTGTCATGTCTCGTTTTACCTGTTTTGTAAAATTCCTCTTCTCCTTTCTCTTTAATATGATGGCATTCTTTTCTCAATCTCTGCAGCTTGTAATTTTAATTAATTGTGAACCACCCAGATGCCTACCTTGGTGTGGGTGGTATATCAAATTTTAATAAAACATAATAAAACATACAACTCTAACTACCTCACTGGAGAGACTAGATGGACCGTGCTGGTCTTTATCTACCATCATTTATTAAGCTACTATGTAAAATCATCGGGTATGTAAAATTTATCTTTTTTATACATTTAGACCTTCTAAAACTATCTCCTTTTTATATAGATTTCAGGCGATATCACTCCCTCAGGTCAAAACAGAATGAGCAAGTCAGAACAAATTGACACTAACTGAAGAGGAACTGTGAGCCTGCAAAAATTGGTCAAGAAACCGTGCTGGAGGTCCAATGAAGAGGTATGGTTTACTTGATCTTGTTTGATTTTTATTTTGGCTTATTAAAGTTGACTAAGAAGGCAACCAAACGACTATGATCATGTTGAAAATCTAGAAATGAGGATTCCCTTGCTCAGGAAACAAAGGTGAGAAAGCAATTACAAGTTCAACTTTGACTCTGGGGGTGAGCAGGTGCACCTTGCAAATTATGTTTCGTTTCATTTCATCTCATTTTTAGGCTTCTGTACAGCCTTTTTTCCCCAGCACAGTTCAGGATCTCATAGAAAATAAATGTTTAGAGAAACATTTTCAATCGGGTACCTAACTGTAAAGGTAGGCACATAATTTGAAGCCTGCACAAAACAAGCCATTTTCCAAACTTAAGGGGCCTTCTCAGTAGCTAAATTCAGGAACGCAGAAGTCAATTTTGTGAGTTTTGTTTTATTGGAACATGCGGTGAGTATGTACTGGGTCACCATTAATGTAATGTCAGGTTAGGGATCACCCCATTCCAGGTTACCTAAATTGGCATATTTGAAAATTGACCAGGGCTGAAATCCTAAATTTATGAGTGTGTTTTCACTAGGCACTTAAACAGAGCCACTACAAGGTTATCAGGTGTCCTAGGCAAACCTTCCTTCTGGGGCCCCTTCCCCCCCCCCCCCACCTACCTAGTGACTATAGTGACGTGACGTGACTCTGCCTCTGCTCTGTGGGCTGGCAGATGGCAAGGTGTTTAAGGGCATATTGGTTTCCTCTGCAGCCTGGAGCGCCGCAAGAGCAAACATCCTGGCAGTGCAAACTCCCACCCTGTGACCAGCACTGTAGAGTGCATTAGTTTCCTCTGGTGCAGGGTTAGTCTTGCAAGATGAACCACGAGATGAACTCCACACCACAGAGGAAATTGATGTGCTCTTCATGGCCTTCTCTCATGCTGCGGGGTGGGGGGGAGGGGGCTAATTGCTGGGATGTCTGCTTGTGCAGCTGCCCTGGCATCCCGTAGAGGAAACTGCTGCGCTCCTTTCCTCCTGCAGTTAAGAGATGGAGGCTGGGCTGCCGGTCTGCTGTTGACCATTTGCCACTCTCAGAACTTTGACACTCCAGGTGACTGCTTCATTTTCCTAATGGAAGCCCCAACCCTGCAGTTAAGAGGGAGGAGTGGACAAGTTACATCAGGCTGGGGGTTTTATTCTCTCTCAGGGACAGTAATCTCGGGTCGGAGGGACTGGGGTCTCTAGTCCTGTAGATGCTCCTTGTGGCCTTGGGCAAGCCACATAACCCCCTGTTGCCTCAGGTACATATGTAGACTGTGAGCCCTTTGGGGATGAGAGAATATATCCAGTACCTGCTTGTAGTATTTGTAAACCGTTCTAATGCCTTTCAGCCTGGGTGGTATATCAGGAAATTAGATAAAGAGACATTTAGGTGCCTAAATATGGGCAGCTATGGGGAAAATAGACACTGAGCAGTGATTTTCACATTAAGTGCCTAACTTAGGACTAGAATTACTAAACTAACATGCATTACACCAGGTCCCATTTTATGCTATGGGTCCTTCTTACTAATAACCTGTGCTGATGCTGTTCAGGTGTGTTAACACAGTAGCTCACTTTGGTAAATCAAGTCCTTGGAACCTAAATCTAGGTGAATAACCAAACTGGGGGCTTGGATAATAAATAGGGAGAAAAATCCTCGCCTAGTTATGAAGGAGGTCTATTTATTTATTTATATCCAGCTGTTGGATATATTGCCTAGGGCTTAGGAGCCATATCAGCAGTTTTTAAAGTAACAAAAATATAAGGAGGAAAAAAGAGAGAGACAAGCGGAAGAGGGACCCGGAGTGTAATATTCAGAAAGGGAGAAAGGCAAGAAATTAATGCAGGCAATGTCTGAGGGGCAGGGCCGGGCCAACCATTAGGCAAACTAGGCAGTCGCCTAGGGTGCAGCTTCTGGGGGCACAAACAGCAGGGCACTCAAAGCTAAATCATAAGTTCTGATGGGGGGGGGGGAGGAGCATAAGGCTTAAAGTCTGCCTAAGGCACTAATACCTTCAACCAACTCTAGGCTGGCTCTGCTGAGGTAGGGGAGGGCGAAAGAAAAACCAACTGGTTGTTGGCAGGGACTTTGAAGCCATGTTGGAAAAGCCAAGTCTTTAGGGCCTTTTTAAACTTTTTATAGGAGGGTTCCTGGTGGAGCGAGGGGGGGGGGGGTGCATTCCAAAGATGACTGCAAGGTAGCAGAAGGAATAATGTTTGGAGACCTCCAGCTAAAACGCGGAGTGGGGGAAAGAAGGGTAAGCTAGGAGGAGCGGAGGCTGCAGGAGGGTCTGTAGGGGCAGATGACAGTGGCAAGTCAGTGTAAAAGGCTTGGAGGACCAAAATTAGGATGATGGTTCCAACTGACCTGCATGTACAAAGGAGCAGATGGAAACCAAAATCGGAACCAAAGGTTAAACAGGTCAGTTGGAAAGTACATTTTTAGGCAAAGCTGACCAATGTCAGTTCAATATTTTCAAGCTATGGTATTTAATAGGACCATAGCATGTAGGAAAAAAGCATTATTTTATTTGTCCTCATTTATTGCTCATTCACTAACCCAGGAAAACCTGTTTTTGTGAAATCTACAAGACATTTTTTTACTCATTTCCTTGCTCAAGGAATTTACACATTCCTAGCAGTGACAAGATGTGAGCAATTTAAAAAGAAGAGGCACTTCATACTGTGGGGACTGCTATTTAAATGGCCAGTCACCACACCCCCCCCCTGCCCAAGCCCTG
The DNA here is from genome assembly GCA_033557465.1 of Ichthyophis bannanicus. Classification (NCBI taxonomy): domain Eukaryota; kingdom Metazoa; phylum Chordata; class Amphibia; order Gymnophiona; family Ichthyophiidae; genus Ichthyophis; species Ichthyophis bannanicus. The sequence continues at coordinate 67,230,122 of CM066049.1, forward strand.
ACATGGGGCTAAAATATCAAAAAGGGGTAAGGAAGGAAAGGGATTTTGGATTTAATTCACACCTTTTTCAGTGGTAGATCATGGTGAGTTACATTTGTTTTATTTAACCAGACTTCTATACCGCCTTATCCTTTAATCCAAGCGGTTTACATTGAAACTTAAACATGATACAGTGAACTAGGATCAAAAGGGGGGCATGCGGGGTACTTAAAGGTATAACCTATTTAGAATTGATTTGTCTTATTTACAGCCGGAACATGTCATTTACAGTTTGGGCAGGTTAACAGAAAGCAGTTCCAATGGCCTGACGGGTTCGAGGCAGGGGAGACCGGTGCAATTCTGGACTAGGTGATGTTTCCATAGTGTTTTATGAACAGAAGGGTCTTGAGGTTCCTTCTGAAGTCTTTGATATCTCCGGAAGCTTGCATTTCGTCAGGGAGGGTGTTCCATAAGTGAGGGGCAGCTAGGGAGAGGGCTCTTTTGGATGTGAATTGTTTACTCTTCTGGTAGTTAGTGGGCACATTGATCATATGTTTGTTGCTGTTTCGTCTGGTGTCTCTTGTGATCAAGTGGTCTAGGATATTTGCTGAGGAGTGTGCAGGATTCTGAAAACATTCAATATTGCCTTGAACTTGGCGCGAGCTTGGATCAGGAGCCAGTGTAGCTGACACAATACAGGCGTGATGCTGTTGGTTTTGGCTGCTCCAGTGATGCGAGCTGTCATGTTCTGCACCAGCTGTAGAGGATGTGTGGATTGTCTTGAGAGTCCTTGGTAGAGTGAATTGCTGTGATCCAGTATTGGGGTGATGATAGCCTGGCATACTGTCCGGAAATGATCCTGGTTAAGGAGTGGTTTTAGTCTCCTGATGAGTTTTAGCCTGTGATAAGCTTTGTTTATGTGCATCTAGAGGTTGAGTTTTTTTGTCCAGGGTGACTCTCAAATAGCATAATTCACTTTTCACAGATTTTGTTTGGTTTAATAGGTGGATTGTTTGCTGAGGGTTGAATTTGGTGTTTCTAGTGATGTAGAGTGCTTCAGTTTTGCTGTAGTTTAGTGAGGTTGTTACTAATGAGCCAGGTGGCTACATCTTCCAGGCATTGGGTTATGGCTGTGAGGTTTGGTGCCTCCAGGTTGATTGGGATGTATACCATGAGATCATCAGCATATAAGTGATATAGTATGTTATGCTTCTTGATGATACTGCAGATGGGGTGTATGTAAAGATTAAAGAGGATTGAGGAGAGTAAGGAGCTTTACGGAATGCCTTGTGGTTATAGTGAAAGGCGTTGAGTTGTTTGCTCCGCATTTAACTGGTTGTAGTCTATTGTTTAGGTAGGAAATGAACCATTTAAGGGGGGGGGGGGTGTTGCAGATGCCAATGTGACATGGTGTCAAAGGTGGAAGAGATGTCCATCAATATGAGGAGGAACCCGGACTTGATGATGTCTATTCTCTTATGATAAAGTCGAAGAGTGAGGTTAGTAGTGTTTCCACGTTTCGGCGAGGCTTGAAGCCATGTTGTGGGGGGGGGGGGGGGGAGGGTGTCTAGTGATGCTTTGTGATCCATATGGTCCTGCAACTGTATTTGCATGTTTTTTTTCTATGATTTTTGTGAGAAATGATAGGCTGGAGATCGGGCGTTATGCCGCGAGATCATTTTTGCAACGTGATGTGTTCTTTAATATCGGTCATATAGATGCTTGTTTGAGGAATGATGGCATGTGTCTGTGTTGTAAGGATGACTTAACAATCTTGTGTATAAATTGAATGAGCTGATCCTTGGCGGCTTTTATCCACTGTACAGGACATGGGTCAAGCACAGTAAACATTTTTCTGTCCCCAGGGATGGGTGGGGCTTACTATTTAAGTTTGTATCTGAGGCAATGCAGGGTTAAGTGACTTGCCCAAGATCACCTTCCTAAGCTCATCCCCTTACATCGAGAAATCTGAGAGCCAACTCTGCCCCCATTTATGCTTTCTCCATCTCCTCCCCAGGACCCTGACTCACCAGAGGGTCTGAAGGATTGGGAGGGGGAGGGCAGGAGCAATCCCCACTTCCTCCTGCCCTGGCAGCTCCCTATACCAAAATGGTTATCACTGACCCCTGTTGGCAGTTCGATGATGCTATTGCTAGGCGTTAGGCTGCCAAAACAAAGAACAAAAATTCTGGATCAAGCTTCAGGACGTGACAATGTGTCATCGTGGATGTGTGAATTCTGCAAGTTCGCAGAGAGAATTGGAAGACACGTTTTGGGCCTCTTGTACTAAAGCCCATTAGCCGGTTAATGTGTGTTTTAACACACAGCCACTGGTAATCAGGAACATTAACGCATGACCGTGTCTGTCACCGCACGCTAGAATGCAAGTTAATCGGCGATCGTGGGATGGGGCAGGGAATGGGCAGAGAGTAGGGGGTGGAGAACATGTTAATGCTAGCGCTATTCAGTGGCAATGCGACTTTTAATGTGGGTTCACCTAATGATGCCTCTATGGGAGTCATTGAGTGAACCTGCCCTAGTGGAGCAGACATTCGAGTGGCCCATCAGACGTTAGCTGCCGGGAACATCCTGGTCACACTCCTGACGGCAAACATAGAGGCTTTGCAATTAGCGTGTGTGTGTTTGGCACATTAATTGCAAATTCTTTGTGCTCTTTAGTAAAAGGGGCCCTTAATCTCTTCCTCTGAGAGATTACTGGAATCCTGCTCAACTCCTATGTGTATCTTTACCATTCCCCTAAATTTACCCTAGCCCCCAACAGTTGTGTTGTCTGTCTTGACTAGACTGTAAGCTCTGATGAGCAGGGACTGTCTCATACATGTCTCTGTACAGCACTACATACGCCTTATAGCACTATACAGATAAGTGGTGGTGGTGGTGGTAGTAGTAAGAATAAGACTCATGACGACAGTTCAAAGGCTCGGCAGACACAGGAACCAAGATAACGGCATGGTCAAGAGCATGAGGTCATGTCTCGGGATTGTAGCTTCGATTCTGCTGTAGTAGCTCGGTTCCCCCTTCTGTCTCAAACTGTCCTACTGGGAGATTCTCCTTATAGAGCCTCAGGTTGGCCCTCTCCAACCGCAACAGGCTGCCACAGTCAGGGAATTTCCTATAGAGCATAGCTGTAAAACCTACGGCGGTTTTTATATCTGGAGATCCGAAAAAGGACATTGGTAAAACCTGAACTCATAGTAAAGCATCGATGTAATTTAAGAGATTTAAGCCGGGCTTCCAGGCATCCAAAGACAGCGGCAACTCCTTCCAGCAGAGGCAGGGGAATGGAGTGGGTCAGAAGAGCCGTGGCAGGACAGTATTTTGCCTAACATGACAACACAATTAGAGATCTTGGTGGCAGGGGGCCACAGATCGGTATGTTTGGCCCCTCCAACCAGAGAACGTGTTCCACTGCTCCTGGCTTTCAGACCCAAACATGCAGTTATGTTTTTGGAAATGTGATTAAAGTTATTTACAGCTTGTATTCGCCTTGAGAAATTTACAGAAATCCTGCTGCAAAATTCTCAACAAACTTAGTATTTGGGGTTTTTATTTCAGGATTTGACGACTTAGACAAGGTACAAAATGTGAGACACAGCACAAAATCTTCAGAGAGTCATCAAGCAGGGAGCCTTTATGTTTCATCATTGCCCAAGGCCAGTTTCAAGAAAAATCCCTCTTCAGCAGCAAAAGAGAAGCAGATAGAACTGTTGTAAAAAAAAAAAAAAGAAAAAAACCCAAACCACAATTAGAAACAAAAGCAATCAAAAATAAACTATAAAATACATGAATCGGAGAACATTAGGACAAATTAATGGACTACATGAAAAGTGATTCCTTAGGGATATTTTCAAAGTTTTATTAAATGCTTCACAGCTCCCAAAGGACTTGAAATGTAAAAACAAAAGCAATGTGCAACGACAATAAAGAAAACCAGAAGGGTCCATAAGTGAACGTCTGACACATTATAAATCTGCCTTCTTTAAAATCCTTTAATACAGTTTCATCTGCAGTAGTTGTAGTTGGGTCCTCTAGTGGCTGAAGGCCGAAAATATAGGAAAAAGGCTTTACTCTCCTGTGGAAAAGGAAACTCAAACACACTGTACTCTGGAAATGAATGCACAGTGCACAGATACTAGGCCCAAGTTTATGCCGTGGTGTTAGTTACTCTTGTTAAGAGCAAGATACCAATTACAATACTAAATACATGAAGACTTGCAAATAGTCAAAAATGCCATTTACCTTTCAGACATCTGGTTAAAAAATAAAATCTATCAGTTAACACTATCTATCCATAACAACCTTAGTCAGGGCCGATGCAACGAATGGAGACGCCCTAGGTGGGCCCTCCATCCTACCGCCACTGTCCACCCCACACCGGGGTTTGCGGTGACAGCAAAGGCTGAAAAATGCTCTGCAGCGCTTAGTTAAAGGCTTCAGTGGTGCGTTGAGGTTTCCATGTGCTCCTACCTGCCGATTCTGCTCTCCTTCAATGCTGACTTCTGGTTTGGAGTTAAGTCAATTTGATTGCGCTATGATTGGTAAGTAGCCCCAACACCATTATCTCTCCAGTAAGAATTAGGTCTAAAATAGCTTCTCCCAGCTATTTTGCCTGTGGTAATGACCTCAGAAATGTCCCTCTACCCGCGTCTTAAATTTAGTTTTCGTTTACAGGGAAAGACAGGTCGGAAATTTTAATAATCTAGGTGGTTTACAGAAATACATTAAAAAATAAAATATACATAAGCAAACTAAATTAAAACCAAGCAGATTTCACAATGTAAAAGTTACATAATTAAAAATACATAGAACCAATATCCTTGTTGCCATCATTTCTTATCAGCATGCTAATTGAAATAAGTAACTTTTCAGCCTTATTCTAAGGTTATTTTAGAAGCCTTGTTTACTATTTCAGTGTGAGAAATCTGGCATTTACACATGGAAATGATATCCACATGTAAACGTTGATCTTAAAAAGGGTGAAATTTACGCATGGATGTCCATAAAATGTAGAAATTGCAAGGGGTTATTCTCCTTAAACCCTTGTTTAATTTCCCCTCCAAATTTAAATGATGGGAAGATAAGGGCCTCTGTAGTTAATGAATGAGATTTCCATGTTCAGGTTTGCAAAATGGCTTCACATAGATATGTAAATATTTAAGTACTGACACACATTAAAGTTGCAAAGTGCCAATCTACACGCCTGAAGTGGCGGCACTCACTGGTGTAAGTTGCCGAGTTTCCTCTGTTGAGTTTTCTCATGTGTAGGTTTGCAAAATGTTTCCTCCTTCTGTACCTGCACGGAGGGGTGACATTCACGGAGGGGGACCTGCACGGAGCAGGAAGTGCACCTGCTCTTGCCACCTTGCTGGGCAGACTAGATGGACCATACTGGTCTTGGAGAGGAGTGGCCTTGGTGGAAATGGGGGTAGGGGCATGGCAAGAGGATGAGGGGACCCCTCCCCCCTAGGGTGCTTCCAATCCTTGCACCAGCCTTGCTGTCTCCTAGCTATGTCTAATGAAGGAATTTCCAGTAATTCTTTCTGGCTTAATCAAAGAGTATGTCATGGCTTGTATAATTGAATGGGAGAATCTAATCTCACAGCAAGCAAAAGGCAAAACAGTTTAAATATAATGATGCTGATTGCTAAAACATCAGTGGGCTTAGCTGATAAGGCAATAGGTTGCATTTGCAAGCCAACAGAACAGATGTAACATGAAAAGAATAAACTAAAAACAATATAAACTGAGGTTATTAGCATATTCCAGATTGACCCATAGACCCAAAGCAAGCTCAATCAAGCTTTAGACACACCTAGGGCATTTTATAGTGAGTAGGCAGAGCCCGCCCCCTCATCCCTTATTCTAGATTAGCCAATGGCGTAAAGAACAGAGGCACTCTTTTCTGAGCAGGCACGGTGCCTGTTCTATATCTTAGCTACGATACCTCCGCTCACAAAATACTGTATGATACCACCCTACATCCTCACCGATCCTCCGCGGTCACTACAGAGGCATTCTTCTCACCCATCACCTGCCTAATCCTTATTTATTTAAAAGATTATAGTCTGCGCTATCTGCTAGGCGGGCTACCATAAAACATACACAAACTACAAATAGAAACACAGAACAATCAAAACCATGGACACACTATTGACAGAAGACAGAACGTGACTGCTTACTTGTTCATGCTGGAGCTGGACTACCCATGGACCACCCCTAACCCTGCCTCTCCATATACGCATATTATTTAGCGTATAGCCTGTGACGTCTATAAGCATCGGAGATTTGCTTATTTGTACTCTGTTTTTTCCTTTTTATCATCATACTACTGTGTAACCTGGCAGTTTTTCACGGTGTGGTGGGGTGCCCTGTATCCACTGGGCAAACTGGAAAATTAATTGCCCAGTATTACCATTTTGTCAGTTAAGGGACGATACAATCAGAAGCTCTGCATGAGCTGTACCATTTATTATAAAAAAAACCAAATTAGTCGACTTCGTTAGAGCATGGCTATCTGCCTGTCAGGTAATGTAAGTTATAGAGAGGAGACACCTTAAGCCAAGGGTCTCTTTTCTCTCCACGACTGATTTTAATTAGCAAATGGAGCAAAGATGAGATGGAATACATAGAGAAACTGAAAGAGAGCAGGCCAAAGGGATGGGGAGGGGTTAAAGCGTGTCCCTATGATTCAGGGAACGCTCTCTATTAATAAGTTCAAGACAAGACTCATCTCTGCTTTCTAAGCCCGGCTGAAAATGCAGTAGGTTGGATGGGTAATTTCATAAAGCATTTTCCACATTTACACCTAGGTTGGAACAAGTATAAATTCAGGCAAGAGCACTTGTTCGGGCTGGCACTTCCATTAAGTAAATGAGGCAGTTGCCTGGGGTGGCAAAAGGGCAATGGGCAGTGAGGAAGCTTTTGAAATTTGCTAGCAGCTGAGTTCCTGAGGCTGACGGGAGGAAGGGCATTTAAGAGCACGTCTGTTTTCTCCGAGGTGCACTGTATTGCATGTAACAGGCAGGACGTGCTTGGTAATTCTGAATGACATAAGACAAAATAGAAGCTGTGGGACCACAAATGCCCCTTCCCCTCCCTTGGTTTATCTGTGGGGCAAGAAAAAGGCCCTGCAACTCATCAACCCGTACAGATCAAAATATAACACACTGCTCTTCATCCAGAAAACTTGGATCCGAGCCCCTAGCTAATGCACTTTCTGACCCAGAGCTGCACCAAGTCAATTCCATTCTATTATACTCTCAGGTAAGGCTACCAAATATTTTGCAGGCCATTCTGGGACACTTATCTGAAGTGTGTTGGGGTGGGGGTCACCTTAGTTGCAGATTTCAGCAACTAGGCGTAAAGGAGGGAAGAGATAGTCATGGACAATAATATCACTTTCAAGCAGACAAATCGACAGACAAATAGAAGCATTTGCCCTGTATTGTGCAAAGTATAAAGATAATAGATGTAAATTCTAAAAACGGACACATTCAAATAACTAAATTTAAAAAAAAAGTTCTACCCCCTCTGTCCCATTGCTGGAATGAAGGACAGGAGGCTGCCAAGTAGGTGGGAGTTGGGGACACAGCTCTAAAACTAGGGACAACCCCTGAAAATCGAGGAGCTTATCACACACCCTCATAGCAGATTACTCCTGCGGGCAGATTGCATTAGTCTCCCTCCCTAGCAATCATGGAAGTCCTCTGGCCATGCTGCTTCCAGTAGGGGGAGGTGCCGCGTTATCGCATTTTTAGTGGCGAGGAGCAGGCCAGAGGAGTCCTGTACGGTTTGGCCAGAATGTTGCTGCCTAGTATATAACACATAGCTGGGATCACTGAAATGTTTTATTGGAAGTAAACGACGGGCTATCATTAGAATAATTAACAAATGGCTTTCCCAGACCTTCGGAGAAAGCTGGGCTGTTAAATCAGGAAAGGGTTGATTTATGGAGCCCTCCGTCACGTTTCATTTAACCGAAGTGCTTGTTGGCTATTGTAGGATCTGGACAGTAAAACATCCCATGTAGTGAGTGAACAAAGCTGTTATAAATCATTCTACTGGTTCCAACCAATCAGATGACTGGATTTGCTTGTCTGACTGGGCTTCTTATTTTTGTAAGAGTTGCTCTTGCATGAGAGTGTAACATTTTAAGGGGAGAGGGAGAGGGGAAAGCAAGAAAAAGGTCTTTACACTTGCAGGGTTTTCAAAAATCAACTTTTTAAATAATTTTTACTGCAATGCCTCTCACGTGCATAAGCGATAGTTTGTGATATTTAAGAATATAAGAATCGAACAAAAGCTATGCTGAGTTAGACCAGGCTCCATCAAGTCTCCGATAAGAGCCAGTCCAGGGCACGAGTGCCTGGCAGATCAAAAAGCAGATCTATTTCCCATACCTCATTTCCAGGGATGAACAATGACTCTCCCAGATCTGCAGGGTTAATAATATTTATGGACTTTTCCTCCAAGAAGTTGTCTGAACCACTGTTGAATCCCTCTAGCTTGGGCTTAATGACACGCTGCGTAAAAATAAATTCTATGATTTGTTTTCAGTTAGTCATTAGTTTCATGGATTATCCTCTTGTCTGACATTGCTGCCTGGATATCCCGCCATGTTTGAAACTGAACATGGCCAAGACGGAGCTTCTCATCTTTCCCCTTAAACACACTTCCTCCTTCCTCCCGTCTATTCCTGTGGATAACACTATCATCCTTCCTGACGTCTCGGCTCGCAACCTTAGCTTCATCTTTGACGCTTCTCTGCACATATCAGATAGCTAAAACCCGTTGGGTGGGGGGGGGGAGGGAAATCAACGAGGTTAGCAGGTCAGCCAACCATGTCAGTTGTAGTACTAACGCGGTTAGTTCTGCTGAATATCCCTGGGCACGGCTGCTGCACACCCTGATGCTAGGTGGCTAACATCGGGTTATTCAATGAGCGGAACGGATGTGGCATCCAGCAATAACCAGGCAGTGGCGCTATTGAGCCACTGACCGGTTAGCGCTAAGCAGTGAAAGTTAGATACCCGAAAGGGCGGCCTAACTTTCACCACAGAAGCTAAGTGGGCAGCAGGAGTTGATTTACAGTAGTTAGTGCAAAGTCTCCTCCTGACTATACTGCCTCTCTTACTTGATTCAGTAAGGGAAAGAAGTGGAGTCTAATAGCTCTACTGAAACTCTAATTTAAGTTGTAATTCTTAAAAAGCAAAAAGAATAACAGCAGCAGGTTTAATGAGTATCTGGTCTCCTCTTACTATTTTTCGTATTATGGGAAGAGCAATTTTAGTCTACCACTCTATTTCTTAAGTTAAAGAGGAGCCTGAATGACTCTCTGGGATATCTTATTTAGAGATTTCCAAATCATATAAAAGGTATAAGAATCAGAATAGATATTTGGTTACCTAAATAAATAAATATCTTATGTTCTTAAGAAGTTTTTTTATACCACCCTATCATATATTCAAAGCGGTTTACATTACAGCATGAACCAGGAAATGTACAATGAACAGGGGCAATAAACTTGGATGATTATATAAGGGGTGCCATATGGCTAACGGGATTAGTAGCAATAGTGTAGATAAAGGCCAAAGAGAAAATATATATTCAAGTATTTATATGCTGGTCTTTGGAGGGAGCAAGATGGCGGCAGAAGCAGTTGTGCTGAGAGCAGTGCGGTGAGGGATCTCCTGTGACGCTTACCATGCCTTGGAAGAGGAAGAGGAAAGCCTCGACATTGGTGTCCGCATCCATGCCAAAGACTATGCTGCAATCGACCCTGCCGTTCTCTGCCTCTGTTGACCCGTTGCATTGGAAATCTTCGGCTCAGTCCAGCATGAAAATGTTGGACGTCAGTCGTAGCGGGGCATCGCTGAGCCCTGAAGAACAGATAGCTCCTCCACTGCCATGTCTGGAGTTTCCTGAGGGCGAGCAAGGGGCCCCAGGAGAAAGTCTCTTGATGGGGTTCTGTTAGCAGAGCTGTCCTCAGAGTCCTTAGCACCTGTTGGAACATAGGCTGAGCAGAGTGCAATGGTTGGAAGACCGGCTGTGATTACACATGATGTGTTGTGGGACGCCATAAAGTCTGCTGACTCTTCTTTGGTCAAGTATGCTGGTGGCTTTAAAACACAATTGGATCAAGTTGTGGAGAGGACTGTGAGTTGTGAAACTGTGGTGATTGATCATACTGCCATATTGGGAGCCCTAGAAGAAGCCTTTGATGGCCTACGAAGTGTGAGTATGGCTAAGTTAAAAGACAAAGAAGTAATGAGTAGGAAAGTGCTGTTTTTGGAGAACAGAGTCTGGAGGAATAATTTAAGGTTCCTGAACTTCCCTAAATGCTGCCCGCTTATGTCATATGTGGACATGTTGCATAAATATTGAGGAGAGGTATTAAAGATCATAGGGGATGCTGTACCACCAATAATCTGGGCTCGATATCTGTCTCTGTTCTTGGACCTGAGGGAGGACCTGGTTTGGCTCAGTCCCCTGATGGGTGGAATTTAACTGTCTTTTTAGAGTCATCTTTAGAGGTGGTAACAGAGAATTATGCTGGTGGTCTATTTCGCCTTCGAGTCTGACAGGAACGCAGTTCTACGTTAATTTTTCCATAATATGATAGTAGAATTCCTAGGCTCTAAGATTTATGGTTTCCCTGATATATCCCGAGACACTCAGAATAAACACAGGGAGTTCCTGGCCCTAAGATCTATAGTTGAGGCCCTGGGGGCTACTATGAAGGTTCTTTTTCCTTGTAAATGTATGATTTCTTATTTGTCTAAACAGTATGCTGCTCATTTTGAGCCACGAATAGTGGGGATGGACGTCCCATTGGGACATTCATCCCTGCTATTCGTGCCCTTTCCCGGCCCTGTTTTCCTTCGCCGTGAGTTGTATGGGAAGTTAGACAGGGGAGAGAAAGGGGAGGATTGGGGGCGGTGTTAGGGTGGGCAGTGAGCAGTCACTGGCCCCGGATGTACAGGGCCGATTCTAATGTCAGCCCTGTATGTCCGGGGCCGGTGACTTGAATGGGGAAGTTATTCCACCTCCAAGGTGGAATAACTTCCTTGATGCTGCAGGATCAGCGGGCCCAGGGCTGGGAAGGGGTAGCAGGGGGCAGAGGGCATTCCCCACAGCCTGACTCTGGCACTGGGAGGCCAGATCGGGGGTCAGGCTGCGGGGAAAGCAATTTGGAGGCCGGCGGCTGGGGATCGTGGCTTTTAAATGAAGCTGAGGCGCCAGGGCAACCGGATGCCATGGCACCACAGCTCCATTTAAAATCCCTGATTGAGTTAGTCGGGCAAGGCCTGTACATGCAGGCTGGGCTGAATCAGGGTCCCGGCCTGCATGTACAGGACCTTTCGCGATTCTCATCTTGCAGGGCTAGACATGCGTCTGGTTCCGACTGGGCACACATAGGGCCTGTATATATAGTCATTGGCTTTTCAGATTCATTTGTTGGATGCAAGTAGCTGTCTTTTTGCTGCTGATATAACCTTCGCTATGCTGATAATACCACATTACTGGCTGAAAGTGAAGATGATCTGAAACATTTGCTTCTCATAATCAAAGAACATAGTCTCAAAATGGGCCTGCACCTTAATATTAAGAAGACAAAGATCATGACAACTGGCAAAATCAACAGGTTCATCGTTGAAGGAGAAGAAATTGAAATCGTGAACAACTTTAACCTACTTGGATCTATCAATAAAGAAGCAACAAGCAGTCAAGAAATCCGACGACGCATTGCTCTTGGCAGAATGGCTATGAAAGACCTAGACAAGATTCTCAAGAGCAGAGATGTCTCTCTCCATACAAAGATTTGACTTGTTCAAGCCATGGTATTTTCAATAACATCATATGGATGTGAAAACTGGACAGTGAAAAAGACAGACAGGAAGAAAATTGATGCCTTTGAATTATGGTGCTGGCGGTGAATACTATGCATACCATGGACTGCCTGAAGAACAAATCAGTCAGTACTAGAGGAGATCAAACCTAAGCTTTCTTTAGAAGCTCAGATGACAAGACTTCGACTTTCATACTTTGGACACATCATGCGAAGAGAGAGATCATTAGAGAAAGACATCATGCTTGGCAAGATAGAAGGTCAACGCAAAAGAGGAAGGCCAGCAATGAGATGGATCAATAGAATAACAGCAGCTACGGGTACCAGTCTGTCAACAATGAGCCGCCTGACTGAAGACCAAACACAATTTAGGACAACTATGCAGAGGGTCGCCATGAGTCGACACCGACTCGACGGCACTTAACAACAACATACAACTGCTCTGTTTTACAGATTCATTGCGGCATATATCAAAGTTAAATTGTTGGCTCTCAGTTTATAATTGTATTAAATTTAAGGTACTAATATTGGCGACTAAAGCCTTTTTATATAAGCCTTTCTGTTTTATCTTTCCAGCAGAATAGATTAGTTATTTGGCAGTGTCTAGGGTGCATCTTGATGTTACTTGACAGTTGGGCATTTTTCTTTTTAGCACTAGGCTTTGGAATGCTATACTCGGGAACATCGATCAGAGACATCTCTCTATATTTGTTTATTTAACTGATTTTGGTATACCATTTTTCTACCAGTCAAAATGGTGAACAATAGACAGTGGAGAGACAGAGTGTAGGGGCAGTGTAATAAGAGAAGTTCAGTCAAAATGGCGGACATTTATCAGAGATGACACAGGTGGGGAGGCAATGGGCTATATCAAGTTCACGCATCACGGGGAGCAGGGAACAAGGGTAGGTGCTAAACGTAATAGCGAGGACAGTCGGGGTACAAGAGGTTCAGCAGGCCTGACGCAGAAGTCCATCTGGAAGTCTCCTATTAGGCTAGCATGTGGCGTAGTATTCTTGGAAAAGATAGGTCTTCAGGTGCTTGCAGAAGACTTTTGTTACCTAAATACTTCTTAGGGTGGGTGGCAGCTTGTTCCAAAGGTTGGGGTCATACAGTGGGAAGGATCTCAGGCGGGCATATTGGGTGCTCTTGCGGATATGCATAGGCAGGCTGAGTAGATTTAGTGTGCTCTGTCTGCGGGGTCTGGTGGAGCTGGATGTGCTGGGCTGTGGGGCCATTTCGAGCTTTGTGGATGATTTTATTTATTTTATTTTATTTTTATTTATTTAAACGGACTTGGTATACCGCTTTCTCATGAAATCAAAGCGGTTGGCACAGCAAACAATCAAAGAAGGGGGGTTGTCAGTAGCATGCAGTGTTGATTTGTCGCAGTGTACTGTGTGATGGAGTGTGGTTGATTTGATGTGAAGCTATATACATTGTGTGCTTATGATACATATTTACAGATTCATATTTACAATGGTGGCTTTGCTATCTGACTTGGTTGATCAAAAGTCATTCTATGAGGTCCTTGAAATGGTTTTTGAATAGTTCAGTTTTGAGCTGTTTTCTGAAGTCTTTGATGTTGTTTGTTGCTCTGAGGTGGTCTGGGAGAGAGTTCCATATGGCAGGGGCTGCCAGGGTGAAGGCTCTTTTTGATGTGGCTTGGTTTGTCCTGGTGTAGTCTTTTGGAGTTCTGATATTGTTTGCTGTTCCTTTTCTTCTTGGTCTTTTGCTGTCGTCAGCTGTTATGAGCTGTTGTAGGCTGTCTGCAGATAGTTTGTTTATTATTTTGAATGTGGTTAAGAGAACTTTGTAGCGGATTCGAGAGCTGATTGGTAGCCAATGGAGGTGGTATAGAATGGGTGTGATATGTTCGTGGCTTGTACTGTCCGTTATGAGTCTTGCAGCGGTGTTTTGTGCTAATTGAAGTGGTTGTGTGGATTTCTTTGGGAGTCCTAGGTAGATGTGGTTGCCGTAGTCCAGGGTGGGGGTGATGATGGCCTGGCAGACTGTTCGAAAATGCTCGGGAGCAAGGATGGGTTTAAGTCGTCTGATTGTCCTCATCTTGATGTAGGCACTCCTGGTGGTTTTCGCGATGTGGGAATGAAGGTTGAGCTCTCTGTCAAGGGTTATTCCCAGGTATTTTATTTCTTGTTTTATTGGGATGGTGGCCTTGTTTAGATTGATGGAGGGCGTGGGTGTGAATGTTTGGTCTCTTGTTATGATCAGTGCTTCGGTTTTATTATAGTTTATTGCTAGATTGTTTTCTTGCAGCCAGGTTGTCATCCCTTCAAAACAGTTGGCTATGTTGGTGTGGTCAGGTTTGTTTAGATTGATTGGTGTGAATATCATTATATCATCCGCGTATATGGTGTATTGTAAGTTGAAGTTCTTGATGATTGAGCAGATGGGTTGTATGTAGAGGTTGAAGAGCAGGGCTGAGAGTGCTGAACCTTGTGGAACACCCTGTGTGACGCTGATGGGTTGAGAGGTCGTCGATCCACATCTGACCTGGAGCTGTCTATCCTTTAGGTAAGATGTAAACCATTTCAGGGTGGTGTTGTGTAGGCCTGCTTCTTCGAGTCTTGTTAGTAGGGTTGAGTGGCATACGGTGTCGAATGCTGCGGAGATGTCCAGGAATATCATGAGTACGCCCATTTTGGGGTTGTCGATCGTTCTTAGCAGACTGTCGAATAGTTGTGTCAGTAGAGTTTCAACTCCGTGGTTAGGTCTGAAACCATGTTGGTGTGGGTCAAGGGGGTGGTGTATGTCTAGATGTTGTTGTAGTTGATGTTGGACTACTTTCTCTATGATCTTTGCCAGGAAAGGGATGCTTGAGATGGGCCTGTAGGCTGCGGGGTCCGTTTTTGGTAGTATGGTCTTCTTTGGGATCGGACGTACTGTTGCTAGTTTTAGTGAGTTTGGCATTATCCCTTCTGTGAGAGAGTTTTGTATGATCTTCTGTATTGTTTGTGTCAGTTCTGCCTTTGATGCCTTAATCCATGATACTGGGCATGGGTCGGTGGGGGCGGTGCTGGTGTTGAGGTCAGTGATTATCTTTGATAGCTGTTCCTTTGACGGGGTGTTGAATGTACCCCAGCTTTGATTTCTTGAGGGGGTCCCTTCTGTAGTTGTCTTGTTGCTGCTTTTGGGTGGTGCGGTGAATTTGGTGGTAAGATAGTCTGCATAGGTCTGAGGATCTATCTGTTGTTTATTTCTGTTGAGGGGTTCCTTGGTGAGTTTCTTTATTACCTCGTAGAGTTCGTGGGGTTTGTTGGTGGATTGTAGGATGAGGTTTGTGTGGTATTGTTTCTTTTGGTTGTTAATGAGGTTGTTGTAGTCGTTTTGTTTTGCCTGGTATTGCTTTTGAAGGGGGGTTGATTTATTGCGTCTCCAACGACGTTCCAGTTGTCTCAGTTCTCTTTTTGCTATGCGTATTGAGTTGGAGTACCATGGTGTGGAGCTGGGTCTGGTGGCACTGGTCTGTGTTTTGCGTTGGAGGGGTTTGGCGGCCGTTGATATGATGTCATTCCATTCAAGGATTTGCTCTTCTATGTCTGTCGTTTTGGTGGTGAGGAGATTTTGTGTGACTTTTGTGAATTGTTCTTTGTTGAAGGATTTGAATCTTCTGATATGTGGTGGGTTCTCGTTGGGATTTCTTGAGGTTTTTGCTTGTAGTTGAATCCGTATTAGGTAATGGTCTGACCAGGGTACTGGTGTGATGTGGGGTCCTGTTATGAGGTTCCTGGTGTTTAGGCTATTCGGGGTGAAGATGAGGTCTGGTGAGTGTCCGAGCCTATGAGTTGGTGCGTTGATCATTTGTGTAAACTGGAGGGAGTCCATGGCGTTCAGGAAGGCTTCTGCTTCACCTCTGCTGGTGGATTTTAGGTTGAAGTCTCCGAGTACTAAGAGTTGTTTGTGAAGGTTGTTGACTGAACATATTGCTTCTAGGATTTCTGAGGTTTCTTCCGATGGGGAGTTTGGAGCTCTGTAGGAGAGGCATATTGCTAGGTCTGCATTTTCTATGATGATTGTATTGCAGTGTGTTGTGCTCCTCGAGAGTTTGGTTTTCAGCTTTAAGCTGAATGATGGTAATGATGGTAATGATGGTAAGGACTTCAAATTTGATCCTGGAGGCAATGGGTATCCATTGGAGGAACTTTAGGATGGGTGTGATGTGGGAGTGTCTGGGCACTCGGAAGACTGTGCGTGCTGCAGTGTTCTGAGCAAGCTGGAGCGGATAGATGGCATGTTTGAGTAATCCATGATATATGTTATTGCAGTAGTCAAGCAAAGGGGTGACTGTTTCCTGACAGACTGCACGGAAGTCATCAGAGAAGAGAAGGGGGCGCAGGTTGCATAGTGTCCTGAGCTTCTAATAGATTGCCTTGGTGGTGTTTTGGATGTGGGCTTGAAAGTCTAGGTACTGGTCTAAGGTGACTCCTAGGTATTTGAACTGAATTTTGACTTGGAGGTCTGTCTCTACAAGTCTGACAGTTGGAGGTGTAAACTCGGGGTCCCTGGTGATATGCAATATCTCAGTCTTGCTGAAATTGACTGCTAGGTTTCGGTCCTGGAGCCACTTGATGATTTCCTTGAAGCAGGCTGAGAGATTGGAGTAGTCAGGGGTGGCTGTGGAGAATGGTGTGTATATCATTATATTATCAGTGTAGATCAGATACCTGATGTTGAAGTTCTGGATGGCTGTGCATAGGGGGCAGATGTAGATGTAGAATAGCAACGACAAAAGTGTGGATCCCTGGGGCACTCCTTGTGGCATGGCGTATGGGGCAGATGAAGACTGTCCTATTGGTAGCAGTGTGAGAGGTATGAATGGAACCAATGGAGTATTTTGCCTTGCACTCCAATTTTGTGGAGTTGATTGAGCAGTGTTTGAGTGACACTGTCAAACACTGAAGAGATGTCCAGGAAGAGCAAGGTGAAGCCCCTTGACTTGTTCTCTGCTCCTTTGATGAGGTAGATAGTAGCGAGATCAGCAGCAATTCTGCACTGTGATGGGGGTGGAAACCATGCTGGTGATGGTTGAGGGGTGTTGTGCTGATCAATGTTTTTATTTTTTTTTTAAACTGCGCTCTTTAGAATCAGTGCGGTTTACATGTATACTAACAGGTACTTTTTATTCCCTTGTCCCCAAAGGGCTCACTTTCTAAGTGTACCTGAGGCAATGGAGGGTTAAGTGGCTTGCCCAAGGCCACAAGGAGTGGCCATGGGACTAGAAACCCCAGTCCCTCCGGCCTGAAGTTGCTCGTCCCCATGTGGGAATTGAACCCCCGGCCTTCCGGCCTGAGGTAACCTATCCCAAACACTGAGCCACTCCTCCCTCTTGGAGCTGGATTTGGAATACCTTCTCTATGATTTTTGACAGGAAAGATACGCTGGCAATGGGTCAGTATGAGGTGGATGACCTGAAGTCTAAGTTGGATTTCTTTAAAAGGGGGTGGATGGAGGCCTTCTTGAGTGGTGGTGGGGGGGGGGGGGTTTGTAGGCATGGGATAAGGATGTTTGCACTATGGCTAATATGAGCGGCAAGAAGTGATTCCTTGTGGCCTTTATCCATGACACCAGGCATGGGTCCAGCAGGGAGGTCGTTGCATTGATGTGCGAGATGATGGCATCAAGTTCTTCTGGGGTAAGTCTCTGAAGATGGTCTAGGACTTGGAGGCATCTATAGTCTTGCCTGGAGTGTGTATGATGAGTGCGGGGGGGGGGGGGGGGAGGTTGGTGTAGCCATGCTTTGTCTGAAGGTACATAGCCATGTCCTGGGGATTGAGGGTATTGTCTTGGCATTGTTGGGTGGGTCCCTTGTTAGTGATCTGATCAGGTTGAAGAGCTCCCTGGGCTTGTTGAGGGCTTTGAGAAGGTTGTTGTGGAAATACTCTTTCTTGGACTTGAGTGTGCTGTTACAGTAGGTCTTGAGCTTATCTAGGTATGTAGGATGCAGATCAGGATCTCTGGTTTTCCTCCACTGGCATTCAATGGGGTGAAGTGCCCATTTCTATTCTCTTAACTCGGTGGAGTCCATGGAGCCAGTTGTCATTGCTTGTTAGATCTAGGTCGGGGGAGGGGGGATGCAGAGGTAGTGGTGGAGATAGTCGTGTGCCATGTGTTGATTGCTACTTCGAGGTCTGTTTCAGTCTCAAGTGACAAATCCTTCAGGGGTGGTAGAGTATTTTGTAGGAAGGACTTGCAGCGTCCTGCTGCGGGGATAACATCTTGAGGTGCATAATCAATGCATTGCTGGGGTAAGGTGAGTATGATGAGATAGTGATCCGACCAGGGGACGGGGTTTGAAGTTGGAGGGATGTATCTGGGTGAGATCAGGATAGGGTTAGGGAGGAAGACCAGATCCAAGATTCCTTTTTTGTTGTGAGTTGGGGTATCGATGAGTTGAGTGTATTGCAGGTCTTGCAGCCTGAAGGAAGGCGACGCTTTGGTTGCTGGAGGCGGATGGTAGGTTCAAGTCCCCAAAGAGAATGAGGTGCTTGTGGTAGAAAGTGTGAGAGCAACTGTATCGAGTAGGGTGTTGAGTTTTTCGGCCTTGTTGAGTGGTACCCTGTATGCTAGGCAGATGGTGAGCTGTCCGTTCACAATCGTGAGGATGTCCATGGCTGGCGTGGAGATAGCACTAATGTTTTCAAATTTCAGAGCTTTACATGAGAGGATGCAGATGCTCCCAACTGTAGTGCTGTTGCATGGGCAGTTGTGGATGATGTGGGTGTCCGGTGTTAAGCTGGTTGAGTAGTATATTATCACTGTCAGAGAGCCACATTTCGGTGATGCACGTGAGGTCCATCTTGTTGTCTGTGATCTGGTTGTAAAGGGTCTATTTTGTTGTGGGCAGAGTATGCGTTCACCAGGGTGCATCTGATGGGGTGGTTGGCACAAGTGTGTGTGGGGGTGAGGGGTTCTATTGTGATTGGGAGCAGGTGCCTGAGTCTTCTGTAGCGGAAGGTGCTGTGCTCGGACCATGGTGTAGGTCTAGAGGTGAGGATGGGGATTGAGCAGGGATGATGAGAAGTGGCAGCATTTGTTTGTAGCCCTATTAAGGAGAGAACTAGGAACATGAGTGCAAAGAGTACCTTGAGATGGGTTTGCCACATGGTGCAGTTCTTCCTTTGCAAGCGGTGGTATGATTTGGGGGCCATGTGGTGGTTTCTTTATCCTTGCTGGTGACTTGTGGTCGCTGTGAAGTTGATTCAGGGTAGCAAATCTTGGTTTGAGCCAGATGCTGGCAGCCCTGTGGGTTTGTGGCTGCCGGCGCTGTTTTGTGGAGGATTGTTTGTACGGCTTTGTGGCTTCGCGCCATGTGTTGCACTTCTGCTACAATGCTGGAGTGATATGTCTGCATAGTGGGGTGCTCTTGGTGGTCCACACCTAATGGCCACGTCAAAGGGCCCTTTGATGCGGGACCGCCAGGTGTGGACACACCCTGCAGATAGATTGGATTTAAATGAGCCAGTTCTGGCGGCGATGCAATGGGCGTTGAGCATGGGAGGAGCTTACCTCCATGCTGGCTTGGTGTCCTAAATGTACAAAGGCACTAAAGACATTTTAATTTGATTTAGCGTTTCAAAATGGAGAAGTTTATGACACATGAAACTGGGTTGGTGATAGCAGAGACAGGATTAGACTGTGAAACTTTTATAATTTTTTATATTTTCCTTTTTTATGCATTTTGTACTCACTAAAGATTTCCCTGGAGATTGGGAAGAGGAGCTGGTACTGAAGAAATGGTTAAGATTATTGCATGAAGGAGGGCACGGTAGTGGGAATCACCAGACAAAAGTAAGGTGTTTAAAACATTGTATTTGTTTGTCAAGGTGAAATAGGTGAACAGAGAATAAGAATAAAAAAAACAATTTTGTGGAAAAATGCAAGTGAACAATACAAGCAAATGCAGTTTATGACAATCAATCAGAGCAAACATTTACTTTTTATCCACAACCAGTTTTATCCTTTGTCTGACAAGGACCAAGTTCAACCAATTTTTTCCCCGCAGTATCCACTTTAAGTAATCCTTCCCAACTCTTTGAAAGGAGCATGCACTTCTACCTCCACTATCACACCACAGTTTGTATGTATGTATGCAGTCAGTCCCTGTAATGAGTGTGTCTGTGTTCCTGTGACCTCCCCCCCCCAGTTCAAGGTATACCTCCTGTAGTGTTAATTGAGCTCAATTAAATTTGTGTTCTGACCAGTGATGTAGTAACGTAGTAACATAGTAAATGACGGCAGATAAAGACCAGTATGGTCCATCTAGTCTGCCCAGCAATATGACAGGAGTAGGTGCACCCCTACCCATGTCTTTGCTTAGTGGTGCACCCACCAGGAGCAGGTGCACCCCTCCCCATGTCTTCACCCCTCACCATATCTTTGTTTCTTTAGGGGTGAATACACTGCTCCTCCCCCCATCGCTCCATGTAGGACACCCCTATTTGTTGAGAAATTAGATGGTTCAGTTTATTTTTATTTAACCTTGTTGCTGTAAAATAAGGAAGTAGTGATGCAAGCTTAGTTCTCACCGCTGGGTACATCACACATAGTCCTTGCTGCTTGACAGATATCTTGATCTGATGTGCAACTTGGGTCCCATGAAAATCTGCAGTGCAATCACGCCCTCTTAGCCCTCGGTACACCTACTGTATCTACCAAATTAACAAAAAACCTTCTCTAGGGTCTATCCAAAGATTAGGCCTGAACTCTGTGTGTGTGTGTGTGTGTGTGTGTGTGTGTGCGCATTATCTCTGAACTATTCTCTGGATAAACTAAAAATAAACTAGAATTAGGGGGCTCTATCTAGAGTCTCTGTTACTTTTGCCCCTAACATCCAGGAAACGTATCTAGTTGTAGCTGCTGTCTTGAGTGGCCGAGGCCCTCACAGTCGTTGCAGCTCACCATAGCTTCAGTAGCTCTGGATACTGCTTTTATCTCTCTTGGCCTGCAAGTGGCTGTTCTGTCAGCTAACAGGTCTTGCTGGCAGTCTCTCTCAGGTTGTAGGCTCCCTGAAGAGGCTAGTTCTGCAGACTCTCTCCTCTCAGCTTTCCTTCACGGCTGGGTTCAGTTTCCTATGACCCCTCCAAAGCTTATACCTTCAAGCTGTTTGCTTCTTTTGTCATTTTTTCACTGGATCTGATTTTCTTTTCCAGGACTTCACTGAGGGTGTTGCCTGACTGTTCCCTGCCTACTTTCTTCTGGGCTAAACTTTCTTCTTTGACATCTAGCTTTTTTCTGCTTTCTGGTCCTTTCACTTACTCTTCTGCCTTTGGAGGGGCTCCTTATCTTGCTCCAGCAGAGCTCCTCCTAGCTCCATGAACCTCTGTCCTTTAAGCACCTGCTCTCTGTATTCCTCTGTTGCAGGCTCTGACTCCCATGTGCATGTCGCTCATTCTGGTCTTCTTTGTAGTTACATGTAAGGCTGCTGATGTCATTTTGTTTGCCTTCCTAGGTTTAGAGGTGGGGGGTGTCTTTTTGCTCCTTGGATGTCAGACCTCTTCCTCTCCTAGACTTCCTTGGTGCACGTCACCTTCTTCCTGAGCCTGGCTGCAGTATTCCAGGGACTGGGAGTGTAGGAACCTCTCTCTGCTGTCTGCAGACTATAAGCTGGTGGAACATTTGTACTCCTGACCCTGCTCCTGTTTTTGTTTGGGACCATCTGGGCTGGCAGACCTCCACTTCCTCTTCTCCTCTCCAGGGTTGCTGTGCATACAGAAGGGGGCTTTCTCTCTCTCCATGGTTGCAGTTTCTTGTGCTTCCCATATAGCCACTGGTGCTCAGCTCCACTACTCCAGGGGACCCCGACAGGATCCCAGGTGAATTTAAAATAGATATTTTTTCAATCGTTTACATTCCTCCGTGCTTGGTTAATGTTGCTTCAACATTAATAACCATACTTCAAGTGAGTAACTCAACTTTTCCTTTCAGTACATATGAAATAACTAGTCACTCTAGTCTGGTTTTGATTAGAATAACTTCACATATATATTCACTTTATATCTCTTAACAACATGATAAAACATTCTCCTAGCACACTGATAAACCCAATAGCTTTCGTTCAAGTATCTGGACATTTTCCCTTCAATTGACCTTTCTGACCTTCTGACATTTGCTTCTGAAACTGCCTCAGAGCTCCGAGAAGCACACTCTTCATCTGGGACCTCAATTTCAGGCATTTCAGGTGCAATGTTTGAAGTCTAGACTACCATCTGCACTTTCTGACCCTTCACTTGAAACTCCTAGTATAGTACTAGCCAACTCTGGTCAGATTCAGACTTATTCTCATTTTCTTCTGAGATATAAGTATTTTATACTTCTCAAATGTCAGTTTCACATAAATGTAGAGTTTCATTAACTATTATATTATAATCATTCACCAGAGTATACAACTTAATATAATTATGGTGGTACTACCTTTGTGGCCCCATATTCGGAGAGTATTTTTATGGGGTTTAAACATCTTGACCACATCATAGGGCATATATCTTCCCTGGAAGTTATGTATCTTTGGTCGTGGTATCTTTTCTGAATCTCTCCACTTCATTTTGAAGTCTCTTCCAACCACTACAGATGGTACAAAACACCACAGCACGCATCATTACAGACACTCCAAGGACCGAGCACATCACTCCCGTCCTACAACAACTACACTGGCTCCCAATGGTAGCAAGAGCTAAATACAAAACAATCATGATCATCTTCAAAGTCATTCACCATCTCTCAGCAGATGTAGTCCAAAACATTATAACAAGGGACAGCAGCAAAAGACCAAGAAGAACCAATAACAACAACATGATCGGCACACCTGCAGGCTATAACAAAACCAATCAACCTCAAAAAGAGCACCATCACTACTGGCATCCACACTATGGAACTCCCTACCAACGAGCCTGAGAGCTTTAGATGACCTTACAGACTTCCGCAAAGACCTCAAAACATGGTTATTTATAGAAACTTATGAGCATTCAGGCAACATCCCCTACCCAAACAGTAACACTACTACCTCCGCCAACTAAACACACACCCATCCTATCCACACACAGAAATATATCATACCACGTTACTAAATACCATTATGTTAAATGTTACCTCAATTGTACTGTCTAAATACTGTTAAGTAATTGTACTGTCTAAATGTTTACATGTACCCTAATGTTAACTGTAACCCTCCAATTGTGATGTGACGTGACCACCTTGATTGAAGGAAAAGGTGGCATACAAATCTGTCGCAATCAATCAATAAATAAATAAATACATAAATATTGCACAGGTTGTACTTACAGTAGTTTAGTGCGGTTGGCCAAGACAAAGTTATCTAATGCCTTAAGCTCTTCTTCTTGTTCAGGGAGGATTGTGACGACATCCTAAGATAGTTGCGGGTCATGACCAAAAATAGGTAATGTTGGGAGTACCCTGTGGAGCTGTGCATATTTTCATTGAAGGCCATCACTAGCTCAGAAAGATACTCTGTCCACTTTTTCTTTTTATCAGCTGATAGGATTTTGAGCGTGTCTTATAGCATTCAGTTGAACCTCTCACACTTGCTCTTTTCCATGCCATGCAGCTTGCACAGTTGAATAGCTGCCGACTCAAAATTTCATCCTTAATCATTCAGAGTGTAGGTGAGAAAGGCAGCTATAACGGGCTATCAATTGTTGTACTATCACTATGACTGTCGTCTTGGTGGTCTGATTTCAAGCTGTTATGGCTAAAGTATATCTGGTAAACATATGTTAGTACAAGGACATTATTCCGGTAGAATAGGCTCTAACACAGTGTAGTCAATGGCTAGCACTTTCAGTGGCTATGAGATGTTGATACACTAGAGGTTGGCATGTTCTCTGGTGATTAAGTCCTTGGCAAAAACACATCTTTTTCAGGCTATGACACATTCAGGCACCCCAGCAGCCACTGATGTCCAATAGTACTATTTCCTCAGATTTTTAAGGTGGTCTTTGTGCCAAAGTGCCACCTCAATCATGCTTAAAAGCAAATATCTCTTTCTGAAGAGAATGAGGTACCACAAACTGAAATATATCGGAGGAATCGCATGGACCACATATTCCCCAGTATAACAGCCCTCTCTTAAGGACGTTTGTCTCTCTGTTTCTACCACTTCTTATATTTGGGGCTCTCAAACTTTTTAATGGGCAATAATCGTTACCAGACTTCCCCTGTCTGAATTTGTACAAAATTCTTCTCATTATCCCCAATCTCTGGCTCATTTTGCTTTAGAGTTTGTGAAAGCATGTCTGCATTCATATTTGACCAACCTTGCTTGAAGCAGATCTCAAACTGAATTCTGGCCAGCTGAGCCAACCAGTGCTATTCTACTGCCTGGATGTTGGCATTTTCTAAATATCGCCATGGGGTGTGATCAATCCTTACAGTGAATGTCTTGTAGATCAAATATTTACTGAACTTTTCAGCAGCCACCCATTTCAGGGCCAGAAGCTCCAGCTTAAATGTGTTGTAGTTTTTATAGTTTCTCTCAAATTTTCATAGGCTCTAACTGGCATAGGCTATTACTCTCTCCTGCCCATTTTACACGTAGCTGAGAACTATTCCATGGAAGCTTGCATCTGTTGTCAGTATGAAGGGCAGTTCAAAGATGGGGAAGGCCAAGGCTGGAGCAGTAATACGGTTGTTGTTCAACACATCAAGTCACTTGACTATGCTCCAGTTGATCAGTTGTGGCCTTTTATTTTTCTTTGACTTTCCAGTAACAGCATGTAACGAAACAGCTATCTTCACAAACCCAGACACAAATCAACAGTAACAGCTGGAAAAGTTGAGGAGCTGCCTCATTTCTAGCACCGATGTAGGTATTGCCCAGTCTTTTACAGCTGAGATCTTGCCAGGATCTACTGTCACTTAGATGGGTTTAGTTTCAAATTGCTGTCTGTAAGTCATTGGAAAATCTTGTCAAAATGCTCAATGTGACTTTCAAATTTTTTGAAAACACCAAGGTGCATGTAGATTCACTGTAGATGCTGGCTCTGAAGTCTGTCTCCTGTCAGCTTTTGTTCATGCTGGGTTCAGCTTCCTGTGACAGTTATTCCCTGGGATCCTTCTATAGCTTATCTCTCTTTTAAAAGCTAGGCTCCCAAAATCTGCTGTCCCAGGGCTCTCTGTTACTTCTAATTCCGTCAGCACTATACCCAGTGCTTACCTTCAAGCTGTGTGACTCTTCTTTGGGCACTGGCAGCCTTTTACTGGGACTTCACTGAAGCTGCAGTCTTGACTGTTCCCTCCTTTGGCTTGTCTATCTCTCTTCTACTGAGTTAAATTTTCTTCTTTGACTCTCAGCATTTTTTCTGTTTTCTGGCCCTTTCTTCTGCCGCCTCCTCTCTCTGGGGAGGGAGAGTGGGGGGGGGGGGGAGGGGTTCCTTATCTTGCTCCAGCTCAGCTTCTCAGCTTCTCCCAGCTCCATGGGCTTCTGTCCTCAAAGCACATCAACCCTTTGATCTTCTGTCCCTTCAGCACATTCTCTCTCTATTTGCAGATACCATTCTTCTTCTCTGGAGGTGGGGGGGGGGGGGGGGGGTTTCGGCTTGCTCCACAGATGTCATACTTATTCCTCTCCCAGGGTTCCTTGGTATATTCCCCCTCACTCTGGGTTTGGGGGGGGGGGAGGTTGGAACTTCTTCCCTCTGCTGACTTAAGAGTGTAGGCTGGGTGAAACCTTTGTAGTCCTGCCCTGCTCCTGTCTGGGACCCTCTGGGTTGGTGGAGCTACTCATCTTCTCATCCTCTTCTGTCCAGGGCTGCTGTTCACTATGAAAGGATACTTTCTCTCTTTCCATGGTCGCAATCTCTTTCTATGCTCATCTAGCTGCCTATGCTCAGCTCCTCTACTGCAGGGCTGGTCCAGGGCACCAGGCCAGTGTCATAAGTAAATTAACATTTTTTTCCAGTTGTTTGCATGTATTTGTGGCATAAAAGCAGCAATAAAGAAATTACGTTTTGCCCTTATTTGCATTCTATAATTTAGGGGTCAATTTTCAAAGGATTTAGGCACCTAGCTTTAGAAGTTAGCTTCCTAAATTGGCACGCGTAAATTAATTAGGATGGGCTTGATATTTGAAGGGCAGTTACGCGGTTTACAGCCCTGTTAACCGTGTAACTGCTGCTGAGAAGGATATTCAATGTCACTAAGACTGTCAGTGACGCTGAATAGCCTCAATTTATGGCCCTTATGTGTCCCGTTGCTAACTGCTTAGGGCGTTCCGGGGAGGAGCAGAGGCAGAGGTTATTGATAACCGAGCAGCAGTGATATTGCATGCTGCCCGGTTAGTGACCTGAGCTGAAAGATAGGTGTGGAAAAACCTTGCCTAAATGTAGGACAATAAATAAAAGGCTTAAATTTAGGAGCCTCACTTTTGAGGCTTGTAAAGTTAGGAACATTTTCAGAGGAATACTTAGGAGCCTAGTTCATGCCTTCAGCTTTCTTTGTAAATGATATCCACTATGGCTATGATCTCTACCGTAGGATAGTTGTCCTGCACCAAAATTAGACATCCCAAAGAGCATTATCTAATAGGAATTTGGGTGAAAGAAACCTTATTCACAAAGGATTTAGTATCCATAGAAAGCAGAATCTTTGTAGCCTTATCTACCCATCCCTCTTCCACCTGGTATTCTTCCTGGTATTTCTTTTTCTCCATTTTTCTGTAGGTGTTGATCTTTCCAGAATCTCTCCCCCCCCCCTTCTCACTCCCTCCCTCCCTCTCTCTCTCTCTCGCTGAGTTTATCTTTCCCCTTTCTGGTGTCATATCCTACTCCTGTTGGAAATCTGCACAAAATTTGTTACGTTTCATATTTAAAAAATTGCTGTCACTCAAAAATATGCTTTTCTATTTTAACTCACAAGCATACAGAATTTTGCATAATTCAGACATTTTGCCACAGAATTCCGCTAACTCTTGCACCCTTCTGTCTTCGTTTGCTAAAGTTTGAAGCTGACTGACTTAGCAGATTTGCCTAGTTACAAAAGTATATGAAAGTGAAAGTATGCGCCATTGAATGAATGACGACTCATGGAGATCCAGCCCCAAGATTTTCTTGACGAGATGCAATCAGAAGTAGAATGCCAGTCATTACTGCGCACTAAGTCTACGGTATCTGGTATTCCAAGATGATCACCCGTCCAAGTACTAACCAGTTCCACCTTGCTTAGCTTCCTTTGGGGGTTTGACTAAGCTGCACGGAATCCTTCAAGAGGAGGGAAGGCTCGGCACCGGCTTCGCTTTAAGCTGCAGATCACCCGCACAGCACAGCTACGGTTCTAAGAGGCAGGAGCCGTGGCTGCAGGAAGAGGAGAGAGTGAGTTTGCCGCTGCCAAAAAGTGTGCTCGGCAACAGCATTAACTTGTGCACTTTTTTTTTTTTTTTAACTTTTGGAGGTGAAGTGAGGCGGCTGTTTTGGGGGCATTTTTTGCTGCCCTCAAAACTTTGCCGCTTGAGGCAGCCGCCTCACGTCGCCTCATTATAGAGCCACCCTGCTGATGGAGTATTTCCAGAATTCAGGAAGCCAGTCCATTGCATCGAAAGCTTAACTCCTAAAGGCTCTTTGGCCGACATAGGCAATTTATACTAGATATTCAGAGGCAATATGGAAGATAACATAAGAACATAAGATATGCCATACTGGGTCAGACCAAGGTCCATCAAGCCCAGTATTCTGTTTCCAACAGTGGCCAATCTAGGTCATATGTACCTAGCAGTTTCCCCAAGAGACACAAGTTCCACAATGCTTGTACTGGGTCAAGCATTGATATCTTCGGTCACTTCTTCGGAACTTGTCCAAACCTTTTTTAAACCCAGCTACACTAACAGCCTTGATGATGGTGGAATATAAAACTGGTGGAAGATGATGGTGGAATATAAAACTTCTAAATAAATAAGTAGCAGCTGCTGCTGAATTTTTGTTTTTTGTGGCCACCCTATCCTGATGGCAACGATATTCAGCCGCTATCTCAATAGGCCTTTATGGATAGGTGAGGACTGCCTTTTTGCATTGATCCTCTGGATATGATTGTTGGATAATTTTCAGCTCCTCCCAAACTCTGATTATGGGTGCTACCTGTGTAGCCTCCTTCCTCCTCACCCGCTCTGCCCCAGAACGTCCTTAACACATCCCGATGCTATGTGGATAGCATTGGGGCGCATTAGGGATTTATCCGGAATTTTCGAAGGGTACTACCCTATAGGTGCCCTTTGAAAATCCCAGATAAGGCCTTTAACTAAGGAAGTTACCCATATAAAGGCCTTCGAAAATCGGGCCCTATATGAATAGTGCCGTGGTGGCCTCTCAGCAGGGTTTATCTGGGTTAGTAGGTCCTGTTAACAGGAGAAATCCTTTTGAATATTGATCCTTTGTGTCTGGAGTTTAGTTTGTGCTTGAGATCCAATGTCCCTTCTCTGGTCCTTGCGTAAGTCCTTAGGGCTCCCTAAATAGGGAGTGGAGGAGAAGTCTAATAGAGCAGCAGCCTGGGACCAGGCAGCTCAGGTTCAAATCCCTTCAACACTTCTTGTGGAGTTGGGTGTGTCACTCAAGCATCCATTTCCTCAGCTACAAACTTACAGGCCAACGCAGACATAGATAACACCACTTTTAAGCACACTTAACGCTAACAGAGACAGCAGCAAAGAAAAAACGAATGCACAATTAACGCCAAGAGTATTTACATTACAGGCAAATGAGCAGCACATAATGTAATGGTGTTCCCGACGCAGAGAAATGCGTAGAGCATTTTACAACCAGCCTTAGCGCCAATATCTCTACACCTGCTCTTAAGGTGGTTTAAACATCGAATGCGTGCTCTGAAAGTATTTTGATGGCATTCGTTGTTTTCCCCGATGCCTGCTGGTTCATCTGAGCAGAAATGTCAAAGATAATCAGTACATCGGGGAAAGCCCTTGATGCCATCAAAATACTGGAAAGCAAATTTCTGGGGACCCAGCAGCCCCGATACCCCCACCAACCCAAGTAAATGTAATCCCTGGTGGCCCAGTGGAGAACCTCCCCACCCCTCCCAATTAAAAATAAACCTAGTGGCCACCAACCCCCCTGCCCAACCAAAAATAACCCTGGTGGCCTAGCGGCCCCTCACCCTCCACCTCCCTGTACCTTCAGAAATGAGTGGGAGTGCTGCTCATGTGCTCCCGCTCTTGCCCCGCCATCTTGAAAAAATGGAGGTGCCTGGCCCTGCGTGGTGCATCCTGGAATGCACCAGGCAAGGACAGACTGTCATGGAAGGTAGAATATAACTTATATGGCAGTCTGACCCCACCTGGTGCAACCCAGGATTCACCATGCGGGGCCAGGCACTACCATTTTTCAAGATTGTGCGGCAAGAGCAGGACCGCATGGGCAGCACTCCCACAAGTTTCTAAAGGTATTGGGGGGGGGGAGGGGGTTTGGGGCTGCTGGGCCACCTGAGTATTTTTATTTATTTATTTATTTTATTTAATTTAACATTTCTTATATACCGCCTTTCATGATATCAAGGTGGTTTACATTGAACAAACTGAAATTACATTGAACAGGGCATTATAACTTGGAGATAACTATTTTACAGGGAACATGGGCTATGGAGGGTTAAGTGGCTTGCCCAAGACCACAAGGAGCACCTGTGGGACTAGAAACCCCAGTCCTTCCGGCCCAAGGTTGCTGTCCTCTAGTGGGATTTGAACCCCCAACCTTCCGGCCTGAAGTACCTTGCCCCAACCACTAGGCCACTCCTCCACTCCACACACTGTATTTGGGCGGGTGGGGGGATCGGGGCTGCTGGGCCACCAGGGATTTGGTTTCTGTTGGGGGCACCGGCCCCTGACAGTATTTTGATGGCTTTGGGGGCTTTCCCTGATGCCTGAATCATCATTTCCCCTCAGATGATCCAGGCTTCAAAGAAAGCCCTTGATACCATCAACATACTGTTGGGCTGCCTATGCAAATTAGCCATGTGATGCCTGTTTCTCTGGGAGAGCACGCACCAACTTCGAGTGCATGTGTTTGGCTTGCTCTCCCAGTTTAATGCTGTCATTTTATACACGATTTAACATGTGGCTCATTTGCATATGAGCTTCTTTTTGCATGCCTGCGCTGAAGTTGTGCGCTATCGGTGCACTGCAAATAGGTGTAAAAGGTTGATAGAGCGTGAGTCCAGCGCCAGCTTTCTGCCTCAGCCTGTTAGAGTGTAAGCCCTCTGGGGACAGGGAAATACCTAGATTACCTAACTGTAACTCACCTTGAAGTACTACTGGAAAGGTGTGAACAACTGAACCCTCAATATCTATGTTAATGTCCCTTTCATACCTTGGATGCAATGCAGACTCCTTCACCAACTCAACTTTCTTATTGTGGCATTAGGTGGATACCTCCTCTAGTTTCTCTCCTAGAAGAGTTTCTTGTTGGGAAACTTTGAATCACTTAGGCAACCAGATATATCTAATTCTTCTATGTTTACAGCATACAAGGATCTCTAAGTAAGAGGTTCTTCTTGATACGCCTTCAAATATCTCTCTTCCTTCAGAAATGGAGGAGTAAGCCAAAATCCTCTGTCCCATAACACAAGAATTTCTCAAACTGCAATTTATGTAATATGCATTTTAGACTCTAAACTGCCTTGATGCCAAGGTGAAAGGCGATGTATCAAATAAACTATAATTCAGAGGAGTTACTAGATTTTGCTGATTTCATAGTCCAAAGCGAAAAAGGAGAATTGAAGTGAGCACATGGGACAACTGCCTGTTCCTCCAGCAGAGGGTTGGTGGTAAATGGAATTCACTCAGAGGAAAGGAAGGTGAGTAGTGGAGTGCCTCAGGGATCAGTCCTGGGGCTGATTCTGTCAGGGCTGGTGCAAGTATATGAGGTACCCTAGGAAAACCTCATCCCTTGCACCCCCCCCCCACCCCTGATCCCGTTCCCACCACTGTCGCCTCTCTCCGGGACCTGTAATGGTGGCAATAGCTTCAAACAGCCCCACAGAGCTTACCTAATCCTCTGGCACTGTGAGGCTCTGCTGCTGGATGGGGGGTGGGATGATATATATATATATATATATATATAGAGAGAGAGAGAGAGAGATTGGATTGAGGATGGAAATGGGGAAAGACAGAAGATGCTGGGCTGGGAGAGGAGATAGAAGAGATGCTAGACTACTGGAGGTGGAGAGGTGGAGAAGGAGAAAGGGATAGAAAGCAGCTGCTTTATGGGGAGGTGGAAGAGAAAGAGGGAGATGCTGGACTTTGGGGGGTAAAGGGGAAAGGTGAGGGGATTGGGAGCTGCTGAACTGGGGTGGTGAGAGAGAGGGGAGATAGTGGCCACGGTGGAACTATGTGAGAGAGGCCATGGGAAGTTGTCAAGGAGATGAGTGAGAGGAGGATGGTGATTAGAGAACATGGATATGTGGATATGGGGAATGGGTGAAAGACAGAAGGGAATAAGAGGGCAGCAAAAAGAGTGAGACAGGAAGTGGGATAACTGGGGAGATGGGCAGGACTAGAGGATAGAGGAGTAGATGGAAAGTTGATAAGTGGAAAGTCAAAAAGGGATTGAGGATGTAGGAGTGAAATTTGAATAGATAAAAAAGAAGTAAAGAAAGAAATGGAGGAAAGAGCAAAAGGGGAAAGATCAATATATTAGAGGCAAATTAGAGAGAGAATGGGAAAAAAACTAGAAGAGAGAAGAAAGGACAAATGGACAGCAGACAATGGAGAGTTAGTGATGGGCAATTGTTTTATTTATTTATTAGAATCTTTTATATACCGCGCTATTTGGTATCAGCGCGGTTTACATGAAACAAAATAACCAGCACAAACTATTCTGAGTTTACAGAGAACAGGTATACAAACTTGGGTAACATGGGGGAACTATTTACAAATATTATTTACATACAGTCGTTATGATAATGACAATGGACACTGATCATGATATCATACTGAGAAAGTTGATGAGGTTGACTGATAATTATGGTGTAGCTACTTTGTTGGTGGGATTTGGCTTGGTGTATTGCTGGGTGGATAGTATTTGAGGAACAGGTGATATTTGAGTGCTTTCCTGAACTGGGTTAGGTCAGTAATTGCGCGAATGTCTGATGGGAGTGCGTTCCAGCATCTCGGGGCGCAAAATCTAAATGCCCCGTTTGCCGTTGTCTGGGTGCATTTTGTTAACGCTTTCGGGATTATTAGTGTGTTTATTGCTGTCGGTCTTCTGGATCTGTTAGGTGGTGACAAAAATAAAATGCCCAAACAACAAAAGGTAGGAAAAAAACTATTTTAATTATGAATTTATTAACTGGAGGAATATGACAGCTCTGGGAAATGTGTATCACTAACATCTTTGCATTTTCTTTGTACAAGAGGAAATTACTGATAATTTATAGTTTTACTGTATTTTTCCTGTGTTGTTGTACATTCCAAGTTTGGCTTTTGGGGTTCCCAGTTTAATTACTGTCTTCATATTTCTAAATTGTGATCCCTTGTTCTGTGTTTGGTGATGGTCTATATTTTGCATGTGTGACCAAGCTGCAATATTCTGTTCATGTAGTTTCTATGTGACAGTCCCACTTGTTCTCGTTCCCCAGTAGGAGATATATTCTCCTACTGGTATTCTCTGAGGTGAATTGGTTTAATATTTGCAGTGTTGCCTTTTGATAGGTAGGGTTTGATGCTGTGTGAGTCCTGGTAGTGCTGTTATGATGCGGCAGGTTTGCTATGGGTTCTAAATGAGCAGGGTTTGTAATGTGCCTGGCAGTTGGCACTGGAGGATAGTAATGCCTTTCTTTATCCTCACTGTCTATTCAAATGGTATCCAGACACTCATTAAGAGGCATGTTTACTAAAAGTTAATGTGTATTCACAAATGTTAACATACGCCAAGTGACGCAGCGCTCATTTATTTCTACGGATGCAGTGGCACTGAACGCACATCAGTGTTTAGCAAACATGCCCTTAAGTCATTGCAGGGACAAAAAAAGAGGCTTGTGAAGGGCCCCTTTGAAAGCCACCTAAAATTTTAGTTATGAGCTCATTGATGATACTGTGAGGTCTTATATGTTTACTATTAGAATGAACATTTGAATAATGACTAGAGTTTTTTTTAAGGAGCATTGATATTCCAGAGTCAGGTCTAAAGAAGGATTGGGTTAGTTGGACCATAAGACTCGCAAGGTTCCGAGATCCTTTTTCTGCCAGTTATGTTAAAGTGTGATGAAATAGCATCCTCTTTGGTTAGAATGAAGCTACACATTTTAAAATTTTAGATGGGCAGCATATACATTTTAAAAGAAAATAAATTAAATTTATACAAATGAGGCCCAGTTGATATGCAAATATTGATGCAAATGAGTCTCCATACATAGCCCCACATCACTTTTGGGCCACCCCTACCTGTAGAGCCACTGCCTGGTTAGCGACACACGGGTGAATTTGTTGTTGTTCAGTGCTGTTGAGTCAGTGTCGACTCATGACGTCCCTCTGGCTAGTTGTCCTAAATTGTGTTCGGTGTTCAGTCAGGCGGCTCATTATTGATAAGTGGCACCATAGCTGCTGTTATTGTATTGATCCATCTCATTGTCAGCCTTCCTCTTTTGTGTTGACCTTCTACCTTGCCAAGCATTATGTCATTCTCTAACAATCTCTCTCACTTCACATGGTGTGTTCAAAGTATGAATGTTGAAGTCTTGTCATCTGAGCTTCTAAGGAAAGCTTAGGTTTGATCTCCTCTAGTACTGACTGGTTTGTTCTTCGGGCAGTCCATGGTATACACAGTATTCGCTGCCAGCACCATAATTCAAAGACATCAATTTTCTTCCTATCAATCTTTTTCACTGTCCAACTTTTGCATCCATATGATGTTACTGAAAATACCATGGCTTGGACAAGTTGAATCTTTGTATGGAGAGAGACATCTCCGCTCGAGAGTCTTGTCTAGGTCCTTCATAGCTATTCTGCCAGGAGAAATGCATCATCAGATTTCTTGACTGCTTGTTCTTTCTTTATTGATTGTTGATCCAAGTAGGTTAAAGTTGTCAAACCCTAACCTTCACCTGATAAGAATCAGCTTTAGTAAGTTGTCAAAGTGGCTGAACTCCCATAACCTACAGATTAACTTTACAAAACTGAGGTAATATACATATTCAGGAACCACGCCTTTAAACCCCCCTCAACTTTACACCTTAAAGAAGCTGTTTTACAGGTAAAAAAATGAAGTCAAATACCTAGGCCCTATGGATTACTCCAGACCAATCCCTTAGCATGGCCACACATATAAAATTAACTACTGGTAAAATCTATTACAAATGAAAGATGATTCAGCAGTTGAGACCTTTACTATCAGGATATGACTCTCAATCTGTCACCCAGGCATTGATCACACCATTCTTTGGCTTATTGCCTGTTTGGAGAGGTCCTGGAGAATGCTGTTGGAATAATCAATTACAGATGGCCCAACATGTGGCTGCCCATATTATTCATAATGCTAAAAGATCTGACCATATCACACCTATATTATATGACTTACCCTGGCTGCCAATTCATAGCCGCATAAAATACAAATTGTTTATGATCATATTCAAACTAAAAAAACATAGCTCCATCATACCTCAGCTCTTAGTGAACCTGCAAGTGCACGAACAAGGAGAGGATGCATATTGAACGCTCTTGCAGTCCCGACAGACTTCTGCAAGTCTAATCACTTGACGAGCAAAAGAGCCTTTACACACTGCACCCTTGATCTGGAACTCCCTCCCTGATAAACTCAGAGTCATTAATGATCTCTCCGCAATTCGTAAGGCCCTTAAAACCCATCGATTTTCTGAACACTTTGGCAGCCCAGAGATACAAGCCAAAATCTACCCTACCTAGCCTTCCCATCCAAACATTCTTAAACAGTTGATAATCCATTTGCTTAATAAATATGACGAGAATGGAATAATCTTTGTAAGTATGTTTGTTATATATGCTACTGTACAAAACTGATCTTGAATTAGTTGCTCACACCTGTACAAAGTTGATCTTGAATTAGTTGTTCACATCAATAGTTCTGCCTTCTCACCCTATTATACCTATGTTCGATGCAACAAGTTTTGTTGTATGGAAACCAGTTTGATTTCTGGAAAAGGCGATATAGGAAACCTTGAAATAAAACAGACCTATTTAAATTTCTTCTCCATCGATGATGAACTCATTGATTTTTGCCAGTTGTCAGGATCTTTATCGTCTTAATGTTAAGGTGCATGCCCATTTTTAGACTATTTTAAGATGGGTAAAGTAAGACATGGCAAATGCTGGCCTAACTTTACCTGTAGAAGCCAGTTGGGCAGGGGCTCAATATAGCTGCTGCCTAGTTAGCTTCCGGGTTCTTTGGTGACCCAGATATTCAATGCCGATGGCCAGATTATGGTTAGATTTCAGCGCCAACGGCTAGCCGTTTTACAAGCTCTCTCTAGCCACTGCCCCTGAATATCCCCCCCCCCCAATTATTTTGGCCAGAATTCCAGGGGTTAGAACAGTGATTCGAGAACCATTGGACATGCACACACAGATGCATCGTACGCATAATAACCAGAAAGCATGTATACAGGGCAAAAACTATTTGGCTAGGAAAATGTTTTCAGTTAATTTAGAACGATCTTCTGGCCCTTTCAGTTCATTTTCACACATTTGTTTTAATAAAACATTTTTAACACATACTGATCAACTTAAAGGGTGTTATTTTAAGAGCGCTAGTCACGATTTGGACATCTGCAAATGGACGTGCAGACCTCCAAATCACAGACACATCCCCAGAGCCATTTTAGAAGCTAGGTCTGTGGACATCCCCAATATGAGGATATCGAAGTCTGAACAGGGCGTGGTGGAAGTGTGGCAAGGGTACTCCCCCATCTGATCTCAGAAATGCTCTAGACATCTCGAATCGCATCTAAAGTTAAACCTGCTCCAGGCACAAATAGGCATCTGAAAAGTGCTCATCTTGTCAGGCAAACATCTGGAGGGTATGGGGAAGGAGCTACACTAATACCGTCTGTATTTTACAATATGTCAATGAACACTGACAGGAAATAGGGACTCGTGTTTTCATCTTGCTATGATGCTAGATGTCACCCTATGCTAGCTTGCGTTTGATGGACGTCTCCACCTCAAGCTTTCCTAGGGGTTGTCTATATAGCTGCATGCATGGATGTCCATGTCTGGGACACTATGTTGCTAAAATCGGCTGGAGACATAGATGTCCCTGGCATTTTCTTCCCTGGTCATCCTCAGTTTAACTGGGATGTCCTTTCTAAAATGCCAGTTTTAGTGTGGAAAGATTACAAGGTCCAAGATTATTATTATATTATTATTATTATTATTATTACAGGCTCTTATATACCGTGCTATTCAGCATCAGCGCGGTTCACAATATAGCAACAGACCAGAACAACAAACTGTTTGGTTTTACAGAGAACAGGTCAGAGAACTTGGATAAAACACGGGGAAGTCATTACTGCAACTATTTACATGAGTATTTACATGTATATACATAACAGGATAAAAGTGTATATACATATATATATTTACATGTATATACATAACAGATAAAAGTGAAGAGCAACTTAAAGCGTAGTAACTATATATTTCTTAAACATGGCTGGCAGAGCTGGACACCCTGGTTTGTCTTCTTGTCCATCATGCATGATGTGACCTTAAGCAGGTTATGGAGAATTCTATGTGGTCAAGCTTAGATTGGAGGTTAAGGACATTACAACTGTTTAAAATATTTTTATATGTACGCTGATCTTTTTGACCTTAGATGAAATATTATTTAAGTAGACCTTATCCTGTCTGCTCCTCCTTTTCCTCCTAGAGCCATGTACATTATCTCCTTTATACATGTTAAAGAAGAAGAATGAAATTGTTGAGCGAAAGCCCTCAGAAGAAATACCTAGATGTTGTGCAGTCCTGGCTCCAGAGAGCTAATTCATTATGGCCCATTGTCCAGTCTCCTTTGTAGCCATCTGTGGATTGAAGCTGACGGAATGCTGATGTGGGGATGAAAAATGAGCCTGGCCCCGATGCGCATTAAATATTTAATATTGTCTCAGTGGGAGGTGTCATGGAAAAGACCATACAATAAATACTACCAGAGAGAATTCCATCACTGAACTCATCTGTTAACGACCTCATTTGCTTGGACGGAAACATTAACTACAGTGTTTGCACTGACACTGCTTTATTGTAAAAATGTTCTTTACTGCATGTGCCAGGTAAAAAACAGGAAATCATGTCTCTGAACAAGTGTGCTAATTCTGGTGTTTAATGATCATTTGTTGGGTCTGAAGCTCATTTTTCAATGAATGATTAAACGCCTGAGTTTTGGAAACGCTTTTTCACCCGCATGACTATAGAATCTAGCAGTCATTTACCTGATTACAGGAAAACATTGGCATTGCCAAGAAAAATAAGTTAGGTGGATCTTTGGGAATGGAGGAGGTGGCCATAAGACTCTGCCCAGTGTTAAAAAAAAAAAAGGGGTAATTAATACAGGGCAGGTCAAGATTGATAACGATAAAGCCAGTCAGGATTTGACCATGCTACCTGCTTACCTGTGCCTGATTCCTTTGCAGCCTTCTCTAGGGAATGGAAGGGAGGGCGATACCTACTTTCCTGACCACCTCTTCCTCTCTTGCATAGAAACATGACAGTAGAAAAAGACCACATGGCCTATCTAGTCTGTCTTTCCATATCAACCACTACAACAGTCCCCTTTTTTCCTTTAGAGAGCCTCTGTGTTTGTCCCATGCTTTTGTGAAATCAGATACTGTCCTCATCTCTACCACTTCCACTAGGAGACCATTCCACCCATCTACCACTCTTTCCATAAATAAATATTTCTGCATATTACTCCTGAGTCTATCCCCTTTTACCTTCATCCTATGTCCACTCATAGCAGAGCTTGCTTTCAATTGAAAGAGGCTCTCCTCTATGCATTTATGCCACGGAGGAATTTAAACGTCTCAAACATATCACCTCTATCCCGCCTTTCCTCTAAAGTATACATATTAAGATCCTAAGTCTGTCCTCATATGCTTTATAACGAAAACCATTAACCATTATAGTAGCCACCCTCTGTACCAACTCCAACCTGTTTATATCCTTTTGAAGGTGCGGTCTCCAGAATTGCACACAATACTCCAAATGAGGTCACACCAAAGACTTATACAGAGGCACTATCATCTCCTTTCTTCTGCTGGCCATTCCTCTTCCTATGCACCCAAGCATACGTCTAGCTTTCACCGTCACCTTTTCTACCTGTTTAGCTACTTTAAGATCATCAGCTACAATCACACCTAGGTCCCGCTCTTCTTTAGCGGACAAAAGTACTTCACCCCCTATACTATATTGCTCCCTTAGATTGCTGCAGCCCAAATGCATGATCTTACATTTTTTAACATTAAATCTCAGCTGCCAAATTCTAGACCAGTCTTCAAGCTTAGCTAGATCCCTCCTCATCTTATCTACACTTTCCTGGGTGTCTACTCTATTGCAGACTTAGGTATCATCACAAAAAAAGCAAAACCTTACCCGACAGCCCTTCCGCAATATCACTAACAAAGATGTTAAAAAGAATCGGACCAAGGACAGATTCCTGGGGCACACCACTGGTAACCTCGCTCTCCTTAGAGTGAGCTTCATTTACCTGTACCCTTTGTTGCCATCCACTCAACCAATTTCTAACCCAAGCAGTAACTTTAGGGTCCATTCCTAGGGTGCTCAGTTTGTTTATAAGTCACCTGTGCGGAATGGTGTCAAAGGCTTTACTGAAATCTAAATACACCACATCTAGGGCTTTCCCTTGGTCCAACTCCCTGGTCACCCAGTCAAAGAAATCAATCAGATTTGTCTGACAAGACCTGCCTCTGGTGAATCCATGCTGCCTCGGATCCAGTAGACCAGAAACCTCACTATTTTCTTTCAGCAGCACTTCCAATAATTTACTCACCACAGAGGTTAAACTAACCAGCCTGTAGTTTTCAACCACATCCTTACTTCCGCAGAAACCTTGGGCCAGCCCTGCCACTAATCACCAATTCCTCTCCTGTAATAGACAAGAGGTCACCCCTACAAGACTGGAAACGGTTCAGAGGAAGATGACCAAAATGATTTGGAGCCTGCGCCAGAAGACATATAAGAGGAGACTTGAAGATCTAAATATGTATACCCTAGAGGAGAGGAGGGATAGGAGAGATATGATACAGGCCTTTAAATACTTGAGTATTAATGAACAAACAAAACTTTTTTTCAAAGATGGGGAAACTGTAAAACTAGAGGCCATAACATGAAACTGCAAGGGGGTAAACTGAGAGGCAATGTCAGGAAATACTTTTTCACTGAAAGGGTGGTGGATGCTTGGAATGCACTCCTAATGGAAGTGGTGGGGGCAAATACAGTGACGGAATTCAAAATGGCATGGTACAGACATTGGATCCCTTTATAGCAACAGGATAAAATCAAAATAAACGTAACTATTTCATATCTCAACAAATAGGGGTGACCTGCATGGAGTGTTGGATACATCCCTAAACAAAGGCATGGGGAGAGGTGACCTGCACGGAGTGGCATGTGCACCTACTCTTACCGCCTCGCTGGGCAGATTAGATGGACCATACTGGTCTTTATCTGCCATCATATACTATGTTACTTATCCTTTCCAGACTCCAACAACCTCCCCTTTTTCTTTTCACTTTTCCTTGCCAGCAATAGCACCAGCAGAAGTCAGAAGCCGCAACAGCTTTCCTCAGAGGCGGTGGCAGCAATGGCTTGCTCACTTCCTTGTCCTGGATGAAGGGAAGGGGCAGGACAAGCCAGAATTGACCTTTGCACCCCATTGATCTCTACCTCAGTTCACACAGCCCGCTCTCTTCTTTGGTTGGAGGCAGGCCTAAGTTGGCCCACATACCCCCCTCTTTTCTCTCTTCCCACATGATGGGCGAGAAATGTACTACACCTCCTGCCTTTCTCTGCCTGGTTCCTGAGCAGCCTGTGCTTCTCTTGGGGAGGTGATATCCAACTGACCTGTGTTGCTGCTTTTCTGAGCACCACCTCCTTTCTTCTTCATTCTTAAGTCCATGATTGGCTTTTTTCCTCCAGTTCTGTCAGTGACCTTACTCCATGAGAAGTATACTGCTGAAGGTGCTGATACTCTCCAAGACTTTGCACGGCAACCTCTCCACTTGCCCTGCTCTCGTTAAGTCCCTACCTAGGACTATGTTCTTCCAAACTCAGATCTGTATTTTGGGTTGTCTGCTAATCTTCCCTCTCCATCATCTTCATTCCATAGGTATGTTTAGCAATGGCAGCAGGTCCAGCTGTACTGAGAATTTCAAATTTCATCCTGCCTGGATGCAAAAGTACTTTACAAGAAACACTGTTCAGAAATGAACAGATAGCCACCTCTGTGATGGTGTTGAAGACCTTGATATTTTGATATCTGGGCTGAATGACTCTTTCCAAAGCTTGCCATATTCTCCAGGAACAAGCAGGAAGTCAGTCCTCACTTATGGGTGACGTCTGCACTGACGGAGCCCGCGTGGAGCAATTCCCCAGCTTTCAAAGAAAGCCTTTGGGGTTGCTGTCACGCATGCGTGGTCCTCTTCCCGCCCACAGGTGCCATCTTGCTCAGTCTTTTACCGCGGAGCCCTTCAGACATACGTCCTCGTTCCTCAGAAAATGTTTTCTTGACTTTGGCCTTATGCCCTTTTTCTGGTAGCACCAGTCCTCTCTTGTCCTCCCCTTCGCTCCTACTCCGGCTGTGGGCTAGAGGACCCCTTTTTGACTCTTTCGTTGTTTTTCTTTTGGGCCCTTTTCGCACCTTTTTTCCCGCCTCTGGCCTTGAGGGTTTTCAACCTCACAGGGGCCCTTTTTGCCCCCATGGCCACCGGTTTTAAGAAGTGTGACAGATGGTCCAAAAATATGTCGCTCACGGACACCCACGACTGCTGTCTACAGTGTCTGGGGCTGACCACAACCCGGAGCTCTGCTCACTTTGTAAGCAAATATCTGCTAAGGCCTTGCTAAGCTATAAGCAGAAGTCTGCCGACATTTTCTGCAAGGCAGTCCCGGGATCCCTGATGGCACCCTCACCCTACCGATCCACCGCTGGCGGGGTCTCCTGCAGTGGCCCTATGCCCCAGGCGTCACTCCGATCAGGGCTTGCCCGAGGTGGAATGGCGAAAGAAGAAGACCTTGAAGTCATTGTTGGGGGCTCCAGATAAGCGCGAGCAGTTTCGCGCTCGTTCCCTTAGCCCTCCCCAGCGTTACCAAGGTTCAGACAAGGAGCAGCCTTGAAAGGTACCTCGTACGGACACGGAGGCCTCCGGCGATGGCGCCCGGTCTCCTGAGGGTCGTCCTGGGGAGGACCCCCTGTCCTCCTCCACGCCAGACCCGGTAACCCCCGGCGTTGGCATTGCAGGGACCCACTCCTGAGTAGGAGTCACGGATGCTGGCACTAGAGAGCAGCGTATCTGCCTTCCTCACTGCCCAGCAGGCACTTTTGCCCAGTATGGCTGGCTTGCACCCCAAGACTGAGGGTCACCCAACTGGGGTCCTAAAAACTGCCTTGGAAACCCACAAGAGTCGTGGGCCTCATGAGGGTCCTTGGCACCGGTCTCACTTGCCATCCCATTCATCGGGAGCGAGGTCTTCCAGTGCCTCTGGTGCCAAATGGGCCTCGGCCACATGGCGTGGGGACCAACCTGACTCTGAGTCCTTCTCGGACCTCTCGGGCTGGGAATCGGATGGGGACACATCCCTGGAGACCTGTGCCCATAGGAATCTCCACTCTGACCCATCCACACCTGCCTCGCAGAGGCGGTCACCTCCCGAGGACACCTCTTTCCTGGCATGTGTGCGGGATGTGGTTCAGGCCCTCAATCTGCCAACGCAGACCAAGGAGTCGTTGAGGGTGGAGGAACTTGACATCTTGCAGTATGAGTCTCCGTCCAGGGAGTCTCTTATGGTTTCGGTACCATCCATCCTGTGCTGGCTGCTTCTCCGCATGTGGGAAACACCCGCCTCGGTCCCTATTGTCAGTAGAAGACTCAATGCCATGTATGTGGTGCAGCGTTGCTCTGGGTTTTGGAAGACCCAGCTCCTCACACCTCCATGGTAGTCGAATCTGCGATGTGGAAACAGAAGAGCCTGAAGTCGCACTCTTTGGTCCCGTCTCATAGGGAATCCCGTGCCCTCGACACCCCTGGGCGCAAGGCTTACCAGGGATCCATGCTGGTGCACCATATCCAGGCATACCAATTGTATATGGGCATGTTTCTTCACGACCTCGCCAAGAAGCTTGGCGGTTTTTCTGCAGGCCTGAGTGGGAGGCACCTCCTCAGGTTCCAGACCCTCCTGAGGTCAGTCGCAAACTGCTTGAAATACCTTTCCTGTGTTGCGTATGATGGGTTTGAGTCTTCCGACCGTGTAGCAGGGGTTGGCATCGGAGCCCGACACCAGGCGTGGCTCCAGTCCTCTGACCTGGAGCAGTAGGTCCAGGAGAAGCTCCTGGATGTCCCCTGCCTCGGCGAACAGCTGTTTGGCAAGCTCATGGAGGATAAGGCAGCTGAGATCGAGACAAAGTTTGTAACTCGCACCCGTCTCTCTCACAAAACCTCCTCACTTCCACGGAAGAAGCAGCATACCAAAAAGCCTTTGTTCCAGAGAAAGGGGCTCCCCTACCGGGGATATCCACCATATCCGCCTACCCCTGCGCTAACAACCAGCGATCAGGGCAAAGGAGGTGCTCAGGGTCACCAGAAATCCAAGGGGCCCAAGACCCAGTCCTGGGGTTTTGATGTCGAAAGCATAGCCTCTCGCCCCCCAGGACGCTTCCGCCCATGGGAGGACGCCTGTCTTTTATTGCCCCCGAATGCGTGGCCATTACATCAGACACCTGGGTCTTACAGGTGATCCAAGACAAGTATTGTCTTCGTCTAGACAGACTCCCTCCTCCCTTCTCTCCGGCGGAGCCTACCTGGCTTCCCTCGCACCAGGCTTGCTTATAGCAAGAGCTGAACAATTTCCTTGGTCAATAGGCGGTCCAAACGGTTTCGCCGCACCTCCGAGGTCAGGTACTTTCCCATTCCGAAGAGGATGGGGGGAGGGGGCTTGCGCCCCATCCTTGACCTCAGGAACCTGAACAAATTTCTGGTGCGGAAGAAGTTCAAAATTTTTATTT
This sequence comes from Ichthyophis bannanicus, assembly GCA_033557465.1. Taxonomy (NCBI): domain Eukaryota; kingdom Metazoa; phylum Chordata; class Amphibia; order Gymnophiona; family Ichthyophiidae; genus Ichthyophis; species Ichthyophis bannanicus. The sequence goes on from CM066049.1 coordinate 67,273,202, forward strand.
ATTTAACAATTCTTATATAGCGCACTATTTGTTATCAGTGCGGTTTACATTTAACAAAGAATACTCAGATCAGAGAAGACTGATTGAGTTTACATTATAACAGGGAATAGGACTTGGAGAACATGGGTAACAATTTACATATTGACATCTATCAGGATAGATGCGGAATACATGAAACTATATACATAAAGATATGGCATAAAAGATGATACTATCCCCTTGGCGTCCTGCTTTACCTCCGGCAAGGCGATTGGCTATGCTCCTTGGATCTCAGAGACGCTTACGCCCACAGTCCTGTCCACCCCAAGCATAGAAAGTACCCGTGTTTCAGGGTGCTGGGAGAGCACTTCCAATACAGAGTGCTCCCCTTCGGGCTCGCACCTGCTCCACGAGTCTTCACTAAGTGCCTGTCAGTGGCTGCGGCCCACCTCTGTCTGCAAGGCATACCCATCTACCTTTGCCTGGATGATTGGCTTGTCTCGGGCACCTCGGCGGAGGAGGCTCATCTCTTGGCATCACGCACGATCGTCCTCCTCGAGCGCCTCGGTTTCCTGATCAACTACTCCAAATCTCACCTCACACCAGTGCGGACCCTGGAGTTCATTGGCGCTCTTCTCAACACAGAACATGTGACCGCCTTTCTCCCTCGAGCGTGTGCAGATCCAGAGTCTCGGCAAGGGCCATGCTGCACCTCCTGGGGCACAAGGCCTCGACTGTACATGCCGTTCCCCATGCTCACATGCACATGCAAGTGGCCCAATGGTGCCTCAGGGCGCAATGGGCCTGGGCCTCAGGCCACTTCCGGGATCCCGTCCGGGTGACTCACAACCTAGTCGAGTCCCTGGCCTGGTGGCAGGACCCCCAGAGCCTCCTTCGGGGCATGCCCTTCCAGACTCGTCCGCACAAACTCATCTTGATGACGGACGCCTCACTGATGGGCTGGGGAGCCCACTGCAGCCACCTCTGCACCCAGGGGCAATGGTCACCCGAGGAATCTCAACAGCAGATCAACCTGCTCGGGCTTCGAGTGGTCTGGTTGGCTTTTAAGGTCTTCTAGTACCACCTGAAGGACAGGTCGGTGCTCATGCGGACCGACAACAGAGTAGTGGTGTTCTACATAAAGAAGGAGGGGGCACGGGCTCCCGCCTCCTCTGTCTGGAGGCAGTCATCCTCTGCTCCTTTGCAGTGTGCTGGGGCATAACCCTAAGAACTGTCTACCTCCCGGGCCAAGACAATGTCCTTGCAGACAGGCTCAACAGGCTTCTCTGCCTGCACTAGTGGCACCTGAGTCTGGAGGTGGTTCTCCACCTGTTCCGCTGCTGGGGGACTCCATCCATGAACCTGTTCACCAGCCCGACGAACGCACAGCTCCCCCGGTTTCTGCGGACCGTCACCACACCTGAGCAGGGTGGCCCCGGATGCATTCCTCCTGAATTGGACCTCTGGGCTTCTGTATGCATTCCCTCCCACTCCTCTTCTGGCGAGGACCCTCCACAAGATCCAGTGCTATTGAGCCTCGGTGATTCTTGTGGCTTCTTCGTGGCCTTGACAACCTTGGTTCCCACTTCTACTTCGGCTCTTGTCGGAGCATCCGGTACCCCTGGGCAGTGCCCCCAGTCTGCTGATGCAGGAGGACGGACAGGTGCTTCATCTGAATTTGGTCTCGCTATCCCTAACAGTCTGGCGGCTGAATGGGTCTCGCTGTAAATTCCAGTGGAGATCGAGGACGTCCTCCTCACTTCAAGGAAGGATTCTATGAGGCGGGCCTATGCCCTGAAGTGGTGGCAGTTTTCAATCTGGTGCTCCGAGCTCCAAATCGACCTGTTCTGCCTGTTGGGTTCTCCAGTACCTTCTCCACCTTTTGCAAGTGGGACTGAAGTCCAACTCCGGTCAGGGTTCACCTGCGCGCCATCTTGACCAATTACTTGCCCGTCGAGGGCAATCCCCTCTTGGGTCAACCTCTGGTCTCCCACTTCATGCTGTCCCTCCTGCTTTCCAAACCCACAATCCGGCCTCCCCTGGCAGAATGGGACCTGAACAATAGTGCTCATGCAGCTGACGCGGTCGCCTTTTGACCTCGGCACGGTGAGCCAGCGAACTTCAAGCCCTCATGGCTGAGGCCCCCTACACCAGGTTTTACAGGAACAGGTGGTCCTTCACATCCACCCCAAGTTCCTACCGAAGGTTGTCTTTAATTTCCACCTCAATCAGGAGGTGGTCTTACCGATTTTTCTTCCCGAGACTTCATGCTGACCGGGCAATGGAGGTCCTGCATACGCTTGACTGCAAGAGGGTGCCCGTCTTCTACCTGCAGCGTACCCAAGGTCATCACAGGTCTGACCAGCTTTTCATTGCCTACGATCCCAACCACCTGGGGCTGGCAGTCACCGAGCACACCCTCTCCATCTGGGTGGCAGATTGCATCACCTTTTCCAAGGCAAAGGTGGGCGCCCCACTGGATCGTCGGGTCACTGTGCATGGCATCTGTGCCAAGGCTGCGTTGGTGGCATCGCTGCACTCATTGCCTCTGACAGACACTTAACGGGCACTTAATAACCACCCTGAGTGGTGGGATAACACCCCTCCTCAAGAAGAAAGGTCGGAGCAACCTTATGTAGGGGTGCTTCCCTATATGCCCTGTACATCGCAGGTCTCACGGATCCTTCGCTCTCATTGGCATATTTTATCCGAACACGATTGTTTCCAGACATCTCTGCGATTGGCTTATCATAGGGGGGCCAACATTGCTGATCGCGTTGTTCATACTATCGTTACCCCTAAACGGGGGTTGCCTTTTGGGAAGCATCAGGCTTGTGGGGCATGTGATATGTGCTCTACTACCCTTGAAGGGGTAGAATGGATAGATCCCCGTTCCCGGCTCCGTTATATGTGACGTCATCTTACCGATTGTACATCAGATCATGTCGTCTACTTGATTATCTGCCCGTGTCAGTTATATTACGTAGGTATGACAACGTGATCGGTTCGGAAGCGTTTACAAGAACATAGGTCGCGGCTAAATACTGAAACATTGACTGCCCCTATGGTTCATCATTGCATGTCCAAATCCCACACTTTTGATCAATTACGATGGACAATTCTGGATATGATACCCCCGCTCTTGCGAGGGGGTTATCGTCGAGCGCTGCTGCATCAATGAGAGCAACGCTGGATTTTCACTCTCCACACTGTTACCCCTTTAGGAATGAATGCGGAGATTGAATGGGGGTTATTGAAATGAACTTCAATTTTGTGTTGCTGACGTCATCTGATGCTCCTGTGCGTAATGCTGCTGTCATCACGTGTTCAAACGGAACAGGAAGTTGGATGGGTTTAGCTTGAAAAAGAGCCAGTTTCATTGTGGGCTTGAAACACAACTGATTTGTGTCGCAAGTACCCAACCATTGCTCGATGTGATATGGAAGATTGGTTAGCGGGTCATTCCAGGAGTTAATTGAAGCCATTCGTGGACAGAAAAAAGGTTTTGGACTATCCAGTTTGTGAGGCTTTTATGAAGTTTCCTCTGGCGGTTATCAGCTCCGGATTCCCTTATGCTCAGCTAAGTGTTACCACTTCCTTACATTGAATGTTCTGCTGGTTGCAGATTTTTTGAGAAGGAACAATTAATTACTATGCAAGTAGCTTCTAGTTTATGCAGGGGCTCGTCCTTTAGGGCTAGTTGTAGCCTCAGGTATTTATAGGTCGTACAGACCTTTTAAATAAATGTTGAATAAAAAGGAGGGTCTGCTACCAGAGAGTGTGTTACACCCTCACGGCAGACGATCCGACAAAAAATAATAGTTCGTGGGCAAGATTCCCGGTGAAGAACATGTTATGACAATGTATATGGGAAATAGTGAGTGACCTTCAACATTGATTATTGATAGTATTGACATTATTCCTTCTGACAGACATCTGGCAGGCTGCGACCTGGTCTTCAGTGAACACCTTCGCTTCACACTACTGCCTGGAGAGACAGTCCTGCTGGGACAGTGCCTTCGGCCAAGCTGTACTCCGTAGTTTGTTCGGGGTATAAGCAACTCCTGCCCTCCGACCCTTCCTCTGCGGCTACTGATAGCTTGCCCTGAAGGCCCGAGGACTCGGGCTTCCTTCGGACATCGGCTTCTGCTCATGGCCTCGTGGAGGCGTTTTTGGCTTACAGGTTCGGTAGCCTGTAGCTGGGAAGTCCCATAAGTGAGGACTGACTTCCTGCTTGTTCCTGGAGAAAGCATAGTTACTCACCTATAACAGGTGTTTTCCATGGACAGCAGGAATCAGTCCTCACTACCCTCCCACCTCCCCTGATGAGTTGCTGGATTTTTATCCTTCCCTTGCCATCTGCTTGGTAGGGCTCGAGCTAAGGGACCTGACTGAGCAAGATGGCACCCTTGGGCAGGAAGAGGACCATGCATGCATGGCAGCAATCCCAAAGGCTTTCTTTGAAAGCTGGGGAATTGCTCTGGGTGGGCTCCGTTGGTGTCACCTATAAGTGAAGACTGATTCCTGCTGTCCCTGGAGAACACCTGTTACAGGGTGAGTAACTTCGCTTTTGTGGCAATGAAGATTTTATAAATAATTAGATACAGGAAGGGTGGCCATCTCCATACAGTTGCAGCTGGACAAGAAGCGGTGTAGGAAGGTAAAGTGATATGGATCACGTCATACACAGTTGAAGAGTCTAGGATAGATACAGAAAGCTCACGATTCACAATCTTCAAGTCTAATTACTAGACCACATCCCCACCTAGAACTGACACCACCATTCATCATGGAAACTAATAATGAATTTCCACTAGTCTGTCTTAGTTACATGTGTAAATCTGGCAGTTATGTCAAGCTAAGCTTGGTCTTTGTGACAGGAGGCAGGATGTTTTTTGTTCAGTTCTGAAAGGAAACAGCTTTTTCTTGAAAAGGTTTCAGCGTTGCAGTTTGCTTGCTGCATAGTTTTATACCTTGCTAATGAAAAGTAAAGTACTTATAGAAAAAAATCAGACAAAATTAAACAAATACACTTACTACTGCATAACAGCAAAATATTCAAGTCAGATTCACCGGCCAGCACCAATACATAATTGGAAACAAAGGAATGGTGCCGCATTTAAAATCTGTTACAAAAGTAGCAAAGGCAGGGGAGGTCTAACCATTAAGCAAACTAGGCGATTGCCAAGGGCGGCAGCTTCTGGGGGGGGGGGGGGGGGGGGAGGGGGCGGCAAAGAGCAGGGCACTCAATGCTAAACTATAGATTCTGATAGCTGGGGGGGGGGGGGCATAAGGCTTAAGGTTTGCCTAGGGCACCATCAACTTGAACCAACTCTGCGGTTGGCCCTGGGCAAAGGGGATGTGAAAACAGCATAGGCAGGGTAAAAAGCATCACTGTAAATTAACCTTCCCCTTTGCGGATAAAAGTATTGATGCTGATGACAGTGGGGATTTTCATTTCGAAAGCCCCCCACTCCATGTACTTTCCAAGGGTACCTGCACAACGCAAGTGCAAAGATACGTGAGTACTAAGTACTGTTGCTGCCAGGATATTCAAAGGGAAACCTCGCATTTGGTTTCTTTATTGAAAATGTTCTTTCCATTCTGGAGGGACCGTGTGCCCATAGGACTGCAAGCCCCAAATGTACTTTAGAAATTGCCCCCATTGTGTTGTAGGATAACCGTGTTCACTAAGACTTTTGGCTAAATTTTCAATAGTTTGTGTGCATGGGATCAATGCAAAAGCTGACTGAAAATCTGGCGGCGATGTGTCTAAGATGTACGCTGGCAACTTTGATTGTTTGAATTAGTAGCATCAAGCTCCAGAGGGAAACAGCATCCAATTCATATGTAGAAAAGTTTTCCGATGTCCGCAAATCATAAACATACTTCCAGCACACCCCCTTTTTGAAAAGTTATGGGTGCAATTTAATGCTGTTGATAATTCACATGCTGCCAGCCTATTAACTTACTTATTGGATTTAAATTTATTTCTATAGAATACCAGCTTTCTACGATTCAAAGTGGTTTACACATAATAGACTTATGAAGAGTATGTAAGTACACCCTGTTTTACATTGAACTTACTGTTTTATGCAGCTATGTTCTACCTAACCTTTTGAAAATTCAGCCTTATCGTCACAGCTGTGTGCTATCTCTGTTTTGCGAGTTACAGGTAATGGCGCCATTTCTGTCCGCTTCCCTGCAGCAGGAGCCTTCGAAGGATTGTGCAGCACGTCAGACCTAGAGACAAGGACGTTGCAGTGTGCACAAGCCACAGGCTGCCTGGTGTGCAATGCACAGATTCTGCAGTTATTTTCGGGTTTGCTGCAGCTCAGAGAATGCGAAAAACCTTTAGTACGCTTGACCCAATAAATTACGTTATTAGGAACCAAGCCAAGTTTAAGGGAAGCTGCTCTCCTATTTTCCTAACTTAGAGCAGAGAGGATAAGGGTGATAAAATAGGTTAGGGGAAAATGAAAGCGATTTACAATGTCCCCCCCCCCCTCCTCGCCCAGCCCACATCTTTTACAGGTACTCTGTAGGAATTATATATTTTGCCATTTTGTTATATCAAGTGCAAACTGTAATCAATGTGGGTCAGTCCTATTGTGCTAGCATAATTGAAGGTCAAGTATTGCAGACGACCCCTCATCTCCTCTGGGCACTGTTAGAGGTCACCTGGCACATTTCGAAAGGTCACTGGAGGTCTGTGGCGTAGAAAGGCACCGTAATCCCAGTGTGGCACATAATTATTTTAGTTTATAGCTCCTGGGTCCTGAGGGAAGGAGGGGAGGGATGGATACAAGGAAGGAAGGGTACTGTGAGGTCAGCAAGACCATTATGGATGGTAGAGTGAATATGAGGTGAAAGGGATCGTTGCTGTCCCCTCCTCCAATAAAAGTATATCCATGGTTGGAAGTGAAGCAGCTCAAATATGTGAAGCTAATTTATATTAATTCAACTCCATTAATGATGAGATATCATCACTCCTCTCAGTGGAAGACAATCAAAAGGATTTAATATTGCAGTAGTAGTACTCTCTTGGATTTTCCATGCACTATTAGCTGGAACCATAGTAATGTCTCTAATGGCCTGGACAGAACTGAACCCTTCTGAAATTCTCTGCAAGCAATTTATTATTCTACATGGCATCTTCCTTAGAAGACAATTCCTACAATAGCACTGTAAGGCTTACTTGTACATTTCTGTACGGTGTTGTCAGGCGTGTTTCGCTATGGTCGAGGGTTCAGGTGGCAGGGAAATTCTGTCTGTACGGATGTTGGTGTGCATAGGCGTGTTCATGTATATACACGAGACGGGAGCCAAGGCTGAGGTTCAAGCTTCCGTCGCCGTGATCGGCTCTCTGGTGGAGCTGCAGGTAGTTTGAGATGATCTCGTGGCTTGAACTCTCGCAAGGTAGGAGAATTTAAAGGGGCAGTGGTTTGTGGAAATAAAAGTTGGGGGGAGGGTAAAGGGTGATTCTGGAAGGGGGAAGGAGAATGCGACAGAGGCTGGGAAAGGAACAGAGTGAAGGAAGGTATCAGGGAGAGCCTGCAGGGAGGGGTGAACAGTGCAAGGGGCTGGAGGCAGAAAAGAGGGGAGTAAAGAGCACAATGAATGTATGCTAAAGGGCGCAGCCCCCAACCCCCCAAGAAGGCACATAGGCATTTCAGCTGCACAGCACACACACACAGAGGCACCCTTCCCCCACCCCACAAAACATTCACATAGAGGCACCCCACCCCCACAGCACACACACAAGCATTGCATCTACGCACCACACACCCACTGTCTGAAGAGAGACACATATACACACATAACGTCACTTATAAGGATTCCTCATACAGCCCCTGCTGCCATAACGAGACTCATTTTAACATCTCTCTTTGAGCTCTTCTTCCATAGCCCCCGCCCTGCTATGTATGATTTTGCAAAGGAAGGAAGGGGAATGCATCACTTTGTTACACTGTAAGTGTGCTGTTTACACATGCACATACAATCTGACAGATATTAACATACAGTCCTGCACATACGCGTACATGTAACCCCGACACTCTTCATGACCCAGACGTTCATGTAACTCACAGGCCCCATCACACACACACACACATGTATGTAGCACCCGATAGTCACCTTTGCATGCACATACACACACATATGCGCATGTAGTCTCCAGCAGCCTTCATGATACACAGAAAGACAAACACATGGACACGCACATAAGCACGCAGAACCTCAACACTTCCTATAACACACACAGATGAAACCCCAAATGTCCGATCCTGTGAGTGAAGGAAACATACTGTTGTGTCAATCTAGAAACATGGCAGCAGATAAAGACCTATCCAGTCTCCCTTCCATATCAACCACTACAACCCCTTTTTTTCCTTGACAGATCTTCTGTGTTTGTCTCCTGCTTTCTTGAATTCAGATACTATCCTCGTCTCTACCACCTCCACTTGGAAAGTAGTCTATGCATCCACCACTTTTTACGTACAGAAATATTTCTGCATATTATTCCCGAGTCTATCCCCTTTTACCTACATCCTATGCCTCCCTGTTGCAGAGCTTTCCTTCAATTGAAAGAGGCTCTCCTCCTGTGCATTTATGCCATGGAGACATTTAAAAATCTCTATCATATCTCCCCTCTCCTGGCTTTCTCCCGCAGTGTACATATTGAGATCTTTAAGTTTGTCCCCATATGCCTTATGATGAAGCCCACCGACCATTTTGGTAGCCACCCTCTGCACTGCCGCCATCATAGCTTTTGAAGGTGTGGTCTCCGGTATTGCACACAGTACTCCAAATGGGATCTCAACAAAGACTTTTACAGAGGCACTATCACCTGCTTTCTTCTGCTGGCCATGCCTCTCCGTATGCACCCAAGCATCCTTCTGGCTTTTGCCGTTGCCTTTTCAACCTCTTTAGCCATCTTAAGATCATCAGAAACAATCACCTCTAGGTACTGTATATCTAAAGCCTTGACCTCCCTGGGTAAAGTTCAGTATAAATGACCATTACATACAGTGTGTGTGGGTTTTTGGAGGACCTTGATTTTGTAATTAGCATTGTGTGTTGTGAAGAATGTATGAAAGAATGAATGGCATTAAAATCAGTTGTGCAAATTTGGGGGTGGAGTTTGGCCCCATCAACCAAACATACATGGATGCTTCATCAGGGAGCGGGATTGCCAAGCCCTGTCAAACTGGTTTTAATCTAAAAGAAACTCAGAGGAGAGAGAGAACCAGCATCCCCTGCCCCTTGCAGAGTGACTTTGGATTCAAGCCTGTCTCACTCTGGCTGCATTTTGTTAAGGTAAGTTGGAGCTTTGCCATACTTGTTCATGATTTTATATTGTTCTATAGTTTGCATGTGCATGATTACTCTCAAGTTATTTTAAGCATTTTACATATAAGAGGTTTTTTTTTATGATGCTGATGTTTCACCGCCTCTTCTTATTACACAGAAATGGTTGGCGTTCTCCCATTGAGGTCCTCTTGATTTTTGGACTCTGGGAGTGATACGGAGGTCATTTTCCTCTTATAATTCAGCCTTATTTGGTCAGTTCATACTATTGGGTAGGTTAACTTTGGAACATTCTACTTTTGGGACATGCCAGATAATTGTGACCTAGACTGGCCACTGTTGGGAACAAGATACTGGGTTGATGGTCCTTTGGTCTGACTCAGTATGGAAATTATTATGTAGTGCATTAATTATAAAATACACTAATCTATGTGCATACATTTACTCCTCATCCTGAACAGGCAATAAATGTCTGCGACCTCAGTGTAGCATGATTGCTGCTGGATGTCTTCTGGTATTTTCTATGTGTCTTTAGAAAATTGGGTGAATAGGTGTCTTTTTGCCCACTAACACATTATGAGGGAAATTTCATAACAGGTCATCAAGGTTTAATGACCTGTTATAAAATTTCCCTCATAATGTGTTAGTGCCTAAAATTTAGTGAAAACATTACCACTTGGCTCAAACTATGTCCTGAGGGGGTGGGGACAGGTCCGCACTATCATCAGGCGAACTAGGCAGTCGCTTGGAACACCTGCCCTCCGGGGTCGTCCATTGCCATTGCCAGTGTCCCTCTCCGGGACCTGCAATGGTGGCAATGGCTCAAAGCAGGGTGGCACTTACCTCGTCTGCTCTGCCCTCCACTATGACTTTTCCGACCTCTTCTGATGTAGTCAGGACATCATAATTCCCCTGGTATTTTGCTAAAGGTTCTGCCAAACATGGAGCCTTTCATAAAATATTGTATTTGCCAGCATGTCCAGGGGGAGCAGTGATTTTAAAAAGCTGCACATGGGAAAAGAGTACTCTTCTCTCTCCAGATTTCCATGTCTGCAGATTTTTAAATAACTGCTCCCGACAGCATTGATACCCCCATCCCTGCACTCACCCATCATCAGTACCCTTCCTGAACCCTCCTGAATCCCCAACATCATTAGTGCCATCTCTGAACCTCCCCCACACCCCCTAACAAATCAAATTCCCTGATGAATACCTCTACCCCAACCCTCTCAGGTATTACCAGTGGTAATACCCAGTTGCTGATTGCTCCAGCCACATCAGGTACCAGGTTCAAAATGGCGCTTGTCGACGCCTAGATAGGGGTGAAACTGCTAAATAACGAATTTTTAAATATTGACTCCCAGCTCCCTGACCCCCACACAATGGGAGTGGGCGGGTAATATGGCTGAGCCCCATCATCTCATCCACAGTGGGGGAAGGGGTGGGGGAGGGGGAGGGATAGATGGCGGGTGTTGGGAAGGGGATCGAGGCTGGGCTGAGGGAAGGAAGTGGGGGCATCGAAGGAGCGACCTCACTCGCTTGCCCATATTGGAGCTGGTTGCCTGCAATGGTTCAGTAATGGCGGTGGCAGGGGTTGTGATGAGAATGGGCAAGGGGGAGGGATGGGGATTCTAGGGTTTGTCGCAGCTGTAGCGGAAAGGAAGATTAAAATCCTCCACCTACAGTAATTCACCCCCAAGGGGGGGGGGGGGTGAGGAGAGAACTAGGGGAGTAGTGGACTGTAGCTTCCTGTAACATGGGTGTTACTGCCATGTGTGGTGCAAGTGCTAAAGGGAAAGCTCCCACATACTATGAGTAGGCCTCAGCCTGGCACAACCACAGGCTAGGGTTGCCAACTTTTTGAAAGAGCAAAACCCACTATCTGCTGCTGCCCATGCTCCATCCCCTGTTCCACCTCCAATGACAACTGTTGTGACGGCAGCCATATAGGCTTTAGCGCCTGCAGGCCATATCAGAAGAGAGTGGTGTACAAGAGGTTGCACTCTTTAGTCTCCATTGAGCTACAGTCCCCTCCTCAATCCCCCAAGACACTTATTGTATGCTACCCCATATGGTGGTAAATCCAATATATTCTGCATCCACAAAACCCCCTGCTCCCCTCACCCCCAGCAATGGGTGCAGAGCAGAGCTAGACATTTCCTCATAGAACTTATGCAAAAACAAATAATTCAGATTCTAGTGTCATCTCACTAACAGCAACACAAACTCTACAAAAGGTCACTTAGGACTGACAGAAAATCTTCCTAGCCAGAGCTAATTTCCAAATCTCACACGAGGACCCTACATTGGAGAAGACAGTACTATAAATATTACAGTGAGCCTTAAAATATAAGGAAAACTGAACAAAACAGAATAACTACACATTCTTACATATAAACGCCATACTAACAGTATATCCAGCCTCGATTGCACACACACAACCCAGATAGACCCTCACCAAATAAAAATTGTGACCACAAACTGAAATAGAAATATGCAGACAAAAATTAAACTAAAACCCCATGAATCCAGGTGCTGCATGCAGTACAACAGCAGAGAGATAAAGAAAATGTATTTCCCCTTTATTGTGCAAAATATAAAGATGGCAGATAGCGGGGCCAATGTTAGAAGTGATGCAACTGCGGCAATTGCCTTGCGCCCCCAGGCTAGAGAAGGCACCAAGCTTGCCTGAAGTTGAAGAAGACACCCTGCTGGTAGGTTTCTGGAGTCCCCTCCCAAATTTATGCTCTGGGCCCCAGCCACATCTAACGCTGGCCTTGGCAAATATATATTCCAAAACCGGACATATTCCACTCATTAAATAGAAAATAAAATTATTTTGCCTACCTTTGTTGTTTGACCATTTTATTTTTCTTAATGTGTTGTTCCCACGTGCTGGATTCTGCTTGCCTTTTTCTTCTCTCAACTCTTTCCAGGATCTCCTATCAATTTACCATTTCTTTCTCCTGCTGTCTTCAGTTATTTATTTATTTAATATTTATTTTTTATACCGCGCTCTTCAGAATCAGTGTGGTTTGCATGTAGACTAACAGGTACTTTTTATTCCCTCCCCTTTATTTCTTTTATTCCATCCCTTTATCCATTTCTAATATTGATCTCTCCCTTTCAGCTTCCTTCCATTCATTTTTCTGCTTCACTATTCAGGTTTCACTTACCAACCAGTTTGCAATTTTCCACATTTTTATTGCATCTACTTAAAGCTTTCCATCTTTCCCTGATCCTCTCATTCTCCTCCTCAGGTCCAGCATTCCCTTTCTCTCTCCCCCCAGCATCTACTCTATCTCCCTAGTCCCCCCCCCTTCCTTGTAATTTAACATTGTCCCCACTTGTGTCTCTTGAGGGACCCCAAAGCCCAAAGGATGAGAAAGAGGGTATTTCCGAAAGTGTGGAACGGAGGATTTGAATGCTGTGAAACTGTTTTAGGCCCTGAAGCGGAGAATCCCTTTCCCCATCTGATAGTCCATGCAGGATTTTGTAAGTAGTCTATGAAACTGAGACCTGCAATTATTTGAGCCTTAGTCTGTGATGATATCACCAAATGTAAATAAAATAATTCAATAAATAATTACTGGGTCTAGAGGCCAGGAGAGAGAGCGCCAAGCAGCACGGGGCTGGCAGAAGCGATTGCACATGTTTTAAAAGCGCAGCTACGGAGAAGGGGGTTCAGAAGAGCAGGACAGCATTGGGGCCATGGTTAGCAGCGGTGGCGGCAAAATTGAATTTTTCTTTTTTTTAGTGCAGCTGCAAATGAGGGTTCTGCCAGGATGGGGGGCTGTTAGCGGCCACGACTCGGCAGCAATCGTGGATGCGATTGCTGTGATGCAGCAGTGACAACGTTTTTTAAAAAAATAAGGCTGACACTAGGAAGGCCGGTTTAACTCCGTCCCCTCTGACGCATGCGGAGATGGGACCAGACCAGCCTCAGCGCAGGAGTTCAAGATCCTGTGCTTGTATTTTTTTTTTGATACCCGCCACTGCCGATGCAGGGAAAGTGGCAGCGGGCAGGCAGGATGAGGCTGCCGCTGAATCAGCGGTAAGATCATCGATTTCTGTTTTGTTTTTTTAATCACCTCGGGCCCTTCCTGAAGTGCAACGGCTCTGCTCCTCCTCTGTCTCAAGGCACTAAAAACAGCTTTTCCATTGCCGGTTTTACAGCTCTGCCGACAGCCGGCCTGCCCATATAAAACCGGCCAGTTGGCAACCTACCACAGGCTGGGGAAGGGGGAGGTGCCTGATAATGATTGATGTGAGTACAAATAGAGTTAGGACACTACCATCTAGGCCGGAATGTTAATAATTGTGATTCAAGTACAGCTGGGATGCTTTCCAAGTTATAAATTGTGTGTTGAAGAATAAAGCTGGGGCCATGTGTTTTGCCAGAAAACCTCTTTTGCCGTAGTGGTTTGCTGCACTGTTAAAATTGTGCTTGAATGGATGGCGGTGGTGTGAAAGCCGATGTTATGGCCTCACTGTCATTCTTTCAATCCACATTAGCAAAATTTTAGGTCTTTGCCTATAAGTAGCTCCATCTGTAAATCAGTTTAAATTTGTTTTTTGATTCAGCAAAAATTTGTTTTCTTGACTCTTTCTTCAGATTTTGCTAAACAGTGCAGTGACCAGATAGCTCCAAGTCTAATGACCCAGCCGAATTGATCCTGGTCTTACTTCCATTGCATCCATTGGCTATTATCCCTATGAACGCTTTATGACATAGAAGCGTGGTGGTTTTCTGCTAGGCCATTGACCCAGCAATGTTTCTTGGCCTGAAGCATATTCAAATCGTGGTCCTCCCACCAATATCCCTTGCGACCTTGGGCAAGTCACTTAACCCTTTATCGCTTCACGTGGAAATATAGTGTTGAATATACTAATGTACTTTAATGCATCAACATGAGTTATGACACTCTGCATGAATGCCCAATTCAACGGGCATTATTTAAAGCAAGCCTCATTATTTTCAGTGGGGCCTTTTACTAATAACTTGTGTTAAATGCACTAAGAGATGCCAATTAATGAGTGTTAATGCATTAAGGCAGATCAATAAGCCTAGCCCTTAGATTATAATCCTTCTTGGGCAGGGAAATAGCTACTGTATCTGTATGTAATTCATCTTGAATTTGGATTTAGATTTGGAATTGGAGTGGTGAATAAATCAAATGTAAAGAAATTAAAAAAAAAACAACCCACAACCCTTTTGGTGGTTTTTTTTCATAGTTCAAGGCCCCAAGTAACACACACATGAATGTTTAAATTCTGGGGTCGGCACTTCTGGGCTCAGAGACCGCGAGATCGGCAGCCAAGACGTTCTGGCCATGAGGTTTAAAGCAATTGCTGCGAGGCAGGGGAGCTGGTGGAGCCAAAGAGAAGAGGAGGCCTGTGTTACCCACCAACGAAAGGAAGAAGCCTGCCTCTCAGAACCATACTGTAGGTAGGGGAGGGATGACATGCAATTTTTAAAAAACAATTCTGCAGTTTGCAGGTCATCTTGGGCTGGCACAGAGAGAAGAAAAAAGGTCTGGGGATGGAGTAAGGTGTAGAAAAAGAATTAGTGCAGGGAATGTTTCCTCCACTTCCTCCAACTGAACATTTTGTTATTGTCTTACTAGAACCTCATTGCTGTGTGGTCGGTTTAGTAAACAGGCCATTTATTCAAAGGGTGAACCCGGATGAGTTACCAACTTGCTTATTTCTGTTAAGCAGGTAGAGCCCATCCCGAGTTTATCCTATTGGATTCATAGACTCGTGAGCTTACTCTTTTCAGGGGGGAAAACATGCGAGTCAATCAGGTACTCGATCAGTCTGACCAGAAGAATAAGATACCAGTTATAAATCCAGTGAGGAACAGAGTCCTTCAGCTCTTGATGACCACTCCAAACTTGTCAGGATTTAGCAGTGACCAAATGTCAACGGTAAATGTCTGTTAGCCAGTCAGCTACAAAATCTCAATAAGCAGGAGTCAGGAACTTTCAACAGTACTATGGCTTCAAAAAAATCATTCTGTTACTAAGGTTTTGTGCAAATTACATTTTCTGAAAGCTCTTGTCTCTTTTGTAAAAGACACTTACCAAAACTGATGCTCTTACCGTCAGCTTGAAATACCTACATATTATCTAGTGCTACACACAGGAAAGACTCGCACATTTCTGTCTGGAAGATGTCTTAAGGCCTATGAGAAATGAATTGATTTTCTTCATTCAGGTTCCAGTATAGGACAGTGCATACAAACAAGAACAGCAGAGATAATCAATTATGGAAAAAAGCTTCAACGCAGTACTACTCAACCTAGGGCAGGGTAAAGGAACTTGCAGGGCTGATGTCTGTGCTGTACCTGCTCTCTGGTGGGGCAGAATATGTGTGTATTTGTGGGAAGTTTGCCCCTTTCTTGCCTGTGCTGTACCCTATTCTATGTGATAATGGTATGGAAAATGTGGATGATTGCTGCCCATCCGGCGCTTGTCCTGTTGTGTAGCGCACGCTTTGCTGCTTGTGTTGTCAACATTTTGAATTCAACGGAGCGAGCGTACTGTGAATGCTACAGTCGTTCCTTAGTTGAACTAAGTCCTAGATTCTTGCCCACAATGCAAATGGTGCCTTATTTCAAAGCGCTCCATAGGAATCCATGGGGAAAAGGAGACTGAAAGAAAAGCTGATCTTTCTCATTCCTGGTAATAAAAAGTAGCTCCATAACTTGAAGAAAGTTTAGGAATATGAGTCAAGGAAGGCTCACAAATACAAAGAAATACACATATGAAAAAATAGGAGTTGATATTCAAACTATAAGACCATAATGACCACGTTCAAAACGATACACAATCTCTCAGCAGTCTTCCTGGTACCACTCATCCAAAGGAATATGGACACACCTAAACCTGCTCTAAAAACAAAAAACTCACAATCTCTGTCAAAGAGCACTTTCTTTCTATGGACCTACAAATTGGAACTCGTTGCCAACCACACTAAGGTCCATCCAGGACTTAAACAAATTCTGGAAAAATGTAAAAACACATCTCTTCAGAGAAGCCTTTGGAACTGTCACATAGACTATCCACAGCAACCTGCAACCTATGTCAGATACCCACACATTGCATGTTCAGAACTTACACCTACTACCCTGTAAGTTACATACACAACCCTTCGCAATAAATTCATTGCAACAGTCCACATAAGCTAATCCTACGTTTATAATGGAAGAGTAGCCTAGTGGTTAGAGCAAGTCTACTACCCAGGAGATCTGGGTTCAATTCCCACCGCCACGCTTTGGGCAAGTCACTTTACCCTCCATTGCCTTTGAAGAAAAGGCCTGGTGATCTACTTCTAGTCATACCTTGTCAAGAAAATCCAGGGGCTACTGGGTTGCCAGGAGTCAGCACAGACTTGAGGGCACTTAACAAAAATGTATATAGTTAATGCTATACAAATTATAGTTAAATCCTGTTAATTACAATGTATAGTGTCACATGTTACTGACACAATTGTTCTATGTACTTTACAGTTGAGTTCTATGTAAACCTCAATGTTACTATGAATAGCAGTATAAAAGAAACATTAACTAAATAAAATGTTTTAACTGGCTAAATTGTAAAGTTTAATATTTTGGGACTATGAAATAAATATCTTGTGGCTGGATAATTTGATGTTTGGCCAGACGTTATCCATTCAAAGTTAGGAGGAGTGCGAGGACTTTCTGGGGTCTATCTTAAAGTTAACTAGATAGCACTGATTCAATGTTTGATTAACTTTAATTCAATTACAATACTGGTCTTTATCTGCCGTCATTTACTATGTTACTATGATATGGTCTGCATAACGGAAACCACACAGATATTTATTTATTTATTTATTTATTTCAATTTTTTATATACCGCGCTATTTACAATCAGCGCGGTTTACAGAGAACCAAAGACCAGAACAACAGGCTGTTCGGTATTACATAAAACAGGAAAATAAATTTGGATAAGATAAACATGGATAATATGGGGGTAAAACTATATACATTGAACTATATACATAGAATATTGATCTGCTAATTCGATCACATGAGAGAAGTATTTATGTAATATTATCAATAATGTTTGGAAAAGGAGGGGATTCTGTTAAGTTTGTGGTGAATATTATGTGGGGTAGTATTTGATGAATAAGTTATGTTTGAGGGCCTTTCTGAATTGGACTATGCCGGTTATGGCACGAATTTCGGGTGGTAGGGAATTCCAATGTTTTGGTGCGCAAAACATGAAGGCTCTGTTCGCTGTTGCTTGGCTACAGGTTGTTATGGCCTTCGGCATCATTAGGGTGTTTGTCGCTATTTTTCTTCTGGTTCTAGTTGGAGGTAAAAATTGTGTGAGATCAGTTAGAGAGTTTGCAGATAAACCATGTATGGCCTTGTATGTGAGAATTAGGGTTTTAAATATGATTCTGCCTTGTATCGGGAGCCAGTGAAGATGTTTGAGAATTGATGTCACGTGACTACTCCTGGATACTCCTTGTAGAACCCTTGCAGCAGTGTTCATGGCAAGTTGAAGAGAACTTAGGGTGGATTGTGGGAGACCTTGTAGAATTGAATTTGCGAAATCAAAATGTGGTAGGATGAGTGCTTGGAAGATGGTTCTAAAATCGTCTGGGTCCAGTAATGAGCGTAGATGCCTGAGTGTGCGTATCTTGAAGTATACAGCCTTTGTTATATTGTTAACGTGTGATTTCATATTGAGACGGTGGTCCAGTGTGACTCCAAGGTATCTTATTGCTTCCTTGGTGGATAGATCAGCTCCTTTGACGCTTATTTGTGCTGGTGGAATGAAGTTAGGGTCTCTTGTAACAAAGAGAACTTCAGTTTTCTTATGTTGGATGCGGAGGTTCTGTGAGAGGAGCCACTCTGATACGGCATTGAAGCAATTTATTATGGGAAGTAGATCCAATTGCATTGTAGAAAATGGCATATAAAGTAGGATGTCGTCTGCATATATCATGCCTTCCACGTTGAAAGATCTGATGATATTGCAGATGGGTTGCATGTAGATGTTAAACATGAGAGATGAAAGAGATGACCCTTGTGGTACTCCTTGTTTTTGGTGGAAAAGGTTTGATTCTCCTGTTGCAGATTTTACATATTGCATTCTGGTGTCCAGGTAAGATTTGCACCATTCCAGCGCTGAACTACCGATGCCTTTTTCCTTCAATCGTGTAATGAGTATCTCGTGATTTACCGAATCAAACGCTGCTGCAATATCTAAGAAGATTAGCACGACGCCTTGGCGGATGTTGTCTATATTGGTGAGTATGTTATTGAGGAGGGTGGTGAGGAGTGTTTCAACTCCATGGTGTTCTCTGAAGCCATGTTGAAAGTGGTCGAGAGGAGCTGTGGAGTCTATGTGGTCTTGAATTTGGCGTTGCACTTCTTTTTCAAAAATTTTTGCTAGGAGGGGAATGCTGGCGATAGGTCTGTATGAGTCAGCCCTTTTAGGGTCTAATTTGGAATTTTTTAATAATGGTCTGATGGATGTGAGCTTTAGAGCAGATGGGAATGATCCAGTTGAGAAAGAAAGGTTCATGATTCTTGCAATGAATGGGCTGAATACACTTCTAAGGTCCTTTATCCAGAAGGCTGGGCAAGGATCGGTTTGAGCGGTGGAGGTATTGAGTGAGGAGATTATGTCTTCAATTTGTTTAGCTGAGGGTGCATACAGTGAAGATAAGGTGTTTTGGCAAGTTGATTCTTGAATAACTGTATTCTGTAGCTCATCTGTCTGTAGGAGTTTAGATTGCAAGTACTCAGCAAATTCTTGTGGGTGAATATCACATTTTTGTTCTGAAGATGGTTCATTAGATAAAGATTTTACTAGGTTGAACAGATCACGAGGTTTGTTTAGTGATCTTTTGAGCATATCTGTGTGATACTGCTTCCTTTTGTTTGTGATTGCTTCACGGTGAGTTGCTAAATAGAGATTGTAGGCTGTACGATCATCAATGGCCAGTGATCGGCGCCAGCGTTTTTCGAGTCTTCTGAGGTGCATAATAGAAGATCGCAGATCGGGCGAGAACCAAGGAGCTGAGGGTCTTTTCCTTGATGTGTTTTTGTGTGGTAGCATAGCAATGGTTTTGAGGCTGTTATTCCAGGCTTCAATTGCTTCTTCCAGGTTAAGTGTTGTATTGCTGAGGAGTGGTTGGGTGTTTGTCATTATAACATCCTTATTGAAGGGCCGAAAACCTCTTGATGGGGCTCTTAGTGTGTTGTCAAGGTTTCTGTTGTTTAAAGAATGAGTGTTGTCCAAAGGAATTTGTAGGATTATTAGTTTATGGTCTGACCATGGCACATCATTGATAGATTTTATAATGTTGCTGTTTTGTGCAGAAGCCGATTGTGGTGCGAAGACCATGTCAAGGATGTTTCCTTTGATGTGAGTGGGCTCCAAGATTAGTTGTTGATATCCAAGAGTTTTTGATGGCATTGAGGAATGCAGAGGACTGATGTTGTTGTAGTGATGGGAGATTGAGATCCCCCAATATCCAGTTTGGAATGTTAATGTTACTGGTATTGGCAGCAATGTCTAATATGGTAGGCAGGTTATCTGGGGAGCTTGAGGGGGTTCTGTAAATCAGGTTGATGGAGCATTGCTTGTTCACTATGGTGATTGTTTCCATATTGTCTGAGCTGTAGGAGTTAGTTGTATTGAAAAGGAGTTCAGATTTGGTGAGAATGAGTGCACCTCCTCCCTTCTTATTTTCTCTGTGAGAAGTGTGTATGGAAAAATTTGGTGGAATGAGTTGGTTAATAAGGACATTATCTTCTTTTGATAGCCAGGTTTCTGTGATCAAGAGTGCGTCCAGGTTGTGAAGTGTAACTATATCTTGGATTACAGGCCATTTTGTTTTTATCGAACGAGCGTTTATAAGGGCACATTTTAGGCTTTTGGAAGGCAGGGAGACTTGTTGCTTTGGGTTACTGGTTTGGAGTAATGCAATGTGAATCAAGTGGGAGTGCCGTATTCGAGCTTCCCTAGCTGGATAATGGTACGAGTTACTTGACCATTTCTTTGCGTAGTTTTTGAGGATGGGGATATGAGTGGTGGAAGAAGAGTAGGCTGAGGAGGTCCCGAGCCAGTCTGTGAGTAGGTAGAAACTAAGAAGAGTAAAGAGGTGATGACACATTTTGGCTTCTTGTGAAGAAGTTATTAGATGTTGAGAGAATTATGTGTCAGATTAAAATTGTTTACAATTGATTAGGAAATAGAAGCTGTTATGGTACAATGCAGGGAATTGTAAAAAACTGTAATAGCTGTAGCAATGTCAGAAATAGTGCAAAAACGGTAACTGTATCAGGTGGCAGTTATAGTGCAATATAGTACAATACAGGCAACTGTAATAGATGGTATAGTACAATGTAAGCGGCTGTAGCAATGGCAGTTATTACAAATATTACAAATACAGGCAACTGTAACAAGTCAGGCAATACAGGCAACTGTAATAATCTGTCTAGAGAAGAGGTTAATTCAGTCTTATGGATAGTGTATACTTGCTGTGCATGTATATGCTGGTGAATGCAGGGTGGTCCTGTGGTAGAATGGTAGTGGAGCTGTGGAATTCTTGGATGAGTCCTAGGTTTTTTGCGAGGACCTTTGCCTAAGGGCCGTGCCAAAGGGCCCTCTGGCGAGGCCCTCAGGCGCGGGCCCGACAGGCGCGGGCCCGCCTGGCGGCGGCTGCTCTTCTACCGCTGCTTGGCCCCTCCCACAACCCCGATTGGGTTGGAGGGCTGAGCGGCCTGGATGGATGGCCTGCTCAGTGCTCTACCCCGACCGGGGGAGCCGAAGATGGCTGGTCACAGAGGGTTCTTTCCCGCCGGCGGCGGCTGCTCTTCTACCGCTGCTTGGCCCCTCCCACAACCCCGATTGGGTTGGAGGGCTGAGCGGCCTGGATGGATGGCCTGCTCAGTGCTCTACCCCGACCGGGGGAGCCGAAGATGGCTGGTCACAGAGGGTTCTTTCCCGCCGGCGGCGGCTGCTCTTCTACCGCTGCTTGGCCCCTCCCACAACCCCGATTGGGTTGGAGGGCTGAGCGGCCTGGATGGATGGCCTGCTCAGTGCTCTACCCCGACCGGGGGAGCCGAAGATGGCTGGTCACAGAGGGTTCTTTCCCGCCGGCGGCGGCTGCTCTTCTACCGCTGCTTGGCCCCTCCCACAACCCCGATTGGGTTGGAGGGCTGAGCGGCCTGGATGGATGGCCTGCTCAGTGCTCTACCCCGACCGGGGGAGCCGAAGATGGCTGGTCACAGAGGGTTCTTTAACCAGCACTAAGGTAAATGGCTCTCTTGCCGAATATCTGATTACAGTTAATTTTGACGGGTTTGTGTGCTACTGAAAACTGGCCCCATAGAGGGTAATTAGGTAATGGCATGGTAAGGTACACGCTGAGTCTATAAGTGCATACGTGTTCCCTAGTGCACACACACACTAGGAGCGAGCACTTGCTTCTGCCCCATGGCAGGTGTCAATGCCTGCGCTGAAATTTTGGACAGCACGTGCTTAGGTTATGGTATTTTATAATCAATGTAGGTACTCCACTCTCCGCCTCCATTCCTCCCCGTGCATGCTCGGAGGAATTTCAATCACTCTCAATGTAATATATTAAGTCGGAGTTTACTGGGGTTTGTTTTGTTGGAGGATCAGAAAAAGGAGAAATTTCTCTTTGGAAAATTCAGTTTCCATTTTCATCCAACCCAACTGACTGTAAAGTGGAACCGAGTTTTGGGTTTGTAGGTCTCTCACTGAGATATCTAGGAGTGGAGGTGAGGGCTGCATCTATGGATGGGCCTATGTGATATCTGCTTGTTTAAAAATAACTTGCTTGGAGCCACGTTTCCTGAACCTAACTTGGTGTGCCTAACTGGTTTTATCTGGTTCAAAGAGGTGTCTGACGGGGTGATATTCCAAGACACTTATCCAGATCGTGCCAGGGTGCAGCGTGACTGTTCTGCCTAACTGTATGGAGAGCAGCGATATTCAATCCACTATTCATATAGCTAGGTGTCAGCAGAAAGGTTATCCTAAATTTATCTGGCTGCAGGGCCAGCCCTTCCATTAGGTGGATTAGGCATCCTCCTAGGGCAGCAGAAGTCATAAGACAGTACTAAAACTCTCCACCTTCTTTTGTTGCTGCTGCCCTACCTCAGCTCTCATCTAGAGTTGCAGTTGCAAGTACATTTAGTGTGGCAGTGGGACTCCTTCCACTCCCTTACGTGCACACACTCTAGACCAGCCCCATCCTGCCCCCTCTGACAGGAGGTTTGCATTGGAGGGGCAGGAATAGAGGGCATGCGAGTGGAAGGTGGTCCACCGCTACACTGAATTTATTATTCATATTCAGCTCCGGCCTTCCAACGGTACTTCAAGATGAGTTATAGTCAGATATGTAGGTATTTCCCTGTCCTCAGAGGACTTGCAATCTAGGTTTGTACCTGAGACAATGGAGGGTTAAGTGACTTGCCCCAGGTCACAAGGAGCATCAGTGGGAATCAAACTCTTGGGTGCCAGGGTGTTGCTCTAAGCATTAAGCTACTCCTCCACTTGCAGCTGTAGTTCTAGTTGATGACTGAGGTAGAGCAGCAGCAAGGAGAAGGGAAAAGAGCAGAAATAGGTGTTTACCTCTTTTGAAAGCTACTCCATCCCTCGGTGGGTAAAGGTTTGCATGCTGCGAACATGCACAGGGCAAAAAATTGTCGGTTTGTTTGTTCTGTTCCCTGATTTTCAGACATTTTCTGGTTCATGTCATACATTCATTTTAATAAAAATGTTGTAGCATGTGCACATCAGGGTAACATGTTAATTTAAAGGTTGACAGGTGTTAAAATGAACAAAACATTTTTAGAACTCACTAACGTGTACAAACGAATGCCCAGTCCTAGAGCCTATCACTTCTTCTCCCTAGGAAAAGGGGCGGAGCCAAGGACAGATCAAAGGCAGGCAGCAGAGCAAGAACTTGGGAATTTTGTAAGATCCTCACACCCAGTTTCCACCATTTTACCCTACTTACATTTCATTAGCAAAGGATGGAGGGGGGTGGGGGGATCCTCATTAGCAGCAGATTGCTGGGCTGTTTTTCCT
The DNA here is from genome assembly GCA_033557465.1 of Ichthyophis bannanicus. Lineage (NCBI taxonomy): Eukaryota > Metazoa > Chordata > Amphibia > Gymnophiona > Ichthyophiidae > Ichthyophis > Ichthyophis bannanicus. The sequence continues at coordinate 67,296,601 of CM066049.1, forward strand.
TGAGAAGGAGCTCACAGACCACTGGAATGGGTCCCCAAGGCTGCAAATAGCCCTCCTCATTAGAAACTTGCCCCTTTATAAGGGTATTAAATGAAATTAATAGAGGAAAGGTCTTTTGTACTCCCAGAAGCTTGCACCTGTAAACATTCATTAGTATACAAGATTTGCCAAAACTTCATCAAGCCCAGTATCCAGTTTCTAACTGGCCAATCCAGGTCACAGGTACCTGACGGGATCCCAAAAGGTCAACAGAATCAATGTTGCTTATCCCAGAGATGAGCAGTGGATTTCCCCCAGTCTACTTTAATTACAGTTTATCAACTTTTCCTCCAGGAACTTGTCCAAATCTTTATTAACCCAGCTACACCAACAGGTGTATAGCACCCAGCAACAAATTCCAGAGCTTAATTAGGCGTTGAGCAAAAAACTATTTTCTGTGCTTAGTCTTAATTGTACTATTTTGTAGCTTCATTGCATGTCCTCTAGCCTTTCTACTTTTTGAAGGAGTAAGCAATCAATTCATGTTAAGCGTTCCACTCTACTCATTACAAGCCTTTCCTCATGGGGCATCCTTCTGTCTCCTTTATCACCTTTGTACTTTTTCTAATTTCTCTATCTTTAAGATGCGGTCACCAGAATAGCACACAATGATCAAGGTGAAATCACCCTGTGGAGCGATACAGAGGCATTATTCTCCATTCCTTCCTTATAATTCTTCACATTCTATTAGCTTTCTTGACTGCCACTGCACAACGAGCAGAGGATTTCAATGTATTATCCACGATGACGCCTAGATCTTATTCCTGGATCGTTGACTGCTAATGTGGAACCTGGCATTGTGTAACTGTAATTTGGGTTGTTCTTCCCTAAGTGCATAGATTTGCACTTCCCCACATTAAATTTCATCTGCTATTTGGAGGAGAAGCATGTCTACTACCAAGCTAGAACCCTGCTCTGCAGGGAAGCTGAACCCAGGACCTCTTGCAACTGAAGTGAAAATCATACGCTTTGACCATTGCAGCTTTGACAAGCCTAATTAAGGTATCATCTCTTCCAAACGACTTTGCTGGTACTTTTTCAATAATTTCAATTTTGGTGGTACTCTCCTGCCTTATTTTGATGTTATATATTTTTGGTGGGAGCTAACCCGACTTAGCAGTAACATTTTATGTTTCCTTGTGGGAGACCTGGGTTCAGATCCCACATCTGGCTTCTAACCCCCGTGCTGGTCAGAGCTGGGGACGGTACCATCCAATAACAGGTATCACATCTTATTTTAATTCTAAGATTCTGTGTTCCATTCAACAATAGTCCACCAAAGACAAAGAACAGGAATGGAGTAAGACAATACAAGTGAAAGACAGTTTATGAATCATTTCCTTCAGAGTGTTAAGCCATTGATGGCTTTATGAGTCCATGTTAATCTTTCATGTATTGCTTTGTAAGGCTATTTTGACAAAAGTTCATTATCAGGACTACTAAATGCTTTTAAACCATTGATTGGGGGGAATTATTACATCACTGTGATAGACACAGTGTGTTAAGATGGATGGAATGGTCCAGGCCGTCTGATATTTCCCCCATTTTAATTGAATCGATTCCCTGAATAAATGAAGTTTAATTGAATTCTGAAGAAAACTGAGCAGTTGTTTTCGAGACCCAGTCAATATGAATTATTTGAATTACACAATGATAAGCACACAGGAAGCGACAGCTGTGAATGGGCATCACCACAATTATACCATTGGACGCCAGGGCTGCTGTTAACTCTTTCAGCTTGTTCCCTCCCCCCCCCCCCCCCCAAAGCCAAGAGTTAGCAAGATGCATGCATTTCAACATGATGTGCAGTGCTCCGATTCCAGCACTTTTGTGGCTCCACCCAAAGGTGTGGTCTGAATAATGATGGAGTCCCTCTGTGAGCAGACTTCGGAGGGGTGCTGTCCTCTAAAGGGGTATTCTAGTAGTGCACCCAACTCCTGTGGTCTAATGCACACAGCAAAGGCAAACACAGTCAAACAATTCAGCCTTTATTATTTCAAGGAGCAGGGCTGTGGTACGAGAAACACACACATGTGGAGGGTAAGTCTATAAACTCCCAGTTCCCCACATGGGAAAAACATTCAACGTAGTGGGACCCTACTCATATTCTTCCTCTAATGCGGTATATGTTATTCAATTCCAAAAATGTGCAAAAGGATGCCACATTGGAAAGACAAGATCACACAGCACTAATGATTATATGGTGAGAGTCCCAAGAGGAAAGTTCAAGTCAATCCAAGAACGTAAAACCTTTCGAATGAAGATGGTAAGACACTTTCAATTGGACCAGACAAGACTTAATAAAGATAAGGGCTTTCTATGGCCTTAAAAACTATAAGGGGGGGAGGAGGGGGATATTAAAAGCGATTAACATGGTTAGCAGACCTACTGACTGCGTTAATTGCCTTGGCTGCGATATTCAGGGGCAATAACATGGCCAGTACCACTGAATAGCCATTGGCGCTGCCGTTGCATATTCCGATGTTAACCAGCTAGCCACCCGTCACTCCACCTTTCATTTCCTCTGTCCCAACCTCTGGAATGACCTACCCCTGACCTTCAGCTATCATGCTACACCAAATTTAAAGTCCAGCTTAAGAATCACAAGGCCTTTGACCTCCCCATTCCATGACACCTCTTGCTTTTGCCCACTCCCTCCCCCCATCTCTGACTATGCTGGTCCCCTTTCCTATCCCGACAATGGATTTCCTTTTCTTTCTGTTGTTAATTGTATTTCTATTTTATTTCATTGTAAATAACTCTGCTGCTCCATGAGGGGCGGTATATCAAGCCAAATAAACAAACATTCCAGGGGCAATGAGCCGCTCTTTGGTTGTCACACAGCGGCGAAAGTTAAGCACATTAAATGCAGGCCTATCTTTCACTCAGAAGTTAACCGGGCTGTAGCTGAATATTACCACTACCTGGTTTAGCTTCATCGCCATCCGGCCTTCCAGATATTAAATGTCAGTTGCCAGATAAGACCCTGGCATTGAATATATGGGATTACATTTCAGCGGTGACGGCTAGCCATTGTAACTGTGTTAGCCACCGCTGCTGAATATCCTCCCCAAAGTATTTACAGCCCGGTCACCTTCTGATCACTCATCCATCTCTCCCACTTCACACCCTCCGCCACCCTCTTCCCCCGAGACTGTCAATGGAATGCTTTTGTGATTCAGTTATATCTATTATGGTATTGTCATCAGTTGCTCATACTGTCCTCACCTGAACAAGGACTTTAACCTTCGAAAGCTAGTCGAAAAATATATTTAGATCAATCTAAAGGAATGGGCGTTCCTGGAAAAACTTTTAAGTTGACATTTGATCCCCCACAGGATCTGCATGCAGAGAGGAGTATTTTTTGTGACGGGTGTCGCAGTGATGTAATAGAGTAGTTTAGAATCTCTAGTTAGGAGGGATTTGTTTTTTTTCTTTCTCTACCCTAATGAGAGGCAGCCAGAATTCATGGAAGAGGGATCGCTCTGCCTGGGATGAGAAGGAAATATTGCAGAAAAGTCCTCAGTTTGATGGTGAAGAGCCATGACCAAAGGAGGGTGTCTGGAACCCAATTGAGGGGTCAGCAGGCTGGAGGTTGCTTGGGACAGAGCTCAGGAGTGCTATAGAGGGCCAGAAGAAAAAAAAGGGCTGGCTAATCTTGGGAGTCTGTGAAGAAAAAAGACGAGTTGAGAGAAGCCTATAGTGTTCTGAGAGAAGATTGCTGAGAGTAGGTTGCTGAACTCTAATAACCTCCTCAGGTTTGGAAACTGCTAACACCTATTCAGGAGTTAGTGGGCCTGATTTCCTGAGAGCAGCTGAGGCCTGCATAAAAGGCTCCAGTGCCCTGCCCGGTTGAGGCTTTCCTAACCAGGGCTCTACAGATCAACCAACAGTAAGGATTTGAGGGTTTTTTTTATTATATTAAATTGTTAGCTCTCTGACTGGGAGCTCTTAAAAGGTTTTTTGTATATTTTTAAAGCAAGGTTACTTTCTTTTTGGTGCTTTAGTGGAACTTTCCTTGAGCACAGTAGGTTGCTGAACTCTAGTAACCTCCTCAGGTTTGGAAACTGCTAACACCTAATCAGGTGTTAGTTCCCTCGCTACCCAACCCAACTCCCACCCCTAGTGAGCAGTCTTGCTTTATAGGGCACCTCCCCCTTTAACAAATCAAAGAGAATTGGACCAGCACATTTTGAATATAATTAAAGAGATTTAACTGCTTTTTCTCTGAAAGGACAGCTGGGAAACCGGCTGGTACTTGGTAGATCTCTCTCTTTTGCTTTAACAGATACCTAAGCTCCACGAACAGAACAATGGCTGGGAAAAATCGTATCGCTAAAGCTGTTGCCCCCGTTACAGCTTCTGCCTCGGTCCAGACAGAGGTTCTAACGCCAGTTGAAGGACCAGTTCCATGTGCAGGGTGCCTGCATGCTGAAGCTCTGAGGAAACAAGTGGAGGAACTCAGAGAGGAGGTGGCGAGGCTGAGGAGCATTCAAGGCAGTGAGAAGTACATTGATGAGATGCTTCTTGCAGCAACCAAGCTCTCCAGCACAGGAGAAGATGGGTGCCAACAGAATGTCGATGGTTGGACACAAGTCACCAGGGCCTGCAAAATCACCAATCCAACTTCTCCAGCCCTTGAATTGAAGAACCATTATGCAGCCCTGGAAGTGGAGGAGGTGAAAGCATCCCTGGAAAAGGAAGAACCAGAGCTCAAGTACCCCAAAGTTGCAGAATCAGTGAACAGAAGGAAACGAAGGGTAGTGGTGGTTGGAGACTCTCTTCTGAGGGGTACTGAGGCGTCCATCTGCCGACCAGACTTGATGTCCAGAGAGGTATGCTGTCTGTCTGGTGCCAAAATCCAAGATGTTACGGAGAGTTTGCCGAGACTCATCAAGCCCACTGACTATTACCCAATGTTGCTAATCCATGTTGGAACAAATGATACTGCCAGGTATACCTCGGAATGTATCAAAAGTGACTTCATGGCTCTGGGACAGAGGGTGAAGCAGTTAGGTGCACAGGTGGTGTTCTCTTCAATCCTCCCTGTTGAGGGTAAAGGCCAAGGCAGAGAGGCTCGCATCCTGGAGATGAATGCATGGCTGCGTGGATGGTGTCATCGAGAGCGTTTTGGTTTCCTAGACCATGGGATGCTGTTCCAAGGGTTGCAGAGCAGAGATGGCATCCATCTGTCCAAGAAAGGTCAACGCGTCTTCGGTAGTAGACTGGCTAATCTACTGAAGAGGGCTTTAAACTAGATTTGTTGGGGATGGGTGAAGAAAGCCCCCAGGTAAGTGAAAGCCCCCAGGTAGGTGATACATTAAATACTTTTATGGAAATGGTTAACAGGGGTAACATATGGAAAGTAGTGTGTATAAATGCCCGTAGCATGGGAAATAAGATCCCTGATGTTGAAGCTTTGGTGGGAGTGGCTGACTTGGATTTAGTGGCAGTTACAGAAACATGGTTCACAGAAAACCATGATTGGGATGTAACTATACCTGGCTATACTTTATTCAGGAAGGACAGGGTAGGAAGAAAGGGGGGAGGAGTGGCACTATATGTAAAAACTACTATTAAAGCTTTGGAATTACAGAGCTTAAAAGGGAGAGAGGAGGCATTGTGAGTTAAACTAGAAAGAGGGAAAGAGAAATCTATTTGCATTGGTGTGATATACAGACCTCCCTCACAAGAGGAAGAGGTGGACAGAGAGTTAATTGAAGACATACGCAGCATTGCTAGGAAAGGGGAAGTGCTACTGATAGATTTCAATATGCCAGATGTTGATTGGCACATTCCTGCTGCAGTATCATCTAGAAGTAAGGAGATCCTGGATTCTCTACAGGGAGAACTATTCAGGCAATTGGTAATAGACCCAACACGTGAAGGGGCCTTACTGGACTTGGTGCTTACCAATGGTGAAAGTGTTTCTGATGTTATAGTGGGAGATCATTTTGCATCCAGTGATCACCAGATGGTGTGGTTCAGTATTAGGACTAGGGCTGTTAGAATCCATTCAAAGGTGAGGATCTTAGACTTTAGGAAGACTAACTTTGCAAAGATGGGCCAATACCTCAGGGAGTCGTTAGTGGGATGGGAACAGCTGGGGGATGTAGAAAAACAGTGGGCAAAACTGAAAGGGGATATTTTAAGGGCAACCAACCTTTTTGTTAAAATGGTAAATAAAGGCAAAAGGAAAAGGAGACCGCTATGGTTTTCGAAGGAAGTAGCTGAAAAAGTGAAGGAAAAGAGGGAGGCCTTCATGAAATACAAGAGATCACAGAGAGAGGAAGACAGGCATCTGTATTTGGAAAAACTTAGAAAAGCTAGCAAAGTAGTCAAGAAGGCAAAGATTCAAAAGGAGGAGGAAATAGCCAATGCAATAAAATGGGGGGGGGGGGGGGGGATAAGACATTTTTCAGATATATTAGTGAGAAGAGGAAGGGCAAAAGTGGTATTGTCAGACTCAAGGGTACAGGGGAGGAATATGTAGAAGCTGATAAGGATAAAGCGGAATTGCTGAACAAATATTTTTGTTCTGTGTTCACAGATGAAGAACCAGGAGCAGGACCTCAGAAAACACCCACAAATAGGAACAGAAGCGAGGGACATCTTGAACAATTTTCAGAAGACTGTGTTCGTGAGAAACTAGCTCAACTTAAAGTAGACAAAGCGATGGGACTGGATGGGATACACCCTAGAATACTGAGGGAACTTGGGGACGTTCTAGCAACTCCACTGACTGACCTTTTCAATGCCTCGTTGGAGTCGGGAGTGGTGCCAAAGGACTGGAGAGAGGCTCATGTGGTGCCTTTACACAAAAGCGGAAGTAAGGATGTGGTTGAAAACTACAGGCCAGTTAGTTTAACTTCGGTGGTGAGTAAATTATTGGAAACACTGCTGAAAGAGAAAATAGTGAGGTTTCTGGAGTCCAGCGGATTACAGGATCCGAGGCAGCATGGATTCACCAGAGGCAGGCCTTGTCAGACAAATCTGATTGATTTCTTTGACTGGGTGACCAGGGAGTTGGACCGAGGGAGAGCTCTAGATGTGGTGTATTTAGATTTCAGTAAAGCCTTTGACACTGTTCCTCACAGGCGACTTATAAACAAACTGAACACCCTAGGGATGGACCCTAAAGTTACTGCTTGGGTTAGAAATTGGTTGGGTGGGAGGCGACAAAGAGTACAAGTAAATGGAGCTCACTCTGAGGAGAAGGATGCTACCAGTGGTGTGCCCCAGGGATCTGTCCTTGGTCCGATTCTTTTTAACATCTTTGTTAGTGATATAGCGGAAGGGCTGTCGGGTAAGGTTTGCCTCTTTGCGGATGATAGCAAAATCTGCAATAGAGTAGACACCCAGGAAGGTGTAGATAACATGAGGAGGGATCTAGCTAAGCTTGAAGAATGGTCTAGAATTTGGCAGTTGGGATTTAATGTTAAAAAATGTAAGGCCATGCATTTGGCCTGCAGCAATCCAAGGGAGCAATATAGTATAGGGAGTGAAGTACTTTTGTCCACTAAAGAAGAGCGGGACCTAGGCGTGGTTGCGTCTGATGATCTTAAAGTAGCTAAACAGGTAGAAAAGGCGACGGCAAAAGCTAGAAGGATGCTTGGGTGCATAAGGAGAGGAATGGCTAGCAGAAAAAAGGAGGTGATAATGCCTTTCTATAAGTCTTTGGTGCGACCTCATTTGGAGTATAGTGTGCAATTCTGGAGGCCACACCTTCAAAAGGATGTGAACAGGATGGAGTCGGTGCAGAGGGTGGCTACTAAAATGATTAGTGCAGTGTTTTTCAACCTTTTTTGTGCAAAGGCACACTTTTTTCATGAAAAAAATCACGAGGCACACCACCATTAGAAAATGTTAAAAAAATTTACCTCTGTGCCTATATTGACTATATATAAAGTAATTCTCTTGAATAGGAATCAAACACTCACACCAACCCCCCTCCCCTGCTGGTTCACTCACACCACCCCCCCCTCCACTGCTGGTTCACTCACCCACCCCCCTGTCACTTACTCACCCCTCCTGCTGGGTCACTCACTCACTTACCCCCCCTCCCCTGCTTTTTCACTCACACCATCGCCCCCCCCTTGCTGGTTCACTCACACCACCCCCCCCCCTCCACTGCTGGTTCACTCACACTCCCCCCCCCCCTTGCTGGTTCACTCACACTCCCCCCACCCCCTTGCTGGTTCACTCACACACACACACCCCCCCCCCTCAGCCCAAGCCGCTGCTTCTGGTTTGTACAGAGCAGCGGCTGCACTACACTTCCATTGAAAAGTAAAGAGAAACTGTGTCAGGAGCCCTCCGGTCATCGCAGAGCCCGAGGAAGTGATGTCATGGGGGCGGGCTCCTCACAGGCTGTCTTTCCTTTTCAAATTAACTTTATTGCAGCTAAAGTTAATTTGAAAAGGAAAGACAGCCTGTGAGGAGCCCGCCCCCATGACATCACTTCCTCGGGCTCTGCATGATCGGAGGGCTCCTGACACAGTTTCTCTTTACTTTTCAATGTAAGTGTAGTGCAGCTGCTGCTCTGTACAAAGCAGAACCAGCGGCTGCACTGCTATAGGGAATCGCGTTCGCGCCGCGGACTTCGGCACAAAAGCCGGTTTTTTGCTCTGGCTGCTCCCGATCTTGCAGCCAGAGCAAAAAACCGGCTTTTCAATGGCCGGTTTTACAACTGTGCCGGCAGCCGGCCTGGCCATGGAAAAACCGGCCAGGCCGGCTGAAAACCGGCCGGTTGGCAACCCTAATTTGTGAGCCGAGGCCACATGTTACGGATGAAATTGGAATTTTTCCCACGGCACACCAGACAATATCTCACGGCACACTAGTGTGCCGCGGCACAGTGGTTGAAAAACGCTGGATTAGTGGTCTTCATTATAAAGCATATGAGGACAGACTTTAGGATCTTAATATGCACACCTTAGAGGAAAGGCGGGATAGAGGTGATATGATTGAGATGTTTAAATACCTCCGTGGCATAAATGTTCAGGGAGAGAGCCTCTTTCAATTGAAAGCAAGTTCTGCTACGAGGGGACATGGGATGAGGGTGAAGGGAGATAGATTCAGGAGTGATATGCGGAAATATTTCTTTACGGAAAGAGGAGTGGATCCATGGAATAGTCTCCCAGTGGAGGTGGTAGAGATGAGGACAGTAACTGAATTCAAAAAAGCATGGGACCAACACAGAGGATCTCTAAAGATAAAAAGAGGACTGTTGTAGCTGTTGATATGGAAGGACAGACTACATCGGCCATGTGGTCTTTTTCTGTCATCATATTTCTATGTTTCTATTTGGTTTGAGTTCTACCTTTGTGATGGCTTTTCCGCTTTTTAAAAATCATAACAATGGACAGAGTATTTTACTCAGAGATTGTCCTGGATAGAGAACTTTGTGCCTGAGGGATGAAGAAACTAGTGCAGCCAGAAGAGGAAGACAGCACCCTATAGAAGTAGGGCCTGGAGAGAGAGCTCTCTTCACCCAACAGGACTCCAGGTGTCAGCCCCTACCCCACACAGTACACTTGGTGTGAAGCCCCCTAACTATCCAGGCTGTCATATTCTTTTTTTGTGTAATTTCACTCTGGGACAAGCATTGTGGAACCTGTGTACCTCTCTGGGAACCTGACAGGTACTTGTGACCTGGATTGGTCATTGTTGGAAACAGGATACTGGGCTTGATAGATCTTGGTCTGACCCAGTGTGGCATTTCTTATGTTTTCTAAAATGTTTCAATACATAAATCCAACAAACTCCCCTTTCACCACTTGAACATTCCACAGCCATTCTACATTGACAATACCCACTAACATTGTCCACTACCACATAGGCCCCCCTCCAATCTCCCTCTTCCCATTCCCCCAGACACCTTTTTCCTTTCATTAACAATCATCTTTGCATTAAGTTCTTCTCTCTTCATTATAAGGTGCCCAGATTACTTCATATCCACCTTTCCAGTGATTTATAAGCGCTGTCAATTGGCTCTTTCGAAATATATATTCCAATTTTCTTATCTCCCAGCACGCCAACACCATGCGCTTTGCCACATTTATCTAGCCCTCTAGCTTTGCCAGATTTTCATCCATCTCACCTGGAGGCAAATTCCAAGTCTACTGCCATTCTCGTCGATTCTCTAAAGAACTTCTTCACTCAGTGCCACACAATATGCACCCGAGCACACCCCCCACCCACATAGGATGGAAATTCTCCCTCTGCTCGCATCTCTTCCAACATTCAGGACTATAGTTGGCTAATCCAAGTGAATTCTAAAAACATTTGGTATAACACCTTGTATCCATTTCCTTGTATCGTGATAGACACCGAGATCTGGGCTACACCCTCAAACACTTTTTCCACTGCCCTTCATCCATCTTCCTCCCATGTCTCTTTCTCAGGCACCCATAAAAGCCAATGTCTTCCCTTTTTTAAAGCTCCCCACACCATGCAGTTTTGCTAACAACTCCCGAGATTTCCATCAAGATCAATATAACACCTCCATATCAGTCTACCTGCAGACCACCTCCCTCCAGATCTCTTTATTCTTCACAAATTTGCAGCATTGAAGGTATAAATACCTATCAGTTTCCAACAGCCCATATTTCTCCTGGGCTTGCTTAAAGCACATTAACCTCTTTTCTTCTGTAATCAGTTGCCGAACCCTCCATAACCCATTTCGTTTCCAGCATTGCAAAACCTTATTGCCCTGCCCTAATTGGAACTAGCGCACACTGTGGCTTAGTAGTGTGATTATGGCTCAACAGTGTGCACTATTGTCAATAGCGTGGATTATTAAGTGATAGTGTGCATTATTAATGATAGATGGGATGTGATGCAATTTTGACATTTCCTTTTTCGTTTTTGTTCGAAAACAATAGGAAATGAAATGGGAAGTATTGTTAATATTTCCTATTTCATTCCAAACAAATGCATGTTCCTAGGGGGCGGTGGGCTAATATATCTCCCCTCCACCAGTCTTTTTGAAGGTGTCAGCAAAGGTATGCAGCCTTAGCAGGCACTGAGCCGAGGCATATCATAATGTTGGGAAAGGGTATGTATGGAGAACAAAATGATTGTAGAAAAAAAGAAGGAAGAGGAAGTGAGATAATACTGTCATGAGTGCAGAGAAAGAGACAGAACCTTCCCAGAGCACGCTTATGGGCTCCTGTAGTCTGTTAAAGAGAGACGTCTTTACAAGGAGAGTAGAAAGAGCTGCAGTTCCTGGTCATCTCCACAGAGGGATAAAGGGAGATTTAGTTAGTAGTAATTAGCTTACACCTTATCAGTAGTAATTGAAGATGAATTACAATCTGGTATAGTAGGTATTTCCCTGTCCCTAGAGGCTTATAATCTAAGTTTGTACCTGAGGCAATTGAAGGTTAAGTGACTTGCACAAGGCCACAAGGAGTATCGGTGCAGAGTAGGAAGACATGAGAGAAGTAGCAGATGAAGGCAAGTCGGTCCTGCGGCAGGAGTGCTGTGTTCCTTGCTGAAACAGAATCTGAGGGATTTACATCTGGATCATCAGATTTTGAAAGTGTACTTGCTGAAGAGGCGATAGGAGAGGCTGTTATTAGCATGCCAACTGGTGAGGAGGTAGAAAGTGATCCTGTCAGTGCCAAGACTAAGAGACTGTACGGAGGGGGGGAAGGATGCTGCTGACCTTTCAGCCTCTCCTGTGTGTCAAGCCATGGGTCCAGCAGTAGTGCCAAGAACCGCAGCCTCCCCTCAAGTTTACAGAGCTTGGCAACCCCTCAATATACAGAACATAACACATTAACAGAGGGAAACCAATGGGTCATCTTACAAACAGTGGCATGCTTCTTTATTTGGAAAAACAGTGTCCTTTCTAGCTTGGTACAAAGGAGGGGCTGATCCTACACTGGCAACTCCATCCAGGAGCGGAAATAGCTGTGGTGGGAAAAGAACAGGATAAATGACATCCCTTTCCCAAGCACAGTCTCTATCTTCTTCCGATATAGTCAAATGGCATGGCGACAGGCAAGCCACCATGGAAGGCATAGCGTGTGTTTGTTAATACTGTCACGGGGTAAGTGGCAGGCAGCATCGAGGGCGGTACCGGCTGCATTGGGGAAAAGATAGCTCTCGATGACCATCTTCTGAACATGGTTGTGTATGTGGAGTTTAAGAGGCTGCTGTATCTCTTAGCTCCTGCAGGACAACGTTTAGTAGGCAAGTGATCCCTAGTCTATAGAATCAGTTGCATCAGCTGTTGCAAGCAGAGTGGCAAAAACAGAGGCCGGTACTAGCGTGCACTTCATCACTGACATCTGGACTAGTCAGAATGCTACATATACCTTCCTCTCCCCAGAAGCACACTGGTGGCAGCCGGAGAGGATACTGACGGGCTGTGCTATACAGTCAGTTAATGGATGACAGTCATATATGGATCCATATCTTAGCAGAAATAAGGGCAATGCTATAGGGCTGTCACATAGGACACGATATCTGAAAAGCATTTACATGGTTTACAGACCTGTAAACCATGTAAATGCTGCTGAATGGGTTATTCAATGGCACTAGTATGGTTAGTGTTGCTGAATAGTCCCCGATTATCTCCTCTACATGCCCCGATGCTAACCGCTTAGCATCAGGATGTGTCGTAAGAAATTGGTGTTGCCTACAGAATTTGAAGTTGGGGCTGCATTTCTGAAATCTGCTTCTCTACAAAGATCAGTTTAGACTCCAGCTCCTGGAATTTTGTCACACACTTCTTGGTGAGATCACAATTAAAACACAGTTTTGATAAGCATGTCCTTAGTTCTTGCAACCATGGACCTGTATATTTAAGAGAAATCTCCTGGGGTTTGGAAACTCAACAAGTGACGATATAGGATGAGGCATGCTAACAGCCAAATTCCCAAAGACAACTCCAGAAGAGTTGTGTCACTACCCAGCGAATCTGGAGCTATCTGTAAGAAAGAACCAAGGATGCTCTTATCTGAGAAGACTCGACTCTCCAACTTCCACATGTGACTTCCCAACGGTCAGATGTTTACCTATGGGGAGTGGAGGTACCTGAGCTAGCTCTGCTGGGCTTGAGAGATTGCTCTTTGACTATCCCTCCTGAAGTCTAGGATGACCAGACTCTGCATTGTCATTGGCAGGAGGTGCAGATGCCATTGATCTCATCAATGGGTGACTTGGAGCTTTTAAAAACTTGGCAGAGCAGTAATGAGTGGCTATATGTCCGCAGTCCAAAGAGGTATAACCAAAGGTTTAATGCCCTTTTGGAATTCCTTCAGAGCCCTGGCAGTGCCCAAGTGGAGCTTAGGCAGGAGTTTGTTGGGAAACCTCTGAACTCTCACTGGAAGTGGAATTTTAGTGGATGAATTGGTGAGACCTCTTGCTATGTGAAACAGCTTGTTGAGAGCGTGAGTATCTGAGTGTTTCAATGGCTCAGCAAAAGAGGAAGAATTAGGGTGCTTTTGCCCTTAGGCTTAAGATTAAAGATGAATTGATTTCAAGCCTCTAAAACAGCTGGTACGTATCTGTTTTATTTTAAAATTAGAAGAGCCTACCTAAACCTAAAATGAATTAATTTTAAATCTCTAAAGCAAGTTGATAACTATTTTTGCTTCTTCAATGAAATAAAAAACAGACTTTTCCAAATAAACCCACAATCTCTCCTTTATCGCAAGCTTTAAGTCATCAAGTTTGCAAGTAAAGTAATGTTCACTTGCCCATAGAGGCTTTGTCTGTTCTCAGCTTTCTCTCACAGAAGTAACTAACCATTTTTTTTGCAGACAGGAGAACAGAGGAGGAAGAGGAGCAATTGTAGCCGGTACCAGGGGAGCAGTCTGCTTCATTGTCTTCAGAATGACATCTGAATTTTATGTATTTATATTTTGGGAAGTGAGCTGGCTCAGCTATTGAGGATGGATGGACAAGGAAAGAGGTTTGAGCTGCTAGCTGTGACCTCTTTAAGCCTCTCAACAAGGCCGATCCCCCAAGAGCTTCACAGTCAGTAAGTAAGATAGCTGAAGAAGATGTTGACATGGCTGTCTGACTGCCACCTTGGCTACTTGCCTGCAGAAGGTGCCAGGCACTGCATGCCCCCAGCACCTAGATGCTGCTTTACCATCCTATCACTGCCTCACTACTACTAGGAAAATGAGGACTGCCTGCCCAGTGTCCAGGCATGACCTATGGAGGAAATTCTATACTGCTCACCAAAGGAGTAGGCTTGGGCCTGCACAGATGCCCTGGTTATTTCCGGCACATGCACAGGCACACATGGTGCCACAAATTTAGTACAATAGGATATTTGACACCCAGACTCATTTCTCTGCAACCTAAACACTTCACTTATAAAGAATTATAAAGAACATTCTGGGGGAAATATTTTGTTACATCAGCAAAAACGACACGTTGTGAGCTGAAAACAGCACTCAGCAGCGAGTATAAACGTATAGTTTTTCCTCTCTTAAAATACACACATAGTTATAACGTGCCGAAACTCATGTAGATTAGGATTTTCTTTTTATCCAGTGTCCTACATTTTAGCATTTGGCCCATGCCAGGTCTTTGTTACAGTTTAAATGATGGGTGCCTAGAGGCAATATGATGCCTAATCGCTAGTCTACATCACCTTATGTAGTCCTGCTTGTTGTGCCTAGCTCTTTCCCCAATCTCTCTTTATCAATTAATCATTTTCCTTTTAATGTGCCGTTGGTATTAAAGTCTGTCCAAAATGGTTTGAATTTGATTTTAATGAGGTCAAAACTGCAGCAGCTGGAATCCATACGTTTTTCATGCTTCTTGTGGTCACATGTAATAACCCATTAATCAACCGGTCAAAGTATGTTTAGTGGCAATTATCCAAAGAGATGTGGAAATTTCTAGAAATAGCAAAATCATGCTTGCCATTATCAAAACACGTACAATTACACAGGTAAATACTGCACTAAGCTCAAGGCTAGATGGAAGGTTTTGACACTCCTAGGCAAAACCAGACATTAGATACCAGAAAACAGAGGGGTTTCATAGATCTCAAAGTCTGCGTAAACAGTATAGAAAAAAAAGTTTTAAAATTACCTCTGAGGGGCCATAGTGGAGCTTCAAGACCACAGACAGCTAGAGGCAGGAAGAGCCTTGTGTCCCTCAGACTTCAGGAAGTGGCATCAGTAGAGCACAGGAAGAGGAATGGAGATTCCCATCAGCTCCAGCTACCCGCATCATGGGACTTGACATTGGGAGAGAAGTATCAAGGAAGCACTGCCCATATAAGGTAAAAGCACTATGGGCACATGCTGATAGCCAAGCCTAGGCCCCAGAGAATTAAAGCATCCCACGGGTACAAAGAAAAAAGCATGAGGAAAAGAAGAGGTGCAGGTTGAGCTAAGAAGCTCTTCCTTCCTGAGAAGAGCCCTAATAGTCAGTGTGCAGGACTTAGGAGAATGAAGCACAGAGTCTGAAAGCAACATTGCCCAACCTGGGGAGGAGACACCTAAAGGGGAGCACAGAGGTAAAGCAGCAAGAGTCTGATCCCTGCAGAGTGTCTCTAGAAATAGACTCAGGCCAGCTAAAAGCAGTGAAAGCCAGAAAGACAGCCAGGGGCGTGCGCAGAGCTGCCAGTATCCCAGGACTGCAGAGCTAAAAAGGAATGGCAATTGCTGAAGGTGTGCAGCTGTGAACGTGACACAAACAACATGCATGAGGAAAAGTGGTGGAAGACACTGCCAGGGAAGCAGCCTTCAGCTACAAAGAGAGAGAGAGAGAGAGAGAGCCACTAGGAGGGACGGAAGGAAAGCTGCTGATTCTAGTGAGAGAAACCCTGACCTTGAGGGACTGTGGAACCAGAACAGATCCCTGAAGAGACCCGGTTAGGGAAGTATAATAGTTGCTAGTTATTTAGAAAACGGAATTTTATTTTTATTTCTAGTTTAGTTCCAGTATCAGAGCAGTAGACACACTAGAGCAGGCATACTTGGCAGCAAGGCCTGACCTCTGGTGGTCTTCCTACTTAAACAGAGAGGTTTTATTTTTCCTTTGATAGACAATTGGGTGTGATGTGGGGCAGGAGGGCCCAGTGGCGTACACCGTGGGACCCCCAGTACCGGGAGACCCTGCAGAATCCAGTGGATCAGAATACCACCAGGATGTGAAACCCTAGGCCATCTGTGTTGAGATTGGTGCATGTGCCCATACACACTGGCCAATGGTTAGGGCTCAATTAATGAGTTTTTGGTAGGACAATCCTTAACTCAAATTCCTAATACCAGTTAAGTGTACACCAGGGAACTAGGACACACCTGCCTGTTTTTTTGATTTGAATTGACTGGCACAGCACAAAGAGGGTACACTCAGAACAAAAAATTCTAGGATTGCAAATTAATATTGAGCCGCTACTGTCCTTATGGTGATGATATTCACTGCTGTTATATGGATAGACCAGTGCTTGCCAGTCCTCTCCTGTTACGCTTTCAGGATTACCAGACTGAATATACATGAGGCAGATTCACATACAATGCATCTCCAATATATGCAAATCTATCTCATGCATATGCATTGTGGTAATCCTGAAAACCTGATTGGCTAAGAGTTCCTCCAGGAGAGAACTGGCAAGCACCGGAACAGCTGTTTTGTTATCCTAAATTACACAGGTACACTACCAAAAAACTGCCTCCAGTTTTGCAACTGATTCCTATAGATTTTGGGGTGCTGAATCCAGGAAAAATAGCCAAAATGTTCCATCACGTCACGTTTTCTTGCAAAATTAGATTTCTTACCCATATAAGGAATGTTCACATAATTTCTTTTTAGCCGACTGCAGTTTATTTTCTTGGCCCAAAATAGAGGTTGTAATGGTTAACTAACTAGAAACACTCCCTCATGATATTTTAGAGTGTTTTGTATTCATTTTATACATTAACAGGACAATTGGGAGGCGGGGGGCTAAATCCAGTTCTCGCGCTGGCGCATGTTCTTTCCTGTTCGCCTCGCCTCGCCTCGTTCGCTCGCTCGCTCGCTCAAACACGGTGGTTGCGACATGAACGTTCCTGTCAAATTTCAGTTTCTTGCAAGTTCATTATTACCTTTTGTTTGCTCAGTCGTAATCCAGCTTTATTCCGAAGTGGTTCACTACAGTTGTAGTTTGCAGTGCTGTGTATTTGTGATGGCTCACAGAGCCAGAGGTTGCGTCAACTCTCCGGACAGTTTTTGTTTTATTTGTGGGGAATATACCGTGAAAAAGCGGCAGAGGAACATTTCTGCATTTATTAAAAAAGTATATTTCGCCTATTTTGGTTTGAAGTTAGGCGATCAAGACAAACCGTGGGCTCCTCACAAAGTGTGCAAGACATGTGAGGAAGATCTACGCTTATGGATGAAAGGTAAAAAACAAGCATTTCGTTTCGGAATACCTATGATGTGGCGTGAACAAAGAGACCACAGCAGTGACTGCTATTTTTGCTCTTGCATTGTGAAGGGATACAACTTAAAAAATAAGAACGTAATAAGTTACCCCAACCTTCCCTCAGCAATTAGGCCTATGCCTCATAGCAACGAAGTACCTGTGCCTGAACCACCAAAATCTTTGGATCATATTTGTTTGGACGGTTCTGATCATGATGAGACTCATCAGATGGCTTTTCCCGATGAGTCCAGTACTTCCGAGTTTGAAACTGAACCAGATCCGAAACCTGAACTTTTCTCTCAAGCTGAATTGAATGATTTAGTCCGGGATTTAGGACTCCCAAAAGATGCTGCCCAACTGCTAGGTTCTCGGCTTAAACAGAAAAATCTATTGTCACCAGGAACAACTTTTTATTGGTACCGCAACCGCAAGACACAATTTTTGAAGTATTTCAGCAAAGAGGAAGATTTGGTATTTTGCAACGATATATACGGAGTGATGGAAAAAGTTTAAACTCAAGTATGATCCTGCTGAATGGCGGCTGTTCATTGATTCGTCAAAAGACAGCATAAAAGGTGTTCTTCTTCATAATGGCAACACATTCGCTTCAGTTCCTATTGCTCACTCTGTTATTCTCCAAGAAAAATACGAGAATTTGGCCCTGATTCTTCAGAAGATTCGTTATGATGAGCATAAGTGGATGATTTGTGGAGACTTTAAAATTCTATCCATGCTATTAGGGCAGCAATCCGGTTTCACCAAATATCCCTGCTTCCTTTGCTTGTGGGATAGCCGGGCCCGCGACCTACACTGGGGGAAAAAAGACTGGCCAATTCGGGAGTATTTGAGACCCGGTGAGAAAAATGTTCTTCATGAGAGCTTGGTACCTCGTGATAAAATTCTATTACCACCTCTCCACATTAAGTTGGGTCTCATTAAGCAATTCATCAAGTCCCTTCCAAAAGATGGTGAGTGCTTTCGGTACCTTTGCTCAAAGTTCCCCCAACTTTCTGAAGCAAAGCTAAAGGAAGGAGTGTTTGTTGGCCCTGATATAAGGAAACTCATTTCAGATGGAGCATTCGCTGAAACGATGTCTGAGAAGGAAAAAGAAGCCTGGGATTCCTTCAAGGATGTTGTTCTCAAATTCTTGGGGAACAGGCGGGATGAGAACTATAAGGATATTGTTGCCAGGATGATCAATGCCTTCAAAGAACAAGGCTGTAACATGAGCCTGAAAGTCCATTTCTTGCACTCCCATGTGAACTACTTTTCCGAAAACTTGGGGGCGTACAGTGAAGAACAAGGTGAAAGGTTTCACCAGGACATCAAGGACGCAGAGAGAAGGTACCAAGGAAGATGGAACACCACTATGATGGCTAATTTCTGCTGGTTGCTGCTGTGGGAAACCCCAGATGAAAAATACGCCAAGCAGCGCACCAAGAGAAGCATTCGGGGGAAGAAGAAACAGGCCCACCAGGAGATTGATTGACCCAAGAATGACTTTAAAATCTAAACTGTGTTGACAAATATCGTGTTTTTACTAAACTTTGAAATAAAAATTTGCTAGTTATTACCACAGTGTCGGATCTCATTTATTAGAATTTTATTTTCACACCATCGGGTGTTTGTCTTCATGTATTGCAATGGTGCGGTTTGCGTTTTCTATTCTTACATACATACCTGTACAACATTTTTTGCACATTTCTTTGCTTTGTGTCTAACCTCGCTCTTATATGCTCAATGTTTGTGCACATGTATGTGGCTGTTTTAAGTGCAGACAATTTTGCTACCATCACAGTGTGTTTTGTTGACATTACTCTATTCTTATGTGCTGCCTTGTTACAATTTTCTTTATTCTTATTTGAATAACTACTAAACAATTAGTATAAAGAATTCATCCAAGAAACTTTTATCTCGATCGCACTCAATCTGAAACGTTCACCTCAAACTGCTAACCCAATGTAGCAAAAAGTCTGTACGTGTTGGAGCAAATTGGTTACCAGATTTGGATTCAGCGCACCAAAAAACGTAAAAATCAATCGAAACATTAGAGGCAGTTTAAAAAAATTTTTTTTAGTGTACCTATGTTATCTGTATAGTGGTGCTGACTATTAATATACAAATAGCCCCCGATTCTGCCGCAGCTCTATGCACAGACTGTCCAGAGAGTGCCAAGGCGGCCTACAAGGATATTCAGTGGTACCAGCCATATAGTGCTGCTAACCAGAGAAGTGTCACTAGTGCTACGTATCATTTCTATAGCACTACTATGTATGCGCAGAGACAGTCCCTGCTCCCTAGAGCTTACAATCAGCTCAAGACAGACAGAAAGAACTGACTATCAGGCCCTAAACTTTGCAAGGCGCACAAATGAACCAAACACACACTAATGAAGGCACATCCCTAGATTACATGCAAATAGTTGCACTGCCTCGGAACTGGTGTGAATTTGTACGAGAACATTTGTACGGTACCAGGAATTATTGTAGAAACCCATTTTATAAAGACATATAAGCACTATATTGCTTTTATAAAATGGGCACATTTTTGGTAATTTGATAGGCATTCGGTTA
Source organism: Ichthyophis bannanicus (assembly GCA_033557465.1). Classification (NCBI taxonomy): domain Eukaryota; kingdom Metazoa; phylum Chordata; class Amphibia; order Gymnophiona; family Ichthyophiidae; genus Ichthyophis; species Ichthyophis bannanicus. The sequence goes on from CM066049.1 coordinate 67,316,599, forward strand.
TAAAATTACTCTCTCTGGTGGTAATCTTTTAAAGCATTTTCTGTGAGAAAGCATGTTTTACAACTGGAATATGATTGCACATGTGTAAAAGCTTGCACACCAAAAGGCAGTGCCCTGTGCCCATTTCTACACAGTCACAGAGCATTCCCAAGGGGCAGTTTTGGTGGAGCTGGGATGGACTTGTGATGTATTTTATTTATTTAAATATTTAGCTGTATTTATATTCCGCTTTTCACTGGGTCAAAGCGGTCAATACATTTAACATGAGGGAATATGACACACATACATTAATACTTACAGGGAACATGGGCAATGGAGGGTTAAGTGGTTGCCCAAGACCACAAGGAGTGCCTATAGGACTAGAAATCCCAGTCCCTCCGGCCTGAGATTGCTGTCCCCAGGTGGGACTTGAACCCCTGGCCCTCTGGCCTGAAGTACCTTGTCCTAACCACTAGACCACTCCTCCCTGTATGTTATAAAATATGTGCAAACATTCATAGGTTACACACATACATCTGTACCTGCCTTGGAGTGGGCTGAATTTGTGCGAGAAAATTTGTGTGGTACTAGGAATTATTGTAGGAACCTATTTTACAAAGACATATAAGCACTATATTGCTTAAGACCCAAGTCATCTATATCTCTAAGGACATCAGCTTTACACTGCAACTTACCCATGACTGAAGTGATATTTAAAGGTGATACTGTGGAAGAATTGAAAGAAATATTGATACACCGGGAAGATGTATTACAACTATTTGATAAACTGAAGAGTAGCAAATCACCTGGACTGGATGGTATACATCCAAGATGTTGAAAGAACTGAAATATGAGATTGCAGACCTGCTATTAGTAATCTGTGAACTATCATTAAATTCATCTGCAATACCTGAAGACTGGAGGATGGCCAATGTAATGCCAATTTTTAAAAAGGGTTCCAGGGGTGATCCAGGAAACTACAGACCAGTGAGCCTGACGTCAGTACCGGGAAAAATGGTAGAACCATCATAAAGAACAAAATAACTGAACATGTAGACAGTCATGGCTTAATGGGAGACAGCCAACATGGCTTTAGACAAGAAAGATCTTGTCTTACTAATCTGTTATGTTTTTTTGAAGGTGTGAATAAACAGGTAGACAAAGGTGAGTCGGTTGCACTGTTCCCTCTAAGCTGTGCGCGTGTGCGCGCGCACACACCTCACCGAGCGAGCGCACATACTTTACAAGAGAGCGCACAAAAATTACGGTTCTGATTCTGATAGAAAACAACACAGACGTCTTAAAATTTAAAAGTTGTTATGTATTTACGGTTTTCACAAGTTCTACAATGTTTTCTAGTGTAATCAATGTGGTGTACATACTGTATTCTGATGTGTAGTCAAATTTTAAAGTATATAACTCTGAGTGTCATTATGTGGCGCACAAAAATTTAACCTTCCTTCAAAAGCTGCACAGCTGATATTTTATGCGCACATAGCCTACAGAAAATTAGAGGGAACATTGGTCGGTTGATATAGTGTATCTGGACTTTCAGAAAGCCTTTTTACAAGATCCCTCATCAGAGACTTTTGGCAAAATTAAAAAGTGATGGGATAGGAGGCAGTGTACTAGGGTGGATCAGGAACTGGTTAAAAGATAGAAAGCAGAGGGTAGGGCTAAAATGGACAATTTTCCCAGTGGAGAAAGGTGAATAGTGGAGTACCCCAGGGATCTGTGCTGGGTCTGCTGCTTTTTAACATATTCGTAAATGACCTGGAAATGGGAATATCAAGTGAGGTTATCAAATTTGCAGATGACAAAACTATTTAAATTTGTTAAAATCTATGAGGATTGTGGAAAATTGCAAGAGGATTTTGATAAATTGGAAGACTGGGCATCCAAATGGCAGATGAAATTTAATGTGAACAAGTGCAATGTTATGCACCTAGGCAACATTCAACTTCAGGTGAAATCTGCAATATGCTACCTTGGTTTTATATTGGACCATCATCTCTCTTTTACGTCTCACATCAATCACACCATAAGGAACATATGTTTCAAGCTCAAGACTATTCAGCACCTAAAACCGCTTTTGGAACATTATGACTTTCACTCTGTATTACAGGCGCTTATTTTCCCACACCTCAACTTTTGTAACCTCATACTCCAAGGTCTACCTAGCTATGCCACTCACCCTCTCCAGCTTGCTATGAATATAGCTGCTCGTCTCCTTTGCAATGCCTCAAGCTCTGCACATATCACTCTGATTCTCAAGCAGTTACTTTGGCTTCCAGTCTCCAGACGTACTAAATTCAAGTCCCTTTTTACAATATTTAAAGTTTATCATGGTCTTTCAGCTGTTTATCGTCAATCATCGTCATCCAGAAAATTCCAGATAACAAAAGCAGGAGATCAAGCTCACTTAGTATATTACACGTACCTTCAGCATATATCAAGACAAGCTTCACTGCATCTAGAAGTGCTTTCTCTTTTCTTGCAACTACTCTTTAGAACTCACTCCCAAATGATCTTCATACTATCTATGACCTCCTGGATTTTAAAAAGAAGTTAAAACTCATCTCTTTATGGACAATTTTTCTAATGAGTTAAATTATTTACCCCTTATATAGTATTATACTTATGTATTAACTCCTTTTCTTTTTGTTCTGTGTAAATCAACTTGGCATGTTTGTTGGTTGCAAACTGCCTAGACTCTTTGATGGGGGCGGTATATAAGACTAGCTAAATAAATAAATACATTTCTGAGAGAACATGGGTGTGCTATTGGGCAGAGTTCTGAGATCCTATTTTATAAGGCACATAGGGGTCTATCGGTGTCTACTGGAAAAAGACCTAAAGTGGAATTTTAGAAGGGTCGTCTAGTTAGAATCTGGAAAGTCCAGAGCAGAACTTCGAAAAACTGGGGGAAGTGGCAGCAGTGAAGTGGCAGCAGTGAATGGGGGCTCCGTCTTCACCCCAAAAATGAATGTCCCTGTGAGCAGTTATGGAGATGTGTTCTGTGCAGGTTGCAAGGCCAAGCACATGCAAAGATGTAAGACATTTCACAAATGTGGATGTCCCCGAATTGCACGGCCTCAGAACCGAGTGCTTGGACGTGCCGTAGTGGGATTTTAGAAGGGAGACAACTATGTTATGAGACTTGCATGTCCCAGTCTGCCATTTCAGATATACAGACGTGTGGCAGCGGGCCAGTAAGATGTTTGGAGTTTGTATTTATACTCAGGTTTCTTCAGGCAGGAAATAATAACTGTGGTGATGTAAGCGCATTACGCATTTTTGTCTGGAAAAGTTACATCCATGAAACAAGCACTTTTTTTCACCTTGTTCATGGTGAGGAACAAGGATAGGCATAGACGCCTCAGCAACCAGGCCAGATGTGCTTGTGCCATTTTGAAATTGCACATCTGCCTTGCTTCACACAGGCCACACCTCCACCATGCTCCTGTGCATCATGGGAATGTCTCTATACCCAGCTTCTAAAATGGCTCTGGGGGCATCTCCATGATTTGCATGTCTAAGCGCCTGTTTTCAGACATCCAACTCATGAATTGGGCTTCCAAAATACCTCTCTTACTCTCCCCCCCTAGTCCATAGGCTCCATAGAGAAAAAACTTGAACTGTGCTTCATGATTCAAAGTTCCACTCAAGACAGAAAACCTCATTTTCTGAATGTAAAATCTCTGACTTGACCATCACCTATATGCACCCATAATTCAACTATCTTAAAAAGTAGGGAGTTCAGATTTTGTTGCTTTTTGCTTTATTATGTTAGACCCTGGGTACTTTTCTTCTGCTGTTACTAAATTGTAATTTTGAAATTGGGAAAAAAAAGTAGAGTTGCTAGCATTGCAAACCTTGACAATTGGCAGTACTGCTCATTTCTGTCAGACTTGTGCTAATTTACCTTCTTTGGTTATCTGCTACAATCTACGATCCAATATCTAAAAGCATTTATCCCTTTAGGAGCATCTGCTAGCCCGATAAATGCTGGTGACTAGAGGTAGCCATAGATGTTCAGTGACATTATCTAGATAATACCACTGAAACTTATCACAGACTATTGGGATAGTGCCGGAGAGATCCAGGGGCTGAGTTAAGGCAGAGACCCAACTTTGCTGGATAGTGGCAAAACAGTTGTCCTAATATTGCGGATGGTTATTCAGATAATGGCTGTGAATGTTGCTTTTATCTTGATATCCACAGCGGTCAGGACTATACCCAGAAATTCAGTGCTGATATCCTGATATAAGCCAGCACTGAATATCGAGTCTAATGATAAATGCTGCAGACAGTGTTTAAAAGGCAAGCTGAAACGATATTTTTCAACTTCTCTTATAGAAATGGCCCTTTAAAATAAGTTATGATGGTTTCCATTGTTGAACACCACACGTAATTTTACTCACAAAGAGACTGGGAGATTTTCAAAAAGCCTATTGGCTTTCAAAATTGCCCTGTATGGAGGGTTATTTTATAAAACTTTTCTTTCTTAAGGCATCTTTTATATGAGGAAGACTCTTTTACGCGTGTATATCCCTAGACACTTTTATAAGTAGGCCCATAGAAAGAAGATCATTTGGAAGCACCCTCCCAGGTTTCATGTGCTGCAACACACCACGTAAGCCTTATTTTAAAAAGAAACGCATGCAGATATTTTACATTATTAAATAGGGGCCTACGGATGCACTGGAATCTAGGCACAGACACTTACACCTGTAAATGGTCACGTCTAGATCGGGGCACTGACATTCTATAACATATGTGTGTGTCAGTCAAAGCTGCACCTATGTCCCACTCAAGCACTGTTGCAATGCCCACCGGAAGGTATGCACAATGCACAGAATAGTACCTGGCTGAAGCATGAGTGCAGATGCCCATCCATGCGCATGTGTCCTTGAGAATAGGGTCTTAAGCACATAACTCATGCGTAACTTTCCACGCTGCCATATAAAATCACCCCCAGAGTATGTGTTCTTGGAGATGTAATTTGGGTGCTTCTAGGGTGAACTTCTAATGTATGCAAGTACATTACAGTATACATACATACATAGTAACGTGGAGGCCTATTCCCTACTGGATGTCCAGCCCCTGTATGGCCCCTCAGAATCGGGTCTACTGGCTTGTATGTGCAGGCTGGGCCCCAATTCTGAAGGGCTGCACATCCAACAGATCCCTGCTAACTCAGCCTGGCTCTGTAATGGAGCCACAGTGCCATGGTGTCTCCTTGCCATGGCACTGTGGCTCCATTAAAGAGTTGTGTATGCCAGCTGCCACCAAGAAAGTCCTTTCCCCGCAGCCAGATCCCCAATCCGGCCTTCCATGGTCAGGGCCGGCTGCAGAGAGCCTCCTGCATGCCCCCTGCTTTGTCCCCGCTGGCCGCCCTACCCCGGCTGTACAGGGCCAACCTCAGAATGAACCCTATATGTCCAGAGTGACGGCCCACCCATGCACTGTCCTCGTTCTGCCTTCCACCCGCCCCCCTCTTGCCCACGTCTACGGCTCCCTGTACAACTCCACTGTTCATACAGGGAGCCTTGCATGGGGACATCAAAGGGGAAGACTAGCGGGGATGTAGGTCCAGGCAGGGCATACATCCACACTATTCATGACTCAGAATGACCCCCATAATATATGACAGCATCTAAAGACCAGGATGGTCCATAGGGACATGCACAGAGTATATTCACAAATTTATGCCATCTTCAGAGCAGGTGTAAATCTCTGGAAGAGCATTTGTACATTACTGTGGCTGGTTCTTGGTATCTATTTTATAATGCTGTTATGTTCTGGTTAGGAGTTCCTATTTTCTAAAGGCTCCCCTGTTGCCTTTATAAAATAGCAAACTACTTTTGCAAGGGAAATGGTACAAATACCAAAAATCAACAAAATATCCAAAGAAATATTATTTAGTTTTTAAGTGCAGTCAAGTCAGTGCTGATAAGTCAGCTGCCTCTGGGATTTCTTGGCAATGTATCACTGGAAGTAGATTGCCAGCCTTTTCTTCTGAGGCAATGGAGGGTAAAGTGACTTGCCCAAGGTCACAAGGAGGAACAGTGGGCATCAAACCCTTGATCTTCTGGGTACTAGACAATTACTCTAACCACTAGGCTATACTAATTATTAAAGGACCTCAAATATATCGAGCCAATCAACATCAGGCAAACTAAGTCCAGGAAAACCTTAGGCTAATCGGCCAGATATAACTCTTTTCATCATAGGTCCCAGTCTTTTAAGCAGAATATTTAAAGCCTGTCCATAGCCCATCAATTCATTCTTATTTTATCCAGTAATACCCTTCTGACACAATTGTATTTGAGCACTTATCTGTGCCACAGATAGATATCAAATGATCCGAGGTTCTGTTTTCATTTTTAAAATGCCAACAGTGAGCATAAGCAGCTTTCTCAGACTCATGGCATGCACCGGACGCCATCTTTTTTAACTGCAGGAAAACTGTAGAGTATGTATCACAAAAGAAGAAGGCTGGCAATGAGATGGATCGATACAATAGCAGCAGCTATGGATGCCACTCTGTCAACAATGAGTCGCCTGACTGAAGACCAAACTCAGTTTAGGTCAACCATCTAAAGGGTCGCCATGAGTCGACACCGACTCGTCGGCACTTAACAACAACAATAATATCTAATGATTTAATATGTCTTGGGATTTTCTGCTGATTTTTGGCCTTAATAAAATAGGCCCCTTTCCCCAATATTGACACAGGCACCCTATTAAATTATTCTGCCTTAAAAGAGAAATTTCCACACTAGTTGCATATTTTTTAACCAATGGATTTTGCATCAGTTTTAAAGTGAAAGTAAGTGGATATTTTCAGTTTGAAAATTGCTAATGGAAAAAGCATCCAAAGACTCCTGCCCCCTGCTTTTTCAGCTGTCATTTTTTCCTGCAAATATACCATGCACCGTTTTGCAAAATACAAAAAATACGTGTGCTGCTTCAGTCCCAGCGGTGAATCTCTGACCAGCGTGGATAATTGCACGCATGTCGTGGAGCAGCCCACACTCTTTTACTTGCAGGGAGGTTGGGCAACTTCAGCTAAAACACTGTTTTACACATGGGTACGGCTTTGAAAATTTGCTTCCCCATGATCAAAATTTAATTTTCCTGCTTGGGATATCAACCCCCCCCCCTATAAAGACCTCGACAGAAAACAAGAGCCAAGTTAATTTCTGCCTTGCTTTTGTGTCAGATCAATAGGAAAGATGTTAAGCGTCCCATCATTAGAGCTTCATTAACCATTTAGTATAACGGAGCTAATCCTAATAAATGCCTTTGGTATTCATCGACTGCTGTACTCGCTTCTGCTGGTGTCTGTCATTTCAGAGAATTAAATTGGAGCATACTGTAGCCCAGCTTCCATCCAGGGATATTTTTGGGGCCTGAAAGAGGACAGCGGGATGTCCCTCATGCTCTGAGAATCCTCCTGTTAAGCAGATAGAAAACTGGTTTCCCGTTTAACTATAAAAAGAGCAGGTTCTTATTTTCAGGGATCAGCGCTTGCCTTTGGCCGGAAGATCAGTCTAGATTAGTCCTTTATAAAGACTAATTGAAATACCTGTGCTGGTTTGCCCAAAACCCCGCTAATCTGCCAAAGGAATATGTATGAGCAAGATATATGCGTCGAAACAGGCTATTTATCATTTGCTCCATATTTCACATTGCAAATGAGACAATATTTCATAATCACTGTGAGAGGGCTCAGGGTTTAGATGAGGCTGGGAAGGGGGAGTCTAGTCAATTTGTGTGCAATTCTTATTTCATTTGAAAACACAATTGTAACATAATTCTGGACTTCCATTTAATCATCGGCTGCAACGTGCGCTCGTCTTGGTTCTTTACTGGCAAGAAGAGCTAATCATTTCTTCACAAGAATGCAACTTTCAGGATTCATTTATCTTGTCCTTAGACTAATTACCACAAATTCACCAGCACACCGTCACACTTACATGCTTGGACAGATGTAGTTTTAAATCAGCAAATTACTTGACTATGGCAGTACTGCGTTCCTGAGTTGTGTCTAACTAGATTCATTCGTCTGTGATCATAACACCAAAAGGAGAACAACAGCATTAGTGTTTGTATGAATGATCACGCTTATTTATATGCAAATATACTTGACAAATCAATAATGTGTACTGTTCAGCTATTTCGTCAGTGGTAAAAGAGCCCCGCCAGAGTCTCCAATGACAATGCCCTTTTTCACTTTTCCTTCCTCATTTTTGCCAGCAACATGCATTAGGTTTATGTTCCAAATAGCTCCTTACGACCTGTTAAGGGACTAAAGTTATAGTTGTCCTCCCCTAGAGAGTTTCTTTTGTCCACCACATATCTAAAACATTATGTGGTGCTGCTCCTTGTCTCTAGAATGATCTTGGGGTGTTATGCGCATCCCATGACAGTCATGAGCCTCACTCCTAAACCAGGGTACTTGGAGTATAATCTCAGTCTTTCAAATTTACTGCTAATGCTCAACGTAGTTCTTGCATTGTGCCAAAGAGAGCCTCAGAAGAACATAAGAACATAAGATATGCCATACTGGGTCAGACCAAGGTCCATCAAGCCCAGTATCCTGTTTCCAACAGTGGCCAATCTAGGTCATACGTACCTAGCAGTCTCCCCAAAAGACACAGGTTGCACAATGCAGTGGATATTCTGGGCCCCTTTTAAAAATGATTTATGGACCTTTCCTCCAGGAACTTGTCCAAACCTTTTTTAAACACAGCTACACTAACAGCTTTTACTACATCCTCCGGTAACAAATTCCAGAGTTTGATTACACATTGAGTGAAATGTTTTTTCTCTTATTAGTCTTAAATAGGTTACCCTGTAGCTTCATTGCATGTCCCCTAGTCTTTCTATATTCTGATGACGTAAACAATCGATCTACGTTTACCCGTTCCACTCCGTTCATTAATTTATAGACTTCTATCATATCTCCCCTCAGCCGTCTCTTTTCCAGGTTGAAGAGCCCTAACCTTTTTAGTCTCTCTTCATAGGCATATCCTTCCATCCCCTTTACCATTTTGGTGGCTCTTCTCTGCACCTTTACTAATAACGCTATGCGACCAGAATTGCACACAATATTCAAGGTGCGTCGCACCATGGAACGATACAGAGGCATTATAATATCCTATGTTTTATTTTCCATTCCTTTCCTTATGATACCTAGCATTCTATTTGCTCTCTTGGCCGCCGCTGCACACTGGGCAGAGGGTTTTAGCATGTTATCCATGATGACACCTCAATCTTTTCCCTGGGTGGTGGTTCCCAATGTGGAACCTTGCATCGTGTAACCATAAGTTTGGGTTGTTCTTTCATGGTATGTGCAAAACTCACTCATTTGGAGAAACTGGAACTCATAAGATGTAACATGTATGGGTAATTTATCGAGGTGTGCTTAGAAATTCCTTTTAATCAAGCCCATGGGACCCTACACAATGGGAAATCTCATATCTTTTTGTCTCGGGACAATTTCTTCAAATGAGTGAGTTTTGCGCGTACCATGACAGTCATGAATTTCATTTCTAAACCAGGGTATGTGGAGTATGATTTCAGACTCTCAAATTTACTACTAATGCTCGGCATAGTACTTGCATCGCGCCAAAGAGACCCCCCCTCTGGAGTTTGTAAGATGTTACGTTATCAAGGTGGGCTTGGGGATTCCTCTTAATTATTCCTGTGGCACCCAACACGATGGGAAATAGCTCAGTATCTTTCTGCCACATTTTCTTGGACTCCGACTGCATTTCTTGGTACTTGAATATTTTCTCCCTCTCAACGCGATTCACAGAGTAGTCGCTTGGAACTGACACCTCCATAGTCAATGCCGTCCTAGTGTTTTTCTCCTTTAACACTATATCCAGCTTCCTCGCATCCAGCTTTTTATCAGTTGTAATGGGAGTATCCCAGGTGATCATAACCTAAGAGATACTCTTTCTTATTCTTTACACCAGAGTTTAAAAAAAATGGTTGTTTCATTGAGTTCTGATTAATAATGGTTTGTCTTTGAGTTTTTATGATAATTTAAGAAGTTGTCAATTGTATTTTTTACTGATGTATTGTGTTTATGGAGAAAATTTTATGCAGGTAAGGAACATGCACTAAATTGACTTTATATCCATAAAATCCCTGAATTAATATGCATAAAGTTGATTTACACCCATTACAATTTTTTAAAGCACATTAATCAAATTTTATACAGATTAATTTTTAAAATGAACTCCAAAAGTCTAAATATTTGCTAAAATAATCCATAAAGGATCTGAAATTAGACCCCCAAATGTTTCCATGTAGACACTTACAAGGTTATTTTCTAAAGTCATTAATGCATATTTGTGGTAGTTTACATACATTTGTGGTCTCCAGCGCATGGTACCATGAAGACAGGCATCTTGCTTGTAGATGTAGCCAGCGCATTCCTTGGTTGGAATTCAGAAGCGCAGGCATCAATAATTTATTTAGACAGTTTTGTATACCACCTTATCCTTCAATCAAAGTGGTCACAACACAATTGGGGGATACATTTAACACGAGGGGATATGAGACACATACACTAATACTTACAGGGAACATGGGCAATGGAGGGTTAAGTGGCTTGCCCAAGACCACAGGGAGCACCTGTGGGACTAGAAACCCCAGTCCTTCCGGCCCAAGGTTGCTGTCCTCTAGTAGGATTTGAACCACCGACCTTCTGGCCTGTAGTACCTTGCCCCAACCACTAGGCCACTCCTCCCTCTTGCTTTAGTCTTGTGAACATTATGTGGGTCATTTTGGAAGCCCTATTAATGCTTTGGATGTCCAAAAACAGGTGTAGAGACATCCAAAGGCATTTAGGAGCAGGGGCAATGGGCATCTATGTCGGAATGGGGGCATGACTGGACGTCACTGGCTGATCTCAAATGTCCGGGACCGTGACTAAGTTTAGACCTGCTCCAGGCACCTGAAAAGTGCTTGTTTTAATTGAAAAACATCCAGAGGGTGTAGAGAAGAAAGCACCCCATCATCCCCAGTACTCAGCACGATGTTAACGATAGCAGCAGTGAGATTTGAACTCTGGGTTCCCTGTTCCTTGAGTAGCCTAGTGTTTAGAGCACTGGCTTGGTAACCAAGAGACCAGGCTTTAAGTCCCACTAGCACTCTTTGTGGCCTTGGGCAAGTCACTTAACCTGCCATTGCTTCAAAAGAAAAGCCTGGCAATCTACTTCTGCTCACACTGCCAAGAAAACCCAGGAGCTGCTGGGTCGCCAGGAGTCAGCGCTGACTCAAAGGGCACACATTGCATTTTTTTCTCTGTTCCTAACCTGCTACTCTAACCATTAGGCTATCCTAGAATCCAGGATCTTGAATACAATGCTGGGGATGTCTGTGTAGATACCCCTGCAGACGTCCATATCGAGCACGTCCAGATTTGTGACATTGTGTCTACACCTGGATGTGCCTGCTTCTTTTTCAGACGCTCTGGCTTAGATGTCCCAGATTGCAATAGGACGTCCTTTCTAAAATCCCCCTCCACAGGTTTTCGTTCACACTTTCACCTGAATTAAAGGAATGATCTCTGCCACTTTTGCTAGTATTTTATAAAGACAAGTAGACACCTGCTAGTCTTCATAAAATAGGTGTATGTTGGCTGCACTAACTTAGTCTATCAACAATGAGCCGCCTGACTGAAGACCGAACACAGTTTAGGTCAACTATCCAGAGGGTCGCCATGAGCTGACGCCGACTCTACGGCACTTAACAACAACCACCTAGATGCTCTGTTATAAAATTAGAGGGAAAATGAATATATGCAACACTCAGAAGTACTTGCATAGATTAAGGCCTTCTATAGTCAGTGCATGGACTTTGCCTAGACCATGCTTCTGTTTATGCCTGCCGGAGAAATACACGTATATTCTTTTGCTGGTTGGTATATTATAAGAGGCTATGAATGCACGCAAACTGCTACATATGTGCATTAATGACTTTATAAAATTGCATCCTTAGTGTGTATACAAATATAGCTGCATTACATGATGCCGCCCATGTGTTTAAAGGTAAAATTTGGATGCTGTTTAGCAAGATTTATAGAATCAGATTTAGAAATGTGGCAGGCAATTTTAGAAAAGCTCATTTTTTAAAAACTTTTTTTTATTTCATTCCATAAAAGAAACAGCGTAGGAAATACAAGAAAACAATTTACATTCCAAAGGAAAAAACAACCACCAGTACATGGTATCAAACCTAGCCCACAACATGGAGTACGAGATATACAAAGAATAAACAAATACTGCAACAAGGGAGCAAGTTATAAACAATCCCCTAAAAAACTAAACACCAGCCATAAAAATCCCTCAACTCAACTCAATCCCTGTAGGAAAGTTTCCAATTGAGAAGATTTGAAAAAGATATACGGCTTACCCTTAACAACTATGACACATTTACAAGGAAATTTTAAAGAAAAGGAGGCCCCAAGCGCCACGACACGAGGGCGGAGAGCGAGGAAAGCCTTCCTCTTCATTTGAGTACTACGACATACGTTGGGAAAGACCTGCAATACTTGACCAAAGAACCTCTCATGTCTATATTTAAAATAAGATCTAAAGATCAAATCCTTATTTCTCTAACAAAAAAGATACTAATAAGGTAGCTCGAGTGGGAATCTCCTCAGTTGAAGTTTCTAGAAAAGCAGATAGATCTAAGCTACGCACAGATAAATGATCCACTTCTCCCGCAACACCACCACCAGTCTCCGAGTCCAATACCAAATTCTCTCTGATACCAGTTGGCAAATAATACAATTTAGAAATAACTATAGAATCTGGAGCTGGAATTCTCAGAATATCTTTCATATATTTAATAAGTAATATCTGCGGAGATAGTGAGTGCGGGGGAAGTTTAGAAAACGAAGATTTCGCATGCGCAAAGCGTTCTCAACAAGTTCATCATGTTGATGCAGCAATAGAGAGTCCTGAATAGAGGATGTCATAACCCCCTGCAATGAAGAGATCTGAGACTCCATCTTAGGTTTTTGAGACTCAAGAGTTACCAATCTTTCATGATGTTCAGCCAATTTATCCACAGTTTCTTTTGTGAATTGGGAAAGCTTCACTAATGAGGATTTCAACGAAATTTCAGTTCTGGAAACAATCTGCCAAATGTCCTGAAGTGACACATCCTTCGGAGGTTTAATATCTTCAGGGATTGAAGAAAAGTCAAAAGGAAGAGGAAATGAAGTAGTTGGAGAATTTAATCTCAAAAAAGAGTTAGAAAACTTAGATAGGCTAGGAGAAGCTTCCTCCTCCAATCCGGAGGAGGAGCTCTTAACTAAAACTTGCGGCTCCGTGTTGGGTGGGGATAAAACCCTACGCGGATCAGGAGACAAAACAAGCGGACCAGGACTTACCGAACTAGAGGAATCCAACGACAAGTTAAGAGGGGGAGAGATCATGGACTTGAAATGACTGTCCATGGGACCAACCACCTTTACGGACTTGCCGGTCGATGCAACAAACGAGGAAGATTTCTTTTTACGTTTCCCCATCAGCAACAGTCAGTCAGCCAACACTGAATGCTCCTCTAGGCTCCGAAGGGACTCAAAAGGGGCAAAACATGCCATTTTGGACACGCCCCTTCAGAGCACACTCCCTCGGGCACGCGCCTGTGGTGCGCGTCCTGCGGTAGAGGCAGGTTTTAAGCCCTTGTGATCACGTGGCCCCAGTGCACACCGGCACGGATCAGCAGCTCCTCTCACGGCAAGGTACAGAAAGTCAGGAAATGCTCACACACAACTTCCCGCGGTGGGGGCAGGTTTTAAAGCCCTTGTGATCACATGGCCCCAGTGCACACCGGCACGGATCAGCAGCTCCTCTCACGGCAAGGTACAGAAAGTCAGGAAATGCTCACGTACAACTTCCCGCGGTGGGGGGCAGGTTTTAAAGCCCTTGTGATCACGTGGCCCCAGTGCACACCGGCACGGATCAGCAGCTCCTCTCACGGCAAGGTACAGAAAGTCAGAAAATGCTCACACACAACTTCCCGCGGTGGGGGCAGGTTTTAAGCCCTTGTGATCACCTGGCCCCAGTGCACACCGGCACGGATCAGCAGCTCCTCTCACGGCAAGGTACAGAAAGTCAGGAAATGCTCACACACCAGCTCATTTTTATACAGAGAACGCCGGCTCTACGTCTTTAAAACATACACAGAGAGGGATCCCTAGTATACTTTTATATGTGCGTGTCCTAGGCCCACCAGGGTAGTGTTTTTTGACAGCTTTCCCATGGACATACACAAAATCATTTGTTTTTAGCTCAGCTATTGGATCATGAGGAATTTGGAGGGGGAGGTGTGGACTCAAATGCTCCAGAGTCCTCACCGGGTGACTTTTAGCAAAACGTTTTCATGTTCACACCACTTAAAAACAAACGTCCACTTTGACGTGTATTTTTCCATACAACATTCACCTTCTTTGTGGTGAAATCCCCAATTTAAAAGTGCACAGAACAAAAAGATTCCAAAATTCATATACAAAAAGTTGGAACCCTTGGGGAAGGTACCAGAGGAAATTACTTTTATATACCCACATTTAAAACAGTAAAGCAATTGTCCCGTTACAGTGTGCTTCTGATGCACCATGGTCCAGTCCCTCACCTTGCAAGCTGGATTTCTTAAGATGTTGAACAAGATGTACCCTCTGGGTCTTTCTCAAGAGTTGGTGCTACCATCAGGCAGACAAGGTGGTTGCCTTGAGAGTCAATGGTAGGAGGATGGCTCATTGCAACTACTCCCACCCGTTTTTGGGATGTGCAGTGGCGGCAGTGCTTTTAAAATAGCACCACAGTACTTACCATCACCTCTGGCGCAGAGGTGTTTTTCCTGCTTCCGACCTTTCCGACTCCACTTCCTTTTGCAAAAGGAAGTGGAACCGGAGGGGCGGAAGTACTGAAGCAGGAACAGTACTGCAGCTTCATCTCCCTGCACCATCCCTGGCCTTTCCAACATCTCAGCTACCTTTTGTGGCTCGGATCTTCTTTGAAGGCTCTAGTAGAGTCTTGGAGGATTTCTGCTGCTTTCCGTCTTTGTTCCATAAAGGCTTCTCTCTGCCGTATTTTGGATTGTTGCATCCTTTTCAGGAGTCTTCTGTTTGAACTTACTAGCAAAGAGTTGCAATGGCCAAGTTGATTAAAACGAGGGCGTAGCCGAGGCACCGCAGATCTTTTGAATCTTCTAAAAATCTGATTGCAAGGATTTTCTATAGACCAAGGATGATGCTTGCTTATCAAATGAGAGGAAAGGGTCTGACTATCCCTAAAACCTTCACTGAATCTGCGATACTTAGTCGACTATTGCTGACAGCAGAAGTACAGGAAGGGAACTTATCCCTACATAGAAACCAGATCGCTTTGGATTCCTCCAGCTTTAGCCTATGGGCTTCTAACCAGTCAGCTGCTCCATCCAGGCAGTGGTTCAACCATGTTAGATCAGGGAATGCTGGGTCATAACTGAATAAAAATTGAATGGCATCTGCATAAGAGAAGATGACAACCCCTAGACCTTGCAGAAGCATGAATAGGGGAGTAATAAAAAGATCGAACAGTGTGGGTGACTTTAAAAGCCTAGGTAGAATATTCATTTAGGATTTTTCTGAAAACAAATAAAAATGGCTTACAGCAGCGCTCTGGCACATTGACCTTCTAGGATCTGGTTTTATTTCTTCATTGAGTGCTTTACACTCCAGAAAGGACTTCTAGATCAGAAAAAGGGTATCCAAGTTCAGACGTTCAAAGCTTCCCAGGTATTTTAGAAAAGTTTCAAAGCCTTTTGTAAAATACATGTAAAGATGTGTAAAAGTGCCCATGTGTTGTGCAGAACGCCCAGCTGGAAGAGACATTTTATATTTACACACATCTAATACACTGAAAAGTGCACACAGACTGTATAGTGTGACAAAACGGTGTATTTTCTTTCCTCCATCTGCAAGCTCCCGCATGGCTATGAAGAAACTGTGTGTGAAGGGACATAACATTTCTCTTGTTAGGATAGTAGGGGCTATGCAGCTCCTTTATGTATAGTTTTGTGTGTATGTTTGTCTCTGTCTTCGGTGTGTGTGTTGTGGTAGAAAGAGCTGTCTCTGTGTGTGGGGAGGGTGAAGGGTTTTGTGTATGTTGGGGAGGGGCAGGAGGGTGGGTTGAAGGACTGTCAGGGGGGCAATGATGAAAAACTGTGTGTGTGTATATCTGTGGTGGTGGTGTATAGAGGGGTAGTGAAGGTTTGTCTGTGTGCATCTGTGTGAGAGCCTGGAGACTGCAGTGAGGGGCTGTCTGTGTGTCTGTGTGCATGTGTATAGGGATGATGTATATGCATACATGTGAATGTGCCTGGTGGTGAGGTGTGTGTGTGCGTGTGTGTGCATACAGGCGCGATTCAACCATATTCTGCATATTGGGCATGTGCAATGAATGTATTATATGCACCCATTTGCGGGGATGTTCACGTGTGGACCATATGCTGAAAACTTCCACATCTCTAATCGGGCACGTCTCTGCGATAGAAACGTGAACACCTCCGTCAGCCATACTTCTTTGGATTAAACATTCCTCTCCTAAAACTTCTGGTCTCACAGGGAAATGGCTTCAAAGGTTCCCACAGGAAAGGGCAATGTTACTGAGGGAGAACTAAACTCCGGATCTTGTAAGCTTCAGGAAACACCTCAAAACACATCTCTTCCTTGAGTCTTCTCAGGCCCAACATAACAGACCAAATAGAATGAAAAACGAGAGCGAACATTCTCACCTCATATCCACATACCACACCCCCTCTCCCTACCCACCTACCCTATCCCCAACCTCACATACCTCCCCCCTCTCCCTACCCACCTACCTTATCCCCAACCTCACCCCCTCTCCCTACCCACCTACCCTACCCCAACCTCACATACCTCACCCCCTCTTCCTACACACCTATCCTATCCACAACCTCACACACCTCACCCCCCGCTCTACCCACCACCTACCCGAACCCCAACCACACATACCTCACCCCCTCTTCCTACACACCTATCCTATCCACAACCTCACCCCCTCTCTCTACCCACCACCTACCCTATCCCCAACCTCACATACCTCACCCCCTCTCTCTACCCACCTACCCTTTCCCCAACCTCACATACCTCACCCCCTCTTCCTACACACCTATCCTATCCACAACCTCACACCTCACCCCTCTCTCTACCCACCACCTACCCTATCCCCAACCTCACATACCTCACCCCCTCTACCTACCCACATACCCTATCCCCAAACTCACATACCTCACACCCTTTCCCTACCCAATCCCCAACCTCATCCCCTCTCCCTACCCACCTACCCTATCCCCAACCTCACATACCTCACCCCCTCTACCTACCCACCTACCAGGGCCGGCCCGTCCATTGAGCAAGAATGTTTTTTGCACAGGGCCCCGCGCAAAGAACATTCTGCTTTTTTCAAAATTAAATAAAAAAAAAACGCTGGCTGCTACCGCTGCCGCTGCTGCCGCGGCAGCAGCAGAATGGACTGTCCCGTGGGGCCCCCTCTGCCCGGCTGAATCCCTCCCTCCCTCCGTGACGGCTGAGCCCCTCCGTGCCGGCTTTGAGAGTCGCGAAGGGAGAGTGTCTCCCTCGCGTCTCTGTTAAGCCTGCAGGGGCAGATGGGAAATTTCCCATCAGCCCCTGCGTGACAGTCCATTCTGTTGCTGCTGCTGCGGCAGCGGTAGCAGCCAGCGTTTTTTTTTTTTAAATTTAATTTTACTTGAGCCGATGGGGGGGGGGGGATAGGACTGGTAATGGGCTATGGGGGGGGGGGCTAGGACTGGAAATGGGCTGGGGGGGTTAAGACTGGAGGTGGGCTGATGGGGTTAGGACTGGTAATGGGCTGTGGGCTGTTGGGGGGGGTTAGAACTGGTAATGGGCTATGGGGGGGTTAAGACTGGTAATGGGCTGTGGGCTGATGGGGGTTAGGACTGGTAATGGGCTATGGGGGGTTTAGGACTGATAATGGGCTATGGGGGGGCTAGGACAGGAAATGGGCTGATGGGGAGGGGTTAGGACTTGAGGTGGGCTGATGGGGTTAGGACTGGTAATGGGATGTGGGCTGATGAGGGGGGGTTAGAACTGGTAAAGGGCTATGGGTGGGTTAAGACTGGTAATGGGCTGTGGGCTGATGGGGGCTGTCTTGTAATGGGCTATGGAGGGTTAAGACTTATAATGGACTATGGGGTGTCTAGGACAGGAAATGGGCTGATGGGGAGGGGTTAGGACTTGAGGTGGGCTGATGGGGTTAGGACTGGTAATAGGCTGTGGGCTGATGGGGGAGGGGGGTTAGGACTGGCAATGGGCTATGGGGGGCTGACTGGAAATGGGCTGATGGGGTTAGGACTGGAAGTGGGCTGATGGGGGGTTAGGACTGGTAATGGGTTATAGGGGGGGCTTAAACTGAAAATGGGATGATAGGGGGTTAGGACTGGAAGTGGGTTGATGGGGGGGCTAGGACTGGTATTGGGTTGGGGGGTTGCTAGGACTGGAAATGGGCTGATGGGTGGCTAGGACTGGAAATGGGCTGATGCAGGGACTAGAAGGGAATGGATGCTGGGTGAGGCTGGAACTAGAAGGGAGCTGATGTTGGGGGAGGATTAGAATGGGATGGGGCTGGAAGAGTAAAATGGAGAAGGGAAAAATATTTTGTGTGGGAGGGATAAAAAATCTACAATTGGCCGGGTATTGGGAGAGTAAGTGGGGATTGAGGATGGAGGGGTAAAATTTGAGTGGATGAAATAGGAATGAGGAAAGAGCAAAAGGAGAAAGATTAGTATGTTAAAGCAGATGTAGAGAGAGAATGGAAAAAAACTAGAAGAGAGAAGAAAGGACAAATGGACAGCAGACGATGGAGAGTTAGCAGAAGACACAAAGAAACCAGAAGAAAGTGGCTGGAGCAATTGCAGCTGAAAAAAATGCACAAAAGGTAGAAAAATATCTCTTTATTTTGAATTTATTAATTGGAATATGTCAGCTCTGGTAAATGTGCATCATTAACGTCTGCGCTTTGTTTAGTACAAGAGCAAATTAATGTATAGTTTTATTTCTACAGTGTTGTACATTCCAAGTTTGGCTTTTGGGATTCCCAGTTTAATTATTGTCTTCCTGTTTCTAAATTGTGATTACTTGTTTGGTGATGGTCTATGTTCTGCATGTGTAACTGAGCTGAGGTGTTCTGTTTATATAATTCCTATTTGACATTGCCACTTGTTCTCTTTCCCCAGTAGGTCATGTATTCTTGTTCTCTGAAATGTATTGGTTTAATATTTGCAGTGTTGCCTTTTGATTGGTAGAGTATGGTGCTTTGTGAGTCCTGGATACGGCGGGTTTGCTATGGGTTCTAAATGGGCAGCGTTTGTAGTAGTTCCTAATGTGTCTGGCAGTTGGCACTGGATTATAGTAATGTAGCAATCTTTTAGTCTTTCTTTATCCATACACTCATTAAGAGGCATGTTTACTAAAAGTTAGTATATGGTAACATTATGCAAATATTTATGCAAATGAGGCCCCGCACCGAGTCTCCGCACATGGCCCCGCACCCCCCTTGGGCCGCCCCTGCCACCTACCCTATCCCCAACCTCACCCCCTCTCCATACCCACCAACCAACCCTATCCCGAACCTCACATACCTCACCCCCTCTCCCTACCCACCTACCTTATCCTCAACCTCATCCCCTCTCCCTACCCACCTACCCTATCCCCAACCTCACATACCTCACCCCCTCTACCTACCCTATCCCAACCTCACCCCCTCTCCCTACCCACCAACCCTATCCCCAACCTCACATACCTCACCCCCTCTCCCTACCCACCTACCCTATCCTCAACCTCACCCCCTCTCCCTACCCACCTACCCTATCCCCAACCTCACATACCTCACCCCCTCTCCCTACTCACCTACCCTACCCTATCCCCAACCTCACATACCTCACCCCCTCTACCTACCCACCACCTACCATATCCCCAACCTCACATACCTCACCCCCTCTACCTACCCACCTTCCCCATCCCCAACCTCACCCCCACTCCCTACCCACCTACCCTATCCCCTACCTCACCTCCTCTCCCTACCCACCTACCCTATCCCCAACCTCACCCCCTCTACCTACCCACATACCCTATCCCCAATCACATATACCTCACCCCTCTCCCTACCCACCTACCAAATCCCCAACCACACATACCTCACCCCCGCAACCTACCCACCACCTACCATATCCCCAACCTCACATACCTCACCCCCTCTACCTACCCACCTTCCCCATCCCCAACCACACCCCCTCTCCCTACCCACCTTCCCCATCCCCATCCTCACCCCCTCTCCCTACCCACCTTCCCCATCCCCAACCTCACCCCCTCTCCCTTCCAACCTACCCTATCCCCTACCTCACCTCCTCTCCCTACCCACCTACCCTATCCCCAACCTCACTTACCTCACCCCCGCTACCTACCCACATACCCTATCCCCAATCACATATACCTCACCCCTCTCCCTACCCACCTACCCTATCCAACCTCACATACCTCACCCCCTCTCCCTACTCACCTACCCTACTCTATCCCCAACCTCACATACCTCACCCCTCTCCCTACCCACCTATCCTATCCCCAACCTCACATACCTCACCCCCTCTCCCTACCCACATACCCTATCCTCAACCTCATCCCCTCTCCCTACCCACCTATCCTATCCCCAACCTCACAAACCTCACCCCCTCTACCTACCCACCTACCCTATCCCCAACCTCACCCACTCTCCCTACCACCCACCAACCCTATCCCCAACCTCACATACCTCACCCCCTCTCCCTACACAGCCTCACATACAGTACCTCACCCCCTCTCCCTACCAACCTAACCTATCCCCAACCTCACATACCTCACCCCCTCTCCCTACCCACCTTCCCTATCCCCAACCTCAACCCCTCTTCCTACCCACCTACCCTATCCCCAACCTCACATACCTCACCCCCTCTACCTACCCACATACCCTATCCCCAATCTCACATACCTCACCCCCTCTCCCTACTCACCTACCCTATCCCCAACCTCACATACCTCACCCCCTCTCCCTACACACATACCCTATCCCCAACCTCACATACCTCACCCCCTCTCTCTCTACCCACCACCTACCCTATCCCCAACCTCACGTACCTCACCCCCTCTCCCTACCCACCTACCCTAGCCCTAACCTCACCCCCTCTCCCTACCTACCTAGCCTATCCCCAACCTCTTAATTTGTATTGTTTTTGTTATAAAAGTTATAATTTACTATGTTTAATGTTCAATTTCATAATGTTACATGTAAAGCCATATAGGCCACCTTGTCCAATGTAAACCACTTATACTGGTAGATTAAGTGGTATATAAAAATGGCTAAATAAATAAATAAAACAACAAACCTCATGTTCAGGAGATCCTTACTCACCTGGATGTTCTGATAGGCAATAAGAGCACACAAATGGGTGCCTAGAAAAAGCAGCAGCAATGGCTTGCCATCTACCACAAGTTCAATGCCAGATATCACAATAACAGAGACATGAGGATCTGATGCACAAGTGCGTTGGAGCTGGGTACTGAAATTTCTCACAACATCTCCCGACATGTGGCTACGCCTGTCCCATACAATGTCCATTCTCTCTCTTGCCTTACTTCAGCCTGTACACATCTACTATCTATGGGGCAACCCTGCCTGCTGTCTCACAGTCTGCTTTGTGGCAGTGCTTCCCTGCTCAGGCCTGTGTAGCCAGCCTCCAGAGATTTCACCACTCTCAAAGCTTGTGTCGATCCTGGAGTGGGTAAGGATATATGCATCATGGCAGGATCCGGGAAAGCTTGCAACAACATCGGTAAATTCTCCCAGTGCATTGCACACTACTTGCATATTGAGGGAGTGGAATGCTTTTTGGTTGCGGAATGTGGCCTCCCTCTATCGAGGGGGCCACATGCGTACAATCAATCAACCCCAGCTCAGAAGGGAACCCAGTCACCTCATGACATTAAAGCATTGTTTGTTGCCTCTGCTGCACTGTGTGAGGGAATGCAATATAATCCGAGGCACATATCAGGAAAGTGCTCAAACTGGGGGATGCACTCGGACGCTGTCGCTTGGCTCAGACCTGTGGTGGCTGTCAGCACAGATTGAAAGGTACCTGTTGTTGAAAAGGTGAGTGCTGTTGTCACCTTTAGATGCACATGCAGGGCCTGTCCCCACCCCCTCACGGGTATGCGCTGACATTCCCATGCAAGCGAGATAAACGTCTGCGCTCACCGTGAACCGGAATATGTCCGTGCCCTAGATAGAATCAGCATCATAGCGTCCTATGACTTGAAAGCCATATGTAGACCAAGAACTAGATTCACCTAAATTCCTTTTTGTCTCTGGGGAAAAGGACACAAATTGTGAAAAGACTGATTATGGCTTTCCTTAATGCTGATATGGACTTTATTTTCTATAACTTTTCCAAATGAGTTACATAGTCAGGCACAGTTAGTAGGTTCCTGCCAGATGGTTTATGGCTTAAGTTGACCTGAAGTAAGGGTGAAGTGACTTATCCAAGGTCACAAGGAAGTGTTAGGATTTGAACCTTGGCTTCCCTACTGCATAGGTTGCAGTGCAAACTGCTTCCAGTCCTGGGAAAGTTCCGGCAAAGAAGTCTGTCTGGATTAGACTGTAAGCTCTGATGAGCAGTGTCTGTCTCTTACATGTTTCTATATAGCGCTGTGTATGCCTTGTAGCGCTATACAAATCATAAGTAGTAATAGTAATAGTCATTACAACCTGAAAACCCCCCTAGATCACCCAGACTTCTCCTTCAGGGACATAACGGCCTATAGCCGCCCCTTCAGCTAAATGTATTCAAAGCTTTTGCTTCAGGGACTGGGGGCTGCTGGCCGGCGTCCTCAATGGGAGACGGGTCTGGGGAGTCAGTGTGCCCCTTTCCTTCTGCTGTTACTCTCACTGCAGCTTAGGCTCCCAAATGGTTTTTGCACTTTCAATTGTTTTTAAGCTTTGAGAGATGTAAAACGGTGAGCTGGGAAGAACCTTTTTCCCCATAATACCATGATTTTTAAAAATCCTTAAAGGCTGCCAAAAGATTTATATCCAAAAACCGCTTTTAAAGGACCAGTGGAATGGCGCAACAACTTTCACCAACTGATGCTTATGGAAAGGAAAGAGGCTAGAGGAAGTGCTCGACGTTGGGCCTTATTCCTGCTAATTTGGGAACCATATATTCAGATATTGAGGCCTCGTGTCCGGAATGAAGTGCTTCAATTGGGTTGAGAAGGTCGTAGGATATTAATAATATAATTAGTATGCATGTTCACTATGGGGGGTTGGTTGCTGTGACGCGGTAGCATTGCCAGAAGCCATGGAAACAGATAGTAACCCGGTGGAAGGTTCGGGTACTGCAGGTAAATGCAAGATTTTCCCTTCTCAGCACAAGATGCACATGGCTAATCAGCTAACACAGCTCACTTCGGGGGAGGGGAGAAGCAGAGTTGCTGATTGGGCACGCCCTAGCAGGAGGCGGGTTCCCCAGAACAGTGGCAGCTTGTTAAACAGAGAGAAGGAAGACAGAAGACAGAAAGAGAAAGGGAAAGGGAGAGAGAAAGCAGAACACTGGACAAAGCCAGCAGAAGTGTGCTTTAGAGACGGAGCAAAGCAAGGACAAAGGAAGCAACCTGGAAGGCAGGAACTAGCCTTGGATGCCAGAACCTTTGACTTTGAAGGAGAAACGCTCCCCAGCTGCAATCCTAGGAGAACGCTTTCAAAGACAAGAAGCAGGTACCAGGGAGACTCAGTGCCTGGAAGAGCCTTCTGGGAGCAAGAGAGGGGCGAGGCACTGAGAGACCCAGGCATAAAGCCTATGCTTTTGGAGCAGAGAGCTGATCCGTGGAAAGAAAGGCAGATTGCTAAGGAACTTTCAGACATTCCTCAATATAAGGTACAGAGTGTCTTTAATTCTGATAACAGCTTTTATGAGAAACCAGACTGTGTGAATGTTAATTTTAAAACCCAGGGCAAGCCCAGATTTTATGAAGACAGTTGGCTGCAACCTGAAACTCATTTATCTAAACCCAGCTTTTCTCACCAAACTGCTGACAGAGTTAGCAAGCAGGCTAGCTACAAGGACACAGCTGATTTAAATGGTAGAGATATAGGCCGGGAGGATTTAGGAGGCCCTAAGTTTGAAGTGCTGTTTAGAAACACTCCACATGCAAATGAACTGAATAACCCAACACTGGCTTACAGAGACAAGTGGGGGAGGGGTGACTCCAGTTCATTGAATGAGCGTTGTAACAGAGACGACATTGTTTGTTTGCCTGAAACAAAACCTACAAACAATTACTCACCTCAGGAAGGAGCTAATTCTCAGCCCAGCCCATATAGAAAGCAGGCTGAAGCTCTCCTACAAGAGTTCAAAGAATTCTTAAACAAACGAACCATTCCTGAGCAGAAAGTAGTGCAGTCAGTGCAGAGCCCAGAAGCAGATGTGCCATTGGTTCTTCCCTTGCCAATGATTGAGTTAAACCAACCAATGGACTGCTCAACTTGTCTGATTGACAAGGAATAGAAAAGCAAAGCTTGAATGGTCCTTTTTCTGTGATAACCTGAAATGTTTGCTATTTGAGTGCCCGGCTGAAGAGCTTACCTGAAGTTAAGAATAAGCTGAAGCATTGTTTGGTTATAGCACATGGACATTATTGTTTTCCTTGCTTTTGATTGCCAAGTAGAGTTCGCATGAGGGAATGTGAACTCCAACATTAATGGACACTTTTGAGCACAGCCTTTAAAGAGCCTTATTTTCATTGTTCCTGTGTTTTGGCTGAAGTACATTATCCTTTATGCTTGTCCTATCCTTTTGAAGTGGGAGAAATAAATCCTTATAAAAAGAAATATTCTTTTGCCTGCCTTATCATTCGACCTACACAACTACAACCTTAATCTCAAGGCCCACCCCTCCTCAAACCCTCAAGGTTAGGGAGCGGGTGGTGGCATTGCTGAAGGGGGAGGCTGTGGGGTGGGAGGGAGGTTGGTGGGGAAAGGAGGGGAAAGGGGGGGAGAGGGGAATATTGTAAATTCTTTTTTTTGCTGTATTTGTATGATTGATTTGCTGAGGAATCCTGGTCTGAGAGATCACTAGAAATGCCATTTTTTGTGGTATTTGTTGTTTTTATATATTGTTTTGAATGTTCTGTATTATTTGGTTTTCAATAAACAGAGTTTACAAAAAAAAAAAAAAAAAGGACCAGTGCTACACCTACATGAGCCTAGATAATAATTACACTCTCTCTATTCGGCTGATCTCGGGTTCTCATTTTTCCTTCTATTCCAAATTTTACATTCTCTGTTTCTCACACCCATACTGTCATAGCTCACACTTGTGCTTCACAAACTTTCAGTGTGCGTATAAACACCTCTTATCTTCTCAAACACACTGCATCTCTCTAGTCTGAGTGTTTTCAGCTGGGGTGCTGCAAGAATCTAGCCCCCTCCAAATCTCCGCATCCCTAGATTTGATAAATAGCATTAATAAGTGTAGCAAAAGGTCACATGTATCATAAATTTAAAATAAAAAAAGGCACCTATATAAGAATTTAACTTTACACTAATGAAAATATTTAAAGGTTATATGAGAAATTTAAGTTTTCAATATTTTGCAACCACTGTCCGTTTCTCGCGGTTCTGCTTTCATTTGGCGCATTTCAGATTTCTTTTCCAAAGTCTTCTTCCTTCTGTTTCTCCTCCTTTCTCTATCTACCCCTTTCCCATGGATATCCCTTTGCCAATATCGACTTCTCTCCATCTCTCTCTTGTAAGCACAAAGGAAATAAGATATGCCATACTGGGTCAGACCAAGGTCCATCAAGCCCAGTATCCTGTTTCCAACAGTGGCCAATCCAGGTCACAAGTACCTGGCAGGTTCCCAAAAGGCACACAGGTTCCACAGTACTTGTCCCTGGTCCTCTGTAATAATGGCCAATTTTCCCAATGGAGAAAGGTGAATAGTGGTGTACCCCAGGGATCTGTGCTGGGTCCGCTGCTTTTTGACATATTCATAAATGACCTGGAAAGTGGAATAACGAGTGAGGTTATCAAATTTGCAGATGACACAAAACTATTTAAAGTTGTTAAAACCCAAGAGGATTGTGAAAAATTGCAAGAGGATCTTGATAAATTGGAAGACTGGGCATCAAAATGGCAGATGAAATTTAATGTGGACAAGGGCAAGGTTATGCACCTAGGGAAGAACAACCCAAACTATGGTTACACGATGCAAGGTTCCACATTAGGAACCACCACCCAGGAAAAAGATTTAGGCGTCGTTGTGGATACCATGTTGAAACCCTCGGCCCAGTGTGCAGCGGCGGCCAAGAGAGCAAATAGAATGCTAGGTATGATAAGGAAAGGAATGGAAAATAAAACAAAAGATATTATAATGCCTCTATATCGTTCCATGGTGAGACCGCCCCTTGAATACTGTGTGCAATTCTGGTCGCCGTATCTTAAAAAGGATATAGCGATTTGAGAAAAGATACAGAGAAGAGCCACCAAAATGGTAACGGGGATGGAAGGATACTCCTATGAAGAAAGGCTAAAAAGGTTAGGGCTCTTTAACCTGGAAAAGAGACAGCTGAGGGGAGATATGATAGAAGTCTATAAATTAATGAACGAAGTGGAACGGGTAAACGTAGATCGATTGTTTACCTTATCAGAATATAGAAAGACTAGGGGACATGCAATGAAGCTACAGGGTAAACTATTTAAGACTAATAAAAGAAAATATTTTTTCACTCAACGTGTAATCAAACTCTGGAATTTGTTACCGGAGGATGTAGTAAAGGCTGTTAGTGTAGCTGGGTTTAAAAAAGGTTTGGACAAGTTCCTGGAAGAAAGGTCCATAAACCATTATTAAGAAGTGACCGAAGATATCAATGCTTGACCCAGTACAAGCATTGTAGAACTTGTGTCTCTTGGGGAAACTGCTAGGTACATATGACCTAGATTGGCCACTGTTGGAAACAGAATACTGGGCTTGATGGACCTTGGTCTGACCCAGTATGGCATATCTTATGTTCTTATGTTATGTAATGGTTCATGGACCTTTCCTCCAGGAACTTGTCCAAATCTTTTTAAACCCAGCTACACTAACAGTTTTTTCTCTATCACTGTCTCTTCCCATCAACTTATCCATCTTGCATTTTATAATTTTGTACCCCTCCACCTCCCTCTCTCACACTCTCATCCACGTACCAATTCTCCATGTCTCACAGAGAGGATAATTTTATAACAGAGTGGCAGGTGTAGAGGACAAGCAGACACCTTTGTCACTCAATTTTACAAACACATATAGGAGCCTAGGTGTTTTTATAAATTATTTGTACAAATCCAGTAAAAATCACACCTACCTTGAAGGCGTACACAAGAGCAGGTGTAATGTGTCACCTGTGAAGGTCCCCAGAGGCTAAAAGTGTGGGTATTTCATTGGGGCGTTCTCTTAAGTAGCAAGGGGAGTGGTACAAAAGGCGTTGCAATGCCCTCTGGGAGTTGTAGTCCCACAAGCGAATGAAAGAATTAAGTTGTAGTCGAGTAGCAAGGCTTAAGACAGGACTTTTTATTTCCCCTTCCCGGGCGGATTTTCAAAGCAATGGATTTAAGAACAAAATGACCATACGGCTGGTACAAAATAAAAGGAACAATCGGAACAAAAATACTGCTTATTGTCAGCTTAACAGTGGAACAGAAAAAGGTATTTTAAACAGTCCTTTTCACTCAAGGTAAGTTTCCTCACTTCCTTTCCTTAGCAAAACTTCCAGAAACCTCTTCAGCATAAAGAAGTGATTTCATCAGACAAAGTAAATGTACAATCCATACAATTCTCAGAAGCAGGCTCCTCATATAAATCACATTGCATTTCTTCACACTCCTCTTCTGAATAAAGTCCTTTTGGATTGCAACTCACGTTATTCTTAAACAGTCTCTCTGTACGGCTGAGAGTGTTCCCCTCCTCCTCACAGCTAGAGTAGAATGGGAAATTACCGCATTCTCTGGAGTTTCTATTTTGAAAGCCACATAACTCTTGGTAAGTGCAGGGAAATTCTTCACTTTCTATGTCTCTTCTATTAGAAGCAATAAGCCTACCTTTACACCCTCTCTGCTCGGAGTTTCTCGGTACAGCAGAGCCCTGCCAAGACTAAAGCGTTTTACTGCTTTTCTCTCTCTGTTTTCCCTTGGGCCTGAAACTCCCTTCAGGGTAGAAGCTCTCTCCCTCCTTGTACCTGTTACTTGGTAGGTTGGCTTTCCTAAGCCTGGGTCCAGGAATATCTCCTCTGCCCTCTTCCTGGCAAAGTTCACTGGGCTTTTGCTTAGCTGTGCCCTGCTCTCTGAAGCAGTTCCTCGGGGCTTCTTCAGCTGCTCTGGTTCTACTGGGTTTCCAAGTTCCTCCCGTCCTCCAGTTACCAGCTGTTCTCTCCCAGCTACCAATGGTGCTGTATTTCCCTCGTGGTCTCTCTTGTGGTCTCTCCCGTGGTCTCTCCTCACTAACCTCCGGTAAGTGAATTTTATCTGCGTGTGACTTGGTGTTTGCTTGGGTTCCGCCCCCTCCCAGCTGCCCCTCATTATCTAATGAGCTGTGAGCTAGCTTGCTATTTGGGCGTGCTCTCACACCTTGTGATGCCGTTTGTGCATGTTGCCTATAGCAACTCTGGGCCATGTGCTGCACTAAGCTGTCAGTGTGAGATCTGTTTTGCTCAGCTTTACCTATCTCCATAGGCTCTGACTGATCTACACCATGACAAATGTTGGCATATACAGTACGCAAGTGCGTGCATAGATTCATGTATTTTATAATCGACAGGTATACTTTGCAAATCTACTCATGTATTGCCCAGTGACGCCTACAGTAAAAGCAGCGCAGTCCTGCCAACAGGCTTACTTTTACGCCTGACCTAATTTTATAAAAACATTCTATGTGCGTTTATTGCCACATAAAATGACTTTATAAAATTAACCCCTTACTGCTTGTCAACCCATATCTCCCTCCCAGATACCCTTGCAGATATACCAGCCCCTTCTGTTGCTCCTCTCTCCTTTCCTTACATTATATTTCCTATACAGGTAATAGTGTAAATACAATGTAGATAGTTTCCCCAGTTGTTTCCATGTTGATTTCCCTGTTTATTGTAAAGTTTACAACTCAGAATGCCTGTGTTGTATAGTTGACGTTGAATGTAAACCGCACTGATCTGAAAAGCGCGGTATAGAAGAACTGTTAAATAAATAAAATAAATAAATTGCTCTCTCCTCCATCCCATCCAGTGTACACAGTCTCTCTCCTTTCATCTGCCTCCTTTTCCTCTGCTCTCTTTCTCCAGTAACTTGTTGGTACAGGTTAAAAATATTGTCCTCCTCTTTTGTGGCTCTTGCAGTTGTGCTATTAGCATGGAAGAGAGGGGCAGGGGGAAATCACGTATTTTCGGGTGGTGACACTGTGATTATTTTCTTTTCATTGACATGGATGGATGTCTTCTTGAAAACTTCTCTTGGTCTTGAATTTCGTTGACTAGAGATCTACATTTTCAGGTAGCCGTGTTCATAGGTAAACTCCAAATCTTCTAATTGGATTGACTGATGCAGGCGCATGTGATGCAGCTGGGATTGTAGATGAGCTTCCTTGTGCTATAGCACTGGACTGGGACCTGGACTGGTTGCGATAGAATGAAGGAAGTGCTGGTCTCACAGTGGCTGGGAACTTAATCAAGTGCAATACATGTTTGAAGACGGCTGAAAACCAACGATATGGCAAAAGTAATTTGTACTGCACGGCAGGTACAGCCCCCTCCCTCCCCTCAAAGGGCATGAGGAAATTAACGTACATTGCGTCATAGGTTCTGAGCAAGCAACCCTATGGGGCAGACTGGACGGAGCATGTGGTCTCTATCTGCTGTCATCCATTATGTTACTATGTTGCAAGTGTAGCCTATATGTATTTCAACTTTTATATGCCATGGATCTTGTATATCTTCTGCGGCACTGATCTGGTTAATCACCCTCTTCTCTCTCAACTCTCTTCCACTGGTATTACAGGCTTTGCTCTGGCTCGGCTTTGCTCCTGCCTACACAATTGTACCTTTTGGGTCTCCTGGTCCTCTCAGCTCATCGCATTAACAGAATTTGCCCCTTCCTTTCTGAACACACTACTAAAACACTGATCCACTCTTTAGTCACCTCCTGTCTCAACAATTGCAACCTCCTACTTGCTGGTCTCCCTGTGAATCATCTCTCTTCCCTGCAATCTATCCAGAACTCTGCTGTGCAGCTAATCTTCTGCCAGCCTCGTTAAACTCATATAACCCCACTTCTGAAGTCAATTCATTGGCTCCCCTTCCATTTCCATATCCAGTTCAAACTTCTCCTTTTGACCTATAAATGCATTCATTCTACTGCCCCTCATTACATTTCCTCTCTTTCTACACCCCCCCTCATGAACTCCGCTCTTCCTCTGGCTTGCTTCCCTCTTTGCCCTTCTGTTCCATTGCAACTCCAGACTTCGATCCTCTCACCTTGCTACTTCCTATGCCTGGAACAAACTATCTGTATCTTTACGTCAGGTTTCTTCTGTCCCCCTTTTTAAATCCATGTTAAAGGCTCACTTCTTTGAGGTTGCTTTTGGATCCTAATCCTCTGTTCTCCTTACCGTTCCCTATTTGTACCCTTGTTCTCATCTATTGTACTGTCTGTCTTGATTAGATTGTAAGCTCTGATGAGCAGGGACCATCATTTCTATGTATCTGTACAACACTGCATATGCCTTGTAGCGTTATATAAATGTTTAATAATAATAGCAGCAATAGTAGTCGTCAAGATCTTCATTGTGGTGTTCCTCAGGGTTCTGTCTTGGACCTTTTCCTCTTCAACATTTTCCTGGCCCCTTTGGTATTTCTGATTCAGTCCTTTAATGTTGCTTTGTCTATGATGATGATGTCCAGCTCCTCTTTCGTTTTACTGCCCCCCTCCCCACGTTGATCCCTCAGATTTCTCAAAAACTCGACTCCATTGTGGATTGGCTTGCAGGTCACGGCCTTAAACTTAACACATCCAAAACTGCAGCTATGGTTTTCACTAACTCCATCTCCCCCTCACCTCCATTCCCTCTTTTAATTCATGGTACCCCACTTCCTTTCCAGGACACTATCAAGATTTTTGGCATTTCCTTCGACTCCCAGCTCTCTTTCTCACTCCACATTTCTTTTACTATTTAACTCTGTTTCTTTGTTCTCTGTCAAATGTGCTCCATTTGTAAACTTCTCAACTTGCCATCTGTTCGCCTGCTCTTCCTTTCCCTGGTGATCACCGGTCTCGATTACGCTAACTCCTTATTCTCTGGCCTTTGTCAATATCAGCTCCACATTCTGCAACTAATTCAGAACACTGCCATAAAACGTCTTCACGATGCTCGTAAATTTGATCATATGACCCCCCTTTTCATCACTGAACACTGGCTCCTAGTGGTCTTTCGTATTAACTTCCAGCTCCTCATTCTCACTTATCATGTTCTTCTTTCTGGTAACCCCCCATTTATGTTGCAATTTCTGATATCATATGTCCCTCAGTGTAGTCTTCGCTTGGCCTCTTAGCATCTTCTAGTGATCCCTTGCTTTTGCCTCATCCGCTCTTCTGCTGCCCGCTCCTCGTCTTTTCAGGTGGTTGCCCCTACCCTCTGGAACTCCCTTCTTTTGGTCCTTTGTCACCAACTGTCCTTCATTTGTTTCAAAGTTCCAACTGAAGACTCATTTTTTTCTCCTGGCTTTTCCTTCTGGGCTGCTTCCCCTTGATTTTCTTTTTGTCCCCTGGCCTGCCTTTGGCCGTATCTCAGCCAATCAATCGAGGAGCAGCACCAGTCTCTGGCATGTCCTTGTGGTTGTTGTTTCCTCCCCCCCCCCCTTTTTGTATCTTTGTTAACTTGTTACTTTGTATTTGTAACCTAGGCCTCCCTCCCCTCTTCTTTCCCCCTGTCCTGTTGTCTTGTATTGTTGTTTTCCCCTGATTTTTATTTTTCATTTTGTCATTGTTACCCGCCTAGCTGCCTTTGGCCATAGGCGATATATCAAATCAACTATTTGCATAGGCCTGATTCATCAACTCTTTTATCACAGACATAGAATAGAAGGAAAGCCTTAGTAGATCAGGCTTTTTCAATCTTTTTAGAAGAATTGAACAGATAAACATAGGTCAGTTGTTTACTCCTTCAAAAAGAAGAAAGACGAGGAGACACACAATGAAACTACAGTGTAGCCCATTTAAGACTAATAGGAGAAAATATTTTTTCACTCAACACTTAAGCAAACTCTGGACTTTATTACTGGAGGATGTAGTAAAAGTGTAGCTGGGTTTAAAATAAGGCTTGGACAAGATCCTGGAGGAAAAGTTCATAAACCATTTTTAGAGGACCAGGGAAATTCACTGTTTACCCCAGGATAAGCAATGTGGAATCTGTGTGCCTTTTTGGGAACCTGAGAGGTACTTATGACCTGGATTAGCCACTGTTGGAAACAGGATACTGGGCTTGATGGACCTTGGTCTGACCCAGTATGGCATATCTTATGTTCTTATCTCTGCTGTCTTGGGCCCGATATCACATTAACCAATAATTTCCTTAGGTTGTCCACCACAATCTCTTTCTGTGTTGACTTCTAAAAGGGCTGAAACAAGGAGTTCCACACAGAACTAATGTGGCATGATTTTCAGCCAGGCAATCGCTGTTTAAAGTTAAGCATTGGCCCAGAGGCTTAACTTTAGACAGATTCGGTGATGCTATCCATTGAACGATTGCTACGGAATGCACATATAAATGATTGTACACTGATTATACAGCTAATTTAAGATAATTATCCATTTCATTTTGGCCTAGTGAAGAGTATCTGTTTTAGCGGCTGAATATTGCCTCTAAACTCATAAATACCTCCTCCTCCTCCTCCCGATCATTTATATAGTGCTACAAGGCGTACGCAGTACCGTACGGAGACATGTAAGTGATGGTCCCTGCTCATCAGAGCTTATAATCTAGTCAAGATAAACTGATAGAACAGAAAATTCATCAATGAGGTGGAGCAAAGGAGTCAGGGAGTCTAACATAAGATATTCTTATAAATATATAAATATTCTTATAAATATATAAATATATTTATATAAATATAAATATATTCTTATAAATAGATACTCTTGTAAATAGTTGCAGTAATGACGTTCCATGTTTTATTCCAAGTTCTCTGACCTTGTTCTCTGTAAAACCTAACAGTTTGTTGTTATGGTATGTTGTTATATTGTGAACCGCGCTGATTCTGAATAGAGCGGTATATAAGAGCCTGTAATAAATAAATAAATAAATAAATTATATTATGCCATCTGCATAAAATTGAGAGTTTACATCCCACTTGCTGTATCTTAACCTTGTGGATGTTGGAACCTTCTGAAAGACAATGGCCAGAGGCTCCATTGCCAAGCTGAATAGGAATGCAAAAGCAGACAGAGATAGGTCAGTAATTGCTGGGCATAGTATGATCCTAATCTGGTTTAGGAATAACCACTACACAAGACTCGGAAATGAGCCTGGTGCAACTCCCTGGCGCAAGACTATTTAATATAAAGTCAGGAGTCTAGGGGCCAACACATCTGTGAACTCTCAGTAATTCAGCTAGGAGCCTTCTGTACTGGGGCGTTTATGGGCTCATTCATTTCTTCTAGCCTAATCTTTTGGTCTAGGGCAGCTTGCCACTCTGGGGATACTACAGAATGATCAAGATCTTCCAAAGATTCTCCATGGGTTCTATTTCTGAAGAGTACAATTTAGAGTAGAACTGCTGAAGACAATCGTGATAAAGGGACTGTCCCTGAAAACCAATAAGCTTTGATACCCAGGTATGAATGGATTCAGATGTAAAGAATTGGGCTAAGAGATGGCCGAGTGATTATAAAGATTTTTACAAAAAGACAGACCAGTTAGCCTCCAAATTTATTTCCATGTTATAGCTATAATTTGTTTCTCTAACTGAATAGAAGTTTCTGATTTATTATTCAACAGATAGCCATCCTCTAGATTCTTAATCTCATGTTCTAGCTTGGTTAATAACCTCTTCCTCTCCTTAGATTTCCCCGCCACATAGTTAATAATAATGCCATGAATTGTGGCCTCGTATGCATCCAACCATATATAAGGTGGGGAAAGATGACACATATTCAAAGCAAGATATTCCTTATTTGTCATCTTTATAAGGTCCAAAAAGGGGGGGGGGGGTGTCTTCTAATAAAGCTTCATTAAAACGCCATGAGGATCTCTTCTGCTGCACCCCTATGTCTTGAAGATCCAGAGAAAACAGCCGAGTGATCCAAAATGGTAAGATCAGGAATGAATGCATTTAATAACAGCGATAACAGAGACTTAGAACTAGAAAAGAAATCTATTCAGGAATAAGGCTAGTGTAGGGGAAAAATAAAGGTACAATCCTACTCTAAGGGGCATGTTTACTAAAAACCGCTAATTTGCGCGCCGCAAAATAGCGCACTAAAAGCGGTACTTAAGAGCGCTTAAACGCCCCGCAATCGTGCGTGTCACCCCCGCACAGGTGCGCGGCACAATAACGGGCCCCGCACAAGTACGGGCCCGCAAATGTCCGATAGAGGCGTGGAACGGCTAACGGAGGGCGGAGGAAGATTCCTGAGGGGCGGAGAGACGGGTTTAATGGGCGGGGAAGGGGAGGGGAGAGGCTCCCCGCACATTATCGGGGCCGAATCCCAAAGCAAAACTACTCGCGGTAGAGGGCATTTAAAGGGAAGAGAAACCATTTCCGTCAGCAATGTACAGCAAAATCGGGGAAACCTGCAAAACGTGAGCAGTGTGATACATGTGCACAGCACAAAAGTGAAAATAAAAATAGAAAGTGACCACAACAAAAATATCACAAATAGTAATGCAGCTGGGGAACAGTTATAGTAATGGGCAACTATAGAAAACACACCCAGGAAAGCTCCAGAAAGAAGAAATGAATATTGGAAGGGTCTACGGAGCGGAGACTCATACTAAACATATGTCATTTTATGAGCTTTCCTGGGAGTGTTTGCTATGGTTGCCCATTAATATCACTTTTGCCCAGCGTGGTGATATATTGTCCCCAAGTGTCTGTGGTCATTTCCGGGGTTTATGTGCACGTTTGTCACCAGACAGAGTGCATGTGCCCACAGTAAAATGCGTAGAGCAGGGTTTGTGACTCCATCCTGCCAGGTATACTACCTCCAGGGGCTGCATTGTCTCTGTGGCCATAGTGTGGTGCAGCAGACAGAGCCAGTACCTCTAGGACCAGAGGGTCAGAGGTTCAAATCTCAGCTGGGGCACATGCCAGCCCAGCCCCTATATTTTACCCACCACTAAACAAAGATAGCGCAGACACCCCTGTATTGCAGGGAACATAAGCATGGGGAAAATACCCATATTTTACACAACACTGCAAAAACACAACAACAATGGGCATTACCTACAACCAAATCCCCCAAATGCAGTCCCTTACTGCCACATTGCAATCTGGTCATCTGCTGTTTCTGAGAGAAGCTCATGCCAGCATGTTGGCGGACGAGTACATGTGGTGCAGGGGGCAGTGGCTGCTAGCCACAGAAGACAGAGGCCTAGCCATGTGCAGGCTGGCACAGTCCACTGCAACAGACAGGTCCTGCCGGATCCACAGTCATGGACGTTCCAGGGAAACCAGCCAATCTGTGGCTACACGGTGGTGCAGTGCACACAGACAGTGCATGCAAGAACAGAAGGTCACAAGTTCAAAGCCCAGCTGGGGCTACTGCCAATCCTAGCCACATATTTTTCCCACACCTACACAGTGATAGTAAGGACACACCTTTCGTGTCGAGGACATATGCAATGGTAATACGTCTATCTTTTACCCCACTGAGCACAGACACCATGAACAGGGGCAGTACCTAGAGCAGACTCTCCCAAATGCATTCCTGGTGTGCCACACACCAGTCAGGTTCCATGCTGCCACTCATACAAATGCCTGTGCTGTATATCTATGCACCACCCCCATGGCATGTAGATGTAGCTCATGCATATTCATGAGGGACAGCAGGAAAACACGAACAGTGTGATGCAGACCTGGACTGGGGTTGGGAATCTCTGCCGTAAAGCAGCAGCCAACAGGGGCAGACACACCCACACCCACACCCACAGGCCCCATTGGCCAATGTCTCCTGGAGAGGCAGAACAGTGGACCCTGCGTGCATCTCCCAATACTAGCACCTGCATACCTTAGCAATGTCACCCTACACCTGAGGTATACGGTACACAGCTCTGAGACGTTTGCTAGGAGTACTGGCAGATAGATATCCATACGTTACGCACATACTGCTAGTTGACCCCATCAGAACAATCTGTTAGGTGTTTGCGGGGCGTGCTCCAGGACTGGCCTCTGACGGTGTTTACCACCCTGGGGAGTGACCCCCAGCAGTACTGCGTACCATATCCATGCCTTGCCGTGCCTAGGACAGGTTTGGTGGCCAAGGCTAATTACCTCCTCAATAGTAGCACCATGCTGGCATAGGTGTGGAAGTGTGTGTCTGTCTATACAGTGGGTGCTGGCTGCAAGCCCCTTCCACGGCCCACACTGCCAGCACTGTTGCCAGTATTGGCCTGCTAATGTGCATAATGAGTAGCAAGGGACCATGGGTATATCTCAGACAGGGTGGGCTGACCAGGATGCAGCTGCACAGGGCATAGGGCACTGGCAGGGACATGGTAGTGCCCGGCCACCACCTACACAGACAGGGTGACCTCTGTATGTGCTGCTGGGGGTTCACTCTCACCCTGAGTGTGCAGTGACGGCAGCATGGCTAGGCACCCCCATAGTGCTGTATTGTGTTTCTCTCATGTGATATATATGGGTTTCCTGTTGGGGCCTCTTCACTGACTTATCTGCTTGTGTGTGCTGCCACCCTGGTTTTGGGTGCATGCATTTCCATCAGGACCAACCAGCAGACTG
Source organism: Ichthyophis bannanicus (assembly GCA_033557465.1). Lineage (NCBI taxonomy): Eukaryota > Metazoa > Chordata > Amphibia > Gymnophiona > Ichthyophiidae > Ichthyophis > Ichthyophis bannanicus. The sequence continues at coordinate 67,353,716 of CM066049.1, forward strand.
TGCACAGCTGGCATGTGTCTTGATGGAGCGCCTTGCAGGGTGCAGTGGCTGATGGCTTGCTGTAGGAGAATATCAGATAGTGGTGGGGTGCATCTGTGAATATCCAGGCCTAATGTCTGTCTGATATTGTGTTATGGACGTGTGTGGAGCTGCTTGGACTGCCCTGTGGGGGGGGGTCTACTTCCCCAGCAGGACTGGGGTTGATGGTCGACTCTACTGCCATGGGGGGGAAGATAGTATGGGGATCTGTTGGTGGGAGACCCTGTTTTATCCATGGGGGGGGGGGAAAGATAGTATGGGGATCTGTTGGTGGGAGACCCTGTTTTATCCACGGGGGGGGTGTTCCACTAACTGTTGCAGACAGCGATCTCCAAGATGTTTATGCAGCACCTACCTATTTCACAGGTTATTGATGTTTGGAGCTCTGGCATGGCCGCATTCAGCCATGCAAGGTGTTGTGCACCTGGTCCTGGGCGCATCATCACACACTCAGGGTGGGCATAGTAACCGCACAATGTGATGGTGTTTAGCTACTCTTTGCCGTTTGTCCACCCACTCAGGACACCTCCCCCTACCAGGCCGGGTAGCTTTAGGGGTGCAGTTCCCATCTTGTGTGCATCTGTGGACAGCTGATTTGCATGTGCAGTGCATCATGGGTACGGGTGGCCTAACCCTATCCTGTTTACACCAGCAGACTGTCTGTGATGTGACGTGCAGGCTATCTGCAGCCAGGCAGGAGCTTGCTTACAGCTATAGAGGTGTAGCCCAATGGTTACGCCACTGCCTATGCAGCCAGAGGTCATGGGTTCATACCCTCAGTGGGGTTCTGTGATAGGGTTTTCCAAAGCATTTTTTACATTTACTGTACATATGTTGATGCCTGCAATAACACCCTCAGCGTACTGTACCCATATGGTGCCTCTGAGGGTGCTTTATTGGGCGCCCTATAGGGCACTTTATGGTTGGCATCCATATAGGGTGCACTATACATTATCCTGTGTCGCAACATACATGCTGCCCTATAGGGGACATTCTAGGGTGCCTTGGCGGACGGTGCACTGTAACATGTGCCTTATGGTCTGCCTTATGTTAACATGCTGTGAGAGTGCGTTTGCTAGTAGTTATCACAAAATAGAATTAAAAAGCCTCCTAAAGCACTCCACAACATAAAATATACTGCCTCAGCTAGCCTTTTTCAATGGGCATTGTGAGGGATTGAACCCCTGGTCTCTGCACCATTGGTCAGTGTCTTAACCATTGTGCTGTGGCTGTGTTCCTTTGCTTTAGCATCAGCGCGCCGCCTTGTGGCCATCAGCGCACCGCATCCTGCTGCCCACAATTAACAATGCGCCGCCTTATGCCGCCCCACAATGAACAGTGCGCCGCCTTATGCCGCCCCACAATGAACAGTTCGCCGCCTTATGCCGCCCCAAAATGAACAGTGCTCCGCCTTATGCCGCCCCAAAATTATTTTGCCTCCTGACACACATTTCCACATTCAAGGTGGTGCCTCAGCCAGCCTTTTTGGGCTGCACACACTGGGGATTGAACCCGTGGCCCCTGCACCATTGGTTATTGTCTTCACCATTGTGCTACGGCTCTGTTCCTATATGTGCCCAGCTGCGCCCCACTTAGCCTTCCCACGCGCTAATGTGGGCCCCGCACATTAACGCGACGCGCACACATACTGTCTTTTTTTTTCCTTTTTCGGCCTGAACCGCCCACTCCTTATATGGCACAGGCACACTACCGCGGCCCCGCACGTTAGGAATGTTTAGTAAACATGCCCCTAAGAGTTGCATAACACTTCCAAAACTTCACTGATGCCGTCTGAGAAGATGATCTCTGATGTGTCCACTCTATTTCAAATGAATGATTAAATTGCAAATCCAGTATTTTAGACAGAAAAGTCTCTAGAAATTGAATCATATTCATGCCTTATATACTTTTCTGAAGCCCCAAGATCTGGAGATTATTTCGACCAGAACAATTACTTCAGAATCCTTTTGGAACACTGGTATAGATTTCAGTTGCTATTGCGGGTTTTAAGCAGTCGCTCTTTAATATCCACAAATTTATTTCATGCATATTCATTGTGTATATCCTAAAAACAGATGGGATAGGGAGTACTCCAGGTCCAGCTTAAGAACACTGAACTAGGCCATGGTTCACATGGTGATTATGGTGGCACACAACTTGTAAGTCGGAATGTGTTGTTTATGCCCTGCTTTGTCCATGTGGCCTTGCATATATTGGCAAGACGACTCATCAGCTCAAGACATGGCTGGTGGAACATTGGAGTAAACAGAAATTGTGAGATGAAGGACAGCTTCAACACAGCATTATGGTTAACCATGTTTTTGCAGATTACAAATGCTATGTGCTGGATCATATTCTCCCTTCTCAATGGGGTGGTGACCGTGCCTCCAAGTTGATTCAAAGGGAACAGTATTGTATTTTTTACTTTGATACTGTTAAACTTGGGTGTGTGGAGGGGGAGGCGGAATGAGTTTATTGATTGGAGGGCATGCTGGTGAGTGTGATAGCTGTTAGATGGGTTGAAAGACAATGGGTGAGTACTGTTTGTATGGAGATTCTTTTGATTGGTTGCTGTTGTGATGTCACAGGGGGGTTCCCATGGTGGGTTGGGCTTTTCGGTCAGGTTTGTTTAAAAACACACAGCTGTGGTTTTTCTTTTGAACATTTAGGTTTTCAAGCGGCGAGTTGGGGCAATTGTTTGACTATTTAACTGTGGATTTGTGATGCGAGTAAGCTCCTTATCCTTATCTTCTTCTTTTCTTGCAAGGTGGAGGATGGGTTTAACAGTAAATATCAGGGCCGGATTTACCTATACGCCATGTACGTATAGGTATTCCCATCAGCCCCTGCGGGCTTAACAGAGACGCGAGGGAGACAGTCTGCCTTCGCGCCTCTCACAGCCTGCACGGAGGGAGGGAGGGACCGAGTGAGCGACCGAGCGAGCTTGCAGAGGGGGCCCCCGCGGGTCAGTCCATGCTGCCGCGGCAGCAGAGGGGGCCCCGCGGTGGCAGCCAGCAGGTTTTTTTTTAAAATTAAATTTTACTTTAGGCCGGGGGGGGGGGGTAGGACTGGTAATGGGCTATTGGGGGGGAATGGGCTGGGACTGGAAATGGGATGGGCGGGGTAAGGCTGGAGGTGGGCTGATGAGGTTAGGACTGGTAATGGGCTGTGGGCTGTTGGGGGGGTTAGAACTGGTAATGGGCTTTGGGGGGGTTAAGACTGGTAATGGGCTGTGGGCTGATGGGGGCTGTCTGGTAATGGGCTATGGGGGGGCAAAGACATGAAAATGGCATGGGGGGTTAAGACTGGAGGTGGGCTGATGGGGTTAGGACTGGTAATGGGCTGTTGGGGAGGGGTTAGGACTGGTAATGGGCTTTGGGGGGGTTAAGACTGGTAATGGGCTGTGGGCTGATGGGGGCTGTCTGGTAATGGGCTATGGGGGGGCTAGGACTGGAAAGGGGCTGGGGGGGTTAAGACTGGAGGTGGGCTGAGGGGGTTAGGACTGGTAATGGGCTGTTGGGGGGGTTTAGAACTGGTAATGGGCTTTGGGGGGGTTAAGACTGGTAATGGGCTGTGGGCTGATGGGGGCTGTCTGGTAATGGGCTATGGGGGGGCTAGGACTGGAAATGGGCTGGGGGGGTTAAGGCTGGAGGTGGGCTGATGGGGTTAGGACTGGTAATGGGCTGTGGGGGGCTGACTGGAAATGGGTTGATGGGGTTAGGACTGGAAGTGGGCTGATGGGGGGTTAGGACTGGTAATGAGTTATAGGGGGGGCTTAAACTGAAAATGGGGTGATGGGGGGTTAGGACTGTAAGTGGGTTGATGGGGGGCTAGGACTGGTATTGGGTTGGGGGGTTGCTAGGACTAGAAATGGGCTGATGGGTGGCTAGGACTGGAAATGGGCTGATGCAGGGACTAGAAGAGAATGGATGCTGGGTGAGGCTGGAACTAGAAGGGAGCTGATGTTGGGGGAGGATTGGAATGGGATGGGGCTGGAAGAGTAAAATGGAGAAGGGAAAAATATTTTGTGTGGGAGGGATAAAAAATCTACAATTGGCCGGGTATTGGGAGAGTAAGTGGGGATTGAGGATGGAGGAGTAAAATTTGAGTGGATGAAATAGGAATGAGGAAAGAGCAAAAGGAGAAAGATTAGTATGTTAAAGCAGATGTAGAGAGAGAATGGAAAAAAAACTAGAAGAGAGAAGAAAGGACAAATGGACAGCAGACGATGGAGAGTTAGCAGAAGACACAAAGAAACCAGAAGAAAGTGGCTGGAGAAATTGCAGCTGAAAAAAATGCACAAAAGGTAGAAAAATATTTCTTTATTTTGAATTTATTAATTGGAATATGTCAGCTCTGGTAAATGTGCATCATTAACGTCTGCGCTTTGTTTAGTACAAGAGCAAATTAATGTATAGTTTTATTTCTACAGTGTTGTACATTCCAAGTTTGACTTTTGGGATTCCCAGTTTAATTATTGTCTTCCTGTTTCTAAATTGTGATTACTTGTTTGGTGATGGTCTATGTTCTGCATGTGTAACTGAGCTGAGGTGTTCTGTTTATATAATTCCTATTTGACATTGCCACTTGTTCTCTTTCCACAGTAGGTCATGTATTGTTGTTCTCTGAAATGTATTGGTTTAATATTTGCAGTGTTGCCTTTTGATTGGTAGAGTATGGTGCTTTGTGAGTCCTGGTAGTGCTGTTAGGATACGGCGGGTTTGCTATGGGTTCTAAATGGGCAGTGTTTGTAGTAGTTCCTAATGTGTCTGGCAGTTGGCACTGGATTATAGTAATGTAGAAATCTTTTAGTCTTTCTTTATCCATACACTCATTAAGAGGCACGTTTACTAAAAGTTAGTATATGGTAACATTATGCAAATATTTATGCAAATGAGGCCCCTTATGCAAATGAGGCCCCGCACCCCCCTTGGGCCGCCCCTGCTGGGGGCCCACAATTTTTGTTGGCGTAGGGCCTCACTCAAGGTAAATCCGGCCCTGGTAAATATGTTGTTTTTTGATGTTGTAAGCCCTCGGATACTGGCAATGATGCTGATTTATGGTGTGTTTGACATTCTGGCAGATGACTTTGCAATAACTCTCAGGTTGTTTTACTCCCTGAAGCAGCTCTGGCAAAACGCTCAGCGTAGGAGTAAAACCTGTTGCTGACCCATTTGAGAAGTTGAGTATTTCCACAGTCAATGAGTGATGCTGTAGCTCTGGGCTGTGTTAAAGCCCTAAATGCATGCAATTATTTAAGAAAGTTGTGTGTACATATTGTGTTTTTTTTTTTAATGACCTGTGGATCGATACAATAACAGCAGCTACGGGTGCCAGTCTGTCAACAATGAGCCGCCTGACTGAAGACCGAACACAATTTAGGACAACTATCCAGATGGTCGCCATGAGTTGACACCGACTTGATGGTACTAAACAACAACATGAACTGATGCAGCTGTGGCGAGCTGGTGACGGCCTGTGCAAATTGGTTGCTGTATGGAAAGTTGAATTGAGCCATAGTGTTGACTTTTTATAAACAACCTGAGGTCTTTTTTCCTTTTTTGTGCTTTAGATTGTTTGCCAGTGGCTTGTTTTGTTGTTTTTGTTTTGAGTTCTGTTTGTTTGTTTTTGAGTCACTTGGGTCTAGAACAGTCTTGTCCAAGTTCAGTACTTGAGAGCCACAAACAGGGTAGCTTTCAGGATATCCCTAATGAATATACATGAGGTAGATTAACATGTATAATACCTTTGCTGAATGCAGATCTATTTTATGCATATTCATTAGGCATATCCTGAAAATATGGCCTATTTGCAGCCATCAAAGACTGAACTGGAACTAGCCTGGTCTAGAATTTATTGAGAGCTACTTTCATCTAAATGGAGAATAAACTACATGGAATTTTAATCAGAAAGTTCTCCTTTAAAACAAAAGAAAATTTACATTCTCACATTAGTACTTGTAAATGGCCTGGCAAGAGGCAAAATGAAATTAAGGAAAAAATAAAATGGAAAAAAAAAATAAAACTCACAGCAGAGGGATGAAAAATGCTTAATGCTCTGCAAGAATTGTCAAGTAAATCCTCTGCAGACTTCAGCATCTTCCATGGTACACTCTCATCCTGACACAGGATCGACATTTATAGGTCATAACTCTGAGGAACGGTTGGTCTCTCTGGCACTATTATGGGTAAATGTGAAAGGCTTCATCTGCTGACTATTACAGTGGAAAAGGCAAGTTGAGCAGTTAAAGTACCAGTTCAGCAGTGTCCCGAAGGACTGAAGTGAGAGAGGCAGAATGAGAGCCGATAATCCATCCTTTCTACGTTTCCTCTTTTTGTTCACATTTCTGAGATGTTTCCCCCCGTTGTTTTTCTATTCTTTTATTTATTTTGCAGAAGGAGAAACTCAAAGAGGACTCTATAGACAATCCTTGTCCTTCTTGTCCCAACCTGCCCCCTAACCTTTGCTGCCCTGCCATATCTAGCTCTTTGCTTGATTATCTTCTCCTCCAGCTCCTTGGACTTTTTCTCCATCTTCTCAGATTGGCCTAAATGGTGGTGTCTTAGGCAATCCTCAGTCTACAGTGTGGATGCGTTATCCCGATTGTCACCCGTGAAAGCGGAGTTGCTTATCTGTAATTCTCTGTAGACAGGAGGATAACGCAGATATGCGGAAGCACTATTCTTCCTGCTGTCCCTCTAACAACAAGTAAGAAGAAGATGCAAATAAGCTTTGGCACATTCTGAGTAGGTAAGAACCTTATACCGACATGGGAATCACTGCATGATAAAGACCTCCAAATGTTTCTAATTGTCCATCCTGGAAGCCATCAGATGATGTCACCCACAATGTGGCTGCATTACCCTGCTGTCTATGGAGAACCTCCATTACAGGTAAGCAACTCTGTTTTCCAATAAGTATTGAGTCAAGGGGTGTGAAGACAGATGTAATCAAGATTTCAGGTTTCTTATTTTTAATTACCTTTTGAATATTTCTATATGTTCTCTTGGATTTTGAAAGTGTAGAGTATGTTGTGTAGATTAGTGAAATACAAGGGACCTTTTACGGAAGTGCATTAAGTTTTTGCACTTAACGAGCTTTTAGCACTAAACCTAACATGCGTTAAGTGCAAAGCCTTGGTGGTAGCTATCAGAGACATGCCCAGCATGTTCCCAACAGTTAATGCGAGGATACGTACCCAATGCATGGTGCAGTTATTGTGGTTGCACCCTATCCCACTTATTGCAATGGCGTTAGTTGTATCCATACTAACTGCGGCATTGACAGCATGTGATATGTCCCCCACACTAACTGCAATGTGCTCTCCATGTCCACTCTCTGCCCCTAAGCTGCCCATTCACCACCCCAATGTGCAATTGGCATTGTCATGTAACCATGGTAACAGTTACAAAGGGTCCTTACACACAAAAACGCATGTTAACTGCTTAGTACACTTTTAGTAAAAGGTGCCCCAAAGTCCTACTTTAATGCATTTTGAATTGTGCTTTATAGGAAGCAGACTATGAAAAACATAGAAGGGTGTGATGAGTTTTACAAGGCACCGTAAATTTCAAAGGGAAACAAACTACTAACATTGCTTATCCTTGAAAATTAGCAGCTGCAAGGAAAGCATGCCAAAACCCTCAGAGCACACAAGCTTTACACCTCCTCGTTGTGCAGGTGACCCAAAAGCAGCAAAAGAGCACACATACAATTTTTAACTAAGCCAGTTTGCCCAGACCAACAGTCATATAGTCGGATAAATGGCTTTAAAACATGTCTCCATAAAGAGCAAAAAACCCCAGAAAGTAAAGTTGCATTTTGGCACCGAAGCAGAGATTTGATCAGCTTGCAGTCTGCATTGATTCCAGTGAAAGAAATTCCGAGGACGCCAACATCTAGGGCAATTATTTGGAGAAACCTACTACATTAACCTACAACTTAAACCTAAAAATACTTTCTTCTGTAAGGTGGTTGGTTGCCCAGTCCGACATCTCTCTACCATGGTTTTTCTCTCTGTAGCTTCCTTCACGTTCAATGCAGCCACTCAATTGATATGTAAATAAAGTGTACCACCACTGGGGGACTACAGATGCCATGCATTATTTAAGCTGGGAAGGCAATGCATCATCCGTTATGTGGCTCATTGGTGGAACCCTGCTGAGTATTTGGCAATAAAGCCTCAGAGTGCCTCATCAGAAACAGCGGTTGGTCCAGAGGAAACTCATTTGCGTGTGAGATATTCACAGTGCAACACTGCAAACCTTTAAACATCAGTAATTGCTGGTTTTCTATTGCCTTTAACTAGTGTCTCTAAATTATTGCAAAAGACCAACCAATTTACAAAATTACATATATTTGTCATGCTCTTGTACCTTTACTGAACTAACCATTATGGCGACGACATCCTTAATGTGCGTAGTTGTTCAGTGGCAGTGCCTCCTTGGGAGAGCTACATAGGATGTATTGTTTACAGGGGGAAACAACCGCAGACTGTTGGTAAATTAACCGACTCACTGTTGGCTTCTGCTGCAACTGATTATCCCGACTAATTCATGGGTAGACTCTCTCATTTGATGACAGTCTGGTTTTTAGATACCAGAACCTTTTTGTTAGCATCAACCTATCAAATGGCAAGGGGCTAGTTTTTTGGGGTAGGGAAAGCTGCGCTTCCCAGTTTCACGGTGGAATGTTCTTTTAACATATAGTTGTGAGAGGCAGACTAGTAGCTTAGACAAAAAATCCTTTTTATAGGGTTCTTCTGGTGCTATCTTGGTTCCCTTATCCATTGATTGGCATCTTCCCACTCAACCCATGTGTGGTTCCCAGTGCTCACTGAATGAAAACTGTATGAACCCTGCTTGTGCATTACAAATGCATTTAGCTGGAACAAGCTACTTACTTTTGACAATCCAGCTTTATCAACCAATGCATTACGTTTCCCTTGTAAGCACGTGTATTCTAGTTGCATTCAACTGGTCTGCAATAGCTAATTAACAGCATGCACACTAAAGGCTGCCAAATTGCAAGTCCACCTGCTGCTACCCTCACGTAGCGATCATATTCAAAGACTAATTGCACTCTGTTTTATTACTGTTAAATGCACGCTTACAGAGGCCTGCTTACCCCATGACAGATTGGAAAATAAAATCAAGCTAAACAAATCTCAAAATTGTATTACATAAATTACACAGTGCGGATGCATGTTAATTAAACATTTTAAGGGTGCATCAGTTTCTGACATGGGCTTTTTACAAAGGCCCGGAGATGTGCATTTGAGCACAGTCTACTGACGTGATGGCACGAAAGCCTCTAATTCACAGGTTCGGAGATCTAATACTCTTTTATGCACAGTGCGGGCCTCATATGCTCTTTAAGAACAGCATCAAGTCCTTCTTTATAGAATGGATCCCTTATTTACAGCTATCTTCTTATCAAATACTCTTTCAGCACCTTTGTGGTGAATCCTAATTTGGAGGGTTCATCCATTTCGGTTATATGAGGCCCAGGAAGGATATAAAAGGGGTGGGAGGTATGAGTGTATAAGGTTTCGAGTCCTCCACAGCGTTAGTGACCCCAGAGGGAATCCCATTAAAGCAATATAGGGAAGGAGTTGTTCAGCTGAGTGCTGTATGAATAAACGTGAGATCAGCAAAACCCAAATGGCTGGGTGTTTCCCAGGACAAGTTTTGGAACCCTGTATTAGGCCCATTTGAGTTAATGTTGACGGAGGATTCAGCATGGAAACAGTGTTGATTTCCCTTCTGAATAATCTAAGGAAGAAATGGAAGAAAGACATATCCTTGGCCCTCATATTACTTAATCTTTTGAGTGGACAGTAGAATGGACCTCTGAAAGCGAGATAGGAATTGCTAGGCTGGTAGCTAGATGATTCCATTTCTTTTTATAGGCAGATCCATGAAGATAATCTAAGGCAACTCCTACTGCAGCTCTAGACCATTAAGTTGTGGGGTTTTCCAGTTCCCTTCCCTATCTTTAAGACTTTTTAACATTTATGTGCAGCCTCTGTGTAGTATTAGCTAGCTATCTGGAATGTCCTTTTATTTTTTATGCAAATGTATCCAAATGTGATGCTCACTAGGCCCAAATCTGCAAAAGAATTGTAGCTATGCTTAATGAATACATTCACTCATTTGAAAAAAATGGATGAGATTTAAATTATTTTTAAATTCATCCGAGACATAAGTATTATGAATCAGTAAAACCCTTGAAGAGAAGGGAAAGTCTTGTCAGACAAATCTGATTGATTTCTTTGACTGGGTGAACAAGAAGGTTACATAGTAACATAGTAACATAGTAAATGATGGCAGATAAAGACCAGCATGGTCCATCCAGTCTGCCCAGCAAATATACGGCAAGAGTAGGTGCACCCGTCGCTCCGTGCAGGCCACCCCTCCCCATGTCTTTGTTTAGGGGTGGACCCACCACTCCATGTAGGACACCCCTATTTGTTGAGAAGTTAGATGGTTCAATTTATTTTGTTTTTATCCTGTTGCTATAAAGGAATCCGCTGTGCTTGTCCCATGCTGTTTTGAATTCCGTCACCATGTTTGCCCTCACCACTTCCATCTGGAGAGCATTCCAAGCATCCACCACCCTTTCAGTGAAAAAATATTTCCTGACATTGCCTTTCAATTTTCCACCTTGCAGTTTCATGTTATGCCCTCTAGTTTTGCAGCTTCCCCGTCTTTGGAAGAGGTTTGTTTGTTCATCGTTCCTCTTTAAGTATTTAAAGGTCTGAATCATATCTCCCCTATTCCTCCTCTCCTCTCCTCTAAAGTGTACAAATTTAGGTCTTAAAGTCTCTTCTCATAAGGTTTCTTTCGCAGGCTCCAAATCATTTTGGTCGCCTTCCTCTGAACAGTTTCCAGTCTTTTTACATCTTTTGCAAGATATGGTCTCCAAAATCGAACACAGTATTCCAAGTGAGGCCTCACCAGCGACCTGTACAGTGGCATAAGTACCTCTTCCTTTCTGCTGGTAATCCCTCTTTGTATGCAGCCCAACATCCTCCTGGCTTTTGCCACCGCCTTGTCGCACTGTTTTGCCACCTTGAGATCTTCAGAGATAATCACACCAAGGTCTTTCTCCTGAACCATGCACACCAACCTCTCGCCCCCTATTGCGTACATTTCCCTTGGATTTCTGCTACCTAAGTGCATGACACTGCACTTTTTCGCATTAAATCGTAATTGCCAAGCATTAGACCATTCTTCCAACTTTTGTAGATCTTTCCTCATGTTGTCCATTCCCTCGGGGGAGTTCACTCTGTTGCAAATTTTTGTGTCATCTGCAAAAAGACACACTTTTCCATTCTGTCCTTCAGCAATATCCCTCACAAATACATTGAACAGTGCCAGGCCCAGGACCAAACCCTGGGGCACCTCGCTAATCACCTTTCATTCATCCGAGTGAGCTCCATGTACCATCACCTTCTGTCGTCTGTCAGTCAACCAATTTCTAATCCAGTTCACCATCTTGGGACCCATCCTCAAGCTACTGAGTTTGTTGACAAGCCTCCTATGAGGAACAGTATCAAAGGATTTGCTGAAATCCAGGTAGATGAAATCCAACGCATGCCCCTGATCTAGTCCTTGGTCACCCAGTCAAAGAACTCAATCAGATTTGTTTGGCAAGATCGTCCTTCAGTAAAACCATGTTGCTTCGGATCTTGCAACCTGTTGGTTCTGAGAAAGTTCACTATTCGCTCTTTCAGGAGCGCCTCCATTACTTTTCCCGCCACCGAGGTAAGGCTCACGGGTCTGTAGTTTGACACTTCTTCCCTGTCACCACTTTTGTGTAGAGGTACAACATCAGCCATTCTCCAGTCCTGAGGAAATTCTGTTTCCAAGGATCTGTTGAATACATCCTTTAACGGCCCTGCAAGAACCTCTCTGAGCTCTTTCAGTATCCTGGGATGTATCCCATCCGGTCCCATGGCTTTGTCCACTTTCAGTTTAGCAAGTTGTTCCAACACCTCATCTTCTGTGAATGGTGTGGTATCTACTTCATTCCCATTTTTATATTTGGGAGTCACAGCTGGTCCATCTCCAGGATTTTCTTTAGTAAAAACAGAGCAGAAGTATTTGTTTTAGCAATTTTGCTTTTTCTATGTCACTTTCCACAAGTCCTTTCCCAGCACATCTGAGCCCTGCAATTCCAACTCTGATCTTCTTCCTTTCCCGAATATACCTGAAGAAAGTTTTGTCACCACCCTTAACATCTTTAGCCATCTTTTCCTCTGCCTTTGATTTTGCTATCCTTATTTCTCTTTTTGATTCTTTGAGTTTGATCCTGTATTCAATTCTGTGTTCTTCTGTTTGCAAGCTTTTGAATTTTGCAAATGCTGTGGTTTTTGCCTTTATTTGAGCAGCCACTTCTTTGGAAAACCAAATAGGTTTCCTTCTCTTCTTGTTTTTATTTACTTTTTTACATATTTATCTGTTGCCCCTTTTATTGCCACCTTTAGTTTAGCCCATTGCAATTCCACTTCCCTTATCTCCTTCCACCCTATCATCTCCTCCTTTAGGTACTCAGCCATTTTTTTTGAAGTCAGTGTTTTTGAAGTTTAGGACTTTGAGCTTGCTATGTTTGGCCTGTACCTTGGTTTTTATCTCAAACCACACCGTGTGATGATCGCTGTTGCTCACTGGGGCACTCACGCAGACATTGACACGCTATCACCGTTGGTGAGCACTAAATCCAGTGTTGAGCTTTCCCTGGTTGGTTCCATGACCATTTGTCTAAGTGATGCATCTTGGAGAGCATCTACAATTTTTTTGCTTCTTTCCAGATGTGCAGAAGGAGTAATCCACTGAGGGAGAGCCCTAGATGTGGTATTCCTAGATTTCAGTAAAGCTTTTGACAACCATTCCGCACAGATGACTTATAAGCAAACTGCGCACCCTTGGAATGGACCCTAAAGTTACTGATTGGGTTAGAAATTGGTTGAGTGGGAGGCGACAAAGGGTACAGGTAAATGGAGCTCACTCTGATGTTACCTGTGGTGTGCTGCAGGGATCTGTTCTTGGTCTGATTTTTTAAAATATCTTTGTTAGTGATATTACAGAAGGGCTGTGGGATATGGTTTGCCTCTTTGTGGATGATACCAAAATCTGCAATAGTGTAGACACTCAGGAAAGTGTAGATAACACGAGGAGGGATCTAGCTAAGCTTGAAGAATGGTCTAGAATTTGGCAGATGAGATTTAACACTAAAAAATTCAGGGTCATTCATTTGGGCTGCAAAAGTCCATTGGAGTGGTACAGTGTAGGGGGGTGAAGTACTTTTGCCCACAAAAGAAGATTGGGACCTGGACGTGATTGTGTCTGATGATCTTAAAGTAGCTAAACAGGTAGAAGGACCAAACGGAACTGCTACAGCTTGAAAAAGATCTGCACTTCTAAGTATTTATCTTTTGGAATATACTCTGAATCTTGGAGGAAAAGGGGAATTCCTTGGGTTAAAGCTGATAAATCTGTGTATTTTAGAATTCAGTATTTTTGCTGAGTCAGTCGGGTCTTAGTACCACCAGAGAGCTTTTCATTTAAATCAAATCAGAGTATAGTTTAGGATACAAGTAGAATAAATAGCCTCTGAGTAGAAAGAAATAAACTTGTTCCTATTGAAGTTTACAAAGATGCCTTCCAGTTAGAAGGCAAAAGATCAGTGGAGTTGTCTTAAGTAGGTGTTAAAGCCAAGTAATAGATCAAAGGGCAATTTGAAAGGCACCCTCTATTAAACCAAGGGCTGTGTGAATCACCCAGGAAATTGGTAAGACTTTACCTTAGAAGCACAGGTCAGGGCAATATGTAGAAAGCCAGCTTTTATTAAGTCTTCTTTGCCTCCCTCCCACCCACCCACCCCAGGGATAGTCCTAGCTTTATAGGCTCTTAGTAACATAGTACATTATGGCAGATAAAGACCATCATGGTCCTTCAAGTCTGCCCAGCAAGGTGGCAAGAGCAGGTCCACCTGTTGCTCCGTGCAGGTCACCCCTTTCCATGCCTTAGTTTAGGAGTGTACCCGCTGCTCTTTGCAGGTCACCTCTGTTTGTTGAGATAGCTGAGACAGTTAAGGTTATTTGGATTTTATCCTGGTGCTATAAAGGAATCCACTGTGTCTGTCCCATGCCATTTTGAATTCTGTCACTGTATTTGCCCTCCCACCACTTCCATCAGGAGGGCATTCAAAGCATCCACCACCCTTTCAGTGAAAAAGTATTTCCTGACATTGCCTTTAAGTTTACCCCCTTGCAGCTTCATGTTATGTCCTCTAGTTTTGCAGTTTCCCTCTCTTTGAAAAAGGTTTGTTTGTTCATTAATGCCCTTTAAGTATTCAAAAGTCTGTCTCTTAAACCTATTAAAGGTGCAGCAGGTTATCGTCTTCAGGAATAGATTAATTAGGGACCTGAAATTAATTAATCTTGAGGTGAACAAAGTCCATTAAGGCCCCAATTCCATAAAGCAAATAGCGGGACAGCACATCCCGCTGGGACGTGCTACCGGCTATTCACCTTGTCGGTATTCTGCCTCCCTCCCCTGTTGCAAGCACAGAGCTGCTGTGTATGCAGTTGGGGATGGGGCCATGCCAGAGCAGAGAATGGGAGGGGCATGAGTGGGACTGACTCCCAGACATACAGGGCCAATTCCGCTCATGGCCCTGTACATGGAGTCGCTGGAGAGACGGCCCGTTCCTTCCACCTCAGAGGTGGAATAAGCACCGGCTCTCCCCCGATCCTTCCTGGAAGCCCCCTGGAGATTGCCAGCACTCACCTGGAGCATTTGACAGAGCAAGATGAGTCCCCGCCACCCGATCGGGGCACTGGCCGCCCCGTCTGAGTCGGGCACCGGGATATCGGGGTCCAGGCGGCCATACGGTGGGTCATGCCGCAGGAAGGACATTTCCACAGCACTGCTGGGGTGGCTGGGTCATCTCCAAGGCCCTGATCCTGCATCTGCAGGGGCATTTTCCTCCCGCAGTGGGGAATCGGGTGCCGACAGCCCAGACATGCCTTGAGGCATCTCTTAGAGGCTGGTCAAAAGTAATACAAAATGCTGCTGTAGCTCCATATAAGAAAGCCCCCAAGAAGAGATCTCTTATTGCTCTATGGTATTCCCAAGAAATTAATATTCCAAAGAGAGCCATATGGAATTTGGAGTGCAGATGTTGTAAGTCTATGAGTCAAGAGTATCTCACAAGATATTTTGATATGCAAAAGAAATATCAAGATCTTATAAATAATTGCATGAGGAAATACTATACAAACCTCTCAATAAACCAAGGGATCTTTTCAATATCACATGTACCCTAGTTAAAGAACCAGTATCGGACTCAGTACCCATTCTATTATAGCCTCAAAATTCTGCTAACTTCTTAGAAACAAAGTCTAATTTGATCTCAAAATGCAACATAAGCCATGAAGACTTTCTATCATCACATGATAGCAGCAATCTATGGAATATCTTTAATGTTCCCTCTAAAGACAAGCTTGATAAGATAATAGCATTTTGTATTAGGAACTGGTTAAAAGATAGAAAACAGAGGGTAGGGCTAAATGGCCAATTTTCCCAATGGAAAAAGGTGAATAGTGGAGTACCGCAGGGATCTGTGCTGGGTCCGCTGCTTTTTGACATATTCATAAATGACCTGGAAAAGGGAATAATGAGTGAGGTTATCAAATTTGCAGATGACACAAAACTATTTAAAGTTGTTAAAACTCAAAAGAGGATTGTGCAAAATTGCAAGAGGATCTTGATAAATTGGAAGACTGGGCATCCAAATGGCAGATGAAATTTAATGTGGACAAGTGCAAAGTTATGCGCCTAGGAAAGAACAACCCAAACTATGGTTACACGATGCAAGGTTCCACATTGGGAACCACCACCCAGGAAAAAGATTTAGGCGTCATCGTGGATAACATGTTCAAACCCTCTGCCCAGTGTGCAGCGGTGGCCAAGAGAGCAAATAGAATGCTAGGTATCATAAGGAAAGGATTGGAAAATGAAACAAAGGATATTATAATGCCTCTGTATCGTTCCATGGTGCGACCGCACCTTGAGTATTATGTGCAATTCTGGTCACCATATCTTAAAAAGGATATAGTGTTATTAGAAAAGGTACAGAGAAGAGCCACCAAAATGGAAGGATACTCCTATGAAGAGGCTAAAAAGGTTAGGGCTCTTCAACCTGTAAAAGAGATGGCTGAGGGGAGATATGATAGAGGTCTATAAATTAATGAATAGAGTAGAACGGGTAAACGTAGATCAATTGTTTACGTCATCAGAATATAAGAAGACTAGGGGACATGCAATGAAGCTACAGGGTAACCTATTTAAGACTAATAAGAGAAAATATTTTTTCACTCAACGTGTAATCAAACTCTGGAATTTGTTACCGAAGGATGTAGTAAAAGCTGTTAGTGTAGCTGGGTTTAAAAAAGGTTTGGACAAGTTCCTGGAGGAAAGGTCCTTAAACCATTATTAAAAGGGACCCAGGATATCACTGCTTGACCCAATACAAGCACTGAGGAACCTGTGTCTTTTGGGGAGACTGCTAGGTACTTATGACTTAGATTGGCCACTATTGGAAACAGGATACTGGGGTTGATGGACCTTGGTCTGACCCAGTATGGCATATCTTATGTTCTTATGGTCTTATGTTCTTAGTCAATTTAAATACTTCTACATCTCCACTGAATCCTTGCCCAGAATGCTGGATCAAACAAGATAGAAAACAACTTGTTCCGATACTACTTAATATTACATCTCTCTCTCTTACCTCCTCTGCGGCTCTCAAGCAAGCATCCATAAGACCTTTATTGAAGAGCAACAACCTAGATAAGAAGGACCCCAGTTCATATTGCCTAATATCAAGTTTGTCTTTCTTATGAAAAATAATTGAGAAGGTAGTTTAGATTCAATTACAAGATCACATTGATATACATGCTCCACTAGATCTTTATCAACATGATTTTAGGCCAAATTACAGTGTTGAGACACTATTTATGTCTCTTCTTGGCAATCTTCTATCTGGTATGGACAATACTGGAGTAGGCTATATCTTAATCTTTATTGACATCAAAACAGCCTTTGACTCAGTAAACCATTATACGTTAATTAGTGACATTGGAATTTCTGGTACTGTTCTGAAATGGTTTATTTCTTATCCAACTGATAGAAAGGAGATGGTTTTATCTACAACCGCTCTGCTCTGTGATAAGCAAGCATAATATCAACTATGAGATTTACTCAGATATTATGATTTTTACCCCTTTCAACACTGATAAGCCGGATCACTCTAGGATTACAAATTGCCTAAGAGCAATGATAGTCTGCCTTAATAAACTAAGCCTTGCAATCAGTTTAATAAAATCTGAAGTCCTTTATGTCACAAGAAGCACCTCTTTCACACCACCTAAGTGTATACATATTCTAGATTATGATCTAGTTGTTAAGCAGCATGTAAAGTATCTTGGTATAACTCTTGACCAAAAACTCAACTTCCAAAAGCACATTAAGAGAATAACTAAAAAGGCTTATTATAAGTTTCAAACAATCCAGAAATTAAAACCTTTACTAAATAAAGGTAACGATCTGTCAATCTTTGATAACACCTACTCTGGATTATTGCAAATTAATCTTCCAAGGTCTCCCAATGAAATAGACATGTCCACTACAACTTGTTCAGAACAAAGCTGTACGTATGAGGAATAACATAACACCAATTCTATTTCAGTTACACTGGCTTCCAATTCATATGCATTGCAAGTTTAAATCAATTCTGCTCATTTTCAAAATTATACATAATATTTTTCAAGCTACCCTTCAACATTTAATTATGATGAAAAAATAGACAGAGAAGATCTTCACGTGAGAATTTAATATCTACACCTAAACAATGTACAACTGCAAAGCAAACAACTTGAAACCGTGCCTTATCTTTGTACTCTTCACCTCTTTGGAACTCTGTGTCAGGGGAATTAAGATCTATATCTGACATAAAGGATTTTAGGAAAGCTCTGAAGACTCAGCTCTTCAGGGAGCATTTTGGATCTGATATGTTAGCCTAGTCGCCATTTTTTTATTTATCCTCTTATTGTATGCTTTTGTAACACTCCAAGTTAACATTACCTGTTTAATCTATCTATTTTGTGTTGATGCAAACCACATTGAATTTAAGAAATGTGGTATAGAAGACGTGTTAAATAAATAAATACATATTGGATTGGACTGCACATGTGTTAGGTATAGTTGTATTAGTATAAGTATCCCCAGCAAACAATTTAAACACCTAAACAAAACCTTAAAATTAAGATGCAGAAAGCAGTCCAGCAGCGAGGTGGGGGCTTTCCAGTCTTTTGCACTGAGTGCCACATGTATGATTTTCTCCCTGTTGGTGAGGTGTCTTACATGTGCACTAGGTGCAAGGGGCTCTTTGCTCTCAGGGAACAAGTCCGATCTCTGGAGGTTAGAGTAGAAGACTTGGAGGACATAAGGAAGACAGAGAGGTATATAGACGAGGCTTACAGGGATATAGTATTGAAGTCCCACCTTCACTCTGGCAGCCTTCTTCTTGCCCTGGAGGAGAGAGGTCACATGACAGGAGAACATCAACCTGGTGTGGCAGGAAGTGATCCTGTAGCTAGGACCTGTCCTCTAAGTGATGTGAATCCTTCTCACACCGAGGAGGTATCTCCAGGGTCATATGCCCATGAGGGAAGGGTTAGGACAACTGTTATAGTTGGTGATTCGATCATTAGGAATGTAGGTAGCTGGGTGGCTAGTGGATGTGAGGATCGCCTGGTGGCATGCCTGCCTGGTGCAATGGTAATGGATCTCACGCGCCACCTAGAAAACGTTTTAGATAGCGCTGGGGAGGAGTCTGCTGTCTTGGTGCATATTGGTACCAATGACATAGGAAAATGTGGGAAGGAGGTTTCTGGAAGCCAAATTTAGGTTTTTAGGTAGGAAGTTGAAATCCAGAACTTCCAGGGTAGCATTCTCAGAAATGCTTCCCATTCCATGCGCAGGACCCAAAAGGCAGGCAGAGTGCCTGAGTCTCAATGCATGGATGAGACGATGGAGAAAGGAAAAGGGTTTTGGATTTGTTAGGAACTGGGCAACATTCTGGGGAAAGGAGGGGCTTTTCTGAATGGATGGGCTCCATCTTAACCAGGATGGAACCAGGCTGCTGGCATTAACCTTTAAAAAGAAGATAGAGCAGCTTTCAAACTAGATAACAGGAGAAAGCCAACAGTTGTCCAAGAGCGCATGGTTCAGAACGATGTATCCTTGAAGGATACTAGCAAAAGACTGAAGTTAGGGCATATGGACAGAGAAATTCCAATTAAGACAAAAGTAACCCAAATGCCCTTAAGTACAGAGCAGACAGAGCTTTAAGATTACAAATTACCATTGTCTACTGATAATCAGATTAATATGAATAAAATACAACCTCTAAAATGCTTGAATGCAAATATTAGAAGCCTAAAATAATAAGTTGGGAGAGTGAGAATATATAGCACTAAATGAGAAGTTAGATATGATTGGTATCTCAGAAACCTGGTGTAAGGAGGACAACCAGTGGGACACCATGATACCTGGGTACAAATTATATCACAATGATAGAGTAGATCAAATTGGTGGAGGGGTTGCGCTCTATGTTAGAGAGGGCATTGAGTCACACATGATTAAGGTTTTGTGGGAAACAAAATTGACTGTAGAGTCTCTATGGATCGAAATTCCAGATAAAAATGGGAAGGTGATACTACCGATCACCTGGCCAGAATGAACAAATGGATGATGAAATGCTGAAAGAAATCAGGGAAGCTAACAAAAGTTACAAAGCAGTAATAATAATGGGTGATTTCAATTACCCCGGTATCGACTGGGTCAGTGTCTTAGCAGGACATGCTAGGGAGATTAAGGGGGATGTTTACTAAAGTGCGGTAAACGTGACTAACGCGCGTTATACGACGTTAACGACCGTAAGTGCCGTATAACGTGCATACCGACGCGCTAACGACCGTTAACGTAATACTACGCACGTTAAGCATAGTTAACGATCGTAAACCTCCGCGGCGCGTTAAAACAGCGCAGAAGGTGGAGAGTGGGCGGAGAGAAGGGGTCAATGGGCGGGGAGTGGGCGGGGAGAGGCTCCCCTCATACTAACGTGCTGAATTTCCGAGCTCAATTCCAACGCGAATGAAAACCTGTCGTTAAAGGCATTTAAAGGGAAGAGAAACCAATTCCGTCAGCAATGTACAGAAAAACCGGGGAAACCCACAAAACGTGAGCAGTGTGATACATGTGCACAGAACAAAATTTCACATAAAACGTTAAAAATGACCACAAGAAACATTTTAAAAAGCATAATTCAGCTGGGCAACAGTGATAGCAATGGGCAACAAGGAACAACACTCCCTGGAAAGCACCAAATAAAAAAGAAATGATGTGTGGAAGGGTCTACGCTCCGCAGACCCTTTCAAAGATCATTTCATTGTAATGGAGCTGTCCTGGGAGTGTTGTGTAATGTTGCCCAATGATATCATTGTTGCCCAGCTTGGTTATGGGTGTGTGCCCCTTTTCTGAGCTCTGTTCTGAGGTTTATGTGCACCTTTGTCTGCATACAAGGTAAATGAGGCCACAGTACACCTGTTGCAGAGCAGGGTTTCTGACTCGTCAGGCCGGTTTAACTAACTCCAGGGACTGCACTGTCTCTGTGGCCACAGTGTGGTGCAACAGACACAGCCAGTGCCTGTAAGACCAGAGGGTCACAGGTTCAAATCCCAGCTGGGGCTCCTGCCAACCCAGTCCCCATAGTTTTACCCACCACTAAACAGTGATAGTAAAGACACTCCATTATTGCAGATAACATACGCATGGCCTATATTTTACTACACCAAACACAGACACCAGAAACAGGCACATTACCTAAAGCAGAGTCCCGCAAATGCAGTCCTGGAGGGCCCCACACCATTCCGGCTTCATGCTGCCTCTAATAAAGATGCCTGTGCTGCATAGCTATGCACCACCCCCATGGTATGCAGATGTAGCTCATGCATATTTATGAGGGACAGCATGAAAACCAGAACAGTGTTTGGAACACCAGGACTGGAGTTGGGGAACTCTGCCGTAAAGCAGCAGCCAACAGGGCCGCACACCCACCCACAGGCCCCATTGGCCAATGCCTCTTGGAGAGGCAAGACATTGGGCCCTGCCTGTATCCCCCAATACTAGCAGTTGCATACCTTAGCAATGCCACCCTACACCTGGGTATATGGTACACAGCTATCAAACGTTTCCTCTGATAACTGGCAGATATCAATTCCTACGTTAAGCACATTTTGCTCATTGAGCTCCACCATAACAATCATTCTGATGTCTGCGGTGTGTGCTGCAGGTCTGGTCTCTGACAGTGTTCACCACCCTGGGGAGTGACCCCCCAACAGTCTTGTGTACCATATCCATGCCTGTACTATGCCCAGGACTGGTGTGGTGGGTATGGCTGCTGACCACCTCTATAGTAGCACAATGCTGGCATAGGTGTGGGGGTGGCTGTCTGTCTATCCAGTGTGTGGTGGCTGCAAACACCTTCCACAGCCCACACTGCCAGCAATGTTGCCAGTATTGGGCTGCCAATGTGCATAATGAGGAGCAAGGTACCATGGGTATAGGCTGGACAGGGTGGCCTGGCCAGGGTGCATCTGCACAGGGCATAGGGCAGTGACAGGCACATTGTAGTGCCCAGCCACCACCTACACAGACAGGGTGACCTCAGTATATCCTGCTGAGAGATCACTCTCACCCTGACTATGCAGTGACCACAGCATGGCTAGGCACTCCCATAGTGCTATCTAGTATTTCTTTCATGTGATAAATATGGGTTTCCTTTTGGGGCCCAGTCACTGATGTATCTGCTTGCTGTGTATGCTGACATCCCAGTTCTGGGTGCAGGCATCTCCACTGGGCACTAGCAGACTGTTTGCAGCTGGTAGGTGTTGTGATGGAGTGGCTTGCAGGGTGCAGTGGCTGATGGCTTGCACCAGGGGAATATCAGATAGTGGTGGGGTGCAGCATACCATATCCAGGCCTAATGTCTGTCTGCTATTGTGTTATGGCTGTGTACAGAGCTGCATTGACTGCCCTGTGGGGTGTCTGTTCCTCAGCAGGACTAGGGTTAATGTTCCCCTCTACTGCCACCTTTGCAGGGAGGTAGACTGTGGATCTCTTGATGGGAGACCCTGTTTGCCACCCTCAGCCCTGGGGGAGGGGGGTGGTGGTGCATGGGGGCTACACCTGACTGAAACAGACAGAGATGTCCAAGGTGGTCCTGGAGAACCTACCTATCTCACACAGTAACACTGCTTTGGACCTGCGCCATGGCCTCTTTCAGCCATGGACGGTGCTGTGGACCTGGTGCTGGGCGCCTCACTGCACCCTCAGGGTGAGCACAGTACCCGCACAATGTGACGGTGTGTAGCTACTCTGTGCCAGTACAACACACGGTCAGTACCCCCTACCAGGCCGGGGTGCTGTGGGGGTGCACATGGTCAGTTCCCCCTACCAGGCCGAGGTGCTGTGGGGGTGCATTCCCCATGGTGTGTATCTGTGGAGAGCTGATTTGCATGTGCAGTGCATCATGGGTGTGACTGGCACAATCCAACCCTGTGAAACCCCAGCACCTGCTCACAGGCTCTGATAAACCATAGGCCATCACACGTACATCTGCTAGCATAATGCATAGGTGCAAGACACCCTACAGAGTCTGTAAAATAAGATGCCCACACTGGTAAAAACACACGTACCCACGCACGTAAAATCACACGTACCCACGCACGTAAAATCACACGTACCCACGCACGATTGTATGCGCGCAGCTACGCATGGGGCTACGCACGTACCAATGCACGCAACCTCGCACGCACCAACGTACGTGGCTAGGCACACTCCGAGGGTGTTTTTCTGACACCAATACTCAGCGTAACGAAAAACATGCCTCCTCTTTCCCTCTGTAATGTACAGGGTGATGCCTGAGACAGCCTTCTGCGTTAGGCACACTGGGGACTTGAACCCATGCTGCCTGTAACAGCGGTCAGTACCGTAACCATTGTGCTACAGCTCTGTTTCAGTGCTTTGTGTCTGTACGTCTTCTTACGTTTAACGTGCAGTGACGCGCCACGGCGCCCGGTAACGCTCGTTAATTTTTTTAACGCGCGTTAGTGGTGACGATGTACCACCCATGTCCTTATTTGGGGTTTCTGTTACTACCGCGGCTCCTAACGCGAATTGCACTAACGCAGTTTAGTAAACATACCCCTAAGTTTCTGAATGAAATTAAATGACTACTTCTTGGAACAGCTGGTTCATGAAGTGACAAGAGGGGAAGCCATTTTGGACCTAGTCATTAGTGGAACACAAGATCTGATGCAAGAGGGAAGGGTGTTGGGGCCACTTGGCAATAGTGATCATAGCATGATCAATTTGATTTAATAAATGAAGGAAGGACAGCAAGGAAATCAACAGTACTACCTTTTAACTTTCAAAAGGGAGACTATGATAAAATGGGGAAAATAGTTAAGAAAAAACCCAAAAAGAGCAGTTGCAAAGGTTAAAGATTTACATCAAGCATGAGTGTTTAAAAATACTATCTTGGAAGCGCAGACCAGCTGTATTCCATGCTTTAAGAAAAGTAGAAGACATTAATAAAGCTGGCAAAGAGAGAATTTGAAAAAAAAGCTTGCCATGGAAAAAAAAACGCATAATAAAAACTTTTTCATGTATATTTGTAGCAAAAAATCTGCGAGAGAGTCATTTGGACTATTAGATAATAGAGGAGTAAAAGTGGCATTAAGAGGGGACAGGGCCATAGGGGAGAGACTGAATGAATTTTTTGCCTCAGTCTTTACTGAAGAAGATGTAGGGAAGTTACCAATGACTGAAATAGGATTTAAAGGTGTTGCATTGGAAGAATTGAAAGAAATATCAATAAACTGTGAAGATGTATTACAACTATTTTATAAACTAAAGAGTAGCAAATCACCTGGACCAGATGATGTACATCTGAGGGTGTTGAAATATGAGATTGCAGATTAGTAATCTGTGAAGTTTTTGTTGAAGCCCTCCACCTAGTATAATACCTGAAAATTGGCAAATAGTCAATAACACCAATTTTTAAATAGGGTTCCAG
Source organism: Ichthyophis bannanicus (assembly GCA_033557465.1). Lineage (NCBI taxonomy): Eukaryota > Metazoa > Chordata > Amphibia > Gymnophiona > Ichthyophiidae > Ichthyophis > Ichthyophis bannanicus. The sequence continues at coordinate 67,377,965 of CM066049.1, forward strand.
GGGTGATCAGGAAAGTTACAACCAGTGAACCTGACATCAGCGCCTGGCAAAATGGTAGAAACTATTTTAAAGGACAAAATTACTGAACATGTAGATAGTCATGTTTAATGGGAGAAAGCCAAAATGTCTTTAGCCAAGGAAGGTCTTGTCTTACTAATCTGTTATATTTTTTTGAAGGTATGAATAAACAGGTAGACAAAATTGAGCTGGTCGATATAGTGCAGGGGTGTCAAACTCAAATACACAGTGGGCCAAAATGTAAAACTTGAACAAAGTCGCAGGCCAGCATTGAACAAATGAACCTTTTAATATGGACCCAAACAAGATTTGCTTTAACATTGAATATGAAGCAACACTTATTACTATACAATTTATAACTTAATAGTTCAGATATGCAAAAACCAATTTCAAATAAAAAAAAACCATCAATGACATTCATTTATTAAATAAGATTTAAATAATAATAAATAATAATTTTTAAAATAAAATAACAATAATAAAATTAATCAACCATTCAAGCCCATGTCTTGGAGTAGCAAGAAAAAGTGCATAAAGAAAACGTTAATTATTGCTCAGTTTGCTGCACACTGATCTAATCTGATGTGCCCAAGCCAGATACCTGGCATCTCTTCTTGGATGATAGCTCATCAATGTCTGGGCTCAGGCTTTGAGCTGAGGAAATCCTCAGTATCGAGCGAAGGTGTTCATCAGTCAGACGTCTCCTGTGAGATGTTTTGGTCATCTTCATCGAGGAGAAAAGTTGCTCACATAGATAAGTGCTGCCGAACATGGAGAGCATCTGAGCAGCTTGGGTGCGGAGCTGAGGCATTGTGTCAGGGATGAACTGTGGAAACTGGGCGGCGCCCACAGCATCATACTTTGACTTCAGCGTGTCATTACACTGGAGTTCAATTAGCTCCATTTGGAGGTTGGTTGGTGCGTTTTCCACATTAACTGCAAAGGGATTACTGAGCAGTTCAAACCTACATTTCTGGACATCAAAGTCGGCAAATCGCCGGCTAAACTCAGCGCCGAGTACACTGAGTTTTTCAGCAAACTGTGCGCATGGGAACAAGTTGGTAAAGAACTGCGTTTTCATGGTTTGGCAGCAGGGAAAATGGCCAAGGTTTCCTTGCAGCATCTGATTCTCCCACAGGCACAGTTTAGTTTTAAAAGCCCTCACTGCAGCGTACATGTCTGTGATGATGCGCCCCCGCCCCTGAAGCTGCAGGTTCAGCGCATCGAGATGGCTCGAGATGTCACACAGAAAGGCCAGCTCACACAGAAACTTTTTCTCCCGAAGCTCTGCTGTGTCCTTCCCTTTGCCTTCCAGAAACTGACATATTTCCTCATGCAGCTCAAAAACATCTATTCAGTACTTTTCCTCGGCTTAACCATCTCACCTCTGTGTGATACGGCACGTCTGCGTATTCCGAACCACACTCCTCCAGAAAAGACTTAAACTGGCGGTGATTCAGACCTTTGGCTCTTATAAAGTTAACTACTTGTGTTACTGTGGTCATAACATGTTCCATCTTTAGGGCTTTGCCACACAATGATTCCTGATGTATGATGCAGTGATAAACAGTTAGTTCACCTGCACAGTTCTCTTCCTGCATCTTCTCCCGGACCCTGCCCACCAGTCCACTTGTTTTACCGCACATCGCTGGCGCACCATCTGTCGTTAATCCCACGAGTTTATCCCACGGCAGCTTTATTTCAGTTACGCATTTGGAAACCTCCTCAAAAATTTCCTTTCCTGTGGTTGTGCCATGCATTGATTTGAATCCCAATAGCTCCTCCGTAACACACATATTTGAGTCCACTCCACGGATGAAGACTGACAGCTGAGCAGTATCAGATGCGTCGCTGCTCTCATCCACAGCAAGGGAGAATGCAACGAAATCTTTTCCCTTTTCCAAAAGCTGGTCATACAGATTGGTGGCAAGATCACATGTGCGATCAGCTACTGTGTTTCTGCTCAGGCTCACGTTTGAAAAGGCTTGCTTTTTCTCTGGGCACACGATGTCACAAACTTTCAACATGCACTTTTTCACAAACTCTCCCTCATTAAAGGGCCGGGCTGATTTTGCGATCTCTGCTGCCACAATATAACTAGCCTTTACAGCAGCCTCACTTTGTGATGTGGCTTTTTTGAACATATTCTGTTGTGAAACCAAACTTCTTTTCATCTCCTCCACTTTCTGGCTCCTTTGAGTCATGTCCAGGTCCTTGTACTTGTCATGGTGTTTTGTTTCATAGTGTCGTCGAATGTTATACTCCTTAGTTATAGCCACATTGACTCCACAAATCAGACAAACAGGTCTGTCTTTTACATATGTAAACAAATATTCTGTCTCCCACCTGTCCAGAAAGTTCCCGTTGTCTGCCTTTCTTTTTGCCATTTTTGGGAAGGGGTTCCACAGTGACAGTTGTAGATTGAGATCGCTATGACTTCTGTCACACAGGAGAGGGCGTTTCTGGGACCTGTCCTGATTGACGTGCCAAAACAACAGCAAGGCATTATGGGATTTGTAGTATTAGCGATGAATGAATGCGCTGTATAATACCGGCGGGCTAGCTCTAGTAGTCATTTGGTATAGCCTCGCGGGCCAAATATAATTACACTACGGGCCAAATTTGGCCCGCGGGCCAGAGTTTGACACCTATGATATAGTGTATCTGGATTTTCAGAAAGCCTTTGATAAGGCCGCTCATGAGAGACTGTTGGCGCAATTAAAAAGTCATAGGATAGGAGGCAGTGTACTATGCATCAGGAACTGGTTAAAAGATAGAAAGCAGAGGGTAGGGCTAAATGGCCAAGTTTCCCAATGGAGAACGTTGAATAGTGGAGTATTCAAGAGATCCGTGCTGGGTCTGCTGCTTTTTAACATATTCGTAAATGACCTGGAAATGGGAATAATGAGTGAGGTAGCAAAATTTGCAGATGACACAAAATTATTCAAAGTTGTTAAAACCCAAAAGGATTGTGAAAAATTTCAAGAGCACCTTGATAAATTGGAAGACTGGATGTTCAAATGGCAGATGAAATATAATGTAGACACAAGCAAAGTTTTGCACCTAGGGAAGAACAACCCAAACTATGGTTACACGATGCAAGGTTCCACATTAGGAACCACCACCCAGGAAAAAGATTTAGGCGTCATTGTGGATAACACGTTGAAACCCTCCGCCTAGTGTGCAGCGGCAGCCAAGAAGGCCAATAGAATGCTAGGAATCAAAAGAAAAGGAATGGAGAATAAAACAAAGGATACTATAATGCCTCTGTATCGTTCCATGGTGTGCACCTTGAAAATTGTGTAGAATTCTGGTCGTCGTATCTTAAAAAGGATATAGTGGAATAAGAAAAGATACAGAGGAGAGCCACCAAAACGGTAAAGGGGATGGAAGGATACTATGAGGAGAAGCTTAAAAGGTTAGGGCTCATAAACCTGGAAAAGAGATGGCTGAGGGGAGATATGACAGAGGTCTATAAATTAATGAATGGAATGGAACAGGTAAAGGCAGATCGATTGTTTACGCCATCAAAAAATAGAAAGACTAGGGGATACACAGTGAAGCTACACTGTAACCCATCTAAGACTAATAAGAGAAAATATTTTTTTCACTCAATGCATAATCAAACTCTGGAATTCGTAACTGGAGAATGTAGTAAAAGGTGTTAGTGTAGCTGGGTTTAAAAAAAGGTTTGGACAAGTTCCTGGAGAAAAGGTATATAAACCATTAATATAGAGGATCTGGGAAATCCACTGCTTGCCCCAATATAAGCATTGTGGAACCTGTGTGTCTTTTTTGGAACTGCTAGGTACTTGTGACCTGAACTGACCACTGTTGGTAAAAGGATACTGGGCTTGATAGACCTCAGTCTGACCCAGTATGGCATATCTTATGTTCTTATGTTAAAAGGTGGTGGCAAAAGCCAGAAGGATCTTGAGTGTACAGGGAGAGGAATGGCCAGCAGAACAAAGGAGGCGATAGTGCTTCTGTATAAATCTCTGGTGCGACCTCATTTGGAGTATTGTGTGCAATTCTGGAGACCGCACCTTCAAAAGGATATAAACAGGCTGGAGTCCGTACAGAGGTTGGCTACTAAAATGGTTAGTGGTCTTCATTATAAAGCATATGAAGACAGACTTAACACTAGAAGCCTCAAAGTGCGTCAATTGACGCAAATGCATCTTCAAAGTTGTATACCAGCGCCACTGCTAGAACCATGTCAGTCATGTTCCATGACTTTGTTAGCAAGGTTAAGATGTTCAAATATGTGCATCGAAAATTATTGACAGATGCACCATCTAGCGGGAAAAGAATTTATACCTAGGAGTCCCAAAGTACGTCAATTGATGCACTCAATTGTCTTGGATGCATCAATTGACGTACTTTGGGGCTTCTAGGTATAAATTCATGTTACCACTATCACTGTTTACAGTTTTACTCCGACATTACAAACAATAAACACACAATGATGTCATGTAATGATGTCACATACTGCACGTATTTAACAAATAAGTAACTTCACATTAATTCACATTTGCATTTCATGCTAAACGCAGTCGTCGTGATAATGCATCAATTGACACACTTTGGAGTTTCTAGGTAAAATTCCTTTTGGGGCTTCTAGTGTTAAGGATCTTAATATGTACACCTTAGAGGAAAGGCGGGATAGAGGTGATATGATTGAGATGTTTAAATACTTCCGTGGCATAAATGCACAGGAGGAGAGCCTCTTTCGATTGAAAGCAAGCTCTGCTACAAGGGGACATAGGATGAGGATGAAAGGGGATAGACTCAGGAGTAATATGCAAAATATTTCTTTATGGAAAGAGTGGTAGATGCATGGAATAGTCTACCAGTGAAGGTCGTAGAAGTGAGGACAGTATCGGAATTAAAAAAAGCATGGGACAAACACAGAGGATCTCTAAAGGTAAAAAGGGGACTATTGTAGTTGATATGGAAGGACAGACTAGATAGAAGCATGACGGCAGAAAAAGACCACATGGCCTATGTTTCTATTTGTGTCCTTTTGGATGTCCATCATTTAAAAAAAGAAAACCCTTGTGGTCCTGGGCCCCATCTCTCAATCCCCCTGCCACTCATCTGCCTTTAAAGAAAAAAATAAATGGGGTCCAGTGTCCTCCAGCCAGTCCCTCAACTACTCAGTTTGTTAAAGAAGGTGATGAGGTCTAGGTCTTGATTCAACTAAATCCATTCCCTACTCTGGAAACCCTCTTGCCAAGCTAAAAGTAATACTTCTGCTTACCTGCTCTTCGCTAAGTGTCTAGCATTGATGTCTGACTCCCAAGGTAGATAAAAGATCCCATATGTATTTATAATAAAACATAAAATAATGCATACAGTATATAATCAAACTCATAGCAGAGCCATTGCATTAAAAATAAATATGAATGTACCAAATAAAAACCACATGGTAAAAAATAATAGCAATAACCCATAAGATCCAGATACATACTCTCAAAGTCAAAATAATTATGAATTCAACTGTAGGAAAATCAAAAAGCCTAAAATGCGGCAACATCCTACAGTTCAGGCAAAATTTGTGAATTTAGAAAATAAGTTGTAACTTTTCATCTGAATGTTATCTCAGAAGTTGCCAGAAAAATTTATTTTGGCAGCTTGGTAGCACTATCCATATAGAGCCTCATTCCGTTCAGGATGTCCAGGACCCTGTGTGCCAGATCGGAATCGGATGCATAAGGGCAGATGCAATTCTTATCCCACGGGGCACGTCTAGTCCCACGGGATCAGAATCGCGACTAGGCCCGTACATGCAGGCCTGGACCTGATTCCGCTCAGCCTGCACATACGAGCCTCTACCCGGTTAACTAAGTCAAGGTTCCTGAATGGCCATGGCACCGTGGCTCCATTCAGGAGCCTCGATCCCCGGCCACCGATCTGGCTTCCCAAGGTCAGGGTCAGCTGTGGGGAATCACCTGCGCCCCCTCTGACCCCTTCTGCTGCCCTGGCCTGCTGTCCCCCACCGTCTAGGAGAACTTATTCCACCTCAGAGGTGGAATAAGTTCCCTGTTCAGTCTGTTGGCCCTGGACATACAGGGCCGACATCAGAATCGTCACTGTATGTCCGGGGCCGTGGACCGCCCACTGCCCATCCTAACTCCTCCCTTTCCTGCCCTCGTCTAGCCTCTCTGTACAAGCACCTTGTTCATATGGGGAGGTCAGCCGGGGATGGAAAGGGGGCCGAATAGCTGGGATGGACGTCCCAATGGGATGACCATCCCCGCTATTCGCAGCTCGGAATGACCCCAATAGTAAGTATTAGCAATAGCAGTAGTAGGTCAGTTTAAAAGAGGAGGATTTCTTAAGTTGGAAATGGAGAAACAAAGTGCATGGAAGAAGAAGAGAAGAAGTTTCAAATGTCCATCTATTTTTGTCTTTTTGCTTTAAGGCACGTCAAAGCCAGAACATCTGGAAAAAAAAGTTGAAGCATGATTTCAGAAACATGGACGTGCCCGATATGACGTCCATAGAGGTCCAAACTAACAAGGAGCACAGGGGTACTCACTGAAAAGTCCAAGGGCACATTGAGAGGCGAAGCACTAAAGCCATTTTATTAAACCACATAGGCGAACAGGAATATAAATACCACATTGACCCTGTATTCGCTTCTACGTTTCTCTCTGAACGGTCTTGCCCTAGTCCTGAATGTTCTGCACTGCATTGCAAGAGAGCCTGCTAATCAATATCGTTTCTAAGTAGAAGCGAATACACCACAGAATTCCTTGACCCCAGAGGAAGACTTTGGCAGACACACGCCTCGTGTAGGGTCAATGTGGTATTCGTATTCCTGTTCACCTATGCGGTTTAATAAAATGGTTTGAGTACTTCGCCTCTCGGTGTGCCCCGTCCATACAGAAGCCTACATAGATGTCTCCAGAACAGTATCTCAGAATATGGATATCTAATAGCATAATGGTGAGTGGAGGAGTGGCCTAATGGCTGGAGCACTGACTTGATAACCAAGAGACCAGAGTTCAATTCCAGTAGTACTTCTTGTGGCCTTGGACAAGTCACTTAACCCTCCACTGCCTTGGAAGAAAGGCCTGGTAATCTACTTCTGGTCACACTGCCAAGAAAACCCAGGAGCTGCTGGGTTGCCAGGAGTTGACCTGAGCCAATTATCCCTTCAGCATATCTTATCTTCTTATGTAATTTTCAGCCTCTATCTACTACTACTACTACTATTACTATTAATCATTTATATAGCACTACAAGGTGTATGCAGCGCTGTGCAAACATATAAAGAAGGAGGAAACAGAAAGAACCCCTCTCCTGCAGTAGTGAAGCACAAACAGTAGGCAGAGCCACACCACTGGTAGACAGAGCTTTTATTGGTAGTCGTAAGGGTCAGCCTACACGTGTTTCGGCAGAAGCCTTCTTCAGGGGACTGTGACTCTGAATCAATTAGATAGCGCACCACTAGGACGCTGGAGTAAAACTCTGTCTACCAGTGGTGTGGCTCTGCCTGTTTCCTTTTGTTTGTGTAAACATATAAAGAAGACAGTCCCTGCTCGTAGAGCTTACAATCTAATCAAGACAGACAGAACAATACAAGAGAAATAAGGGGGGTTCAAATAGGGAAGGAGATAAGTTATTGGTATAACATCTTAAGCCATTTCTTTCTGTGTCTCAAGGCACCTGCATAACTTATCCTGACAGCGGCTGGAAATCGCCACTATTCGGATATGTGTTATGATTATCTGGATAGTGGCTGCACCAGCTCTCGTCATCCTTGGACAGCCTGCACTAGCTGAATAGTGTGAGACACTCTGCGGAGAAATTCATCAGCGCTATCTGGATAACGTCACCGAACATCTCTCTCAGTGCCCTTATCTGGATAATCTCTGTGGTTATCTGGCCGGCCGGCCCGCCCAATAAGGGCTTTTGAAAATTGACCCCTCAGCTTTTTAAATATATTGGACCCTATATTTTGGTATATATAGCTGGAATATAGACTGGAGTGGATCTCTTTTGAGCAAATGGAAAGAAGAAGCGAAAGAGAGTGAGAGAGAAGGCGAGATACTGAGCCCACATAAAGTCCCCACAAAACTGTGGCCTTGAAGCAAGTTGTCCCCTCACCCCTCAGGACCCACAGAAGGGAAGGAGGACGCTCTTCCCCCTAACAACTGTAGCCCTTGGAACTTCCAGAATAGACAGCTACTCAGGGGGTGCACTGCAGTACTTAAGAATTAGAGGTAGGAATGACTAACTTGAGAGAGCGCCTAGTTTAAGTGTGTTTTCAGGTGCTCATATGCAGTCACGTACTAGTTTTTATGAAATACTAGCTTAAGTGGCAAATCTTGCGTCTATATTGCAGGTGTGGCCCTGGAATTGCTGTAAATGCCCATGCCTACAATCTTTAGGTATGCGCATAAATTACTACATGTGTAATAATCTGCAAGCATAGTTGTACTCTCCACCCATGCCGCACCCAAACTCCGCCCCTGCGCATGCCTCCCGGCAAAGTACTCTCATGTCAAATTGTGTACTTTTACACCAGTCAAAATTTCCTAGGAGGCTATTTGTGTGTGTCTGTGCCCACATACACGCAAAAAAAATCTTTATAAAGCGACCTCCCTCATATCTAGGAGAAATAGCAGGCGTGTACATACATTGCGTCCCTTGATTTCGTTTTTTCATGTGCTATAGCAGATACACTTTTTTCCATAGAAATCTTTCTGCTTCCCAAGGGAAATTGAACTGATCTCAGTTACAAGATCTTACAAAACAAACGGAACCAAGCTGTCATCGCAATCTTCCCTTCCCTGTATGATGTATTTCACAAGCTGTACCTCAGCGCATCACCACAATGGACAGAAATGACTGATTAGAATTCTATTAGCACGGATAAGGTTCTTTGTCCATTAAACCGTGTTGCTGAGTTTTTATTTCTCTTGATCTTGGCTCATCCGTTCTGTTATTAGAGCTCCCTAAGCTTGTTTGTAAAATACGTGTTACATCTTTTTTATAGGATAAAAGATGGCACAGCAGTAAATGAAAGGCTGCGCCTAGCGGATGATCTCGACTGATGTCGTAAACGGCAAGAGTGCTGCTTGAGCAGTTTATGAATAGCTGTGAACCCTCAAGAGTAAAGTTAGCCTCAAACTCCCTATGAAGTGATCTGTTCTTTGCTTTACAGCTCACCGTCTCTTCTAGTCAATTCGCCACGTTATGTCCTTCTTTAATGCTTTAAGTGAAATACTGTTGATCATTGCAGGAGCACTTTCAAAATGTCACTGTTGAAGTGTCATAATGACTTTGCTCATTGAAAATTTCATGTTTTAAAATCCAATTTAATTTTTAATGTAGCATTATAAGGGGGTGATTTTAGAAGTCTTCCTCTCGATTTCCACATGCAAATTTTAGAAAGAGCTCAGTTGACACGTAGATGTCCATAATATATAGAATTGCAGCGGAGCATGTTGGGGATGTGATTAGGGAGTGGTATGGGTGGGTCAAAAATCTCCACGTCTATTCCCCATTTCGTATAAGGATATATATATATATATATGACTGCAATTGTCCACGCCAGGAGTTACGGCTGCTTCTTTGCACATTTAGACTTTTAACAAGTGTTTGCTTCGGCCAGTCCTTTACAGGCTATCCTCCCCTCCAAATTGATATTAAATACACGTAGGCTTGCGATATGGCCCAGACACATATGTAAGTTCTGGCACTTGTAAATGGAAGCTGTAAAATACCAACTTCTGGGTGTAAGTACCGACACTAAACATGTGGAGGATGCGCAGTTTCCCCTGTTGATTTTTCCCACGTTTAGATTTGCAAATTGCTATTCTGGTTCCATGTGTCAGCAAATACATGTGTACTTCATGTTTAGCAGAGTTTTTTCTAAAATACTGCCGAAATTGAATACACTGTCACTACTGCTCCTCCAGATATTTATAGCACAGTGATGGAAAGCTGGTTGAGAAAGAGAACTGTGGTTCCTGGCTATTAGCTAACACATGCAGGGCCGGCCCATCCATTAGGCAAACTAGGTGGTTGCCTGGGGCAGCAGGCCCTGGTGGGTGCCATTGCCCCCTTCCCCCCCCCACAAAGCAGCAGTTAAGCACCGTGGTAGGCTTTACAAGAATTGCCATGCCGCCCGCCCTCAGCATCCATCTTCTTGCCTGGGGGAGGGGAGTGGCATGGCAAACCCTCCATTGCATCAGGCTTTTAAGTGCCCATACTGGCGTGCTCACGGCCTGCCACTCCTGCCCCCTCCAACAGGAAGTTGCATCAGAGGGGGGGCAGGAGTGGCAAGCCGCGAGTGTGCCAGCTTGGTTACTTTAAGGTCCAATGCAAGCAGGGCCGACCCGTCCATTGCGCAAGAATGTTGTTTGCACAGGGTCCCGCGTTTCAGAGGGCCCTGTGCCAACAACATCCTGCACATGTTCGGCTCCCGGCAGGCTCAGAAACAGCTCCTTACAGCCGCCGAAGTGAAGAGTGTTGTTTTCCTTCACTTCAGCAGCTGTGTTGCAATGTAGATCACTGGCGCGCTGGAGGTCAAAGGACACGCCAGAGATCTACATTACAACACAACTGCTGAAGTGAAGGATAACAATGCTCTTCACTTCGGCAGCTGTAGGGAGGTGTTTCTGAGTCTGCCGGGAGCTGCTGTAGAGAGGTGAGACGGGGCCTCTAAAGCCAGTCGCGGGGCTCTTTGAGGAGGGGCTAGGGCTTGAAATGGGCTGGGGGTGGCCTAAGATTGGAAATGAGCTGAGTGGAGGGGGGGCCTAGGACTGGAAATGGGCTGATGGGGGAGCTTGGACTGGAAATAGGCTGATGTGGGGCTGGAATAGGATTGCAAATGGGCTGATGTGGGTGGGGGATGGGAGAATGGAACTAGAAGGGAGTCGATGCAGGGTGGAGGACTAGTAGGGAATGGGGCTGGGGGAGCAAGGATGGAGAGAGGAAAATATATTTTGAGTTGGAAGGAAGAAAAATCTACAATTGGCTGAGTATTGGGAGAGTAAGTGGGGATTGAGAATGGAAGGGTGAAATTTGAGTGGAGCAACATGTAAATTGTACATAGTTTCCCCTGTTCTTTCCAAGTTGTTTTCCCTGTTCGATGTAAACTCGGGAGTGCCCTGCGGTCCTCGAGTTGTTCTGTTAACTGTAAACCGCACTGATGATAAAGAGCGCGGTATAAAAGAAATGTTAAATAAATAAATAAATAAAACGATAAAGGAATAAAGAAAGAAATGCAGGAAAGAGCAAAAGGGGAAAGATCAGTATGTTAAAGCAGATGTAGAGACAGAATGGAAAAAATGGACAGCAGACGATGGAGAGTTAGCAGAAGACACGAAGAAACCAGAAGAAAGTGACTGGAGCAATTGCAACTGAAAAATAAAATGCACAAAACAACAAAAGGTAGAAATGTTTTTTTTTTTATTTTGAATTTATTAACTGGAATACGTCAGCTCTGGGAAATGTGTATCACTAATGTCTTTGCGTTTTTGTTTAGTACAAGAGGAAATTAATTTATAGTTTTATTTCTGCAGTGTTGTTGTACATTCCAAGTTTGGCTTTTGGGGTTCCCAGTTTAATTATTGTCTTCCTATTTCTAAATTGTGATCCCTTGTTCTTTGGTGATGGTCTATGTTCTGCATGTGTAACCGAGCCGAGGTATTCTATTTATGCAGTTTCTATTTGACATTGCCACTTGTTCTCTTTCCCCAGTAGGAGATGTATTGTTATTCTCTGAGATGCATTGGTTTAATATTTGCAGTGCTGCCTTTTTTGATAGGTAGGGTTTGGTGCTTTGTGAGTCCTGGTAGTGTTGTTATGATACAGTGGGTTTGCTATGGGTTCTAAATGGGCAGTGTTTGTAGTACTTCCTAATGTGCCTGGTGGTTGGCACTGGAGTATAGTAATGCAGAAATTTGGTAGTCTTTCTTTATCCAGACACTCATTAAGAGGTATGTTAACATTATGCTAATATTTATGCAAATGAGGCCTTATGCAAATGAGGCCCCACAATGAGTCTCCGCATATGACCCCACACCCCCCTTGGGCCGCCTCTAAATACAGCAGATGGATTGCTGTGCCATCCCCCTCCCCTAGGTGAGAAGATGGATGCGGGGGGGGGGGGGGATTGCAGCATGGCAGGCCGAGTGGCACTGCAGTCCTTGGGGGGTGGAATAGAGGGTCTACCAAGGGCGGCAGAAACCCTCTGGCTGGCTCTGAAGAAGGGTCTATATCAATAAAGATGGTTCTGTGGTGCCCACAGAGGACTGGAGGATAAAAGTGAGGGAAGAGGTGGTAGATGGCAGGGTATTGCTCATACTGCCAATACCTCTTGCCAGCTCACCCACTCTATCCCCTGATGCATTCCCACTGCCCCTCTGCCTTTGGTACTCCTTTTCCTCTTCCTCAGAGGTCTTAAGCTTTACATGTAAAGGGCCACATTAGGCATTTCAAATCACAATAAGAACTGATAGGAGTGATCTTCCTCAGAGAAGGGTTTGCTGAGTGGGAAGGGGAGGGAGGGACGAGGCACCATGCCTGGCCTTTTCAGTTATTTCAAGTTGTAAGGAAGGAGAAAAGCCGAGGACATGGTTAACAGGGGGAAGGCAGACTTCCTGTTTGTGCTCTTTCCCTTGTATCAACCCTCTGAGGAAGTGGGAAGTAAATAGATAATAGAGTGGGAGGTGCCAATGGTACAATCTCTTCCACTTGAACCTCCAATGGGATGAAGCACATGGGTAAAAAAAAGCAAAGAATGGCTTGCTCTGAGGGCTGCATCTGCACTGGGCCAGGAAAAGCATGGAGGGCCAGAAAGGCTTGCTCCAAGGGCCATTGCCTTAGTTTGGGGACCCCTGCTTTAACTGAATCACCAGCTTATCCCTGCACTGGAAGGCAATACTCTTTCACCTGTGGGCCTCACTGGATGGCTAACAAATGAGCATCCATCTCTAACCTGGCCTCCAGGATATTCACTATTGGCATGAACTCAGATCCTCTGCAGAATCCTTGAAGGGATTCCGGACTTCTATGACCTATTTCATATTTGTCCAATCCTGACGTCCCAGGGAACTTTCAGTACTGACCTCAGTATCCAGTTACATTGATAGAGGTCTTCCTCATTGCTCCACTAACTCTCCAGCATCAGAGAGGTGGAATTTTACCTTATCCTAACATCTAGAATGTGCTAGTGCACAAATGTCCCCTGCTGCTTTCTGCTTCTCACAAGGTTCATATCAACCCTTCACATTCCAGTTTAAATATCTGCTATTTTTCAGCATTTATCAATCAGTTGTTTCTGGATGGGGCTGCCTCTTCTCTTGGTCCCTAGGCCTAGGGAGTCTCTTACTACCAGGTGCTGCAAATTTGCAAAGTATTGAATACCTTAAAAACCCCTCTCCTTCCATGCCTTAGCCATGTTCTTCCTTGCATGTGTTCAGGGCTGATGGAAAGAGATGAGGTGCCCTCGTTGAAACTCATCCATTGCACCCCCGTCCTCCCTCCAGTGCCCATTGCCACCGCTGTTGCCCCTCTCTGGGATGTGCAGCAGCAGCAGCAATGGCCGCAAACAGCCCCATGGTGTTTAACTTTTAAACTTTGGCGCCGCAGAACTGTTTGCTTCCATCCCCTCTCTGACAGCCAATGCCAACTTCCTGTTTGGAGCAGGAAGTCGGCATTGGGCATTGGTGGGGCAGAAGCAAACAGCCCCGTGGTGCTGAAGTTTAAAGGGAAGCACCATGGTGCTGTTTGCGGTGATTGCCGCTGCTGCACCACTAGAGGGCTGGCACTCTAGGCAACTGGGAGAGGGGCACCACTAGAGGGCTGGCACTCTAGGCAACTGTCTAATGGTAGCGCCAGCCCTGACTAGATGCGGTCTATACTGTTTGTCATAGGTGACTCATGAATGAACTGGCAGCCTGAGGTTGGGACACAAGGTGGTTAACTGGATTAGAAATTGGTTGACTGACAGATGACACACAGAAGAAAGGCAGGTGAGTAATGGAGGTCCTCGGGAATCAATCCTTGGACCAATTCTGTTTAAAGTCTTTGTGAGTGAACTTGCCAAAGGATTTGAAGTAAAAGTTTGCCTTTTTGCGGATGATACAAAGATTTGCAACAGAGTGGATCTTTGGAAGGAGCAGACAGCCTGAGAATCACCAGTGTGCTTTCCATACCCACATTCTGCCCAGTGCCTACCCCATCGCACCACGGCTGATGACCATTTGCGTTACCATGTTAACTGGTCACCGGGCTTTAGTGAAAGGGGCCCTACACGTATCTGTAAATATGGGTGCAGCGAGTTACTTGTTCAAGGTCAGAGAATGATTAGTGGTAAGGAGATCTGGATCCAGTTTCACAAGCACAGATGTCACCGAGTATTGCTCAAATCTCTAGGCTACTTTGCCATTGTGAATAGAAGCATTATCTGCTGTGCTAGCTCATTCTTACAAACCTAAGACAGTTGCATTTAAACCCCTATTGCATTTTAGAACTTGCATTTTTTATTTTCTTGTTAAAACGTGGGAGCTCTAACCAAAAATAGCCCAATAGAAATCAGAACTGACTTATGTAGTTCCAGTTAACAATCATATTTATGCATACTATAGAATTTACCACTTGCCGTCAAGCACCTGATAACAAAAGCTGAAAGAGCCGATTGTTTTCCCCGCTTTTAAACAGATGAACGGCAGAGCACATGAAGAGCAGAGGCTCTTTGAAAGGACTCATGAGCTGAGGGCAGATTTTGACTTGTTTTATGATGTTTCTGAATGTTCGCAGTTTGAGGGATACTTATGATTGATGTTTTTTGGGATTCAAATCAAAGAAGGAAGAAAGCATCTTTAAATTATTACTTTGGCACTTATCCACTGCGCTGCCGTTCTCTTAATTAAACAGCGGGCATATGTTAACACTCTTTTACAAGCATCTGGAATGAAAAATTAACACTTTTTGTCACTGTTACTGTAATTTCTTAACTGTGTGTGTTGGAGACTGGAGTGCGGAAGACGGCCAGCATGAAACCTGGCATTTTGAAAAGCTTTGCTATGGCTAATAAAACACTTTAAGATATACCTCAAAAACTGATGGACCTGACGATTCTTATAGAACTTTGGTTGACTTTCTTTCAACTACTACCTGCCATCTTGGCCTGGCGCTGTGGGTACTCTGTTGAATTTGTCCTCTGCTGAGAGATGTCACTATACTGGGAATGCAAAATTCAGGATAATGGCTTTTAGCAGGGTAATTGTTTAATCATGATTTCTTCCTGAAGTGACACGTTCTTTTGGATGTCCATTTGGTTTCTGGTTTAAAATATTTATGCATAGAAAGCACACACACTAAACTGCTTTGCACACATAAAACAGCTGTATTAATGCTCATAAATCCACTCTCTACTTGTTAAAATTTTGTATGCACATTAATCACACTTTAAAACCATTAATTTTTTTAATGAACTGAAAAATATCTGGAAAATCAGCCTAAAATATCCCCAAATAACCTGATAATGAGCCAAAAATATTTTGAGGGCACACCTCTACACAGTCTTTTTTATAGGTAGTGGAACAGGGTGGAGCAATGGGGCTATAGCATTAGGAATTAGGGAGCCTGAGGGGTAAGGAGAGGCACTGGTTTGTTTATTTCTCCCCATTAAAAAAGATGCTCTACTACTGCTTCGGTTCTCTTACATTGCATAGCACCTGATTTTGAAAGATATTAATAGAAACATAGGGCCTAATAGTCAGCTGATTATCTATGGGTGCCACCGCTAGGTGCCCCAGTGCCAGCTAGCTAATATTGGGGTATTCCAGGGGCAGAGCAGGTGCAGCGCCTGGGGATAACTGGGCAGCTCCCCTCCCTCACCATCCTTCTGCTCTCTCTGGTGATGTCGCGAGTCGACTACTGTAATGTTATTTTTGCTGGCTTCCCCCAATGCCAACTCCAATGGTTACAGTTGATCCAAAACACTGCTGTATGGATTCTTACTCACACTGCCCGCTTCAGCCACATTACACCTCATCTTATCCAACTACACTGGTTGCCAGTCCCCTACCGAATTACTTTCAAAATTCAACTCCTCACCCATAAGGCTTTCCATATCCTTACCCCACAATACCTGGCCGACTCCCTCCAGTTCCATCTGCCACCCCATAGTCTTTGTTCCATACACATCAACTGTTTAGCTCTTCTTTCCCCAGCTCGCGCACATCTGGAACAAACCCGCCGATCAGATTTTTTCTTCCTGGCCCTATCCCTCTGAAACTCCCTTCCTCCATCAGAAACAATCATTTCCAAAATTCAAATCCTTGAGGTTAAAGACATTATTCTCCTTTTGGTAGAGCACATGCTGTGTTATGCTTTCCGCAGGTTAGTGACTTAATCCTAATTCACAGTAATGAAGTGTTTCCTATTTATTAGTTAAAGTAAGCTTTTTGTTAGAAAGAAAGGTGTATTCTTTATTGCATTTCCAGAGGTATTAATATGGATATTTTTTAAATATGTTTGTATTCTGTTTTATGTATTTTATAAATGTTATATAGCCTGCCCTGAGCATTTTTCAGAAGAACAGGTTAAAGAAAAAAATTAATGAAATGTCTTGTTGGCAGATGGATGCTGCCTCTCAGAAGAGAGTCATCAACTCCCTTTGCTTCCTAGGCCTACAGGCTGATGATCTTACAATTTTGGATTTTACAAGTTCCATGTCCTCTTCTTCTTGCGATGACTTCCCCTCATGAGATGTCTTCCACTGCCCAGGCTGGATACTGGCTCTTCAGCTCAAGTGAAGGTGGAGTTGTGGTGTAGATTTTGGCTTTTGTAATCTGTGTCCAGCTGTAGTCGGGCAATCCAGTTGCACCTTCTCCTCTGCTAGAGCTTTTCATCTTGTACACTTCAAGCAGTACCTCATTGATGTAGTCCTTGTAGATACTTCTGAGTCTCGGCACCTCTTCTTTCAGTTCCACTGCCTGTTTTCTGAGGAAGTTAACCTGATGGTATCTTTCATACCAAGCCATTCTCCCACTTGGATCAGGATATCCATCTGAACAGAGGCAGAAGTAGGAACAGTAGCAACAGTTTCGATGGCATGACGTTTCCCAGACCTCCTTCCAAGTTCCGCTGTGAACTCCCAGTATTAAAGTTAGGGTTCAAAAACAGCAAATGGCAAAACAGCCTCTTACCTCCTGAAATTCTTTTCTAAAAATCAAACAACAAAAGTAACCTAGCAACTGACAAACAGTTCCAAATTGAATTTTGTAGCCATTTGCTACAACTTCTATTTAGCACCCACCAGAAAGTAAAAAGTAAGAAGTTTCAACTATTGAAATTTATGTAACCCTGGTAAGCCCTCAAAACCCACCAAGAGAGCCCAGGCTACTAGATTAACTTTTTATTTTTTTTATTTTAATTTTGATTTTATTGCTTGTATTTTATTAATTTTTGTGTTTTATTGTAAACTGCTGAGATTGTATAGGATCCCTGCTATAGAAACTTTAAATTAAAATTAAAAATTAAATGGAATTAAATTTAGGTTAACGGATAGGGGATGCCAATGTGCTGTATAAATCAATGGGGAGGTTGTGACTTTCATCACAAACTGCACGAATGAAGCTCAATTGCTTTATTAGATCATCAGGAAGTACAGCATTGATTTACCATTTAATCCATTGTATTGTATCCATATATTAATTGTGTATGTAGTGAAGAATATAGTTTACAAATTCTACATTACTACGCTTTTAAACCTTTCCAGTGAGACTGTAGACCATCAGCAAACATAGATAGATGAGGATTTTTATTTTCTATAGCTGGTATAGGGACAGGAAAAATTGCTACAAAATAGTCTTCAGATAGAAAGATATAGCAGTGGTACATTTGTCACTTAAATTACTGTGGTTATTTTTTTTCCCTGCAGAGTTTACCTAAGTGTAAATGTTTTTCTGCTGTTTCATGCATTAATATGTAGCTTGAGAGATGTCTTTGCTGCTGCTAGAGTCTCATCCAGTGCAATTTAGGTGAGACAACCATAAGGCACAGCTGAGACATTCCGGCTGCCCAAGCCACCCTGAGGAGGCATCTATCAGAGGCGTGCATATTAACTTTAAAGAAATCGCATGGAGCCGGAGATGTAGTTTGTACTTTGAATACTGAATACATGTCAAGGGAAATCCAACGTCCAAGCTCAAATTTCTGTTTGTCACTGACTCGCTTCTGTGTGTAGCCTTGAGTAAGTTACTTTTAGGCCCAGCTTTCAAAATTGTGCAGGCAGACGCAGAGTCCGAGGGGGATTTTTATTCATCAGTTTTGCAACATTTCACAAAAGGAAACTATAAGCAAGCTTTCCCTTTTCAACATTGTTGCAGGAAAAAGTACCCTGTGGATAAATCTTGCAGCAAAATTAGCATGCAGAGTTTGGAAAATGCAAAACTCTATGGGTTATTGCCATCCCTGGCCTTTCCTAACTTGGGGACGCCTCTATGAAAATGTGGGTTAACTAGGAAACAGCACACATACTTTTGCCCACATGCAGGGTGGACAATTTTCAAAAAATCCTATCACCCAGAGAAATGGCTTTTGAAATTCTCTCTGCGCTTTTGTTTTCTTGAGTGTAACTGGGTGGTAATCATGACATTGTTCCTTCTCCTCATCTTTCTATGAGTTTTCATGGACTAATCCAGGTTCACAATGTGCACCTCAAAAGTGACTGTGTGTCTGTTCCTGAACCATTTATTTGCACGTAACCATGTGCATGTCTTGGCTTTGTGTATGTCTGTAAGCAGGAGAGTAGAGAAGAGGAGAGAGGTAGTTTGAAAGGAATAATTAATTCCCTAACGGGTGTGCATCAAGGTTTCCATACTACACAGGGCCGGATTTACCTTGAGTGAGGCCCTACGCCAACAAAAATTGTGGGCCCCCAGCAGGGGCGGCCCAAGGGGGGTGCGGGGCCTCATTTGCATAAGGGGCCTCATTTGCATAAATATTTGCATAATGTTACCATATACTAACTTTTAGTAAACGTGCCTCTTAATGAGTGTATGGATAAAGAAAGACTAAAAGATTTCTACATTACTATAATCCAGTGCCAACTGCCAGACACATTAGGAACTACTACAAACACTGCCCATTTAGAACCCATAGTAAACCCGCCGTATCCTAACAGCACTACCAGGACTCACAAAGCACCATACTCTACCAATCAAAAGGCAACACTGCAAATATTAAACCAATACATTTCAGAGAACATCAATACATGACCTACTGGGGAAAGAGAACAAGTGGCAATGTCAAATAGGAATTATATAAACAGAACACCTCAGCTCAGTTACACATGCAGAACATAGACCATCACCAAACAAGTAATCACAATTTAGAAACAGGAAGACAATAATTAAACTGGGAATCCCAAAAGCCAAACTTGGAATGTACAACACTGTAGAAATAAAACTATACATTAATTTGCTCTTGTACTAAACAAAGCGCAGACATTAATGATGCACATTTACCAGAGCTGACATATTCCAATTAATAAATTCAAAATAAAGAGATATTTTTCTACCTTTTGTGCATTTTTTTTCAGCTGCAATTGCTCCAGCCACTTTCTTCTGGTTTCTTTGTGTCTTCTGCTAACTCTCCATCGTCTGCTGTCCATTTGTCCTTTCTTCTCTCTTATAGATTTTTTTCCATTCTCTCTCTACATCTGCTTTAACATACTAATCTTTCTCCTTTTGCTCTTTCCTCATTCCTATTTCATCCACTCAAATTTTACCCCTCCATCCTCAATCCCCACTTACTCTCCCAATACCCGGCCAATTATAGATTTTTTATCCCTCCCACACAAAATATTTTTCCCTTCTCCATTTTACTCTTCCAGCCCCATCCCATTCTAATCCTCCCCCAACATCAGCTCCCTTCTAGTTCCAGCCTCACCCAGCATCCATTCCCTTCTAGTCCCTGCATCAGCCCATATCCAGTCCTAGCCATCCATCAGCCCATTTCCAGTCCTAGCAACCCCCCAACCCAATACCAGTCCTAGCCCCCCAACAACCCACTTACAGTCCTTAACCCCCCATCACCCCATTTTCAGTTTAAGCCCCCCCTATAACCCATTACCAGTCCTAACCCCCCATCAGCCCACTTCCAGTCCTAACCCCATCAAGCCATTTCCAGTCAGCCCCCCATAGCCCATTGCCAGTCCTACCCCCCCCCATCAGCCCACAGCCCATTACCAGTCCTAACCCCATCATCCCACCTCCAGTTTTAACCCCCCAGCCCATTTCCAGTCCTAGCCCCCCATAGCCCATTACCAGACAACCCCCATCAGCCCACAGCCCATTACCAGTCTTAACCCCCCCAAAGCCCATTACCAGTTCTAACCCCCCCAACAGCCCATTACCAGTCCTAACCCCATCAGCCCACCTCCAGTCTTAACCCCCCAGCCCATTTCCAGCCCTAGCCCCCCCATAGCCCATTACCAGACAGCCCCCATCAGCCCACAGCCCATTACCAGTCTTAACCCCCCCCAAAGCCCATTGCCAATTCTAAGCCCCCCCAACAGCCCATTACCAGTCCTAACCCCATCAGCCCACCTCCAGTCTTAACCCCCCAGCCCATTTCCAGTCCTAGCCCCCCCATAGCCCATTACCAGACAGCCCCCATCAGCCCACAGCCCATTACCAGTCTTAACCCCCCCCAAAGCCCATTGCCAATTCTAAGCCCCCCAACAGCCCACAGTCCATTACCAGTCCTAACCCCATCAGCCCACCTCTAGCCTTAACCCCCCAGCCCATTTCCAGCCCCAGCCCCCCCAATAGCCCATTACCAGTCCTACCCCCCCATAGCCCATTACCAGCCCTACCCCCCCCAGCCCATTTCCAGCCCCAGCCCCCCCAATAGCCAATTACCAGTCCTACCCCCCCCATAGCCCATTACCAGCCCCAGCCCCCCCAATAGCCCATTACCAGTCCTACCCCCCCATAGCCCATTACCAGCCCTACCCCCCCCAGCCCATTTCCAGCCCCAGCCCCCCCAATAGCCAATTACCAGTCCTACCCCCCACATAGCCCATTACCAGCCCTACCCCCCCCCCAGCCCATTTCCAGCCCCAGCCCCCCAATAGCCCATTACCAGTCCTACCCCCCCCTGGCCTAAAGTAAAATTTAATTTTAAAAAAAAACCTGGTGGCTGCCGCCGCGGGGCCCCCTCTGCTGCCGCGGCAGCACCGACTGACCCGCGGGGGCCCCGTCTACAAGCTGAAGCCGTTGGTTCGGTTGGTTCTTCCCTCCCTCCCTCCGTGCAGGCTGCAGGCTGTGAGAGACGCGAAAGGAGAGCGTCTCCTCGCGTCTCTGTTAAGCCCGCAGGGGCTGATGGGAAATGCTCAGAAAACAGAGGTAGAAATAATAATTTTATTTTCAATCTTTATATTTTATACAGTACAGGAAAATGCATGATTAACTGGGTATGGGGAGAGTAAGTGGGGACTCAGATGGTGGGCCCAGGAGCTGACACAACTCATTGTGCAGCACCATCCCCAGCTTCATCTTTCTTTGAGTCAGCAAAGTTGGCCATTGCTGCCCATAGCATTCACATCCAGTGCGTGGAGCCATTCGCTGGAAGTGAATGCTAGAGGCAGCATTGGCTGCTGTGTGCTGACTTGGAGAAATAAAGATAAAGCTGGGGATGGTGCTATGAAATCTTTCTGCCGCTGTCTCAGAAAAAGAAAGAAAGAAAGTGCCAGGGATGGTATCGCACCACATTTTTTTCCCAGGGGGGAGAACAGAGAGGGGGAAAGAGAGATGGGATATGTTGGATGGGGGGTGGGGAGAGAGTGAGTGAGGACGGGGAATATGAATAAAATACAGTCTCTAAAATGCTTGTATGCAAATGCTAGAAGTCTACAAAACAAGATGGGAGAGTTAGAATATATAGCACTAAACGAGAGGTTAGATATGATTGGAATATCAGAGACATGGTGGAAGGAGGACAACCAGTGGGACACTGTGATACCTGGGTACAAACTATATCGAAATGATAGAGCTGATCAAATTGGTGGAGGGGTTGCGCTCTATGTTAGAGAGGGCATTGAGTCAGAAAGGATTAAAGTTTTGCAAGAAACAAAATTTGCTGTAGAATCTCTATGGATTGAAATTCCATGTAAAAAGGGGAAGGCGATGGCAGTGGGGGTGTACTATCGTCCGCCTGGCCAGAATGAACAAATGGATGATGAAATGCTCAAAGAAATCAAGGAAGCTAGCAAAAGTTACAGTGCAGTAATAATAATGGGTGATTTCAATTACCCCGGCATCGACTGGGTCAGTGTCACAACAGGACATGCTAGGGAGATAAAGTTCCTAGATGAAATAAATGACTGCTTCTTGGAGCAGCTGGTTCATGAACCGACCAGAGGGGAAGCAATATTAGACCTAGTCCTTAGTGGAACACCAGATGTAGTGCAAGAGATAAGGGTGTTGGGGCCACTTGGCAATAGTGATCATAGCATGATCGCCTTTGATTTAATTAGTGGAGGAGGGATAGTAAGGAAATCCACAGTACTACCCTTTAACTTTCGAAAGGGAGACTATGATAGAATGAGGAAAACAGTTAAGAAAAAACTAAAAGGAGCAGTTGCAAAGGTTAAAGACGTACATCAAGCTTGGGTGTTGTTGAAAAATACTATCTTGGAAGCCCAGACCAGCTGTATTCCACGCTTTAAGAAAAGTGGAAGGAAGTCCAAAAAATTGCCAGCATGGTTTAAAGCTGAGGTCAGAGAGGCTGTTGTTGCCAAAAAAGCATCTTTAAAGAAATGGAAAAAAGAGCCAAATGATGAAACCTGGAAACAGCACAAGCACTGGCAAGTCAAATGCAAGGCATTGATAAGGCAGGCAAAGAGAGAATTTGAGAAGAAGCTTGCTGCGGAAGCAAAAACGCGAAATAAAGACCTTTTCAAGTACATTCGTAGCAAAAAACCCGTGAGAGAGTCAGTTGGTCCATTAGATGATAAAGGGGTTAAAGGAGCACTAAGAGGCGACAAGGCGATAGCGGAGAGACTGAATGAATTCTTTGCTTCGGTCTTTACTGAGGAAGATGTAGGGATGTTACCCACGACTGAAGTGGTATTTAAAGGTGTGGAAGAATTGAAGGAAATATCGATACATCGGGAAGATGTCCTACAACTATTAGATAAACTGAAGAGTAGCAAATCACCTGGGCCGGATGGTATACATCCAAGGGTGTTGAAAGAACTGAAATTTGAGATTGCAGACCTGCTATCAGTAATCTGTGAACTATCATTAAAATCATCTCTAATACCTGAAGATTGGAGGATGGCCAATGTAACACCAATTTTTAAAAAGAGTTCCAGGAGTGATCCGGGAAACTACAGACCTGTGAGCCAGATGTCAGTACCGGGAAAAATGGTAGAAACCATTATAAAGAACAAAATTGCTGAACATGTAGATAGTCATGGCTTAATGGGAGACAGCCAACATGGCTTTAGACATGGAAGATCTTGTATTACTAATCCGTTATATATTTTTAAAGGTGTGAATAAACAGGTGGACAAAGGTGAGTCAGTTGATATAGTGTATCTGGATTTTCAGAAAGCCTTTGACAAGGTCCCTCATGAGAGACTTTTGGCGAAGCTAAAAAGTCATGGGATAGGAGGCAGTGTACTACTGAGGATCAGGAACTGGTTAAAAGATAGAAAGCAGAGGATAGAGCTAAATGGCCAATTTTCTCAATGGAGAAAGGTGAATAGTGGAGTACCCCAGGGATCTGTGCTGGGTCCGCTGCTTTTTAACATATTCATAAATGACCTGGAAATGGGAATAACGAGTGAGGTAATCAAATTTGCAGATGACAGAAAATTATTCAAAGTTGTTAAAACCCAAGAGGATTGTAAAAAACTGTAAGAGGGCCTTGATAGATTGGAAGATTGGATGTTCAAATGTCAGCTGAAATTTAATGTGGACAAGTGCAAAGTTATGCACTTAGGAAAGAACAACCCAAACTATGGTTACACGATGCAAGGTTCCACATTAGGAACCACCATCCAGGAAAAAGATTTAGGTGTCATCATGGATAACATGTTGAAACCCTCCACCCAATGTGTAGTGGCAGTCAAGAATAGAATACTAGGAATCATAAGGAAAGGAAATGGCGAATAAAACAAATTATATTATAATGCCTCTGTATCATTCCATGGTGCAATCGCACCTTGAATATTTTGTGCAATTCTGGTCTCCGTATCTCAAAAAGGATATAACATTATTAGAAAATGTACAGAGAAGAGCCACCAAAATGGTAAAGTGGATGGAAGGATACCCCTATGAGGAGAGGCTAAAAAGGTTAGGGCTGTTCAACCTAGAAAAGAGACAACTGAGGGAAGATATGATAGAGGTCTATAAATTAATGAATGGAGTGGAATGGGTAAACGGAGATTGATTGTTTACGTCATCAAAATATAAAGAGACTAGGGGACATGCAATGAAGCTACAGGGTAAGACTAATAAGAGAAAATATTTTTTTTCACTCAACATGTAATCAAACTCTGGAATTCATTACAAGTGGATGTAGTAAAAACTGTTGGTGTAGCTGGGTTTAAAAAAAGGTTGGACAAGTTCCTGGAGGAAAGGTACATAAACCATTATTAAAGGGGACCCGGGAAATCCACTGCTTGCCCCAATACAAGCATTTTGGAACCTGTGTCTTTGGGGAAACTGCTAAGTACTTGTGACCTAGATTAGTCACTGTTGGAAACAGGATACCCGGGCTTGATGGACCTTCGTCTGACCCAGTATGGCATATCTTATGTTCATATGTCCCTCTCAACTGTTCCCGCTATATGACCTTTTTTCTTCCCTCCCACAAAAAATATCCATCCCCTTCTCCATCCTTACTCCTCAGCTTCTTTTTTTCTCCCCACAGCCCCAGCCTCACCCCTTTCCAGTTCTCCCCAAGCATCAGCTTCCTTCTCGTTCCAGCCCCTCCCAGCATCATCTCCCTTCCAGTCCCAGTCCCACCATCAGCCCATTTCCAGTCCTAGCCCCCCCCCAGTATAAGTGTCCCTCTAGTCCAAGTCTCTCCCAGCATCATCTCCCTTCTAATCCGAGGATCCCCATCCCCCAGCATCATCCCATTTCTGCTACTGGCTCTCCAGTATCAGTCTCCCTCCAGTTATAGTACCTTCCAGAATCAGCTTTCATCCAGTCACTCCATCCTCCAGCATCAGCCCTTTTCCAGTAATGGCCCCCCAGTATCACCCTCTCTCAACATTCGTTTCAATAGCAGTCTTCCCAACCCCTAACATTTGCCCATTTCACGTTTTAGCCCCCAGTCCTCTTACAGTGCCAGTGGGACCCTGCCCACATGGCTCCATCCCATGAGGAGCCCCAAATGCACCTGACTGACTTCAGAGGCAGCTGGTGAGGCCTGAAGCCCAGCACCCTGGTTCACCTCTGCACAACTATGGGAGTAAACAGCAGCATTTTCCTTTACTCCCATAGCTGTGATAAGTCACAGATACGGGCACTACTGAGTTCCTGGAGGTTAAACAGGGGCGCTGTTTAACCTCCAGGAACTCAGTGGCACCTCTATCTGCAACTTCTCACAGTTGTAAGAGTAAAGAAAAATGTTCCTGTTTACTCCCGTGGCTGTGTAGAGGTGAACCAGGACAACAGGTTTTGGGACTCACCAGCTTCCTCTAAAGCCGGCCTGACACGTGTGGAGCCGCTCGTGCCCGTTTATTCCTTGGGCCGACTCTGCTTGGAGAGACATGCAATGAAGCTACAGTGTAAGCTGTTTAAAACTAATAAGAGAAAATATTTTTTCACTCAACGCTTAATCAAACTCTGGAATTCATTACCGAAGTATGTTGTAAAAGCTGTTAGTGTAGCTGGGTTTAAAAAAGGTTTTGACAAATTTGTGGAGGAAAGGTCCATAAACCATTATTAAAGAGGACCCGGGAAATCCACTGCTTGCCCAAATACAAGCATTGTGGAACTTGTGTCTTTTGGGGAACCTGCTAGGTACTTGTGATTGGATTGGCCACTGTTGGAAACAGGATACTGGGCTTGATGGACTGTGAACTGTGCAATGTTGTACTCATATCTGAAGATCAAGCAGGGATGTGGCACTGTGATCTGCAACAAGATGGAGGGATGCTTTTCACTTCCATCAGCCTTCCAACCAGACCTACCTAAATTGTGCTCACTTGGGGGCCCTGTTACTGGCGCTCCTCCTGCCGCAGACCATAAGGAAACATCAGGTCTCATCTCTTGCCCAAAAGTCGCAAAATAACCATTACATGCACAATTTTGCTGTTTGCCTTCAGACTTTTGTCCCTTTGAGGATGAGTCTCTGTGGCTGGGGAAAGGATGACCATCCCACACTGGGCTCTTTTCTGGTACTGTTTCCCCTAATACAGAGACCGTCCATGAATTCTCTGCCCTCTTTTTGGATCTTGAAGCCTATCTAGCCAGTGGGTGTGCAGGAGAGGAACCCTGCAGGTCAGGTTTGCATGATGTGCTGTAGTCACTTAGCAATAGCCGTTTGCTGATGGGCCAATACTATGGCTTGCCAACTGAAATACCAGGGGGTCTGGAAGACATGAGGCCTGAGGGACCAGCAGGGTTCCAGAATGCAAAAGAGCCATCGGTGCCCTTCGACTGCAGTTTGCCAGGAATGCTGACTTGAGTACCTCGGAATCTCTTACGCTTTAATAGTTATTTTTTCTTACTTGTTGATGTTAAGTTTTGGCAGGGAGGGCTGAAAGGAAATGGAAATGAAAATGGACACCATCCAGGAAAGATGTCAGTGCCAACAGGCAAAAACACAGCTAGCAGATGCACTGAAGGCAGAGAGTGTGCATGACTGCCCCTCTACATCTTCACTCCTTCCTCCTACCAGTCGCTCAACAATGAAGGGAAACCAAGCAAGGGGAGGTTTGTCTTCAGAAATACTAGCTTTTCCTCCAAGTCTGTTGCTAGCCTTGAATAATGGGGAGTCATGATATCCTCCGCCATGGAGAATATGTGTTCACAAGGCACACCGGTTGGAGGACAGGACAGGAAATGCTGTTAAACTTTGGCCAGGGCAGGCCAGACTGCCATCTTGCATGCCAAGAATGTCAAGAGATCTATGTGCATGGCCTCAATGGCCTCTGCAAGGTAGCTTGTCATTGAAATCCACGCAGGAGTCTGACTGGTGGCATCGTCTTCTTTGCAGCTTAGCATTATAACTAGGGCTTCGGTCAGCAAAGATTGTCCCTGACTGGGGCTCATTGGCATGTAAAAGCAAAGGGTGGGGGGTAGTGGTAAGCGATAGGGTGGTACTCGTGCTAGCACTGTACTTGCCAGTGTGCCTGGTATTTCTCCACTGCATTGCCCCTCCCCCTCCCCCTGCCAACTCCCATCTCCCTCTAGCAATCCCTTTCCTCCACCTCAGTCACCAGCATATCCCTGCCAGTAAGTCAGTGAGCCGCAATACAGAGCAAAAGTTCTTTTCATCCACGGGTCACAGAGACCAGCTAGCATATAA
Organism: Ichthyophis bannanicus; assembly: GCA_033557465.1. Taxonomy (NCBI): domain Eukaryota; kingdom Metazoa; phylum Chordata; class Amphibia; order Gymnophiona; family Ichthyophiidae; genus Ichthyophis; species Ichthyophis bannanicus. The sequence goes on from CM066049.1 coordinate 67,405,514, forward strand.
GCATCCTCCTTCATAAGGGGTTCCAACATTTTTCCCAGTTGACCATCATCTAAACCTCTGCTGTGAATCCCTCTTGCTGCAGAAAACCCTCTAATTTGGTCTGTGAAATATTCACTACTGGGATGAGAAGATTCAGATTAGTCCTTGTGGAACTCAGTTCCTCCATGGCATCCTTAAAGAGCTTTAGAACTTCTATTACCTGTGTGATATTTGCCCAGACCTGGTGATCCAGGGGCCTAGAAAGATGATCTTAGTCTTCGATGCCATCTGATGCAGGAGCCTGTTGCTCCACTAAGCCCCCCCAGCATGTCATAAGTGGAATTCCTCCTGGTGCTAACATTCTGCTTGACCTGATGCACAAGTGCCCCTTTTGCTTCCTGCTTCTCACACAGCTTACTCCCACCTTTCACACTGTGGTGAAAAAAACAGCTGTTTTTCAGCACTTCTTGATCATTTCCCTCAGGACAGGGCTGTCACTAACACAGACACAGCCAGACTCCTATCTCTCCCTTAGAATCCTAGAGCCCACATCAGCAGGCCTTCCTTATCTTCTGAGATTCATAGCCATAACAGTTCTGTACCAATTGTGTACATTGTGTGTTGCAGCCCTGCTGTGACATCATCAGCCACGGGATTTGCAGAAGTCAGACACAGGGATAATTTTCTCTGATTACCTATTATGCATTTGAAGCAGGATCGGCTGAAGTGCCTTGTGCTGGCTGTTTTTTGACCACTCCTCAACATCCTCCCCCTCCCAGATTGTTTCCAGTGCATCTGGGTATCTGCATGCACATGATAAAAATAAAGTGCATAAATAGCAATTTGTGAAAAATTTCCAAGCATGCACACTCAGTTGACATCAGGATGACCCAAAAATTATGATTTTCATCATTTTTTCCATTCATGCAAAGACGAATGCACATGTCTACTAGATATCTTTGAAGGATATTTTTTTATTTTTATTTTATTTATTTATTACAATTTCTTATATACCGCACTATTGTCAGCGCGGTTTACATATAACAAAATGACCATAACAAACTGTTTGGCTTCACATAGAACAGGAGTAACAACTTGGGTAACATGTTTTGCTTTACAGAGAACAGGAGTAACAACTTGGATAACATGGGGACGTAAACTGAACTTAACTAATTACATATGTACAATGAGATTGAGTGCTGAGAATTTAGGGTGTTACATGTGTACAGTAGGGTTGAGATGTTATCTTGAGGAGGTAAGAGGGGAGGAAGTTAGGTAGGGGATAGGTTAGTCTGGTAGTACTGTGTGAATAAATGGAATTTGAGAGCCTTTCTGAATTGTGTTAAGTCAGTAATTGCACGGATGCTTGGTGGTAATGCGTTCCAACATTTTGGGGCATAGATACTGAAAGCCCTGTTAGATGTTGCGATTGTGTACTTTGTTGAAGCCTTTGGGATTAATAGTGCATTTGTAGATAGGGATCTCCTTGTTCTGTTGGGAGGAATGGGTTGGATGATATCGGTTAATGAAGGGGAGGTGATGCCATGGATGGATTTGAAAGTGAGTAGCAAAGATTTGAATATGAGCCTTCCTTGAATGGGGAGCTAGTGCAGCTGTATTAGGATGGGCGTTATATGGTCACATCTTGCTGCTCCCACTAAGACTCTAGCTGCGGCATTCATGGCAAGTTGCAACGGGTTGAGTGTTGATTGAGGGAGACCTTGAAGAATAGCGTTGGCGAAGTCAAAGTGTGGTAAGATCAGGGATTGGTATATTGTCCGGAAGTCTTCAGGGTTAGAAGGGATCGCAGGTGTCTAAGGGACCGGATTTTGAAATATATGGCTCTGACTATGTTGGATATATGGGTTTTCATATCTAAACGTTGATCGAGGGTGACTCCTAAGTACCGAATTGTTGATTTGGTTTGGAGCTCCGCCTCATTGACCTTTAAATGAGGTGGAGGGCAGAAACTCTGGTCTCTGGTGATGAATAGCAGCTCAGTTTTTTTGTGCTGTATCCTAAGATTTTGGGACAGAAGCCATTCGGAAACTGCGTTGAAACATTCAATCAGTGGCGAAAGGTCCATTTGCTCTGTGTAGAATGGCATGAAGAGGAGGATGTCATCGGCGTAAATTAGACAGTCGACCTTGAATGATCTGATTATGTTGAAAATGGGTTGCATGTAAATGTTAAAGGGAAGATAGGGAAGATCCTTGTGGGACGCCCTGTCGTTGATGGAAGGGTTCGGAAGATCCTGCTCCTGATTTTACATGTTGCAATCTGTCTTCAAGGTATGACCTGCACCAATCGAGGGCGATGCCATTTATGCCCTTTTCTTTTAGTCGTTCAACAAGCAGACCATGGTGTACAGAGTCAAAGGCTGCCGCGATGTCTATGAAGATGAGGGCGAAACCTTGGCAGATGTTGTCGATACCTGTGACGATTTTATTAAAGAGGGAGGTAAGTAGTGTTTCGACGCCGTGGTATTCCCTGAATCCATGTTGACGATGGTCTAGTGGGGAGGCTGAATCTATGTGGTCTTGAAGTTGCCTTTGTGCTTCCTTTTCGATTATTTTGGCTAAGAGAGGTATACTGGCTATAGGTCTGTAGGATTCAACTTTGCTTGGGTCAAGTTTAGGGTTCTTCAAGAGTGGTCTGACTGATGTTTGCTTGAGTGCTGCAGGGAAGGATCCAGTTGTGAATGATAAGTTCATCATTTTTGTGATCAGTGGGCTGAGTTCTGTCCGTAAATTTTTAATCCAATATGCGGGGCAGGGGTCGGTTTGTGCAGTTGTGGTATTGAGGGCCGCAATAGTATCTTCCACAAGTTTCTTGGATGGTGTGGAAAACTTAGAAAGGGAAGTTGGACTAGGGGTGTCTTGTGCTATGAATGTGGTAATTTTATCCGTTTGAAGTAGCTTGGATTGTAAATGGTTGGCATACTCTTGTGGGTGGATCTCTTCAGGTTGACATGGGGATGGCATGGGGATTGACATGGGGATACTACCAAAACAGGGAGGTTAGGGCATCCTGACAGAGAACTTGTCCAGGTACCTTTAAGTAAAAAGCAGACAGAGTTGAAAGATTCCAAATGACCCCTCTCAGTTGATAAGCGTGTTGTCAATATGAACAAAATACATACTTTGAAATGTTTGTATACAAATGCTAGACAAATAAAATAAAATGGAAGAGTTAAAATATATAGCACTGAATGAAGAGATTGGTATAATTGGCAACTCAGAGACCTGTTGGAAGGAGGATACTACTACTACTACTATTGATCATTTATGTACACAGTGCTGCATAGACACATACAAAAAAAGCTCGTCAGAGCTTACAATCTAGTGGATCAGGATCCAATAGCAGCCTCAAAGAGGCGAGCTTTTAGCACGGGTTTCAAAAAGGGGCAGAGATGAAGCCTGACGTACAGACTCAGGTAGTTTGTTCCAGGCATAAGGAGCAGCAATGTGAAAGGATCAAAGTCTGGAGTTGGCAGTGAAAGAAAACGGCATAGAGAGAAGCAAGCCAGTGGAAGAGCAGAGTTCATGAGGAGCGGTGTTGGGAGAGAGGAGAAAGGAAAGGTAGTGAGGAGCAGTAGAATGAATGCATTTATAGGTCAGAAGAAGAAGAAGTTTGAATTGGCTATGGAAATGGAAGGGGAGCCAATGAAGTGACTGGAAAAGAGGGATTATATGAGTATATCGGGGCTGGAGGAAGATTAGTTATGTGGCTGAGTTCTGAAAAAATTAAGGGGAGAGAGATGACTCAGAGGGAGTCCAGCAAGGAGGAGGTTGCAATGGTCTAGACGGGACAAGACTAAAGAGTGGGTAAGTGACTTAGTACTAGTAGTGTGCTCAGAAAGGAAGAGACGACAGGTTTTAGCAATCAGTTGGATGTGTGTGGATGAGAGGGAGGAATCAAAGGTGACCTCAAGTTTGCAAGCTGAGGAAACAGGAAGTAGAAGAGTGTTATTCGCAGAGATAGAGAAAGGAGAAAGGGGGGAGGTGGTTTTAGGGGAAAAATAAGAAGTTTGGTTTTGGTCATGTTCAATTTCAAATAGCGGTGAAACATCCAGGCAGCGATGTCAAATAGACAGGCAGAGATTCGGGCCTGGAGTGTCGGAGAAATATCAATTGTAGACAGATAGATCTGAGAGTCATTGGCATAAAAATGGTACTGAAAGCTATGGGAGGAGATGAGAGCACTAAGGGACTGGGTATGAGAGAGAACAGAAGAGGGCCCAGAACAAACCCTCTGGGTACAACAACTGAGAGTGGGATAACAACTGAGAGTGGGATAGCAGTAGAGGAGGAACCACCAGAACAAATACTGAAAGAACAATGGGGGAGATAAGAAGAGAACCAGGACAGCGCAGATTCCCTAAAATCAAGCGAGGACAATGTGTCGAGGAGAAGGTGGTGGTCAACAGTGTCAAAAGCAGCAGAAAGGTCAAGAAGAATGAGTAAAGGCCCATGGATTTAGCTAGGACCAAGTCGCTGGAGACTTTGGCAGAAGCCATCTCAGTAGAATTAAAGGGATGAAAGCCAGATCATAGTGGATCCAGAAGGACTTGAGAGGAGAAACATTCAAGGCAATGGCGGAGAACTGCTTATTCAAGAAGTTTGGAAATAAAGGGAAGAAGGGAGATGGGTTGATAAACAGAAGGATAAGTAGGGTCAAGTGAAGGTTTCTTGAGGAGAAGTGTGACCACAGCATGCTTGAAGGCTGCTTGAACAGTTGCAGTGGAGAGTGATAGGATAACCATTGGGTTACTATTATGCCATGGTACAAATTATATTGTAATGGCAGGGCAGATAAAATTGGTGGACAGGTGGTGTTACAGTATATGCTAAAGAGGGCATCAAGTCTAACAGGAAACAGTTTTGCAGGAAACAAAATACACTGTAGAATCTCTATGGATATAACTTTCATGTGAGAAGGGAGGGGTGGGGGAGAGAATAACAGTGGGGGTACACTACCATCCACTTGGCCAGAATGAACAGATGATGAAATGCTACAGAAATTAGGGACGCTAACAAAACAGTAATAAAGGGTGGTTTCAATTTTTCCAGTATCGAAAGGGTCAGTGTCACATCAGGACATGCTAGAAGACAAAAGTTTCTAGAAGAAATCAATGACTACATCATGGATCTAGTCCTTAGTGGAACACAGTATCTGGTGCGAGAGGTGACGGGACGGTGCTGGTTTCACTTGATAATAGTCATGATAACATGATCAAATGTGATTTAATGAACAGAGGGGGGACAGCAAGGAAATCTACCATGGTAGCATTTAACTAGTGGAAAATGGTTAGGAAAAAACTAAAAGGAGTAGCTGCCTGGATGTCGTTTAAACACACCATCTTGGAAGCTCAGACCACATGTATTCCATACTTTAAAAAAGGTGGCAGGAAGTCCAAATGGCTGTCAGCATGGCAGCAATTATAGCCAAAAACCTTGCTGCGAGGAAGAAGCTAGTGGTTACTACAGCAGAGAGTAAGAACTGCCATGTCTTCTTAATGTTGCGATGCCAAGGGAAAAATATTACAAGAGGCAATGTTGAACAGCTGCCTGCTTGGGTGGAAGGAAGAAAACTGATTACAGTGTCACTGTAACATCAAAAAATACAAGTAACCCTTTACGATAGCTCTCTGATGAAATCTGGATGGGAAAAAAAAGAAAGAACGTTTCATTCATGCAAGAATCTTGGATATGTTGTGGACCCTTGAGAAAATAAGACTTAAATATTTACTCCGATGAAAGACCTGACTGATGGATGCACCTGGCCTGTTTGATGAATAGGTGTTGCGGTATTTAAGCTCTCGGACTGTGGGTCATATAAATATTGTGGAGTTTCATTTTATATTTATTAGGAAAATGTGGTCCATTTCTGCTGCCGTTCACAGTATATTTTTGCACTCCTACAGTGGCATTTCTGTCAGATGTTTAATTTTTTAAATTTGATAAATTGCTCAATCCTCCCATAAGAGTTTATAAATTACAGCGAAGGATGTGTGTATGAATCGTAGACTTGAATACCAGAATGATTTATAAATCTTGTGAGATGTCATAAAGATGACTGGTGGTTATTAATTTTCAATTCTCAGAGAATATTAGACCACATTTTGATTAATAAAACAGTAATTTCATCAGAACAGGATTCAGAGCTTTGAATGCTCTGCTCTTTGTCGCCCACCAGAAACGTCTATCCTAAGCGACCGCCTAGTTTGCCGACTAGTTGGGCCAGTCCTGCTGCCGACTGATATACTCTGAAACTTACGGGCATGTTTACTACAGTGCACTAACCATTGGGGTGGGATTTGACAGGTTTTAATCTTGCACTAATCGGTTAGTGTGCAATTGGGCAGGGACCGGACAATTTTGGGGCATTGATGCCACATCATGGTCAGTACAAGCGTTTTGGGCATGTGCTAACTACGGATATTGCCATTAGCACTGGTGCATTTAAAGCCACCTCACCGAGTGTATAGATTTGTATTCTGCACTCTTAGGCAGATCCAAACATAATACAGGAAAACAAATCTAATACAAAACAAACATAAAAAAATATCATGCATATAAAATCTAAAGTAACAAACAACTAAAGATCAAAACACTTTCTAAAAAATTTATTTATCAGGATTTATGTTCCATAAAAATTGGCAAATAATTAAATTTAGTGGATTACAATTAAACTGTAAATGATGAAGTTTAAAAACAGACTATCACAGTAACCTAATGTATAAAATATATTGCATAAAAACCTATATGGGCAATAAAAGAAGCCACATAAAATAAAATAAAATTATTCAAAAACCTGAGCAAACAACTATCCTTTAACCTATTTCCAGAATGTGAAATCCTGTGAATTGTAGAGCTGTCAACTTAGGCTGTAAATGTAACATGTCCTGCAGATAACTTGGACCCTCTCCACTCAAAGCCTGAAAAATCAAAATACAGATTTTAAAGGTGGCACGCTGACAATAGGAAGCCAATATGAAGAGACCATAACTGAAGAAATGTGATCACTCATTATGCAGCTGAGGAGTTCTGTACCATTTGTGAGACTTTTATTGAATAAAAGAGGTAAACCAGAGAAGAAAGCACTACCATAATCTAATCTACAAAGCATCAGTGCTTGCATAACAGAAGAAGGATTAGACCTGGTGAAAGGCGGTATATAAATATAGCCAAATAAAGTGACCCATAATATCTAAATTCTTGAGCAGCCGCAGTTTACAACGTCACATATCTGAGATTTTGGCTGTAACCAAGAATCAAGTTTACCTCCAAAGCTTTTCACCTCAGATAGCATTGAGATCACATTTTCACCCAGATTGTTCATCCGTTAGCCTTACTAAGGTGAAACACAGCTAACCCACAGTATGCTGGCTTTAAATGAGCTCAGAACAAGCTTTTTTTCAGTCAGTCAAGATTTAACAAGCGAAACGCAAGCATCCAGTTGTTCAGAGGCATTTAATGAATCACCAACAGGAATGATCACTTGTATATCATCCACATACATCCAAAAAACATGACTGCAAAAACAGAAGAGGCAGGCAAGAAGCAAAATAAAGACAGATGAACAACAAAATGGGGGATCAGCTCAACCATTAAACAGACTAGATGGTCATCTAGGACAGCAGCTTCTGGAAGGGAAGCCAAGAGAAGAAGCCTGATGGCTAACTAATGGCTGTCGGGCACAAACGGGCGGTGGGGCTGACCCGGGAAGGGTTAAGGGGAAAGGGAGGGGCTGAGGGGTAAAGAGGCCAGATTGGGAATAGCTTTAGAGGTGAGCCAGACCCATGCCTTGCCATTTTCCCCTCCTGCTGTGCTTACCTGGGATGAAGATTGCGTGTGGTGCCTTTTTGTTCAGCCGGTATTTCAAAATGCACCACGGTGTGAGAATGAAGGGGCCCTTTATGAACAACTGGCATTCAATACTGAGGTTGGTCAGATTGCCTGGAAGCTAACCAGAAGGTGACGATATTCAGCCGCTGCCCCAGTAACTTCTGCAGCGAAAGTTAGGCCAGCCTTTACTGCTCCTGATTTTCGCCACATGTCGGTAACTGGTCAGTGGCTCTATATTGATGGGTGGCACCCTGGAATGCCCCCAGCACATCGCAGTCCTAACTGGTTAGCACTGGAGCCTAGAGCAATGGCACCGACGAATATTCAGTGACATTAATGAGGTCTACAAACTGTGTAAATTCCTTTGAATACAACAATACAATGTGTGCCTTCGAGTCAGTCCTGACTCCTGGCGACCCAGAAGCTCCTGGGTTTTCTTGGCAGTGTGACCGGAAGTAGATTGCCAGGCCTTTCTTCCGAGGCAATGGAGTGTTAAGTGACTTGCCCAAGGCCACAAGGAGTGCTGGTGGGAATTGAACCCTGGTTGCTTGGTTACCAAGCCAGTGTTCTAACCACTAGGCTACCTTTGAATATCCCCCCATTAAAATTGTGGCGTCCAAATATGCTTTTTTATAGCAGTGTTCTGGGAGGGATGGTGTTGAGATGATTAGAATTAGTTTATCAAAAATGTGGGGGTTGGGAGTACTAAAGGTCTTCAAGTTAATCAAGAGGGGGGGGGGGGGGGAACAAGGCTGCCTAGAGCGTTTAATTCCTTTGCATTGGGTCTGGCAAAATGGCAGAAAGAACCGAATCCTGGGGCAACCAATCAGACTGAACGCCCTCCATGTTTATTATTTGTGTCTAATCACACAAAAAAATTTAAACCTTGCAAAAGAGTGAGGTGGAATCAGAAGCAATATCAGGAAATATTTTTTCATAGAAGGGGTGCTGAATACCTGGAATACCCTGCCGCTTCCATTCAACTGACCTAACTCTAACTGGTTAAACTGCTGCATAGCGCTGTTAACCAGATAGCAGCTGGCACTGCCCTTGATCTGCCCATACTGTGTTTTAATTGGGCATTTTTTTACATTGCCCGTGACAATATTCAATGTCACTATCTGGATAGTGTCGTTGACGATCACGGTCAGCGGCTCCGACTCGCCTGTTTCCATACCATTCCTTGTCTTGACTGGATTGTAAGCTCTATTGAGCAGGGACCGTCTTTTACATATGTCTGTGCAGTGTTGTGTATGTCTTGTAGCACTATACAAATGTTCAGTAATAGAAGCAGTACTGTCACAGAGATGCCAAGGGTAGCCCATCCCAAAGAGTGAGCTGTCCCACGCCAATGAGTGAGGTTATTTCTTGCAGCGATTTCAGAGTATAAATTAGCAAAGATCTGCATGTTGTATTGCTTGGCAGATAAAAAGAGCACCTGAACACAAACTTTAGTTTGTCTGGTTTTGTTTCATTTGTTGTTTTTCAATCCCATAGGAAAAATTGCTCTAAATATGGAAAAAGAAGTTTGTCAGTTTGTACAAACTGTGGACCCACCTACTAGATTGTTGCACATTTCCTACCCAATATTCCTTTAAAAATAGTTCAAATATAAGTATACCTAAACATATGACATGCAAAAATAATCATAACTACTGCTGCTGTAACTACTGAGCTACTAAAAATACATGTGCCTTTATTCTAATTCATGGATGGCTCTGCTCTCTTACACCATATGTTGGGGACCCTCTCCTTAAATGGATTTGGCTGGAATTTGGTAGAAGTGCTGGTATCCCAGCAAGAGACAGTTTACCAAAATTCAGTCCAATCTATCCACAGAGAGGGCACCGATAAATGTTTAGAGAGATAAAACAGCACCGATGAACACCTATGAAACAGATCCTGAATGCTTTTGTTGCATTGAATCTAAGAGAATGAAACAGAAAGAGGCTATACAGTACCTTGTTTTTGGCAGACTTCAGCTTGGAAGCAGTTAAGGCTGATCCTTCAGCCCTCTGGTAGCACTGAACTAAGCCCTTGGAAGGAAACATGGGACTGTAAAAAGCTGGAAGTGATTTCAGGGGGCTGCTGCAGCAGGGTAAGTATGTGCAGGTGGGACTCTACTTCCCCCAGGTCACCCACAGTTACCCAGTTCCAGGAGTGAGAGTTTTTGCAGCAATGCGATGCAGTTTGGTATTTGAAGTCCCTAAATTTACCCTTCAGAATCAGTGCTGCAGGTCCCATAATGCATCAGAATGAGATCTTTCAGGAATCCAGGACTGGCTTAATATCTCACTCCTGGAACTGGGTAACTAGTTACTACCTGGAAGAGGGCCATGAAACTGCAGCAGAAGATTGCAGGCACAGCACAGGGCTTGATGCTAGGACCCTGCTTTCCAGAAAATATCTGCTTGCAGGGGCATCATAGAAGAAATGGAACTTAGTTTTTGTAGTTCCTAATCTGATTTTTCCCCTAGCACAAAGTATATTTTCAATTACTGTTGGTGTAATAAGGAAAACAATTCAGGCACTCTTGTGATGTTGTTTAAAAATTTTCCCTTTTGATTTATACATTGACATAGGAATTTAAGAAAAATCACTGCTAAATAAAATACAAAACAAAAAATTGTGAGCTATTATTTCTAAATGACAACAAAAAATAAAAGGAAAAAGCAGGGATTGAACCTACAATCTCTTATATATACAAAGCAGATAATCAACCACTAGGCTACATACTCAGCTAGCAGTTTTAATCATTTTGTTATAGGTGAGTATATAGGGAATCATAAGAACATAATCTAAGAGATGCCTTACAGGGTCAGACCAAGGTCCATCAAGTCCAGTATCCTGTTTCCAACAGTGGCTAATCCAGGACACAAGTATCCATCAGGTTCCCAAAAGGTACATAGATAAACAATGCTGATCCCAGGATTAAAGAGGACCAGTGGAATTTCCTGGTCCTCTTTAATAATGGTTTATGGACCTTTCCTCCAAGAACTTGTCCAAACGTTTTTTAAACCCAGCTACACTAATAGCTTTTACTACAACCTCCAGTAACGAATTCCAGAATTTGATTACGCGTTGATTGAAAAAAATATTTTCTCTTATTACTCCTAAATGGGCTACATTGTAGCTTCATTGAGTGTCCCCTAGTCTTTCTACTATTTGAAGGAGTAAACAACCGAGATTCATTTACCTGTTCCACTTCATTCATTAATTTATAAACCTTATTATATCTCCCCTCAGTCGTCTCTTTTCCAAGTTGAAGAGCCCTAACCTTTTAAGCCTCTCCTCATAAGGGTATCCCTCCAGCATTTTGGTGGCTCTTCTCTGTACCTTTTCTAATTCTTTTATATTCTTTTTAAGATATGTTGACCAGACTTGCACACAATATTCAAGGTGCGGTCACACCATGGAACGATACAGAGGCATTATAATATCCTTGTATTTGTTCTCCATTCCTTTCCTTATGATTCCTAACATTTTATTTTCTTTCTTGGCCGCCGCTGCACTCTGGGCAGAGGGTTTCAAAGTATTATCCACGATGACACCTAAACCCTTTTCCTGGGTGGTGATTCCTAATGTGGAACCTTGCATCATGTAACCATAGTTTGGGTTGTTCTTCCCTAAGTGCATAACTTTGCATTTGTCCACATTAAATTTCACCTGCCATTGGGATGTCCAGTCTTCCAATGTTTCACAGTCCTCTTGTGTCATCTGCAAATTTGATCACCTCACTTATTCCCATTTCCAGGTCATTTATGAAGATGTTAAAAAGCAGTGGGCCCAGATCCCTGGAGTACTCCACTATTCACCTTTCTCCATTGAGGAAATTGGCCATTTAGCCCTGACTCTCTGCTTTCTGTCTTTTATCCATTTCCTGATCGACAATAGTATCTGGCTGCCATATGTAGAGCCACGCAGTACAATTTAGTAGTAGCAAACCCCACCCGGGCACTATCCAGATCATGTCATGGTGGTCAGACAGATTAGCAAATGCCCCCAGAAGTGACCACCAGAGGTGGCACAAAGTAACAATGGCCAACAGACCGATGCCAGGAACCGGGGCTGGACAGTGTGTGGCCGGCACAGACATATCAATGTGCAAGTACCGCAGCAACATATGATATATATGTCCTTTCCCCACAGAACGGTGAGTCCTTTGCACCCATACAAAGCCAGACCTATGAGGCAGTGCTATCCTGTGGACCCACCTACTCCCCAACCATTCATGCCCACCCACATGCCACAATGTCACACAGACAGCCCTGGAACATGACTGACACCCACCCCATACACCCTTGCCCAAACCCACATAGCCTGTGAACCCCCATGGGCCCCAACCCTGCCCACTAAGCATACCACTCCCAACCCTGGTGCTAGATGACCCCCCCGTGGCCCCTCCCTGTGCCCATCCCTTGCCCCCCCCAAGGGCACATGCACCTTTGTCTCGGTCACCATGGTAACAGGTATGCATGGTAGGGTGCCCTCATACCCAGAGGTGTCACAGCTCATGCTGCCAGACTCCATGATACCTGCATGGAATGGCAGAAACACCATCCAGGGGCCACTGTCCTGTGGAACCAGCCCAAGAAGAGGAGGTGCCAGTGTGGTGGGCTGACCCACAGTGGTGTGGGTGTATGCAGAGGCCTGCATTGTGACACTACTGGAGCCCGGGTGCAGAGGTGCAGGTACACATGCTGCTGAGGAAGTTGCAGCTGTGGGAGCTGCTCTACCACACCCCTGCCAAGACCCCATGGGCCGCAGCCCTGCCAAGACCCCCCGTGAGCAATTCTGGATTTATACCCTAGAGTCTGTGATACTGCCCCCAACCCTGTCTCCGAAGCATCGGTTTGTACTATGAAGGGTAAACTAAAATCTATCCCTCGCAGCACCGGGGCTTTACATAGTTTCTCCTTAAGGGAGGTTAACGCCTCCTCAGCTTCTGGGGTCCATCTCACGTTATTAGGTGCATTTTTCTTAAGCATCTCCGTGAATAGGACACTTTCCTCAGCGAATCGAGGGATGAATCTACGGTAGTAACCTATTAATCCCAAGAAGCTACGTATCTGTTTTTTGGTAACTGGTCGGGGAAAATCCCTGACGCTCTCGATCTTACTTGCTAGGGGTTTTACCAGTCCCCTCCCGACCATGTGGCCTAAATACTTAGCTTCTTCACTAGCGAACACACATTTTGCTGGGTTGAGTGTCAAACCCGCTCTGCGTAGTGCTCTAAGTACTGCCTCTACCCTAGAGAGGTGCTGCGTCCATGTTGTACTATAAATGACGACATCATCCATGTATGCCAACGCATACTCATGATGAGGCCTCAATACCTGATCTACCAGGCGTTGGCATGTGGCTGCTGCCCCGTGCAGCCCAAACGGCATTTGCCGAAATTGGAACAATCCTATTGGAGTGCTAAATGCCGTTTTAGATTTGGAATCTCGCGTAAGAGGTATTTGCCAATACCCTTTAGTAAGGTCCAAAGTAGTCAAGTACCTTGCTTGACCCAAGCGATCCAAAAGATCGTCGATGCGGGGCATCGGGTAGGCGTCAAACTGTGATATATCATTTACTTGACGGAAATCTATACAGAACCTAAGAGTCCAGTCCGGTTTTGGTACTAGAACTATTGGGCTCGACCAGGGGCTTCGTGACTCCTCAACTATGCCAGCAACCATTTCTTTCACTTGTTCGATTACTTCTTTCTTTTTGGCCTCAGGCATACGATAGGGGCGCTGCCTAATTATCCGCCCTGGTGTCGTAATTATTTCATGGGCGACTATATGGGTTTCGCCGGGTTTTGTTGTTAAGACATCAGAAAACCTCTCTAACACCTGGGTCAACTCTTGTTGCTGTTGTGGGGATAGCCAGTCACCTAACCTGGGTTTTGGCTTCTCTTTCCAATCAGCGGTCTGAGGACCGAGATCTTCCTCCCTCCTCTTCTCCGCTAGGGCCGTCATGCCCTTAATTTCTCTCTGGCCGGTGGACCCAAACCCACCTGTTCCCCTAGTAGTGGGTGCCAATGATGTAACCTCCTCTACCGTGGGGAATCCCGCGCGTTCACACACTAACTGAGCGATGCGATCGCCTACCTGTATTTTAAAATCTTTCTCCCCGAAATTAAAAATTAAGACCTTTACAAGGCCGCGATAATCGGGGTCTATCACCCCTGCCCCAACGTCTAAAAAGTATTTGACGGCTAGGCCCAATCTTGGGGCTATATGTCCGTAACACCCCTCTGGTATTTTTACCTGTATACTGGTGTTAATTAATGCTTCCCCCCCCTTTAAAACTATCGCCTCCTCGGCACTAAAAAGGTTGTATCCCGCTGCACCAGCGGAAGCTCTCTGTGGACTTTTAGCTTGCGGAGTGGCCCTGCAAAACTGGAGCACAAACATTTGCTTCCCTGGGGGTACTTCAACCATTCGGGCCTGGGATTGAGTGCTAGTCTTCTTTGTTTTCTCGAACAAGGGACTAGGGACTCTGGCTGCTAGGGCTTCTAACCCTGTTCCTATTATCCCTGTCGGGGGTTGGGTGGACTCATGGCCAGGTTGGTTAAGACCCTTTTCCACTTCCTGGTAAAAGGGAGGCCAATCTCGCCCTAAGACGATCTCATGAGGCAGCTTCGGAACGATGGCTACTAGCATCTGTTTTTTTCGTTCCCAACCCTCTCAGAGATAGCCTATGCAAGGGATAGTGTGAAGATGTGCCGTGCACGCATCTTATCCGCACCTGGCCTTCTGCTTGACTCGGGGCTGACTGACGACGCTCCTGAATGGCTTCCCAAAGCTTGGGTGAAATCATGCTCTGGTCAGCCCCCGAGTCAAGTAGTGCCAGTGCTTCTACACCCTCTACCTGAACTTGTAGAAGGAATCCTTCTTGGACGGGCTTCTCAGCTCCAGACATGAGGACTGTTCGTTCTGTGCAGTTCCTCCGGAAATGTCCAGTTTTTCCACATGCATAACACTTCCGTTTACATGCAAACAGAACATTGTCATTAACATTTTTAACATCAGTATTATACATTTTACTCTTGGGATACTTTCCCCGTTTACTAAACACTGCCATACCCACTGCCTTTAACACACCAACCCCTGAGGTGTCAGCCATTTCTGCTTCAAAATATCTTTCTGCCAGATTGGCTGCCTCTTCAGTGGTTTGACAGTTTTGTAGGGTAAGGAAAGTTTTTACCTCAGTAGGCACAGCCTGCATAAACTGCTCCAATATAACTGTGTCTACCACTGACTCTAGGGTTCTCTTTTCAGGAGTCAGCCATTTCCAGGCTAGACTTTTCAGCCTTTGAGACAAAGCTTTGGGAGTCTCCCGAGGCTTTATTTTGGCTTCCTTGAACATTCTTCTGTAATGTAATGGGGGCAAACCTAGTCTATCCTTGACCGCCCTCTTTATCTCACTGTAGTCAGAGGCAAGGACGGCAGGCATAGCCTTATAGGCGGATAGCGCTTCGCCCGTGAGCGACAACGCGAAGCTGGTTGCCCACTGCTCTATTTTCCATTTTAAAGCTTTGGCTATACGCTCAAAGGCGTCTATGAAGTCGACCAAATTGTCATAGGGATTCAATTGTCCCACAGTAAATGCATTACAAGTGTTCAGTCCTACCCCCGGAATCATAGTGGGGTTATCAGCTCCTTGCTCCATCGGCTTCTTTAGGAGTGCTTCCATGGTCTCCAGGAGTGGTCTCTGCTGCTCCCTCATGGGGATGGCACTCTGCTCCTGGATGTGGCGGACCAGCTCGACCTGCTTGTCCCATTGGAGCTGCATCCAGTGCATCACATCTCTCGCGTCCATCCTTGGCGTCTGTGTCCCTTAGCCTTCGTGTAGATTCAGGCCTGTAAGAAAGGTCACTGTGCTCAGCTCCACCTGGCCGATCTGCCAGCGAACATGCTTCCTACGGTTCTCCCAGTACAGCAGCAGTTTCCTCCAGTAGACTGTAGCATTCCTTTTAATATTGTCCTTTAATTCTCAAGGCAAAAATCCGTAAAACTACACCAGCCTGTCACCCGTGAAGGTCCCCAGAGGCTAAAAGCGGGGGTATTTCACGGGGCGTCTTCTTAAGTAGCAAGGGGAGTGGTATAAAAGGCATTGCAGTGCCCTCTGGGAGTAGTAGTCCCCCAAGCTAACAAAAGAATTAAGTTGTAGTCGAGCAGTAAGGTTTTAAGACAGGACTTTTTATTCCCCTTCCTGGGCGGATTTTCAAAGCAATGGAAATAAGGAGAAAAGGACCATACAGCTGGTACAAATAAAAGGAACAACCGGAACAAAAATACTGCTTATCTTCAGCTTATCAGTGGAACAAAAAAAGGTAATTTAAACAGTCCTTTTTACTCAAGGTAAGTTTCTTCACTTCCTTTCCTTATCAAAAACTTCCAGAAACCTCTTCAGCATAAAGAAGTGATTTCATCAGACAAAGTCAATGTACAATCCATACAATTATCAGAAGCAGGTTCCTCATATAAATCACATTGCATTTCTTCACATTCCTCTTCTGTATAAAGTCCTTTTGGATTGTAGCTCACGTTATTCTTAAACAGTCTCTCTCTATGGCTAAGAGAGTTCCTCTCCTCCTCACAGCTAGAGTAGAATGGGACATTACCACACTCTCTGGAGTTGCTATTTTGAGAGCCACATAACTCTTGGTAAGTACAGGGAAAGTCTTCACTTTCTATGTCTCTTCTATTAGAAGCAATACCCCTACCTTCACAGTCTCTCTGCTCAGCGTTTCTCGGTACAGCAGAGCCTGGCCAGGACGAAAGCGTTTTTCTGCTTTTCTCTCCCTGTTTTCCCTTGGGCCTGAAACTCCCTTCAGGGTAGAAGCTCTCTCCCTCCTTGTACCTGTTACTTGGTAGGTTGGCTTTCCTAAGCCTGGGTCCAGGAATGTCTCCTCTGCCCCCTTCTTGGTAAAGTTCACTGGGCTTCTGTTTAGCCGTGCACTGCTCTCTGAAGCAGTTCTTCTGAGTTCTTTCAGCTGCCCTGGTTCTACCGGGTTTCCAAGTTCCTCCCGTCCTCCAGTTACCAGCTGTTTTCTCCCAGCTACCAAGAGCTCTTTAATTCCCTGGTGGTCTCTCCTCACTAACCTCTGGTAAGTGAATTTTATCTGTGTGTGGCTTAGTGTTTGCTTGGGCTCCGCCCCCTCCCAGCTGCCCCTCATTACCTAATGAGCTATGAGCTAGCTTGCTGTTTGGGCGTGCTCTCACACCTTGTGACGTAGTCTGTATATGTTGCCTATAGCAACTCTGGGCCATGTGCTGCACTGGGCTGTCAATGTCAGATCTGTTTTGCTCAGCTTTACCTATCTCCATAGGCTCTGACTGATCTATACCATGACACTATGCAATTACTAGACATTACATAGAGCAGTTCCCATTATATGTAGTTTATAAACACAAATAAATAAATAAACTCATTCTTTCCTTACCCCAGAATAAAGGAAATTGTGAGCTGTATCTTCATATTTTGTAGTGTGTCTGCCGATTGTTATATTAATCATTGACCACTTTTCTAAGCCTAACTATAAGTTCTTGAAAGTAGAACAGAGTGGTCAGATTGAGTAATCCATGGATCCAACGGTCTTCTAGCTAAGCTGGTTCTGATGCAGGACTCCTAGTCCCAAAGAGGTAGTTCTCATAGAATACCGTGTTGTCATCCTGAGGGGAGATATGATAGGGGTCTATAAAATCCTGCGTTGAATGGAAAGGGTAAATGCAAATCAATTATTTACTCTTTCAAAAAGTGCAGACTAGGGACATGCTATGAAATTGCAAAGCAGTGTATTTAAAACAATTAGAAGAAAATATTTGTTCTCTCCATGAATAATTAAACTTTGGAACTCATTGCTGGAGGATGTAGCATGAGACGTTGGCCCAGCAGTGGCAGGGTGGTGACGGCTGCCAGGCCTCAAAACTTAAAAGCAGAATGGAGGAAGTGCAACAAATATTTTAAAGTAAATTAGCCACTCTGGCTTTACTGCTTCCAGGTGGGTCCCTTCCTGCTGGGCTCCCTGCATTGTGGATGATGCTTTGGTGGAATTTTCACCACTGCCTGGAGAAAAAGTCCATAAACTGTTATTAAAATAGATTGATGAAGAACTGCTGCTTATCCCTGAAGATAAGTAACATGGAACTGGCTAATTTTAGAATATGCCATGTACATGTAACCTATATTGGCGATTCTTGGAAACAGGATACTGGGCTTAATAGACCTTTGGTCTGACCCATTATGGCAGTTCCTATGTTTTTATCCAGGGCCGGCCTGTCCACTAGGGGAACTAGGTGACTTCCTAGGGTAGCAGACCCTCTGAGTTGCACAGCATGACAACCCCCCTACAATTTTTCAAAGTGGCAGCTTTCTGCAGCCACTTCAGCACCATGGTGGGCCTTAAAGCCTCTGCACACATGCGTCCACTCATGGTCTGCTGCTCTTGCCCCCTCTAACAGGAAGTTATGTCGGCGGGGGTGAGTGTCTGCACATGCTTAAGGCCCACTTTAATGCTGAAGAGGTGGCAGATGACCGCTGTTTTAAAAAATCATGCAGGGGTGGTTATGCTGCCCCACTCCCCCGGGTAAGATGATGGATGCTGGGGGGAGGCTGCATGGCATGGTGTCAAGGGAATGGGGTGGTGGGCAGGCTTGCCTAGATCAGCAGAAACCCTTGGGCTGGCCTTGTTCTTATGTTCCTGAAATATGTACTCCCAGTCTTCCACATAACAACAGCAGAAAAAGGGAGGAACCCCAGACCAATAGGAGCTACAGTTATAAATAAGTAAAATAAATAGAGGCTGTACATAAGAAGTTATAAGACACTTGATTAATGTGTATATAAATATTTACACAGAAGCAGTACCATGTAATTACTTCTAGGGGTCATCAGTGCTATATTAGAACCAGGCACAGTAAGAACGAGAGTGAGGGGAAATCCTCCTTCTCCCACTAGACACCAAGGGCCCCTGGTAAGGCTAAGGAGAGGCATCTGGATATGGGGGATGGCAGGAGTTGCTGGTGGGGGGCCTTTGGGGTGGGGGGCTGTTTGTGCCAGAGGAGGGGATTTCCTTGTGGGAGGAGGGGGGATCGGATGCTTTAGGGGGATGGGGTAGAGATCTGGTGTGGTGGAGGGGTCGGTTGGGAGATCAAGATAAGGAGGTCACCAGGAGGGAGATCGAGGTCAGGGGTGATCGGCAGCACATCGCCTCAATGTGCTACCAGACGTAGGTGTCATTCCTGTTGGAAACTGTTCTCCTCATCCGTTACCAACCGTTTTGTACTTTCCTTTTGATTCCTTTCAAAAGCTGTTTGGCACTTTTTATAGTTTTTCTTATGAATCATTTTTCATGCAAGGTATAATGAGATGTGCTTTTATTATGAACACTTTTTTATGTTGTTATTTATTTAATTATAAGTACTTTTATAAATTATTCTTATTTTAGTTAGTTATTTATGTAACATAGGTCACTCTTGTTACATGTCTTTTGAGCAGAAGGAATACTTTTATTTGTTGTTATTGATTTATTTATGTGGAGCCCGATTCAGATAGGGGCATGTCCGGGCCGTCCAGATGGTCCCAAGCAAGATAGGTCCGTTTTGTACCTGATTCTGGACTGTGGGAACAAAACATTCCCACAGAAGCCAGAATGGAGCCCGAGGACAGCCCAGCATGCCTCCGACTCCTACATCCTCGGCTCCCCTTTTCCCTGCTGCCCGACCCAAGGCTGGCCTGCTGTGGCCTGGTTTGGGCAGTGGGGACTACCCCACATCCAGCCTCGGGGAGGGATCCCCAGACCCGATTGCTGGGTTTTTGCTGCTTATTCCACCTTTGAAGTGGAATAAGCAGCGTGTCTTCACAGGCCTGGCAGGACATACGGGGCCGTGACCTGAATCAGCCCTGTACGACCTGCCGGGCTGGCCCGCCCCAATCCTACCCCCTTCTACCCCCTGCCGGCTCTCCCCATCCTGATGCTCAGGATGTACAGAGAGAGTCGGAGGGGGAATCTGGCCTGAACGGCTTGCGGGGCTGCACGACCCCGCAACCCGCGTCCCAGAATAGGTCTCTAAGTGTTTTTACAAATTATTTATATTTTATTTATTTATGTATGTATGTATGTATTATATGTTTTTATCTCTTGAGGCTTGCACCACCTGAAGAAGGCCACATGGCCAAAATGCATCGGGGTTGTCCTTTCAATAAAGGTTTCTTCACCGCAATCTGTTTTCTGCACCTGCTTTAAGTTGTCCTTTCACTCCCGTGTGGATGTTTTTTGCTCTCTTTTGGATGGTAATTCTGTTCTGGGATGGAGGTGAAATAGAAGCGTGGTCAGTGTATGACCAGGTAATTGTCATCGTCTGGATTTAACTCAGTGGTTTGTCATTAAATGGAAAATAGTTCAGTAATAGAAATGACTCTTGTTTAACTCTGGAATTCAAAGAGATGTCAAGGAACTGAGGTGGAACTCACCCATGACTGCTGTGGCAGGTTTACACGCCTGTAGTAGAAAACTGGGAGACAAGAGGTTTATTCAACTGGACTATAAATAGAATATAAGAGGATGCTTCTTAAAGGGATATACTGAGGGTAGATTGCCCTGCTTACAGATTGTATCCGTCCTAGCAGCTCAGCGTGCTCACAGGCTTTCATAACTTGTGTGCTTCTAACCAGAAAATAAAAGAAATATTTCTGGGGCAGACTGCTCTACCCCCAATTATCCAGCAAAAGAAATAGCAGATGTTAATGTGTGGCTAACAGGCATGTGTTCACTACATTGTGCATGGACTTTGCAACAATACGGGCTATTCAAAATCGCCCCTAAATATTTTTTCACCTGTGAACGTCTTCTATTCATTGGGGAGAATAAGAAGCACCATTTACCAGTTCCCATCAGTAGGGTCTTGAACTATAATCTTTCCCCTTATAACGATGATCTGATAACCCCTCTCATGTCCATTAGACAGCCTGAGCTACACTTATTTCATTGATAGTCCCCTGCTTTGGTTGGAGCCGATTCTTCAAGGGATTATCTGTTCCCTGGGCAAGACTTAAAAACCCTCCAATAAGGAATCTGTCAAGTGCTTTCAATCTTAAATGTTCATCTGTGATCTCAATTTGCTCCGAGTTCAGCAGCTGTATTAGTTCAGATAATTCTGTCAGTTCATGTCGTTTGTACCCAGAGCATGCTCGCTAAATTTGTTAAAGAATACCCCAGGCTAACGCATCATTACACTCACAAAGTCATCTATCTTTTACTTCAGATTAATCCTTTTTTTCCCTTTCTCTTCACCTCCTCCATAAATCCTGATGCACTTAATTAATTTCAGTTTCAGTGCAGGGTCCATAATACAGAATTGTTCAAGCAAACACAAAATTAATTATTCTATTTACAGCCTTCTCGTTGAAAGGAGCATTTCATCTTTCATAATTACATTTTGGAATGTCCAATTATGAATTCAGGCTTCTGCTGGTTTGCATATTGTGATAGTACACAAGTGTCCCTTCTGTGTGTATGTACGAGCCAGAGCTGATTTTTATAGTTCATTCCAGCTCTCATGACACCTGGAGAAGGAATACGTGTGGTCCCAACGGTTCATGCACAGCATCAGCTTTGAATGATTCTTGTGTTCGTTCAGTAAAAGGGTAGCACAACCTGCAAAAGTTCAGTTTTCTCTGAGACCAACATGCCGATGAAAACTCTGAAGTGTGACTAGGTTAAATTCATGTGCAGCCCTAATATTAAATGAATAATTAGCAGCTACAAGAAGATGCCCTTTCATTGTCGCCTTGCTCATGTCGCCCCTCTTCTCGAGTCGCTTCACTGGCCTCCTATCAGTTTCCACATCCAGTTCAAACGGCTCCTACTGACCTACAAGTGCATTCACTCTGCAGCTCCTCACTACCTTTCCCCTCTTTTCTACACTCGTCCTTGGGAACTCTGTTCCTCTGGCAGATCCCTTTTATCTGTGCCCTTCTCTGCCACCCACTGCTAACTCCAGACTTCATTCATTCCGTCTTGCTGCTCCATATGCCTGGAACAAAGTAACCGAGTCCATCCGTCGGGCTCCTTCTCTGGCCCTATTCAAATCCAGGCTCAAAACCCACCTCTTTGAATCCACTTTTGGATCTTGATGCTCCTCGCTCTCTTGTCCACTACGTATGTGTATCTTACCATACTCTAGTCCCTAGTTTCGCTAAAAGGTTTAGTCGTGGTTTGGACATCTGCAGACATGCACGAAAGTGCTTAATTTCACATTAAAACATCTAGAAAGGGTAGAATTAAGTGACTAGCCTTAGATTACAAAGTCCACTTCAACCCTGGCAACCCAGCTCTTAAGCCACTACTGTAAGCATCATGCTCTAAGATGTGTTGGTTCTGAAATGCTCTCCTGAGGACGTCTATATAGGCATTTGATACATGTCCATGTCGGGCAGTCCCCGTTTCTGGAATTGTGCCTGAACCTGCACGTGCCTGCCTTTCTTTCAGACGTTCTGGCTTTGACGTCCCAGATTACACTTGGACGTCCCATTTGGAATGCGCCTCTATGTGTTTTGTCTTGATTAGATTGTAAGTTCTGATGAGCAGGGACTGTGTCTTACAGTCCATTTATATGTACAGCGCTGCATATACCGTGTACTGCTATACAAATGATTAGTAGAAGTATAGTGCTAGTAGTGGACCCTTTAAATCTAGACTTGCTTTAAAGCTTTGCACTGGCAAAACTGGCTATATTGAAATGAACCCTATGGGGCAGAGCAGTAGAAATCCTTTAAAGGAGCAAATAATTTAAAATGTCATTTACAGAGTGATCTTAAGATCTACCCTCTGGGGAATGTGTAACGTCCCTGTCCTTGTATTTCTACAAATGCTATGGATAATACTGGGCTTAACATCTTACTGAATGGCCTGATACTATCCGTATAATATGGAGCAGAGTTTGCAGCGGCACAAAGAGGAGCTTTAAAATTATTTGGACAGTGGCAATATCCAACCATTATCTGGATAATGTTTGTTTTATTTATGTATTTATTTTTATGGGCCAGATATACAGAATGCTTAGCGGGATAGCCAACAGTTCTGAGTAAGGGTGCTGACCGTGACATTCAGTGATACTATCCAGATAGTGCTACTTAATATCTCACAGATGCTTCTGCAATATCCTATTAGTGTAGGAGTGTCCGTGGACGCTGTGAGGGCAGAATAAAGTATAATAAACTTGAATTAGAAATACATAGACAAAATTAAATTGAAACCCCAACAAGCCAGGCACTTCCCTGCAGTGTAACACAAGAAATTGAGGAGGCAGGAGACACATTACCTCACCTTTGCGGAGCAGTGACATGAGACCCACAATCTTCTCTGATACCATATGTGGGTGGTCAGGAAAGGAAGAAGGGAAGGAGGAGTGGCACTATATGTAAAAAATAATATTAAAGCTATAGAATTACAGGGCTTAAAAGGGAGCAAGGAAGCATTATGGATTAAACTAGAAAGAGGGAAGGGAAAATCCATTTGCATTGGTGTGATATACAGATCTCCCTCACAGGGAGAAGAAGTGGACGGAGATTTAATAGAAGACAAACGCAGCATTGCCATGAAAGGAGAAGTGCTACTGATAGGTGATTTCAATATGTCAGATGTTGGTTGGCACATCCCTGCTGTGGTGTCATCTAGAAATAAGGAGATTTTGGATTCTCTACAGGGAGAACTATTCCAGCAACTGGTAACAGAACCCACATGTGAAGGGGCCATACTGGACTTGGTGTTTACCAATGGGGAAAGAATTTCTGATGTTAAAGTAGGAGATCATCTTGCATCCAGTAATCACCAGATGGTGTGGTTCAGCATTAGGACTAGGGCTGATAAAATCCATTGAAAAGCAAGGGTCTTAGACTTTAGGAAAACTAACTTTGCCAAGATGGGATAATACTTCAAGGAGTCATTAGTGGGATGGGAACAGCTGGGGGATGTTGAAAAGCAATGGGCAAAACTAAAGGGGGATATTTTAAAGGCAATAAACCACTTTGTTAGA
The DNA here is from genome assembly GCA_033557465.1 of Ichthyophis bannanicus. NCBI lineage: Eukaryota > Metazoa > Chordata > Amphibia > Gymnophiona > Ichthyophiidae > Ichthyophis > Ichthyophis bannanicus. Next base: position 67,429,374 of record CM066049.1, read on the forward strand.
AAAGTAAATGTAAAGGGAAAAAGGGGACCACTATGGTTCTGAAAAGATGTAGCTGAAAAGATGAAGAAAAAGAAGTTAACCTGCATAAAATGCAAGCGATCAGAGAGAGGAAGACAAGCATCAATATTTTGAAAAACTTAGAGAAGCTAGGAAAGTAGTCAGGAAAGCAAAGATACAAAAGGAAGAAGAAATAGCCAATGAAATAAAATGGGGGGGGGGGGGCAGGGGGGAGGGGGACAGGACATTTTGCAGATATGTTATTGAGAGGAAGAAGTGCAAAAATAGAACTGTCAGACTCAAGGGGGAAATATGTCAGACTCAAGGGGGAAATATGTGGACGTTGATGAGGATAAAGTGGAATTGCTTAACAAATATTTCTGTTCTGTGTTCACAGATGAAGGACCAGGAGCAGGATCTTAGAAAACACCCACTAATAGGAGCAGAAGTGAAGGTCATCTTGAACGATTTTCAGAGGACTGTGTTCGTAAGGAACTAGCAAAACTAAAAGTAGACAAAGTGATTGGGCCGAGAATATTGAAGGAACTTCGGGACATTCTAGGACTCCACTGATTGACTTTTTCAATGTTTCTTTAGAGTCGGGAGTGGTCCCAGAGGACTGGAGAAAGGCACAGTGGTCCCTTTACACAAAAGCGGAAGTAAAGATGAGTTTGTGAACTACAGTCCGGTTAGTCTGACCTCTGTGGTGAGTAAATTAATGGAAATGCTGATAAAACAGAGGATAGTGAAGTTTCTGGAGTGCAATGGATTGCAGGATCCAAGGCAGATTGGCTTTACCAGAGACAGGTCTTGACCGGGTGATCAGAGAGTTGGACCGAGGGAGAGCCCTAGATGTGGTGTACTTGGATTTCAGTAAAGTCCTTGTTACTGTTCCATACAGGTGACTTATTAATAAATTGAACACACTAGGGATGGACTCTAAAGTGACTGACTGAGTAAGAAATTGGTTGAGTGGGAGGCAACAAAGGGTCAGGTAAATGGAGTTCACTCTGAAGAGAAGGATGTTACCAGTGGTGTGCCAAAGGGATCTGTCCTTGGTTCAATTCTTTTTAACACCTTTATTAGTGATATTGTGGAAGGTTTGCCTCTTTGGAGATAATGCCAAAATCTGCAATAGTGTATACACCCAGGTAGGAATAGATAACATGTGGAGGGATCTAGCTAAGCTTGAAGAATGGTCGAGAATTTGGCAGCTGAGATTTAATGCTAAAAAATGCAGGGTCATACATTTGGGCTGCAAAAATCAAAGGGAGCGGTACAGTATAGGGGGCAAAGTACTTCTGTCCACGAAAGAAGAGCGGGGCCTAGGTATGATTGTTTCTGATGATCTGAAAGTGGCTAAACAAGTAGTAAAGGTGACGGTGAATGTCAGAAGGATGCTTGGGTGCATACGGAGAGGAATGGCCAGCAGAAAAAAGGAGGTGATAGTGCCTCTGTATAAGTCTCTGGTGAGACCTCATTTGGAGTATTATGTGCAATTCTGGAGACTACACTTTCAAAAGGATATAAACAGGATGGAGTCGGGGCAGAGAATGGCTACTAAAATGGTTAGTGGTCTTCATTATAAAGCATATGAGGACAGGATCTTAATATGTATACTTAGAGGAAAGACGGGATAGAGGAGATATGATAGAGATGTTTAAATACCTCCATGGCATAAATTCACAAGAAGAGAGCATCTTTTGATTGAAAGTAAGCTCTGCAATGAGGGGGCATGGGATGAAGGTTAAACAGGATAGACTCAGAAATACTTTATGCAAATATTTCTTTATGGAAAGAGTGGTAGATGCGTGGAATAGTCTCTCAGTGGAGGTAATAGAGACGAGGGCAGTATCTGAATTCAAGAAAGTATGAGACATATACAGAAGATCTCTAAAGGAAAAAAGGGACCACAGTAGTTGATATGGAAGGTCAGACTAGACAGACCATATGATCTTTTTCTGCTGAAATGTATCTATGTTTATCTCCCCATAGTCTTCCCCCTCCATCGATCTCAGTGCTACTTGCTGAGTGGCAGCCATGTCGCTGATTAGGTGCAGTGCTGGCTCTGCCCACAGCCAATCTCTGAACAGGAATTACTGGGTTCGAGGGAGGAAGCAGACTATGGGGAGAGGCAGTGTTGCTTGCATGTGGGATCAGAGAAAACTGTGCCTCATGTTACTGCTCAGCAAACATAAAAGCATCAGCTAGCAGAAACATGCACATGGTGATGGGACTTTATTTGTGCAGCTGTTCAGCTTATAGCTTACACCATAATTCCCACCCATTGTCTTTCATGCTGGTCTTATGCTCTCAAGTCTCATGAGACCAACATCAGAGTTCCCATACCACATGACATCTTTAGACAGAAATACAGATAACAACAGCTATAGCTTCACATATTAACTGTCTGTATGTGTGTGTGTGTGTGGTGCAATGGTGATGTGCCTGTCTGTGCGTGGGACGTGGTGGTAGGTGCCTTTGGGTGGGTGGGGTGAGAGGCTGTGGTACATGTATGTGTGTGCTGAAGAGCTGGGGATACTCTCTTTGTGTGGTGCAAAGCTGGGATACCCATGTATGTGTGTGTATGTGGTGCGGAGATGAGGTGCCTTTGTGTGTATGTTGCAGAAGTGAGATGCCCATGTGTGTGTGTGTGTGTGTGTATTACGGTTGTGTGGAGGTGGGATGCCTGTGTGTGTGAGTGTGTGGTGTGGGGGTGGGGGACAGGGTGCTTATGAGTGTTCTAGGGGTAGGGGAATGCACCTTTTGGCAATATCATATATTCTTCTCTTCCCTTCAAACCCTTTTCCTGCTGGCTCCCCTCTCCTGTTACCCTTCTAGACTCTCCCCCCCAGCCCTTCACCAACCTCCCTAGCACTCCCAACCCCTGCCCTAAAATCCCCTTATCCTTTTTTTAAATAGGACCCCTGTCCCTTTAAATTGTCCCTGCCTTCTCTGCTTCACTTGAACGCGTCTCTCCCATACATAATCTATTTGCTGCAGGCAGTGCCCACAGCCTCCACCCTCTCCTCTGTCCACAGGAGATCCAGTCTCCCGTGGACAGATTGAAGGGGACTTTACCACCGTCGCAGCCATCCCCTTCTCTTCTGCCTGTGGGAGATGGATCCCCACGGGCAGACAAAACATTAAGACCATTGTTGGGGCGACTCGTTTGGGGGGGGGGGGGTAATGCCCCTCCACACCCCCTAAACTATGCCCATGCTGTATAGTGGTTTTTCATTCTTTCTAACCCAACTGAAGTTGGAAAAGGTTATACAAAAACGGGTCACAAATATTAGCCTCTTTGGGGGCAAAATAACTTTCCAAAACTTTAACGGAATAGGATGAAACTTGGCATGGGGGAAAAAAACAGTAAAAAGACACATTGGTTTTGAAAATGAGCCAGATTGGACAGGGTGTTTCAGAAAAATGAGGCCCTCATAAAATAGCTCAGTACACGTTTATGGATGAAACTATTTCAGTTCAACAGCATAGAAACAGCATAGAAACTTAGATATGGTGAAACATAGCAGTTAAGGAATTCCTTCTTTCAAACTTCCTCTAACCTGTTCTCTACTTTCCCCATCACTGAACTGTCCTAGCCCCTCAAACAACCCCACAATGTTTCCACTCCTAAAACTACCCCCGCAACTGCTCTCGCCCCCAAACTGCCCCACAACTACCCCTCTCGCAACAGACTGCCACTCCAAACAGCCTTCTTCTCTTTAAAACTATTCTCTCTGCAACACTCCCCCACCTCAGAAACTTCTCCATCTCACAAAACTATCCCCACAACTAACTATTCATCTCTAAATTGCACAGCCCAAAACTATCCCTCACTTAGCTAAGCTATTCTTGTAACAGCTCCCACCTTCTCACCCCCATCTATCCCTAACGCGCCACTAACCCTACCCCTACCACCTCCTACTCCCATCTCCTCATAACCCCAAAACAACCCCCACTCCTATGAACAAAGTGGCCATCTCTTTTCTCTACATCAAAAGCACATATAGAGACAGGACAGCTACACACACATATGCAGAGGGGTTGGAAAGAATTCCATGAGTCATGCTCTATATGCTTTCCTCACTTGTTTCCAGCATATAAAGTAATAGCCCAGTGAAAAGAAAACACTTTTTGTTTGCAAATAAGGCCACAGGAATGCAGTCTGCTGAAATACTCAGAAACGCGGATACATTTATTACGATATCTTTCCTGGTCAGAAATGAGAATAAATCTACAGTAATAACCTCTGACACAGTCAGCTTGAGGAAGGCGAGAGAAAGAAGTGTACACTATGAAACAGAGCCGTATAAAGGGAATAAAGAATTAGGAATATTCACAAGAAACAGAGAAACATGATGGCAGGTAAAGACCATGTGACCTGTCCTGTCTGTCCTTTCTGTAATACACAGAACAGTTTATACCTTTGAAGGGTTCAGTGGCCCTCACTGATTTCTAGAATGCAAACCCACTCCAAAGAGCACCCGACAAACATTCACTTCCGGTTAGAGACTTGGAAAACTTCCCGCAGAATATACTCCATAGGATGAAAGCTTCTCGTTATTGTTGTACCTACTAGAGATAAATGGACATGCTTGTCTTTCAGAGAGGAAATTTCAATGAAATTTCTTCTTTTGTTTCATTGCATTTTGAAAATGAAAAACAGATTAGCAAACAAAATTTTATTTGTTTTCAGTTCATTAAAGAAGCAGCAGTCAGCCCCTATCAGGTCGACTTTGCCCCTCTGCTTACAAAAGAAAAACAATGTCAGAATGTAAAACTTCAGGCACCCCTGATTTCTTCTCCTTTACCCCCTCTCCCACCAATATACCTCCTCCTCTCCCTCAACAAAGCTTACCTGTTCCTTGGGTCTCTCGAAGTCCTTAGGGGGCAGGAGCAATTCCTAGAGGCTCGTGCCCTGCCACTTCTGTTTTTCAGAATGATAGACGCTGACCTAAGGCTGGTACCATTTTTCTGCTTTATTTTCAGCAGAGAGGAGGGGTGCATCGTTTCATGTTGTTTATTCTTTTGTTTATTTTTTAAATCCATTTTGCAATTTATTTTGGGGCTCTTTTATTAAGATACGGTAAATTTTTGCATAAAAATTGTCACATGGGAAGTGCAAAAGTCATGTGCTGTCAGGGGTGTAACGAACATGTTCCCCTGGCAGTTCCCACACAGAAAAGTCCCCTAACACACGGCAGTGGTATTTGCTATTAATGTGGGAGCACGTAGCACCCCTCATTAATTCAAATACATACATACTAGACTTTGTAAAATATGGGCACAAATCTGTGAAAATGCTTATTAATTTAAGGCTCAATCACTTATACCAACCCCAGGGCTGGTATGAATGCATATAAATTATATGGGGGGGGGGGGAGGATATTCAACCCAATAACCCGGTTGATATCGCTAAATGCCCTAACACTAAATGGCTAGCGTTAGGACATTCCAGGCTGGCACTGTGGGTTAATTGGGCAGTGGCGATATCCAGACGCTGCCCAGTTAACCCTATTTGCCTAACTTTAGGACAGCAGAATGCCTGTCCTGACTTTAGCTGGTTTTGCAATTTAGCCAGTGGCTGAATAGCACCGTTGATCAGATTGAAAATTGCAATCTGGGCAACCCAGATATTCAGGTGCCCGGATATGACCCCGGCATTGAATACTTAAAGCAGCAACAGCCAGCTGCTTTAAGTGTGCTGGCTGCCATCACTGAAAATCCCCCCTACAGTATTTTATAATTATGGGCATGTTGTCACGTCCATAGCCCCTTACATGTGTATGGAGGGGCGTACTTTTTAGATAGAGTTCCCCAATTAAGCAATGTTCCAGACTGGCTATCTTGCAAAGGATTATGGTACTGGTAGTCCAGTCATGCGGTGCTTGCCTTTGAGGTAAATGAAGACAATGTAGTTGGCTCGAGTGTAAGGCAATAAATAAATATTCTGTTACTGCCACACTCAAAGCAATCAGAAGGCAATCTGTAAAACTTAGTAAATAATACGCAACACACTTGTATTATAAAAACAAACCAAAGCTTTGGGAGAGCAAGCTAGGCCTCTGCCTATGTTTACTCTGATATCATAGCTTTAGGCCACTTTATTTATAGGTAAAAATTCCATTACACAGCATAATTTCACTTTATTATTCTACGTCTCACATCACGTATATTCATAATATACATATTTTATTCTATGTCTAGTGTCACATATATTCATAACATACTTTTCTATAGGCATGCACGTCATAGACAGTCATGAAAAGACATACATATATTCTCAGACATGACTATGTAGGCCTTAATTCTAATTAATTCTAACACTGACAGTTTGATATCTCTGACCAGAGATTGAGAGACTGAGAAGCTGGGTAAACAACTTGCCTTTTACTTATCTTTCTAATAACAAGACTAATGTTTATGTTATCTGGAACCTTTCACCCAGTTACTTCTACAGAGTTTTCAAGGATGGTATTAAGTAAGGAGCCACAAATGATATTAACTCTTTCTTAGGGTTCATAGTAATATAATGTTATACACAGGGCCTGACTGTGTATCCAGCTTGGTACAATCAAGCTTTCTTTCAGTCTTCATTATAAAGCATATGAGGACAGACTTAAGGATCTTAATATGTACACCTTAGAGGAAAAGCAGGATAGAGGTGATATGATTGATATGTTTAAATACCTCCATGGCATAAACGTTCAGGGGGAGAGCTTCTTTCAATTGAAAGCAAGTTCTGGTACGAGGGGACATGGGATGAGGGTGAAAGGGGATAGATTCAGGAGTGATTTGCGGAAATATTTCTTTACGGAAAGAGTGGTGGATCCATGGAATAGTCTCCCAGTGGAGGTGGTAGAGATGAGGACAGTAACTGAATTCAAAAAAGCATGGGACAAACACAGAGAATCTCTAAAGGAAAAAAGTGGACTGTTGTAGTTGTTGATATGGAAGGACAGACTAGATAGGCCATGTGGTCTTTTTCTGTCGTCATATTTCTATGTTTCTATGTTTCTCTGCACAAGTATTTACACAAACTTCTAGTGCCGGTTACTAGAACGTTTCCCCTTTGATGTTTGATCCCACTTTCAGGATTTCTCTGTGCTAGCAACCTTGCATAAAGAACAGTCCATGAGATTATCGTCCTCCTCAGTAAGTATAGCTTGTTCTTCTATTTGCATAGGTTCTATATCAGGAGCTGGATCAGAGGGCTTTACTAACTGACCTTCATTAGGATAGAAACTGTGTCTAAACACTTTGCCCTGCTTTAGGTTAGACAAACGTTCATAGTTCATACCTGGGTTAAAGCTGGCATTAGGCTATCCTCTCAAATATTCTGGAGGAGTGGCCTAGTGGTTGGGGCAAGGTACTTCAGGCCAGAAGGTCAGGGGTTCAAATCCCACTAGAGGACAGCAACCTTGGGCCGGAAGGACTGGGGTTTCTAGTCCCACAGGTGCTCCTTGTGGTCTTGGGCAAGCCACTTAACCCTCCATTGCCCATGTTCCCTGTAAGTATTAGTGTTTGTGTCTCATATCCCCTTGTGTTAAATGTATCCCCCAATTGTGTTGTGACCACTTTGATTGAAGGATAAGGTGGTATACAAAACTGTCTAAATAAATAAATTCTGGCCAGTATGCATTGGAGCTTTTATATCCTGTCCTCCAGTCTATATTCCTGGACCTCAGGGCATCTGCTCCATACCTCTTCTTAGGGTTCCCAGCTGAAGTTCTCCAAGCCTTTGGATTTCCCCAATCCCTTGAAGCTGGCTTCTCCCAGGAAACTCTCCAAGAACCTGAACCTCTCAGAGCTCCTCTCTCCTTGCTCTCACGCTTGCCTTCAAGCCTCCTCTCAGGATTGCCTCCTCGCTCTCCTCGTCTTCCAGGCTTAAGCTTCCCTTGTCTTCTCTCTGCATATTCTGTTCTAGTTTTAAAGTTCCCAGTTTCCAACCCCTCCCTTGCACTCCCCAGGTGTTGGTGGTTGAAGTCTCTCCTGGCAGCTGAGTAATTAGGAGTGACGTAAGGGTTTCTGAATCTGAGCTCACACTCCTGCACCTCATCTCCACTAGGGGCTCTCTGCAGGCCACTGCAGCCTGGAACAACCTGTCTTTTAGGTAAATATGCAGTTTTATTCCTATGACCTGCCAAATCAGGTCCCTTGATTAGGGTAAATTCCCTTCCTTTGACAGTATTCTCTAGGCTCTGGGCAGCTTCCGCATCACAATGTACATGTGTACTCAGTCCAAAGTCCATCTGCACATGCCCATAGTGAAAGAATGCACCATTGGGCTTCTTTGTGTACTTATAGACTCATGATAAGATAAAGTACAGTACACACATGAATGCCCATTAATGCATGTAATTCACTAAAATACTGTCATTTATGCACATAGCTGGTGCATAACTTTAAGTAGCTGCTTATAACCTTGCCCTCTAAATGGCATTTACGTTGCTGCTGTGCAGGTGAGGGAGGGAAGATTTGAACAGTAGTCATGGGACATGTTTTTTGTGGCATACCCTGAGTGCTAAAATAGCTTATCCCAGTGCTGCAAGTAGCTGAAGGCTCTCTCCCTCTCCCATGGAGTTAGAGCAAGGAATTAAAATCTAAAGCTTGCAAATGTTATAAAGCCTTGTGGTTGAAGAGTAAGGAGGAGCAGGAATTCCTCGGAAAGTAGAAGGTATTTTCACTCATATGCTTTTCTCTGGGAAGGAGAGATTCATTTCATTTCATTTATTAACATTGATATGAACTGCCCATCATCATACACCTGGGCGGCGTACAAATATAACACACACATTTCATTATAAAAACAAAATATAACAAACATAGATAGAGTACAATTCAAAAAACATATCAACATAAATTAAGATTAAAATTTACCCTGCCTCTAAACCATGATGAGGCAATCATGGACTCCGATCAAATGCTTTTTCAAATAATAATGATTTAATTTTTTTGTAAAAATTAAAAAATGAATTCCCCTGACAAATCTGAGTAGGTAACATATTCCATTTAGTTTCACAGAACTAAAGAAAGGTACCACAAGTAAATCTTGATGGCTGGATTCCCAAATCTGGCAGTTGCAGTAATTGAACAACCTTTCTAAAATCAACAGCATCATAAAAATTACACCAATGACAAACTAATTTTTGTTTGAAGACTGAGGCTCCTACAAGCTTATTAATTTCTTGTCTAATCAATAGATGAGCATCAGGAATAAATCCTAGGAAGGCTACCTCTGAACGACTAGCTAGAGAGTGGCTATCTAACAGTACTGTGCTTGGAGGTAGACATGTCTTACTTCTGTGTCTCACCATCACCTCTGTTTAAAAAGAACAATAGACTGTTCTCATGTTCTCATGTTGATATTTGAGGAAAATCAAGTTTAAGAGAAGAGAAGCATGAAAAGTAATATATCGTCTGCAAGATGTCTAAATTGTAGGCCTAGAATTCTCGCTGAGCTCCAGTTCTGGGTTCCCATAAATGGCCTGGAACCCACCCAACAGTGCTGGGGATAATCTGATGTCCAATTGAGAACTCACAAGAGTACAAGAGGAGTCAGTGCCAGCCGGGCCCCATAAGGGAAGAGAGGAGAGGAGACTGTCCTGCTGAGGGCCAGAGAAGAGCACTGGACTTCAGGTAGCAGGGTCCAAAGGGGTAATGAATTCCCTAAGCCTATCCATGTGGCATCCTATGTTAGAGAGGCAAGAGTATCCTGTTTGCCTGGCTTCTGAATACAGATTAATCACCAACAGGGTCATTCTGAGGTGCGAATGTCGGCTCTGTATTTATTAATTTTATTTAGTATACATTTGTATACCGCTACTTCCAGCGATCAGAAGCGGTTTGATTACAGATTGGAGGTTGTCAAATCATGACAGGAAATTTGGGGTATAAACACATTGATTTGAAGGGAAAGCACAGCACACAGTAAAAGGTCTTAAGGAGAGGATTCAGAATTTACATATATACATTTTTACATAACAGTATCCATGTTTCATAGTGTGTCCGCTTGTAGCCCCCTGGGAATTACATCAAATTGTATTGACACTGGAATAGATGTGTCTTGAGTTTTTTTCTGAAAACCATAAGGTCTTTGATCGCTTGTAGCTCAGGCGGCAGTTGGTTCCAGAGGGTCGGGACAGAGTATGAGTATGCTCGGTGGCTAGTACTGGACTTAACAGATCTGATATCGGTTGGAACTTGGAGTGTGTCAGAGGTGAAGGTTCTTCTGTCTCTGTTTGGTGGTTGCGTGCTGAGAAGGGTGGAGAGAAAGGATGGCGCTATGTTATGGATGAGTTTGAATGTGGTTATCAGTGTTTTATATCTTATCCGAGCAGCAATGGGGAGCCAGTGCAGCTCGATCAATACAGGTGTGATGTGTTCAGCAATGTTTTTTCGCATGATGATCCTCGCCGCCACATTTTGGGCCATTTGCAGAATGTTTAGGGTTTTCTTTGGAAGCCCTTGTAAGATGGCGTTGCAGTAGTCTAAGTGTGGCATAATGAGTGCTTGCGCAACAGACCTGAAATCGTGAGGTTCAATGATGCTCCGTAGAGGTTGTAGTACTCAGAGTTTGTGGAAAATGGCCTTATTGGTTTTGCGTAGGTGCTTTTCCATCTTTAGGTTGCTGTCAAACGTGACACCCAGATATTTTATTTCATTCTTAGTGTTGTACGTATTGTTACACAGGGTGATTGTTGCAGGAGGATCAAAGTTTGGTTTACTGGAGATATGCATCACCTCAGTTTTCTTATGGTTGATCGTCATGTTGTTTTGCTGTAACCATTTTGACATCTCGTACAGGCATGTTTCAAGCTGATTATAGTTAGGGTTGACGGTATCCAATTGTGTGTCTAGCATGATATCATCTGCATAAATGTGGTAGTTGATATTGTGCTGTTTGAAAATATCACAGAGGGGCTGCATATAAACATTGAAAAGTAGTGCCGAGAGAGCCGAGCCCTGGGGTATGCCTTGCGTTTGAAGGAATGCTTCCACCTTTTCGCCATTGAATTGAACCTGTGACATTCTGTTTGATATGTAAGAAGAGAACCATTTTAGGGGGGTTCCCAATATTCCTATTGATTCAATCCTGTTTAGGAGGATTCCATGATGGACTGTATCAAAGGCGGCAGAGATGTCAATGAAAATGAGTATAAACATTTTCTTTTTGTCTTCAAGGCCTTTGAGGAGGTTGTTAAGTAGTGCTATTAAAAGCGTTTCCACCCCGTGATGTTACCTGAAACCGTATTGCTGTTCATCCAGGGTTTCATGGTCATCCAGATGATCTTGTAGTTGTAGGAGGACCGCCTTTTCAATGATCTTTGCTAGGAAAGATATGCTGGAGATGGGGCGGTAGGATGCTGGGTCGTCTTTGTTGAGTGTGTTGTTCTTTAGAATCGGCCTAATTATTGATTTCTTGAGTTGAGCGGGCATGATTCCTTGCTGTAGTGATTGGTTCACAATGTGCGAGACTTGGTGCACAATATCTTGTTTTGCCGCCTTCACCCAAGCAGCTGGGCAGGGATCTAGCGGGGAGGTGGTGGTATTGATGTTTGTTATTATGTTGATAATTTGCCGATCATCAATGTTGTGAAAATTGCTCCATGCCTGTTCACGTTCCACACTGGTTGTCCGGTATGTTGTGTTCAAACAGTGAGTGGAGCCGACGGCCTGAACGGGGAACTTATTCCACCTCTGAGGTGGAATAAGTTTATTTATTTTATTTATTTTTATTTAACAGGTTTTATATATCACTTTATCATTTCAATCAAAGTGGTTTACATTGGCAGGCCCGTGGCACAGAAAAGGCGGGAAGGGTAGAAGAGATTCCCTGCAGCCCGACACTGGCCTTGGGAGGCTAGATCGGGAGTCGGGCTGTGGATAATGAAGGTTTCAGTCCGGTGGCCGGGGATCGTGTCTCCTGAATGGAGCCCTGGCATTCAGTGCTGGAATCCAGATATCTTCCGGTGCTGAATATCCAGTGTCCATGCTGACTGGTATGATGATCTGACTGCGGTGACATTCAGCTGCACTCCGAAAAGCTGAACTGCCTAAACTTAGGACAGCTTTTTTTCTGACCTAACTTTATGCATCCATTTATCTGGTTAGTGGACTGAAAATTGCTGCAACCGGATAAGTGCTGGGACCATCCTTAGCCTGCCCATGGACTGCCCTGGCTCTCTCATGGACAGTGTCAGGGCAGTTAGAGGAGAGATATATTCTGTAGCACTACATGCTTAGCAGAGTGGAGGAGCAGCCTAGTGGTTAGAGCATCTGCCTAGTACTCAGAAGATCAAGGGTTCAATTCACAATGGCACTCCTTGTGACCTTGGGCAAGTCACTTTGCCCTCCATTGCCTTGGAAGAAAAGGCTGGTGATACATTGCCAAGAAAACTCAGAGGTAGCTGAGTCACTATGAGTCAACACTGACTTGATGGCACTAAACAAAAAATGTGTTTAGTGCTGCTGAATATTCCTCTCAAAGGGGACTATCTAGTTAGCAAGACCTGCTAACCAAATAAACCCTTTTGAATATTAGCCCATAGTAAATGCAATACTAGGTCCATCAACTCCAGGATCTTCTTTCCAAAAGTGGCCAATCCACATCACAAGTATCTGGCAGGATCCCAAAAAGTAGCAAGCAGTGATTTTCCTCAGAGCTACCTTATTATTGGTTTATGGACCTTTCCTCCAGAAACATGTCCAAACCTTTTTTAAAACTCAGCTATGGTAACTGCTTTTGCCACATCCTCCGGCAACAAATTCTAGAGTTTAATGACACATTGCGTGAAAAAAATATTTTCTGGAATTAGTCTTAAATATACTACTTAATATTTCATTTTATATACCCTAATCTTTGTACTTTTTGAAAGAGTAAACAACCAATTTGGGTTTACCTGTTCCACTCCTCTCATTATTTTGTAGACCTCTATCATATCTCCCTTCAGCCTTCAAACCTCTTTAGCCTGTCCTCAGAAGGGAGTTGCTCCACTCCCTTTATCACCTGGATCTATTCTAATTCTGCTGTATCTTTTTTGAGAGAATTGCAGACGATATTCAAAATGCAGTCACATCATGAAGCGATACTTTATTCTCCGTTCTTTTCCTAATCACCAACATTCTTCTTTGTTCAAGTCCCAGTGTGTCCGCCCTAAGGGCTTGGAAATGGATCTTTCCCCCTGCTTGGCACAAACTTTCCTAATGGAATATGGGGGGAGGTGGTTACATAGAGGCAGGCTTTTATTACAGTCTGTTAGCCCATTATCACTATTAACTGTATGAAATCCACAAATGCAGAGCACGAAAAGCTCCACTAAGCACTGTGTGGATGAGATGAAACAGACCCTCCAAACCGGAACAAATTACTAGTTGGGTACTAAAGTTGACCTGAACACCAGCACAACTGTGAGACTGCCCTTCCCCCAACCAGGGCTCTCTATCTCTGATTTACCTGTGTAGGTCAATAAAGGCAATTAAAGAAATCATAACAAAGGAGGACATAGGAACTGAACTATAGTCATCAAAAGTCCCTGTGACATGATGCACAGAAAGCATCATTAATCTGGTGCCAGGCCCTCTGCTGCCAGTCTCTCTCTCTTCAGCAGACACTGGAGACATCACTTGCACTAGACCCAGCGCAGCTAGGGAGCAGTGCGAATGTAGGGTCCCTTCTGGACTCTAGTAACAGAGTGTGTCTGCAGCAAGGGCATAGTGGGAATAATTCTTGAGCAGGATGCCTATGTCTAAAGTCCAAAAAAGCACCTATAAAGACAACATATGCACCTTTGTGACTTATTAAAATAGGCTCTTAGAACCAGCCCTAAGAGTGCACAAATCCTCATGTGCAAATTTATACCTGCCCCAAAGTTGGTGCAAATGTGTGCACAGACTCTAGGTACATGCATCCATATTTTATACATAGCCTTCCGCCTCTGCTTTATCTAAACTGTACTTCCAGGAATGCCCATGTGTGGCATGCACCTAAGTACGCATTATCTTATTGGTATGAGTACTTATAAGCGCACAAATGACTGCACAGTTTATAAAAGGCCTTTCCATGTGTAAAACTGACTTTATATAGAGAAAAATCTTTATAAACTTGTATCCTCCAAGTACAATAGTTTTTAGAGAAATGTGTCACACTACTATGCCAGAGTAAAGCCTAAGGGTTAGAGCACTGGGTTCGGAGCCAAGGGACCAGGGTTTGATTCCCAATAGTGCTTTTTGTAGCCTTGGGCAAGTCCTTAACCCTTGATTGCCTCAGCAAAATCCAAGTTATCAGTACACTGTCAAGTTTAAGTTACAATGTACTTTGACTGAAATGATAAAGCAGCATAAAAAAACTTGCTAAATAAATACCAGTGTCATGGTGCTTTCCTAATTCTATAACAGTTAGACTTCTGATCTTTTTAGTTCTGAGTGGAAGGAACAAAACTTTCCCCTCTGATGTCTGTACACAGTATTTTGAGGAAACCAGAGCAGGATTACAGGTCTCACCCAGGAATTACTGTATGTCATTGTTAAGTGTCGTCAAGTCAATGTTGACTCATGTCAATGCTGTGGTAGTTGCACTAAACTCTGTACGGTCTATAGTCAGGCAGCTAATTGCTGACAGAGAGATATCCATATCTGCTGTTGTGATATAGATACATCGCATTGCTGGCCTTCCTCTTCTGCGTTATCTTCAACCTTGCCTAGCATGATGTCTTTCTCTAATGATCTTTCTCTTCGCAAGATGTGTCCAAAGTATGAAAGTCAAGGTCTCTGCTTCCATTGCATGCAAATCTCATTCATATTTATTGTGGTTATCCTGAAAACCTGACTCGCTGTGTCCCAAGGACTGGCTTGAGAACCTCTTCTCCAAAGTATATATATTTGAATTCTAAGTCTGTCCTCAAATGCTTTATGATAGAAACTGCTATTTGAATAGATGCCTTATCAAGTATAAACTGGTAGAGTTCAGTGGAAATAAATCATTTTAAAGATATAAAGAAAACCCATAAAGGTTTAAATTTGTTCTTCTATTATAATACAGAGCTCAAAATGGGACACCCCCCTCTCTGCCCCCCCCCCCCCCCGGTCTCTCAACTTACAGATATGGAGAAGGCGTAACATATACGGACAAATCTGATAGGGTGTGAACCTTTTGTGGGAATTTGCAAGTTGAAGTTTGAATGATGGGAGTGCTTACTATGTGGGCTGGAGGGATCAACCTGCACTAAATAAAAGATGGAAATATGATGTCTGTATAAAAATGCAAATGTTACATGTGTGTACTATTTGGAATTTTGAAAAAAACAAAAAGTTTGCAAAAGATATTTTGATTTCCAAAAAAATATTTGGGAAGTTCGAATGTCTTTAAGTCGAAAATTTTCAAATGTTTTTGTGTGTGGGCAAAGGCCCAAAAATGACCTTTTACAAAATTGCCCACCCGATAGGTTAGTAAATTACATGCATAAGTTCACCTGTTGATTCAAGATGTTTTTCCGAAGGTAGGGTTGGAGCGGGGCAAACCCTTACAAACAGTCGAAAATTCAAGAGTCTGCAAGTGAAATAACCCAAAAAGCAAGAGTACGTGCAAGCACATGGGTTTTCTGCAGGCGTATTTTTGCTTTGAAAATCAAAGGTATAACCATACTCTCTACCCCCTAAATGGCAGAGCTGAATATACAAGGCTGTTTGCACAAGACTGCTAGCCTAGCAAACAGCCATCTGTGCGGATCCTTACATACTCACGGAGTTACTGCAAAGTTGAAAACACTCCCTCCAGAGCCAGTAACCAATACCGAAATTGGATTTGGGAACTCTAAGTACATGAATATTTGTGCTGTCAATAAGAGTTATCTGTCTACAAAACTCTTCACTTGTCTGCTTTCTCTACCATGCTTCCCTCTTAATTCATTTTCGGTCTTTAATGTACTGTTGTTTAGCTTCCTCTCCCATTAGGCCCTGTAATGTGCTCCGATTGCCTTCAGCTTCACTGCACTTAATAGCCAGCGTAAATAGAACTTAGTGTAGCATGCACTAACATCTCTATCCATTGTCCGGAGATTAAATACATGCCACAAATGGTTTACGCATCATCAGCCTCGAGCCCCGGTTTCATAGCTCCCAACCAAAAGAGGATATTAAATTAATTTGAAGGTTGCTTTAGCAAAGCCTAAAAAAAAACATGGAGGGTCATTATGTATATAATATCCATCAATCAAAAAGAGGGGAGGAAAATGATAATAGCAGGTCATTAACGAAGGACAGGTACATGCAAATATAGTGCTCTATTTGGCCCTACTGAGTGCTCGATGGGATTAATTTAGTGAACATACCCCTTGAATTATAAGTTCTTATCAAACTTGAAAAAATGCCACTTTCACCTAAGATTGGGAAGGTAGTGCAGAAATTCCAAATATTATAGTCTGTGCCAAATAACTAGGAATGGGATATTTATGATTAGGATAGTGGCAGGTAGTTAGTGTTGGTAAAATGGCTTTAGGACTAGAGAGGCGTGAGTAATTTTTGATGAACTGGGACAGGGGGAACACTGAGGTCTATATTCAGCTGCATGGTCAGCACATGTGCATGCAGGTATAAAATATGCATGTAGCTAGGCAAACAGGCAGAAAAGTCACGCCTTCCTGGGGCAGTTGTAACGTTGCATGGAAACTTCTCAGGAAGCAATTTGTTAAAGGCACATGGTCTGCTTCTATAAAACCATCCAAAACTCACATTGAACCCGAAAGAATTATATATTCAAATATTTAAATGCGGGTCCTAATTCACACCCCAAATATTATAAAAAGTGCAAGGGAAAGCAAAGCTAAATGTGCACTCATGCAAATCGAATTTCTAAAACCCCACGCCTTTTAGAATCCAACTAACCAGGTAGATAATTCAGTGTATGACACCGTACTATGTTTCCTTTCATTTTCATAATGTTTTGGGGTGTGGATAAGGTGATATCTCATTCTGTCGGGCTCAATCTGATTTTTGGATTGATTTTCTGTTTGCCCCCCACCCGTCCCCCCATTGGTTCTTTTGGTGTGCCTTTATAAATCAGGCATAACACAAGTCCCCATATGTCACAGCCTAGGTGACTTGTTATAAAATTACTTTCCTGTGTGTAACTTACAGTATATCTTCAGCAGTTAGACATCAAGGAGCAATTTTCAAACTCTTCTATTGGGACAAAGTCAGTGGGTATCTTTGACTCACGGATTTTGCACCACTTTTCGAAAAGAACAAATGTGCTTACTTTCACTTTCAAACTTGCCATTGTTGCAAACTACCTGAGCCGAGCTGCATCAGCTTTTGGTCTAGTACTGTTACCAGGGACAATAATGCATATTGAACTGAAAATGCATTCTGCGTGAAACAGAGAAACAAGGCGGCAGATAAAGACCATGTGGCCTCTCCAGTCTGCCCGTCTATATTGACTACTACAGTCCCTTTTGTTCCTTTAGAGATCTTCTGTGTTTGTCGCATGCTTTCTTGAATTCAGATACAGTCTTTGTGCTTTTCTGCCCCCCAACGTATACAACCTTACCCTCAATGTGGTTAAAAACGCACCCACGTAGAACAACACAGGTCGTTGTGGGAGAGCAATTTCCCCACAGCCAATGTTTACATGTCAATGTCTTTGAAAATTGTACACCTCTCAGGAAATCCAACAAGCCTGTTTGACAACATCCAGGGCAATAGGTGGGTCACGGTTACCTCAGAGGTGCTACAGGAGAGGGGAAGGAAGGAGTCAGAGGTCAGTTGGGGTACAACACTCAGAAGCAACATCAGATTTGTAGGGAAAGTAACTCTACAGTACTTTCATTTTAAGGGTGCATGGAGTCATCCTTCGGCACTGTACAACCTGGAATAGCATTTCAACCTCTAACCCACATGCGATAGCTGAAGGTTAAAATACTTCTCTATTACATTATTGATTGCCCCGGGGCTAATATATTGAGATCTCTTTGAAATGCATAATTATTTAGTCTTTGATATTCTGATGTATGCGCAGATCAGGCAAAGGCTAGCACAAAATACTAATTTCCAAAGGTTTCCTGACAATTTGAAAATTCTTCTCCTGCAAGAAAGCCACTTGTGGCCAGCTGACTTCCCATCTCAGCCTACATGACTGACCTCCATGAAGCACTGACCAAGAAAGAAGTAAAGAGGGGACGGGGGAGAGCAAAGAGGAAACGTCTGGGAGACAGATTTATCAGCGATCAGTTCCCCCTGGAGAATATTGCTTGCCCTGAACAATAGATGATCACTCTTCATTAGGACAAGCGGTGTGAGCGTAACCTTGTCACTTCCATCCTACACATGATCAGATCAATACCGCCTTAATTGCTGAAGAAAGGGAGTATCATATACAATTACTGCACAATACTTTAACTACTTTGAAGCTTAAAGTTAATTTCAGGCAGTTAATTTTTCACCGACGCTCTTGCTTTAGTTTCAGCTAAGACGCCTCAAAATCTAAAGAGGTGGTACGCCGGCCTCTGCTAAAAGATGTTTTATTAATAGCTTTTAACAAGATCATTTAGGAAAATTTGCATTGTGCAAAATCTTAATGATTTGCATAAGTTTCCTTAGCTTTTCCTCCCTTAAAGATCACACAAAAGCATTTATTGAAATAAACGTATAGGAATGGAAATGAGGGCTCTTCCCTGCGTAATGTCAAATGACCCCTTTGCGGGTAATTCTATAACATGTCACCTATATGTCTTTATAAAATAGCTTCACAGTGTGTGGTCACTGCACTTGCATAAATTTGCACCTGCTTGGGAGTTGCTGCAAATTTTGTGCTAAATTTTGTAAAATACACATGTACTTTGTGACGCCGCCTATGCGCCACCAAAACTCCTCCCTTGAACATGCCTACATTCAGATCACGTAAAAAAAGGCATGAAAAATCTTTGAACCTACTTTATATGTAAATAACCCTGGGACCATTCACAGCTACAACAGGATTTACCCATGGCATAATGTTTAGATTTCCCCATTGCACAAGACGTAGGGGGCAGCAACAGTGCAACTTGCATAGCCACAAGGAAGCCGCAGTATGGCTGAAGTGGTCCACCAATGATATTGGATCTCTTGTCTCCCCCCTGCACATTGGGTTGTGCGATGCCCCTTTGCTGCCCTGGGCCTGACTATTGGTTTATTTATTTCTATCACACAACTTGAAGCAATTTACAAAGATAACCCAGATAATGAACTAAATGCAGTTCACATAAAGGCAAACAGTAAAATAGCTCGCACCCCACCAGCCCTCCTACAATAAAAGAAAATCCATAGACAAGATCCATTCCCCCACTGTACGTTTAGGTGGTTTGGATCGGCGGTTGGATTTTTGGTTGCAGAGGACGGGGGGGGGTGTCCTGACTCTCCTCTTCCTTTTGCCATCACAGAACACACATTTGCATGCACACATATGTACACACACATATGTACACCTGTCTCAGTGTCAGGAAGGAGAGGAGGCAACACAGATCAGGATGTGGAGAGATGCCAACGAGGGCAAAAGAGCAAACCTAGGGTTTGTCTTGGGGAGAAGAAAGGGAGCTGGGGTGTACACCTGGGAGGAGCAGAGGGAGGGAGAGGGAGATGGGAGATTGAAGGAGAACTGGGGTTTTGCTGGACATAGGGGGGAAAGAACTGGGGGAGGGACAGAGAAATATGGAGATCTTGCGGATAGGTGGAACAAGAGACTGGAGGATGAAAAAAGAACTGGTGGTCTCGATCAGGGACAGGACTTGCCCCAGAGGCCAGTCTTGGGTTGGTTGATACCATTTTCTAATATTGGTAGTAGATGAGGGGAAATGTAAGGGCCTGGATAGGTGAAGAGCTGGTGAATGTGGATGCTGGGAAAACCATCCAAAAAACACAGTAGACAACATGCCTAGGGGTTGCCACTCCTAAGGGGATGGCTACCCTACCACTAGATGTCTGTGGCTGTCACTGGAAGGGTTGATCTACACAACTCCATTCTTTTTTATGCTGACTGGTTGACACATCTGCTACGGGCCCACTATAATCTCAGATTTTGGATGGGGGTCCTCTTCAGTTGGAGGAAGACTGCTGCTGTTCCTGTACCTAAGGGCACCTAGAGCATGTGGCTCAGATGTTGAGTGAGGAGTATAGGGTGTGGGGTGTGGATATGTAGTATGTTTAGGATATGGATTCCTATGTATGTGTATGTAGAGTTATTTAGGTGGGGGGTGTATGTTTGTTGGTAGACTCTGTAGATAAGGTTGTATGTGTGTGTGTTTAATGTAGGGTGGAGTCAGTGGTGGCATGTGTGTATGTGCATAGGTGAGGAGGGGGCGGCTATTCTTTTTACCTGCCTACTACTGCAATGCTCATCTGATGGCTTGTCCTTCTCTAAGGCTGGCAGGACCTGGAGATCTCCATAACCCTCACTGCTTCCACTGGATAGAGTGCCATTTTTCGCCACTAGGTCCAAAATCTCCAACATAGTATAGCAATATATGAAGATTACAATTCTCTTGCAAATACAACGTGTCCCTGGTTAGCAAAATACACAAGTAACCTCAAGGTACAGATTGCTATGTACAGAATGCTTTAGTCTTTGTCTCTTAAGGTCAGATTTACAAAATCCTTTTCTTCATAGACACAGAAGGGAATAAAAGCCTTAGTAATTCAAGCCCTTAGTGATATAAAAGAAATATCGGACATAGAAGTTACACATTTCTAAGAGTTTACACGTCAAGACAGGACTTGACTGAACGTCTCCTCACTCCTTTTCTGTGGTGCTTTAGGCTAACTATTATTCAAGCCTTCCCCGATTGCATCTTTCATGATGTGCTTAAGTGATTTTAAATTGCTTTAGTGATTTAGTTTCATGCCAAACAAAGTGACCTTAATGCCTAAAATGGTAAAAAAAAAGTCACTGTGAAGGAAATGAACATTCTAGTGGCATGAGATGAGGTTAGGACCATGTATCTCCAGACAAGGCTGCCTATGCATAATGTTTACTGTATGTGTTAAAGCCATAAATCCCATGAAAGCGCTATACATTAAGAAGGTGATTCTATGAGGGGCAGCTAGGTTTATGTGCGTTAATGATGCCTATTCTGGAAAGTGGAATCTACATTGTGGGTCCAAAGTCACTTACACCTGCTCTAGTGCATATCTTACGCATGTCGGGCCAGACTCTATAACTCACACCCATGGTCTACCCAAGTTCCGCCCCTGCACCCTCCCACAATGAAAGCATGCACAATCGGTCCATGGCACCCAACTGAACTCTGCGTGTAAATGCTCATTTTTCATGCATAAATCGCTAAAATGCCATGATTTATTCATGCAAACACTCATGGAAATCTATCTGTACTGCAGCAATTTAATAAAAAGGCACTTATTAAAAATGTGAAAAATATGCCTAATTAATGACTGTCTTATAGGCATGTTTGTTCCATATAAAACAGGCTCTTAGAAGGATCCCAAGTAGTGCACAGCTGCTCTCACAAATTTGCCCCAGCTCTGAGGAAGGGGCAAATTTATTTGTTAGCATTTAGCTCATACCTTTCCAATAGTAGTTCAAGGAAAGAGCATACCAAGCTGTGAGACTTATGAACCTGGCACCGTGTCCTCCCTCACTTTCGTTGGACTTCCTGAATGCCCGGTGATGACATCAGTGCCCCTTCTGTACTTACGCCCTTTACAACTGCACCACTCACATGGTCCTTGGTATGACATTAGTTTGAGGCACTATACAATGTCGTAAATGGTTTTTAGAAAACTGTGCAGGTATGCAGATGCGTGAAAAGTAGGCTTACAGAGAGATAGCAGTGGAGCGGAGGAGGAGCCCTAATGGTTACCACAGTGGGTTGAGAATGAGAGAAACCTGGTTTAAATCCCAACGTTGCTCCTTGCGACCTTGGGCAAGTCACTTAACCCTCATTGCCTCGAGTACAAACTGAGACTGTAAACCCTTTAGGGACAGGAAAATACTTACTGTACCTGAATGTAACCTGCCTTATACTCTGAGAAAAGTATCAGCTAAATCCAATGTGACAGGTATTCCTGGGCCTATAATTTGAGTGGAGTTGCACGTATATGCACAGAGAACACACACATGTTTGCACCTCTCTCTAAGCAGGTACAAACTTGGATGAGAGCATTTCTGTGCTACTGGGAATGGCTCTGGGGGCCTAAAGGTATTTAGGGGCCTAAGTGATTTTGGCTGTGCTAGATGGACTTCGCTGGATACAGTGTTGAACTAATTTTTGTGAAAAGTTTTGAAGTTTTGTTAGTCACTGATGAGATTTTACTAAGGGGCATGTTTACTAAACATTCCTAACGTGCGGGGCCACGGTAGTGTGCCTGTGCCATATAAGGAGTGGGCGGTTCAGGCCGAAAAAGGAAAAAAAAAGACCGTATGTGTGCGCGTCGCGTTAATGTGCGGGGCCCACATTAGCGCGTGGGAAGGCTAAGTGGGGCGCAGCTGAGCACATATAGGAACAGAGCTGTAGCACAACGGTGAAGCCAATAACCAATGGTGCAGGGGCCACGGGTTCAATCCCCAAGTGTGTGCAGCCCAAAAAGGCTGGCTGAGGCACCACCTTGAATGTGGAAATGTGTGTCAGGAGGCAAAATAATTTTGGGGCGGCGCACTGTTCATTTTGGGGCGGCATAAGGCGGCGCACTGTTCATTGTGGGGCGGCATAAGGCAGCGCACTGTTCATATTGGGGCGGCATAAGGCGGCGCACTGTTCATTGTGGGGCGGCATAAGGCGGCGCACTGTTCATTGTGGGCAGCAGGATGCGGCGCACTGTTAATTGTGGGCAGCAGGATGCGGCGCGCTGATGGCCACAAGGCGGCGCGCTGATGCTAAAGCAAAGGAACACAACCACAGCACAATGGTTAAGACACTGACCAATGGTGGAGGGACCAGGGGTTCAATCCCTCACAATGCCCATTGAAAAAGGCTAGCTGAGGCAGTATATTTTATGTTGTGGAGTGCTTTAGGAGGCTTTTTTATTCTATTTTGTGATAACTACTAGCAAACGCACTCTCACAGCATGTTAACATAAGGCAGACCATAAGGCACATGTTACAGTACACCGTCCGCCAAGGCACCCTAGAATGTCCCCTATAGGGCAGCATGTATGTTGCGACACAGGATAATGTATAGTGCACCCTATATGGATGCCAACCATAAAGTGCCCTATAGGGCGCCCAATAAAGCACCCTCAGAGGCACCTTATGGGTACAGTACGCTGAGGGTGTTATTGCAGGCATCAACATATGTACAGTAAATGTAAAAAATGCTTTAGAAAACCCTATCACAGAACCCCACTGTGGGTATGAACCCATGACCTCTGGCTGCACAGGCAGTGGCATAACCATTGGGCTACACCTCTATAGCTGGAAGCAAGTTCCTGCCTGGCTGCAGATAGCCTGCACGTCACATCACAGACAGTCTGCTGGTGTAAACAGGATAGGGTTAGGCCACCCGTACCCATGATGCACTGCACATGCAAATCAGCTGTCCACAGATGCACACAAGATGGGAACTGCACCCCTAAAGCAGAGCTACTCAATTCCAGTCCTGGTGGCCCGCAACCCTGCAGGTTTTTGGGATATCCCTAATGATATGCATGAGATATATATGCATTAGAGATAACCTGCCAACCTGACTGGTTTGTGGCCCTCCAGGGCTGGATTTGGAGTCTCCTGCCTTACACCTCTGTCATTTAAGATTGTGAGTGGGCAAGGTACAGATGTTCTAGACATCAAAAGGGTAGATAGAATGTGTCACATTCCTCCTAGATTCTCAACACCACCAAAAAGTTGTCTAATAGACAATATTTTGGTGGTGGTGAGAAGCAAGGAGGAATGTGACAAATTCTAACCTTTTTGATGTCTTGGACATCTGCACCTTGCCCACTTACAATCTTAAATGACAGAGGTGTAAGGCAGGGGTCTCCAAATCCAGCCCTGGAGGGCCAAACACCAGTCAGGTTGGCAGGCTATCTCTAATGCATATATATCTCATGCATATCATTAGGGATATCCCAAAAACCTGCAGGGTTGCGGGCCACCAGGACTGGAATTGAGTAGCTCTGCCCTAAAGCTACCCGGCCTGGTAGGGGGAGGTGTCCTTGTGCACCCACACAGCACCTCGGCCTGGTAAGGTGTCCTGAGTGGGTGGACAAACGGCAAAGAGTAGCTAAACACCATCACATTGTGCGGTTACTATGCCCACCCTGAGTGTGTGATGATGCGCCCAGGACCAGGTGCACAACACCTTGCATGGCTGAATGCAGCCATGCCAGAGCTCCAAAGCAGCAATAACCTGTGAAATAGGTAGGTGCTGCATAAACATCTTGGAGATCGCTGTCTGCCACAGGTGGATAAAACAGGGTCTCCCACCAACAGATCCCCATACTATTTCCCCTCTCCCCCCTCTCCGATGGCAAATAGAGTCAACCATCAACCCCAGTCCTGCTGGGGTAGTAGACCACCCCCCCCCCCCCGCGGCGGCAGTCCAAGCAGCTCCACACACATCCATAACACAATATCAGACAGACATTAGGCCTGGATATTCATAGATGCACCCCACCACTATCTGATATTCTCCTGCAGCAAGCCATCAGCCACTGCACCCTGCAAGGCACTCCATCAAGACACATACCATCTGTGCTCAATCTGCTGGTTGGTCCTGATGGAAATGCATGCACCCACAACTGGGGTGGCAGCACACACAAGCAGATAAGTCAGTGAAAAGGCCCCAACAGGAAACCCATATATATCACATGAGAGAAACACAATACAGCACTATGGGTATGCCTAGCCATGCTGCCATCACTGCACACTCAGGGTGAGAGTGATCCCCCAGCAGCATATACAGAGGTCCCCCTGTCTGTGTAGGTGGTGGCCGGGCACTACCATGTCCCTGCCAGTGCCCATGGTCCCTTGCTACTCATTATGCACATTAGCAGGCCAATACTGGCAATAGTGCTGGCAGTGTGGGCTGTGGAAGGGGCTTGCAGCCAGCACCCACTGTATAGACCAGGGGTGGGCAAACCTGGTCCTGGAGGGCCGTAGACCAGTCAGGTTTTCGGGATATCTCTAATGAATATGCATGAGATATATATGCATTAGAGATATCCTGCCAACCTGACTGGTTTGTGGCCCTCCAGGGCTGGATCTGGAGACCCCTGCCTTACACCTCTGTCATTTAAGATTGTGAGTGGACAAGGTGCAGATGTCCAAGACATCAAAAAGGTTAGATAGAATGTGTCACAGTCCTCCTCACTTCTCACCACCACCAAAAAATTGTCTATTAGACAACTTTTTGGTGGTGGTGAGAATCGAGGAGGAATGTGACACATTCTATATACCCTTTCAATGTCTAGGACATCTGTACCTTGCCCACTCATGATCTTAAATGACAGAGGTGTAAGGCAGGGGTCTCCAAATCCAGCCCTGGAGGGCCACAAACCAGTCAGGATGGCAGGATATCTCTAATGCATATATATCTCATGCATGTTCATTAGGGATATCCCGAAAACCTGACTGGTCTGCGGCCCTCCAGGACCGGAGATGCCCACCCCTGGTATAGACAGACACACACTTCCACACCTATGCCAGCATGGTGCTACTATTGAGGAGGTAATTAGCCTTGGCCACCAAACTTGTCCTAGGCACGGCAAGGCATGGATATGGTACACAGTACTGCTGGGGGTCACTCCCCAGGGTGGTAAACACCGTCAGAGGCCAGTCCTGGAGCACGCCCCGCAAACACCTAACAGATTGTTCTGATGGGGTCAACTAGCAGTATGTGTGTAACGTATGGATATCTATCTGCCAGTACTCCTAGCAAACGTCTCAGAGCTGTGTACCGTATACCTCAGGTGTAGGGTGACATTGCTAAGGTATGCAGGTGCTAGTATTGGGAGATGCACGCAGGGTCCACTGTTCTGCCTCTCCAGGAGACATTGGCCAATGGGGCCTGTGGGTGTGGGTGTGGGTGTGTCTGCCCCTGTTGGCTGCTGCTTTACGGCAGAGATTCCCAACCCCAGTCCAGGTCTGCATCACACTGTTCGTGTTTTCCTGCTGTCCCTCATGAATATGCATGAGCTACATCTACATGCCATGGGGGTGGTGCATAGATATACAGCACAGGCATTTGTATGAGTGGCAGCATGGAACCTGACTGGTGTGTGGCACACCAGGAATGCATTTGGGAGAGTCTGCTCTAGGTACTGCCCCTGTTCATGGTGTCTGTGCTCAGTGGGGTAAAAGATAGACGTATTACCATTGCATATGTCCTCGACACGAAAGGTGTGTCCTTACTATCACTGTGTAGGTGTGGGAAAAATATGTGGTTAGGATTGGTGGAAGCCCCAGCTGGGCTTTGAACCTGTGACCTTCTGTTCTTGCATGCACTGTCTGTGTGCACTGCACCACCGTGTAGCCACAGATTGGCTGGTTTCTCTGGAACGTCCATGACTGTGGATCCGGCAGGGCCTGTCTGTTGCAGTGGACTGTGCCAGCCTGCACATGGCTAGGCCTCTGTCTTCTGTGGCTAGCAGCCACTGCCCCCTGCACCACATGTACTCGTCCGCCAACATGCTGGCATGAGCTTCTCTCAGAAACAGTAGATGACCAGATTGCAATGTGGCAGTACGGGACTGCATTTGGGGGATTTGGCTGTGGGTAATGCCCATTGTTGTTGTGTTTTTGCAGTGTTGTGTAAAATATGGGTGTTTTCCCCATGCTTATGTTCCCTGCAATACAGGGGTGTCTGCGCTATCTTTGTTTAGTGGTGGGTAAAATGTAGGGGCTGGGCTAGCATGTGCCCCAGCTGGGATTTGAACCTCTGACCCTCTGGTCTTAGAGGTACTGGCTCTGTCTGCTGCACCACACTATGGCCACAGAGACAATGCAGCCCCTGGAGGTAGTATACCTGGCAGGATGGAGTCACA
The DNA here is from genome assembly GCA_033557465.1 of Ichthyophis bannanicus. Classification (NCBI taxonomy): domain Eukaryota; kingdom Metazoa; phylum Chordata; class Amphibia; order Gymnophiona; family Ichthyophiidae; genus Ichthyophis; species Ichthyophis bannanicus. The sequence continues at coordinate 67,456,335 of CM066049.1, forward strand.
AACCCTGCTCTACACATTTTAACTGTGGGCACATGCACTCTGTCTGGTGACAAACGTGCACATAAACCCCGGAAATGACCACAGACACTGGGGGACAATATATCACCACGCTGGGCAACAGTGATATTAATGGGCAACCATAGGAAACACTCCCAGGAAAGCTCCAAAAAGGACATTTGTTTTGGATGAGTCTCCGCTCCGTAGACCCTTCCAATATTCATTTCTTCTTTCTGGAGCTTTCCTGGGTGTGTTTTCTATATTTGCCCATTACTATAACTGTTCCCCAGCTGCATTACTATTTGTGATATTTTTGTTGTGGTCACTTTCTATTTTTATTTTCACTTTTGTGCTGTGCACATGTATCACACTGCGCACGTTTTTCAGGTTTCCCCGATTTTGCTGTACATTGCTGACGGAAATGGTTTCTCTTCCCTTTAAATGCCCTCTACCGCGAGTGTTTCACTCGCGGTAGTTTTGCTTTGGGATTCGGCCCCGATAATGTGCGGGAGCCTCTCCCCTCCCCTTCCCCGCCCATTAAACCCGTCTCTCCGCCCCTCAGGAACCTTCCTCCACCCTCCGTTAGCCGTTCCACGCCTCTATCGGACATTTGCGGGCCCGTACTTGTGCGGGGCCCGTTATTGTGCCGCGCACCTGTGCGGGGGTGACACGCACGATTGCGGGGCGTTTAAGCGCTCTTAAGTACCGCTTTTAGTGCGCTATTTTGCGGCGCGCAAATTAGCGGTTTTTAGTAAACATGCCCCTAAGTCACTTTGAATTATATTATTGAACTAGAAACTAGTAAATGAATGGTTTGGACCTAGGATTAAAATCTTGGGAACTAATATCACAGTGGTATGCCTGTGTAAGTTGATACCTCTTATTTATGATAGTCCATATAAATGAATTTAATTGCATGAGGTTGGGCTATTATTGTTTTGCCTTTATAAAACAGGCATATAACAGGCACATTTTTGAAAATTTTATAAGCAACCTGTTACTCCCTTATGGGCCAATATTCAATGGTGATGATAAGCCTATTTTTTTAAATCATTGAATGCTGTGTTTAAAAACATACAGATATTAATTGCCAAAATATAGATAGATGACAGCACTGAATATATGTATAAAATGGTCACCATGCCAGCTATTTGGATAGCTGCAATATTCAATCAATATATACGTACCATGGCGTAAGTTCTTTTTTTTTATTTTTTTATTTTCTTTATTTATATTTTCCAACAAGATACAAAGAAAAGAGAAAACCAATTGCAGTAAATCAAAATACACAATTCTTTTCTATAACATGAGAAGAAAAGGCTAATCACAGCCCACCCCACCCTGTCCCTCCCATCATCATGCGATCATCAGGGGCTATATAAAAGAAACTCAAAACATCTGCAAGCCTGCGAGGCCTACAAGGGCTATAGAAGAGCAGCCACTCCACTACATAGGAAATGAGGAGATTTGTCTATTAACCCCATACCATGCTTTAGACATGTAATTCTGTAGGAGGTTCCACTTTAGAAAAGAGGAGGCTGTAAGGGAACTACCACACCATGGTATTTGAGCATATATGCAGCATAAGCATACGTGTTCCACCATGCGCGTCAACCAAGCTCTGCTGCATGTTTTCAGTTAAAAATAACGAAATATAGGGCCACTCCCAACATGAAGTCAGTTAAAATTGACAGTCCCTCTGTAACGACAAGATGCCAATTGCTGATTGAAAAATGATCCCAGACCAGGAGAGAGTGGCCTGGAATCCCAGCACCTCTTTAATACGGTTCCATATTGAAACCCAATAAGACTGAATGTTAGGACGATCATACACCTCATGTCTGAAAGTGCCGACATCTCCTCGATGAGACTAACACTCATTCCCAGCTGTCTGAACCCATTTATCAACCTTTCAATAGGCAATCCTCCTTAGGAGTTGCATTTGCTAATTGTTCAAAGGCCTTCTGAGTATCCGATATAACCCTATGAGACTTCAACTTCCCAACAGACACCCTGCCAGGAAGAAGATTCTAGGGGAAAGGATTACTTAACCTCTCTCCTAATTCAAGTCATGTTGAACATATACCTACGGCCCCCTCCACCCATCGCGAACCTTGTTTTAGTAAAAAATCACAATGTTAAGCTTGAAAATCAGGGAAAATCACCTCCCTTCCTCATTTTAAGATTTAAGTTTCCTGAGAGCAATTCTAGACGGTTATTTTCCCATAGAAACTAAACTAGAATCCTTTCCATTTAACGATAGACTTTACTTGTAAGGAAGATTGATAGCATTTCTACTATATAATTCACTTTAGGAGTGATAGTCATATCTATAGCTACAAGACGACCCCCACCAAGAAAATAGACCGGCGACCATTTTGCTGTTATATTAATGAAAGCTTGTTGAGTCAAATAGGGTAAATGAGATTGCAGAATGATCAGAAATGTGAGCCGCATGAATAGTGGACTACAAATTCTAGAACAAAGTCCCTTGGAAACTAGGAGGAGTCAATATGTGATATTTGAAAAACCATAAGGGATAGAACTTTCCTCACTAAGATGGCTACTCCATTATTCTTATGATGGGCAGCTGAAAAGCCCCTAAAGAGTAGGGCTTCATATCTAATTTCAATGACTCCTTTACATTCAAGTGTGTCTTCTGCAGCCGTAAGATGTCAGCACTTTCTTTCCTACCATATAGAAGAAACGTTTCCTCTTAGTGGGATTGTTAATGCCCTTAACATTCAGTTAAACGATCTTAAAGGAAGGCATACTGACAATATCGCTCTGATTAACAGTCAAATGTTGCAGAAAACATACCAAATTGTAGCATCTAGTTTTACATTGTAGAACAACCTCTTAAGGGCCCTCACAGTGTTAGCTGCACCCATAGCCCAAAGAAGAAAACCCAACAAAAGGACACATTTTAGCCCCAGCCCCGTCATATGATCACTCACAATAAGGACACCTAATTCTGAAAAACATCTCCCCAAAACCACCTAAACCCAGGGGGGCTCTATAACACACAAAACGTAGCAGGTGAGTCCACCAGGACAAGACAGACACGAAGGGCAAAGTGATCTAATACTTCCGCACTTCTATGTCACTCAGAATATCGCGCTTTACCCGCCTCCCTTAATAAAAGTAAAGACAATGTGCTCAAAACCCAAACAAAAACAAAAAAAATGAAGAAAGACGAGAAACCAGAACTGCATGGAAGGGCAGCCCTCTTCAAATCAGTTTATGACCTAAAAGACCCAGCCCAGTAAACAAGGGCCATTCCACTCCACCAAACCCCAAGGCTTTCCCAGCCACCATAATCATCACAAACAAACAACATAAAACAAAAAGAAGAGAGAGAGAGAGAGAAACAAAAGAAACATCTTAATCAGGATAGTACCCTGGAGCTCCCTCAAAAGAGACAAAATGGATGTTGCAGTGTATAGCAATGTTACATGATTAAATGTCACTTCTGCATGGATATGTTGCCTTTACATGACCCCAGACCAGTCAAATGTCTATGATAGCAAGCACCATAGAACTGTAACAAATAAAAGTTGCAAAATGAGCTTCACCGCATCAGCGCCGACTCCTTATCTTCCAGAAATGCATATAACTCCCCGGGATCATCAAAATACTTGGTCTGGTTATGCAGCATGACTCTCATGTGGGCAGGATAAAGCAGTCCAAAACGGGCCTGCAGTTGTACCAAGCGTGGACGCAGTGCCAGAAAACTCTTTCTCTGATCCACCGTCACCTTCACAAAGTCTGGGAAGAACAGAAACTTATGTCCCTGAAATTCCAAAGTTGAAAGCGCTCTGGCTGCTCCCATTATTTGCAATACTTGCTGAAAACATAAAACTTTCAAGATGATTGGGCGTGGCCGCTTGCCCATGACCACGGATTGAGTAGGCACTCTATTGGCCCGCTCAATCTCGAACAGCATAGCAAACTGCAGCTTTAACACACCTGGAATCATGGCCTGCAAAAAAGACAACATATCAGGGCCCTCTGTTCCCTCAAGAACTCCTAGTATTCTTATGTTGTTCCTCCAAGAGCGACTATTACCGTCTTCCACCTCTCTTTGTAATAAACGTATCAGCTTGGCCTGCTTCTCAATGGCCTTGAGCCTTTCCCCATGTGAAGCCACCACATCCTCTACCTTCCCCAAATGAGCCATATTTGACTCCAAAGAATTTTGCAAAGCATTGTTATCTTCCTGCATTGCACATAGCAATTCTCCATTAGCTTTGACCAAGTCTTTGACTGCCTGAATCTCAGCCAGGATCGCCTTTGAGGTCTCAGGACAATCTCGGATGACCACCATCTTGTGAGGTGAGAGAGATTCCATCTTGGTTCTCTTTGCACTAGCATTTTGAGATACTTGGTAATCCAGTTGCATCTTTTTAGGGCCCGACATATCTGGGATCGAATAGTGTCAAAGTAGGTAGGAACTATTTGATTAAAGATTGCTGAAGTCAGGATTCTTGTCTATTGCCCTCCGGAGCACAGCTCTTACACGTCCATCTTTACCAGAAATCAGACTCCGTCCCCTCCATGGCATAAGTTCTAATGAGGGGCCTTCAAAGTTTTGCTGAGGGCCCGTCCATTGTTGCCCCCACAGTGCACTACCTCTTGCAAGTGGCAAACTTACTTTAATTTGTTTGACGTGCTGCCTCTACTCCGAGCCTGGCGGCTGATACCTCCCTACTACTACTGCTACTACTACTATTATTACTACTGATCATTACAATCTAGTCAAGACAGACAACACAACAACTAGGACTAGGATATGTTTAGGGGAATGATAAGGAAACACATAGTTGGAGAACAGGAGATTACGTGGATCAAAATCCAAACGCAGCCTCAAAGAGGGCCAAAGTCTTGCGGTGTGGCTGTTATTATGAGACTTTGGCAAAGGGAGTGACAGTCCCCAGGGCTGGAGTGAAGGCTGCATGGCAATCAAGTTAAAATAAGTTGCTGTGTGTGAGGGGGGTGCCGCCATGTGGGTCCTCTTCTTGCCCAGGCCCTCCCCACATTGTGGGGTCTGTTTGTGTGGAAGCTCGCCATATAGTTGGGTTTTCTGCCCTTTCTCTGTCTAACTCTGCACAGCCACAGGGGTTAGATGGATTTTCAGGATCAGTATCTGGATAATGCCATGGGGGAATTTATGTATGGGAAGTAATTTTATGAGGAGTCATGTAAAGTCACATGCCATCAACACGTGTAAGCACTTAGACTCATGGATAGGCCTGAATGCACATAATTTAGTCAGATACTAGCCTGTATGTTCATGCGTCAGGCTGATGGTGCGTACTTTGGGTGTGGGTGTAGCTGGGATGGAGTGTGGACAGAGCTTAGATGGAGCATAAATTTAGGCCTGTAAGTTATAAAATACTATAACTTATGCTCATTCTTTAAAAAAACTAGGCACAGGTATTTAACCAGCCATAGGGTGTAAGTGTAAGTGCTTGCACCTAGATTTGACATGCATTTTTGACTATTTACACTACAGTTTTTTAAGGTAAAGTATGCAAGCATGGTGAGGGGAATCCACGTGCAATGGGAGATGCTATTTTACAAACATCCCTCTGAGAAAAATCATTGCGGGAACTCCAGCAACTTACACATGTGTCCTGGCCATTTGCAAATCTGGATGTCGAGCCACTCTTAGTCACATCTAGAGGAATCGATGTCAACCCGAAATGTGGAGGAGGAGATAAACATTGCGGGATCCTCCCTTTAATCCCTCCTGTAAAAGGCTCGCCAGAATGAACACTTTTTAAAAAACTAAACATAGCAGAGAGCAGGTGTACATGCAGAGGTGGACAATTTCCATCTTCCTGATGCATCCCTTATATGGAATGGGGAACGCACAGGCAACGTTTTGTTCTGTCCAGACCACGCCCCACATCATGCCACTGTGTAACTTGGATGTCATTAGGATGAACATATGTAAATTCAGACCTTTCCAAAATGGTTATTTGGATGTGGATGTAGTTTCCATGTTTATGTACCAGTACCAGCATCTGCAAAACACAAATAAAGCTTCTAAAATAACCCCCTTAGGACCCGATTCTGCAAGGCAGCTAGCGGGGCTGTACATCCTGGTGGGACATGCGGCCCTGCTAGCCTTCTTGCCCGAATTCAGTCACACACTCACCCTGCACAGCCAGAGCCGCAGTGCGTGCAGAGCTGGAGGGGATGGAGAGTGGGAAACACGGAGGCAGGCCGAGGCGGCAGGAGGTACAGGGCTGATTCAGATCACAGCCCTGTATGTCCTGTAGGTGGGGGATGGACCTCCTGCTTATTCCACCATGGAGGTGGAATAAGCAGCAGAAATGTCAGGGAGCGGCCCCAGGAACCACTGCCAGTGCCGGGTTCGGAGGCAGGTAGATCCCCACTGCCTGATCCAGGCCTGCTAAGGGTCGGGCGGCAGGGAAACGGGGGTCGGCACTGCAGCGGGCTAAATGGCATGCAGGGAGGATGTCCCCATAGGGATGCAGGGGCATGCTGGGCTGTCTCAGGGCGCGATCCTGCACCATGGGAACGTCTGGCTCCCACGGTGTAGAATCGGATCCTAACAGGCCCATCCTGCTTGGGGGCGTCCAGATGGCCTGGATGTGTCCCTTCCATAATTGGGCTCTACATCTATAGTGTGGGAGGTGGAGGGGAATATTTAGTGGTGGTGGCCAGTGCTGTTAAAGTGTCTGGTCATCACCACTTTAATTTAGAATCAGATAGTCAGTGCTGGGCTATATCCACAGTGCGTTAGCTAGCTAGTTGGCGACAATATCAAGTTAACTAAAGGTGCCACCCCGGCTCTGCCCCGGGAATACCCTGCTACTAACCAGCTAGCGTCGAGGCATTTAACTGGATTAGGAGATGATATTCAGTGGCATTAACCATTAGTATCACTGAACATCCCAGTAAGCAGGATTTATTTGGTTTGCTGGTCAACAAACCTTGTAAATCCCTTTGAATATCCCCCCCCCCAGTGTGTTTTTCCTTGTGAATGAAATACAATAAAAAATGCTCGAATGCTATTTAGTATGTTGGTTGGCAGAATTAGCAGAAACGTGAAATGAATGGGCAGAGAAACAGAATTACGGTGCCCTGGTAGCCGCAAATGCTTTTCCTCTAGTGTAGCGCTCAAACATATGGACAGATCAGTAGGTAGGAAGAGCCGACGCAGTCGGTGTCTGTGCTGAAAGCACTCTCCATAATCTGCTGCCTTCCAGGGCTGGCAGTTTGGCATCCTTTTCTATAGATTAATAATCATGCAATATTCTGAATAATCTGACATCGGGGTGATATTATTCTAAAATGATGACCGTCATAGAAAACGTAAACGTCTGTTGATATCTGCTATGAATTGGCCACTCTCTCTTTAGATAAACAGCACGATTACTGTGAAACAGGATCGCTCACATTTTCTGTATGCCTTTGTTCCAAGGAAATATAAGTGGTGCTCTCAGGTTTAATACACGGGAGTCACAATGCTGAATGCTAAACTTTTATCCTGTCTATGGTACAATTTGCTTCTCCGCAGCTGTGGATATCGGCTTCACATCTGTTAATGCCACATGTTGCTTTGCATAGCACAGATGCGAAGACTTAATTTTTTTCTAATTAGGAACATGAAGCTTCTTAATTTTGTTTCTCTTTTAATAACTGTGATATTAACAAGGTTGCATTATGTATTTCGTAGTATTTAATTTGATCAAGCTACCTGTACCCACGATCTTCTTCCCACCCAGGCACAGCTGTACTGGCTTTTACTTTGTTGATTGTGGGTGTTGTGATAGTACGAGCCCCATAGAACCGCTGCTGTGGGTATCCAGGTCGCTTGGTTCATCCGATTTCTGTTGACTTTCCCCTACTCATATTTAGAAATGGAAGCTGAATGGCTTGCAGGAGACAAAGGGCTACTATAAAGCAGCAGTGGCTTAAATAAAGCTGGAATCCAGATGGGTCCAAATGGTTCTGGTCCTGTCTATAAACCCCTGACACTACAAGCTGGAATGAGGGGGGGGAGGGGTGAGAGGAGCGTTCTTACCCTTTTATACTTACAGCTCGGATGGAACTGGCTTCTGTGGAGCAATGGTATCCAGGGTCTTTTCTTCTCCTTTGTCTTATGACTTTCTCTCCACTAAGCTCAACCAGACCTGGGAGCTGGGCATCTAAAGGGCACATGAAATGAGGAGGATAGTAATGAAAGCCATTTCTGTTTCTAAAATGTTTCCCCCACAGAAACAAGCTCTTTGATTACTGCTCATTTTTTATGTGATTGACATGACTTTCATTGTTCTACCATGATCCACATTGTTTCAAGGCATCCCCAAGGGCAGAGCTTTGACAGGGAAAGAACCACTGCTTGTAGTCTTCTGTAGTCAAATCTATACAGGTTTCAGATGGAAAGATTAAACTCAAAGAAATTAGGCACAATGCTAAGGCTGAATGGTTTATTACATTTTTTCTACAGATTTTAAAGGAAATTCAATTATACAACAATATGACAAATAAGACGAAAACAAGAAATTGATTGAAAAGATTGTGTTCCACCGTATCTTGAGAAATGATCACACTAAACAATACAGAGAGACAGGAAAAAATGTCCAATGATACTGAAGATTCAAAACAAAAACAAAAAACATTTCACTAGTCAAATACAACCCACCAAGCTTGGCCAGACCATTATAACTACTCATGGGAATTAGTCACAAGAAAATTCTCTACAGGAGTAGGATCCAGATATACATATTTGTCCCCTTAAAGGTAATTATCCATTTATATGGAAATTTCAAGAACTCCTTGCTTTCAGTTGGCCAAAACTCCTTTGAGCTTGCGTAGCCCTGGGAACATCGGGGAGCAAATATACACTCTGGTCACAAAATGATATCTCCATTACCCAACAATACACCTCAAAAATCAACATTTATTAGCATCCTTAACAAAAAGAGACCAAAAGGATAGCATGAGGAGGGACTTCATCCATGGAAAATTAATCCAGACTATCTATTGATGATGGTGACCTGTGGTCCCTCCTCTCTCTTGATCCAATTATCCGTGAGTGCATAATAAAACTTAGCAATCTCAATATTATGAACTGATGGCAAATGTTAGCACTTATTTTTATTTTTTATTGCATTTCCTTGTTTACAACACAGCAAACTAGTACAGAAAAGAGAATTACACATAATGTCATAATATATAAAAAAATAAGAAAAATCTCACTAGCCCACATCAAGGGGAATCTGATACCTTAATATTAACACTTCTGAGACATATTTTTTCAATAATTTAAACACAATAATTCAATCTTGTTATGAGAAAGTTCAAACACTTGATAAATTAGTCACTCTAAAAATAGATTGATTCCAACTGATGATGTATTGAAAGACTATCATTAATATTGACCATACTAATAGCCTGCAATATACACTCTTGCTTTTAAAACTTAGAAGCATTAACTTCTAAAAGGTCCAACTTCTAATCATGATCTTCCAACCTAGTAACAATTTCTTCTGAGAAAATAATCAACTGTGACACAAACCCTGAAGGAGGGATCCTGTTATGGATACAGTCCTCCATGTATCAGACAAAGGGGTATGTTTACTAAACTGCGCTCATGTGCGCGGCGCACATTAGCGTGCGCTAAGGTACCTTAGTGCATGCTAATGATGCGTATTTGTGCTCCGCACAGGTGCGCGCCACACTAAAGTGCCCGCTCATGTGCGCGGCGCGCTAATGTGCGATAAAGGTGTGGAAAGGCTCCCGGAGGGCGAAGGAAGGCTCCCCAGGGGCGGAGAGTAGGGGTCAATGGGTGGAGAGTGGGAGGGGAGAGGCTCCCCGCACACGAGCGGGGCTGAAATACAAGGCAAAAAATACCGCGAGTGAAAAACTCTCGGTAGAGCCGATTTAAAGGGAAGAGAACATAAGAACATAAGATATGCCATACTGGGTCAGACCAAGGTCCATCAAGCCCAGTATTCTGTTTCCAACAGTGGCCAATCTAGGTCATATGTACCTAGCAGTTTCCCCAAGGGACACAGGTTCCACAATGCTTGTATTGGTTCAAGCATTGATATCCTGGGTCCCTTCTTAATAATGATTTATGGACCTTTCCTCCAGGAACTTGTCCAAACCTTTTTTAAACCCAGCTACACTAACAGCCTTTACTACATCCTCCGGTAACAAATTCCAGAGTTTGATTACACGTTGAGTGAAAAAATATTTTCTTTTATTAGTCTTAAATAGTTTACCCTGTAGCTTCATTGCATGTCCCCTAGTCTTTCTATATTCTGATAACGTGAACAATCGATCTACGTCTACCCGTTCCACTCCGTTCATTAATTTATAGACTTCTATCATATCTCCCCTGAGCCGTCTCTTTTCCAGGTTAAAGAGCCCTAACCTTTTTAGCCTTTCTTCATAGGAGTATCCTTCCATCCCCTTTACCATTTTGGTGGCTCTTCTCTGAACCTTTTCTAAAATCGCTATATCCTTTTTAAGATACGGTGACCAGAATTGCACACAATATTCAAGGTGCGGTCTCACCATGGAACGATATAGAGGCATTATAATATCTTTTGCTTTATTTTCCATTCCTTTCCTTATCATACCTAGCATTCTATTTGCTCTCTTGGCCGCCGCTGCACACTGGGCCGAGGGTTTTAACATGGTATCCACAATGACGCCTAAATCTTTTTCCTGGGTGGTGGTTCCTAATGTGGAACCTTGCATCGTGTAACCATAGTTTGGGTTGTTCTTCCCTAGGTGCATAACCTTGCACTTGTCCACATTAAATTTCATCTGCTATTTTGATGCCCAGTCTTCCAATTTATCAAGATCCTCTTGCAATTTTTCACAATCCTCTTGGGTTTTAACAACTTTAAATAGTTTTGTGTCATCTGCAAATTTGATAACCTCACTCGTTATTCCACTTTCCAGGTCATTTATGAATATGTCAAAAAGTAGCGGACCCAGCACAGATCCCTGGGGTACACCACTATTCACCTTTCTCCATTGGGAAAATTGGCCATTTAGCCCTACCCTCTGCTTTCTATCTTTTAACCAGTTCCTGATCCACAATAGTACACTGCCTCCTATCCCATGACTCTTTAGTTTTGCCAAAAGTCTCTGATGAGGGACCTTGTCACAAGCTTTCTGAAAGTCCAGATACACAATATCAACCGACTCACCTTTGTCCACCTGTTTATTCACTCCTTCAAAAAAACATAACAGATTAGTAAGACAAGATCTTCCTTGTCTAAAGCCATGTTGGCTGTCTCCCATTAGGTCTTGACTATCTACATGCTGAGTAATTTTATTCTTTATGATGGTTTCTACCATTTTTCCCAGTACTGACGTCAGGCTCACCGGTCTGTAGTTTCCCGGATCACCCCTGGAACCCTTTTTAAAAATTGGTGTTACATTGGCGATCCTCCAGTCTTCAGGTATTAGAGATGATTTTAATGATAGTTCACAGATTACTGACAGCAGGTCTGCAATCTCATATTTCAATTCTTTCAACACCCTTGGATGTATACCATCCGGCCCAGGTGATTTGCTACTCTTCAGTTTATCTAATAGTTGTAAGACATCTTCCCGATGTATCGATATTTCCTTCAATTCTTCTGCACCTTTAAATACCACTTCAGTCATGGGTAACATCCCTACATCTTCCTCAGTAAAGACCGAAGCAAAAAATTCATTCAGTCTCTCCGCTATCGCCTTGTCGCCTCTTAGTGTTCCTTTAACCCCTTTATCATCTAATGGACCAACTGACTCTCTCACAGGTTTTTTGCTATGAATGTACTTGAAAAGGTCTTTATTTCACGTTTTTGCTTCCGCAGCAAGCTTCTTCTCAAATTCTCTTTGCCTGCCTTATCAATGCCTTGCATTTGACTTGCCAGTGCTTGTGCTGTTTCCAGGTTTCGTCGTTTGGCTCTTTTTTCCATTTCCTGAAAGATGCTTTTTTGGCAACAACAGCCTTTCTGACCTCACCTTTAAACCATGCTGGCAGTTTTTTGGACTTCCTTCCACTTTTCTTAAAGCGTGGAATACAGCTGGTCTGGGTTTCCAAGATAGTATTTTTCAACAACACCCAAGCTTGATGTACGTCTTTAACCTCTGTTTTCCTCATTTTATCAGTCTCCCTTTCGAAAGTTAAAAGGTAGTACTGTGGATTTCCTTACTATCCCTCCTCCACTAATTAAATCAAAGGCGATCAGAGAAACCATTTCTGTCAGCAATGTACAGCAAAACCGGGGAAACCTACAAAACAGTGATAAGTGTGATACATGTGCACGGTACAAAAGTGCAAATAAACATTGAAAAGGACTCCAACAAAATTTTAAAAAATTATAATCAAGCTGGGCAATAGTGATAGTAAAGGGAATCATCAAAAAACACTCCCAAGAAAGCAGCAAAAAATAAATATGAATTTTAGAAAGGTCTACGCTCCGTCCCCATACAAGGTGAATGATCCCACAGTGAAATAGCACTGATCAGGGTTTCCCACTCCATTGGACAAGTTACCTATGGCATGCACATGTTCCATAACAGCAGGGCGGGCAGGTCGGAATGGGCAACTGGACAGATGCTGGGAAAGGGGATACAGAGGGCTGCAGGCGGCACATGCTGTGGTGCAGCTGGGGCACAGTGCGGACTAGGCAGATGCCTAGATGGCACTTAGGAATGCTGAAACTGAACAGCAGCCAGACAGCAACTGATGAGGGCCCAACATGGGCATGAGAGTGTTTAGCACAGTGTCACAGGGGATAGTACCCAGCAGGTACCCCCAAGGGCACAGAACATTGGCAGGTGGTGATTGGGGGACGTGCGGACAGATATGCAGGCACCCCTACCCCAGAACCTGCACCATAGGCAGCTGCCTACCTGCACAGAGGATGGCCTGAGACTGCGTACCACCAGCACCACCAGCAGAAGGGCATGTCAGCATGGTGGCACAGGGGTACTGGAGGTGGAGGGGGCCAGTGGCAGCTGCCCAGAGCAGACCATGACCTAGTCCTGTGTAGGTGGGTGCAATGCACTGCAACAGACAGGCCCTGCCGGACAAACAGTCATGGTATCATCAGGGAATGCACTGTCTCTGTGGCAACACGGTGGTGCAGTGCACACAACCAGCGTGTTTAGAGACAGAAGGTCACAGGTTCAAGCCCCAGCTGGGGCTCCTGCCAATCCAGTCCCCATATTTTACCCACAACTATATCGTGATAGTAAAGACGAACCTTTATTGCAGAGAACATAAGCATGGCTCAAACACCTCTATTTTACCCTACAGAGCACAGACATGAGAAACATGCACATTACCTAGAGCAGATTCCCCCAAATGCAGTCCTGGAGGGCCACAAATCCTTCAGGGTTTATGCTGTCTCCAATCTAAGGATGGAGCGGTACTGGTGGTGGAGGTGGCAGCAGCTGGTGGCAACAGCAGACCATGGCCTAGCCCTGTCCAGGTGGGTGCCGGGCACTGCAACAAACAGGCCCTGTCGGATGTACAGTCATGGACTCCCCAGGGAATGCAGCATATTTGTGGCAACACGGTGGTGCAGTGCACACAGACAGTGTGCGCAAGAACAGAAGGTCACAGGTTCAAAGCCCAGCTGGGGCTACTGCCAATCCAGTCCACATATTTTTCCCACAACTAAACCGTGATAGTAAGGACAAACCTTTCTTGCAGAGAACATATGCATGGTTAATACGCCTATATTTTACCCCACCGAGCACAGACACCATAAACAGGCGCATTACCTAGAGCAGAGTCTCGCAAATGCAGTCCTGGAGGGCCAAACACCATTCAGGTTCCATGCTGCCTCTAATAAAGATGCCTGTGCTGCATATCTATGCACCACCCCCATGGTATGCAGATGTATCTCATGCATATTCATGAGGGACAGCATGAAAACCCGAACAGTGTTTGGCACACCAGGACTGGAGTTGGGAACCTCTGCCGTAAAGCAGCAGCCAACAGGGGCAGACACACCCACACCCACACCCACACCCACAGGCCCCATTAGCCAATGCCTCCTGGAGAGGCAGGATATTGGGCCCTGCATGCATCTCCCAATAATAGCACTTGCATACCTTAGCAATGCCACCCTACACCTGGGTATACGGTACACAGCTATCAAACGTTTGCTATGATTACTGGCAGATAGCAATTCCTACGTTAAGCACAGTTTGCTGATTGAGCTCCATCATAACAATCTTTCTGATGTCTGCGGTGTGTGCTTCAGGTCTGGTCTCTGACAGTGTTTACCACCCTGGGGAGTGACCCCCAACAGTATTGCGTACCATATCCATGCCTGTACTATGCCCAGGACTGGTGTGGTGGCCAGGGCTGCTAAACTCCTCTATAGTAGCACAATGCTGGCATAGGTGTGGGAATGCATGTCTGTCTATCCAGTGTGTGGTGGCTGCAAACACCCTCCACAGCCCACACTGCCAGCACTGTTGCCAGTATTGGCCTGCCAATGTGCATAATGAGGAGCAAGGTACCATGGGTATAGCCCGGACAGGGTGGCCTGGCCAGGATGCATCTGCACAGGGCATAGGGCAATAGCTGGGGCATTGTAGTGCCCGGCCACCACCTACACAGACAGGGTGGCCACAGCATGTCCTGCTGGGAGATCACTCACACCCTGACTGTGCTGTGACCACGGCATGGCTAGGCACCCCCATAGTACTATATAGTATTTCTCTCATGTGATATTTATGGGTTTCCTTTTGGGGCCCAGTCACTGACTTATCTGCTTGTTGTGTATGCTGACATCCCAGTTCTGGGTGCACGCATTTCCACCAGGAACACGCACTATGGACTAGCTAACAGACTGTTTGCAGCTGGTATGTGTCTTGATGGAGTGCCTTGCAGGGTGCAGCGGCTGAAGGCTTGCTGCAGGAGAATATCAGATAGTGGTGGGGTGCAGTTTAGCATATCCAGGCCTAATGTCTGTCTGCTATTGTGTTATGGATGTGTACAGAGCTGCATTAACTGCCCTGTAGGGTGTCTGTTCCCCAGCAGGACTGGGGTTGATGGTCCCCTCTACTGCCACCATTGCAGGGAGGTAGAAGGTGGATCTGTTGGTGGGAGACCCTGTTTACCACCCTTGACCCTGGAGGAGGAGGAGGAGGGTGGTGGTACATGACCCGCCTAGGTGTCCATGGGGGCTACACCTGATTGAGACATACAGATATATCTAAGGTGTGTCTGCAGAAACTACCTATCTCCCACATTCGCACTGCTGGGGACTTGCAGCATGGCCTATTTCTGTCATGGAAGGTGCTGTGGACCTGGTGTTGGGCGCCTCACCGCACCCTCAGGGTGAGCACAGTACTCGCACAATGTGACGGTGTGTAGCTACTCTGTGCCAGTAGCACACACGGTCAGTACCCCCTACCAGGCTGAGGTGCTGTGGGGGTGCATACCCCATCTTGTGTTCATCTGTGGACAGCTGATTTGCATGTGCAGTGCATCATGGGTACGGGTGGGCTAACCCTATCCTGGTGACCACAGCAGACTCTGTGTGGTGACATGCAGTCCCTCTGCAGCCAGCCATAGAGCTGTAGCCCACTGGTTACTTCACTGCCTGTGGAGTTAGAGATTATGGGTTCAAACCCACGGTGGGGTTATTTGATAGGGCTGCCCAAAGCATTATCTCTTTTTAATGTACATTATTGCTGCCAGCAAAAACACTCTCTGTGTACTGTACTTATAAGGTGCCTCAGAGGGCACTTTATAGGGAGCCCTATAGGGCACCTTATGGTTACCGTCCATATAAGGTGCACTATACGTTATCCTGTGGAGCGACTTATAGGGTGCCCTATAGGGGACATTTTAGGGTGCCGTGGCAGACAGTGCACTTTATAATGTGCCCTATGGAGTGCCTTATAGGGTGCTTTATGCGGCACCTTCAGTTACGGCACATGAGGGCGTGTTTGCTGGCAGCAATTAATAAAATACAAATGAAGTGCTGCAGGAAACAATACATACATTGCAAAGCTGATGCCTCAGCCAGCCTTACGTATTAGGCACACTGGGAGCAAACTCATGACCCCTGTATCAGCAGTCAGTGCCTTAACCATTGTGCTACACTGCTGTTCCTTCTTGCATGTCAGCGCACCTACTTCAGATTTCCATGCGTTTAAATGCACAGTGCTGCTATCAAACACAGTGCTATGACCTTGCTGTGCCTCATAGGGCACCCTATATGGCGCCCTATAGGCCACCCTTTCAGAAACATTGTAGGGTACCATGGCGGACAGTGCACTTTAGAATGTGCCCTCTGGGGTACCCTATGAGGCGCCTTATGCAGCACCTTATGTTACAATACTTTGAGGGTGTGTTTGCTGGCAGCACTAATTAAAATAAAAATAAAATGCCCCCTAAAGCACTATTACCTATAACAGGTAATGCCTCAGCCAGCCTTCTTCATTAGGCACAGTGGGGGATTGAACCCATGACTCCTGCATCATCGGTCAGTGCCTTAACCATTGTGCTACACTGCTGCTCCTTCTTGCATGTCAACGCACCTACTTATGATTTTCATTCCTTAAACTGCACAGTGCTGCCATCAAAAACAGTGCTGTGACCTTGCGGTACCTCATAGGGCACCCTATAAAGCGCCCTATAAGCAACATTCTAGGGTGCCTTGGCGGACAGTGCACTTTAAAATGTGCCCTCTGGGGTACCTTATGGGGCGCCTTATGTTACAGTGCTTTCAGAGTGCGTTTTCTAGTAGCAGTAATTAAAATAAAATTAATATGCCTCAGACTGCAATATTACCTTTAACAGGTAATGCCTCAGCCAGCCTTCTTTATTGGGCACAGTGGGGGATTGAACCCATGATCCCTCCACCATCTGTCAGTGTCTTCACCATTGTACTGTGGCTCTGTTTCTGTGCTTGCACATCAGCGCGCCACTTATGCTTTCCGCGCAAGTTTCTCATGCGCTAATGTGCGCGGCACACATGAGCGCACAGTGCACATTAGCGCATGATTAATCCCGGTTTGCTTTTTCAGACTGAAACGCCCACTCCTTACATGGCTTCCTAAGGCTATAACAAAATGCACCCAGGTAACGGCAAGCAGATCTTTTATATTCTACGCCCCAAGATGCTGGAACGCCTTACCACCAAGCGTTCGTGCCATTACTGACTTAACCTAATTTAGGAAAGCACTTAAATATCACCTTTTCCTCATATACTACCCACCAAACATTACCCCCAGCAAAAGCCCCCCCAAATAAGAGACACACCTTATCTTCAAATAGCCTCTCCCACTTTCTCAGTAAGATTACTAGGACTTTTGTGTTGTCATGATACCTTTTATATAATCATGTTTGTAATAAGTTAACCTTATGTTACCCAAGTTTATATACCTGTTTGCTGTAAACACGGAATAGCCTGTTATTCTGTTGATGTTGTTGTATGTGAACCGCGCTGATATCAAATAGCGCGGTATATAAAAGATTGTAATAAATAAAAGAAATAAAATGGCATCCCGCACAATAGCGTGGCGCGCACCTAACGGGGTTTTAGTAAACATACCCCTAAGATATATTCCCTTCCTCATGAAGGGGCCTTCCTTCCTGTAAGTCCTCAGTCTCAAAGTGGATAGAGACCAAACTAGAGACAGGTGCTCCACTGAAAGAAGGATCTTGAGAAATAGCCACAGGTAAAGTTGCATTTAAAGTACCTGTAAGAAGTCTCTTCTAGGAGGAGTCACAGCCTCCAAACCAAAATTCTCCAAACCTCTTCCATAACCTCTTCTAGCCTTTTATGCGCTTGCTAATGTTTGATGATGACTCACTGCTGAGGGAATCCCTTGTGTCCATTCTTGCAGCCTCCTTCATCTAAACTTGCCCTCTGGGACAAGCTGTCTCTTGATTCTTCAGCACAGCAGTCACAGATATGGGCTCAACAGCAGGATGTGGTCTTGTGCCCCATAGTTCATTACATTTAATAAAATAACACAAAATCTCTGCAGGTAATTTTTCCTTAGGTAATAATAAATGCAAAACTATGCACGCCCACCAAAAATCTGCTAACTTTATTAGAGAATAAAACAGAGCATAGCATTGTGGTGTGATCGCACCTGGAGTATTGACTGCAATTCTGGTTACTCCATATCAAAAAAGATACAAAGGAACTAGAAAAGATTTAGTTAGAGAAGGGCAGCACAAATGATAAATGGGATGGAATAGCTCACTTATGAAGAGAGGTGAGAAATATTAGGACTCTTCAGTGTTGGACAGAGACTGAGAAGAGATATGCCAGAGGAATATAAAATTCTGAGTTTGGTGAAATAGAAAAATAAGGAACAGTTATTTACTCTGCCAGATGGTACTAAGACTAAGGAACATTCTGAACTAATCAGTCGGAGATTCAAAAAAAACTGGAAATGAAATTTTTACTCATCGCACAATTAAGATGTAGAATTTAGTGCTGGGGATATGGTCAAAGTAAATAGCATAGCTGGCCTCAGAAAAGGTTTGGACACGTTTCTGGAGGTCAGGTCCAGGCAGGCATGGGGATTGCCATGCTTGATGTCTGGGAATGAGCAACAAGGAAGGGACTTTCTGGGTAGTTTCAAGTAATACCAGTAGTGCCAATACTGAAAACAAAATGCTGGGCTCAATAGACCATTGGTCTAGCCCAGCATGACACTTATGTTCATTGGAGAAACAGTACTTGGTTAGGGGCCACAGTTTATGTCCACTGTAGTATTCAGCTAACATGGACCCTAAGTCTGGCATAACCAGGATTTAGCTTGATAAATGCCAGAGACATTTATGAAAATTAAGGGATTACTTTATCTAGTTAACTTTATCTGTATATTTATGCTCAGTATCCAGTCTAAAGTTAACTGGTTAAGTCAGTCAGGGAACTCGGACCTTCCAGTGCAGAGTATCACGCTCATCACATGGAAACTGTCTCCATTTAGCTGGACAACGTTTCTGCAAGCAATGATTTTGTTGGGCAAAGATTAACTTGTGAATGGGGGTAGGGCTTGGCGGAATTGAAATTTCAAAACGTTTGAATATAAAACAATAATTCATACCATTAGATATGCAAATATATATAAATGTATGCAAATATGTGGCACTATCTTGCTGCAGAATGTGCTCATAGGCTGTCACAGGGTTGCTGTGCCTATATTTGTCTGATTTATTAAGCTGGAATTCTGAAGAGTGCAACCTTTTGGCTATCTTTAAGGTGATTCACCCTGCTGAATATCGGCTCCGATGAGGCCACCTTTCAAAGGATTTAGGGGTGTAATTACTGTGTGTTATTTTAACACAGGCCCCACGTTATCCAAAGGGACCTAGTTCCTAATAATGCGTGTGAATATTAGCGCACCTTAGTAATTAGATCCCTTAGGCTCTTAACGTTGACAGTGAGGCACTTTGATAATTTACTAGGACCGAATGCCTGCATTTTGAATCCTAGTTTCACTACGCCCCTAAATTTAGGGACCTAAAAAGTGATTGGTGGGAAAAAAGTTAGAAGCTTAGCATCTATTTAAAGCACTAAGCATCTGAGTTAGGGATCTAAATCTAGATTAAAGAATATTTGGCCTAAATTTAGGATCCCTTGATTTAGGGCACAGGATCAAGCTGGTAACTTAGGCTCCTACCAGGGCAGCAAAATGCCTATTTGTTTGGGGGGCCCAACATCCACACCAACCCCACCTTAACTCCGTCCGACTCCACCCTAAGTCTGCCTTAACTCTACCCTTCAGATCCCCTTCTCTCTCCCCCTAACACTTCCACCCTCCTGCCCTTCATTCTCCCCATCTTCCTTCTTATTTTGTTACTGGCCCTTTAAGTGTTTTCAGCTCCACTCCACCCTTCTTCCATCTAAATTTTTCTTTAATTGCAGGCCTCGATTGGCTGTCCACTTCTGCCTACAGGAAATGGGATCCGCTCGGGCAGCTTACTGCCTTCCCCTCCTGTTCTGCCCAAGGAGATCCGATCTCCAAGGGGCAGACAGCAGGAGTCTTTGCCACGATCGCGGCTGTGCTCTTCTGCCTGTGGGAGATGGAATCCCCGCGGGAAGACAGCTTGCTTCTGGGCCGTGATCCTGAATGGCAGGGAAATATCAATAGGGCCAGGGCCTCATCCCGTTCTGATGCCTATGGCTCCTACATTTGCCTAAAAACAAGTACCTAATTCATTCCTAGTATCACTACTTCGGATTTCTGTAACTCTGCACACACACACCTATAACAGACAGTCCCTGCTCTACAGAGCTTACAGTCTATTCAAGACAAACAGGTCAAGGAGATTAGAAAGTTTCATTTATTAGGAGTTAGGATATAAAAGCAGCCTCAAAAAGGTAGGCTTTTAACCTGGATTTACCTGATTAACAGTTCTTGAGGAGGGTATAGGGAGAGAGAAGGCAGAAGAGGGAGCAAGGAGATGTAGAATGAATGTACTTGTAGGTCAGTTAGAGATGGCTGAACTGTATGTCGAAACAGATAGGCAGCCAATTTAGCGGCTCAGATATTTTTTGACTATCAGGCTCAATGCATGTATTAATTTATCCTGTGCTAGTCTTTGAATCTTTACTATAGTAGGCTTTGTGCTCTATATTGAAAGACTTGAGGTAACCTCTATGACAAGAAACGTACTCGGATTCAGAATTCACATTAACATGCTTCCAATACTGTGGCCTCAGATGGGCCTACCTGATGCCACACTGTAAGAATCTGTGCTCATTCTATCATACACACCAAGTGAATTTATCTTTGTTGATGTAGAAATTGGGATAAAGAACACGTGTGTATTTTGGGGGAACATGAGTCGCAGCCCCCCCTTATACTCTTGAAACACCACAGCATTCATCAAATCAGGCAGCGCAGCTCAGTCACAAACAGCATCACTCTTATTCTTATCTGTCCAACCCTCATTCCAATTCTGTCCGAATATCTAGAGGGAATTCCACAGGGACCTAGCAGCAATTACTTCTGTGATTTAATAGGCATCATCATTTTAATGACTTGACAGAGATAAATCGCCCCTTTGACTAAGGCTCTGTTTGTGACAGAGTAGGGAAGAAAGGATAAGTTCTCTTAAAGCAATGACCGCCATTGTATCTTAATTATTGTTAGGTCTGTTTTAATTAGTTGGCCTTCTTGAAAAGTTGTCTAAGAAACTCAGTTGATGACTTGATAGCTTGGGAAAGGCACGGCCATGAAGGTTCTCTCCACCCCCCCCCCCCCCGTCTCCATCCTCCTGCTGAAACTAAAGGCCTGATGGTGCACTAGATTTTAAGCGTTTCCGTTATCACCTCAGAATATTTGTACCAATAAGAAGCTATTTTAGGAAGCTAGTGTTACAAAATTAGGTTTCTTAGAGTTCTATGTTAGGGAAATCGGATGTATGCAAGAAATTTCCCTGTAGGATGACAGAAAATGCTGCAGTCTGCAACTTTCCCAATTTTTATTCTTTCTATGCCAATGGAAGTTGGAAAGCACTATACTAAAGGGGTCGAGAATGTCTGTCTATCTGTCTGGGGGCAAAATAACTCCCCAAACATTCAACGGAATGGGATGAACCTTGATGTGGGAAAAGCTGGTAAAAAGACACATCAAGTTCAAGAATGGGTCAAATTGGACTAGAGGTTCCAGAGAAATAACCCCCCCCCCCCCCAAAAAAAAAAATGGATCAGTACATTTCTATGGGAGGAGTTCAAACTTCTATAGCATTAGAAACTTAAATACAGTAAAACACAGCAGTTAGGGAATTGCTTTTTTCAAATGTCCTCCCCATGTTCTCTACTCTCTCAACCCCCAAACTGCCCTACCCCCAAAAACACTTCAACGTGTACATTGCCCACAGCCTCCCAAAAATACTTCCTTGCAGCTGCCCTACCATACTGTCATATGCCCCACCTTGAAAAAAATACCCCCAGACTACCTTGCCATCCTGCAACTGCCTCCACCATACTGCAAATTGCCCCCACCCAAAATACAATCTCCTGCAATTGCCTCATCACCCTGCAAACTGCTGAACCCCTTAATGGTTAGAGCAGTGACCTGATGAACAAAGAAACCAGAATTCAAATCCTACTAGCCCTGGGCAAGGCACTTTAACCTTCCATTGCCTCAGGTGCAAACTTAGATTGTGAGTCCTCGAGGGACAGGGAAAGACCTATTGCATGTGATTGCAATTTGCCTTGAACTAATACTGGAAGGTGTGAGCTGAATCTACTACAACAGTTCCCCTGCAATTGACCCACCACTCCAAAAACTGACCTACCCCCAAAACCTACCCCCCTGAAACTCCCCCACTACCCAACAAACTGCCCCAACCCCATTAACTATGCACCCACAACTGCTCCACCAGCCTGCAGCTGCCCCAAATCTCAAGAAGACTCCCTTACAACTATCCTGCCACCTTTCAAACTGCCCCATCCCTAAATTTCACACCTACAACAGCCCAATCATCTTGTAAATCGTTCCATCCTCAAAAATATCCCCTAACCGCCCACCCTTTAAGACCCCCCCATGCAACTGTCCTCACCCCCAAAACTCTCCACCACAACTGTCCCACCATCCTGCAAGATAATGCCATTAACAAAACATCTACACCCCCCAAAACAATGTCCACTGGAAATGTCCCCCACCCCCACAGGTGCATTATTTGCACAGTACACCCAAAACACACAACAGAAGCACACACATCTGCATAAACATGCACAGACACAAGAATTACAAATAATTTCCTAGCTGTGATGTACTGCATTTTAAATTATTTCTATATATATATATTTCATCTTCTTTGCTGTTATTTCTACCTGAAAGCTACTGGACTAAATTAAATTGTATTGCTTTCTTATTATTCATTATGGGGTAAATCTGTAAGGAATGCCTCCATTTCTGCATGTTTATGCATGTAAATCACTATATTTTAGTGATTTGCACATATAAAGTGGCATTTTAGAAGGGACGTTTAGGGAGCCTCTGGGACATCCAGAGGAGAACGACCCCAGGCAGCAGTGAAGGGAGAGATGTATAAGTGCCACCTAAAATCGCTGCCTTCCTTCCACGAAAGATGCGTGTCCCCACAGCCCAGACTGGAGGCGGGCCTGTGAGGCCAGAGATGTGCTCCGCTGTGGATCATTTTAGAAAGGTGAGAGGTCTCAAATTGGACAGCCATAGAAACAGCTTCTTGGATGAACCCGGCGGTGTTTTCCAGAAGAGGGACATCCATGCTCAGTGACATTGCAGAGACAGGCGTGCAGTGGCGGGTTAGTAATCTGTTTAGGGTTTGTATTTATATGCTGGTTTCTTTGGCCAAGAAAAATCGACTGTGCTGATGACAGCGCATTTTAGAAACCAGGTATATGTGATTTGGATATCTAAGTGTCCTTTCTCAGACATCCAAGATAGGTTTCTAAAATAATCCCTGCAGTGTACTTGGTCGCTATTCTGAAAGTATGCATGTCGGACCGATGGCATGTACTTTCACGGTGGACATGCACAGATTCTATAAAAGTGAGTGCACACTTTCCATGCACCTATACTCCCATGCAGAGCCCTTATCACCATGCAGAACAGGCTTTACATGTGGAATATGCTTTGTACAATTACTCCCACCATGAATATCTTTGCACCTGCTTCAAAGCAGATGTAAATGTATGCAAGAAATAAATACTCCTTGCCTCCTCCCCTTCCAGCAGCTCAGTTTTCAAAGCAATACTCCATATGAGATTTCTATGGAAAATGTGCCGGCAGGCCCCTGGATACAAAGTATCCATAGGGCTGCAAACACGACTTTTTAAATAATTACTTCATTAATGGACAAAGCTTTTCTTTTCACAAATTCTGTATATTACGAAGATTTTAGGGGGTCCTATTGGGCCTGCAGTGGTCAGTGTATTTTAAAATGCCAATCGCCACAGGCAAAACATCTGGATATTCACTGTCTGAATAGTGGATGCTGCTGAACACCTGGATTGTGTGGCCACTATCCAGATAAGTGGCTGAAAACCATCACTAGTCCTATAGAGACTGCAGCAAAAACAAACTTGCAACAACCCCTGACTTCAGAAAAGCTAAAAAACTTACAAACAGCAGGGCATTCTCTCACTGTGCCCCCACCCTCTGGAACATACTGCTGGATAGTCTGAGCCATAAAAGACCTTGCAACCTTCAAGAAAAACTCAAAACATATCTATCATTCAGTGCTTTGGCACGATAACATAACTACCACCCATAACCATAACACAACACGTAACGCATCCAAACAATGACCTTCAAGCAAATTACCACTGCAGCACAAGATCACCCTGTATATAGTTAACAAAGTTAAGTTTGCTGTTTAATGTACATAGTTGTCACTGTTCCAAAGTTGTAAACTGAATCTGTACTATCTGTATTGATCATTCTGTTCAATGTAAACCGCAATTGATCTGTAGGAAATCGCAGTATAAAAATGCTAAAAAATAAATAGACTATTCTCTACCCCGGCTCTACCCCTAGATTGCCCTGGCACTATCCAGATAGTGTTGAGGTGATCTGTAATGATACCTGGTGGCACTGTGCGGATAGTAGTCCAACGAGAGCACACATTCTCGCAAATATCGGAAGAACATGTAAAGAGTGAGGCGAAGAAACCCATGGAAGACAATATGAATATATAAGGTCTTTATTGGAGCAATTCATGGTCCAACCATGTTCTGCTGTCCGGATAGTGCCTCAGTGACATTTCTCTGGGTAGCAGCGCCTGCTTTCTGGATAAGGCTTTTGAATATGTGCAAACAACATACCAGTAAGCCTTACCTTGGTGGTGGGAAAAGTAATGGAGATGCTGTTGAAAGAAAGCTTAGTGAACAATCTAGAATTTAATGGATTGCAGGATCGAAGGTAACATGGTTTTATCTAAAGAAGATTGTTCCAAATGAATCTGATCAATTTCTTTGACTGGATAACCATAAAACTGAATTAAGGGTATGCCTTGGTTGTGATATACTTGGATTTCAGCAAAGCTTTTGATATTGGTCTTCATAGGAGGCTTATGAATAAACTGAGTAGCCTGGGAATGGGTCCCAAGGTGGTGAAATGGATCAGAAATTGGTTGACTGAGGGTGGTGGTAAATGGAATTCACCTAGAAGAAAGGAAAGGGAGCGGTGGATTGCCTCAGGGATCAATCCTGGGAATGGTACTATTCAATGTCTTTGTGAGTGAAATTACCAAAGGATTAAAAGGTAAAGTTTGCCTTTATGCAGATGGCACAAAGATTTGCAATAGTGGAAACCTCAGAGGAAGTAGACAACATGAGAAAAGATCTACAAAAATTAAAATAATAGTCTAATGCTTGACAGTTAAGATTTAATGCAAAGAAGTGCAGAGTGGTGCAGTTGGGGTGCAAAATTCCAAAGGAGCAGTATGTGAAAGGGGCAAGAGGATGGTGTGTATAGTTCAGGCGATGTATCTTAGGATGATAGTTTTGAGGATCTCAAGGTGGCGAAACAATGTGACAAGATGGTGGCCAAAGCCAGAAGGATACTAGGCTGCCACCAAGATGCAGAAAGGAGGAGGTACAAGTCATTAGTGAGGCCTCACTTGGAGTATTGTGTTCAATACTCGGTACCTCGCAAAGGATATTAAAAGACTTGAGATGGTTTGGAGGAAGGTGACCAAAATGATATGGGGCCTGTGCAAGAAGACATATTAGGAGAGACTTAAAGACTTAAAAAGGTATACCCCTGAGGAGTGGACAGACAGGGGAGATATGATACAGATGTTAAAATACTTAAAGAATATTTTTTTGGTAATTTGTAGTTTTATTAGTTTTATCAGTTTATATATAACACCTCTGATATATAGTTCTAACAAATCCGCTCTACTGTGCTCCCCACCATCACTGCACATTGCCAAAAGATACAACAGTGTACACTATATAACTAGGAGCAACTCTCCCATTACTCCCCCCCCCCCGCCAACATTACCCCATCTATAACCTCATTACAAAATCAAACTTTTCTTTCAACAATTATTATATGCCAACCATACTGTAACAAACTTAGCATACTGATGACTCTTCTGTGTAGTTAATTCACTCATACATGAGATAAAATCCAAAGATCAGTCAGCTTCATTCGAACCGCAACTCAAATCATACCACCCAATTTGGCAATCTCACTATTCATATCCTCTGGTGGCAAATTTAATAACAGCTTAGGGTCCAACAACATGTCCAGCTTAGGAAGGACAAGCTCCGAGCCATGCACCCAGCCCAAGGAAGAACCGCAGCCTACTGCCTACGGACAGTATTGTAAAACCAACATACTGATGCCCAGCATAGTCCTTGCAAGGCCACAGTCCTAAGCACAGTACCAAGGATGTACTAAGTATGAACCTGGACACACCCCATCCTTGAAAGTCGCTACAATTAAGACCCATACCCCAGTACTTCTTCCAGTATTTCTGTTTTGGTGAGATTAACTTTGTATACTTGCTATATTCCTTCACCTCCCCCATCAGCACTGGCACTGATAGTAAAGGATCCCTCAGGGAATAGATAACATCATCTGTGAATAGGGAGATTTTGTGTTCCTACCACTATTCTCCTGATATCTTTACATACTCTAATCCTCTCCACCAGCAAGTCAAATCACCATGACAACAAGAAGTGGTGAGAGTGGGCAGCCCTGACTGGGACCTCTCTCCAAACTGCATTTCCCCAAATATCTCCCATTTAATCCGTGCCTGTGGATCTTTATATAGCACTCCCACCCATTCTATAAATTTAGACCCCAGCCCCATTGTACGCAACACCTGGAACATAAAGCCCCACTCCACCCTATTAAATGCCATTTTGGCATCCACGGCCATTAAAGGGGTATCTTCCTTATACTGTCGTTAGCTTGTCTCCCTGGGACAAACCAGGAGCAGCAGGACCTGTTGTAATCTATTGGCTAACATTTTTGAAAAGATCTTGGCATCCACATTAATGAGAGATATGGGCCTATATGAACCACATAGTGTAACATCCTTGCCCAGTTTGGGGAGCGCTGTAATTCCCACCACTGTCATCGAATTAGGCCATCCCAACTGCCCTCCCACCCTATTAAAAAAACTTAGCAAAATGTCTGCCACCTCTTCTTTAAAAACTTTATAGAACTTGTCCATCAGGTTATCCAAGCCCGGCACCTTTCCCTCCTTCAGGCTCTTTATGGCTTCAAGGACTTCCCCTCTGATAATGTCCCCACCCAAACATGCCCTATCCTCCTGCCCCAAACAGGGTAGAACACACTGCTCCAGATACCGCTCCGCCATCCTCTCCCCACCTGGGACCTCCTGGGTATACAATTTTTCATAAAATCTCTTAAAGACCTCTCTAATTTCCCCAGAACCAAAAACCAACTCCCCCTTCTCATTTTGGATTTTAACCACCTATTGCTGGTTCTGTTTGGCACGCAACTTGTGGTCAAGTGCTCTGTCTGCCTTGTCTCACTCAAAAAATCTTTGCTTAACCCTTTCCAAATTATATGCTAACCCTTGCATTTGTAACCTATTCAATTCCACTCTAACCTGCTCTATTTCCCATAATAATCTTTTAGATTAAGTCTGGAATTGCCTATCCCTCAATACTTTCAACTATGCCTTCTCTCCACAACCTCTGGCACTTCTGGTAAGCTGTCAACGAGAGAAGGTGTCCCTGCATGACAGCTTTTAGTCCATCTCTCATTAAATTCCCCTCCCCATTAAGTTCCAAATACTCCTTTAAGCCCTTCCTCAGTTTTTTCCTGAGCATCTCCAATGTCCAGAAGAGCCTTACTCAACCTCCAGAATTTCTCCCCCACCTTTCCCACTACCCCCTCCCACCCTCCACCCTTCACCCCTACCCCCCCCCCCAACATGGCTCAACTGTCCTACCATGCACTCCCTAGAGTAGTGATGCCTCCACTAGAATCCCAGAGCATATCACAAGAGATCCCTCCCGATCCTCACCCATTACTCCCCTCTAAACCTCCGCACACCCCACACCCTGACCTCTCTCATCCTACACCCGCACTTGCAATCATTCACCACAACACTGCAGACCTGCATACACTCCCCCTCTCCCCCAACCTACTACCGGAACACCAAGGAACTCCAACTGTCAGTCATGCACACTCCCCCACAGCCTGTAGCCCACAAAAGGAAAAGAACAGACCTCCTCACCCTCCACTTCACTCCTAACCACCATACTAACTCCACAGATCCCCATAAAACAGTCCCTCTTGTAGTCCCTACACAGACCAGCTAGAACACTGATATGAAAATCAGTCCAGCACAAGTATCAATTCATGTCACTTCTCCTCTCTTGGTCTCCATCTTCTTCTTGCGTCAATCTCTCTTCTCCACTACTGTCCCTGCTGATCTATGGTTCTCTTCTGATGGTTTGGCCACCAGCAGTCCATGTACCTCCTCCAACCTGGCCTCCTTCATTGCCTTCACCATGTCCTCTGGTATCAATGCCTTCTGTGTCACTCCATTAACCATGAATGCCAGGCCAAAGGGATACAACCATTTATATTTAATTTGCTCCTTGTGGAACCTCTCCGTTACCAATCGCAACTCTCTCCACCATTGCAAGGTCACTGTGGCCAAATCTGTGAAGACTGCCGCTGACAGCCTTGCCAGTCAAACTTCCCCACATGCCACATTTTAGTGACAATGCACTTTTTCAAGGAGAAATCATGAAGGTGTGTTACAATTTATTTATTATTTATTAATTTATTTATCCATTCTTATATACCGCGCTATTCAAAGTCAGTGCGGTTTACATCAAACATAACATTTGCATTACATCAGAACAGTGATATCAATGCTTACATTGTAACAGGGATAATAAACTTGGGTTGAACGGGGAGGATAAGCTAAAATATGAATATGAACTATTTACATATTTACATATAATTTCCCATGGGGCTGATGCCTGCATAGGCTCTGGTGCCCATGTGCTTTGTCCAGTTTTATTTCTGATAGCTCCCCTTCTGCCCCCTCACCTCAGATTAAAACTTGAAAAGTAGAGAAAGCCACAGCAGTATTGTTCTGAAATTTGGGCAACTCCAGTATCCCTTTAATGCACAAATTATTACATCATGCTCTTTTTTCAAGGTCTTCCAGCGTAACGGACACCACTCTGTCCCCCTCCTCCATTTGCTATCTCCGTTTAGAGAGTTTAATTTGCTCTTCTTGACTGTCTTCCAGGAGGCTCCCTGCCTTCTCCAGATGGCGGCCTAAGTCCTGCACATTCACTCGCAACTCTATGGCCAGCTCTTCAAATTCACTATGCACAGCTCCGATCTCATTTTTAAGTTTGGTAGACCAGTTCTTCAATTCCTCCTTGGCAAATTGCACAACGGTGCCCTCGCCCGCCAGCAAATTAGCAAGGTCCGTCTCCAACAGGGCCTTTCCATGTGACACCCCTGCCAACATGGTTTCCTCTCCGGAACTATCTCCTCGGCCGGCATAGGCAAATTCTTTCAGGTTGGTGGTTTTTTGGCACTTTTGTCATTCTAACATTATACAACCCTAACTGGGTTCTCGGGAGTTTGTTTTGCCAAAACAAGCACCCTTGGAGAGGGTGAAATAGGACATGAAATGAAGTTGTAAAGAGGTAAACTGAAAAGCAACATCAGGAAATATTTTTTCATGGGAAGAGTGATAGATACTTGGAATGCCATCCCAGTGAAGGTGGTAGGGGCAAAAATAGTGATGAAATTCAAAAAGGCATGGGACAGACACAGAGGATCCCTTCATAGCAAGGTGATGGAATCAAAGGAAACATAACTTTTATACTTAAAAAAATAGAGGGGGGGGGCATGTAACCTGCATAGAGTGGCGGATACAACCCTAAAAAAAGACATAGGGGTATGTTTACTAAAACCCCGGTAAAGTGCGTGCCGCGGTAGTGTGCATGTGCCATATAAGGAGTGGGCGTTCCGTTCTGAAAAAGAAAAGCCGGAATTTACATATGCGCTAAGGTGCGCGGTGCCCATGTGCGCCCCGCACCTTAGCGCATGAGATAGCTGCGCGGGAGGCATAAGTGGCGCGCTGAAGTACAAGAAGAAGAGCAGAGCCACAGCAGAATGGTTAAGACACTGACCAATGGTGCAGGGATCAGGGGTTCAATCCCCCACAGTGCCCAATGGAGACAACTGGCTGAGGCATTATTTTAGGAGCCATTTAAATGATGGGCGGCATAAGACAGCGCGCTGATGGACATAAGGCGGCGCGCTAATGTTTTAGGAGGCTATTTTTTTTATAAACTTTATTTAATTCCACCAACAACAAGTCAAGACAAAACATTATCCAAACGTCTCCGGGGGGGGGGGGGGGTGTACTCTAATCCCCGCTGGGAATCTACATACAGAAATACAGTAGGTGGGTAGTTTACAGTTTATCCCATCCCCCCCTCCATTACCCCCCCACCCCCCCTCCCACCCACTGCCCCACACTCCACTACCAACATCCTATACCAAACAGGTCAGCCAAGGGCAACTCAGACTAATCCACCCCCACCCCTCTCTTTGGCCAAGCTCACTTAACTCCCCAGCTGAAGGGTTTCGTTGCGACTGTGAGCCCCAAGTTGTTGAATATAAGGTTCCCAAATTGACAGGAAAACTTTCCAACGCTTGGCACTGCCCCACGCCAGCCACCGCTCCGTCAGCATCAGCTGATGGAAGCTGTTCCGCCATTCACTAAATGTAGGTGACTGGCGTTCTCTCCACAGACGGAGAATCGGCCCTTTACCCACCAAACAGGCCTTTCACACTAGCAAATGTTCCCCTAATTTTGCAGGCCCAGGGACCGCCATCTGATCCAGTACTATGAAGGAACCAGTCCATCGAATGCGTTGCTGAAGCAATGTGCTAAGAAAATTACATATCCGAGCCCAATAAGAACGCACTCCCTGACATCCCCACCACATATGTAACAGAGTCGCCAAAGACTCCGAACAACATGGACAAGAACCATCTGTCTCCAGGCGACTTCGCAAGGCACGCTGTGGCGAAAAGTGAGCCCTAGTCACGCATTTAAATTGGATCTCTCTCCAACGTGCCCCCTGCGCCACGCGTGCAATCATTTTCAATGCCATACGGACCAATCCCGGGGCCACCTCCCCCCCCAATTCCGCTGCCCAAGCCATTTCAACTCCACTATAATCGGGGAGAGCTCTATACTGATCTAAGCAGAGCTTCAATTTAGAAATCGATGGTGGCCGCTCCTCCCCCAACTGAAAAAATTCCAAGATACGGGCCGACCGCTCGATCTGCAACGCGCCACGCGGCAAGGAGGCCACATAATGGGAGACCTGTATGCATGCAAAGCAGTGGGTGGTGAGCAGATCATATTCCCGACTCAAAGTCCTAAAGGACTTACATCTTCCCTCAGGGTCTACTAGGTGCCCCACATTCTGGATACCGCGTGACCACCAATCTCGAAACACCACCGTCTCAAACCCAGGGGTAAATTGGGTGTTCCCCCATAATGGTAACCAGCTGGAAACCCTCCACGCGTCATTCCAGTGTTTATTTATCTGCTGCCAGGTACGCCGAACCGAGTCCACCAGTGCACTTCGCCGAACACAATCCGATAGGTCCCCATACGACCCATGTAAGATCCCCAGCAAAGTCGCGGGAGCCACTAAACACTCCTCCAAGGCCCTGGGTGTGTATACTTCAGTCCCTCCTAACCAATCTCCCAAGTGTCTAGCTTGACAGGCCAGAGCATACATCTTCAAGTCTGGCATTCCCATACCCCCTTCCCGCCACTTGCCCAACAACCAACCCCACTGGATACGCGCCCTCCTCCCTCACCAAAGAAACATCTTAAGAGAAGCTTACACTCTCCACATGTCCCGACCCAGCAGCCAGACCGGCAGAGTTTGCAACCAATATAAGATTCGAGGTAAAATAATCATCTGCACTGCCGCAATTCTCCCGGCCAAGGACAACGGAAGGGATTCCCAGGCTTTTAGCTGCGCAGCCAAATGCCTCAGAATACGATCTAAATTACGCCTATATAACTCTTGCGGCCATCTAGTTAATACTATTCCCAAATAGACAAACTCCCCTTCTGCCCACCGTAGGGGGAAGGGTCCCCCCCAGGAGCCACGGAGGTGCCCCAAAATATCCACTGCTTCAGACTTATCCTTATTAATACGAAGGCCGGCAAATGCCCCAAATCGCAGGAATTCCTCTAATAGAGGTTGCAAAGAACTGGCCGGGGTTGTTAAATGGACTAACAAATCATCTGCAAATGCCGAAATAATAAATTCCTGCGAACGCATCTTCACTCCCGTTATCGTTCCCGAAGTCACAATAGTACGGATCAGGGGGTCTAATGAGAGAACAAATAACAAGGGCGATAGAGGACAGCCCTGCTGCGTACCCCGTTCTAGCACAAAATCCTCCGATAACAGTCCGTTACACAAAATGCCTGCCGTTGGTGTGGCATACAGACTTTGTACCATTTTACAGAAGGCAGTCCCTATGCCATAGTGCGGCAGGAGTCTCCAGAGATATTGCCAGTCCACCCTGTCGAAAGCTTTTTCGGCATCGAAACTAATCAGTAATGATGGAATTCGATGGGCATGCACCCACTCCAGGGACGCCAGAATCTTCCGGAGATTCCGAACTGCATAACGCCCCTTTACAAAACCCACTTGAGCGTCATGAATTAAATGGCCTAGCACACCTGCCAACCTGTCGGCCAGCACCTTTGCGAGCAATTTAAGATCAAAGTTAAGGAGAGATATGGGTCGATATGAGGCCGCTAACAGCGGGTCTTTGCCCGGTTTCGGGATCAGGGTGATATGGGCATGATTCCGCCCCCAATGGAAGGCTCCACTCTCCGCCCGCCCACTAAAAACCTCTCGCAGTAATGGACTCACACAATCGCCCAAGATCTTATAAAATTTGGCCCCTAGCCCGTCCGGTCCCGGCGCCTTATAGCATTGGGCAGAGGAGATTACTACTTGTATTTCTTGAGGGGTAATGGGCAGATCTAAGGCTGCGCTCTGTTCCTCAGTGAGCTGGGGTAACTCCAGTGTTTCCACATAATCCTGCATCGCCTTAGTGGGACCAGATTCCGCTTTATATAAATTTTGGAAGAAACTACAAAAAACCTTTGCAATTTCCGCACTCTCCTTATGAACGCGTCCCTGATCCTCCCTTATAGCCGCCACGTAAGCAGAGCCCCGGCGGGCCCTCAAGCAATGAGCCAACAACTTGCCAGGCTTATCTCCAAAACAATGCAATCTATAGCGATAGTACAGGACGGACTTCTTAGCTCGCTGATGTAATAACTCATTGAGATCAGTCTGGGCTTCCCATAACTGTTTCTTATTCAAGGATGACGGCAGATGAGCACACCTCCGGCGAAGTTTAATAACCTGGCACTCAAGCATGATAATGCGCTCTGCCATCATCCGACGCCTCCGCGCCGCATATCCAATAATGTCCCCCCTTAGGACCACCTTCGCTGTTTCCCATACTAATTCAGGATCACCCAAGTGAGCGTGGTGATCACTGATGAACTCCTTCCACCTCTGACGTATAAACTGGCGGAATTGCCCGTCAGAATACAATTCCAAGGGAAATCTCCACAGACGCGTCCGAGTCACATCTCTTCCCCAATGCAATTCAAGCCATACCATCGCATGGTCAGAAATTTCCAGGGGACCAATCTGGGCATCCTCCGTATGAGCAAACAAGGTCCCCGAGGTCAACACATAGTCGAAAGACTGGTAAGGGGGACTGTTGCTTCTGGAGGGAGATCTGCAACTGTGAGTATTTACTTCTGGTAATTTTCTAAAAGGAATTCTTTGTATTAAAGCTAATTAATCTGTGATCCACTATTTTTGTTAAATCAGTCAGGGCCTAGTAGCAGCAGTTTAAGTTTACATTTAAAACACAGAGGAGAACTCTCTGGTTACATTTCATACCCAGCAGAGAGCTTGTACTTTAAATGTAATAGTCACTCAGGGCCTAGTAACAGCAAAGTACTTTTAGTTTAAATTTAAAACACAGAAGAGAGCTTTCTGGTTACATTTGGAACCCAGCAGAGAGCTTGTAGTTTACATTTAATAGTCACTCAGGGCCTAGCATCAGCAAAGTTCTTTCAGCTTAAATTTACAACACAGAAAAGAGCTTTCTGGTTAAATTTAGAACCCAGCAGAGAGCTTGTACTTTAAATTTCATAAGAAGTTAGAGCCTAGCACCAGCTAAGAGCTATAATTTATCCATAGTATAAATATACATAGCAACCCTTAGTAAGTAAAGAACTTAGATCTAAACACAAACTTAAAACTAAGATGCAGACAGCAGTCCAGCAGCGGGATGGGGGCTTTCTAGTCTTTTGCATTGAGTGTCACATGTATGATTTTCTCCCAGTTGGTGAGAGGTCTTACGTGTGCACTAGGTGCAAGGAGCTCTTTGCTCTCAGGGAACGAGTCCGTTCTCTAGAGGCTAAAGTAGCAGACTTGGAAAGCATAAGACAGACAGAGAGGTACATAGACGAGACCTACAGGGATATAGTCCTGAAGTCCCACCTCCAGTCTGGCAGCATCCCTGTTGCCATGGAGGAGAGAGGTCATGTGACAGGAGAGCATCACCCTGGTGTGGCAGAAAGTGATCCTGTAACTAGGACCTGTCCTCCAGGTGATGTAAAACCCTCTCGCACCGAGGAAGTTTCTCCAGGGCCATGTGCCCATGAGGGAAGGGTTAGGACAGCCGTTATAGTTGGTGATTCGATCATTAGGCATGTAGATAGCTGGGTGGCTGGTGGACGTGAGGATCGCCTGGTAACATGCCTGCCTGGTGCGAAGGTAGCGGACCTCACGCGCCACCTAGATAAGGTCTTAGATAGTGCTGGGGAGGAGTCTGCTGTCTTGGTACATGTTGGTACCAATGACATAGGAAAATGTGGTAGGGAGGTTCTGGAAGCTAAATTTAGGCTTTTAGGTAGGAAGTTGAAATCCAGAACTTCCAGGGTAGCATTCTCCGAAATGCTTCCTGTTCCACGCGCAGGACCCAAAAGGCAGGCAGAGCTCCGGAGTCTCAATGCGTGGATGAGACAATGGTGCAGAGATGAGGGGTTTGGATTTGTTAGGAACTGGGGAACATTCTGGGGAAAGGAGGGGCTCTTCCGAAGGGATGGGCTTCACCTTAACCGGGATGGAACCAGGCTGCTGGCATTAACCTTTAAAAAGGAGATAGAGCAGCTTTTAAACTAGATATTAGGGGAAAGCCGACAGTCGCCCAAGAGCAGATGGTTCGGAAGAATGTATCTTTGAAGGATACTACCAAAAGCAGAGAGGTTCCACAAAAGAGTAAAGTAGCCCAAATGCCCTCAAGTACGGAGCAGACAGAGCTTAAAGATCCCAAATTACTCATGTCTAACAGACAAATTAATATGGATAAAATACATTCTCTAAAATGCTTGTATGCAAATGCTAGAAGTCTAAAAAATAAGATGGGAGAGTTAGAATATATAGCACTAAATGAAAGGTTAGATATGATTAGAATATCAGAGACATGGTGGAAGGACGACAACCAGAGGGACACTGTGATACCTGGGTACAAACTATATCGTAATGATAGAGCTGATCAAATTGGTGGAGGGGTTGCTCTCTATGTTAGAGAGGGCATTGAGTCAGAAAGGATTAAAGTTTTGCAGGAAACAAAATCTGCTGTAGAATCTATATGGATTGAAATTCCATGTAAAAGGGGGAAGGCAATGGCAGTGGGGGTGTACTATCGAGCGCCTGGCCAGAATGACCAAATGGATGATGAAATGCTCAAAGAAATCAAGGAAGCTAACAAAAGTTACAGCACAGTAATAATAATGGGTGATTTCAACTACCCCGGTATCGACTGGGTCAGTGTCACGTCAGGACATGCTAGGGAGATAAAGTTCCTAGATGAAATAAATGACTGCTTCTTGGAGCAGCTGGTTCATGAACCGACCAGAGAGGAAGCCATATTAGACCTAATCCTTAGTGGAACACCAGATCTAGTGCAAGAGATAAGGTTGTTGGGGCCACTTGGCAATAGTGATCATAGCATGATCGCCTTTGATTTAATTAGTGGAGGAGGGATAGTAAGGAAATCCACAGTACTACCTTTTAACTTTCGAAAGGGAGACTATGATAAAATGAGGAAAACAGTCAAGAAAAAACTATAAGGAGCAGTTGCAAAGGTTAAAGACGTACATCAGGCTTGGCTGTTGTTGAAAAATACTATCTTGGAAGCCCAGACCAGCTGTATTCCATGCTTTAAGAAAAGTGGAAAGAAGTCCAAAAAACTGCCAGCATGGTTTAAAGTTGAGGTCAGAGAAGCTGTTGTTGCCAAAAAAGCATCTTTCAGGAAATGGAAAAAAGAGCCAAACGACGAAACCTGGAAACAGCACAAGCACTGGCAAGTCAAATGCAAGGCATTGATAAGGCAGGCAAAGGGAGAATTTGAGAAGAAGCTTGCTGCAGAAGCAAAAACGCAAAGTAAAGACCTTTTCAAGTACATTTGTAGCAAAAAACCTGTCAGAGAGTCAGTTGGTCCATTAGATGATAAAGGGGTTAAAGGAGCACTAAGAGGCGACAAGGCGATAGCGGAGAGACTGAACGAATTCTTTGCTTCAGTCTTTACTGAGGAAGATGTAGGGATGTTACCCATGACTGAAGTGGTATTTAAAGGTGCAGAAGAATTGAAGGAAATATCGATACATCGAGAAGATGTATTACAACTATTAGATAAGCTGAAGAGTAGCAAATCACCTGGGCCGGATGGTATACATCCAAGGGTATTGAAAGAACTGAAATATGAGATTGCAGACCTGCTATTAGTAATCTGTGAACTATCATTAAAATCATCTCTAATACCTGAAGATTGGAGGATCGCCAGTGTAACACCAATTTTTAAAAAGGGTTCCAGGGGTGATCCTCGAAACTACAGACCGGTGAGCCTGACGTCAATACCGGGAAAAATGATAGAAACCATCATAAAGAATAAAATTACTCAGCATGTACATAGTCATGAACTAATGAGAGACAGCCAACATGGCTTTAGACAAGGAAGATCTTGTCTTACTAATCTGTTATGTTTTTTTGAAGGAGTGAATAATCAGGTGGACAAAGGTGAGTTGGTTGACATTGTGTATCTGGACTTTCAGAAAGCCTTTGACTAGGTCCCTCATGAGAGACCTTTGGCAAGACTAAAGAGTCATGGGATAGGAGGCAGTGTACTATTGTGGATCAGGAACTGGTTAAAAGATAGAAAGCAGAGGGTAGGGCTAAATGGCCAATTTTCCCAATGGAGAAAGGTGAATAGTGGTGTACCCCAGGGATCTGTGCTGGGTCCGCTGCTTTTTGACATATTCATAAATGACCTGGAAAGTGGAATAACGAGTGAGGTTATCAAATTTGCAGATGACACAAAACTATTTAAAGTTGTTAAAACCCAAGAGGATTGTGGAAAATTGCAAGAGGATCTTGATAAATTGGAAGACTGGGCATCAAAATGGCAGATGAAATTTAATGTGGACAAGTGCAAGGTTATGCACCTAGGGAAGAACAACCCAAACTATGGTTACACGATGCAAGGTTCCACATTAGGAACCACCACCCAGGAAAAAGATTTAGGCGTCATTGTGGATACCATGTTAAAACCCTCGGCCCAGTGTGCAGCGGCGGCCAAGAGAGCAAATAGAATGCTAGGTATGATAAGGAAAGGAATGGAAAATAAAACAAAGGATATTATAATGCCTCTATATCGTTCCATGGTGAGACCGCACCTTGAATATTGTGCGCAATTCTGGTCGCCGTATCTTAAAAAGGATATAGAGTTATTAGAAAAGGTTCAGAGAAGAGCCACCAAAATGGTAAAGGGGATGGAAGGATACTCCTATGAAGAAAGGCTAAAAAGGTTAGGGCTCCTTAACCTGGAAAAGAGACGGCTGAGGGGAGATATGATAGAAGTCTATAAATTAATGAGCGGAGTGGAACGGGTAAACATAGATCGATTGTTTACCTTATCAGAATATAGAAAGACTAGGGGACATGCAATGAAGCTACAGGGTAAACTATTTAAGACTAATAAAAGAAAATATTTTTTCACTCAACGTGTAATCAAACTCTGGAATTTGTTACCGGAGGATGTAGTAAAGGCTGTTAGTGTAGCTGGGTTTTAAAAAGGTTTGGACAAGTTCCTGGAGGAAAGGTCCATAAGCCATTATTAAGAAGGGACCCAGGATATCAATACTTGAACCAATACAAGCATTGTGGAACTTGTGTCCCTTGGGGAAACTGCTAGGTACATATGACCTAGATTGGCCACTGTTGGAAACAGAATACTGGGCTTGATGGACCTTGGTCTGACCCAGTATGGCATATCTTATGTTCTTATGATGCGTGCACTGGTGCCATGTGCCCTGGATTGATGTGTAAAGTCTCTTTCTAGGGGATGTAGCAACCGCCAGGGATCAAGCAAACCTAATCTCTTACAGAACCGGTTCAGCATCTGAGAGGGCACCACCCTCTCTCGTCCTCCTCCCCCCCTAGAAGTATCCAGGTCCACATCGAGGACTCCATTAAAATCCCCCCCCAGGATCACGGGACAATCCGGAAGTTGCTCCACCTTTGTGGCCAAACCACTATAAAAACCCGGGTCAACAACATTGGGGCCATACAAGTCTCCAATAATCACCGGTTTCCCCTCTAGTTGACCATATATCAGCAAAGATCTACCCATATTATCAGCTAAAACCGTCTCCGCCACGAATCGTATTCGTTTATGAACCAGGATAGCTACTCCACCCTTATGCCCCTGAGCCGGAGATCCCCAGACTTGGCCCACCCAATTCCGACAGAGTTTACTATGCTCAACGGCCGTCTGGTGGGTTTCCTGGAGAAGTGCGATATCACACTTGTGCCGAGCCAGTGCCTGCAATACTTTATACTGCTTAATAGGGTTCCCCAGTCCACAAACATTCCAAGTAATAACTTTCAGAGCGATAGGGCAGTGCCAAGGTTCCACCACAAGAATATCACCAGTCGCACTTGAGGGCCCCCCCAGCCTGAAGCCCCCCATCTGCCAATAGAAAGATATTGTGCCATCTACAATTAGATAGTGGAGTGTGTATTATCCCCCCCCCCCTTCGTCTCCCCCTCACTCCCCCCCACCCCCCACCCTCCCCGGTTCCCCCCTCCCCCCATCCCCCCCATCCTCTGACTCCCCCCCAGGTAACCTCCCTCCACGTCCGCCCACCTGGCCAGACCGACTTCCTCAGGCAAACGGGTCCGACCCCTCGTATTTTACCATGAACTCCTTTAATTAAATTTCCAAACCTTCCCTATCTACCTCTCACCTCTCTCCTAACTCCCTCCTATCTTACGTACCTAGTTCTGAAACCCCAAAAACCACACCCACGTTAGGTACCCCCCCTCCCTATGCGGGTCATCCCAGACCTCTCAGCCCAATGACTCATGGTATAAAATACAGCAGAAGCCTTACAATATCATTATCAGACACTCCCCCGTCTCACTCACCAATCTCCTAGAATCCAACAAGTTCCTCTACATTACCCCTGCCTCTTCCCCATACCTCTGGATATCTGCTCCTCTAAACCCCCTCGGATGCTGGATCCGTTAAGACTACCCCCACTTCCAAATTTCCGCTACTCATCTCCAATACACTTCTCTGGGTCACCCCCCCTCCCCCCAGTGCATGAAATAGGTCGCTCTCCGAACCCCCCTCTGACAGCAAGGCCCAAACAGTTTTAAATAAACATACCCATATGTGCCAGAGTCACAAACAGACAGAAACAGCAACAGTAGCAGTAACAATAATCAGAAATGTTGCCAAAAAAAAACCTGAAACAAAGTAACTGGCATCTTGAGAGTGCACTTTGTATCCAAGCCGTCTCCCTCCCGGCACATGTGCTCTGCTCTACTAGACCCAGGCATAGAAACATTTAGTCCTGCTAGGCCCCATGCAGCCCCGATATGCCTGAGCTAAGCCCAGTCAGCGTACCAGGTACTATCACAGGAGGGCATGAGGCTGTGTAGTCCTTTGTTCCAGGTGTTCACTCCCTCAGGGCCGCACACAAATCAGCGTACCCTGCTGCTCTCCTCCCCGCTAACGATCAACTCTCGCTTATTGCGTCAGGTCCGCTGAGGCCGGTACACTGTCCACAAGCTTCTGAGCCTCCCCCAGTGTCAGCAATATGTGGGTCCGGCCCTGTATGTCCACTCGGAGCCTGGCCGGATAGAGCAGGGCAAATCAAATTCCTCGGTTCAGCAGCTGGGCGCAGATCGGAGAGAAAGCCCTCCTTTGCTGACTTACGAGGGCTGAATAGTCCTGGAACACCAAGATGTGGTCATGCTCTCCACTCCGCTTCGTACGGCCCCGAGCCGCCCGCAGCACCTCCTCCTTCTTTCGAAAGTCCAAAAAATGCGCTATCACTGCCCGCGGTTGCTGTGCTTGCTCTCACCAGGGGCCAAGTCGATGGACATGCTCTAGCTGCACCGGGACGTCACCTTTACCACTCAGGAGTTTAGCAATCCATGCTTGCAAAAAGTCATTCAGGGCCGCATCCCCCACACTCTCTGCGATCCCTACAAACCGGAGGTTTTTGCGACGCCCCCGGTTCTCAAGATCGTCTATTTTATCTCCCTGTTGCTTCACCAGTGACTCCAGGCCTTGTACTCTCGTCTGCAGGGACTGCTGTGTGTCTTCGACATCGGAGATGCGGGTTTCAGCTTGTTCCATGCGGCCGGAGAACTCCGTGATACTTTGGCTAACACTTTTCAGTTGTTCGGCCAGTTCTTGAAAGCGGCTATCTAGCGCGCTCACCACTGCCGTGCTGACTTCTGCAACCAGGCCTGCAGAATCCGCCGCTTTAGGGCTCTTAGGTGGCCCCTCCGCCATCTTGACCTCAGGGTTCCTTATCCTCTCCTTCCATGGAGGTTTAATTGACATCGGCCCAGCGTTCGGGTTATACCGGCTCTCTTCCACACCCAGCGGGGTTCCTCAGCAATCACCCTTACACTTAGGGGTGCACCTCGATACTTTAGCTAGCTTTGTTGTAAGATAGCGGGGTTGGATACCCGGAGCCGATCTTCACCCGTCCGATCAGCTCATTGCCCAAACCGGAAGCCCTAGGAGGCTTTTTAATATTGGGCGGCATAAGGCGGCACGCTGATGTGCAATCACAGGAACAGAGCCACAGCACAATGGTTAAGACACTAACCAATGGTGCAAGGATCAGGGATTCAATCCCCCAAAGTGCCCAATGAACAAGGCTGGCTGAGGCATAACATATTATGGGGAAGATTGCTTTAGGAGGCATTTTATTCATATTTTAATTATCACTACTAGCAAACGCACTCTCAAAGCGTGTTAACATAAGGCGCCCTATAAGGCACATTTTAAAGTGCACTGTCAGCCAAGGCACCCTAGAATGTTGCTTATAGGGCGCTTTAGAGGGTGCCGTATGAGGTACCGCAAGGTCAGTGTACTGTTTTTTATGGCAGCACTGTGCAGTTTAAGGAATGAAAAGCATAAGTAGGTGCGCTGACAGGCAAAGAGGAGCAGCAGTGGAGCACAATGGTTAAGGCACTGACTGCTGATATAGGGGTCATGAGTTTGCTCCCCAGTGTGCCTAATATGTAAGGCTGGCTGTGGTATCAGCTTTGCATTGTACATATTTTGTCCTGCAGCACTTCAATTTTATGTTATTAATTGCTGCCAGCAAACACGCCCTCACGTGCCGTAATTGAAGGTGCCGTATAAGGCACCCTATAAGGCACTCCATAGGGCACATTATAAATTGCACTGTCCGCCACAGCACCCTAAAATGTCCCCTATAGGGCACAATAGGTTGCGTCACAGGATAATGTATAGTGCACCTTATATGGACGGGAACCATAAGGTGCCCTATAGGGCGCCCTATAAAGCACCCTCAGAGGCACCTTATGGGTACAGTACGCTGAGGGTGTTTTTGCTGGCATCAAAATATGTACATTAAAAAAAAGATAATGCATTGGACAACCCTATCAAATAACCCCACTGTGGGTTTGAACCCATGACCTCTGGCTTCAGAGACAGTGAAATAACCATTGGGCTACAGCTCTATAGCTGCTAGCAAGCCCCTGGCTGGCTGC
The DNA here is from genome assembly GCA_033557465.1 of Ichthyophis bannanicus. NCBI lineage: Eukaryota > Metazoa > Chordata > Amphibia > Gymnophiona > Ichthyophiidae > Ichthyophis > Ichthyophis bannanicus. The sequence continues at coordinate 67,498,517 of CM066049.1, forward strand.
CGAGAGCATGCATGTCACCACACAGACAGTCTGCTGTGGTCACCAGGATAGGGTTAGCCCACCCATACCCATGATGCACTGCACATGCAAATCAGCTGTCCACAGATTAACACAAGATGGGCAATGCACCCCCACAGCACCTCGGCCTGGTAGAGGGAAGTGATCATGTGCACCCACACACCACCTCGGCCTGGTAGGGGGTACTGACCGTGTGTTTTACTGGCACAGAGTAGCTACACACCGTCACATTGTGCGGGTACTGTGCTCACCCTGAGGGTGCAGTGAGGCGCCCAGGACCAGGTCCACAACACCTTCCATAGCTGAAAGAAGCTATGCTGGAGGTTCAAAGCAGTGTTGATGTGTGAGATAGGTAGTTTCTGCATAAACACCTTGGATATCTGTCTATTTCAGTCAGGTGTAGCCCCCATGGACCCCCAGGTTGGCCATGCACCACCACCCCCCTTGTCCTCCAGGGCTGAGGGTGGCAAACAGGGTCTCCTATCAATAGATCCACATTCTACCTCCCTGCAAAGGTGGCAGTAGAGGGGACCATCAACCCCAGTCCTGCTGAGGAACAGACACCCCACAGGGCAATCAATGCAGCTCTATACACATCCATAACACAATAGTAGACAGACATTAGGTCTGGATATGATGAGCTGCACCCCACCACCATCTGATATTCTCCTGCAGCAAGTCATCAGCCATTGCACCCTGCAAGCTGCTCCATCAAGACACATACCAGCTGCAAACAGTGTGCTAGTTAGTCCACAGTGCATGTTCCCAGTGGAGATGCATGCACCCAGAACTGGGATGTCAGCATACACAGCAAGCAGATAAATCAATGACTGGGCCCCAAAAGGAAACCCATATCTATCACATGAGAGAAATACTATATAGCACTATGGGGGTGCCTAGCCATGCTGTGGTCACTGCACAGGGTGAGAGTGATCTCTCAGCAGGACATACTGAGGTCACCCTGTCTGTGTAGGTGGTGGCCGGGCACTTAAATGTCCCAGTCAGTGCCCTATGCCCTGTGCAGATGCACCCTGGCCAGGCCACCCTGTCCGGCCTATACCCATGGTACCTTGCTCCTCATTATGCACATTGGCAGCCCAATACTGGCAACATTGCTGGCAGTGTGGGCTGTGGAAGGTGTTTGTAGCCACCACACACTGGATAGACAGACAGCCACCCCCACACCTATGCCAGCATTGTGCTACTATAGAGGAGTCCAGCAGCCATACCCACCACACCAGTCCTGGACACAGTACAGGCATGGATATGGTACACAATACTGTTGGGGGTCACTCCCCAGGGTGGTAAACACTGTCAGAGACCAGACCTGCAGCGCACACCTCAGACATCACAATGATTGTTATGGTGGAGATCAATGAGCAAAATGTGCTTAACGTAGGAATTGATATCTGCCAGTTATCATGGGCAACGTTTGATAGCTGTGTACCATATACCCAGGTGTAGGGTGGCAGTGCTAAGGTATGCAACTGCTAGTATTGGGAGATACAGGCAGGGCCCAATGTCCTGCCTCTCCATGAGGCATTGGCCAATGGGGCCTGTGGGGGTGTGTGTGGGTGTGTCTGGCCCTGTTGGCTGCTGCTTTACGGCAGAGTGTCCCAACTCCAGTCCTGGTGTTCCAACCACTGTTCGGGTTTTCATGCTGTCCCTCATAAATATGCATGAGCTACATCAGCATACCATGGGGGTGGTGCATAGATATGCAGCACAGGCATCTTTATTCGAGGCAGCATGGATCCTGAATGGTGTGGGGCCCTCCAGGACTGCATTTGGGAGACTCTGCACTAGGTAATGCGGCTGTTTATGGTGTCTGTGTTTGGTGAGGTAAAATATAGGCGTATGAACCATGCGTATGTTCTCAGCAATAAAGGTTTGTCCTTACTATCATGGTTTAGTTGTAGGAAAAACATTTGGACTGGATTGGCAGTAGCCCCAGCTGGGCTTTGAACCTGTGACCTTCTGTTCCTGCACACACTGTCTGTGTGCACTGCACCACTGTGTTGCTACAGATATGCTGTGTTCCCTGGGGAGTACATGACTGTACATCCGACAGAGCCTGTCTGTTGCGGTGGACGGTGCCAGCCTGCACAGGCCTAGGCCACTGTCTGCTGTGGTTTGCAGCCACTGCCCCCTCCACCACCTGTACCCTTCCACCAACATGCAGACATGTCCCTATCTGGGAAAAAGCATATGACCTGATTGAGTTGTGGCACTGCAGGACTGAATTTGGGGGACTCGGCTGTAGGTAATGCCCATTGTTATGGTTTGTGTGCGGTGTAGGGTAAAATATAGGTGTTGGAACCATGCTTATGTTCTCTGCAATAAAGGAGTGTCTGTACTATCACTGTTTAGTGGTGGGTAAAACTATGGGGACTGGGTTAGCAGGAGCACCAGCTGAGATTTGAACCTGTGATCCTCTGGTTCTACAGGCACTGGCTGTGTCTGCTGCACCACACTGTAGCCACAGAGGCAGTGCAGTCTCTGGAGATAGGAAACCTGGCCGCACGAGTCAGACACCCTGCTCTGCACAATTTTACTGTGGGCTCGTTTACCTTGTATGGGGACAAAGGTGCAAATAAACCTCAAAAATGACCTCCAAAAAAGGGGAAGAAAACCAAAACCAAGCTGGGCAACAGTGATATCAATGGGCAACCTGAAAAAAAACTCCCAGGAAAGCTCCATTAAAATGCAGTGCTTTTGAAAGAGTCTACGGAGCGTAGACCCTTCCAAAAATCATTTCTTTTTTTTGGAGCTTTCCTGGGAGTGTTTTTTATGGTTGCCCATTAATATCACTGTTGCCCAGCTGGGTTATAATTTATTTGGAATTTGTTGTGGTCATTTTCAATTTATATTTGCTATTTTGTTCTGTGCACATGTATCACACTGCTCACGTTTTTCAGGTTTCCCCGGTTTTGCTGTACATTGCTGACGGAAATGGTTTCTCTTCCCTTTAAATCGGCTCTAACGCGAGGTTTTCACTCGCGGTATTTTTTTGCCGAAATTCAGCCACGCTCCTGTGCGGGGAGCCTCTCCCCTCCCACTCTCCACCCATTGACCCCGTCCCTCTGCCCCTCGGGGGCCTTCCTCCGCCCTCCGTACGCCTTTCCCCGCCTCTATCGCACATCAGCGTACCGCACACTTGCGCGGGCCCGTTGGTGTGAGGTGCACGTGTGCGGGGGTCCGTTAGTGTGACGCGCACGCGTGCGGGGCACTTAAGAGCACTTAAGTGCCTCATTAGCGTACGCTACTGTGCGCGGTTTAGTAAACATACCCCATAGAGTGGTAACTCTTGCCACGTCAGTAGGCAGACAAGATGAAACGTATTAGTCTGTCTACCATCATTTACACTGTTACTGTGTTACTATGGATGGAACATAATGCTGATGAAGAAAGGAAAAATGTTTCCAAGGCACACTTCATATATTACTTTGGCCACACATACTAATTATCATACTAATGTTTCTCAACTCTAAAAAACACTTTCCTCACAAATTTTAAAATACTAGTTATATTCTTTTTTTCTTCTAAATGATAGTTTCCCTGAATAACCCTAATTTGCCCATTGTTTTGAGCCATCATTGAGCCCTTACTATTTCTTGATTTGGGGTAAATTCTAAAAACAATAGAATGTCAGAAAGTTGTAGAAGTTCAGACACTGGCATTGAAGCAGCCTGTTCACAGAGAGCCTTAGGGGTATGTTTACTAAACGGGGCACTTGTGCGGGGCGCACCTGAGCGCCCTAAAATGATGCATTTAAGTGCTCTTAAGCGCCCCGTACGTGTGTGCGGCACATTAACGGGTCCTGCACGCATGCGCCGAAAACGCGCACGTTTGCGGGGCGCTCATGTGCGATAGAGGCGTGGAAAGGCGAAATGAGGGCGGAGGAAGGCCCCCGAGGGGCGGAGAGACGGGGCCAATGGGTGGAATGTGGGAGGGGAGAGACTCCCCGCACAGGAGCGTGCCCGAATTTACAAGGAAAAAATACCGCCAGTGAAACACTCGCGGTAGAAAGCATTTAAAGGGAAGAGAAACCATTTCCGTCAGCAATGTACAGGAAAACCGGGGAAACCAGAAAAACGTGAGCAGTGTGATACATGTGCACAGCACAAAAGTGCAAATAAAAATGACCACAACAGAACTATTAAAAATAGTAATTCAGCTGGGGAACAGTTATAGTGATGGGCAAATACAGAAAACACACCCAGCAAAGCTCCAGAAAAAAGAAATGAATTTTGGAAGGGTTTACGGAGCGGAGACTCTTCCAAAAAACATTTCCTTTTGTGGAGCTTTCCTGGGAGTGTTTGCTATGATTGCCCATTAATATCACTGTTGCCCAGCGTGGTGATATTTTGTCCCCCATTTCCCGTGGTCATTTCCGGGGTTTATGTGCACGTTTGTCACCAGACAGGGTGCATATGCCCACAGTAAATTTGCGTAGAGCAGGGTTTGTGACTCCATCCTGCCAGGCTTACTACCTCCAGGGGCAGCACTGTCTATGTGGCAGACAGAGTCAGTACCTCTAAGACCAGAGGTTCAAAGCCCAGCTGGGGCACTTGCCAGCCCAGTCCCTATATTTTACCCACCACTAAACACAGATAGCGCAGACACCCCTGTATTGCAGGGGACATAAGCATGGGGAAAACACCCATATTTTACCCAACAATGCACACACACCACAACAATGGGCATTACCCACAGCCAAGTACCCCAAATGCAGTCCTGTACTGCCACATTCCAATCAGGTCACCTGCTTTTTATGGGAGAAGCTCATGCCAGCATGTTGGCGGACGAGTACATGTGGTGCAGGGGGCAGTGGCTGCTAGCGACAGAAGACAGAGGCCTAGCCATGTGCAGGCTGGCACAGTCCACAGCAACAGACAGGCCCTGCCGGATCCACAGTCATGGACTATCCAGGGAATTCAGCCAATCTGTGGCTACACAGTGGTGCAGTGCACACAGACAGTGCATGCAAAAACAGAAGGTCACAGGTTCAAAGACCAGCTGGGGCTACCAGCAATCCTGCACACATATTTTCCCCACAAATAAACAGTGACAGTAAGGACACACCTTTCGTGACGAGGACATATGCAATGGTAATACGTCTATCTTTTACCCCACTGAGCACAGACACCATGAACAGGAGCAGAACCTACAGCAGAATCCCCCAAATGCAGTCCTGGTGGGCCACACACCAGTCAGGTTCCATGCTGCCACTCATACAAATGCCTGTGCTGTATATCTATGCACCACCCCCACGGCATGTAGATGTAGCTCATGCATATTCATGAGGGACAGCAGGAAGACCCGAACAGTGTGATGCAAAACTGGACTGGAGTGGGGAAGCGCTGCCGTAAAGCAGCAGCCAACAGGGGCAGACACACCCACACCCACACCCACAGGCCCCATTGGCCAATGTCTCCTGTAGAGGCAGACCATTGGACCCTGCGTGCATCTCCCAATACCAGAACCTGCATAGCTTAGCAATGTCACCCTACACCTGAGGTACACAGCTCTGAAATGTTTGCTAAGAGTACAGGCTGATAGATATCCCTACGTTACGCATATACTGCTAGTTGACCCCATCCGAACAATCTGTTTGGTGTCTGCGGTGCGTGCTCCAGGACTGGCCTCTGACGGTGTTCACCACCCTGGGGAGTGACCCCCAGCAGTACTGCATACCATATCCATGCCTGTGCCGTGCCCAGGACTGGTGTGGTGGCCAAGGCTAATCACCCCCTCAATAGTAGCACAATGCTGGCATAGGTGTGGGAGTGTGTGTCTGTCTATACAGTGTGTGTTGGCTGCAAACACCTTCCCCAACCCACACTGCCAGCACTACTGCCAGTATTGGCCTGCCAATGTGCATAATGAGCAGCAAGGTACCATGGGAATAGGTCAGACATGGTGGGCTGGCCAGGATGCATCTGCACAGGGCATAGGGCACTGACTGTGACATTGTAGTGCCAGGCCACCACCTACACAGACAGGGTGACCTCTGTATGTGCTGCTGGGGGAGCACTCTCACCCTGAGTGTGCAGTGATGACAGCATGGCTAGGCACCCCCATAGTGCTGTATTGTGTTTCTCTCTTGTGATATATATGGGTTTCCTGTTGGGGCCTCCTCACAGAACTCTCTTCTTGTGTGTGCTGCCACCCCAGTTTTGGGTGCATGCATTTCCATCAGGGCTAACCAGCAGACTGTTCACAGCTGGTATGTGTCTTGATGGAGTGCCTTGCAGGGTGCAGCGGCTGATGGCTTGCTGCAGGTGAATATCAGATAGTGCTGGGGTGCATCATTGGATATCCAGGCCTAAAGTCTGTCTGATATTGTGTAATGGATGTGTGAGAAGCTGCTTGGCCTGCCCTGTAGGGTGTCTGTTCCCCAGCAGGACTGGGGTTTGATGGTCCACTCTACTGCCATTGGTTGGGGGGGGGGGGGGGGGGCGGAGAGAGGGGAATGGGGATCTGTTGGTGGGGGGCCCTGTTTGCCACCCGGGGGGGGGGGGGGGGGGTGGGGTGGTTACTTTGACCACCTAGGGGTCCATAGGGGTTTCCACTAACTGAAAGAGACAGAGATATCCAACATGTTTCTGCAGCACCTTCCTATCTCACAGGTTAGTACTGTTGTGGAGCTCTGTCATGGCCTCATCCAGCCATGGCTGGTGTTGTGGACCTGGTCCTGGGTGCCACATCACACCCTCAGGGTGAGCACAGTACCCGCACAATGTGACGGTGTTTAGCTACTCTTTGCTGGTAGTCCACCCGCTCAGGACCCCCTACCAGGCCGAGGTGCTGTGTGGGTGCACATGGACAATTCCCCCTACCAGGCCGGGTAGCTGTTGGGGTGCATTCCCCATCTTGTGTGCATCTGTGGACAGCTGATTTGCATGTGCAGTGCATCATGGGTACGGATGGCCTAACCCTATCCTGTCTACAACAGCAGACTGTCTGTGGGGTGACGTGCAGGCTCTCTGCAGCCAGCCAGGGGCTTGCTGTCAGCTGTAGCCCAATGGTTATGTCACTCCCTGTACAGTCAGAGGTCATGGGTTCAAACCCACAGTGGGGCCCTTTGATAGGGCTGTCCACAGCTTTATTTTATTTACTGTACATATGTCTATGCCGGCAAAACCACACACAGCTTACTATACCCATTAGGTGCCTCTGAGGGTGCTTTATAGGGCGCCCTATAGGCCACCTTATGGTTGCCATCCATATAGGGTGCACTATACATTATCCTGTGTCGCAACATACATGGTGCCCTATAGGGGACATTCTAGGGTGCCTTGGCAGACAGTGCACTGTAACATGTGCCTTACGGGCATCCGTATGTTAACACACTGTGAGAGTGGGTTTACTAGTGGTGGGAAATAAAATATAAATGGAAGGCCTCTTACAGCACTCCTCACCATGATACATACTGCCCCAGCCAGCCTTGTTCACTGGACACTGTGAGGGGTTGAACCCATGATCCCTGCACGAGTGGTCAGTGTCTTAACCATTGTGCTATGGCTCCATTCCTGCTATTTGCACATCAGCGCACCACTTATCCCTCCCACTATTGGACTGCCCCCTCACACATCAGCGCGCCGCCTTCTGCCCACCGGCTCGCCGCCTTCTGTTGCCCACATTTATCAGCGCACCGCCTTCTGCCGCCCAAACGTAACAATGCGCCGCCATCTGCCGCCCACACTAAACAGTGCGCCGCCTCATGCCGTAATAAAAATAACAGTGCGCCGCCTTCTGCCGCCCAAAATTAATATGCCTCCTAAACCACTTTTGCCCATAAATGTTGATGCCTCAGCTGGTCTTTTTTGTTGAGTACAATGGGGGTTTGAACCCCTGGCCCCTGCACTGTTGGTCGGTGTCTTCACCGTTGTACTACAGCTCTATTGTTTGGTTTTGCAGCAGCGCACAACTTAGCCTTCCCACGCGCTAATGTGGGCCCCGCACATTAGCGCGACGCACACACGTACGGTCTGGTTTTTTGCTTTTTTCTGCCTGGCCCGCCCACTCCTTATATGGCACCAGCACACTAACGGGAACCCGCACAGCAACGGTGTTTAGTAAACATGCCCCTTAGATTCAAAGATTGTTGAGCTCCTCAATTTAGGCTCTGAGTTAACTCCCTGCAATGGAGGAGTAGCCAAGGAGTAGCCTAACGCTGCAAGGGTTGGGATTTAATTCCCACTGGTACTCCTTGAGCAAATCACTTTATTCTCCCTTGCCTTGGAAGAAAAGGCCTGATAATCTACTTCCAGTCAAACCTTGCCAAGAAAACCCAGGGGATGTTGGATTACCAGGAGTCAGAAACGACTTAACTGCACAAAAAAAAGTTAAGTCCCTTAGTTATAAGTCTATTCTCTCAGCCTGTTATAAGAGTTATAACATCTTAGATAATTTTTCCAGCTGATCTCAGATAAACTTGTGCATCACACTCCCGTTTCAACGAAACTTCAATAGTGTGCCAGTTCACATCAATGATCTGCTGTTTTGTATATTATTATATCAAAAAAGAGTTGTCAAGTACACAAGAATACTTCGCTTAGGGGTATCGTTTCATATGGCAGCTTATCCCTCAAGCATTTCTAGTGTTTCTTGACTTTATCACAGGTATCCCAACGCTGATAATTCTGGCGCCTCGCGTTTCTCTATGAGCGGTTCATCAGGGGATATTGGAATATATTATTTAAAATCTGTTTAATGATGCTGCCCACGTTTCTATAAATTGTCTTTACATCAAGTTTTTATTCTGTGATGTAAAGACGATTTATAGAAACGCGGGCAGCATCATTAAACAGATTTTAAATAATATATTCCAATATCCCCTGATGAACCGCTCATAGAGAAACGCGAGGCGCCAGAATTATCAGCGTTGGGATACCTGTGATAAAGTCAAGAAACACTAGAAATGCTTGAGGGATAAGCTGCCATATGAAACGATACCCCTAAGCTAAGTATTCTTGTGTACTTGACAACTCTTTTTTGATATAATAATATACAAAACAGCAGATCATTGATGTGAACCGATACACTATTGAAGTTTCGTTGAAACGGGAGTGCGATGCACGAGTTTATCTGAGATCAGCTGGAAAAATTATCTAAGATGTTATAACTCTTATAACAGGCTGAATGAATAGTCGTTTAAGTTTTGTTATAGAAAGTAATTCATTCTGATACAAATTTGGCCCACAGTGTGTTGTGATAAGTCTATTCTCAGCAAATCTTAGGTGCCTAAATTTTAGGCTGAAAATAGGTACCAACATAAAAATTTAAGATTGTAAAATTGAGGTTCTTATATTGGAAATCAGTGCTGAGTTCTTAATCTCCTTCTAACCTGGTCCCACCTACATTTTTCACCTAAATTTAGGAATGTAGCAATTATAGGCTCCAAAATTTTGGTGCTCCGCAGGGAGGAATTTTTATTTATTTTGACAGATCTAGGCACCCAACACTTAAGATCTGTAGAAAATTCACCTGATAGCAACAGAAATTTTTGTGTTTGATATTTTAAAATCCTTTTTCTGGATACTGTGCGTGTGAGGGAAGGAGCTATCAATGTCATACAAAATACTGTAGTGACTTAAATAAAACCAAACTACTTTGTGTGACTTTACTTTTGGGCCAATCAAACGATATAGACCTCAACTGTTTACTCATTTCGCACAGAGTTTGACTTCACCTAGCAGGGATGCTCCTAATAAAGGAATTTACCTGCTGAATCATGCTTTTTCTGACAAATAGTTGCCCAGAAAACAGACCTTGCACAACCATCTCAACTATTTTCATCCTTCTCCACTAACGAAGAATTAGAATGTTGGAGAATGTTCTTAAAATATGCTATTTTTCATGGATGATTTACTCTTCATCTCTCTGTAGTGGATCCTTGTCTTTGGGAATGAAAGTGGGCTTCGGGAGACACTGAGAGGAATGCTCCTGAGGGGTAACATATTTTATTTCTGGTTTAATGAGCTCTAAATAATTGATTCTCCTATTGAATTATTAATAGGTTATTTGATAATAAAGGTAATCTTTTGGCACATCAACCCATTTATGAACTCATATTATCTTTAAATGTGTGGGCTATGCTTATGGGAAGTAGCGTGACAACATATTGCTACCATTTCTAGAGACCTCGCTCAAATATTCTCCTTCATCCATAGGATATGTTTCATGGCACAGATCCCTACTTTTAGAGTGCATGCTTTCAAGGCCAGCCCTCTGACCCCAGTGATTCATAATCCGGATTTTCATGCAGGGGATTATGGGAACGTATTTGAAACTCTTTCCAGTATTTTTTAAGCAGGCTGAATCTTCATTCTTTGACAGTGGTTGTGATACTGTGTTCTTAGTGGAGTCAGATGGTAAGGTCTTAAGTCCCCCCCCCCCTTGCTCTGCCCAACCATACTTTATGCCTTCTCAGTCTTAGCCTTAAGGCCATGAAGGGAATGTCCTCAGCTCTTAATTCTGACTCAGTGCATGGACAGTAGCCGAAAAGAAAAAAAGGCAAGAGCAACAGCCACCTCCCTGTCTTGGGACTGCAGGTCAATGAAAGTAATTTCACTGAAGTGATGCTTTGCCATCAACCTTCATACAGAAACAATAGAAGGACGTTCTCTACCACTATGCATGTTGGAGATTTTATGATTTTGCGCTGAGTTCTCTGGATCTTTTGATGCACTTTTACATAATCTATGTTAAAGTAAATAGAAAAACAGGTTAGCGATGGTGCAAAAAGTTCACAATTAGAATGCACTCGACTGCATGGCAACAGTCATACCAATGCCAATATGCATGATGAAATCAACCGAGTGCGCTGTCATATACTCTGCACTCCAAACAAAACATAGTTTCCTTTCTTACAGTAGGGGTACTGAGTAGTACAGGTGAGATTAATGATTTCAGACGCCCGCAACAAAATAAAGTCAAAGGCCACCTCTCTCCCACATAAAATAAGGAACAACATTTGTCTGTACGGCTAAGGAGAGTGTTTTGCGCCATTGTGTTGGGCTCCTGTGTGTCTTTTGCTCCTCTGTCCTCTTCAGGCACCTTCACTTTCTCTCCTTCCTTCCCCAGCATGTTTTCATTTTCTCACATCCCCATCAGTATGGCTTTGTTCCTTTACCCCTCCTGCCTTCACTCCTTTTTCTCTGGCTTATGACCTTTTACTCCTCTCCCACACAACTGGAGCCCTTGAATGGAGGCACCTTCTTTTCTCTTTCACTTCCTCCCAAAGCCGGTCCTAGGCATGTGTGGCCATGTTGGCCGCACACTGCCCCGCTCGATCAGAAGCCCCGCACCTTTGGTGTTCCTGAGCTTCACTTGCTCTTCCTGAGAGGTTTCAGCAGCTGAAGCTCCCTCCCCTCAAACCTAGGCAGAGTCAGCACTAAAAATAACAAACTGCGGTGAAGCTCTGGGTTCAAACGCACTGCTAGAATCTCTGCCAGTTCCACTCCCAAGGCAACAGGAAGTGTACCTCAGAGGGGGTGGAACCAACAGAGACTATAGCAGCGCCTTTGAGAATGAACCTCTGCCGTGGTTTGTTCTATTTTTAGTGCTGACTCTGCACAGATTTTGGTGCACTTTTAACCCTGTCTCATTTTTGGTCATCCTTTTCACCAGTCTGTGCAGTAGAATTCCTTAAAATCCTTAATTCTTCTCATAAAACATCCTCATCAATCAATCCAATCCCTTCCACTTGGTTTCTGCACCATCTCTGGCTCTTCAACCACTTACGCTAACCATGATAAACAATAGTTTGTCTAGTGGAGTTTTCCCCTGCCCTTGGAAACATGCTATTGTTAAGCCCATTCTAAAGAATCCTTCTGCCGATTCATCTGACCTTTCTCAATACCGTCCAGTCTCTACTTTGCTTTATGTTTCTAAGTTATTGGAATCTTTGCTCAGCTCTCATCATATTTAACATCTGTTCATAATTTTCATCCCAGACAGTCAGAAGGTCGCCCAGGTCAGAGCGCCAAAACTATTCTGCTTTTGCTTATCAGTGAACTTCATCAATTTCATGATCAGGGTGATGTTTCGGTGATAGTTTCGCTTGATCTTTCAGCTGCTTTTGACCTTGTTGATCACTCTCCTCTCCTTTCTCGTCTTCATGATTTGGGTCTAGGCAGGGTTGTTCTTAGGTGGTTTCATTCTTATCTCTCTCAGTGTTCTTTTTCAGTGCACAAGGAGGTTTCTTCTGTTTTTCTGCTTTCGTGTGGTGTTCCTCAGGGTTCTTTCTTGGCACCTTTGTTGTTTGATGTCTTTTTGATCCCACCACTGCTTATTATTCAGCAGCGTGGGATCTTTTTCCAGATGATATCCTCTTAATTCATCATATTAACCCTTTTTTTTCGGAACTTGACCCTCTCAATGACTACTTATCTTTCATTTCTCAATGTCTTCGGGATAACTTTCTCTGTCTGATCCTCTGCCCTCTGGGTTACTTTCGGGCATCCTATACCTTCTCTAGCCCCCTCTCTTCCTATTGGTCTCATTCCTTTAGTCTCATCAATGCATGAGGGTCCTTTGTTATTGACAAGGATATGTTTTGACATTTCACTATAGAAAACCTAGTCCTTAGTGGAACACCAGATGTAGTGCAAGAGATAAGGGTGTTGGGGCCACTTGGCAATAGTGATCATAGCATGATCGCCTTTGATTTAATTAGTGGAGGAGGGATAGTAAGGAAATCCACAGTACTACCCTTTAACTTTCGAAAGGGAGACTATGATAGAATGAGGAAAACAGTTAAGAAAAAACTAAAAGGAGCAGTTGCAAAGATTAAAGACGTACATCAAGCTTGGGTGTTGAAAAATACTATCTTGGAAGCCCAGACCAGCTGTATTCCACGCTTTAAGAAAAGTGGAAGGAAGTCTAAAAAATTGCCAGCATGGTTTAAAGCTGAGGTCAGAGAGGCTGTTGTTGCCAAAAAAGCATCTTTCAAGAAATGGAAAAAAGAGCCAAATGATGAAACCTGGAAACAGCACAAGCACTGGCAAGTCAAATGCAAGGCATTGATAAGGCAGGCAAAGAGAGAATTTGAGAAGAAGCTTGCTGCGGAAGCAAAAACGCGAAATAAAGACCTTTTCAAGTACATTCGTAGCAAAAAACCCGTGAGAGAGTCAGTTGGTCCATTAGATGATAAAGGGGTTAAAGGAGCACTAAGAGGCGACAAGGCGATAGCGGAGAGACTGAATGAATTCTTTGCTTCGGTCTTTACTGAGGAAGATGTAGGGATGTTACCCACGACTGAAGTGGTATTTAAAGGTGTGGAAGAATTGAAGGAAATATCGATACATCGGGAAGATGTCTTACAACTATTAGATAAACTGAAGAGTAGCAAATCACCTGGGCCGGATGGTATACATCCAAGGGTGTTGAAAGAACTGAAATTTGAGATTGCAGACCTGCTATCAGTAATCTGTGAACTATCATTAAAATCATCTCTAATACCTGAGGATTGGAGGATCGCCAATGTAACACCAATTTTTAAAAAGGGTTCGAGGGGTGATCCGGGAAACTACAGACCGGTGAGCCTGACATCAGTACCGGGAAAAATGGTAGAAACCATCATAAAGAATAAAATTACTCAGCATATAGATAGTCATGACCTAATGGGAGACAGCCAACATGGCTTTAGACAAGGAAGATCTTGTCTTACTAATCTGTTATGTTTTTTTGAAGGAGTGAATAAACAGGTGGACAAAGGTGAGTCGGTTGATATTGTGTATCTGGACTTTCAGAAAGCCTTTGACAAGGTCCCTCATGAGAGACTTTTGGCAAAACTAAAGAGTCATGGGATAGGAGGCAGTGTACTACTGTGGATCAGGAACTGGTTAAAAGATAGAAAGCAGAGGGTAGGGCTAAATGGCCAATTTTCCCAATGGAGAAAGGTGAATAGTGGTGTACCCCAGGGATCTGTGCTGGGTCCGCTGCTTTTTGACATATTCATAAATGACCTGGAAAGTGGAATAACGAGTGAGGTTATCAAATTTGCTGATGACACAAAACTATTTAAAGTTGTTAAAACCCAGGAGGATTGTGGAAAATTGCAAGAGGATCTTGATAAATTGGAAGACTGGGCATCAAAATGGCAGATGAAATTTAATGTGGAGAAGTGCAAGGTTATGCACCTAGGGAAGAACAACCCAAACTATGGTTACACGATGCAAGGTTCCACATTAGGAACCACCACCCAAGAAAAAGATTTAGGCGTCCTTGTGGATACCATGTTAAAACCCTCGGCCCAGTGTGCAGCGGCGGCCAAGAGAGCAAATAGAATGCTAGGTATGATAAGGAAAGGAATGGAAAATAAAACAAAAGATATTATAATGCCTCTATATCGTTCCATGGTGAGACCGCACCTTGAATATTGTGTGCAATTCTGGTCGCCGTATCTTAAAAAGGATATAGCGATTTTAGAAAAGGTTCAGAGAAGAGCCACCAAAATGGTAAAGGGGATGGAAGGCTTCTCCTATGAAGAAAGGCTAAAAAGGTTGGGGCTCTTTAACCTGGAAAAGACGGCTGAGGGGAGATATGATAGAAGTCTATAAATTAATGAACGGAGTGGAACGGGTAAACGTAGATCGATTGTTTACCTTATCAGAATATAGAAAGACTAGGGGACATGCAATGAAGCTACAGGGTAAACTATTTAAGACTAATAAAAGAAAATATTTTTTCACTCAACGTGTAATCAAACTCTGGAATTTGTTACCGGAGGATGTAGTAAAGGCTGTTAGTGTAGCTGGGTTTAAAAAAGGTTTGGACAAGTTCCTGGAGGAAAGGTCCATAAACCATTATTAAGAAGGGACCCAGGATATCAATGCTTGAACCAATACAAGCATTGTGGAACCTGTGTCCCTTGGGGAAACTGCTAGGTACGTATGACCTAGATTGGCCACTGTTGGAAACAGAATACTGGGCTTGATGGACCTTGGTCTGACCCTGTATGGCATATCTTATGTTCTTATGTTCTTATGTAAACCTTCTCTTATTTTGTCTGCCCAATCTCACTGGCACCTGGTGATGCTGTGGTCATCCATATGGTCCAGGTACTGGCCAGGCTTTCATGTCCCCTCTGAATTGCAGATGAACACATCAGATTCTCCTGCACACCCCTCAAACCACACACACACACACACAATTTCACTTTCAGTCAAAAAGATGCTCTGAATCTATACATAACAGCTATGACATAGCAAAATAGCATGGGGTACCAGGTCTAAAATATGATCTCCATTTCTGACCCTAACAAGAATCTTTTCCCTACTCATGCCCATACTATCCCTACATCAGCAGTTCCATTTTTCAGACCAGGGAATTGTTAGGGTCCCCTAACATTTAGCTCAATCAGCACATTTCAGCACATGTGTGTGCACATTTCAGCACACACTATTGCTCTTCTCAATATTTCTGTAAAGATGTTTATTAATGCTTCTTTACCTTACACTATTTCCTCACCTCTGCTCTCTGCTCCTTAAAACTGCATCTTGTGTTTTTCTAGACTGCAGTCACACCAGTTCAAACATACTTGTCACAACCATTCTTCAATATGGAACATATTGCAGAGAAGAACAACATTTTTTCTAAGTCCTTGCTTCATTCCACGTTTCAAGCAATATCAAAGGTTTCAGTGATAAACAGCAAAGGTAACTTTCCAATTTTTTTGTTGGATATACCAATAAAGGAGAGGGAGGACAGACCTGTCACCTGCTGTGGCACCTCCTTTTTAATCACACAAATTTAGTAAAAGCTACTTAACTTGAGATAAGGCGCAAAAATGGTGTTCCACAGAAAACTTGTACTCGTGATGTACCATGTTTCGAATCTACATAGAGATTCTGCTTCAGGCAGAAACAGGATTCCACAGATTCATAATAAACATTGCACTTATAATTCAAGTGAACAAACCCAAATAGATAGCATCTGATGTCAGAGCATACAAAAACAACCAATCAATGGTCAAGGGAAATCCATAAAGACTGAACCCCCTGATCTGATTGGAAGAGCTTATATTAAGCTTGGCCAATCCAACTCCAAATTCAAACCATTTGGGGCAACAGACTGAAATTTAAAAATCCAAAATTTCTCTCGTTTCTGAAGTTTAGAAATTCTATCATCCCTGCATGGATCTTCAGGAATAAAATCATTCACTCGCCATCTGAGATGAGAAAATGTGTGACCTTCAGAAAGACAATGCTCCACTAATGGGGCTTACTTATTAGCCATGTGAATATGGGAAGTGTATTCAGATAGGCGAGTCTTGCAATATCTTGTCATTCTGCCAATATAATAAAGTTGGCAAGGGCAGATAATAATGTATACTACATAATCAGTAGTGCAAGATGTACACCAACATGAAGGTAAGGTCAATCCTTGATGTATATCATACCACGAATGTCCCTCCAAAGTTGACGAGCAAAAATTACAACTCCCACAAGCAAAATGACTTTGATCAGTATGAGACTGAACTGGTCTGTCCATTACAGTAGTTGAATGAACCAGTCTATCCCAGAGGTTTGTATCATGAGAAAAGGCTAAAGTTAGGGGTTTCTGAAAAAAGTGTGTAAACTCAAAATGCTCCAATGGTGATGAAGTTTCACAGTCTCATAAGAATGTTGCATAAAAGGAAGTACTCCTACTATCTGATCATCCTAAGATTTAATTGTTGGGTCTAATAAAAGCTATTCCCTATGGGCCCGATTCTGTGCCAAGAATAGCAGGGATGGACGTCCCATATGCTCCATTGAAGAGCTGCGATGTTGGCCACCAGCTTCCCAGCTTTATTCCCTGCAGCTCGACCCTGATCCGGCCTCCTAAGGCCAGGGAATGTCTTCGGGCCCCCTGCCCCATCCATGCTCCAGGCCCGTAGTAAACAAATGTCCATCCCTGCTATTTGTGCCTTCTCCACCGGCATGTAACTTCCCTGCCGGTTGTATGGGGAAGTTAGATGGAGGCAGGGAAGGGGCAGATTGGAGGTGGAGGCAGGGCGGGCAGTGGGCGGTTGCCGGCCCTGGACGTACAGGGCCTATTCTAATATTGGCTCTGTACGTCCAGGGCCGGCGACTTGTGTGGGGAAGTTATTCCATCTCTGAGGTGGAATGACTTCCCTGGCCGTTTTTTTACTGCAGCTCCATTGAAGAGCCTTGACTGAGTTAGCCGAGAAGGTCCTGTACGTGCAGGCTGGGCTGAATCACAATCCCGACCTGCATGTACAGGACTGTTCACGATTCTGATCCCGCGTGGCGAGATGTGCCCCGCAGGATCAGAATCGTGATCCTCTCTGTATGTCTGGCTCAGACTGGATGTACAGAGGGGATCTATGTCTGGGACAGAATAAGCCTGTATGTGTGTATCGTGCCCACTTGTATGCTCGGGCAATCACTTTCGCTGGATAACAGCATGAATAACGTGGATGTTTCCGGGAAACACTTAATACGTACACGGGCCTTCCTGAATACGCTTTATACGTATCCACAGCTGAGCACGCTCCCGTTCCACCCCTTCTGGGCATGTTGTGACATCCCCATGCTAGTGCCATGTATGTGCACGATGGCATTGTTTCAGAATACGGTTGGGGACATTTTTAGCACATAAATGTGCCCGCCGCATGGGAATGACCCCCAAAGTCTGGCTTCTTAGGTTTTTAGTGTAATTTTTGTCTAAATATTTCTGTTTTCAGTTTATGGTCATTTATATAGACCCTCACCAAGTACAGAATATGTTCCAGATATTCTGTTAGCATGAGGCTTCGATGTAGGAATCTGTAGTAATTCAGTTTTCCCTGTAGGCATGTTGATGCTCTAGGGCCCACTGTAATATAGGATAGGATCCTCATTGAATGAGTTTTGGTAATTAGTGCTATTATGGAATGGCAGATTTGCTCCATAGGTCCTTGTACCGTGGTTTTTGCTTTTTCACTTTGTTCCTGATGTGGCATCAACTTTAAGGTGTTGGTGGAAAGTAATGGAATATGGATAGTCTTTGAGCTTCGCCGTTTTGTATTCTTGATACTGCCTCTCTATCTGTTAGCTCAGATTCGAGGGAATACATTTTAAGGGACCATCTCAGTTTAATTTTATTTTGTGGCCTAACCGCTTCACTATTGTTGATTTCAGGGGTTTTCCGGCTCTAGTATGGTCCAAGCCAGACTGTGCACCATGATCTTGAATTCACAGCCACCAGGATTATTTTCCACCATACAAATATTTATGCAAAACCTTTATGCAAATAAGGTCCCACAATGAGTCTCCGCCCAGGGCCCCTCATCACCCTAGGGCTGCCCCTGCTTCTTCACCCACTTTGCCTCAGTTCTTTTTCTGGCAAAATGTCCATAGACTGAACCTTTAGACAGGCCCTTTTTCTTCAACAGAGACTTTCCTTTCATGCTGGAATCCTACGCAGGAGAAGGTGGAGTGTCGTGGGGATTCAGAGCATGCAAAAAGGGACCAGGACCAGTATAGCTGTCCTGGCTAGTTGACTAGGCTTGTCCTGATTTTCATGTCTTCTGCGGTGTCCTTATTTTTTGTCTGCTACTGGCTCCTCTCTCTCTGTACAAGGCTCATCTCCATAACCGGTTACTGGGATGTTCATTTTTTTGGGGTGGAGACAGAGCGCTCAGACGGTACTTTTATATGCCTCCCTTCAATGCTGCCACTCCTCTGGATTTTTGAACGTTCTGTTCTGGATGCCTCAGATTCTCTTTTAAAATCCCACTTATAGGGATTTTTTTTGTTTTTAATTGTTTTGATTGTTTTTATGATTTTTGGCATTGAATTGCTTTGTATGATTTTGGATTGCAGAAGCTCGTTAATGGAAAATTTAAATAAGTTTTTGCTTGAAGTAGATTTTATATAAAAGTGTACTACTGCAAAGTGATTTCACAAAAGTTTATTTTGTGTGAGAAATAGCACAAAATGCCTGAGATTTGGCAGTTTTGTGAGACTCCAAGTGCACTATTGCACTAATTTTCATGTCAAGAGCACTTGCAAAGCCACTTCGTGCTTTAGTTTGTGAGGCCCTTGGAGTGTTCATCCTTATTTTGCTGATGTTCAATTACAATCAGATAGAAAACTAGATTTAAGTTCTAAAATTCCAGTCAGTTCAAAATGTAGTTACCATGATGCTTCTATGGCTTATTAAAGGTTACTGAACAGAAGATGATTATAAATGTGAAAGGCTTTGACTGGATGGGTGCCTCATTAATAAGAATTGTGCAGCTTTGAGTCTCCTGTCGTGAGCACATGGTTGAAGGTAAAAATGAAATTGGGCACAGCCATATCTGGTTAGTCTGTAGTTTGAACCAGATGTTTAGGAACATGCAACATCTGTCAACTAATCTTCCAATTTAAATGTAACATTGATTTATCCAAGTTCTCTTTTAAATCTAAATAGAACACTAGGTAGTGGTTGAACCATGGAACTTGTGATATATAAGGGGGTGTTTTGTAGCTGATTTTGGGAGAAATACCAGGTCTAGAGTATTTCCCTTTGTGTGAGTGGTAGTGTTTATGATTTGCTGGAAGCCCATATCAGCCATTGAGTCAAGGAATGAAGTGCTATGTGGGATGTGAAGTGAGGGAAGGTTAAAGTCTCCTAAGATGATGTGTGGTTTCCTTAGTGAGGATGAGTAGGCTGATTCAAGGATCAAAGTTAGATTGTTATGGTTAGGTGAGGGAGGTCTGTAGATGAAGCATAATGCCAGGTTTTAATTTTCAATTTTAAGTATATCCATCCCATCTAGATTGCTGCATATAGTGGGGGAGACTTTTAATTCTGTTTTACTTGTTATAAGGACTCTGCCTCCTCTTTTGGAGTCTCTGGGGCAGTTGAAAAGGTTGAATCCATTTATATTTAGTTGGTTTAGAAGGATGTTATCTGAGTCTCTGAGCCAGGTCTCTGTGACACAAAGGTATGTCCGGGCTTTCATCCTTGACCAGGTCTATGATAACTGGGATTTTGTTTCTGATTGATCTAGTATTAATAAGGATGCATTTTATTGATGCAAGGGTGTCTAGTGTATTTTGGGCCCAGTTAATGGGTAGAGGGTTGATATAGCTTAATATGTGGCGGGTCTTATTATGACCTGTATATTGCCCTTTGTGGAGTGGAGGAGTAGCCTAGTGGTTAAAGCAACTGCCTAGTACCCAAAAGCTCAAGGGTTCAACTTCCACTGCTGCTCCTTGTGACCTTGGGCAAGTCACTTAACCCTACATTGCCTTGGCAATCTACCTCTAGCTAAACATTGCCAGAAACACCCAGAGGCTGCTGGGTTGCCAGGAGTCAGCACTGGTTAGATAGCATTTAGAAAAAAAAAGTGTTCTTTAGTGTAAGTGCTTGCATAGAGTCTGTGCACTTTAAGCACCTGCATACTGTCCACCTGTTGTTTGTGCGACAGCAGGAGGCAGGTTGTATAAAGACAAACATACTTTTGAAAATCTCAGGTGCCCATGCTGTTTTCCCACTCTGACCTAAAGAAACCCCAAGGAAGGTCTCTTTTGAACCTGGCTGCAAACCTCTGTGCTGTGGAAGTTTGCTCATACTTTTAGAGAGCCAGAGGAGGATAATTACCATACTGGTCCTTTTTATCGGAATAAATAAGTATTTATTCAGGGAAAGGATTCAGCTCAATATTCAAATGAATTTATATGTTCACCGACAACTGTTGAACATATAACTCTCTGCCTTTAACCTGCCCCTTTACCCCTGAACACGCAGCGTACTGATAACGTAGAAATCAGCACACGCCTGCTGTCCTGGTCCTAAGCTGTTGGTCACTGTGGGCTTCAGTGCACGCTTAATGTGTGCCAAAACACACATGGATTGCGCAACACATGCTAGTAAAAGGACCCCTAGGAGTGATGTGCTGATACCTAGCAAGCTGTGTCAATAAACGAACAGCTGCCATTTATAGGCTGCAATGATCTAACCCAAATATATTGCGCCAATCAATATTGGTAAGCACCATAGACTGTACAACTATGCAAAAATCATCTATATCCAAGACAGATTTTAACTTGCTAAGCATCCTTAAGCTATAAAAGGCTTTTTAAACCACTATTTTTAGCTAGGACCTCAACTTTAACTGACCATCAAAATATCACTCCAAGATTGCATACCTCATTTTGAATGGGAACTAAGGTGCACGGGCCACAACCTTTTGTTTTGTTTAGTTTCTCATGTCATTTATAGCATTTTTCATTTTTAGCTGCCAATATTGCGCACTATTGCTCAATAACATGCGCTACTGCTCAATAGTGCATGCTGCTGAGAGGTAGTGTACACTCTTGGGTACACTATTGACGACATGGGAAAATAACAACATTTTCAAGTTTTTTTCCCATCATTTTGACTTGAAAATAATATGAAACGCTAGAGAATATCTTGTTGACCTTTTCTATATCATTTGAAATGTATGCATATTCCTAATGGGAACCTTAAGTCATATGTATATCACTTTGATTTGAAGATAAAGCGGTATTAATATAGTACTGGGAACATCCTCATCCACATTATTTGAGATCATCAACATTTCCGCTTTATATTTGAAAGCAATTTATTTTTTCCTAACCATATCATGATTGCTGATAAACAATTTGATGAGTGGGCCAACATAAATGGAATATTTCCCTGCATATATATGATGCTGAAACTGTCTTCTGAACAATAACTAAATTGGAGATGTCTAGAAACAAAAAAACAAGGATGAAAATGTGGAGCTCTGTGGAACTGCAGTACATACTTCTTTCTGCTCCAAGGTCAATGATCCTACTCTAACCTGTTGTTTACATTCATTTAAGAAGGATCTAAACCAAGCTTTTCCATTGCTGACAACTGATTTGTTAATATAGTATGACTGATGGTGTTGAATACCCAGGACATTTCTAAAAACATCATGATAAATTTCCTTCCAGCATCCAGTCCTTGAAGTTAATACCAGTCATTGACAATAATAATGTTTCAGTGCTATAATGGGCCTAAAGATGTACTGATGTTCATCTAATAAATTGTTCTCATTCACAAATTTCTCCACTTGTCTTAATTCCTCTTGTTCAATAATTTTCCCCAAATATAAGAGAATGGCTATGAGATAAAAGCTACAAGGATCAGCAATATTTAGATTACATTCCTTCAACACTGGATATGGCATAGGTCGGATTTAGGAAACGGCTGCACAGGCAGCTGCCTTGGTTGCAAAATTTTGAACTCACAAAATATCTGAGCTAGACACGAGCCTGATCCCCCCCGTGTTTAGCACTATGCTCTATTATCTCTGAGGAGAAACCACTTCTCCTCACCATTTCCCAGTTCTGCCTATGGGTGCCAATACAAGACCTGCATGCAATTGGATTTTTTAAAATTGTAGGCATGCATCCCTCATTTAGTGATGCATTGATTCCCAGACTATTTTTCAACATTTTTATATCTACATAGGACATGGACCAGCATTATTCATTTTAGCCATAATCTCAAATAATTCTTTTATGTGCATAAAATTCTCCCAATAAACTATATAACCATCACCCACTATGCTGTACAGAGCACAAGACCAACTGAACCAGTCTTGAAGAACTAGAAAAGGGGACTACTACTTCTGGAGAGAGATCTGCAATTGTGAGTATATACTTCTGGGAAATTTTCTGAAGGGACTTCTTTGGATTAAAACTGATTAATCTGTGAACCCAGTGTATTTGTTAAATCAGTCAGGGCCTAGTAGCAGCAGTTTAAGTTTAAATTTAAAACACAGAACAGAGCTTTCTGGTTAGTTCCTGAGCGGTCCTCCAGTTTAGCCCTCCACATCCGGGTAGTGCACCTCTTCCTGCAGCATGGAGACTGGACCAATCAGAATCTTCAATACCCCAGGGTATATGCTGCTGGATCTCCCATCAGCCCCCAGTGTGTCCAGTCTCCAGCAGCAGGAAGACGTGTGAGCCCGCCTGGCTCACTTAGGGACTTCTTAGCAACACTAGTTAGCTTTTCTTTGGAGTTGTTTCTTTGCTTTCCTTTCATTTACTTTATTTTATTTTGTGCGGCCTGTCACTTTAAAAAAAAAAACAAAAACAAGCCGAGCCGTCACTGCCCTTCTCTCTCCTTTACCAGGGGCAATTATTCAGCAGTGCTTAGATCGCTCCCCCTTGACAGTACGGGGGAAAGATCTCTTCTCCAGGCAGCACCTTCTTTATGGTTAAGAGGGTCTGCTCCGGAGTTTTCAGCGGCAGCGCACAGCTCTGTGGGGTGCTCGGCTCTCCGGTTTTATTTCTTGTGCCAGCCGGGTTCTCAGCCTTACTCCGCTCTAGATTCGAGCGGTTTTTTGCGATCCCGGTCACTTCTTTCAGCTGCGGTAAGTGGGGGTTGCCCTACCATCAGTTTAATTTATTTCTTTAATTTTGGTTTCGTGGTGTTTTCCCGCAGTTTTTTCGCCGGCCCGGCGGCCATTTTTTTCAGCTCTTTTTGCCGCGGGCTGTTTCTTCTCCTTCGGGGTTTTCAGTTTCACTCCTTAGCGTTTTGGGAGGCATTTTCCTTTTGTTCTTTCTTTTGTACTTTGCCTAAAAAAAAAAAAAAAAGAAAAAAGGGAGCCGATAGACAGTTTGGATATTTTATTTCTGTATCCCTTTGACTGGTTCTAGGCATTTTCCCCCTCCTTAGGGTGGTGTTAGATGTCCTCAAGGCCCCAGTGCGTGGTCTGCGGATCCCGCAGAGGCACTGTATCAGACTTGGGCATCTGCAGGGGCTGTGCTGCTGTGTCTGCAGATATGGAGCAGCAGTTAGAAGGCAGATCTGTGGCAGATTCCGTGGACCCTTCCCTGCTGCCGGAGGGGGAGACTTCGCTTGGTTCTATTGTTCCCCAGGCGCCAGTTGTTCCTAGGGCGCAGGGGTCGTCCTTGCCGGGGAGAGAGACAGAGTCCTCTTCTTCCTTGGCGGCTTTCTCCCCAGACTTCGTCCTTCTTATGCATCAAGCTTTCCAATTGGGACGTTCAGGTAGGCTGCCAGACGCTTTCGCGGTGCCACCCCCTTTGCCGCCTCTTAAAGCGGAAGGGGCCGGTCGGGGTTTCCCTAGACCTACGAAACGTCCTCGGTCCTCAGACATCGAACAGGAGGATTTGGAGTGGCAAGATGTGGGACATGAGATGGAGTCTGAGGATGTCTTTGAGGATCTCGAGGAAGGGGAGATCCCGGAGCCCGAGGATCAGGCCCGTATCATTAGAGTCTTTCGTAAGGAGGAACTGGTTCCTCTTATCACGGAAGCCCTTCAGACTCTCAATCTCGCAACTGCTCCTCCGACTGAGGAACAGGGATTAGAAGATCCCCTCATTCAAGCGGTCCGGGATTCTCAGGTAGTCTTTCCGGTACATCAGGTTGTAGATCAGATGATTCAAGCAGAGTGGGATCAGCCTGAGGCGGTTCTGAAGGGTATTCGGACTATGCTCCGTCTCTACCCCTTAGCAGACAAGGACAAAGAGAAATTCAAGTCTCCTAGGATTGACGCGGCGGTGTCGGCAGTGACCAAGAAAACCACCATTCCTGTTGAAGGCAGGCTTTTGAGACCAATGTCTTGTCTTTGCAGGCATCTATTTGTGGGGCCTGGGTGGCTAGAGCCTGCTTAAGGTGGGCTCAGCATTTGCGTCAGGATTCCCGTTTAGACCAGCAAGGTTTGCTCGAGGTCACGAGGTTGGAGTCTGGTTCCGCTTATTTGGCGGACGTTCATTAAGATTTAATCCGGACGTTGGCTAACAGTATGGCTTCCTTAGTGGCAGCCCGCAGGTCCATCTGGCTGCGTAATTGGGCGGCCGATGGGTCTTCCAAGTCTCAGCTCAGTAAACTCCCTTTTAAGGGCAGATTGTTGTTTGGTGACGATCTGGACAAGTTGGTAAAGGATCTTGGTGAGTCCAAAGGCGGGCGACTACCGGAGGATAAACCTAAGTTAGGAAAAGGTTTGCCTGTTTCTCGAGGTCCATTTCGGGACTTTTGAAGTTTTCGGTCCTCTCGTCTTTGGAGTTCTCAGCGTGGTAGGTTTGGATCCAAGTCTCCGACTTTTCGAGGATTCCGAGGTGCGGGCAGAGGTTTCTCGGCTGCGTCCTCATCCTCTTCCTCTTCCTTTGGTCGCAAACCGCAATGAAGCGCGGTGGGCCCAGGAGGGAAACCTGGTGATCGGAGGACGTCTTCGAGACTTTCTTTCTTCTTGGGTCCACATTACTTCGGATCAGTGGGTGCTCGAGATTATCAGAGACGGTTATGCGCTGGAGTTTGCATCCCCGCTCCAGGACTCCTTCGTACTTTCTCCCAGCAAGGGTCATCTGAAGGAATCGGTGATTCGTTTAACGTTGAATCGTCTGCTGGAATTGGGAGCGGTCATTCCCGTTCCGGAGTCCGAGCGCGGGGAAGGTCGTTACTCCATTTATTTCATGGTGCCAAAGAAGGATGGGTCTCTCCGTCCTATCTTAGACCTCAAAGGTGTGAATCAGTGTCTCCGGGTGCCTCATTTCCACATGGAAACTCTAAAATACGTCATGGTGGCGGTTCGTCTAGGAGAGTTTTTGACATCTCTGGACCTCTCGGAAGCCTATCTGCATATTCCGATCAGACCGGTGCATCAGAAATTTCTACGCTTCGCCTTTCCATGGGGTCACTTCCAGTTTCAGGCCCTACCGTTCGGGCTCGCTACCGCTCCACGCACCTTCACCAAGGTCATGGTGGTGGTGTCGGCAGCCTTAAGGAGAGAAAGTGTTTTAGTTCACCCTTATCTCGACGACTGGTTGATTCGAGCAAAGTCCGAAGCGGAGAGCTTACAGGCCACAGACCGGGTCGTTCGTCTACTTCAGAGTCTCGGCTGGGTAGTCAATGCGAAGAAGAGTCACTTGGTTCCCTCGCAGTCCCTCGAGTACCTTGGAGTGGTTTTCGACACGGCGCAGGGGTTGGTGTTCTTGCCGGTACGCCGTGCCCAAGCCTTATGCCGCCTGGTGCGCACATTCTTGGGGATTCCCGCTCCATCCGCATGGTGGTACCTGCGACTCTTGGGAACCATGGCGTCAACGTCGGAGGTGGTTCCGTGGGCCCGGTTTCACATGCGTCCGCTTCAGAGAGCCCTGCTACGTCGCTGGTCGAACCAGTCAGATTCCTTAAACCGCCGGTTGCCTTGCCCAAAGCGAGTTCGGGTGTCGTTGCAGTGGTGGCTACGCGCAAAGTCCCTGCAGACGGGGATGCCCTTGGAGCAGCCGGTGTGGCTTCCGTTGTTAACAGATGCGAGTCTGTCGGGCTGGGGGGCCCACTGCCAGGACAACTTTGCGCAGGGGATGTGGTCAGCCCGGGAGTCCTCGTGGTCGATCAACCGCCTCGAGCTCCGAGTGGTGCGGCTTGCGCTGCAGGCCTTCGAGGTGTCTGTTCGGGGAAAAGCAGTGTGGGTTCTGTCGGACAACTCCACGACGGTGGCGTATATCAACCGTCAGGGCAGCACGGGCAGCGCGGCCATGGAGGAGGATGTGGAGGTGCTCTTCGTCTGGGTGGAAGTACGCCTTCTCGCCATTTCGGCTGCGCACATCGCCGGAAAAGACAATATGATGACGGACTTTCTCAGCAGAGTGCAGGTAGACTCCGGAGAGTGGGAACTGCACCCGCAAGTATTTGCTCAAATAGTTCGTCGCTGGGGGCCTCCGCTCATGGATCTCATGGCGACCTTCCAGTCGGCAAAGACGAGTCGGTTTTTCAGCAGGAGAAGAGAACGCATGTCCGAAGGGATTGACGCTCTCCTCCAACTGTGGCCCGCCCTCGGTCTTCTGTATGTCTTCCCTCCGTGGGCTTTGATCGGCAGGGTGGTCCAGCGTATCGAGGCGCACCGCGGAAAGGTTTTGCTGGTGGCTCCAGACTGGCCCCAACGACCTTGGTACGCGGATCTGATCAGGCTTCTCAACGGGGTTCCCTGGAAACTTCCTCCCCTGGTAGATCTGTTAGTCCAGGGTCTGCTGCGCATGCCTCAGGTGGATCGATTCTCGCTTACGGTATGGCCATTGAAAGGGCTCGGCTAAAGAAACGGGGATATTCGCCGGCGGTCATTGCCACCCTCCTTCGAGCTCGAAAGCCTTCTACCTCGCTGGCGTATGTCCGGGTTTGGCGCATTTTTGAAGATTGGTGCTCCAGGCATCAAGTTCGGGCGTCGACGGCTTCGATCGCTGTTATTCTCAATTTCTTGCAGGGTGGTTTCAACAAAGGTTTGGCTGCCAGTTCTCTGAAGGTTCAACTAGCAGCTATCGCTTGTTACTGAGGGAAAATTCACGATGTTCCTCTTGGAGCAAACGCTGATGTACGGCGTTTTCTTAAGGAAGTTTTTCGATTGCGACCATCGCGTAGAGTATCCATTCCCTCCTGGGATTTGAATCTGGTTTTGCAAGCGCTAGTTCAGAAGCCTTTTGAGCCTCTTCGTCAGGCATCGGTTAAGGATTTAACTTTGAAGACCGTATTTCTGGTGGCTATTTGTTCGGCGAGGTGCATTTCGGAGCTGCAGGCTTTGTCTTGCAGACCTCCGTTCCTCTCTTTTTCTGCGGATAAGGTCGTTCTGCGGCCGGTTCCTTCCTTTCTGCCTAAAGTGGTGTCTCCTTTTCACGTAAATCAATCCGTCATTTTGCCTACATTTTCTGCTGAGTCAGCCACTTCGCCCGGCGACGGTTTGCGTCGTCTTGATGTCCGCCGAGTGTTGCGTCAGTATCTCAAAGTGACCGCCACGTTTCGTAAATCGGATCGTCTCTTCGTGCTTTTCGGTGGAATTCGAAAGGGAGAAGCGGCTGCGAAGTCGTCTATCGCTAGATGGATTAAAGAAGCGATTGCGTCAGCGTACATTTTGCAGGGCTGTTCGGTGCCATTGGGTTTGCGTGCCCACTCTACTAGGGCGCAGGTGGCATCTTGGGCGGAACATAGCCTTGTTCCTCCCGTGGAAATTTGCAGAGCGGCTACTTGGTCGTCGCTTCATGCTTTCAGTAGGCATTATCGGTTAGATATTGCAGCAACTCGGGATTCTTGTTTTGGTTCGGCGGTGTTGCGCCGGTTGGCAAGATTCCCCCCGTTGTTGACTGCTCTGTTACATCCCAGATGTGGAGGACTAAACTGGAGGACCGCTCAGGAAATGGAAATTACACGTACCTGGTAATTGTAGTTCCTGGAGGGTCCAATTTAGTCCTCCGTCCCGCCCAAGAGACTTCTTCATGTGATTTCGGTTCGGCGTGCTTACACCGGTGAGCGGGAGTCGCAGGAGTTCATTTCTTTCCTTTTTTCGCGTCTTTTAGCTGTGGAATAGAATTTTTCTTATGTTGCTTGCTAAGTCTGCCTTTTGCGTCAGGTGAAGGGGGCAGAAGCATGGTGCGCACTTCAGGCTCTCTCGTTTGGGGAGGGAGTCCACTTACAGTTAAGCGGGGAGTACACCTGTTTTTTCTAGTTTTACTGTTTTTCATTACTGTGTTGCTTCTTTGTTAATAGTTCACTGGGGGCTGATGGGAGATCCAGCAGCATATACCCTAGGGTATTGAAGATTCTGATTGGACCAGTCTCCATGCTGCAGGAAGAGGTGCACTACCCGGATGTGGAGGACTAAACTGGACCCTCCAGGAACTACAATTACCAGGTACGTGTAATTTCCATATTTCATACCCTGCAGAGAGCTTGTAGTTTAAATTTAATACTCACTCAGGGCCTAGTATCAGCAAAGTACTTTTAGTTTGAATTTAAAACACAGAGGAGAGCTTTCTGGTTAAATTTAGAACCTAGCAGAGAGCTTCTAGTTTAAATTTCACAATAAGTCAGAGCCTAGCAGCAGCAAAGAGCTTTAATTTAAATCAAATCAGAATTTAACTTAGCATAAAAGGCAAAACAGGGTCAGTATTCTTTGAACAACAAATAAAGTCTTCTAGAGACCTTTACAAAGAGGCCTTCTACCTAGGGGGCAAGAGACCTGTGAAACTTTTTCAATAGGTGTTAACGCCAGGTGGCAGGTCAAAAGGCCATTTTGAAAGACTCCTTCTATCCAAGGAAGGACTGTTAATCACCCAGGAAGTTGGTCACAGCTTACCTCAGAAGCACAGGACAGGGTACTGTGTAACAGCCCTCTTTTAATAAGTGTTATTTCCCTCCCTCCCTCCCGAACACCCACCCACCCCTGGGATAATCGCAGCTTTATAGGTACTTACACATATTAAAGGAAAGGAGGTGCTCTCAGGTGCAGCTCATTATCCAAATCAGTCATTCACTAAGGACCTGCGATTAATTAAGCTTCAGATGAACAAGGTATATTAAACATATTAGGTACAATTTTATTAGTATAAGTATCCATAGCAACCCTTAGTAAGTAAAGAACTTAAAGATCTAAACACAAGCTTAAAAGTAAGATGCAGACAGCAGTTCAGCAGCAAGATGGGGGCTTTCCAGTCTTTTGCATTGAGTGTCACATGTATGATTTTCTCCCAGTTGGTGAGAGGTCTTATGTGTGTACTAGGTGCAAGGAACTCTTTGCTCTCAGGGAACGAGTCTGTTCTCTAGAGGCTAGAGTAGCAAACTTGGAAGACATAAGAAAGACAGAGAGGTACATAGACGAGACCTACAGGGATATAGTAGGTCTCGTCTATGTACCTCTAATATATTAATATAGTATTGGGAACATCCTCATCCACATTATTTGTCTTACTAATCTGTTATGTTTTTTTGAAGGTGTGAATAAACAGGTAGACAAAGGTGAGTCGGTTGATATAGTGTATTTGGACTTTCAGAAAGCCTTTGACAAGGTCCCTCATCAGAGACTTTTGGCAAAACTAAAGAGTCATGGGATAGGAGGCAGTGTACTACTGTGGATCAGGAACTGGTTAAAAGATAGAAAGCAGAGGGTAGGGCTAAATGGCCAATTTTCCCAATGGAGAAAGGTGAATAGTGGTGTACCCCAGGGATCTGTGCTGGGTCCGCTGCTTTTTGACATATTCATAAATGACCTGGAAAAGGGAATAACGAGTGAGGTTATCAAATTTGCAGATGACACAAAACTATTTAAAGTTCTTAAAACCCAAGAGGATTGTGGAAGATTGCAAGAGGATCTTGATAAATTGGAAGACTGGGCATCCAAATTGCAGATGAAATTTAATGTGGACAAGTGCAAAGTTATGCATCTAGGGAAGAACAACTCAAACTATGGTTGCAAGATGCAAGATTCCACATTAGGAACCACCACTCAGGAAAAAGATTTAGGCGTCATTGTGGATAACATGCTAAAACCCTCGGCCCAGTGTGGAGCAGTGGCCAAGAGAGCAAATAGAATGCTAGGCATCATAAGGAAAGGAATGGAAAATAAAACAAAGGATTTTATAATGCCTCTATATCGTTCCATGGTGAGACCGCACCTTGAATATTGTGTGCAGTTCTGGTCGCCGTATCTTAAAAAGGATATAGCGTTATTAGAAAAGGTTCAGAGAAGAGCCACCAAAATGGTAAAGGGGATGGAAGGATACCCCTATGAAGAAAGGCTAAAAAGGTTAGGGCTCTTTAACCTGGAAAAGAGACGGCTGAGGGGAGATATGATAGACGTCTATAAATTAATGAACGGAGTGGAACGGGTAAATGTAGATCAATTGTTTACATTATCAGAATATAAAAGACTAGGGGACATGCAATGAAGCAAAGGGTAAACTATTTAAGATTAATAAAAGAAAATATTTTTTCACTCAATGTGTAATCAACCTCTGGAATTTGTTACCGGAGGATTAGTAAAGGCTGTTAGTGTAGCTGGGTTTAAAAAAGGTTTGGACAAGTTCCTGGAGGAAAGGTCCATAAACCATTATTAAAAAGGGACCCAGGATATCAATGCTTGACCCAATACAAGCATTGTGGAACCTGTGTATTTGGGGGAAACTGCTAGGTACGTATGACCTAGATTGGCCACTGTTAGAAACAGGATACTGGGCTTGATGGACCTTGATCTGACCCAGTATGGCATATCTTGTATTCTTATGGACCACACAAATGGACGGAGTTCCACATGTCAACAATCGAACAAATAACCCGTACAATCTCCGAGCTGAATTCTAGCACAGCCCCATCAGATCCCTGCCCGGTGGCATGGATAAAATCAGCAAAAGAAGAGGTAACAAAGTTCATACACATGATAATTTGCACATCCCTAACCCAAGGCTACATACCCGCTGCACTCAAAGAAGCCACTATACGACCAATCCCGAAAGCTATTTCATTGGACCCCACAGATCCAGCTGCTTACAGACCTATCTCCAGCCTCCCATTCTTGACCAAAATCATTGAGAAAATGATACTGAGACAACTACAAGATCACTTAGACACACATGCCCCACTGGACCTGCATCAACATGGTTTCGACCTAATCACAGCGTGGAGACACTACTCATCTACTTACTTGACACCCTTCCCAAAGGAATCGATAATATCAAGGCTGGATTCCTGCTAGTGTTTATTGACATTTCCGCTGCATTTGACACTGTATCACACAACATCCTCCTGAGAAGACTTACAAACATTGGCCTATGTAACATGACCCATAAATGGTTCCAATCATACCTCAATGACAGAAGACAGAAAGCTAAAGTAGGAGAACACCTCTCTGCTGCATTTCACACATCACAGGGAGTCCCTCAAGGATCGTCCCTGTATGCTCTTCTTTTTAACATATACATACAACCAGTCTGCTCAATCTTCAAAAAGTACAAAGTAAAATATGCCATCTATGCTGATGACATCATGGTGTATACTCCGATCAGCCTAGACTCTCCAGAATATTCAGGCATGACAAATTGTCTCCAAGAAGTATCCAGCTGGCTGTCCAATAACAACCTGAACATAAACATGAAAAAGACTGAGGCACTTATCATCACGCGGAATACCTCATCAATCCTCCCTACGTCAATAACTGTGGCAGACTCTACAATCCTAATCAAGGAAGAAGTCAAATATCTCGGAGTAACCCTTGATCACCATGTAAACCTACAACCACACATCAAAAGAATCACCAAGAATGCATTTCATAAGCTAGCAACAATTCGAAGACTCAAGCCGCTCCTTAACCAGGAACACTTCCGATCAGTCTGTCAAGCTGTAATAACCCCTTTACTGGACTATTGCAATGCCATTTACCAAGGGCTACCAAAGCAAACCACAAGACCATTACAACTAGTTCAAAATACTGCCACTAGAATCCTCACTGATTCAAAGAAACATGATCATATAACACCCCTTCTACACCAACTCCATTGGCTACCTATCACCGCCCGTGCAAGATGCAAATCCGCTCTCACCGTATTTAAGATAAGAAACAGCATGTCTGCGGGAGCACAAGAGGAGACACTCTACTATAACCACAATGAGAGGCCCAGGAGACAAAGCACAACAAACAACATCCCTACTCCCTGTGCCTACAAAAAAGCAAATGATTCAACCACCAAGACAGCATTCTCGCTTGCGGCACCTATGATCTGGAACTCTCTACCTGTGAAACTGAGATCCACTACCGACATAAAGGATTTTAGAAATCAGCTAAAAACCTTCCTCTTTACAGATCATTACAATGAACTCACCTAACCGGAATACAGTTGACCCTATCTAACTCTGGAATAGATAAACCCATTCAACTTACGTCGTTGTATATATATTCTTTGTACATAAGTTATGCTTCATTGCTTCACCTGCATGTCTCCCTCCCCCTTCCTCCCCACTCTAGCTCCGTCATAAGTTAATGTAACTAAACGTTTCATAAGTTCTCTGTAAACATGTGAGTTTGATGTAAACCACTTTGATTTAACGATAAGGCGGTATATAAAACCTGTTAAATAAATAAATATATATAATGGTGATAGATTTACTAAAGGCTCTAATGTGCTACTGCACTCTTGCAGCTTTAGTTATGACAGGTTACATTTTATGCAATAGGATCTATTTATTAATAAGGCACATTAACAGTTTAGCACACACTATGGGGGTCATTTTAGAAGCCCTATTTGGATGTCTGAAAATGGGCATGGAGACAGCCAAAGCACAGAGACTGTCTCCAGAGCCATTTTAGAAGCTGGATCTGGAGACATCCCCAGCGTGAGGATGTCCAACCCTGAACAGGGGCATGGCCGTGGAGTTCCCAGGATCCTGGCTGTCCCCGCCTGATCACAGAAATGCCTGGCATGATGTCTAACTTTAGACCTGCTCCAGGGCACAAATAGCAATGAACAAGCATCTGAAACATGCTTGTTTTGCTGAGAAACATCCAAAGGGTATAGAGAAGAAAGCACTCTATCATCTGCAGTACTCCGCAAAATTTCAACTGTAGCAGTAACAGGATTTAAATCCCTGTCTACCCTGTCCCTAACCCACTAGATATATATGTTTTGGAGACATCCAAGTAGACTCTCATGCAGACATCTTTAGCAGGCACACCCAGGTTTGTGAAATCATGCATGCACCTGGACGTGGCTGCTTTTGTTTCAGACATTCTGGCTTAGACATCACAGATTTCACTTGGATGGATTTTCTAAAATTCCCCTTCATATCTTTTCTCCCTATATCATCATGAGGTGGAGGAGTAACCTAGGGGAAAGACCAGCATTCAAATCCCGCTGACACTCCTTGTGGTCTTGGGTTAAGCCACTTAACCCTCCATTGCTTCAGGTACAAACAGATTGTGAGTCCTTTGGGGACAGTGAAATGCATATTAGTCCAGGATCTGCTTGTGGAGGAAGGGGTGGATTGTCTGTTGTTTACGGAAATTTGGGTTGGGGAGGGGCAGAGACCAGTGGATGGTTAGCTTGCGAAGCTAGGTTTTGTTGGTTATGGAGTAGGAAGATCTGACTGGCGGGGGGGTGTGTGTTTCTGGTTCTGATTTGGAAGCGCTTCTGGGTTCAGAGGGAAGTGGTCCATTTGCCGGACAAGGTGGAGGGGGTATTCCTGCATGTGGGGCGGGGGAGACTGGGAGGACATTTTCTGATTTATTGTCCCCCGGGGTAGGTTGGGAGGTCTGGGAGACCTTGGTGGATGCCATCTTGGAGAAGGTGCTGGAGGATAGAGATTTACTGGTTGTTGGCAACTTTAATGTGGATATGCTCGGTGATGGAAAAGCAACCTTTTTGTTGTTGTCATTAAAGCTAGATGGCCTGACACAGCTGATTAGGGGAGTTACGCATTCAGGGGGGCATACCCTTAATCTTGTTTTCAGCAACATGCGGATGCTGACCATGGGTGGGGTGGAAATGCAAGGTGTATGTCCTCTTCTTTGGACTGACCATTGTTTGGTCTGATTTTGAAGCCCTTTGGTCCAATGTAGCCTGGAGAGCATCCATGGGGAGGCTGTGGAGGGAAGTGAGGGGAGATGTAGATAGGCATAAATGGGGGGCGAAGGCCACCTCGGGCTGGCAGGGGCCCAGAGGGGCTGGTGGAGGAGATGGTAGAAGAGTAGCATCAGGCCATTGCTGTGGCATTGGTAACTGGCACCAGTATGCATGAACATAAGAACATAAGATATGCCGTACTGAGTCAGACCAAGGCCCATTAAGCCCAGTATCCTGTATCCAACAGTGGCCAATCTAGGTCACAAGTACTTAGCAGTTTCCCAAAAGACACAGGTTCCACAATACTTGTATTGGATCAAACAGTAGATATCCCAGGTTCCCTTTAATAATGGTTTATGGACCTTTCTGCCAGGAACTTATCCAAATCATTTTTAAACCCGGCTATAGTAACAGCTTTTACTACATCCTCCGGTAACAAATTCCGGAGTTTGATTACACATTGAGTGAAAAAATATTTTCTCTTATTAGCCTTAAATAGCTTACCCTGTAGCTTCATTGCATGTCCCCTAGTCTTTCTATATTTTGATGGCATAAACAATCGATCTACATTTACCTGTTCCACTCCATTCATTAATTTATAGACCTCTATCTTATCTCCCCAGAGCCGTCTCTTTTCCAGGTTGAAGAGCCCTAACCTTTTTAACCTCTCTTCATAAGGATATCCTTTCATCCCCTTTACCATTTTGGTGGCTCTTCTGTGTACATTTTCTAATAACGCTATATCTTTTTTAAGATACGGCGACCAGAATTGCACAGAATATTCAAGGTGCGATCGCACCATGGAATGATACAGAGGCATTATAATATCCTTTGTTTTATTCTCCATTCCTTTCCTTATGATACCTAGCATTCTATTTGCTCTCTTGGCCGCCACTGCACACTGGGTGGAGGATTTTAACATGTTATCCATGATGACGCCTAAATCGTTTTTCCTAAGTGGAGGTTCCTAATGTGGAACCTTGTATTGTGTAACCATAATTTGAGTTGTTCTTTCTTAGGTGCATAACTTTGCACTTGCTCACATTAAATTTCATCTGCAATTTGGATGCCCAGTCTTCCAATTTATCAAAGTTCTCTTGCAATTTTCCATAATCCTCATGGGTTTTAACAACTTTGAATAATTTTGTGGCATCTGCAGATTACTTCACTTGTTATTCCTATTTCCAGGTCATTTACGAATATGTTAAAAAGCAGAGGACCCAGCACAGATCCATGGGGTATTCCACTATTCACCTTTCTCCATTGATAAAATTGGCCATTTAGCCCTACCCTCTGATTTCTATCTTTTAACGAGTTTCTGATCCACAATAGTACACTGCCTTCTATCCCATGGCTCTTTAATTTCGCCAAAGGTTTCTCATGAGGGACCTTGTTAAAGGCTTTTTGAAAATCAAGATGGCTCGCCTTTGTCTACTTGTTTATTCACACCTTCAAAAAACATAACAGATTAGTAAGACAAGATCTTCCTTGGCTAAAGCCATGTTGGCTATCTCCAATTAAGCCATGACTATCTATATGTTCAGTAATTTTGTTCTTTATAATGGTTTCTACTATTTTTCCTGGTACTGACGTCAGGCTCACCGGTCTGTAGTTTCCTGGATCTCCCCTGGAACCCTTTTTAAAAATTTGCGTTACATTGGCCATCCTCCAGTCTTTAGGTATTCTGATGCTTGTTCGGGATGTGAGGCAGAATGTTTGGTTTTCTAGGGAGCTCAGGGAAGACAAGACGGCACTGCAATAGCTGGAACAGTGGTGGCACCATTCCCGGGATGAGCATGATCGGGCAAACTGGTGGAGGCTCGCAAATAAATATAAACGAAAGGTAGCCTTGGCTAAGAGGCAGTGTTTTTCTATACAAATTCAAATGGTCGAGGACCAACATAAGAACATAAGAACATAAGAAATGCCATACTGGGTCAGACCGAGGTCCATCAAGCCCAGTATCCTGTTTCCAACAGTGGCCAATCTAGGTCATACGTACCTAGCAGTTTCCCCAAAAGACACAGGTTCTGCAGTGCTTGTACTAGGCCAAGCATTGATATCCTGGGTCCCTTTTTAATAGTGGTTTATGGACCTTTCCTCCAGGAACTTGTCCAAACCTTTTTTAAACCCAGCTATACTAACAGCCCTTACTACATCCTCCGGTAACAGATTCCAGAGTTTGATTACACGTTGAGAGAAGAAATATTTTCTCCTATTTGTCTTAAATAGTTTACCCTGTAGCTTCATTACATGCCCCCTAGTCCTTCTATATTCTGATAGCGTAAACAATTTATCCACGTTTATCCGTTCCACTCCATTCATTAATTTATACACCTCTATCATATCTCCCCTCAGCCGCCTCTTTTCTAGGTTAAAGAGCCCTAACCTTTTTAGCCTCTCTTCATAGGAGTAGCCTTCCATCCCCTTCACCAATTTGGTGGCTCTTCTCTGTACTTTTTCTAATAACTCTATGTCCTTTTTAAGATACGGTGACCAGAATTGCACACAATATTCAAGGTGCGGTCGTACCATGGAGCGATACAGAGGCATTATAATATCCTTTGTTTTATTCTCCATCCCTTTCCTTAGGATACCTAGCATTCTATTTGCTTTCTTGGCCGCCGCTGCACACTGGGCGGAGGGTTTTAACATGTTATCCACGATGACTCCTAAATCTTTTTCCTGGGTGGTGGTTTCTAATGTGGAGCCTTGCATCTTGTAACTATAGTGTGGGTTGTTCTTTCCTAGGTGCATAACTTTGCACTTGTCCACATTAAATTTCATCTGCCATTTGGATGCCCAGTCTTCCAATTTATCCAGATCCTCCTGCAGTTTTCCACAATCCTCTTGGGTTTTAACAACTTTAAACAGTTTTGTGTCATCTGCAAATTTGATTACCTCACTAGTTATTCCCTTTTCCAGGTCATTTATGAATATGTCAAAAAGTAGCGGACCCAGTACAGATCCCTGGGGTACTCCACTATTCACCTTTTTCCATTGGGAATATTGGCCATTTAGCCCTACCCTCTGCTTTCTATCTTTTAACCAGTTCCCGATCCACAATAGTACACTGCCTCCTATCCCATGACTTTTTAGCTTCGCCAAAAGTCTCTGATGGGGGACCTTGTCAAAAGCTTTCTGAAAGTCCAGATACACTATATCAACCGACTCACCTTTGTCTACCTGTTTATGCACACCTTCAAAAAAACAGATCAGATTAGTAAGACAAGATCTGCCTTGTCTAAAGCCATGTTGGCTGTCTCCCATTAGGCCATGACTATCTACATGCTGTGTAATTTTGTTCTTTATGATGGCTTCTACCATTTTCCCTGGTACTGACGTCAGGCTCACCGGTCTGTAATTTCCCGGGTCACCCCTGGAACCCTTTTTAAAAATTGGTGTTACGTTGGCGACCCTCCAATCTTCAGGTATTACAGATGATTTTAATGAAAGTTCACAGATTACCAATAACAGGTCTGCAATCTCATATTTCAGTTCTTTCAACACTCTGGGATGTATACCATCCGGTCCAGGTGATTTGCTACTATTCAGTTTATCAAATAGTTGTAATATATCTTCCCGGTTGTAGCGATATTTCTCTCAATTCCTCTGCAGTATCACCTTTAAATACCACTTCAGTCTTGGGTAACACCCCTACATCTTCCTCAGTAAAGACCGAAGCAAAGAATTCATTCAGTCTCTCTGCTATAGCCTTGTCTCCTCTTACTGCCCCTTTTACCCCTCTATCATCTAATGGTCCAATTGACTCTCTCACAGGCCTTTTGCTACGAATGTACTTGAAAAAGTCTTTATTTCGTGTTTTTGCTTCCGTAGCAAGTTTCTTCTCAAATTCCCGCTTTGCCTGCCTTATCAATGGCAGATAGTCTCAGGTTGGTGGGGCTTCACTTTTTTGTGTGTGTGTGTGTGTGGGGGGGGGGGGGTTGTGGAGGTGGAAAAAGAGGAGCTAGCTCAGTATTTTGTGGGCAAGGTAGAGCAGTTGAAAGCAGAACTGGGGGGTCCTTGGGTGGCAGTGGTGGCACCATCCCTGGTACAAGGTCCGGAGAGGCTGGATTCCTTCCATCCTGTGATGTGTAAGTGGTTGGTGTCTTTGTTGTCTGGTGTGCGTGATACCTACTTGGGTGCTTTAAGAGAGTGCCTCCATCCATGCAGGAATGGTTGTGTGCCTTAATTAATGTGTCTCTTTCCCAGGGTGTAGTCCTGTGCCCCCTTAAAGAGGCAGTGGTGATGCCTGTGCCCAAGAAGGTGACCGGTGACCTAACGGATTGTGGCAATTTCTGCCTGATTTCTAATCTACCATTGCTGTCGAAGTTGACTGAAAAGGAGGTGGTGTTGTAACTTGGGAGCTATCTGGAGGATTATTCGTTTTTTGATGTGGAACAGGGTGGGTTTCAGGCCAGTAGTGGGGTAGAGACGCTCTTGCTAGCGCTGCTTGATAGTTGGATCATGGGATGTCAGTACTCTTTGTTCCCCTGGATTTGTAGGCGGCATTTGACCTGGTCGAATGCAGGTTGTTATTACAAAGGTGTAGGGTGCTGTGTGTTGGTAGCCAGGTGCTTGCATGGCTAGACTCTTTCATGTCCGGAAGATCTTTTTGGGTGCGTGGCTCTGGGAACTGCTCCCTACTTCATTTTTGGGAGTGGGGAGTGCCACAGGATTCCCCCCATTCCCATTTTTGTTTAATATCTATTTACAACCTTTGGGAGCACTGGTGTGTTTACATGGCCTACACTTTTATGTGTACGCAGACGATCTCCAGATTCTGCATGGGGATTTAGGGGCAGCTGTGGAGCGCCTGAATGAGTGTTTGGAACACATGTCTTCCTGGTTAGGGGTTAGTAGCTTAGTGCTGAATGCTGACAAGACAGTGTGTTTGCGGTTCGGAGCAGTAAATCGCTCTCTGCTCTGTCTGCAGCCCGCCATTGCAGTTTTCAAAATACACTGGATGGAGGAGGTGAGGTTGCTGGGTGTGGTTTTGGAGCAGTCCGGTATCGGGGAGCTTCAGGTTAGTTGTCAGATTCAAATGACCTGGCTGAAATTGAGTTTGGCATGTCAGCTACTCCCATACCTGGACTCTAAAGCTCTGTGGCTAGTGGTACAAACATTTATATATAGGGTCCTTAATTACTGCAATGTCTTATATGTATGGCTGCTGGATGGGCTGGTTAGGTGCCTCCAGGTAGTGCAAAATGCTGCAGCCCATCTACCCTTTGGTGTAGGCTGGAGGGAAAGTGTGAGGCCATTGTTGATTCAGTTGCACTGGTTGCCGGTGCGGCCATAGGGGTTGTTTAAGTTACTAGTAATTGTGTTCCGAGCATTCTCCGAAATGCTTCCTGTTCCACGCGCAGGACCCAAAAGGCAGACAGAGCTCCGGAGTCTCAATGCGTGGATGAGACAATGGTGCAGAGATGAGGGGTTTGGATTTGTTAGGAACATTCTGGGGAAAGGAGGAGCTCTTCCGAAGGGATGGGCTTCACCTTAACTGGGATGGAACCAGGCTGCTGGCATTAACCTTTAAAAAGGAGATAGAGCAGCTTTTAAACTAGATATTAGGGGAAAGCCGACAGTCGCCCAAGAGCAGATGGTTCGGAAGAATGTATCTTTGAAGGATACTACCAAAAGCAGAGAGGTTCCACAAAAGAGTAAAGTAGCCCAAATGCCCTCAAGTATGGAGCAGACAGAGCATAAAGAACCCAAATTACTCAAGTCTAACAGACAAATTAATATGGATAAAATACATTCTCTAAAATGCTTGTATGCAAATGCTATAGAAGTCTAAAAAATAAGATGGGAGAGTTAGAATATATAGCACTAAATGAAAGGTTAGATATGATTGGAATATCAGAGACATGGTGGAAGGACGACAACCAGTGGGACACTGTGATACCTGGGTACAAACTATATCGTAATGATAGAGCTGATCAAATTGGTGGAGGGGTTGCTCTCTATGTTAGAGAGGGCATTGAGTCAGAAAAGATTAAAGTTTTGCAGGAAACAAAATCTGCAGTAGAATCTATATGGATTGAAATTCCATGTAAAAGGGGGAAGGCAATGGCAGTGGGGGTGTACTATCGAGCGCCTGGCCAGAATGACCAAATGGATGATGAAATGCTCAAAGAAATCAAGGAAGCTAACAAAAGTTACAGCACAGTAATAATAATGGGTGATTTCAACTACCCTGGTATCGACTGGGTCAGTGTCACGTCAGGACATGCTAGGGAGATAAAGTTCCTAGATGAAATAAATGACTGCTTCTTGGAGCAGCTGGTTCATGAACCGACCAGAGGGGAAGCCATATTAGACCTAATCCTTAGTGGAACACCAGATCTAGTGCAAGAGATAAGGTTGTTGGGCCCACTTGGCAATAGTGATCATAGCATGATCGCCTTTGATTTAATTAGTGGAGGAGGGATAGTAAGGAAATCCACAGTACTACCTTTTAACTTTCGAAAGGGAGACTATGATAAAATGAGGAAAACAGTCAAGAAAAAACTAAAAGGAGCAGTTGCAAAGGTTAAAGACGTACATCAGGCTTGGCTGTTGTTGAAAAAATACTATCTTGGAAGCCCAGACCAGCTGTACTCCACGCTTTAAGAAAAGTGGAAAGAAGTCCAAAAAAACTGCCAGCATGGTTTAAAGTTGAGGTCAGAGAGGCTGTTGTTGCCAAAAAAGCATCTTTCAGGAAATGGAAAAAAGAGCCAAACGACGAAACCTGGAAACAGCACAAGCACTGGCAAGTCAAATGCAAGGCATTGATAAGGCAGGCAAAGGGAGAATTTGAGAAGAAGCTTGCTGCAGAAGCAAAAACGCGAAGTAAAGACCTTTTCAAGTACATTCATAGCAAAAAACCTGTGAGAGAGTCAGTTGGCCCATTAGATGATAAAGGGGTTAAAGGAGCACTAAGAGGCGACAAGGTGATAGCGGAGAGACTGAACGAATTCTTTGCTTCAGTCTTTACTGAGGAAGATGTAGGGATGTTACCCATGACTGAAGTGGTATTTAAAGGTGCAGAAGAATTGAAGGAAATATTGATACATCGAGAAGATGTATTACAACTATTAGATACGCTGAAGAGTAGAAAATCACCTGGGCCGGATGGTATACATCCAAGGGTATTGAAAGAACTGAAATATGAGATTGCAGACCTGCTATTAGTAATCTGTGAACTATCATTAAAATCATCTCTAATACCTGAAGATTGGAGGATCGCCAATGTAACACCAATTTTTAAAAAGGGTTCCAGGGGTGATCCGGGAAACTACAGACCAGTGAGCCTGACGTCAATACCGGGAAAAATGATAGAAACCATCATAAAGAATAAAATTACTCAGCATGTAGATAGTCATGAACTAATGAGAGACAGCCAACATGGCTTTAGACAAGGAAGATCTTGTCTTACTAATCTGTTATGTTTTTTTGAAGGAGTGAATAATCAGGTGGACAAAGGTGAGTCGGTTGATATTGTGTATCTGGACTTTCAGAAAGCCTTTGACAAGGTCCCTCATGAGAGACTTTTGGCAAAACTAAAGAGTCATGGGATAGGAGGCAGTGTACTATTGTGGATCAGGAACTGGTTAAAAGATAGAAAGCAGAGGGTAGGGCTAAATGGCCAATTTTCCCAATGGAGAAAGGTGAATAGTGGTGTGCCCCAGGGATCTGTGCTGGGTCCGCTGCTTTTTGACATATTCATAAATGACCTGGAAAGTGGAATAACGAGTGAGGTTATCAAATTTGCAGATGACACAAAACTATTTAAAGTTGTTAAAACCCAAGAGGATTGTGGAAAATTGCAAGAGGATCTTGATAATTTGGAAGACTGGACATCAAAATGGCAGATGAAATTTAATGTGGACAAGTGCAAGGTTATGCACCTAGGGAAGAACAACCCCAACTATGGTTACACGATGCAAGGTTCCACATTAGGAACCACCACCCAGGAAAAAGATTTAGGCGTCATTGTGGATACCATGTTAAAATCCTCGGCCCAGTGTGCAGCGGCGGCCAAGAGAGCAAATAGAATGCTAGGTATGATAAGGAAAGGAATGGAAAATAAAACAAAGGATATTATAATGCCTCTATAGCGTTCCATGGTGAGACCGCACCTTGAATATTGTGTGCAATTCTGGTCGCCATATCTTAAAAAGGATATAGAGTTATTAGAAAAGGTTCAGAGAAGAGCCACCAAAATGGTAAAGGGGATGGAAGGATACTCCTATGAAGAAAGGCTAAAAAGGTTAGGGCTCTTTAACCTGGAAAAGAGACGGCTGAGGGAGATATGATAGAAGTCTATAAATTAATGAGCGGAGTGGAACGGGTAAACGTAGATCGATTGTTTACCTTAACAGAATATAGAAAGACTAGGGGACATGCAATGAAGCTACAGGGTAAACTATTTAAGACTAATAAAAGAAAATATTTTTTCACTCAACGTGTAATCAAACTCTGGAATTTGTTACCGGAG
The DNA here is from genome assembly GCA_033557465.1 of Ichthyophis bannanicus. NCBI lineage: Eukaryota > Metazoa > Chordata > Amphibia > Gymnophiona > Ichthyophiidae > Ichthyophis > Ichthyophis bannanicus. Next base: position 67,541,336 of record CM066049.1, read on the forward strand.
GATGTAGTAAAGGCTGTTAGTGTAGCTGGGTTTAAAAAAGGTTTGGACAAGTTCCTGGAGGAAAGGTCCATAAACCATTATTAAGAAGGGACCCAGGATATCAATGCTTGAACCAATACAAGCATTGTGGAACCTGTGTCCCTTGGGGAAACTGCTAGGTACATATGACCTAGATTGGCCACTGTTGGAAACAGAATACTGGGCTTGATGGACCTTGGTCTGACCCAGTATGGCATATCTTATGTTCTTATGAGCATTACATGACTCCCGCCCAGGGTATTTGTGTTGTCTGTTGGATTGCTAGCTGGCTCGCCCACTGCGAACTTCGTAGGCTTGGCTCTTGCATGTGCCAGGATTAGAGGTGGTACATAAGGTATCTAGTCGTGAAAAAATTGTTCCGGGTGGCAGCCTGTGAGCAGTGGAATGCTCTGCCGCTGGAACTTTGTACTCAGACCTCTTTGTTGGTCTTCCAGAAGCCAACTAAATTTGGTCATTTTCCGTGGGGTGAAGCGGGTTAGGATAGCCTTTGGTGGGTTGGGTCAAGAAAGCTTAAGATAAGGAGGGTTGTTCTGTTTCGCTGTTGTGTTTTCTGTGTGATGTATGCTGTTTCTGTTAACCCTTTTGATTGATGTTTTCATCAGAAAGGTGGTCTAAACATCTGTAACTAACTAACTAACTAACTAAATACCGTACTTTATGTAACTCACCTTGATCTCCCTCTGGAATAGTGTGAGCTAAATACTAAATTAAAAACAAAACAAAACAGAGTAGCTGGCTCCAAGCTTGCAGATGCACCTTTCGCTTTTGCTGCAAATTGTGCACTCAGGATCGAATTCCTAGACCCTGGTTCTTGCCACAAATATTACACCTTTGTACATAACTGACAGGGTCACATCATAGAACTATTAAACGTTTTTGATAAGATATTCCTTTCTGTTTTTCACTTATTTTATTTCAATTACTGTCTCTAATTACTTTACTTTTATTCTCCATTAGTCCATGCTCCAAAGATCATGCAGTGCTTGAACTAAAACCCAAGGGCTCGATGTGACCCTTGTAGCAAGCTTTCTTGTTCCTCCATGCTTTTCTTGTCACCAGATCAGATCCAGCCCCAGAATAAAGTTTTTTGAGGGGAGGGGGTTCTGCTCATCCAGCCTCTCTCTCTCCCTTCCTTCCTCCCTGGTGCAGCCAGAAGACTGAGCAGCCCGGTCTCAGTCTCCGTGGTCCTTCCCCTTCTCTATCTCCCTGCTTAGCTTTCACATCTCTGAGATCTTCCTCTTCCTCCTTCTTCTCTCTACTGGGAAAGTGGCAAAGGTCTCAGGTGGAGGACATACTCCCTACTCTTGGTGGTTGAGAGCTGGAGGTAAATGATGGCTCTCTGCTCCAGGAAAGCAGCACCAGAATTGTCTATGAGATCTTTTAGGAGGAAAAGGAAGGAGAGGGGGCAAGAGAGTAGAATGAGAGGAGAGGGAAGGTAAGAGGGAGTAAGAGGAGAGGTGTGGTGTAAGAAAAGGGGAGTGAGTGGAAAGGAGGGAAAAAGTATATTGAGGAGGATGAGTGGAAGACATTGTGCCACATGCACACTGCTATCCACGTCCCCAGGCAGCAGATTCTGGGGAAAATGAGGGGGTGGGGGTGGGGGGAATAGTGGGCACACAGTGGAGGAGTAGCCTAATGGTTAGAGCACTGACTGGGGAACCAAGAGACCAGGATTCAAGTCCCACTAGCACTCCTTATGGCTTTGGGCAAGTCACTTAACCCTCCATTGCCTCAGAAGAATCCAAGTTATCAATGTCCCTGTTTAATGTACATTACCAAGTTTAAGTTACAATGTAAACCCCTTTGACTGAAATGATAAAGCAGTGTATAAAACCTGTTAAATAAATAAATATGCCTCACCACTAGGAGCTATGCCCTCTGCCTCTGACCTTCCCTAACATTTGAGATCACTGCAAAGCAAGATGTGGTTCCCTTCCCCTCCCCTCCTGCCCAGCAAAGTCTTTCTCCAAGAGGGGCCCCATCTAGCCCTCTTCATAATTTCCAATGCCTTATGTCGCCCTTCATGTCAAAAGTTTGGGGACCCCTGCTTTAGAAGAACTGAAGAGGCAGGTAATCATGACGGAAGTGATAAATGAACAGGCAATTTTTCGATTCTTCAAATCCAGCCAGTACTCAAAGCCAATCCACTTAAGTAATGACCGTTCCTATGCAGGCTGAAGAGATTAGAGGGGGGACTGTTGCTCTTGAGAGAAATGCTGTCCACTGAAATTGCTAAGAGCTGCTTGCTAAGGGGCATTTGCTATTCCGTAAAACTGACAGAGACCATTTAAGTGATCTCATGGACAAATTACCAGGAGCTCTTTTAAATTCCTTTAAAATATTTACAAAGACCCGTGTCCTGTTTTCCCCTATCAGGAAAGGGAAGTCAATCTCTCCTTCCCTTCTCGCTCTCCTAACGAAGCAGAATGGCTCTTCAGCTCCTCAACCCAACTCTAACATCCTCCCCTGTGATTTTGAGTGTGTACTTCGAAAGCATACCTGCAACGATAGGCCGAGTCTATAGCTCTACCTCCAAACATAGCTCCAGAACATCCAATCCACTGGTACAGTCTCGATAATCCCTCTAATAGTTAAGTGATTCATAGAAAATCATTTGCCTTATGTTTCAACTAGATTGTGAGCTCCATGGAGCAGGGGCTGTCTATATTATGCATCCGTACAACAGCGTGCATGTCAAGTAGTCAAAGCAAGGACTGTATTGGTAACCTTCGATGGTTCAGGAGGAAGTTAGAGGAAATAGAACTGAAGACAGAGTCTCTTGACTGGAGATCTGGCAGTCAGTTAGTCACAGACATAACTGTTTCTTGCATCTGATCCCAGGGACATCTGTCAGTGAGATTTTTCCCTCCCCTTTGTGCTCTGGCATAGTTAACATTTACAGTAAATCAGTTGAACTGGCCATTAAATCTAAAGCTGCCTGGAGCGATGGTTTTAACGGGTGCGCTGACAGCCTGAGTGTTAATGATGCAAATGTGAACCTGTTTATCGATTTGCTTTTGTACTTTTCATCCTAACTCACTTTCTCTCTCACTCTCTGAGGAGAAATCTTAGGATCAGTAATTAGTTGACAGTTTGACACCCCTTCTCTTAGCAGTGCCATGCAACCCAAACTTCCAGAGATAATGGACAGATGCCTAATTCTGCCTCTCTCGACCCCTAGATACTCACAATGAGACGGGGTGCTCAGTATTGGTGGAAGACTCAAGGTCCACCTCTATCATAATAATTAAAAATCTAAATAAGGTGGGTCAATTCCAGTGCCACTGGATTTATTTATTTCAACAATGTTACGTTCCACTTATCCAAACAGTACATTAGATGGAATTAGTTCACTTTCTCCAAAAAGTCAAAGCAAACATTGATCAAAATCTTTAAAAGAGTGACTGAAAATGCGCTTTGAGACAACAAGCACGTTTTGAACTGTTTGCTGCAGATCTAAACTGCAAAATGAGAACCTTGGAATGTCTCTCTGCCTTCCATCCTGTTGGTGAAAGTGTCTGACATCTAGTCAATGCCGACTCCTGTCAATCCAGCCCCTGAGTTTTCTTGGCAAGGTGGGACCAGAAGTAGATTGCCAGGTCTTTCTTCTGCGCAGTAAGTCTACAGCACCTAGTAATCCAAGGTGGTCTCTCATCCAAGTAACCATCACCATCTCTGTTCATATATGGCACTTTTAATCACATTAAACAGAATGCAACTTGGAATCAGAAAGACCAGGGTTTGAATCCCACTGACTCGCCTTGGGCAAGTCACTTTACCCTCCATTGCCTCAGGTACATTCTTAGATTGTGAGCCTTCTGGGGACAGGGAAATAAGTACCGTATCTGATTGTAACTCACCTTGATCTACTACTGGAAATGTGTGCGTTAAATGCTAAAATAAAATAAAAAAATAAATGCTGAAATTGCTTTCAGAACTGCTGATGTAAGCAATATAAGCAAGAGTTCAAGCACCACATGTGGAGGGTAACGCTATAAGTGCCCATGCAGCCAACGCACATTTCCACATGCCTATTCAGGGCCTTTTTTATAAAATAAAGCCCATGCATACTTTACTTTTATAGAAAAGTGGGGTACTGATGCACCTTAACCTAGTCATGGCAGCTACACCTGCCCTAGAGCAGGCATAAGTCCTCATGGCTAGTTTTGCAGAATGCTCACAGGGGTTATAGAATTCTTTAACTTATGTGTGTAAATTGAGGGCCCGCCTATGCTTTTCCCAAACTCCACCCTATATACACCCCAAGGGAAAGTATGCCTGATAGGCCTTACATGCGTGCTTACAGAATAGTGACCACCCAATTTGTGTGCATAAGTCTCTATTCACACGCTTAAATCCTGTGACATAGGGACTCACGTGGCTAAGTCGCACATAACTTTCTGTGTGTCCCTTATAAAGTCAGTCCCCTATAGTCCAGTTTATTATGTATCAGGTTTCATTCAACCATTTTGGCATCTACTTTCACTTTGACACCTCTCTTACATACCTAATGCCAATGGATTCTTGACCTTAATGAGTGTTTTCAATGGCTTCGCTGATAGTGAGGATTCTTCCAGTCAAAATTTACTGATATAGAATGTCCTGAATAAGCTACATCGATTAACTAACTTGGAAAACTCCATGACACAAGGGCTTAGAATCTCTGCGGATTGAGGAAAAACATCAGCAGTCCTTCTGGTGGTGTACTGGGAGGTTTCTATCTTCTCAGGTAACCCCTCATACTCTAACTCCCAAAATCTTGCCTGTTATCTTCTCCTTCCCCTTCTTTCTCCCTCTCAGTACAATACATATTCCTTCCACTCTCCTTTATGTGTGCAGTGTGGGCAACACCATTCTCCTCTTAGTGGCATAAATTATACCCAAAGTGAAATTTATGTCTCTGAGACCTATGGATTGAGAGGGGGGAGGGGGGCTTTTAGCTGCTTCTATATCTTCTAAACTAGATCTCCTCTGTTCTGAGGGCCCTTTTCATTATTTTGTTTTTCATTTGAACAGCTGCCACTGACTCCTCTTCTTTGGATGGTGCAATGAACAAAACTGCAGACAACCAGAACCTTGATCTAGGTCTTATTTCAGACTGCACGGATAACCTTGCACTTCAGAGGAGGAGGACAGCTGGGATACCTGGACTTAGAGATGCTTTGATGTTTCACTGTAATGGACCCTTTAGACATCTCTCTGGATGCTGCAAGGAACCCCTTTATCTTTGTCTGCTAAGTAGTGTCAGCACAATGGGCATCAAAGGGAGCTCCCCCCCCTCCCCCCCCCGAAATTTACTTTTCACCATGAAAGTATGTGAAAAAGGCTATAGAGAAAATCCAGGGCAGGCTAAGGCAGAGTTCCTGCAAAGCTATGAGCTGTACCAATTATAATAATGACCGGGGCAGACTATTGTCGGATTTTGTCAGATTCGTAGCATGTGGAGGAATGAGTAATGGTGCTTGATTCCAGAAACTTAGTGGAAGGGATCAGGAAATCAACCGAGAGCTGGGGCTAGCATTTTAAAGGAGCTTGCTCAAACACTATCTCTCAAAACACTAATACCCTATTCCCGGTAAAACCAACCAAGTAAATAACTAACCCGGAAAAACCTAACACCGGTGAAATTAAGCAAATTATTTTTGTTGGAAGAGCCAACCCAGTCAAGGAGAAGAAAACCCCATACCGCCGTGGCAGATTCCTTTTTAATAAATATTTCTTTTTTAAAAAAAAATCAGTGAGCACTTAACTGAAGTAACAGTCCTTCTTCATCCAGAGAGCAGTGTAGCAGATGACGTGGCACGTTTCGGGGCCAATCATAATGTATGCCCCTGCTTCAGATCTAAGACTTCGCTCAATGAACTTGCATTGCATAATAGTGCCTCAAAAAGCCGGTTTTTTATCACGGCAGACGTCACGTAACCCAGCCCTCCAACGCCCAGCTGTGAGGGACGTCAACCAAAACAGCCAGTCAGAATTAAGAGGGGAAAGGTCACCATTTGAAGACCTGCCCCTATGTCTGAGCAAATCCTACAACATCGGGAACAAAGATGGATTTATCGTTTGAACTCTGTTTCCCCTCATGGTCTCAACGCACAACTGGACTGGTACACTATCATTTAATTTCAATTGTTGATTTGATAGCCATGCTCAGACATAGGGGCAGGTCTTCAAATGGTGACCTTTCCCCTCTTAATTCTGACTGGCTGTTTTGGTTGACGTCCCTCACAGCTGGGCGTTGGAGGGCTGGGTTACGTGACGTCTGCCGTGATAAAAAACCGGCTTTTTGAGGCACTATTATGCAATGCAAGTTCATTGAGCGAAGTCTTAGATCTGAAGCAGGGGCATACATTATGATTGGCCCCGAAACGTGCCACGTCATCTGCTACACTGCTCTCTGGATGAAGAAGGACTGTTACTTCAGTTAAGTGCTCACTGATTTTTAAAAAAAAAAGAAATATTTATTAAAAAGGAATCTGCCACGGCGGTATGGGGTTTTCTTCCCCTTGACTGGGTTGGCTCTTCCAACAAAAATAATTTGCTTAATTTCACCGGTGTTAGGTTTTTCCGGGTTAGTCAAACACTATCTCTGGCAATGACTTTGAGTAAGACTGAGTAAGTAATGTTGAAGTGGGTCTTGTTTCTATGACATTTGAAGGACTTTCCACCCTTCAGTATTATTGAGGGCTTAATGTGGACTGTTTTAGCCTCCTTGGAGTAGGTTGTTTCTTTACTGGTGACATTAACCATTGATATCAGTGGATGCGGTCTAGAGATCTCACTGACTGATAGGTGGATAAGATGGGACACTATGTTAGTCAAATGCCTTTTGTTCAGACAAGCTAGTTTTATGTTGGAAGGTGGAATATCTAGAAATTACGCAAATCTCTTGAATGTGCATGCTTTGAATTTTCCTAAAGCTCCTACTAATATTCTAAGTGACTTATTCAAGAAATACCACTTGGAGGTATTCAGGGTCCCATATGAACCCCTTGCATAAAATTGTAAGAATAATGTTTTACTATCTGACATATGTTGGGCATAGGGGAACATCATTGCTGCAGCTCCACAGCCCCGATTGGCATCAGGGAAGGGAGCAGGAAGGTAAGTTCTTCCCCTCTCCCCACAACCAAGGCCAATCAGGCCAGGAGGAGGAAAAGAACTTTAACTTTCAAATTCACAGTGCCTTCAGGCGCACCCATGCTTGGCGGGCCCATGCCGAAGGGCCTCGCTAGAGGGCTCTTTGGCATGGTCCTGCAGTTGGAACTGAGCAGGGGACCATCTCAACTCATGCAAGACAGCAAACCAGCCTCTGGCCTTCTCAAGCAGCAACAGAGAACCACAAATTAATTACAACCTAGGACTGATGCAAAAGAAGACGTGAGATCAAGGTAATAAGCACAGCCCTCTCTAGCACACAGACAATCACAACCACAAAGCTGCACCAATCACTGAACATGCCCACCCCTGGGGCCCCCTTCTAGGGGCCCTTAAGCACAAGCCATGGAGGAATCCAAGCAGGAACTACCCCAGTGACTCAAGCATTCCCACCACCCATGTGCTCACAATGACCTGCACACTCCTAGCTCTCTCACTACTCCCTTCTCCCTAATACTCCCTCCACACCACTACAGATGGCCCACAACCTCACTACAACTTCAAACCTTATGTCAACCACCCCCAAGATCATGAAACCAAGCACACATCATAAACATACTCCTCCCCCCCACACATCAGAACACATGCATTCTTACCCCCTACCTCCCCCAGGAGTATACATATATACACAATCCAATGTGCATTCATAAACGCATGACCTGCCAAAAACAAAACCCTAGTCATCCACGACCTCATCCACACAATGAAATTCAACCTTGTTTGAATAACTGAGTCATGGCTCATGGACTCAGATATCGTACTCATGAACCAAATCACCCCTATGAACTACGTGCTTCACTACTGCTCAAGAACCCAAAAAAGAGGTGAAGGGTTCCTCATCTTATCAAGATCTGACCTCCACCTCGGCCACTAAACTGCAGAGAGCTCAGAGGGCCTGGGCTTCCTTTCTATCTCCAATAAACTCTTAACAATTTCATTTGTATGCAGATCTCCAACCACCACCTCCTTTGACTTCTCAGCCCTATTTCAAATAGTTTCTGAAAACTCGATCTCAAAGCAGGATCACATCATACTGGGAGAATTTAACCTCAATTCAGCACAAACAAAACAAGCAGCCACCTTCACCGATGCCATGACCACATTGGATTTCTCTCAAATTATGACACAACCCACCCATAACAAAGGAAATACTCTGAACCTCATTTTCATCAACAATAACCTCCACAATATCAGTCCACCGCTAACCACCAAAAATATCTCAATCCCGTGGTCAGAGCACAACATGATTACCTTTCCCCTCCGAATACCAGCAATCCCAATCCAACCTCCCTACCCCCAATAGCAAGATGATTCAAGAACTTTGACAAAGAAGCCTTCAACAGCTTTGAACCCCTTCTGTCCTCCAAACCATAAAATCTGGACACCTTTCTCTCAGCCTGGAATAGCAGAACCACCCCAGCAACAACTGCACCTGGGCTACAATGCACAAAAACCACCAAACACCCTAAGACACTCTGGTACACCGCAAAGCTCTGTGAATACAAAAGGAAGTTCCGAAGACTAGAGAGTCGAAGGCGAAAAACAAATTTCACATCAGACCACGAGTATACAGCTTGCATAACTGAATACCACACCGAAACTGATTGATGCAAACACACCTATTACTCTAAACTGATAAAAACCTCCCTTAACCGCCCAAGGGAACTCTTCAGCATAGTCAAGGACCTCACTGCTTCCCCCTCCCCTAATGATGCCCACAGCACTACCATCTCCCCTCACCAACTTGCTTGCTTCTACTCATTATGCCATCAACACTCTCATTCACACTCCCCCTTCTCAGTATCCACAAATACACTCATATCACCCTGGTCAACCTTCAAAACTATAAGCAACACTACAACTGAGTCCATCATAAAAAACCTCAATACAATCACATCCCACTTAAACCCCCTAAAACTAACACTCAGCAAAATCTCGCCTCTACTCACAAAATTTACACAGACCTCCCTTGATCAAGGCTATATGCCAAAAATTGTGATCTATATGCCCTATAATCAAAAAGCCACACCTGGATCACCTCAACCCATCAGACTACAGACCAAGATGATTGAGAAGACCATACAGCAACAACTACAAGACCATCTGGACAAGCATAACATAGTGGATGACCAACAACAAGGCTTCCGCCCTAACCATAGAATGAAAATACTAATGACATTCCTGACAAACAAGTTCATTAAAGATATAAAAAAAACAAACTTTGGATTTATCCTCCCATTTCTAGACATCTCAGTAGTTTTCAGTACCATTAATCACCAAATACTCATACAACGGCTGAGACATTAGGAATAGAGGGCACCATACTAAAATGGTTCCAATCCTACCTCAAAAACTGAAGACAACGAGTAAGGATTGGGGACTGCACCTCTGCTGAATACATCCAAGCACAAGGAGTACACAAAGATCCACACTCTCTGCATTGCTATTCAACATGCAAACACTCTGCGAAACACTCCGATCTCACAATGTCTCCTTCCACATATACACCAACGACATCATGTTATACACACTCTTCAACACCAACCACCCCTCATTCCACCCTCCTCCAGCAGTGCTTCACAGATTTATCCAGATGGCTTGAACAAAACCATCTCTTCATTAACCTGAACAAAACTGAATTTCTATTAATCACCAAGGACTGCTCATTCACTTCACCCTCCACCATCACACTCAATAACTTCAAAATACAAGTCAAGAATGAAATCAAATATCTTGAAATCACCTTTGACCAGCTGCTAACCTTCAAACCACAAATCGCCAAGACAACAAAAACTGTCTACTTTGGACAATGCCTCTCCTAACTGCTAGAACCAACTGACTTTAGATCAGCCCTACTATTCCACACATTGACTACTGTAACACCATATACCAAGGACTCCCCCAATCCACACTTCATCCAAACAGCCCTACACACCGCTGCCTTCACAATTCAGGGGGCTCCCAGAACAGACCATATCTCACCCATTCTGAAACGCCTCCACTGGCTCCCACTACAGGCCAGAACCTTATAGAAGACCATACTCCTCACATTTAAAACCAGCAACAACCTGTCATCCATACACCTTCAAAAGTTACCCCACCCCCACACTTCAACCTGATCCACAAGAAAGTCCACTGCAAACGCCCTCACAATACAACCCAAAAAAACGGAAACCAATCAGCAAGCTTGCCAGAGATCCTTCCCTCTGGAAGTCCCTCCCTGATGACCTCAGAACTCCACAGACCTCTCCGCATTCAGAAAGATGCTAAAAACCCACCTCTTTGCCAAGAACTTTGCTGATGCAACATAACCAACCTGTAACTCTACCTATCCACATTGAGAACCCCATCACCAACCCTACCATCCCCCTCCCCACCCGGTAAGCATATGATTGCAATCAACCTGTATATAGCAAAAGTGCTCATATCCATTGTACATAGTTAAACGGCTTAGTAAGCCTTGTTCAAACGTACATTGTTATGTATTCCTTTCAACTGTATATAGTTAAATGTTCTCTGTAAACCAGTTCAAATTGTTTATTGTAGACCGCTTTGACCCGGTGTAAAGCGATATAAACATTTTGCTAAATAAAGGTCATCTCTTTGTGTCGAGGGGAATTTTAGAAGGGACGTCTAAGCCAGAACATCTGAAAAAAAAGTAGGCACATCTAGGTGGAAATAACCATCTTTTTGGCTATAAAATGGAGCCTACCTGTTGCAGAAAAACTGCATCATGATAAAAGTTCTGGTTTTGGGGAAACACCAAGGTGACAAAAAACATCTGTCTAGTTAGGTTTTCCTCATCCACTGACTTCTCTAGAAGGTCAGTGAGGTCAAGATGATAAGGAGCTATTTTGGAAGCCCTATTTGTGCTTTGCATGCCCAAAAATGGGTATGGAGAAGTCGTCTCTAGGGACGTCCAAGTTTGGACAGGGCTTTACTTTTAATTTTAAAGCATTCAGTCTAGTGCCGCTAACACCCCGGGCCCCAGTATATCTTTTCATGGCTCAGCCCCCTCTTGGGCTCAAAGCCTAGTCTCCACTCTGCGGCCCTGCTGCACTTATCTCGCCACAACCACGGCCTGCACCCCACAGCTATTCTGGTTGTCACCGCTGCCGCCACGGACAGTGGCTTTGTTTTTATTGTTATTATTATTTATCATGCAGCCTGAATCTGCCACAAATCACGGCCTTTCCTATTCCCTACTTCTCCTGTGCAGGCTGTATATTAAGTTCAGTAAAATAAACGAATGGGAGACTTTCACCATCCTTTCCAGGAAGGATTATATTTAACAGCGTTTATAACCTGCTTTTCCAGGAGTCTGATTAAAGCGGCATTCGGTAAAGATGTATTAGCACTCTTGAGTAAGTGCCTGCTTAAACTGCCATTAGGACAGTTAAAATTTTGAGTTTTCCTACTCATTCTGACAGAGCTTTTGGTTAGATAGTCAAACTTGGAAAAGGAACTCCTAAAACCAAAAACAGGTCTTTTTGTGCTAGAGTTGTACATTTATGTTAAGCCGTATTGACTGAAGGATGAAGCCAAAAGCAACTACTGTAAAATAATGACTGCCGCATATGTACCATTTATGTTTAACAAGGAGACAGAAATGCCACCCTAATAAAACCCAATTGTGGTTACAGCCGTAAAGCTCCCAGACAAGATTTATACCATGATTGTTATACAATCGTCAAATCCTAGAGCCTAGTCTTGAATAATAATACGAAATATGTGTACTTCTGTCTACAGCACTAGATCCATTACGGGTTTCTGGTTAGCTCATGCAGGCATTATCCATTTTCCCATAGTCTTAATTCAGCATTTCCATCTGAAACTATATGCACAGTGAGTGATCTATAACAAACAATCACATAAGGACAAAGTCATTGGGGGTGACTTCACCCTCATAAAGATAAATCTTTAATTGTCAGTAGAGCCCTATTGAAGGGAACTGAAGGGACGAGAACGTGAAAGAATTTTAGCACCTCAAGCACAATCGAAGAAAGATGCTGAGGATATAGTGGGAGAACTCTCTTACCATGAAAATAAATATATAGAGAGAGAAAGCGCCATTTTCTTGATGCACGAGTTTATTCAACAGTACTCGTGCGGAGACATAATCTCGTTAGTGAATAAGCATGCTTCTACAGGCAATAACCAGGTCAGGTTATTTTGACAGTTTAGATGTGAAACGTCGCTAGCCACGTGTGCAGATTCGTGCACATACTTCTCCCAAGTCAATATGCAAAGGGAATTTTTTTCCTTTTGAAAATTGTTTTAGAGTCTGCAGATGAAAAGCATCAGCAGACTTTACAGATAACGCACACTTTTTGAAAGTTGACCCCTTAATGACTGATCACCTTACTCCTGCTCTTCTATCCCCCCCTCCCCCCCAAAAAAAAGAACATTCATAAAGAAAGAGGCAGAAGTGGGACATCCAAGTGGGGAATTAATTTACTTTTGGGGAGTCTGTTGATTGTTTCTGGCCAGTGCTGAATGAGCCAATGGAGAAAATAATCTATCTGGATAAAAATCGCGCAGACGTGCTCTATGATGGAACTGATAACACCAGTATAAGCTCGGGGTGTGCAGGGCAGAACTCTTCATTTCGTTTTGTTTTCTGTGTCGTTTGCACTTTGTTTCGTTTTAATACATTTTCATCTTGTTTAGTTTCATTTTTATCAATTTTCATTCTGGGGCAAGCTCGATAATTCTCTGAGGCTTGGGTCTAGAAAGATAAGCAATCACATGCAAAACTGCTTTAGCTCTGCGTCACATGGTAAATTTGTATTATGTTTTATACGACTGTCTTACCAATACAAAAAAAGAAGCCAAGTTAAGGTTTATTGCTGATGGGGTGACAATATATTTTAGTGGCTGGTTCATTATTCATAAGGCAGGTAGTTTTTGCGAAACACTCAGTGCAACCCTGAATGATGCATCATTGTTTAGCTAAAACAAATGGGCTGTCTGCTAGTTATTTACCTGGAATTCTTCATATCCTCACAGATGAAGGCCATGGCTTCAGATGATGAAGACAATGAGAAAGGGAAGGTGGAAAACATCCAACGTGCATAATATCTTTTGACTGATGGGGGAGGCTTCTGCCTGTGAGCATCCCAGAGCAACTGGAGTGTAGGATCGCGGTGTCGTTGGGTTATCAACAGGCATATACATTTGTTTGAAATGAAATGGGAAATGCTAACAATATTTCCTATTTCACTTTGTATTGTTTTCAAATGAAAACAAAAGAACTCCCCTCAAATTTTATCACTTCTTGTCTATCGTTAACAGTGCAGATTATCGCTTAATAATGAGAATTATTGAGCCATTGTGCACACTATTAAGCAATAGATGGGAAGTGATGACATTAAAATGAAACAAAACAAAATGAAAAATTCTTCAAACAACATGGGAAACTGAATGAAACTAAATATTTTTGGCCTACATATCTTAGATATCAATAAGGATATTGGAGGCTTCTGTTTGATGCGAATTTATTTATTTGCTGGATTTAATTTATCACCAATGGTGTTAGGATTATAGCATAAGACTGAAGGTAGGGAGGAACTATCTTTGAGCACATTTGGACTGAGATTTGTGGGCCTAGGTTTGATTTGACTAATCAAGCTGGAACAAGGATGATGCTGATTTCAGATGTTCCCGTTATCTCACTTCTGCAAGATAAGTGCAAAACGTGAGCTCAAATGGAAGAATTATTTCAATCTGGGGAGCTTGGCAAGATGAAAATAGGAGCTCGCTTGCTTTGAAGAGATATGAATGGTAAATCTGGGGCACCTGTAAATATTCAGACTTTGACTTGTTTGGAGTTACAGTTGCTTGAGGAACTGGGAAAGAATTGGAACTAGGATACAGTGAGTTTTCATGACCCTCACTGCCACTCACTTCTTTATTTGTAGTTTCTTAATTTCTTTTCATCTTTGGTCCCATCATATTTTGGCACTAGAAATGCAACACAAAAAGCAGACTGGCTGGCAAGCTGCTCCTATCTATTCCTTGTCCTCCTGGGAAAACGTCAAACTCTGTGGGCTCCATACTGAAAAGATAAAGGGGATATCTACTAAGCTGTGGTGAAATCTTGGATTTTACTGCAGCTTAATTTATCGTGTTCAAGCCCTGCTTAAATAATGAACTTTTTTTTGGGGGGGGGGGCCATATTCAGACCATGTAAATCCCACTCACTGGGAAATTCAGCTGCACTAACCATGTTACTACAGCTAAATATCCCCTCCTAACCTGGCTAAATGCCCCAGTGCTAACTGCATAGTGACGTGCAATGCTGAGGGTAGAATAGGGGCAGCACCTACTACTACTACTAATTAGCATTTATATAGCGCTACGCACGCAGCGCTGTACAGAAATATAAGCAAAAAGACAGCCCCTGCTCGTCAGAGCTTATAATCTAGTCAAGACAACACAGAACAATAGACAGATCGGGAAAACAATTATGGTGACAAGGAGCAATAGTTAATTCGGGATAAAGCAAAGTATGGGGTAAAACAAAGTATGGCAATTACAATTCGGGCAAAACTAGTATGGCAATTACAGTTTTAGACATGACAAGGACGGGAGTCAAGTTAGGCCAAAGGGTAGAAGTCAGGATCTGAAAGCGACAGTGAAGCGGTGGGTTTTCAAACTGGACTTGAAGAGGGCCAGGGAGGGTGCCTGGCGTATAGACACAGGTAGGTTGTTCCAGGCATACGGTGCAGCAAGGTGAAAGGAGCGAAGTCAGGAGTTGGCTGTGCTAGTGGAGGGTCTAGATAGAAGTAATTTGTTAGAAGAGCGAAGTTCCCAATAGGGGATGTAGAGAGAGATGAGAGATGAAAGGTAATGAGGGGCTATAGAGTGAATGCATTTATAGATCAGGAGAAGAAGTTTGAATTGGATGCGGAATTGGATAGGGAGCCAGTGAAGCGACTTGAGAAGAGGAGTAATGTGGGCATGGCGAGGCTGGCTAAAGATTAGTCGAGCAGCATAATTTTGAATAGATTGAAGGGGAAAGAGATGACTCACAGAGAGACCAGTAAGGAGAAGGTTGCAGTAGTCGAGGCAAGAGGAGATTAAGGAGTGGAGAAGGGTTTTAGTAGTGTGTTCAGAAAGGAAGGGGCGGATTTTGCTAATCTTGTAGAGAAAGAAGCGGCAGGTCTTAGCTACATGTTGGATATGTGTGGAGAAGGAGAGAGAGGAGTCAAAGATAACTCCCAGGTTGTGGGCTGAGGAAACCGGAAGGATTGTAGAGCCATCCACAGAGACTGAGAAGGGAGGGAGAGGAGGGGAGGAATTGGGGGGAAAGACAAGGAGTTCAGTCATGGCCATGTTCAGTTTCAAGCAACGGTGAGACATCCAGGCAGCGATGTCAGAAAGGCAGGCAGAGATCTTGGTCTGGATTGCTGGAGAGATATTAGGCGTAGAGAGGTAGATTTGGGAATCATCAGCATAGAGATGGTATTGAAAGCCATGGGAGGAGATAAGCGTACCAAGGGAATGGGTATATAGAGAGAAAAGAAGCGGACCTAGGACGGATCCCTGGGGTACACCAACATGGAGCGGGGTGGGAGAGGAGGAGAAACTGCCAGAGCATACACTAAAGGAGCAATGGGAGAGGTAGGAGGAGAACCAGGAAAGCACGGAGCCCTTGAAATCAAGCGAGGAGAGGGTGGCGAGGAGAAGATTGTGGTCAACAGTGTCAAAGGCAGCAGAGAGGCAGCACCTTTAGTTAGTTGGTTGGTAGCAATATTGAACCACTAACCGGCTAGCTAAAATGCTTAAAGTTAGGATAGGTGAAAATCTTCCTAACATTAGGTGCTTTAGCTAACTGTTTAGTGGTTCAATATCGCCACTGACTGGCTAGCTAAAATGCTATCCAGACATACTGGATATTCAGTACTGATCCCTGGATAAGGCCTGGCACTGAATGTTGTTGTTAAGTGCCGTCGAGTTGGTGTTGACTCCTGGCGACCCTCTGGATAATTGACCTAAACTTTGTTCGGTCTTCAGCCAAGTGGATCATAATTGATAGAGTGGTATCCATAGCTGCTGTTATTGTATCAATCCATCTCACTGCTGGCCTTCCTCTTTTTCGGTGACCTTCTGCCTTGCCAAGCATGATGTCTTTCTCCAATAATCTCTCTCTTCACATGATATGTACAAAGTATGAAAGTCGAAGTCTTGTCATCTGAGCTTCTAAGGACAGCTTAGGTTTGATCTCCTCTAGTACTGACTGGTTTGTTCTTCGAGCAGTCCATGGTATACACAGTATTCGTCGCACTGAATTTCCATTTATAAATTGGCTTTTAAGTGGAGGAGTAGCCTAGTGGTTAGGGTAAAAGCCTGAGACCAGAAAGACCAAGCTTCAAATCCTACCAGTACTCCTTGTGGCCTTGGACAAGTCACTTAACCCTCCACTGCTTCAGGTATAAACTTAGATTACAAGCCCAACAGGGAAATACCTACTGTACCTGAATATAACTCTCCTTGATCTCCTACTGGAAAGGTGTAGGCTAAATAAACAAATTAAATTGATGATGGCCAGCTGCTTTAACAGCGCTGGACCCCACCACTGAATATATCTCCCTTTGCCTTTTATATTTCAAAGCCCTGATCTTGATTATCTCATGTTAAACATGTTATATAGTAATTCAATAATAGAAATTTCTAGAAATTGTCTTGTCTGAGTGTCTCTACTAGCTTGTATAACCCAGATCTCTTCTGAGATTAAGGATGAAGCTTGACACTCCCCAGAGGGTATTGAAAGAATTTGTAAAAAGTGGATTCTGGTGGTCAAAGGGAGGCCACAGACCCCAGGCTCTGACTGCCTGATCACACTATGAAAAAAGCTTTACATTGCTCTCCACACCTTAAAGTATCAAATCAAGTCCAGGAAATAATTTCTTAAAAGCACCATTATTAGGCACACCCAGAAAAAGGCATTTAGAAGCAGCAGGAAAAAAAAGCTAAATAAAAATAATCCAAACAAGTACAGTTAAAAAAAGGTAGAAAAGAAAGAGTACAGTGGCGCCTTATCTGCAAGTCTGCTGCTAATAGAAACAGAGAAACATAGAAACATGATGTCAGAAAAAGACCACATGACCTATCTGATCTGCCCTATATCAACTATTGCAACAGTCCCCTTTTTTTCCTTTAGAGATCCTCTGTGTTTGTCCCATGCTTCTTTCAATTCAGATACTGTCCTCATCTCTACCACCTCCACTGGAAGACTATTCCACGGATCCACCACTCCACTCTTTCTGTAAAGAAATATTTCTGCATATCACTTCTGAATCTATCCCCTTTCACCCTCATCCTATATCCCATTGTAGCAGAGTTTGCTTTCAATCGAAAGAGGCTCTCCTCCTGTGCATTTATGCCACAGAGGTATTTAAATGTTTCAATCATATCACCTCTATCCCGCCTTTCCTCTAAGGTGTACATATTAATATCCTTAAGTCTGTCCTCATATGCTTTATAATGAAGACCACTAACCATTTTTAGTAGCCCCACTCTGTACGGACTCCATCCTGTTTATATCCTTTTGAAGGTGCGGTCTCCAGAATTGCACACAATACTCCAAATGAGGTCGCACCAAAGACTTATACAGAGGCACTATCACCTCCTTTCTTCTGCTGGCCATTACTCTCCCTATGCACTCAAGCATCCTTATAGTTTTTGCCATCACCTTTTCTACCTGTTTAGCTTCTTTAAGATCATCAGACACAATCACGCCTAGGTCCCGCTCTTCTTTTGTGGACAGAAGTACTTCACCCCCTATACTATATTGCTCCCTTGATATAGTAGCCCAAATGCATGACCTTGCATTTTTTAACATTAAATCTCAGCTGCCAAATTGTAGGCCACTTTTCAAGCTTAGCTAGATCCCTCCTCATGTTATAGACACCTTCCTGGGTGTTCACTCTATTGCAGATTTTGGTATCATCTGCAAATAGGCAAACCTTACCCGCCAGCCTTAATGCAATATCACTAACAAAGATGTTAAAAAGAATCGGACCAAGGACAGATCCCTGGGGCACACCACTGGTAACCTCTTTCTCCTCAGAGTGAGCTCCATTTACCTGTACCCTTTGTTGCCTCCCACTCAACCAAGTTGTAACCCAAGCAGTGAATTTAGGGTCCATCCCTAGGGTGTTCAGTTTGTTTTCAAGTTGCCTGTGTGGAACAGTGTCAAAGGCTTTACTAAAATCTAAATACACTACATCTAGGGCTCTCCCTTGGTCCAACTCCCTGGTCACCCAGTCAAAGAAATCAATTAGATTTGTCTGACAAGATCTGCCTCTGGTGGATCCATACAGCCTTGGATCGGTAATCCGTTGGACTCCTGAAACCTCACAATTTTCTCTTTCATCAGCGCTTCCAATAATTTACTCATCACCACGTTTGTGTAAAGGGACCAAATGGGCCTCTCTCCAGTCCTCTGGCACCACTCTCGACCAAAGGGGCATTGAAAAGGTCAGTCAGAAGAATTGCTAGAATGTCCCCAAGCTTCCACAGTATTCTCGGGTGTATCCCATCTTTTCCCATCACTTTGTCTACTTTAAGTTTAGCTACTTCCTCACAACCAGAGTCTTCTGAAAATCATTCAAGATGCACCTCACTTTGGTTCCTGTTTGTGGGTGTTTTCTGAGGTCCTGCTCCTGGTTCTTCATCTGTGAACAGAGAACAGAGATATTTGTTAAGCAATTCCGCTTTATACTTATCAGCTTCTACATATTCATCCACTTCACCCTTGAGTCTGACAATGCCACTTTTGCCCTTCCTCTTCTCACTAATATATCTGAAAAATGTTTTATCCCACCATTTTATTGCATTGGCTATTTCCTTCTGTTTTTGAATCTTTGCTTTCCTGACTACTTTGCTAGCTTCTCTAAGTTTTTCCAAATATAGATGCCTGTCTTCCTCTCTCTGGTATTTCGTGAGGGCCTCCCGCTTTTTCTTCATCTTTTCAGCTACTTCTTTCAAAAACCATAATGGTTTCCTTTTTCTTTTACCTTTATTTACCATTTTAACAAAAAGGTTGGTTGCCTTTAAAATATCCCCATTCAGTTTTGCCCACTGTTTTTTTTACATCCCCCAGCTGTTCCCATCCCACTAATGACTCCTTGAGGTATTGACCCATCTTGGCAAATTTAGTTTTCCTAAAGTCTAAGACCCTCGTTTTTGAATGGATTTTATCAGCCCTAGTCCTAATACTAAAGCACACCATCTGGTGATCACTGGATGCAAAATGATCTCCAACTATAACAGCAGAAACACTTTTGCCATTGTTATGCACCAAGTCCAGTATGGCCCCTTCACATGTGGGTTCTGTTACCAGTTGCCTGAATAGTTCTCCATGTAGAGAATCCAGGATCTCCTTACTTCTAGATGATACTGCAGCAGGGATGTGCCAGTCAACATCTGGCATATTGAAATCCCCTATCAGTAGCACTTTCCCTTGCCTTGCAATGCTGTGTATGTCTTCCATCCACGTCTTCTCATTGTGATGGTCTGTATATCACGCCAATACAAGTAGATTTCTCTTTCTTTCTAGTTTAACCCACAGTGCCTCCTCTCTCCCTTTTAAGCCTGAATGTACAATGACACCAACCAATGTATGATATCCCAACCACCATCTACGTTAGCCCACCCACTATAGTCTCTATGTATGTCCTGTCGCCCCTATTCAATGTTGTCCCAACCTGTGTAAGCAACCACTTTGATTGAAGGAGAAAGTGGTACACAAATCTGGATAAATAAATAAATATTTTCATAGCTTTAATATTATTTTTATGTATAGTGCCACTCCTCTTCCCCTTCTTCTTACTCTGTCCTTTCTGAATGAAGTTTAGCCTGGTATAGTTACATGTGAATCATGTCTTTGTTACTGCCACTAAATCCAAGTCAGCCTCTCCCATTAAAGCCTCAACATCTGGGGTCTTATTTCCCATTCTACGGGCATTTATACACACCGCTTTCCATATGTTGCCCCTTTTACCCATTTCCATAAAGGTATTTAATGTTTCACTTACTTGGAGGCTTTCACTTACCTGGGGGCTTTCTAGACCCATCCCCAATGAATCTAGTTTAAAGCCCTCTTCGGTAGGTTAATATTTATTTATTTATTATTTATTTATTTATTTGTATTTCTTCTATACCGCACTCTTTTTCATCAGCGCGGTTTACATTAAACAGGAATACTCATTTCAATCAACAGACTGTGGTGAGTTTACATATAACAGGAAATATACAACTGGGATTATATCTTAGGGAAACTATGTACATATTTGTAGCATGTATAGGACCTATATACACGGGATAGAGTTTCTTTTCATCATCTTCAGTAGGGCGGTTACACTTTATCTGTAAATGTTAGAGGGTTGATGATGTGCTTTGGAAATGTAGAATGAAGAGGTGATGCTTTATGGCTTTTCTAAATTGCTTGAGGTCAGTAATAGCTCTAATGTTGGGAGGTAGGTTGTTCCAACATCTGGGTGCGTAGTACGCGAAAGCCCTGTCTGTTGTTGATCGTTTGTATTTTGTGGTCTCATGTGGTGTAGTTAGGGTATTTGCCGCTACTGACCTCCTAGATCTGGTGTTGGGAGTGTGATGGAGGAGTTTCGAAATTGATGATGGAGCTATAGAATTTATTGCTTTAAAGGTCAAGATAAGGGCTTTATATGTTATTCTGCAGTATATAGGGAGCCAGTGAAGCTCCATTAGGATGGGTGTTATGTGATTGCTCTTTGAAGCACCGTATAATACCCGGGCTGCGGCATTCATGGCTAGTTGTAATGTATTTAGTGAGTTCTTTGGGAGACCATGGAGTATTATATTCGCATAGTCGAAGTGGGGTGTGACTATGGCTTGGAATATAGTTCTGAAGCTGTCTGGGTCAAGCATATTTTTTAGATGGCGTAGGGTCTTTATCTTGAAATAAATGGTTTTCACAGTGCGGTTGATATGTTCTTTAAAATCTAGGCGATAGTCCAGTATCACTCCAAGGTATCTTATGGAGGGCTTGATTGGGAGGTGTGCATCTCGTACTCTTAGGATCTCCGGGGGTGCGAATTCTCTGTTTTTCGTGACAATCAGTACTTCAGTTTTTTTGTAGTTTATTCGCATATTCTGCGTGAGTAACCAGTCTGCTATTGCATTAAAGCAATCTACTAAAGATGTGTAATCTGGGAGCTTGACATTGAATGGAGTGAATAGTAGAACATCATCTGCGTAGATCAGCGAGGAAATGCCAAAGGATCGAGTGATATCGCACAGGGGCTGCATGTAAATGTTAAATAGGAGTGCCGATAGGGATGAGCCTTGTGGAACTCCTTGTTTTAGCTGGAAAAGTTCTGATGTGCCTGTAATAGTCCGGACGTGTTGCAAGTGGTCTTCCAGGTATGATTTGCACCATTTCCATGCTAGGCCGTGGATTCCCTTGTCATATAGGCGGGTTAGTAGTATTTCATGGTCAACCGAGTCAAATGCTGCAGCTATGTCGAGGAATATTAGTGCGAAGCCCTTGTTAATGTCGTCTAGTCCACTGATGAGTGTGTTGGTTAATGTGGTCAACAGTGTCTCTACTCCGTGAGCTTCCCTAAATCCGTGCTGACTGGGATCAAGGGGGGAGGAGGTGTCTATGTGTTGTTGTATCTGATTATTGGTTACTTTCTCAATTATTTTGGATAGCAGTGGTTTACTACCTCTCTTTACTTTAGCATCATTGCCACGTTACCCTGTTCCAAGAGTGAGATTTTGAAGCAGTCCAGGATTTTTGACAATCTCATTATGATGCATTATGGGACCTGCAGCATTAATTTCAATGGGTATTTCAGGGACTACAAATACCAGAACTGGCAAACAATCTCACTTCTGGAACTGGGTAATTTGGCAACTCTGCTTTGGGGTCACCTGGTAGGTCCTTTCTCCTGGTATCCTTGCCAATTTCTCTCTTCTTTGGGCTCCTGGGTGAGCACCAACTCTTTTTCTTACTCTGGAAAATACTAGATATTAGAGGATATATAGTAACATAGTAAATGATGGCAAATAAAGACCAGCATAGTGGCTAGAGCTGTACCTGCTGCTCCATACAGGTTACTCGTCTCTGTCTTTTGAAGTGTAAAAGCTATTTAAGTTTGATTTGATTCCATCCTGTTGCTATAAAGCAGAGGTTCTCGACCCAGTCCTCCAGATACATCTAGCCAGTCTGCATGAAGAGATTTGAATACAAAAGAGGTAGTGTATGCAAATCTATCTCATACATGGTCATTGTGGTCATCCTGAAAACCTGACTGGAAGGTGTATCCTGAGGACTATCTTTATCTTTATGTTTATTCATCGCTTGATATATCGCCCAAGTGTCAGGGCGGTGTACAATCAAATCAAATCAATTGTAAAGTAGAAAAAGAAAGGAACGCCATTGCTTAAATAGAAAAGAGAGGGACAGGGAGAGACAGAAAAGGATAGCTAGACAAGGTGGGTGAGGGTGGAGAAAAGGCCTGATGAGGGAACTGGTGGGGCAAGGTAGCTTTAGGGATTGGGGAGGTCGAAAGCCTGCTGAAAAAGGTGGGTTTTGCGTGAGCTCTTGAAGCGCTGAAAAGACAATTCGGTACAAAGGGCAAGGGGGAGGGGGTTCCAGAGTGCAGGGGCAAGGGGGAGGGAGTTCCAGAGTGCAGGGGCAAGGAAGAAGAAGGCGGTATGACACGTAGATTCTAGGTGGGCTGAGAAGGGGGAGGGAAGGAAGAGGCGATTACCGTGTGCTGAACCGGGGAATCGAGGAGAAGGCTGCAGGCGGATGGACTCAGCTAGATATTGGGGAGAACCGGTGGGTAGTGCTTTATGGGTGAGAATGAGAATTTTATAGAGGAAACGGAAGTTGAGTGGAAGCCAGTGCAAACGGAAGAGGAGAGGAGTGATGTGATCTCGGGTGGAGGAGTGGGTGAGCAGGCGTGCAGCTGTGTTTTGAACCAATTGGAGGCGCCGGAGTTGATATTGTGGGAGACCTGCTAGGACGGTGTTACAATAGTCCAGCCTTGAGAGAACAAGTGAAATGACTAGTGAAGTGAGAAAAGAGGAGGGGAGGAAGGGGCGAACAGCGCGAATCTGGCGTAGGAAGAAGAAGGAACGATGGATGAGCAAAGAGATATGGTGGTGAAAGGAGAGTGAGGAATCAAGAGTAACCCCAAGGTAGCGGAGGGAGGAGACCAGAGGAATAGGGGTAGAAAGGAAGAGAGGGGAGCAAGTAGGAGGAGGTGTACTAAAGGAAAGCCAAAGTGCAGCTGAGGTTGAGAACCCTGCTTTAGGCATTGGTTGCACTAGAACAGGGGTTCTCATCCCAATCCTTGGATCATACCTACTGTAGCCAGTCAGGTTTTCAGGTTAGCCACAATAAATATGAATGAGAGTGATTAGAATGCAAGTGTATGCTAATCTCTCTCATGCATATTCATTGTGGTCATCCTGAAAACCTGACTGGCTAGATGTGTCCCAAGGACTGGGTTGAGAAGCCCAGCAGCACTAGGAGCAAAGACTCCAGAAATCTCTTCATTGCAAAAAGAGATAGTAATTCTGAAGTCCTGCTGTCAATGACAACGGGCAATTAACCAGATTTAATGATTTAATAAATCTTAACAGTAAGCTCTTTAGTGCAAGAGCAGTCTTTTATGTGTAGCAGGATCGCCAGAGTATCCCTCTTTGTCCACATTCTGGTCTCTCTGCTCCTAATCTGATATGTTGATCTATTCAGAATCATTGAGGATGGGCTGGCCTGCCAGTCTAAGGCAGGGGGTGTCTCACTGTGATTTTGGAGGAAGATTAATAGCCCTTTAAACAGTGACCCTGCATCCTCTTTCCTTCAAAGGAGTCTAGGGGAGCAGGAGAGACTGTGGGAGCCTTGTTGACTGCCAGGAGTGTGGTCATTCTGTAAGTCAGCTAAGCTTCCCCAAACTACAAGCCTAACCAAAAGGGAGAAAGAGGCGTATAAGATCCAAGATAATCTAGGTTGCAAGGATCAGCTTGGAGAGTCCAAAGCCAGATGCACTCAGGACTGAAAGAAGAAGTGCCCCGGGGTTCTAGCTGCCTGAGAGTAAAAGCGTTTCGGAGTCGCGGGGCATCGCTTTTGCTGTCTGAGAAAAACCCAGTGCTCCCAGGAACATCCCCCACTCCCAGCATGCTTTTTGAAAGTTAACCCCCCTCCCCAAAAAAACCCTGCTTTTAGATTCAGCTCAGACCTTTTTAGTAGTAGCTTAAAATAAATTATGTTTTAAGTACAGTGGGTGTTTCCCTGTCTGCAAAGGTCACAGTTTAACGGGCTGTTTTACTAAAGTGCGGTGACGTTTTGCACTTACTGCGCATTTTACATAAAAATGAATATGTGGTAAGTGCAAGAGTCATGCAGTAACGGTCGGATTGTTCCCAGCATGCTCCCTGCATTTACCGCCCTGAAAGTCTCCTACTGCGCGTTAAGGTCTTTCACAGTTACCGCGGTTACACTTAATACCACCTACCGACGGTAATTACATCACGGGCAGCGTGCTGCGTCATATGCTAGCTGCAATTCTCCACCCCTAACCTGTCCAGTCCCTGCTCCATTGCATGGAGAGCATTTAATGCAGGAATTAGCACGCAGTAACTGCCATGTCAGCGTGGTAACAGTTCCTGCGGTGCTGCGCTTAAGGTCACCATGCATTAGCCACTTAGCTCACTTTAGTAAAAGGGCAGCTGAGTTTGTACTTGAGGGAATGCAAGGTTAAGTGACTTGCCTAAAGTCAGAAAGAAAATCAGTGGGATTTCAACTCTGACTTTCTGGTTTTCACTATCCTTTCGGCTACTCCTCCACCCCAGATACATGCCTGATCTTTTCCCACTTTTATCTCCAGCTGGATGCAATTTTGAGATGAAAAGAATTTGGGATTTTGTCTAAACTATCCAGTGCACTCACTGGTTGCGCCTGCGTAAGAACCCGGCGTTAGCTACATTGTTGCAGTCAGAGAGGTGCCAGAGTGAGCTGCCCTGCCCAGGACCCCGAAAGGGGAACAACACCAGAAGAAGCTTCACGTCAAAGGACTTTGAAATTCTATATCTTGTGAACTGAGGGGCTTATGTTTTATTTTTCCTTTTCTGGACTGCAAATGCATTGTTTGTGGGGATTATCAATAAAGTTGTTTTATTTAAACATTCCCATAATGCTCACTTATCTTGAATGGTTTCCTTATTTTCATTCCGGTTTAGTTCCTGAGCACTGTCGGCCCCTATTCACCAGGACCTTTTTATTACTGCAGTACCCCGATTGATGGGTTTCCCCATTTTCCTCTTTGCTGTGTACGACCTTCGGAGATAGTCTCCCCTTTGCTGTGCGAAGTCTGTTGCATTTTTGTAAGCAGTATTACTGAAAAGCTGTCTGGAAATGGATGCCTCTTTTCTATTGGATATCGAAATCTGCAATAGGGTAGACGCTCTAGAGGCAACGTAACCTTTAATGTTATGATATGCCACGGGTGCATAAATTTATTTCCTGCAACTTCATAAGTCAAGTTCAAATTTGTGTATTACGAGCCAAGTGCACCTTTGTGTGTATAATGCAAATATTGTGATATCAAAGGTGTTAGTCAAATAATTGTTTAAATGAAAGTAATTTATGAAAGGGCTGTTTTACTAATGCTTAGCACATGCTAATGCAGGCCAGCGCACACAAAAGGGGCTAACCCATAACCGGGTTGCTGGTGGGGGAGGGGTCAGCAGGCTAGTGAGTGGAGGAACCAAAGGGCTAATGGGGGGGGGGGTGACTGTTTGCACAGCCCCCTCTTTGCCTGGATAGCTGCAAGTCCCCTCCCGACCCTCCCCTTGGATTAACTGGAGTCAGAAAGGGGAGGGGGAGAGCGGGAAGATGTCACAGCTGGTCGGCGGGACCTCACCGACAGAAAAGGGGGAGTACCACAGTAGATTGGGATGCTCAGGTATTGGGTGGGGTTGCCTGGGTTCAGTGCCAAGGGTCAAGAAGAACACAAATAACCTCGGATGCTGACATGGAGCATCGGCGGCACGTAAGAGCTGTTCACAGGCAATGGCGCACGCCTGTGGGGCAAAACTGGCACCAGGATTATGGGATGGTGGTACTCCTCTGTGGTGGGGATGGGGGACGCATAATGTTATGGTTGTATTTTGTTACCTATTCACACGTTGTAACATTTGGGGGGGAAGTGTTATGCAGGCTGTGATCTGTTATCTCCACAAATAAAATTGGTTGCACCGAATAAGCGACGTGGTGTGGTTTTGTGGGGGAAAAGGAGAAAAAAGGGTTAGGGGTGGGGGGAAGCTGAGCCCGAGGAAGTGCAGCATGGCACGGGTTATGGTGTTAGCGTTTTATTCCTGGGGGCATGAAGCAGGTTGTGCATGCTAATGCTTATTAACATGCACTAAGTTTTAGTAAAAGGGGCCCTAAGTTATCTTAACATTATCATTTGTTTTAAATAATTAGAAATCAAATAAAATTGTATTTCATATGCTTATAGAAAAGCATAAGTATTCTATGCAGGTAGCACCACAGTGAAACACCACAATAAAAGTACAAAACAAAAATCTGTTTTAACTGTAATCGGTTAAGCTAAGGGGACCTTTTACTAACGGGCAATAAGTTGTTGCACCTTACACACAATTCACCAAAACCATGGCGCCCTTTGTGCAACGCCCCAGCATTAATGCACACTCTAAATCCAACCACTAGGTGGCTCCCGATTTTAAAGACATTGGCCACAGCCACAGTCGACCGAGGGTATGGAAGATCCAGTCCAGCAGTCATACGCAGTGGTGGACCTACATTTTTGGGGCCTGACGCTTGAACTGTTATGGGGCCCCTTCGCAACCAGCAATGAGGTCTGGGTAACCACTGTTATCTTCTTCAATGGGGTTGTTCCACGACAGATCACCACAATTTTTAAAAAGATTTAACCACTACATCTCAGAATATTTTTTCATTTATGGCTAGCCTACATAATACTTTTATTTATTTAGTTAATGTTTCTTTTATACCGCTGTTCATAGTATCATAGCGGTTTACATGGAACTCAACTGTAAAGTACATAGAACATTGCGTCTGTAGCATGTACCTACACACATTGCATGTAACAAGTATATGTGTATGTAATAACCTTTTAATTTTTATTTTAACTATTATTTTGTATTGATTAATATTATTATTTTTTAAAGACCCCTTCTCATAGTGTAGACCCCAGCTCTTTAAGCAATGTGGACTAAAGTCGCTTCTGGGGCCCCTCCGGGATTAGGGGCCCTGAGGCTTAAGCGTCATTAGTTTCACAGTAGATCCGCCCCTTCATACCGTGGACCATCGACAGAGAGGTACTGTGTACAATCACTGACCTAACATTGGACCTAGCCCATAATTTCTGATGCAAGCTGATGAGTTAAAATTTTAAGATCCACTATGACGTTAGATGTGTCATCTGAGGCCACAGACTTCCTGCGCTGGAATACAAGGTGGTCAAGCTTCAGAAACCACCGCAGTGTATGATGTGTCATGCCGGCATTACCTAGAATAACAAAGGAAATGTCATACTGAGCCAGACCAGAGGTCCATCAAGCCCAGCACCTTGTCCTTGACAGGTCACAAGTACCTGGCAGGATTCCAAAGAGCAGATCTAATCCATCGTGCTCATGACCAGGGATAAGTGGTGCCTTTCCTAACTCTGACTAATAACTTTTTAAAACCCAGTACGCTAACTGCTGTCATCACATCTCCTAGTTCTAAACTGCTATGCATTAGCTTCATGGAGTGCTTCCTAGTCCTAGTTCTATTTAAAATGTTAAATAACATTCCCTATTTTACCTGCCCCACCCTATTTCTGATTTTATAGACCTCTAGCCTATCTCCTCTCACCCATCACTTCTGCAGCCTGTTTAACCTTTCCCCATAGCGGAATCATTACATCCCTTGATTATGATAAAGCAGACGCACATCCTGGGACCGGCTGAAGAAAACCTGTCTTGATTATCCGAAAACTGAGTTGTAGTTTTCTGTGGAAAACGTACAGTAACTTTTCATTACCATCCCAGCCGCGCTTTCAGAGCTATGTCTTTTGCTAGTGCTTAGAGGGCAAAACCCTACTAACAAACAGCTTTAAGCTGAGGGGAAACAGAGAAGAGAATGCTTTAGTAAGCAAAACCAAATGAAAGGCTGTTGTTTTTACCATTTAACTATAGTGTGTGGGTGAGTATCTCATCC
The DNA here is from genome assembly GCA_033557465.1 of Ichthyophis bannanicus. NCBI lineage: Eukaryota > Metazoa > Chordata > Amphibia > Gymnophiona > Ichthyophiidae > Ichthyophis > Ichthyophis bannanicus. The sequence continues at coordinate 67,569,780 of CM066049.1, forward strand.
AAGCATGCTGACACACAGCCCTAATCCATCCGGCAGAGGTCAGCGGCCTGTCTCCAGGGTCTGCGATTGCATAAAAAGAGCAAGCCCTAACCTTAAATCCCTTTTCTTTACAGATTTCCATGAATGGCTTGGGGAATGTTTTGGGATGTGTACTCGTCCGTTCTTTTTCTGCTTCTCTCGTGCTGGCTCTGTAGGAGACTCATGGCAATGTGGTAAAGGAATGGACGGCTTCCTACTCCGTCTACAGCACAGGGGTTAATGTCGTCTTGCCGTCTGCAGATCCAGCTGACTCCTGCTTGCCACAAAAGCCATCCTGCAAGGCTGGAGAGTCCAACATAGGAAAGGGAGGCTAGGTTAGTTCTCATTTTCTGTATTAAACATGAGGAAATATGGCACGTATGTAAGAGACCTTACTTTGTTTCTGAAATTCATTCCATTCGAACTCTAAACAAAATCTTTGGAGCTCAAATTGGTTGCGTTTAAAACTTCTCAGAGGGAAATGTTTAGAAGAGCTGGAACAGACATATTTTCGCTTCATCCATCGTAAACAATTTTAGAGCCCCAAAAAAGGAAAATTTACCCATCACCTTGTTCTGCCATTTTCTGTGAGGCCATGACACTTCTTGAATTGACTGAACATGTTTTCTTTTATTTAGGGTGTCCATATCATGGCTTTACCCCGTCTTTAAACATACACTGGAAAATCAGAACTATGGGGTATGTCTATTAAGCTGGGCTAACGGTTAACCTGGGCTATCTGCACCTAAGTCCTATGTTATTCAATGAGACTTAGGAGCAGATAGCCCGGGTTAACCATTAGCCAGCTTAGTAGGCATTCCCCTATATCACCATTAGGGATGTGCATTTCAGGCTCGCTTGAGCATTCATTTGATCACTTAAAAATCAAAATTGCACGCAATCACTATGAATTGACACACGTACAATAGATCTGCAAACACAAAAAAGCTGTAGTGGACATACAAAGTGTGTGATTAAGATGAATGTGCACAAAAACATGACCCCCCCCCCCCCGCAAAAATCATAGAAACCTCATTTTGAATGAAGATGAAGTAAACCTTTTTGGGCTCTGCACATTCCTAATCTCCATGCATGTAATGAGGCAAACCCAAGAATCTGCTCAGCCTCTCGACATGGCGTTGTATGGAAACTCTACCTAGCAACTGGCAAAAGAACTGGGAATTAATGCACAGCCGCTGTTGGCACAGGCATGCCAGTTACCGCGCACTATTTCCTGCGTTAACTGCACCTCACATGCCAGGGCAGTGACTGGGCAGACTACGAATGGAGAGTGGGCCTGGATTGCACATTGCGGTTAGCAACGGGGTACATAGCGTACGCTACTTGTCAATGTTGCAATTAGCACAGGTGCACTTAATGTCACCTCAGTGGGTGGCGGTCAATGCACTGCATTCATTGCAAATGCCGTTGCTGCCCGTTAGGGTATTTTCAGGGCCACACACCCGCCAGCACACAGGTTTTGCACTTATCACACATTTATTTGTAATCAAAGCACTTGGTAAGTGCAACAAACCCATCCTGCACATAGTAAAAGGGCCCCCAAAGGTCTATCCTGCCCAGTTTCCTGTCTCTGAGAGGGGTAAGTAGGGATGAGATTTTGGAGCCCTTTTACTAATGGGCACTAAGGTGTTGCACCTAATCTGCAAAAAGCACTGAAACTATGGTGCACTAGGTGGAACGCCACTGCGTTAACTGTTGGGGGTGTGGAAAACATTTCCACCTAATGAGGTGGCGTTAAGTGAATCTGCCCTAATGCAGTTAGCACACGGTGTGATCCAAGTGGGGTAGGGGAAGATTAAACTGGGAAGGTTTTTATTAGCATCATTTGCTGTGGGATAGCAGGGACCTGACATTTTACAATTTTATTTTATTTTTCATTTCTTTTTTGGGTCACTTCATTTGTTATTTGCTTTTCATTCCAAATAATACAAAACAAACAAAATAAGAAATCCAAACTGAAAAAATGTCTATGCACGCCCCCAGTGGCTAAGAGCGGAAATGCAAGGTGCACAGAACCCAAGGTGACATCACATCCGTGACTGTCAGGCAACTCATAGGCTTTTAATCATATCTTCCAGAACAGGGGGTGGGCTTGGAGGGGCCCAGACACTTCCACTTTCACCTCAGGACCCTCCCACGGCTTTCTGTGATTTGCAACTGTGACACACATCCCATTCATGATCTTGTGGGATAAGTTGCCCTTGAGGTTTTAACATGAGCATTGCGACTGCAAATTGGGGCATGGCAAATGGGGAATGGGGGTGGGGTGGTGGCCTTATGCCTCTTGCCCTCTATGTTAACTCTAGGCCTCCCCAAAAATTGCATTCTGGCTATGACTAGGTTCCAGAGTATTCTGTAGCACTCCATGTGAACTGTGAACATAAGAACATAAGATATGCCATACTGGGTCAGACCGAGGTCCATCAAGCCCAGCATCCTGTTTCCAACAGTGGCCAATCTAGGTCATACGTACCTAGCAGTATCCCCAAAAGACACAGGTTCCACAATGCTTGTACTGGGTCAAGCATTGATTATCCTGGGTCCCTTTTTAATAGTGGTTTATAGACCTTTCCTCCAGGAATTTGTCCAAACCTTTTTTAAACCCAGCTACACTAACAGCCCTTACCACATCCTGCGGCAACAAATTCCAGAGTTTGATTACACGTTGAGTGAAAAAATATTTTCTCTTATTTGTCTTAAATAGTTTACCCTGTAGCTTCATTGCATGTCCCCTAGTCTTTCTATATTCTGATAGCGTAAACAATTGATCCACGTTTACCTGCTCCACTCCATTCATTAATTTATAGACCTCTATCATATCTCCCCTCAGCCGTCTCTTTTCCAGGTTGAAGAGCCCCAACCTTTGTAGCCTCTCTTCATAGGAGTAGCCTTACATCCCCTTCACCATTTTGCATTGTCAAAAGAAGTCCTTCCTGTGAATGCTTATTTATTAAATCTCTTTTCTGAAGTAAACTAAATTACATTTGACAGTACAACTTCACCATCTGTACTGCACTTAACAATCTCTTTCCTTGTATTTTAAATGCATTTCCCCTTGATCAGCTTCAGTCTATAACCTTTTGTTTGACCAATTTAAATATCCAGAACAATTCCTCATGTATCATGGGATCATACATCCTTCCCTTTGCTTTGCAGAGCAACATGTCTAATCTTTTCATTTTCTCTACTTATAATAAATGCTCTTTTATCTTTTATAGAAGATTCTGCCTTTTCTTGAACTCTCAATTTCTTCTGTCGTTTTGCAATAATGAGATGACTAAATCTGTTCTCAGTATTCCAGCTGTGACCTTCTCATGGCTCTATATGGCAGTGATGTCACTTCCTGTTCTCTGTTATTACTCAGTGTTGTATACCAGAAGACCTTATTACCTTGATGGCCTCTGGGTCACCCTAGAGTGTGAAAAAACGGAAAATGATCGCACAGAGTCCTTTATGGACTTGCCTTTAAACAGTGACTTCCCATCCTACGTTATAAGTTGCTTGTCTGTTCTTGCTACCTAAAAGTCTCACTTTATGCACATTAAATAACTACCATTTACTGGAACATTTTAAGCTTATCTAAATCACTCTGTCTTAAATATCTAATGGAATACTTGTTGCTAGAGATAGGAGTTAAATTAAAAAAAAAAATCCTCAACCACACACTCCTTTGATCCAGGGGACGTGGAGAGATCAAAACCTGTCATTTGGTTTTATGCCATTGCACTTACGGACAATTAGTCCTGGTTCTTGTGGAGAAATTGGATGTAGATGTCAATGAAAGCTGGGGCACAAATCCAGATGTGATTGGGCCTGCGGGAGTTGACCTAGGTCAGGTGGCTCCCTACAACCATTTCTGCAGTTGATGTCAGGTCTCTATTATCTGTGCCTGGACTGCACAGAAACTTCCAAAAGCAGATCTATATTCAGTAGATTTATATGTTTAGCGGCCATTGTTAAATGTATAAGTACTTTATTCATGGATTTTCAATGACACTAGCTGGATAATAGTGGTGAAAATCTCTCTAACTGCTGCTGCACTAACCTGATAGTGCGAAGGTGGAATTAGTGCGGAACGAGAGTGGAACAGCTAATTATACTATAGTGGTGATACTTAGTCATCATGGGGGTCATTTTAGAAGCCCTATTCATGAGTTGGATGTCTGAAAACAGGCACTTAGATGTGCAAATCATGGAGAAGTCCCCAGCGTCATTTTAGAAAGCGCGAGAATGACCATGTAATATTTATTGTTTCTATTTTGTATTTTTATGTTTTGATATACTATAGAGTATTGTAGTTTACTTGAGATGGTTATCAAAGGCAGCTCCAAATCTGATAATAAACTGACCAAGTGTAGAGACCTGGAATTGTGAAAGGTCTTCCACAGTTGCTAAATGACTTGTTTTCGCCACTGCTGTTAAATGTGTTCAGAGCAGAAAGGCTGGGTGCCAGGTTTTTTTTCCAACAAGCTAAACATGCTTTTTTCTTTAAAGTAAAGCACATTGGGCCCGATTTTCATCTAGGCAGGCTATGCGCCACGTCGATGCATAGCCTGCCCGCCAACCCCCTAAACCCGGATTTTCACTTCCGTGGTGACGAAAGTGAAAATCCGGGTTAGCTGGACGTGCCTGGAGCTGCCGAGGCGAAATGAGCAGCAGTGATTTTTGATGCTACCCGTTTAGCCCCTGCACCTTAAAGACAGGCGAGGAAAAATCTCGCCTATCTTTAAGGCACAGAGGGCTAAGCATCACAAATCACTGCTACTCATTCAGCCCTTTAATCTGCCCCTGCTCTGCTTATCCAGGATTTTCCAAAGGCACTACCTTTGGAAAATCCTGGGTAAGGCATTTACATGGGTAACTAGGGCAGTTACCTGTATAAATGCCTTCGAAAATGCTGCCCATTGTTAATAAGTTGTATCTAATGAAAATTTCAATTTTTTTTCTCCTAAATGGGGACACAGAAAGCAGGCAAATGAGTATCCCATGCATTGCCTTTGAGGGTCATTTTAAAAGCTTTAGTCGTGATTTAGATGAATGAAAACATGCATGTGGACGTCCAAATCACAGAGGCATCCCTGGGGCCATTTCATAAATGGCTTTTAAAGACGTCTCTGGTGTGGGGACTTTCAAACTTTCAAGTAGGCAAGGGGCGTGGCAGAGGGATATCTACGGCAGTGCAATGGACTTCGATGTCCCTGCTTGATTTCAAAAATATTAGGGACTTCTGTGACCCCGTCTAAGTTTACACCTGCTCTAGGCATGAACACACATCCCGCGGGTGTAGGGAAGGTCGCAAAGAGCAGCAGTGGGTATTTCAACGTTAGCTTCTCTAGCTCTAGCCCATTACTCTGACCATTGAGGCTATTAAACAAGCAAGTTCTTAAATGCTATTCCGGGGATGTCTGTGTAGACGTCCCCACAGATGTCCATGTTCTGGCTTGGACATCTCAGATTGCCCTTGGATGTCCTTTGTAAATTGAGTCTTCATGTCTCTTATGAGCAGCTCAGGGGTCTAGCACAAGTTGGTCTCTGTGTATATAGTTTAAAATAAACTACAAAACGTTTTTGGGTGAAGCCTAGTTTCACAAAATCCCCCTCCCCTACCCCATGCACAGAGAACGGTTAAGTTAGTGCTGTAAATGCTTCATGCATTTTGTCAAAGATTTCATTTCATTTCATTAATTTATACCCGCCTATCATATGACTTCTAGGCGGTTCACAAAGCTACATACATATTTAAACAAATGCAAAAACAAGGATGACATCACAAAGTTAAGACAATGGGCGACATATTCAAAGTGTTTTAACCTATTCAGCGGCACTAAACCATTTAGTGTCACTGAAGATCCCTGACTGCCTGGTTTGTATGCCCTGATGCTAAGCACATAGCATTGGCGTGTTCCGGGGGTGCAGCGGGGGCAGTTCCTGAATTAACAGGGTAGCGGCGATATTCAACCGCTCCCTGGTTAACGTCAACCAGTTAAATTAGGCCAAAAAAAGCTAGCTAACTTGCCAGTTTAACTATCCAGTCAGTGGCTGAATATCACTGTTGACCAGATAGCTAAAACACTATGGGCAGCATCCGAACGATGAATAATGTTATTCCACGTGCGGGTTGGATGTCCAACCGTGCTCGGCTCTCCAACCCTATTCTGCCAGCAGCGATCCCCATACATACACAGTGTTTGTGTGGGGAGCGGTATACGTGGGTGGGAGGGGGAAGAATGGAGGAGGAGCGAGGGAGTGGCCAGGTGCCGGGATGTACAGAGGCTAGTCAGGAAAGGCCTCTGTATGCACCTGGGCACCAACATGGATGTCCAGTCTATTTCACCCTAAAGATGGAATAAGTGCTGGGCACTGCATAGATTGCGGGCTGCAGCCCCCATACCCAATGGCGATGCTTGCTACATCACCTGCTGCCTGGTCCAGGCCTTACGGACCACCACTGATAGTTGGGAGGCGGTGTGCAGGGGCCACGGTCGGGCAAGGCATTCTGCACTGCTGGCTGGACGTGTCAGTGCCTGGCGACGGGACCCAAATGCACAATCACACCAGCTGGAGCGTTGTGCGGTGGGGACGGGGAGCCTCGGGGACGTCTCCCACCTCTGAATATGGTGCATGCCGGGCCATCTATCTGCCGGATTCTGCAATTACAGGTGCGTCCAGACCCTGTGGGTTGTGGAATCAGGTCCAACTTGGCCCATCCAGGTTTTGGGTGTGCACCGTTTGGAATCGGCCTCCACGTGGGCAACCCAGATATTCAGTGCCAGGGATGGATATGGCCCTGGAATTGAGTATCTGGTTTTAAATTAAAGTGGCAATGGCCAGCCGCTTTAAATGGTGGCCGCCGCCGCTGTGATGTGACCGAAAGGCAGTATATCAAATGTTTTAATAATCCATAAAGCATAATACATTCTTACTGTTGCTGTTATGTGACGGTCCTAGCTCCACCTCCTCCTTTTCCTTCCATGCAATAGTAAATCGGGGATATTCGGTATGGTGAGCTACCTCTGTGTCTATGTTTGTGTGTGTCCTTCATAGAAAGCTGATGACGGAAGCCACATGAATGACTGATTCCTGCTGACGTGTCAGAACTACAGAGAAGGGATTTGGGGACTTTGGGAAAGGTTAAAATTAAACTGGGTCAGTAGACAAAGACGCAAGGAAAACTTTATGCTGAGTGTTTCAGTTTTGCCAGACACAAAACAGAGGAAGTGGTAGTTACCTCTGACACGTGTGAGTTGTGAAGTGTTTCATTATCATAAGCTGTGCCTAGCGGCGTCTTAACATGATACATAAAGGATTCTGAAGATGTTACCTCGACATCACTGTAGAAGTCAGAAAAGCAGAAAAGGTATATGGATTTGACGCATAAGCAAGCAAACAGAATTCTAGTAAAAGAGTTTGAGGGGAGGTCAGGGAGGGCAACCCTTTCTATTTTTATTTTTTTAGGTGTGGAAGGGTGGGGACACTTTGTTACGTAGTTCCAAAATTGCAGACTGTCAGACTTATTAAGCTGTTTATCCCAAAGACACACAATGGGAGAGGAGCTGGTGCTGTTTTGGGAAGGGGGGGGGGGGGTGGAGGAATAGGGCAAGTGCCTGAGACAGAGCTTCAGTGCAGCTGGCATGACTGGACCTCATTCTTACTATCTGCCCTGGGCCCCAGTGTCTTTTAACATCAGCCCTGAGAAAGAGTTTTGCAAATAAGGTCCTTATCCTTTTAAACAGGGCTGCAATAGACCAAGAAACATCTAACTGCAAACACAGAGAGAGGAAATTGTAACAACAGCATCCGTAGAAGTCGGAAGGCACCACAGTGTCAACCAGTATTGATGCTGACTCTCTCGCTGCGATTCCTGTTGGAGCTGGCTGTTTCCACTTCACTTCTGCTGTGGCTGGTGCTAACTGTTTAGCTGCCCTGTGCAAATGATCATTGCACTGCACCCCCCTCCCCCCCCGCCGCCGCCCCCCATGGATTCTAAAGTCATTCTTTCAGGTCAGGATTATTCCTTTGGTAGGTCCTAGGCAACAAGTGTGTCTGGCCCCCAAAAACATGTGAATACCAGTATATTAGTGACTACAACTAACTATTTCACATTAATGTTAGCAAATTTAGACTCATGAGGAAATACTTTATTACTACTACTATACTATTACTGAACATTTGTACAGCGCTGCACAGACACATGTAAAAGATGGTCCCTGCTCATCAGAGCTTACAATCTAGTCAAGGCAGTAGGTGTAGACAGGGATATGATAAGGAAACACATGGAGATCAGGTGAGTCAAGATCCGAAAGCGGCAGCGACGAGGTGAGTTTTCAGCCTGGGTTTGAAAAGGGCCAGAGAAGGCGCCTGACGTACAGACTCAGGTAGTTTGTTCCAGGCGTAAGGTGCAGCAAGGTGAAAGGAGCAAAGTCTGGAGTTAGCAATACAAGAGAAGGGCACAGATAGAAGAATTTGCAGAAGAGCAGAGTTCCCGAGGGGGGTTGTAGGGAGAGATAAGAGAGGAAAGGTAGTGAGGAGCCGCAGAGTGAATGCACTTATAGGTCAGCAGGAGAAGTTTGAACTGGATGTGGAAATGGCTAGGGAGCCAATGAAGTGACTTGAGAAGAGAGATAATATGAGCGTGAACAGGCTGGTGGAAGATTAGCCATGCAGCAGAGTTTTGAACAGATTGAAGGGGAGAGAGATGATTCCCTATATAAATTGTAGTTCCTTTTCCTTTCCTTTTCTTATGCTCTTGTAATGTTGTAAACCGCCCAGATGTTATGGGGGGTGGTTTATCAAGTGCCTGAATAGACATAGAGGGAGACCAGAATATATATAATGAATGGAAACCTCATATGTACTCAAAATCTATGCCACACCAAAAGAGCATTAGCTCCCAGAACTCAGACTGCAGCGCTTCTACTTACAAAACTGCAGTCTTACAAATATTCCTACAGGACCTCGAGCCTGGCTAAGAATGACGTTTATTCCTGCCATAGTATGTGCAAAGCAAACCCCTTTGCAGACACTACTTGGCAAGAACCCTAGAACACCAGTTTATTTTATTTCACTTTTTTTAAAACCTCCTTTTCTGGAGGGCTATCAGGCGGTTCACAACACTATAAATATGTGCATTAATACATTTACAGCTTAATAAAAACATACTCATAAAATAAATCAAATAAAATTACATACACAGTAAAAAGCTGCTGGAACCTTCACTGAGGAATATTAGGTGCAATGGAAGATCATTCCATCGTAACGGATTGCCACATACAGTTCGTCTTGGAAAACAGGTGGGAATGCGCCTTCACGAGTGGACCTTCAGTTAAACGTTTAAAGCCCAGAGAAGGAAAGGAAGTCTGGAGGAGAGAGAAGAAATGGAGACAAAAATTATTTAGCAGAAGAATGACACAAGGAAAATGAAATAATGGTAAAAAAACATTATAAAAAACAAAATTACTGAACACGTAGATAGCCATGGGTTGAACATGGATTTAGCCAAGGAAAGCCTTGTCTCACCAATCTCTTATATATTTTTGAAGGTACATAAAGGTGAGTCGGTTGACACAGTGTATCTGGACGTTCAGAAAGCCTTTGACAAGGTCCCTCATCAGATGCTTTTGGCTAAAGTTACTACTTGGGTTAGAAATTGGTTGGGTGGGAGGCGACAAAGAATACAAGTAAATGGAGCTCACTCTGAGGAGAAGGATGTTACCAGTGGTGTGCCCCAGGGATCTCTCCTTGGTCCGATTCTTTTTAACATCTTTGTTAGTGATATAACGGAAGGGCTGTTGGGTAAGGTTTGCCTCTTTGCGGATGATACCAAAATCTGCAATAGAGTAGACACCCAGGAAGGTGTAGATAACATGAGGAGGGATCTAGCTAAGCTTGAAGAATGGTCTAGAATTTGGCAGCTGGGATTTAATGTTAAAAAATGTAAGGTCATGCATTTGGGCTGCAGCAATCCAAGGGAGCAATACAGTATAGGAGGTGAAGTACTTTTGTCCACTAAAGAAGAGCGGGACCTAGGAGTGGTTGTGTCTGATGATCTTAAATATTAAATATTAAATTATTAAATATTATTAAATTATTAAATAGTTTAATAATCTTTCTGTTATATTGTTATTCACTAATCTGTTCCATACAATTCATGTTATAATGTAATATAGTTTATAATGTTCTATGTATCTGTTTTGACTTTTTGTTGTAATGTAAACCGCTGCTGATCCTTGGAAGCAGCAGTATATAAAAGCTGTTCAAATAAATAAATAAATACATTAAAGTAGCTAAACAGGTAGAAAAGGCGACGGCAAAAGCTAGAAGCTTGGGTGCATACAGAGAGGAATGGCTAGCAGAAAAAAAGAGGTGATAATGCCTCTCTATAAGTCTTTGGTGCGACCTCATTTGGAGTATAGTGTGCAATTCTGGAGACCGCACCTTCAAAAGGATGTGAACAGGATGGAGTCGGTGCAGAGGGTGGCTACTAAAATGATTAGTGGGCTTCATTATAAAGCATATGAGGACAGACTTAAGGATCTTAATATGTACACCTTAGAGGAAAGGCGGGATAGAGGTGATATGATTGAGATGTTTAAATACCTCCTTGGCATAAATGTTCAGGGAGAGAACCTCTTTCAATTGAAAGCAAGTTCTGCTACGAGGGGACATGGGATGAGGGTGAAGGGAGATAGATTCAGGAGTGATATGTGGAAATATTTCTTTACGGAAAGAGTAGTGGATCCATGGAATAGTCTCCCAGTGGAAGTGGTAGAGATGAGGACAGTAACTGAATTCAAAAAAGCATGGGACAAACACAGAGGATCTCTAAAGGTAAAAAGGGGACTGTTGTAGTTGTTGATATGGAAGGACAGACTAGATAGGCCATGTGGTCTTTTTCTGTCATCATCTATTTATTATTATTATTATTATTATGGGATAGGAGACAGTGTACTAGGGTGGATCAGGAACTGGTTAAAAGATAGAAAGCAGAGGGTAGGGCTAAATGGACAATTTTCCCAATGGAGAAAGGTGAATAGTGGAGTACCCCAGGGATCTGTGCTGGGTCTGCTGCTTTTTAACATATTCATAAATGACCTAGAAATGGGAATAGCGAGTGAGGTTATCAAATTTGCAGATGACACAAAACTATTTAAATGTGTTAAAATCCATGAGGATTGTGGAAAATTGCAAGAGGATTTTGATAAATTGGAAGACTGGGCATCCAAATGGCAGATGAAATTTAATGTGAACAAGTGCAATGTTATGCACCTAGGAAAGAACAATCCAAACTATGGTTACACGATACAAGGTTTCAAATTATTCATAAATGACCTGGAAATAGGAATAATGGGTGAAGTGATCAAATTTGCAGATGATACCAAAGTATTAAAAGTTGTTAAAACACAAGAGGATTGTAAAGAATTTCAGGAAGACCTTTCAGATTCGGAGAGTGGGTATCCAAATGGCAGATGACATTTAATGTGGATGTGTGCAAAGTTATGCACTTAGGGAAGAACAACCCAAACTACGGTTACACGATGCAAGGTTCCACATTGGGAACCACCACCCAAGAAAAGGGTTTAGGCATCTTCGTTGGTAATATGTTGAAACCTGCTGACCAGCGTGCAGCGGTGGCAAACAAAGAAATTAAAATGCTGGGAATCATAAAGAAAGGATTGGAGAATAAAACAAAGGATATTATAATGCCTCTATATTGTTCCATGTTGCGACCCGCACCTTGTGTGCAGTTCTAGTCACCATATCTTAAAAAGGATATAGCAGAATTAGAAAAGGTACAGAGAAGAGCAACAAAAATGATAGAGGGGATGGAAGGATACCTCTATGAGGAAAGGCTTAAAAGGTTAGGACTCTTCAGATCAGAAAAGAAACAGCGAAGGGGAGACCCTTCCATCCCATTTAACATTTTTGTTGCTCTTCTCTGTACCTTTTCTAATTTTAAGATATGGTGAACAGAATTGCACACAATATTCAAGGTGTGATCACACCATGAAGTGATACAGAGGCATTATAATATCCTTTGTTTTATTCTCCATTCCCTTCTTTATGATTCCCAGCATTCCATTTGCTTTCTTGACCATTACTGCATACTTGGTTTGCAGCTTGTCATGCTGTGAAAGCTTGTGTGCATTAGTGATGCTGAGGGCTAATCTATCAGTAGTTTAACTACTGGCAAGGTTTCCCAAGATGGACAGGCTTCAGCTGAAGTGCCATACCAAGACAAACCACCCATCTGGGCAGCAGTAGATTGGGACGGTGTTGGCGGCAGAGGATCACATTTCTGTGACATTGGCAACAACATTAGAATTACCTGTGCCGAAGAAAGGTCTGGCAATCTACTTTCATATCTTGCCACGAAAAACCAGTGGATAGTCACAACAAAACAAATTGCACTATAGTGCTGGAAGATGAGACCCTCAGTTTGGAAGGCACTCAACTGGCTACTGGGGAGGGGCGGAACGCTTTTCAGGTTAAAGCCAGCATTTATGATGTGATTGGATCAAAGCACCCAGGATATCTGAAATGAGAGTCAGAAGCTGCAAAGATGTCTTACATATTGGGACATGGAACGTATGAAGCATGAACCAAGGGAAGCTGAGGTGGGTATCAGCGAACTGAAATGGACTGGCATCAGGCACTTTGCATCTGATGATCACATGGTCTACTATACTGGAAATGAAAGATAGAAGAAATAGTGTTGCATGTATAATTAAGAAGAAACTTGCAAGAACTCTAATGAAATACAATGCAATCAGTGAAAGCTATTCAACTATGAGGAATGTCAACACAACTATAATTCAAGTACTGTATATGCCCCAACAACAGCTGCAGAAGAGGATGAAGTTGATGAGATTTATAAACAAATACAAGCTGAAATTGACAGAACATGCAACAGGATATCCTGATAGTCATGAGTGACTGGAACACAAAGTTGGCAACAAAGAAGCAGGCAAAGTGTTTGGAAAATATGGACTTGGCAACAGAAATTAAGCTGGAGAAAGACTGATAAATTCTTCAAGACCAATGATCTATTCATCTCAAACACCTTCTTCCAGCAGCACAAGTGGTGACTGTTCACATGGACTTCACCCAATAGATTGTACAAAATCAAATTGACTACATCTGTGGAAGTCAACAATGGCAAAGCTCTATAACATCAACAAAGACAAAACCTGGAGCTGATTGTGGTACAAATCACCAACTACTAATATGCAAACTCAAGATAAAGTTGAAAAAGAGCAAGCCAGCCATGTCTGTAGCAAAATATGATCTTGATAATATACCACTGGAATTTAAAGACTGCTTGCAAAATCGATTTGCTGCTTTAGATACAAATGACAGAGCTCCAGAAGACTTATTGGATGATATCAAGAAGGTTGTGTTGGAAGAAAGTGAGAAGTCTCTACAAAATGTGAAAAAGCAAAAACAGCTGAAATGAATGACCGAAGAAACTGAAAATTGCCCAGAAACGCAGAGAAGCTAAAGCCAGAGGAGAAAGAGAGGCAATCGTAGAACTCGAGATTTCCAACGTGCAACAAGACAAGACAAGGAGAAGTACTACAATGATGCATGCAAGGAAATAGAATCAGAAACTATTAGAGCAGGGGTGGCTACCACGATCCAGCCTAGTTTTCAGGATGTCTCTAATGAATATTCATGAGATATATCTGCATACAATGGGAGGCAGTGGATGCTAATATACCTCATGAATATTCATTGGGGACATCCTGAAAACCAGGCTGAATTGTGGTGCACTAGGACCAGAGTTGCTCACCCCTGTATTAGACGAACAGTAAGATCGGCTTTCCAAAAGCTACAGGAGTTAAAGAAAAAAATCCAGCCTTGAAATGGAATACTGCAAGATGCTCAAAGATCTATGTCGAATGATGCTGAGAAGATCAGGAAAAGGTGGAAAGAATATACAGAGTAATTATACCATGAAGATCAAGTGAACCAACAGCCGTTTCAACCTGTACCTTATGATCAGGAACCACTGGTGATGAAAGAAGTCGAAGCAGCAGTGAAAGCCTTATCAAGGAATAAAGCACTGGGCATTGATGACATTCCCATAGTCATATTACAGCAATCTGATGCAGCTCTTACCATACTTACAAGGCTCTGCCAGGAAATTTGGAAGACAACATCATGGCCAACTGACTGGAAAAGATCGGTGTTTATATCAATACTAAAGAAAGGTGATCCAACTGACTGTGGAAAATTTCACACAATCGCTCTGATCCCACATGCCAGCAAGATTCTACTTAAGATTATTCAGCAGAAACTACAACCATACTTGGAATGAGAAATGCCTGAAGTGCAAGCCGGGTTCAGGAAAGGGTGAGGAACGAGAGACATCATCGCGGATGTGAGATGGATCCTTGAAAATACTAAAGAATAATAAAAGGATATCTATATGTATTTTATTGACTACAGCAAAGCTTTTGACTGTGGAAACAATGAGAAACTTGGGGCCACATTAAGAAGCATGGGTATACCAGAACACCTGATCTTTCTCTTGTGCTACCCTTACCTTGATCAAGAAACAACAGTTTCAATGGAACAAGGAGAAACAGAGTGGTTTAAAATCAAGAAAGGTGTAAAACAAGGCTGCATACTTTCCCCCTACCTGTTTAATTTACTCTACATGCAGAACAAATCATCAGAGAAGCAGGACTGTATGAAGACAACCTAGATGTGAAGGTTGGTGGAAGGCTCATCAACAACCTTCGCTATGCTGATGATGCCACATTACTGGCTGAAAGTGAAAACGATCTGAAACATTTGCTTCTCAAGATCAAGGAACACAGGGCCCGATATTGGAAAGGCATTTATATGGTTTACAGTCCAGTAAGCTATGTAAATGCCTTAAGCGAGAATATTTGAAGGCACCAACATGTTTAGTGCCATCGGATATCCCCGTCTTTGCCCCCTATGTGCCCCAATGCTATCTGGTTAGCATCGGGGTATGGTGGGGCATTCTGGGGCAGAGCGGGGGTGGACAATGGTGGTAACCAAGCAGCGGCAATATTGGACCGCTACCGGTTAGCGCTCCATGGCTAAAACTAGTGGCACTGGCGACGAATACTGTGTATACCATGGATTGCCTGAAGAACAAACCAGTCAGTCCGAGAGAGGATCAAACCTAAGCTTTCCTTAGAAGCTCAGATGTCAAGATTTTGACTTTCATATTTTGGACACATCATGCGAAGAGAGAGATCATTAGAGAAAGACATCATGCTTGGCAAGGTAGAAGGTCAGTGCAAAAGAGGAAGGCAGCAATGAGATGGATCGATACAATAACAGCAGTTATGGGTGCCACTCTGTCAACAATGAGCCGCCTGACTGAAGACTGAATACAGTTTAGAACAACTATCCAGAGGTTCGTCCTGAGTTGACACCGACTGGATGGTACTTAAGAACAATAACAAAAAGGGGAGATATGATAGAGGTCTATGAAATAATGAATGAAATAGGACGGGTTCTAGTCACTTAACCATTGCCTCAGAAAATTCCAGGTTATCAATGTCCCTGTTTAATGTACATCATCAAGTTTAAGTTACCATGTAAACTGCTTTGACTGAACTAATAAAGTGGTATAAAAAAATCCTGTTAAATAAATAAATAAAATAAATAAATGTAGATCGGTTGTTTACTCCTTCAAAAAGTAGAAAGACTAGGGGACTTGCAATGAAGCTGAAATATAGCACATTTAAGATTGATTAGAGTCTGGTGCGATATTTCTAGTGCTGTCTTTTCACAGGTTAGGGTGTTGCTGTGGGGTGTAGGACAACTCAGTGCGGCCAACTCGTAGCTGTCAACTCAATGTGGCAAACTCAGTGTGGCCAACTCAGTGTGCCATGCTGAGTTGTCCTAGATACATTACAGTGCCGCATAACTCATTATATTGTTGCATAAAGTAGACTGTATTTATTCATCGTGTCTCCTTGTTAAGGGACTGGTTATTTATACCCTATTTTACCTGTTATACCTGTTTAATGCATACCCAAGTTTAATTTTCCTGTTTAATGTATACCCAAGTTATTATACCTGTTTCACTGTAAGCACAAATCACGAAATTGAGATGTGCAACTCTTATGTTCATTGTAAACCGCACTGATGTCGAATTGCGCGGTATAAAAGAGACTGCAAATAAGTAAATAAATAAAAATAAATATATGAGGTGAAATTTGGAAATGTAAAAGAAGTGCAATAGTAAATGCAATAGTAAAACATCCAAAAACATTTTATTAAGCTATTTGATAATTTTGGATTTGGCAAATGAAATCTGGAATGCCCAAAGTGTAATAGCATAACAAAATATTTTTTGATGTTTTTCTATCTGATAATTATGAGCTATGGCACGCAAGTATTCTATAGGGTATCTATAAGGTGCAGGTGAAGAGTGGGAGAAGTTACCAGCAGACAGATGTACCAAACTTATAGATGGCTACAAGAAATGTTTGGAGACTTTCATCACTGCCAAAGATTGTGCAACCAAATATTAGTGGAAGATCTCATTAATCCTGTCCAAGTCATATTTTGTTTTTTTCTCAGAAATTACTACATCTACCGTTGCACCAACATCTTTTTTTTGTTGTGTACCTTTGAGCATACTATTAAAATATTATGACGACATACAGTTGGAATATTTCCAATTATTTCTCAAGATATTGTGCCATTAATGTTGACCACAACTCTAGATGCCACATCATATGAGCATGACGGACAGGGTCAAAGGCTGAGGAGACGTCTAAAAAAAATCTCCTTTCAAAGCAGCGTAGTGATAAAATATCTATCCTGCTTTTTAATCAGAAGATCTAGGAAGTCGATAACAGATTCATTTTTTGTCTTCTTAAATTGCATCCTCTGTTTACAGGGCCATTGGACACCCAGGGCTGGTGCAAGAATATGAGGGGAGATTTGGTGGTGTTTGGCGCTCAGGGGAGATAAGTGCAGCTTGTACATGATGAGATGGTCACGCTGAGTTGGCTGCACTGAGTCTTTTGGCAGAATTTTGCATTATTTCTGAAAATGGAAGGAGAGTGTGCTGGTCCTGGGGTGACATTATAATTTGAATTTTTTTGTATAGTGAGTGGTAAGGGGAGTAGCTCAATTGTTTGTGAATATGGAGTATGTATTATAGAACTGGACAAAAAGGTTCTACATTGAAATTCTGTTCAAGCCTGTATAAAATCCAAATTTCACTCCCATACTGAAGAATTTGTTAAATGATGCAAATAATTATATAGGGAGTTATTTACAATAGAAGCTCTAATTGTGCTTTGGACATCTGAAAATGGGCAGACAGATGTCCAAAGCATGAAGGCATCCCTGGAACCATTTTGGAAAGCGGTTCTAAGAATGTCGCCAGTGTGAGAATATTCAAGGCTGAATGGGGACGTTGTGTAGGTGTATTTGGGGCATTCCTAAGAATCTGGATGTCCTCACCCGATTTCAGAAATGCCCTGCATGACCTGAGCTGTGTCCAGGCATCGGAGAAGCTCTTTTCTGCCATCCAGACACCCAGAGGGCATAGAGAAGAGTGTACTCTAATACCTCCTATATTGTTACTGATGATAACGATAACTGCAGGACAACTAGCACACTTGATTGTGGTTTGGCACGCTGATGCGCATCCCCGCATGCAAAATAGCTTATGTGCAGCATAGGATAGACATCCCTGACCCTAGTTTTTCTAGCAGACACATCTATGGGGCTGCCGAGTTTCCAGAACTGGGCTGACATTTAAACATCCCCCGATGTGTTTTTATGCACATTTTGCCCTGGATGCCCCAGATTTCACCTGGATGTCCCTTCCAAATTTCGCTTAACACGTTAGTTTTACTGACTTGTTGAGACTGGCTGGGGAGGGAAGGGGAATTCTTTGTGCACGGAAAGCTCTTTGGCATTATTCCTTGAAATATTCTACAGCTAATTTAAAGGAGGGGGAGGCTGTGATGTGGTGGTAGCCATGATGTGCAAAAATACCTCTTTGGTTTCTTGTTTCCATACCTAACTTTTCCCCTCCCTCCCTTGCCACATCTGTCTAGAGAGGCCACCAATGTTCCCAACAAGCTGCGATATTGCAGCACCTCCTCCTACCAACAGTAGCACTTCCGGAGGACTCCTGCGTGGCTTGGCGGTAACAGTAGATGCCACGGATACAGTAGGCAGTTTTTTAAAAGTCTCTGAATGTCGAATGGGGCAGCAGTGCTCTGAAACAACATGAACAGTGTGTTCTAGCCCTAGAACAGCTGGTGAAAAATAGCGAGCTCTTTGTTTTTGTTTGCCTATGGTATAATTATGGGATCAGAACTAGGCTGAAGTATCGCTGCCTGTCAGAATGGACCAGTTGGAGAAATCCATTATGTCCACAGCCGGTTTTGTACTGCAGCTTTCTGCATTCTGAGATTAGCTGGTGCACTTTTATAAATGAGTAGCGGGGAGAGCAGAGCTGAGAATATTTATAGCCTTTGCTTTCAAACAAATGTCCGATATTTTCCCTACCGGATAAACTAATGTGACCGTTCTGCGGAAATAAAGTAACAAAGGTCAGTAAACAAATTGTAGGTGACTCCTTTTATTGTGCTAGCTAACAATGATGTCTGCATAAGGAGATTGGTGGATTCACGAGCTTTATTTGTTTTTTAAGCAGTACAAAATATTTTCAGGAAAGGCGTGTAACACTGATTTGCTAAAACGAAGTAAGCCTGGCCTGAATTAATAACGATTTGGTGGATTTCCCCGAGATTTCAACAGGGGTTTAATATTATGCTATTGTATCTTTCATACACAAGGTGTTTTTTACCAAAGGGTGCTAGTGTGTTGAACCTAACATGCTGCTAGCTTAAAAACCATGGCGCGTTACATGCAACACTGCTGTTTAGGGGTGTGGACAACATTAAGACAGACAAGAAAAACGATAAGAAAAGGGCAAAAAAGGAAAGGGTACGGCGACATAAGAAAATAAGGCATCAGGATCCATAGCGAAGGGTAAGGAGACACAAGGAAGACAAGGGATCAGAATCCAAAAGCAGCCTTCAAAGAGGTGAGCCCCATAATGCAGACATCTTTCTGGTCATAGGCCATATCATCTTCCATTGCCTTTTATCTGTGGATGTTCCTACCATGAAAAGAGGCCCCATTTTCACCTTTGAGTTTCCGGCATAAGAAACCAAACTTCTTCTCATGGAGATAGTGTTGATGGTAGAATGGTACTTGGGCATGGCTCCAGCTAGTCAAGACTATCTAGGGTTAGGACATACTGGAATATACTTTCTAGGAATAAACTGGCTTGATGCAAATAAAGTCGAGCTTGGACAAGAAATCAGAAAAGGAAAATTAACCTTATCGATTAATAAAGAAAAATGGCATAATAAATAAGATAAAGCTTAAACAAAGGGCAGGCCTGAAAATTCTGAGGGAGTCGCTTTCCCTCCCCTAAAGCATTTGCGGCACTCTTTGTTCTTCATATATTGCTTTGTGGACATGTGGTGGGTAAATAGGAAAGTATCTTGAATGACACAGTCTCATAGTAGATGATGGCAGAAAAAGGTACCTTGTGCCTAGTTATTCTGCTCACATGGCTAAGCATAAATCTCATCTACCAGCACCGGCAGTGGAACGAGGGTCCTGGACATTCATTATTGGCCAGGAGACTGGGGATCTCATTAAGCTAAGCGTGGCACTTTTTGACATCAAACAGATCTGGGTTTTAAAATGGTTCAGCTACTAGTGGATAAGCCAACTTCTAACTGACTTAAATTTATAACATTGGCTGGGAGGTTGCGAATCCCACTAAGCCAAGCTCTACACCCTTGATGTCATTGGCAAGGGGTTACTGCAGATGTGTCACCTCTGAATGGGTGAACTAAAGAGGCATAATGCATTGTCATCCCCTTCTCGAGGCTGTGTGGAAGATGTTCGAGGGTAAGAACATTTTATTCTAAGAGTGGATCTCCTGATCTCCTGGGTTCTAGGCTACTCCTCCACACTAATTGGTCATCCAGGATCTGGATTAGACTTGGTAAATGTCTCTGATAGCCAGAAAGATATGGTATCAGAAGATTTCTGGCAAAAGAACATAGTAAAAGAAAAATCTCTACAATAGGAGTCAATAGATCCACAAGGCAAAAAATACAGTTCACATAGAGCTCCAGAGCAGACAAATCTTGGGCCAATTAGGAAACAGGAATAAGATCATTAGCAAAATTACAAGCAGGGTGGCCAGAACCAGTCCTCACTGAAACATGGTGGCTCTTCTATAAGATGCCTGCCGTCCAATTGCAACATTACCACTTTGGGGCAGTGACGGCCTGCGGGGCTGCAGAGGAATGCAGGGCCATGTTTAGAAGACTGATTGTGGGGCCTCACCTACATAAACCAATAGGGGCTGAAAAGTGGGGCTAAAAAGCAGGGCCATGTGCAAAAAACACAGCAGCTTAATGGTAGAGCTTTGAGGCCAGTCTATGATATAACTGGTGGGAAAAATTAATTTTGGATTTTTCAGGAAATTTAGTTAGTAATTCCCATAGCATTTCAATCCAATGCGTATTCCTAGCTCTTTGCTAACATTACAGCCTGATTTAAATAACTGTCACTTCTAGTGAACTTCTTGAGCATTCTTATTAGCCTTCTGGATAGGTTTGGCTACCTAAGAGACTATGTTTTCGCTAGGACATCCACCATTTCATATTAACCATGTCACCATTCAATCTGCTGGCCTCAGCATTCATTCTTAAATCAAGCATGTCAGACACTAGGAACACTTAAGCGGAAGACCCTAGGACATGCTTGATGCTATTTATTTATTAACTTTTTATATACCTTCTGCTTGGAAAATGTTCCAATCGGGATGCTTTATATTCACAACCGAAAAAGAAATGAAAAGAACAAGAATAATTAGAATAAAAACAGCAGTAAAATCTCAGTCCCAACTTAATATAATAAACTGTGGTAGCCAGGTAGCCTACACCTATAGCCAGGTAGCCAAGAACTATAGACTAGGCCATAAGCCTGAACCAGAAAGATGACAGGCCTCAGAACCAAGCTGGATTTCAGTAGTGGATTTCAGAATCACTAATCATTCATTTTTCTATAGGGAATAAATACAATTTCAGCTCCTTTCTGAAAACCAACAGGGAATTGATTCCCCTTAGTTCTCCAGATCCACTATCTTAAGATTGCTACTTTTACTATTATTACCACTGTTTAACATTTCTAAAGCACTACTACTATTATTACTACTACTACTTATATTGTGCTAAAAGGCATACGCAGCGCTGTACATATAGATGTAAGACACGGCCCCTGCTCGTCAGAGCTTACAATCTAATCAAGGCAAAACACATAGGCCGGCATTTTGAGGTGCAAATAGTGGGGCTGGATATGGGGCCTGGATGTCCAGCCCACACCTAGCGCCGAAGCCCTATTCTCCTGGCAGCACTCCCTGCACATTCATGGCATTTGAGTAGGGAGTGATGTACATGGGTGGGAGGGGGCAGAGAAGAGGTGGAGCAGGGGAGTGGCCATCTGCCGGGAGATATAGGGCCTATTCAGGACAGGCCCCTGTACATCCACTGGCACATAGCTGCACGGCCGGCTTATTCCACCCTGAAGGTGGAATAATTCTCGGGTACCCCCCCCCCCCCCATCAAGCACTGCACACCTCCACACCATGTTCTGATGGCTATGTTGTGTACCTGCAACCTTCATCTGGCCCACAGCGTCTGCCAGTGAAGGTTGAACAGTAGACTGCAGGGGCCAATGTATGCCTTGGCATTCCGAGCCGTCCTGTGGACAGCTTGTTGCCATGTTGCAAGGACACCCCACGCCACAGCAGTAGCGTTGTGACATGGAGACAGGCAGCTCCCCATATGTCGATGTGCTTGGCATGCGTGGAGCACCCGGATGTCTATCTCCCCAATTCTGCCATCGTGGTACATCCGGGCCCTGCGGCAGTGGAATCAGGTGTATCAAGGCCCTGGCTAGGTTTTCTGCATGCACGGCACAGAATAGGCCTCATAGTGAAATTGAGGACTAGAGTATGGAGTTGGCAGTGGCAGAGAAGGGCACAGATAAAAGGGATCTGTCAGAGGAGTGAAGATCCCGAGGAGGGGTGTAGAAAGAAATAAGAGAGGAAAGGTAGTGAAGAGCCTGAGAATAAATGATAAGCCCATTTTGGTGCAACACTTCAGAAGCTTCAGCTTATTTCCAGGCATTCAGTGCTGCCATCACCTTGCGTGACCGTCTATTCTCCACAGTGATGTTCCTCAGGCAGTTCCAGTGGCAAACTGCATCAGTGCAGGTCTAACAGAAGCAACAGCTTAATTCAAAGCAGACTTGTGTACAGTTTTAGCATCTATAGATCATTTATGCTTATCCCAGGCCCTTTTAAACTATATTACCACTTTAGTTACCACCACCCACTCCAGAAGGACAGTCCACACCAGTGGTTCTCAACCAGTTCTCTGGGACCCCCAGGCCAGTCAGGTTTTCAGGATATCCACAATGAATATGCATGAGATAGATCCGCATGCACTGCTTCCATTGTATGCAGATCTATCTCATGCATATTCATTGTGGATACCCTAAAAACCCGACTGGACTAGGGGTCCCAGAGAACTGGGTTGAGAACCACTGGTCCACACCTTCATAACTTTTCTGTGAAAAAATATTTCCTGATGCTGCTCGTCTGTCTACCGACTTGCAGCTTCATAGCTTGACCTTTTGCTCCAGAACTTTCTTTCTATTGAACCAGGTTTGCTTCTTGTATTTATTCATATATTCGATGTATAGTACAATTTTAACAAAGGTATTTTACTGTAGTCTAAATATGATGATATCTTGTGTACAGGTCAGTATTTCAAAACCATGTGACTTGGGGACCTGGGGGACTGAATGTATTGTCCCAGGCTTTCAGAGTCTGCCACCACTATGTTGCCAGTTCCTTTCTGGCTCAGACTGGGAGGGATGAAAAGTCATGCTGAGCAGATGGCTTTGGTCCAGTTCCTAGAGGACAGCTTTTCATATTACTAAAATGCTGTCATCCTATGCGCAGAAGGGTCCAAGGTGACATACCTTGGAATGACATTCCTAACTTCTGAAGCCAAAATTGGCCCCATTAAAATTTGAGTGACACTGAATGGCTATAGTCTCAAAATGTGGACAGTCCTGAGGCAGTGGTAGGTTGGGCAATGAAAGTAAGGCAACTTAGCTTAATAATGATTTTCAAATATGGGTGTTGAAATAGCAGGCCTAAAGCTATATGTTCTGATTTTGCCTCCTAGATTTATGTGAAGTTTTAGCTGAGAAAACCTAGCCGCCTAGGTTTGACTGAAAGTTTGTCTAAACCTAAACAGTTAAAATCATGTCACCTAGCTCTGGCAATCAGTGGTGGCTCAAAATTGATCCTATCAAGACTGTATTCCTGTCTAACCATTAGAAGTCTGCAGAGAAAGGCTGAAAGAGATTAGTAGGACAATGTGGGGAAGCTGTAGCTACCCAAGCTGCATCTGTTGGCTCTGGGAGCTGACCTAGTCACAGAAGACTGATCTCATGCCCACCAAGTTCAATTGGTCTATATGGTAATGATGTCATAGGCTACATCATTGCATATACCATTTTGAGCTCTTTTCTGGGGATCTTTGTCCCAGAGGATTTTTCCCATTTTGGGGCTGATTCTTTAAAGGGCGAGTGGAAAGTTATACACTATTTACATGCAGAAGACCCTGTTCTAAAGGACTACTTATGTGAATGGGCTCTTACATCATGCTTTAGGCGGTCTCTATTTTGTAAGTGTGTGCGTATGTCTCATCATGCATACTTTCAGTTTGGGGGGTACAATGATGGAATTTGGCCGGAGTGTTGGTGAGATCTAACTTTATTTTATTTATTTAGTTGGATCATTTTTCTAGAGATCAGGGGCGGTTTACAGTGTAACAAACAAAATACCGTATATCGAACATAATTGTGACAGTTAACTATATACAATAAACAGTTTGAAACAATAATTATTTACAAAGAGCTCTATAACATTTGTGCTACATTCTGGGAGGGAATGGGTATGCGGGGGGGGGGGGACTGTAACTTATATAAAGTGGTTTGGATTATTGGTGTGTGGGGTGTACTATAATTGCATGGGGGTGGGGTGGAGGTTGGTTTGGGGGGTGGCAGTGGTCAGGGGATCCATGGTTGTGCTGGTATGTAGAAGTTGATTGGAGGTGGGATAGCGGTTATTGAAACGTTGAATGAATAGGAATGTTTTAAATTCCTTTCTGAACGTTTGGAGGTCTTAATTTCTTAATGTTTCTGGGAGGGCTTCCATTGGGTGGGAACAACAAATGTGTATGTACTGTTACTCATTATTTGCTTGGTTTTCCAGAATGTGGTTGGTACTGAGAGAGTGTTTTGGTTGTTCCGTCTTCTAGCCTTGGTCTCTGAGCGTGTGTGGATTAGGGATGTAAGGTAAGAAGGTGCTACATCATTGATTAGTTTGAACGTGCTCATTAAGGATTTGTATTTTATTCTACTGGCTATTGGGGGCCAGTTTAGAGTATACAGGATGGGAGTGATGTGATCGGATAGGCAGGCCTTAACTGTTATTCTGGCTGTATCATTTTGAGCCATTTGGAGTATGTTCAGATTCATTTTGGTTGTTCCTTGTAACATACTACTGCAGTAGTTGAAGTGGAGTGTTATTAGCGCTTGGACTACTGATCTGAACTCGCCTATATCAATCAGGGGTCTGAGCTGTTGAATGGTCCATAATTTAAAGAAAATGGTTCTAGCCATTTATTTTATGTGAGAGGGCATGTTGAGAGTTTTGTTGAGGATTACTCCTAGACATTTTACCTCTTGTTTAACTGTGAGAGTGGTGTTATTCAAGGTGATTGTTGGGGGGAGGGGGGGGGAGGTTGAAGTTTTGGTTTCTTGAAGTAAATAATACTTCTGTCTTATTGTAATCAAAGGATCAATGGACATGTCATTTGAGTGGAGCCAGTTTTCTGTTTCTTTGAGACAAACTGTAAAGTTTTATCCAATGGGGAGTACAGCATGATTTCATCATCGTATATATGATATTTTGTGTTTTCTGAAAATGGAGCATATTGGTTGAAGATATAGATTGAACAGAAGGGCTGATAGGGAAGAGCCCTGAGGGATTTCTTGTTCCTGGGGGAAGGTTGCAGATGATTCCTCTTCTATTTGTACATATTGGGCGTGGTTGGAGATATATGATTTAAACCAATTGTGTGTTGTTCCTTTTATATCTATTTGATTAGGTCTAGAGAGGAGAATATTATGATTCACATTGTCAAAGACAGATGTGATATCCAGAAAGACTAGGGTGAATGTTTGTTTATGCTGTCCATTCCTCGGATGAGGGTGTCAAAAAGGGCTAGCAGCAGGGTTTTGATTCTGTGGAATGGGCAAAATCTGTACTGTTGTTCATTTAGTAGTGCAGTTGTGTCTATGAAATTTTGCAGTTGGAGTTAAACTACTTTCTCAATGACCTTCGCTACAAATGGGATACTGGCAATGGGACTGTAGGAGGTTGGATTATCTTTATTAAGTGTTCTGTTTTTTAGTATGGGACGGATTGTGGTGAGTTTAAGTTCATTTGGCATGAAGTCTTGGCATAAGGATTGGTTTACTATATTGAATAGGTAGGGAGCAAGTTCTGTTTTTGTTGCTTTGATCCATGCTACAGGACACGGATCTATGGGGGAGGTGGCTGTATTGATTTTTGTATTGTGTCTAGAAGTTGTTTAGTGTCAATAAGGTGGAAGGAATTCCATTCATTGGGGTTAGTTGGGAGCGTCGTTAAGGGGGGGGGGTCTGTCAGGTTTTTTCATTTTAGTTGGTTGGCAAAGTGGTTGGCTAGGGTTTGGGGGTTAATTGATATTTTGTGTGGGTTGTCCTGAGGGGATTTTGTTAGCGACTTAACAGTTTCAAATAGTTCCCTTGGATGGTTAATGCCCTTGTTGAGGATTTTAGTGCGGTGATTCTTTTTGACATTATTTATGGCGTCTTTGTATGCATTTAAAGTTGACGTATTGTGTTTTGTATTCTGCGGACTTCTTTGATTTTCATTTGTGTTCTATCTTTCTGAGTTCTTTTTTTATTTTTGCTAGTTCAGGGGTGTACCATTTTTTGGTTATCTTAACTTTATGCTCTGTCCTGGGTCCAGCAGTCTTCAAAATGGCACTAGGACCACCCCGTGCTAGTCTCGCAAACAGGAAGTCAGCATTGGGCATTGGAGAAGGGGCATAAGCACACAGCTCTGCAGCGCCGGAGTTTAAAGGTAAGTGCCATCGAGCAGTTTGTGCCCATTGCTGGTGCTGCACAACCTGGACAGGGATGGCAGTGGCAGTGGCAATGAGCACTGGAGGGAGGAGATGGGTACAAAGGATAAGGTTCACCTAGGGCATCTCATCTCCTTGCGCTGGCCCTGCATATTTGTACACCTTACGCATCAGCATTTACACCTTTTCCCGAACAGATATCATTGTCTGTAACGTCAATCTAGAGAACAGCAAACCAAAAGGAGAAATCTCCGCAAAGGATCACCAAATGAAAAATGCACAATAGGGAACAATAGGAGTCTAAAAAGAAGCTTCAAAATGTATTTCCTGTGACCTGGCATGGCCATGTTTCGGCATTAACACACCTGCATCAGAAGTCACAAAGCACAACGGAACCCATTCACACCATTATATTTTATAATCGCACAGATTCCCTAAATACTGTGTATGGGTTCTGTTGTGCTTTATGACCCCCTATGCGGGTGAACTAATGCTGAAACACGGCTGTGTCAGGTGACAGTAAATACATTTTGAAGCTGCTCATTGGCCTCCTACTGTTCCCTGCTGTGTGTTTTGCAACTTCTAGCCATGATTTCTGCTGGTTTGCACCTAGTAGTTTGTAAAAATGAATATGTTTTTATGTGTTTATAAAATAGGCATCCACCTGGTCTCCCAATCTAGGTGACCTGTTGTAAAATTACCCTCTATATACAAATAATATCAGGCTGACTTTTACCAGATGCTTTAGGGCTTAGTTTTAAAAGGCTTAGTCGTGATTTAGAATGTCTGAAGATGTGCACATGGACGTCAAAATCACAGAGACATCTCTGAACCATTCCACAAATGATGTTTACAGACATCTCCGGTGCAGGGATGTCCAAGTAGGCAAGGGAGAACCAGGACATTTTCTGCTATCTATTGTTCCTTTAAAGGGTGGGGGGTGGGGGAGGGAGGAGGGGTGTCCAGGAGGGAGGGAATGAATGTCTGATTTTAATTTGTATAATGTTTCTGGAAAAAGAGTGCCTAATTAAGAAGCCTGTTAAATGTCTACAATACCAATATAATTTTATGCCATTCTCTCCTGTAAAGTTAATGTTACAGAGTTTTTAAGCAGATGTTTTAATTAGATGCTGTTATTAAAAGGAATATCGTAGAAATTAAACTCAGACCCTGAATAGTAACAGAGGCGCTTTCCTGCAACGCTTTGAGTACCAGTAGACTGGCAAAGAGCTATTAGCAGCGCTTCATAAAGAGAAAAATTGCAAAAAGGAAATAGAGGTTATAATATGCTTTATAGCGTGCCTGAGGTTTCTTGTAATGGAATTATAGTTTACTTTCTGAATGTGTAAGGTTTGTGGAATAAGTTTGCTTTGCTAGTTTACCTCAGACCGGAATTGCCCTTATGAAGAAATTGTTCCCAGAATCTGAGCTTTGCATTTTTTAAAACATTTATAATAGCAACTAAAAGAGGCACAGCACAGGTGTGATCTCAGTGTTGACTGGAGGTTGGGTTGATGTACTGTTAGGTGATAGGGATTCAGTCTTGAGTGGAGTTGGGCTTGGGATGCTGATTGGTGGTTGGGATTCACTCATAGCTGGAAGTTAGGCATTCCTAACAAGGGCTATACGTTTCAACCAAAAGTAAGAGTTTGTAGTTTTTTAAATTACTAGCTCCCTGCCTGGGAGCTCTTAAAAGGGTTTTGGTACATTTTTAAAACAAAGTTATATTTTTTTGGTGCTTTAGTTTAAAAGGGGAAATATTTTATTTAGTGGGGTAGGTTTAGTATCTTTATCAGTTCTTTGAAGCTACTGACACCTCATCAGGTGTTAGTTCCCTCCCTACCACTCCCCCCAACTCCCACCTACTCCTAGTGGGCAGTCTTGCTTTATAGTGCACCTCCCTAATTAACTACACACAGGGACTTGAAACAGCACATTTTGAACACACTTAAGAGATTTAACTGTTTTTTCTCTGAAAGGATAGCTGGGAAACTGGATGGTGCTTTGGTAGGTCTCTCTCTTTTGCTTCAACAGATACCTAACCTCCACCAACTGAACAGAGAAGGAGGTTACCAGTGGTGTGCCCCAGGGATCTGTCCTTGGTCTGATTCTTTTTAACATCTTTGTTAGTGATATAGTGGAAGGGCTGTCAGTTAAAGTTTGCCTCTTTGCGGATGATACCAAAATCTGCAATAGTGTAGACACCCAGGAAGATGTAGATAACATGAGGAGGGATCTAGCCAACCTTGAAAATTGGTCTAGAATTTGGCAGCTGAGATTTAATGTTAAAAAATGCAAGGTCATGCATTTGGGCTGCAGCAATCCAAGGGAGCAATATAGTATAGGGGATGGAGTACTTTTGTCCACTACAGAAGAACAGGACCTAGACGTGATTGTGTCTGATGATCTTAAAGTAGCTAAACAGGTAGAAAAGGTGACAGCAAAAGCTAGAAGGATGCTTGGGTGCATAGGGAGAGAAATGGCCAGCAGAAGAAAGGAGGTGATAGTGCCTCTGTATAAGTCTTTGGTGCGACCTCATTTGGAGTATTTTGTGCAATTCTGGAGACTACACCTTCAAAAGGATTTAAACAGTTTGGAGTCGGTACAGAGATTGGCTATTAAAATGGTTAGTGGTCTTCATTATAAAGCATATGAGGACAGACTTAAGGATCTTAATATGTACAACTTAGAGGAAAGGTGGGATAGTGGTGATATGATTGAGACGTTTAAATACTTCTGTGGCATAAATGCATAGGAGGAGAGCCTCTTTCGACTGGGAAAAATCGTATCGCCAAAGCTGTTGCCCCGTTACAGTTTCTGCCTTTGTCCAGACAGAGGTCCCATTGCCAGTTGAAGGACTGGTTCCATGTCCAGGATGCCTGCATGCTGAAGCTCTCAGGAAAAAAGTGGAGGAATTCAGAGAGGAGGGGTGAGGCTGAGGAGCATTCAAGAAAGTGAGAAGTACATTGATGAGTTGCTTCTTGCAACATCTAAGCTCTCTAGCAGAGGAGAAGATGGGAGCCTACAGAATGATGAAGGTTGGACACAAATCACCAGGGCCTGCAGAAACATCAATCCAACTTCTCCAGTCCTTGAAATGAAGAACCATTATGCAGTCCTGGAAGTGGAGGAGGTGAAAACATCCCTGGAAATGGAAGAACCAGAGTTTAAGCACCCCAAAGTTGCAGAATCAGTGACCACAAGGAAGCAAAGGGTAGTGGTGGTTGGTGACTCTCTTCTGAGGGGTACTGAGGAATCTATCTGCCAACCAGACTTGATGTTCAGAGACATATGCTGTCTGCCAGGTGCCAAAATCTGAGATGTTACCAAGAGTTTGCCGAGACACATCAAACATTCAGTTATCTGAATTGCTCATCCATGCTGGCACAAAAGATACTGCTAGGTATCCCTCTGAGAGTATCAAAAGTGACTTCATTGCTCTGAGACAGAGGGTGAAGCAGATAAGGGCACAGGTGGTGTTCTCTTCAATCTTCCCTGTTAGGGGTAAAGGCCAAGGTAGAAAAGTTTGCATCCTGGAGATGAATGCATGGCTGCGTGGATGGTATCATCAAAAGCGTTTTGGTTTCTTGGACCATGGGATGCTGTTCAAAGGTTTGCAGAGCAGAGATGGCATCCATCTGTCCAAGAAAGGGGTATGTGTCTTTAGTAGTAGACTGGCTAATCTACTGAAGAGGGCTTTAAACTAGATTTATTGAGGATAGGTGAAGAAAGCCTCCTGGTAAGTGAAAGCTCCCAGGTAAGTGAAACATTAAATACCGTTATGGAAATGGGTAAAAGGTGCAACATATGGAAAGCGGTCCGTAATATGGGAAATAATATCCTAGATGTTGAAGCTTTAATGGGAGA
This sequence comes from Ichthyophis bannanicus, assembly GCA_033557465.1. Taxonomy (NCBI): domain Eukaryota; kingdom Metazoa; phylum Chordata; class Amphibia; order Gymnophiona; family Ichthyophiidae; genus Ichthyophis; species Ichthyophis bannanicus. Next base: position 67,600,004 of record CM066049.1, read on the forward strand.
GGCTGACTTGGATTTAGTGGCAATTACAGAAAGATGGTTCACAGAAAACCATGACTGGGATGTAACTATACCAGGCTACACTTTATTTAGAAAGGACAGGGTAGGAAGAAGGGGAGGAGGAGTGGCACTATATATAAAAAATAATATTAAAGCTTTGGAACTACAGAACTTAAAAGGAAGAGAGAAGGTACTGTGGGTAAAATTAGAAAGAGGGAAAGAAAAATCTATTTGTATTGGCGTGATATACAGACCTCCATCACAGGAGGAAGAGGTGGACGGAGAGTTAATTGAAGACATACGCAGCATTGCCAGGAAAGGGGAAGTAATACTGATATGAGATGTCAATATGCCAGATGTTGATAGGCACATTCCTGCTGCAGTATCATCTAGAAGTGAAGAGATCCTGGATTCTCTACAGGGAGAACTATTAAGGCAGGTGGTAACATAATCCAGTGATCACCAGATGGTGTGGTTCAGTATTAGGACTAGGGCTGTTAAAATTCATTCTAAAGCGAGGGTCATAGTCATTAGGAAAACTAACTTTTCCAAGATGGGCCAATACCGCAGGGAGTCGTTAGCGGGATGGGAACAGCTGGGGGATGTAGAAAAACAATGGGCAAAACTGAAAGGGTATATTTTAAGGGCAACCAACCTTTTTGTTAAAATGGTAAATAAAGGAAAAAGGAAAAGGAGACCGCTATGGTTTTCAAAAGAAGTAGCTGAAAAGGTGAAGAAAAAGCAAGAGGCCTTCATGAAATACAAAAGATCACAGAGAGAGGAAGACAGGCATCTATATTTGGAAAAACTAAGAGAAATTAGCAAAGTAGTCAGGAAAGCAAAGATTCAAAAAGAGGAGGAAATAGCCAATGCAGTAAAATGGGGGGATAAGACATTTTTCGGATAAGTTAGTTTGAAGAGGAAGGGCAAAAGTGGTATTGCCAGACTCAAGGGTGAAGGGAAGGAATATGTAGAAGCTCATGAGGATAAAGCGGAATTGTTTAACAAATATTTCTGTTTTGGAAGCACCAGGAGCAGGATCTCAGAAAATGCCCACAAACAAGAACAGAAATGAGGGGCATTTTGAACAATGTTCAGAAGACTGTGTTCATGAGAAACTAGCTAAACTTAAAGTAGACAAAGCGATGGGACCAGATGGGATACACTCTAGAATAATGAGGGAACTTGGGGACGTTCTAGCAGCTCCACTGACTGACCTTTTCAATGCCTCGTTGGAGTTGGGAGTGGTGCCAAAGGACTGGAGAGAGGCTCATGTGGTCCCTTTACACAAAAGTGGAAGTAAGGATATGGTCGAAAACTACAGGCTGGTTAGTTTAACTTCGGTGGTGAGTAAATTATTGGAAGCGCTTCTGAAAGAGAAAATAGTGAAGATTCTGGAGTCCAGCAGATTACAGGATCTGAGGCAGCATGGATTCACCAGAGACAGGTCTTATCAGACAAATCTGATTGATTTCTTTGACTGAGTGACCAGGGAGTTGGACTGAGGGAGAGCCTTAGATGTAGTGTATTGAGATTTCTGTAAGGCCTTTGACACCGTTCCTCACAGGCGACTTATAAACAAACTGAGCACCCTAGGGATGGACCATAAAGTTTCTGCTTGGGTTAGAAATTGGTTGAGTGGGAGGCGACAAAGAGTACAGGTAAATGGAGCTCACTCTGAGGAGAAGGAGGTTACCAGTGGTGTGCCCCAGGGATCTGTCCTTGGTCTGATTCTTTTTAACATCTTTGTTAGTGATATAGTGGAAGGGCTGTCAGTTAAGGTTTGCCTCTTTGCGGATGATACCAAAATCTGCAATAGTGTAGACACCCAGGAAGATGTAGATAACATGAGGAGGGATCTAGCCAACCTTGAAAATTGGTCTAGAATTTGGCAGCTGAGATTTAATGTTAAAAAATGCAAGGTCATGCATTTGGGCTGCAGAAATCCAAGGGAGCAATATAGTATAGGGGATGGAGTACTTTTGTCCACTACAGAAGAACAGGACCTAGACGTGATTGTGTCTGATGATCTTAAAGTAGCTAAACAGGTAGAAAAGGTGACAGCAAAAGCTAGAAGGATGCTTGGGTGCATAGGGAGAGAAATGGCCAGCAGAAGAAAGGAGGTGATAGTGCCTCTGTATAAGTCTTTGGTGCGACCTCATTTGGAGTATTTTGTGCAATTCTGGAGACTACACCTTCAAAAGGATTTAAACAGTTTGGAGTCGGTACAGAGATTGGCTATTAAAATGGTTAGTGGTCTTCATTATAAAGCATATGAGGACAGACTTAAGGATCTTAATATGTACAACTTAGAGGAAAGGTGGGATAGTGGTGATATGATTGAGACGTTTAAATACTTCTGTGGCATAAATGCATAGGAGGAGAGCCTCTTTCGATTGAAAGCAAGCTCTGCTACAAGGGAACATGGGATGAGGATGAAAGGGGATAGATTCATGTGTGATATGTGGAAATATTTCTTTACAGAAAGAGTGGTGTATCCACGGAATAGTCTTCCAGTGGAGGTGGTAGAGATAAGCAGAGGAAGGAATACTTTTATTGAATAAACTTAAGCCACTGGCCCGACACAGGCTGTGTTTCATTCTGCCTTCATCAGGGGCTAAAGATGGCTTAACTCAATGTAGTCTTTCACATGCACAATACCTTGTGATCCACTTCAGAGTAATATGATATATGCTATTCCTTATTGCTCATCTGCAATGGAATATATATCTGCATAAACTGTCTTCGTTGGGCAAGTCAAGAGCTAGTAGTTAAACCCTTGGTATGCGTTTCATATACTGCACTTTTTGAGACGGCTGCTAGGAAAAAAGTGAACTGTTGTAGTGGTTGATGTGGAAGGGCAGACTAGAGAGGTTATGTGGTCTTTTTCTGTCATCATTTTTCTATGTTTCGATGATGTTGGTTGATGGTGGGTATTTAGTCCATGTTGGAGGTTGGTTTTTGATTTTGGTTGATGGTGGGGATTCAGTTTTGGCTGGAGGTAGGGATCAGGTGGAGCAGAAAGAGTGGCCTCAAGTTTAGGTCACTTTCAGGGTTCAGAAAATACATGGTTTGACTAACAAGTAGAGATTAGTCATTTGGGGACCATTTACTAAAGATTAGTATGATAAACACACTATGGAGCAAGATCCATAGGAATAAAATGGGCCCTGTGGCAGAAAGCATGTACTAACACTGTTAATGCATGCTGATCATTACTATATGATCCCTCCCCCCCCATGAATGCAGGAATGTGCTGTTATTTCGCCTACTTTGCATTAATTCTTTGCACAAAGGTGATTAACAAGCATGCACTAAAGACGTTTTGGCACATACGAAAAAAAAATTGAGTGCATGCTAAAAAGAAATGGCATACAATGAAACAGAAAAACAAACAAATGACCTCTCTAGAATGAAACAGCCCCCAAAATTGTTCTTAAGGCTGACCTGGAGCACTATGGAGGGATGATTTCAACCTGCACGATACACCATGCATTAAACAAAGAAGGACTGCATGGGTTAACGCCAAGGTGGACCCTACTGCTCAAAGTCAGACATAAACAGGCATGCCTGATCTTTGCCCAATCCTTCTGGGAAAATGTTCTGTGGACTGATGAAACCAAACTTGAGGTCTTTGGCAATGCAGACCAGCGATACATTTACAGGCAAAGAAATGAAGCTTATAAGGAAAAAGACACTTTTCCTACAGTAAAATAAGGTGGAGGTTCCATAATGTTGTGGGGATGTTTTGCTGTCTCAGGAACTGGAGGCCTGGAATGTATTATCATGAAGTCAGAGGACTACCAGGGTATTTTGGAGCAAAACGTGCTACTTAGTGTCAAAAAGCTAAGTCTGGGTCAAAGGTCATGGGTCCTCCAGCAGGACAATGACCAAAATATACATTCAAAAGTACAAATGAATGGTTAAAAAGGAAAATATAGACTGTTTTAAACTGGCCAGCAATGAGTCTTGATCTCAGTCCATTTGAGAACCTTTGGAAAGAGCTGACATCTGCCATTGGTAAAAAGAATCCTGAAAACATTCATGAGCAGGAACAAATTGCAGTTGAAGATTGGAAGAAACTACCAGCAGACAGATGTACAAAACTTATAGATGGCTACAAGAAACGTTTGGAGGCTGTCATCACTGCCAAGGGTTGTGCAACCAAATATTAGTCAAGGGTGCCATTAATCCTATCCAGATCATAGTTTGTTTTTTTCCCAGAAATTGCTACGTCTAAGTTGCACAGGCATCTTTTTTTGTTGTATACCTTTGAACATACTATTAAAACATTATGAGACATACAGTTGGAATATTTCCAATTATTTCTCAAGATTTGGAAAACAACATATCTAAAATGCAAGGGTGCCAATAATATTGACCACAACTGTAAATGAAGAAAATGAATCTTGAAGACCTCCCAGACCTGTTCTTCAGATGACTACTGCTACCTGAATTCAGACCAAGGGAATCTGTGTGACAGACCCTCACCAATCATAGTCACCGTTTCTACTCCTATATTTCTTCTCCAATTCTAAAACAAGAAGTTACAAGTAGAACTAAGGTATGCTATGTTCTAGAATGCACACGTGGATGCACATTAGAGTATACATCTGAGTAAAAAAACCACACCCCTGCCAGGATCCCCTTGGGCCTCCTGACATGTCCTAAAAGGTTAGATGGAGACACAAAAATAAATACACCCACAAAGATATTGTATTCAAGCATCCGTTCCTTCAGAAAGCAAGATAAAATGAGCACAGATTAATACTAACGCAATGCAGTGTAGATGAATAACAAAGACTAATACTCTTTTATGCAAACTCCTACTTTTCTTGCATAGTAGATACATCAATATTTTGTGTAGATGTTTCCTTTCAGGTTTTGACATGTGAAAAAATGCAGTTCAATTTGGAAGTTCAGTTGTTGCAAATTAGGATCAAAATCAAATGAAAGGAGCAAGTTATGGGAAAGAATTCTTGGTGACAAATGGCTAATTAACTGACGTAAAAGTGATGGGGTAAAGATGACCGACAACAGGCAACGAGATGAAACACAATGTGGAAAATAGCAATTATGATCAACAAAGGTAGCATTCTCCCAATTAAAGCAATTCGGAGAACTAAAGCTAATTGCACAGACTTTTTTTCATGTCGGAATTTGTGATGTGGGAGGAAAATGCTAACATTTGCATTTTGTTTGCAGCTGCTGAATGAAACCTGCAGATTCTACACCTCGAACGGAGCCTTGCTGGATGTTAAATGCAGGTATGCCTTGTCCCCGCAGGTCTGACCTGGTATATTTCTGTAACGGAGCAATGTTTGCACTAGGCCGAGGCAGTTGACTTTGAAAGCTGCAGAGAGGGTTGGATTTCTAGGATAACCACAATCTGCTAATTTATGGTGTTTTCAAGCCAAATAGAAATGTAGAAACATAAAAAAGGACAGCAGATATTCGGCCTATCCAGTCTGCACATCCATAGGAACTATTAAGTGTGACAATCCTTTCTCCTCTGTCAGAGGTCCTCCATATATGAGGAGTGGCCTAGTGGTTGGGGCAAGGTACCTCAGGCCGGAAGGTCTAGGGGTTCAAATCTCACTAGAGGACAGCAACCTTGGGCCAGAAAGATTGGAGCTTCTAGTCCTACAGGTGCCTCTTGGGCAAGCCACTTAACCCTCCATTGCCCATGTTCCCTGCAAAAAAAATAGTTCTCTCAGAGTTATAATGCCCTGTTCAATGTAAACTATCTTGATATCATGTAAGGCGGTATATAAGAAATGTTAAATAAATAAAAATACTTGTCCCATTCTTTTTTGAATTAAGATGCAATCCTCATCTCCACCGTCTTCACTGAAACACTGTTCCATGCATTCACCATCCATTTTATAAAGAAATATTTCTTCAGATTAGTCCAGAATCTATCTCCTTTCACCTTCCTCCTATGATCTCTTGCTCTCGAGTTTCCTTTCAACTGGTAGAGGGCTACATCCCGTGCATTTATTCCATGGAGGTGTTTAAATGTCTCTGTTATATCATCCCTTGCCTACCTTTCTTCCAAAGTATATATACTGAGATCTTTAAATCTATCCCCATATCCCTTATAATGACCATTTTAGTAGCTACCATATGGATTGACTCCATCCTGTCTATATCCTTTTGAAGGTGCGGTCTCCAGAATTGTACACAGTACGCCAAATGAGGTCTTACCAGTGAATTACAGAGGGGCACTGTCACCTCCTTTTTCCTGCTGGCCATTCTTCTCCCCATGCACCCAAACATCCTCCTGGCTTTCACTGTTGCCTTTTCTAACTGTTGGCCACTTAAGGATCATCTGATACAATCACCCCTAGGTCTCGCTCTTCTTTCATGCATTGAAGTGCTTCATCCCCTATTTGCAACCCAAATATATGACCTTGCATTTTTTAGTATTAAATCTTAGCTGACAAATTCCCGACCATTCTTCAAGCTTGGCTGTATCCCTTCCTGGGTGTCTACCCTATTGCGGATTTTGGTATCAACTGCAAAGAGGCATACATTTCCTGACAAATCTTCCTCAATATCATTTATAAAAAGGTTAAAAAGACCAGGACCAAGGACCTATCCCTGCATCATAGTACAAGTAATGCCCCTATCTAATTAGGATGAGCTCCATTTACGTGCCTGAATACATTGTGGAAATCCTGAAATTCCGAGCTATTTGTAGCTCTCTAGAGCTACCTCATCCTCAGTCTATCATAAAGCTGCCAGTATCATGTTACCATAGGTGATCTGTTTCCCAATATTGAGTACAGTGTATGCTCCTATGATAAAGCTGATAGCGCTTTGCGTTTGTTCTGGCACCTCTAAGAGTTAACTACTGCAAGTATCCTTGTGGAAGGAATTCTCAAAAAAATAAGAATACTGAATGATGAATCAGATCTATTTTTAGTCTCTTATTTTCTGGGGAGTAAAGCTCTGCTGACGTTTCCAAGGTCAAAGCTCAAAGAGACACATACCTGATTATTCAGCCAAGTGCACTACCTTTAACACAGGTAGTAAATGGAACCCATGAAAAATAACTGGGTTGCAGCAATTAACACACACTGAAGATTTTTTGACCTGCATTAACGTTTGTACAGGTTATTGTACCTTAGTGAAGAGCCCTATAAATGAGGAAATAAAGGAAACACAACTTTTGTAAAGTGTATGTAGCATTATTTTTGTCTACTGATCCATTTGGAATATGTCAGCCATTTTGTGTGAAATTTTCAAGGGGGATCGTCTCATGTAAATAGGTGTTTTACCCATACTCCTCCCTTTAGAAAATTGACCTTCCTTTCTCTGGGTAAATGGGGTGATGATGAGAGAATCACGGAATTTGAAAAAAAAAATTCCACAGAAAGTTGCCCAAAAATTGGCTTATATGTCTGTAGGCCAATGCTCCCTCTAATTTTTTTATTGTGTGTCCTGCTGTTAGGCACATGATTCTTCCAAATGAGTAGTGGTACATGTATGGCGGGGTGTTAATCCCCCTCCATCCTGAGCAATTTTTACTGTACCACTACCTCTTACCATGGCTGTCAGCCCTCTACCAGGGATCCAGCCTGCTCTCTGCTTTATTCTCTTCTCAACTTCTACTTCTTTTCTTTTCATTTCAATCTCTTCTAACATCTTTCAGCTCTCTTGCGTCCCTGAACTTCATTTTCCTCTCTGTTCTTTTCTCTTCCCATCTTTCGAAAAGAAGGATCCAAGGGTAATCATATCCAATGATCAAATATAGCAAAAGAATGCAGGTGGTGGTGGCTGGAGGAAGAGGGATATTAGGATGCATAGAAAAAAGGAGGGAATAAGACCTCTGTATAGAATATTAGTTAGAGAGACCACACCCAGAATATTGAGTCCATTTCTGGTGGCCATATGTGTGAAAGAATGTACACAGCCTGGAGAGTTTTCCAAAATGGTGCAGGGTCTACAGCAACCAAGTGAGGAAACTAAAGAACACGATAAAAGTATATAAATATATCAAAAATATAAGCAATGCACAAAAAGCAAACATTTTGTAGACAGAAAAGTTCTCTCAAGCAGCACTTTGTGCCACCAAATGGCTTGTAAAAGTCTCAGTTGGGGTTGTGCCCATGCTTCCTGTTGAGCTCCATGGAAAGTGAGTGATGATTACAGTGAGAAAGATGACACTGTAGGAGGGCTGGGAGCAGTGGCATGGATTGAAAGGTAGAGCCTGGGGTCACATACTTGTTTGTGGCCACAAAAATGGGTTTGCAGCCAGAGAAAGTTTGGTTTTGGGTGTATACCAGGAGAGGAACTGGGCAGACAAGATTGGTTTTACATGACTTATCTGCTGTTATTTTCTATGTAACACCAAAACAAATAAGTAAACAAAAATACACATTAAAATTGTGAATATAAGCAGGAACTACAAGCACATTACAAATTTCATATGCTAAGAGTGTCCTTTTTGAAGCTCTATTCATGATTTCCATGTCTGAAAATAGCATTTCATATGTGTCAATCACTAAAACATCCCAAGAGCCATTTTAGAAAACTACTAGATGAATATCTCCGGCACAATCACATCTATGTCTAATGGGGGCGTGATGGAGGTGTGGCCGGGGCATGCCAATATAGAAAAATGTGTCTGTGTGATTTCAGGACAGCTTTTATATGTCTGCACCTGGCAGTTGTTACTTCCATGCCTATACCTGCTGCAGGGCATGAATAGGCACCCTCAAAGTGCTCATTTTGACAAACCAACACTTTTGGAAAGTAGAGGAGAATGCTCTCTTGGAGACCCATTAATTTTCACGTTGTCAAAGACAATTCCAGGTAAAGAAACAGATTTTTCATTTTGATGCTGTAGATCTGAATTCTCCACTTGCAAAATGGGAGGCTGGGTCAAGCAAGTACCATCACATCCCCAGCCACATTCTGAATTGCTTACCATAGCCGACATGTCTGTGTCACAGGGACCAGCACCGTCTATATTTGACATGTGAACGTTTTAAAAATAATATGGAAATTGTACATGTCTGGAGTCTTGGCCTGCACGGGCCTGTCTGCATTTCTTTTACAGACAGGTATCTGTTAGAGTGAAGACAGCTGTATTTTAGAAAACACTTAACACGTACTTAGCTTCACTGCCCTCCCACGGGATTTCAGACGTTTTGACATGAACATCCTAAATCAGAATCGGGCATCTTTTCTAAAATGTGCCTTCAAATGAAACAAAACAACTCAAAAAGGTTCAACTAACCACTTTTCATTCAAACAAAATCTAATACATTTAAAAATTATATTTTCTGTCCCTTCAAACAATTTTCCTATATGGCATGAAAACTGAGGTCTAAGCAGAATGGGCAGAATCTCAGTATGAATCTGGCACCTCAGATATGTTAGTGAGAGGAGGAAGGGCGAAAGTGCTATTGTCACATTCAAGGGTGAAGGGGAGGAATATGTAGAAGCTGATGAGGATAAAGCGAAATTGCTTAACAAATATTTCTGTTCTGTGTTCACAGATGAAGAACCAGGAGCAGGACCTCAGACAACACCCATAAACAGGAACAGAAGTGACGGGAAACTGGAACGATTTTCAGAAGATTGTGTTCGTGAGGAACTTGCTAAACTAAATGAAGACAAAGCATTGGGACCAGATAGGATGCATCCAAGAATATTGAAGGAACTTGGAGACATTCTAGCGGCTCATTGATTGCCCTTTTCAATGCTTCTTTAGAGTTGGGAGTGTTCCCAGAGAATTGGAGAAAGATACATGCGGTTCCTTTACACGAAAGCGGAAGTAAGGATGAGGTTCAGAACTACAGGCTGGTTAGTCTGATCTCTGGGGTGAATAAATTAATGGAAACACCATTAAAACAGAGGCAAGTCACTTAACCCTCCATTGCCTCAGAAAACTCCAAGTTATCAATGTCCCTGTTTAATGTAAATTACCAAGCTTAAGTTACAATGTAAACTACTTTGACTGAAATGATAGAGCAGTGTATAAAACCTATTAAATAAAATAAAGGATAGTGAGATTTCTGGAGTCCAATGGATTGCAGGATTCAAGGCAGCATAGTTTTACGAGAGGCAGGTCTTGTCAAACAAATCTGATTGATTTCTTTGACTGGGTGACCAGAGAGTTGAACTCAGGGAGAGCCCTAGATGGGTATACTTAGATTTCAGTAAAGCGTTTGACACCATTCCACACAGGTGACTTGAGCACACTAGGGATGGACCCTAAAATGACTGATTGGGTTAGAAATTGGTTGAGTGGGAGGCAAGAGTGTACAAAATGACTACCAGCTCCTCTGATCCCATTCCCACTAGTCTACTAAGCTCTAACTCTTCCACCATCATCTCCTCCATCTGTCATATCCTTAACCTATCGCTTTCCACTGTAACTGTTCCTGTGGTCTTCAAGCATGTTCTGGCCACACCTCTCCTCAAAATGTCTTCTCTAGATCCTGCCTGTTCTTCCAGCTATTGGACTATTTCTCTCCTTCCCTTTGCTTCAAAACTACTTGAATGAGCGGTGAACCGCTGCAGTCTTGACTTTTTTTTTCCTCTCAAGCCCTTCTGGATCCACTGCAGTCTGGCTTTCATCTTCTACATTCCACAGAAATAGCTCTTGCCAAAGTTTCCAGTGACTTGTTTCTCACCAAATCCAAGAGCCTTTACTCAGTCCTCATCCTTCTTGACCGTTCTGCTGCCTTTGACACTGTTGATCACCACCTTCTCCTCGATACCCTGTCCTCGCATGGATTTAGTGGCTCCTGGTTTTCTTCTTATGTCTCCCAGCATACTTTTAGTGTATGTTCTGGGGGATCCTCCTCTACTGCCATCCTGCTTTCAGTTGGTGTACTAGCCTAGGGCTTTGTCTTGGGACCTCTACTTTTCTTTCAATACACTCAGTCCCTTGGTGCACTTATTTTCTCCCATGGTTTTCAGTACCATCTTTGTGCTGTAACACTCAGGTCTACCTCTCTGCACCTGAAATCTCTCTGGGAATTGAGTCTCGGATCTCTGCCTGCTTATCTGACACTGTTGCCTGGATGTCTCACCACAATCTGAAATTGAACATGACCAAAATTGAGTTCCTTATCATTCCCTCTTTATAAAGACAAAAGTAACCCAAATGCCCTTAAGTACAGAGCAGACAGAGCTTAAAGATTCCAAATTACCCCTGCCTACCAATAATGAGGTCAATATGAATAAAATACAGCCTCTAAAATGCTTATATGCAAATGCTAGAAGTCTAAAAAATAGGATGGGAGAGCTAGAATATATAGCACTAAATGAAAGGTTAGATATGATTGGTACCTCAGAGACATGGTGGAAGGGGGACAACCAGTGGGACAGTGTGATACCTGGGTACAAACTATATCGTAATGATAGAGCAGATCAAATTGGTGGAGGGGTTGCACTCTATGTTAGAGAGGACATTGATTCACAAAGGATTAAAGTCTTGCAGGAAACAAAATACACTATAAAATCTCTATGGATTGAAATTTCATGTAAAAAAGGGAAGGGGAAAGCGATGGCAGTGGGGATGTACTATCGATCGCCTGGCCAGAATGAATAAATGGATGATGAAATGTTCAAATAAATCAGGGAAGCTAACAAAAGTTACAGCACAGTAACAATAATGGGTGATTTCAATTGCCCCTGTATCCACTGGGTCAGTGTCATGGCAGGATATGCTAGGGAGATAGTTTCTAGATGAAATAAATGACTGCTTCTTGGAGCAGCTGGTTCATGAACCAACAAGAGGGGAAGCCATTTTGGACTTAGTCCTTACTGGAACACAAGATCTGGTGCAAGAGATAAGGGTGTTGGGGCCACTTGGCGATAGTGATCATAACATAATTGCGTTTGATTTAATAAATGGAGGAAGGATGGCAAGGAAATCCACAGTACCACCTTTAAACTTTTAAAAGGAAGACTATGATAAAATGAGGACAATAGTTAAGAACAAACTAAAAGGAGCAGTTGCAAGGGTTAAAGATTTACATCAAGCATGGGTGTTGTTTAAATATACTATCTTGGAAGCCCAGACCAGCTGTATTCCACACTTTAGGAAAAGTGCAAGGAAGTCCAAAAAATTGCCAACATGGTTTAAAGGTGAGATCAGAGAGGCTGTTGTTGCCAAAAAAGCATCTTTCGGGAAATGGAAAAAGGAATCAAATAATGAAAACTTTAAAAAGCATAAGCACTGGCAAGTTAGATGCAAGGCATAGATAAGGTAGGCAAAGAGAGAATTTGAGAAGAAGCTTGCTGTGGAAGTAAAAACACATAGTAAAGCCTTTTCCAAGTACATTCATACAAAATACATGTGAGAGAGTCAGTTGGACCATTATATGATAGAAGGGTAAAGGGGGCACTAAGAGGGGACAAGGCCATAGCGGAGAGACTGAATGAAATCTTTCCTTTGGTCTTTACTGAGGAAGATGTAGGGATGTTATCCATGACTGAAATGGTATTTAAAGGTGATGCCGCAGAAGGAATGAAAGAAATATTGATACACCGGGAAGATGTATTACAACTATTTGATAAATTGAAGAGTAGCAACTCACCTGTACCGGATGCTATACATCCAAGGCTGTTGAAAGAAATGAAATATGAGATTGCAGACCTACTATTAGCAATCTGTGAACTCTCATTAAAATCATCTGTAATACCTGAAGATTGGAGGATGGCCCATATAATGCCAATTTTTAAAAAGGGATCCAGGGATGATTTGGGAAACTATAGAATGGCAAGTCTGACATCAGTACCAGTGAAAATGGTAGAAACCATTATAAAGAAGAAAATTACTGAACATGTAGATAGTCATGGCTTAATGGGAGACAGACAACATGGCTTTAGCCAAGGAAGGTCTTGTCTTACTAATCTGTTATGTTTTTTTGAAGGTGTGAATAAACAGGTAGACAAAGGTGAGCCGGTCGATATAGTGTATCTGGATTTTCAGAAAGCCTTTGACAAGGTCGCTCATCAGAAACTCTTGGCGAATTTTAAAAGTCATGGGTTAGGAGGCAGTGTACTATTGTGGATCAGAAACTGGCTAAATGGCCAATTTTCCCAGTGGAGAAAGGTGGATAGTGGAGTACCCCAGGGATCTGTGCTGGGTCTGCTGCTTTTTAACATACTCATAAATGATGTGGAAATGGGAATAATGAGTGAGGTAATCAAATTTGCAGATGACACAAGATCATTCAAAGTTGTTAAAACCCAAAAAGATTTGAAAAATTGCAAGAAAACATTGATAAATTGGAAGACTGGAAGTTCAAATCTCAGATGAAATTAATGTGGACAAGTGCAAAGTTATGCACCTAGGAAAGAACAACCCAAACTATGGTTACACGATGCAAGTTTCCTTTTTAGGAACCATCACCCAGAAAAAAGATTTAGGCACATCGTGGATAGCACATTGAAACTCTCTGCTCAGTGTGTAGTGGCGGCCAAGAAAGCAAATAGAATGCTAGGAATTATAAGAAAAGGAATGGAGAATAAAACAAAGGATATTATAATGCCTGTGTGTTATTCCATGGTGCGACTGCACCTTGAATATTGTGTGCAATTCTGGTCGCCGTATCTTAAAAAGGATATAGCAGAATTATAAAAGGTACAGAGAAGAGCCACCAAAATGGTAAAGGGGATGTAAGGATACCCCTATGAGAAGAGACTAAAAACCTTAGTGCTCTTCAACTTGGAAAAGAGACGGCTGAGGGAAGATATGATAAAAGGTCTATAAATTAATGAATGGAGTGGAACGGGTAACTGTAAATCAATTGTTTACATCATCAAAATATAGAAAGACTAGGGGACATGCAATGAAGCTTGTGATAAGGAAGCTTATCATAGCTCAGGAAGGAGCTATAGAAAAGGTGAAGTGACTCTGAACAAGCAACCTGTCAGTTCTGGTAGAAATAAGAAAACAGAATTTTCCCATAAAAGACTACCAGTCCCAGAATGCACCAGGTTTCCAACAGCCATTAGAGGAGCTGAAGTGGGGAAACGTGTGTTCAATCAGGAGGGCTATGAGGTAATCCCTAAGCACTCATCTCAAAGGGCAAGGCCTGATTCAGCACAGCTGCGCTGTGTTAGGGTGGAGCACTCATCTAAGCAGAATAAAGGTAGAGTTTATTCTACAGAGAATCATCCTCATCATCATCTTCATGATCAACTTGGATATCCTCATCCTCAGTTTCATCTGGAGGATCATCAGAAGCAGACGCCAAACCGGACGGACAGAGAGGGCAAGAAACCCTTTGGAAGAAAGAAGAGAAAAGCCTTTGGGAGATCTAGAGGAGTCCGGAGCAGTACGTATACTGGGAGGCATTCCAAGGGCCAGCATACACCATTGGACTGGGGAAAGCCAGAGGAATGGTGCTGCAGAGCTAGGAATCTCCAGAGGGTACCTGTGAGGGAGACGGCTGCACTTGGAAGGGGCCCTAAGACCCGTGCCAGAAGGTATGTGAAAAGAGATCCAGTGTCCAGGGATCTGGATTGGAAGGCTGGACATAAGAATTGGACTACATACTGGCCAGGCTATATAGAGAGGAACTCTAACAGCAATGGAAGCTTAGGTATGAACACTGATCTAGGCCCTAGCTATACCCTTGAAAGACAGCAGGGAAACAAGTATTCTCCTGAAAGTGCTCCATTGAGAAATTCCTCTGTGCCAATCCATGATATTGAACCCATGATTGTTGAAGAAGGGGGAGAGATTGCAGATGAAGGATGTGTTTACATGGATTGCTCTCTGTCTAAACTCCTTTGGTGATTTTCTGTTATAAAATACAACAACCATCACAAAGAAATACAAACTTGTTCTTTAATCTACTCAGAAAAGCTCCTGAATAGGATTTTGAGCTACCTCAGTAGAAAGCAAGCCAGCTAAGGGGTTTCAGCTGGATAACTGCTAGCAATTGAGCCTTACCTAATTGCTTGTGAGCTCTGAGGGAATCACTTCTGAATCTATGTGGGAAGATATAAGAAGTTAACCTGAAAAGAACAGTTTTTTTCCTTTATTTGTGGATTTTTGTTTGTTGTTTGTTACACTGCTAAGAAAATATTAGCTAAAGCCTACAGAAAAGACCAGTTTGTTACCAACCAGGTCTTATTTCTTTTGCTTTGATTGCCTGACAAGTTCAAATGTTGTTTTCCTGATTTTGTTTTTCCAAGTTTAACACTGAAAGCAAGTAACCTGATTTATGTGCTACCAAGCATATCTGTGTTGGGAGAAATAACCCCATAAATAAATATCTTATTGGCTTTACCCTCAAGCACAACTATTTATTGTGAGCAGCTGTGTCTGGTGTGAATGGACTGCATTGCCCACAATCCCTTGCCAATCATATTGATATATGCACTTGCCAAGACTGTGAACATTCTCACCCAGGCAGCCGTCTGACAAGCTACAGTGTAACCTATTTAAGACTAATAAGAGAAAATATTTTTTCACTCAACACATAATCATACTCTGGAATTCGTTACCGGAGGATGTAGTAAGTGTAGCTGAGTTTAAAAAAGGTTTGGACAAGTTCCTGGAGGAAAGGTCCATAAACCATTATTAAGGGGGACCCAGGAAATCCTCTGCTTGCCACAATACAAGCATTGTGGAACTTGTGTCTTTTGGGGAAACTGCTAGGTACTTGTGACCTAGATTGACCATTGTTGGAAACAGGATACTGGGCTTGATGGACCTTGGTCTGACCCAGTATGACATATCTTATGTTCTTAACCCACCTTCTCCCTTCCTCCCTTCTTTAATTCTATGGATGACACTAAACTCCTCCCCATTTCCTCAGCTCATAACCTTGGGGTCATCTTAGACTCTACTTTCTCTTTCTCTGGGCACATCCAACAGATAGCTAAACCCTGCCGCTTCTTTCTCTACAACATCAGCAAACTTCATCCATTCCTTTCTATTCACAGTACTAAGACCTTTATCCACTCACTAGTCACCTCCTGCCTTGATGTTTGTAACCTGCTCCTCACTGGTCTCCCTCTGAATTATCTCTCTCCCCTTCAATCTGTTCAAAGCTCAGCTGCGCAGCTAATCTTCTGCCATTGTTGCTATGCTTATGTAACCCCTCTTCTTAAGTCACTTCATTGACTCCCTATCAGTTTCCACATCCAGTTCAAACTTCTCCTACTGACCTACAAGTGCATTCATTCCGCGGCTCCTCACTACCTTTCCTCTCGTATCTCACTCTACACCCCTCCTTGGGAGCTCCGCTCCTTTGGCAGATTCCTTTTATCTGTGCCCTTTTCTGCCACTGCCAACTCCAGACTTCGTTCATTCCATCTAGCTGCTCTATACGCATGGAATAAACTGGGCCTCCTCTCTAGCCCTATTCAAATCTATGCTAAAAACTCGCCTCTTTGAAGCTGCTATTGGATCCTGATGCTCCTCTCTCTCTTGTCCAATACTGTAATCCCTAGTTTCACTATGAGCCCAATTCCATAACGTGCACATCTGGCCTACGGAAACATGTAAAACAAAAATGGGCCCTCTTTGAACCTAATTCCACATCTGCAGGGATGGACATGCCTGTGGGTCCGGAAATGGAGAGATAGAACGTTTTGGCAGGCACATGCAAGCCTATTCAGCTGGGCCCGTGCCGCGGATGCGGGGAAACGTTTTGGAAGTCCCCACGCCTACCATATCCTGAAACATTACACGTTTCAGATGCTATCCATCTCCTTGATATACTCGTGGATGCTACACCTCTTGGAAAAAATGTGCTTCTCCTAAGTTCGGTAGTTTGCTGATGCACACTAGACATAAATACGAATGAGAAATGACAGCTGCTGCAACCTACACCATATACCAGTCTCCCTCATGCCCTGAAAAGTGCTAGGTAATCCCAGTGCACCTCAATATGGTATAGCAGAATGTAAATGTGAACATGTATGTCAGGACACACCTTGCATCAAATGGTATGTGGCATTAGGAACTTGCCCCAGTAATTCCTGTCCTGGTAATCTCTATAAGCACGTCTTAAACTGCTAGGGATGGATCCTCACCAAGTGCACACCAATCTAACCTTGCAGGTCCCCAAAGGATGCATAATATTGCTGAGCAACAAACATATGCCTTTTTCATGCCTCTGGCTTATAAGTGCACTCATTCTGCTGCTCTGCACTACCATGCCCCTCTTATCTCTCGCTACATCCCTCCCCGTGAACACTGTTGAGTAGGGATCAACTGTTATGTGTGTCTGTGTACTCTTTGCAGCACAACACAACTGATCAGTAGTAGTTGTTGTACTTGTAGTAGGGCCGTCTGGCTATGGCATCCGAGGCCCACCTATCTGGGTACTGGCATTTCTCACAGCAGCTACACCAGTCCCATCATAGCATATGCTGATCAGTATACATCCGCTACCTGTGGGGCAACCCTGCCTGCCTTCCCACAGCCAGCTTTGTGGCACTGCTCTTCTGGTCAGGATTGTGTGGGCATGGGAGGGGAGATCCCTGTGTCATCACACCAAGTAGCCAGATTCCAGATATATCACCACTCTCGTAGCTCTCATTGATCCTGGACTGGGTTGGTATGTAGGCTGCATGGGACAATCTGGGGAAGGTTGGCACTGCATCAGTCGTGTCTCCCAGTGCCAGGTATAGCAGATGTATGGCTGTCCTATCACACTGTCAACAATATCTTATCAAATTAGAGTACCCTATGTAAAATAACACAGGTACACTAAAAAATTTTTTTTTAAACTGCCTCTAATGTTTCGATTGATTTTTACGTTTTTTGGTGCGCTGAATCCAAATCTGGTAACCAATTTGCTCCATCACGTACAGATTTTTTGCTACATTGGGTTAGCAGTTTGAGGTGAACGTTTCAGATTGAGTGCGATCGAGATAAAAGTTTCTTGGATGAATTATTTATACTAATTGTTTAGTAGTTATTCAAATAAGAATAAAGAAAATTGTAACAAGGCAGCACATAAGAATAGAGTAATGTCAACAAAACACACTGTGATGGTAGCAAAATTGTCTGCACTTAAAACAGCCACATACATGTGCACAAACATTGAGCATATAAGAGCGAGGTTAGACACAAAGCAAAGCAAAGAAATGTGCAAAAAATGTTGTACAGGTATGTATGTAAGAATAGAAAACGCAAACCGCACCATTGCAATACATGAAGACAAACACCCGATGGTGTGAAAATAAAATTCTAATAAATGAGATCCGACACTGTGGTAATAACTAGCAAATTTTTATTTCAAAGTTTAGTAAAAACACGATATTTGTCAACACAGTTTAGATTTTAAAGTCATTCTTGGGTCAATCAATCTCCTGGTGGGCCCGTTTCTTCTTCCCCCGAATGCTTCTCTTGGTGCGCTGCTTGGCGTATTTTTCATCTGGGGTTTCCCGCAGCAGCAACCAGCAGAAATCAGCCATCATAGTGGTGTTCCATCTTCCTTGGTACCTTCTCTCTGCGTCCTTGATGTCCTGGTGAAACCTTTCACCTTGTTCTTCACTGTACGCCCCCAAGTTTTCGGGAAAGTAGTTCACATGGGAGTGCAAGAAATGGACTTTCAGGCTCATGTTACAGCCTTGTTCTTTGAAGGCATTGAGCATCCTGGCAACAATATCCTTATAGTTCTCATCCCGCCTGTTCCCCAAGAATTTGAGAACAACATCCTTGAAGGAATCCCAGGCTTCTTTTTCCTTCTCAGACATCGTTTCAGCGAATGCTCCATCTGAAATGAGTTTCCTTATATCAGGGCCAACAAACACTTCTTCCTTTAGCTTTGCTTCAGAAAGTCGGGGGAACTTTGAGCAAAGGTACCGAAAGCACTCACCATCTTTTGGAAGGGACTTGATGAATTGCTTAATGAGACCCAACTTAATGTGGAGAGGTGGTAATAGAATTTTATCACGAGGTACCAAGCTCTCATGAAGAACATTTTTCTCACCGGGTCTCAAATACTCCCGAATTGGCCAGTCTTTTTTCCCCCAGTGTAGGTCGCGGGCCCGGCTATCCCACAAGCAAAGGAAGCAGGGATATTTGGTGAAACCGGATTGCTGCCCTAATAGCATGGATAGAATTTTAAAGTCTCCACAAATCATCCACTTATGCTCATCATAACGAATCTTCTGAAGAATCAGGGCCAAATTCTCGTATTTTTCTTGGAGAATAACAGAGTGAGCAATAGGAACTGAAGCGAATGTGTTGCCATTATGAAGAAGAACACCTTTTATGCTGTCTTTTGATGAATCAATGAACAGCCGCCATTCAGCAGGATCATACTTGAGTTTAAACTTTTCCATCACTCCGTATATATCGTTGCAAAATACCAAATCTTCCTCTTTGCTGAAATACTTCAAAAATTGTGTCTCGCGGTTGCGGTACCAATAAAAAGTTGTTCCTGGTGACAATAGATTTTTCTGTTTAAGCCGAGAACCTAGCAGTTGGGCAGCATCTTTTGGGAGTCCTAAATCCCGGACTAAATCATTCAATTCAGCTTGAGAGAAAGGTTCAGGTTTCGGATCTGGTTCAGTTTCAAACTCAGAAGTACTGGACTCATCGGGAAAAGCCTTCTGATGAGTCTCATCATGATCAGAACCGTCCACACAAATATGATCCAAATATTTTGGTGGTTCAGGCACAGGTACTTCGTTGCTATGAGGCATAGGCCTAATTGCTGAGGGAAGGTTGGGGTAACTTATTACGTTCTTATTTTTTTAAGTTGTATCCCTTCACAATGCAAGAGTAAAAATAGCAGTCACTGCTGTGGTCTCTTTGTTCACGCCACATCATAGGTATTCCGAAACGAAATGCTTGTTTTTTACCTTTCATCCATAAGCGTAGATCTTCCTCACATGTCTTGCACACTTTGTGAGGAGCCCACGGTTTGTCTTGATCGCCTAACTTCAAACCGAAATAGGCGAAATATACTTTTTAAATAAATGCAGAAATGTTCCTCTGCCGCTTTTTCACGGTATATTCCCCACAAATAAAACAAAAACTGTCCGGAGAGTTGACGCAACCTCTGGCTCTGTGAGCCATCACAAATACACAGCACTGCAAACTACAACTGTAGTGAACCACTTCGGAATAAAGCTGGATTACGACTGAGCAAACAAAAGGTAATAATGAACTTGCAAGAAACTGAAATTTGACAGGAACGTTCATGTCGCAACCACCGTGTTTGAGCGAGCGAACGAGGCGAGGCGAACAGGAAAGAACATGCGCCAGCGCGAGTACTGGATTTAGCCCCCCGCCTCCCAATTGTCCTGTTAATGTATAAAATGAATACAAAACACTCTAAAATATCATGAGGGAGTGTTTCTAGTTAGTTAACCATTACAACCTCTATTTTGGGCCAAGAAAATAAACTGCAGTCGGCTAAAAAGAAATTATGTGAACATTCCTTATATGGGTAAGAAATCTAATTTTGCAAGAAAACGTGACGTGATGGAACATTTTGGCTATTTTTCCTGGATTCAGCACCCCAAAATCCATAGGAATCAGTTGCAAAACTGGAGGCAGTTTTTTGGTAGTGTACCTGTGTAATCCATACCCCTTCTTTGTGTTCTGGAATGACTCCATATGTGTTTTGTCTTGATTAGATTGTAAGCTCTGATGAGCAGGAACTGTGTCTTACATCTATATGTACAGCGCTGCCTACGCCTTTTAGCACTATACAGATATACCCACGGCTACATGTCTAAACATATCCCTGTCAATAATAGGGACTCTCAGAATAAGGCCATTCAGCAGTGCAAACAGCACTAATACATGCTTAATGGCAACACCATTGGTCCCTCAAAATGTGCATTATGTGGAATGCCCTTATTATTGATGGGGATATGTTTTGACATTTAGCTATAGTAAACCCTCTCTGAGTTTGACTGCCCAATCACACTGGCATCTGGTGATGCTGCGGTCATCCGTACGGTCTAGGTACTGGCCAGGCTTTCATGTCCCCCTTGAATTGTAGATGAACACACCAAATTCCCCCATGCACCCCTCAAATCACACACACACACACACACATACACACACACTTTCTGTCACAAAAACACGATTCTTCCAAAAAGATGCCCTGAACCTATACATAACAGCTATGACATAACATAATCACATGGGGTACCAGGACTACAAATATGGTCTCCGTTTCTTACTCAAAGGAATCCTTTCCCTGCTCACGTCCATACTATTCCTGCATCAGCAGTCCCATTTTTCTGAATATAGGAATTATTAGCGTCCCATACATTGTCTCCTTTAGCACAAACAGCACATAGGTGCATAGCCTGAATAAACACTATTGCTCTTAATATTTCTGTAAGGGTGTTTAGAAATGTTTCTTTACCTTACAACCTTCCCTCACCTCTGCTCCCTCTATCTTTTATTTAATTTCTAAATTTCCAAGACAAATGCATACAACACAGTATACAGGCAAATACCAGTAAACAAAGTCAAAGAAATAATTAATGGGAACCCCAAAATAAAATAGTTAAGGTTTCATAGCCTCCATTTCGGAGAATGAGAGAATCAAGTGGGGAAAAGTAAAATCTACTAAATCAGGTAATAACCAACTCCTAATCCTACCAAACAAAAACTAATAAAGAAAATTACATAGGTTATTCACTGGGACATTCCCCTTAACTATTATTGAGCAAGGACTCAAGCTGAGAGAACTGTCAGAAAATACATACCAAACGTTATTAAGTGTTACTAAACATTTACATGGAAAATGAAGAAAGAAAGTCCCCCCTGCAGCCAGAATGACTTCCTCCTCTGCTGAGTAACCCTCGAGACATCTGGAAAGATGGAAACGATTTGATCATGAAAATCAAAATTCTTTTTTGAGAAGAAACTTTTCAAAAGTCTCACTTTATCTAAAACAGTGGAGAAAAAGACAATTCATGTGGCATGGGAGGAAATAACCTAATTTGCAGACTCAAGAAATTTTGTTAAATCAAAACCAGCCTCATCTTCCGCCTGTGCCACACCCTCATCTCGAACGAACCGGCAAGTAGTAAATAGTTGAAAACGTCAAAACATCCGCATCAGAAAGTAGCAAATGCTCCCTGTATCTTAAGACTGCATCTTGTATTTTTCCAGACTGCAGCACACCAGTTCCAAACATACTTGTTACAACCATTCTTCTCTATGGGTTGCATGGCAGACCACAGCAGAATATTATAACACGTTTCAGCATGTTAATACATACATACATACACGAGTCTTTCCTGAATACGATTTCTACATCTCCGCTGCTGACCGTGCCCCCATTCCATCCTCTCCCGTCCACATTCTGACATCCCTGTGATAGTGCCGTGGATGTGCATGTCAGCAGTGTTTCAGAATACGGTCTGGGACATTTTCGGCCCATAGAAGTCTCTGCTGCACATACAAACCCCTTATTTGTGTTCTGGAATGACCCCTTATGTGTTTTGTCTTGATCAGATTGTAAGCTTTGATGAGCAGGGACTGGGTCTTACATCTATCAGTACAGCGCTGCGTAAGCTTTGTAGGCTATAGAAATGATTAGTAGTAGTAGCATGTGTGAATGGTACCAAAATCTGCAAACGAGTAGACACCCAGGTAGGAGTAGATAACATGAGGAGGGATCTAGCTAAGCTTGAAGAATGGTCGAGAATTTGGTAGCTGAGATTTAATGTTAAAAAATGTAAGGTCATGAATTTGGGCTGCAAAAATTCAAGGGACAGTGTAGGGGGTGAAGTACTTTTGTCCATGAAAGAAGAGCAGAGACCTGGGCGAGAGGAATGGCCAGCAGATGAAAGGAGGTGATAGTGCCTCTGTATAAGTCTCTGGTGTGACCTCATTTGCAGTATTGTGTGCAATTCTAGAGACCGCGCCTTCAAAAGGATATAAACAGGATGGAGTCAGTGCAGAGCGTGGCTACTAAAATGGTTACTGGTCTTTGTTCCTGGAGGAAAGGTCCATAAACCATTATTAAGAAGGGACCCAGGATATCAATGCTTGAACCAATACAAGCATTGTGGAACCTGTGTCCCTTGGGGAAACTGCTAGGTACGTATGAGCTAGATTGGCCACTGTTGGAAACAGAATATTGGGCTTGATGGACCTTGGTCTGACCCATTATGGCATATCTTATGTTCTTATGTTCTTGTTATAAAGTATATGGGGACAGGCTTAAAGATCTTAATATGTATATTTTAGAGGAAAGGCAGGACAGAAGTGATATGACTGAGACGTTTAAATACCTCGGTGGCATAAATGCACAGGAGGAGAGCCTCTTTTGATTGAAAGCAAGCTCTGCAACAGAGGGACATAGGATGAGGATGAAAAGAGATAGACTGAGGAGTAATATGCGGAAATATTTCTTTACAGAAAGAATGGTAGATGCTTGGAATAGTCTCCCTGTGGAGATGGTAGAGATGAGGACCCTCATATCTGAATTCAAGAAAGCATGGGACAAACACAGAAAATCTCTAAAGTCAAAAGGGGACTATAGTAGTTGATATGGAAGGGCAGACTAGATAGAGCATATGGTCTTTTCCTGCTTTCATGTTTCGGTGTTTTAGTTCTGTAAAATACACTGCCTCCACAGAATTCCACCCCTCTCTCCCCGCTAACAACTAGAAACCACCAAATGAAGAAGAGATTGACATGGCTGGTTCATGACTGTCATGGTTTGTGCACAACAAACTCATTTGGAGAAATTGCCCCAAGTTAATTATACAACAGTCCAGGGGGGCGCTTCAATAAACTGGACTGTTGTACAATTAACCCTTGAGAGGCTGTGGCTCATTGTCAGTCTCTTCCCCTATTTGTGGATTTCATTGCTAACTGTAAAGGTTTTGTCTTTTTTAAAAAACATTTCAATAGAACTAGGACATGTATTTATTTATTTATTTTATTTAGCTGTACTTCTATACTGCCTTTCTCCTTACACTTCTCTGTACAAAAATATATTCGAATTTTGGGGTCACCTTGGTAACACCAACACAAACTATCTCTAATACCAGACACATTGTAAAACAACACACTAAAAACGAGAAAGAGAGGCAATCGCAGAACTCAATAGAGATTTCCAACGTGCGGCAAGACAAGACAAGGAGAAGTACTACAATGACACATGCAAGGAAATAGAATCAGAAACTATTAGAGGAAGAAAAAGAGATCGGCTTTTCTAAACCTACGAGAGTTAAAGAAAAAATTCCAGCCTCGAATTGGAATGCTACAAGGTGCTCAAGGATCCATGTTGAATGATGCTGAGAAGATCAAGAAAAGGTGGAAAGAATATACAGAGTCATTATACCATAAAGATCAAGTGGACCAATAGCTGTCCACCTTATGATCAGGAACAGTTGGTGATGAAAGAAGTCGAAGCAGCATTGAAAGCCTTATCAAAGAACAAAGTACTAGGTATTGATGGCATTCCCATTGAAGTATTACAGCAATCATATGCAGCTGTTACCATACTTACAAGGCTTTTCCAGGAAATTTGGAGGACAACATACTAACAGCATACTAACAAAGAAATATCCATATCTCCCAGGACTCTAATAGCAAGTTCCTCCAACATATGAAAATATTATAGCTGCCATTAGAATATCAGTATGGGCTGGATTGCTGTAGATCCCTTGCACTTGAGCGGACAGAGACATGAACCTGGAATTTGCAGGCAACAAGAACGGGAGTGGAGCTAGAGTCAGACCAGAGCTACTGGCCTGGAGTTTGCAAGCAGATTACAAGGGAAGAACTGGGGGTAAACCTGGGCTGTGGATCTGGAACTAAAGTCAGAAAGCAGGTAACAAAAGTCTACATTTCTCACCATACTATATGTATAATTTCTCACCATACTCCATGAATAATTACTCTGTAATTAGTTACCCCTGTTACCTCCAGGTTATCTCGTCCATGTTCAATGTAAAAACTCAATTGTCGTGTGACATTGCAGTATGTTTTTTGTTCAATTGTAAACCGTACTGATTTTAATAGCGCGGTATATAAGAGAAGTAAATAAATAAATAAAATAAATACAGAATAGAAGTATATCAGCAAGGACTCCATATACAGAATATAAGAACATAAGATATGTCATACTGGGTCAGACCAAGGTCCATCAAGCCCAGTGTCATGTTTCCAACAATGGCCAATCCAGGTCACAAGTACCTAGCAATTTCCCAAAAAGACACAGGTTCCACATGCTTGTATTGGGGCAAGCAGTGGATTTCCTGGGACCTCTTTAATAATTTTTATTTTTTATTTATTTATTTAACGGTCTTTTCTATACCGCCCCTTCCAGAGATCAGGGGCGGTTTACATTGAACATTAAACAGAACAATTGTATACTTCTGTATACATTTACAAGGAACATTATGCTTTAAATATGTACAGGTGTACTTACAGGGAACATATTTTGAACATATTTTGAACAACATTTTGAACATATTTTGAACATTAACTATAACAGAGCTTTTCAAACTATTTACAAGTTATATACATGGAGCGCATCTTAGTTAGTTACAGTGGTGAAATAGTCAACTGTTTGAGTGGTTCATTAGCGTGTTGTGTGGGGTTAGTGAATTTTCCTGTGTTAGTCATTTGTTCTGTCTTGGGTACAGTGTATGTGTTTCTGTGATTGTATTGGTGAAGTTCTTTGTTGGTAGGGGATTTCAAAGTGTTTTGTAAAGAGGTAGGTTTTTAATTCTTTTTTGAATTGGTGAAGGTCTTTTATCATGCGGAGTGTTAATGGTATTTCATTCCAGAGGGTGGGGGCAGCGAAGGAGAAGGCCCTGTCACTTGTTGTCGCTTTAGTTTTTCTAAAATTTGTTTTTATGTTGAGGGAGTGGGTTGCGTTCTGTCTGCGTGATCTAGTATCTGATGGGGGGTGTATTAGGGTGGATAGTTGTGATGGGGAGATGTTGTTGACGATTTTGAATGTAGTTAGGAGGATTTTATATTTTATTCGGCTTTTTATAGGGAGCCAGTGTAAGTCTAGGAGAATTGGGGTCACATGGTCTGTTAGATTAGCTTTAGTGACCATCTTGGCGCATATGTTTTGGGCTCTTTGGAGATGGTATATGCTTTTTAATGGAAGTCCATTTAGGAGACTATTACAATAGTCGAAGTGGGGGGTTATGAGTGTATTGACTACAGATCTAAAGTCATCGGTGTTGAGTAGGGGTCTCAGATGTTGTATTGTCTTGAGTTTATAAAATATGGTTTTTACTGTGTGTTTTATGTGTGGAATCATGGAGAGTGAGTGGTCTAAGATTATTCCAAGGTATTTTACCTCCTTTTTAACAGGTATAGGTGTATTATTTATTGTGATTGTATTGGGGTATATGTATTCAGTGTCTGATTTCCTCGTTATGAACATTGCCTCTGTTTTTTTGAGGTTAATGCTTAGGTGGTTGTCTTCAAGCCATTTAGTAGTCTCGTTCATACATTGGAGTAGGCTGTCATATTTGGGATTGTTAGGGTTTATGGGGGTGGCAAGCATGATATCATCTGCGTATATGAAATGGTTAATTTTGTGCTTCTTAAATATGTTTGTAATGGGCTGGAGGTATAAATTGAAGAGGAGGGCTGAGAGGGCTGATCCTTGGGGGATGCCTTGACCTTGTGGGAAAGTTTCGGATGTGTCGTTACCTAATTGTATCCATATTAACTTGTTTGAGATGTATGATTTGAACCATTCAAGGACTGTCCCTCCTATTTTTAGGTATTCTAGTCTGTTAATGAGGGTATTATGATTGATGCTATCGAATGCAGCAGACAGATCTATGAAGAGGAGAAGGAAGCCTTTGTTGTTGTCATTGGTGCCTCTGATGAGTAGATCTGTTAGGGCGATTAGGAGAGTTTCAACTCCGTGGAAGGGTCGGAAGCCAAATTGATGCTCATCAAGGAGTTTTTGTTCATCAATGTAGTCTTGTAATTGGAGTTGTATGGTCTTTTCTATTATTTTGGCAATTAGTGGTATGCTAGCTATTGGCCTGTAGGAGTTGGGGTCTTTTGGGTCTAGTTTATTGTTTTTTATTATGGGACGGATCGAGGAGAGCTTTAGGGCATTGGGCATGGTTCCTTGAGAGAGTGATTGGTTTACTATATGTTGGATATTTTCTGCAAGAAATTCCTTAGTATGTTTGATCCATGATACAGGGCAAGGGTCAAGCGGTGAGGTTGTGGTGTTAATCATTGTTATAATATTAAGGATGTGCTTTCTTTCAATCTTGTGAAAGGTTGTCCATTCATAATTACTGACATGTTTAGATATTGCGGTGGTTGGAGAGTAAGCTTTTACCTTTAGTTTCTCAGCAAAATGTAATGCTAAGGTTTGTACACTGATTGAGTCTTGGTTCAGTTCGGGGTTTTGTGTTTTTGTTAGTGTATTCACAATTGAGAAGAGTTCTCTTGGCCGATTGATAGCATGATTTATTAGTTTGGAGTAGTATTCCCTTTTTGACTTATTGATTGCTTCCTTGTATCTATTAAGTATGTTTATATATTTAGTTTTGTTATCGTGTGATTTTGTTTTTCTCGAAATTTTTTCTTGTTTCCGTAGTTGCTTTTTTAGCATGGCAATTTCTTTAGTGAACCATTTTTGTGATTCCTTCTTTATCTTCTGCATTGTTTGAGTGGGGGTTGCTGCTTTTTGGATAGTTTGGTTCCAGTTCTCTATAGTTTGTTCTATGTCATTTAGACTTGTGGTGAGTTTAGGTAGTACGTTGTCAAGGAATGTGTCATTATCTAAGTGGGGAAAGCGTGAGATATGTGATATTGTGTTTGTGGACTGTGATGTTGTTTGTGCTAATAGGTGGAATGTTATCAAATGGTGGTCAGACCATGGTACTTCCGTAGCTATCGGGGAAGAATGGAGTTTATGTAGGTTAAAGGGGGTAGGGAGGAAAACAAGATCAAGTGAGTTTCCTTTATTATGTGTGGGGGTATGGACTATCTGGTTAAATCCTATGTGGGACATTGAGTCAATGAAGTTGTCTTTTTGGGATTGGTTCAGAGATGGGAGGTTAAGGTCACCTAAGATTATGAGGGGTTTTCTCTGAGATGTTGTGCATGCGAGTTCAAGGATGGGGGAGAGATTTTTGTGATCAGCTGATGGGGGTCTATAGATTAAGGAGAATGCTAGTGTTCTGTTTTCAATGTTTATTATGTCCATTCCTTCGACATTGTTTGAGTTCATTAGGGTGTATTGTAGGTTTTTTTTTAGTGAGGATGAGTGCACCACCTCCTCTTTTTGTGTCACGGTGGCAGTTGAATACATCATATTGTGATGTGTGAAGTTGGTTTAATAATATTGTGTCTGTAGGTGTTAGCCATGTTTCAGTGATGAAAATGATGTCAGGTTGTTCGTCTCTTATTATGTCATTTACTATTGGTATTTTGTTCCGAATAGAGCGAATGTTTATTAAGATCAATTTTAGTTTGGTGTCCGTGCAAGTAGAGGATATTTTGTAGTCATGGTTTTTACAGTTTATCTGGATTACTCTAGGAGGATGTCTGTGGGAACTATTTGGCGGCGGGTTGTATGAGTGATGGTGTAGCGGAGAGCGTGTTAGATTGCGGTTGGGGTTGTGGATGATGGGGATGCTATTACAAGGGGGGTTGTTGAATTTATATGTGTATATTAGTTGCAGAAGGAGGGCTATTAGAAGGAGAGTGGTTGGCAGTGACTTTATTTTTAGGTAGGCCATTATGTTTTGTATTTTGTTTTGTAAGAGAGAAGTGTTTCTGGCGGGCTATGCAAGAGGGCTTGAGTGTGGTTGTGTTGAGTTGTACGTGATTAGGTTAGAACAGCAAAGTATCGGTTAGAAGAGTTAGAACAGTAAGTTAGTTTTGGCTGGCTGTTTGTCACAATTGTATGAGATTGTTACAATTGTATGAGATTGTTACAATGTATCAGCTATTTGTAACAGCAGTGCAATGATTTGTAAGTGTAGCTTTATGAGAGTATTGCTGACTACAATAATGCCATGGGTAGTAACTATTACAGGCTAGTTACTAACATCCTTATAACAGTACTAGTTATGGGTATACTACTGACAACAGTAATAAAATGATACCTATTGAAGGATGGCTACTGGCAACTGGCAACAGTGCAGATTGAAAGTATTCTACTGACAGTAGTAAACTTTGTGCTAGATAGCTAGTGGCAACAGTACTATATGATGGTAATAATCTTTTGACAATAGTAATAAACTGTGGGGGCAACTAACAATAGTAGCACAGTAACAATAATCTATTGACGATGGTAATAAACTGTGTGGGGCTACAATAGTAATAAACTATGGTGGCTACTAACAATAGTATCACAGTAACAATAGAAATTATTGTTTTGTTGCTTGTTAATGTTACTTGATATACTATCTGGCTAGCTACTAGCAATAGTACCATATGATGAAAATAAGGTATTCACAATAGTGGTAAAACTGTGGAGGTTACTAACAATAGTATTTAGTGTAGCTCAGTGTAGCAGATAACTGTTAACATGTACTTCTGATTGTCACTTTATAGATTGAGGCAGAGTAGTGTGGTAAACGTTCAGGTTTTAGGCTGTTAATTATATACATGAATAGTCCATAAATATCAATTGTATGGGAATACTTGCTGTGCTTGATGAATCTATGAAGAGGATGAGGTAGGTGAGCTCGACCTTGGGAACTCAGCTGTGCTCTGTGTGGTTGATGATTCTACTTCTGTTCTGTATTCACGAAAGAAAATCTTTCTGCTGCTGCTTTTTCCTTTAAACATCGACCCTTACGGGCTCAGCTGAGGCGGAGGAGAAGGGAATCTGCGACTGTAAGAATTTACGCGTTTTCATCTTCCTAGAGTTTTGTTTTTGTGCTTTCTATATGGATGTAGTGTTGAAAAGTGGAAATAATGGTTTATGGACCTTTCCTTCAGGAACTTGTCCAAACCTTTTTTAAATCCAGCTACACTAACAGCTTTTATTACATCCTCTGGTAACAAATTCCATAGTTTCATTATGGGGCTTGTTTACAAAGCCGCGGTAGCGGTTCGCGGTCGTTATCGGAGCCGCGGCCCCATTGAAATCAATGGGGTCGCGGCTCCGATAACGATCGCGAACCGCTACCGCAGCTTTGTAAACAAGCCCCTATGTGTTGAGCGAAAAAAATATTTTCTCTTATTAGTCTTAAATAGGTTACACTGTAGTTTCATTGCATGTCCTCTAGTCTTTCTATATTTTGATGGCGCAATCGATCTACGTTTACCCGTTCCACTCCATTCATTAATTTATAGACCTCTATCATATCTCCTCTCAGCCATCTCTTTTCCAGGATGAAGAGCCCTAACCTTTTTAGCCTCTCCTCATAGGGTTATCCTTACATCCCCTTTACCATTTTAATGGTTCTTCTCTGTACCTTTTCTAAATATCCTTCGCTTTATTCTCCATTCCTTTCTTTATGATATCTAGCATTCTTTTTGCTTTCTTGGCCACCACTGCATAGTGGGCAGAGGGTTTCAATGTGTGTTATCCACGATGATGCCTAAATATTTTTCCTGGGTGGTGATTCCTAATATGGAACTTTGCATTGTGTAATCATAGCTTGGGTTTTTCTTTCCAGGTGCATTATTTGCACTTGTCCACATTAAATTTCATCTGCCATTTGAACATCTAGTCTTCCAATATATCAAGATCCTCTTGTAATTTTTCACAATCCTCTTAGGTTTTAACAACTTTGAATAATTTTGTGTCATCTGCAAATTTGATTACCTCACTCATTATTCCCGGTCATTTACGAATATGTTAAAAAGAAGCAGACCCAGAACAAATCCCTGGGGTACTCCACTATTCAGCTTTCTCCAATGGGAAAATTGGTGATTTAGCCCTACCCTCTGCTTTTTATCTTTTAACCATTTCCTGATCCACAATAGTACACTGCCTCCTATCCCATGACTTTTTATTTGTTTTAATTTATTTTATTTAACCAGTTTTAGTTCTTTCAGCACCCTTGGATGTATACCGTACAGTCCAGATGATTTTCTACTCTTCAGTTTATCAAATAGTTGTACTACATCTCAGGTGTTTTTTGCTATGAATGTACTTGAAAAAGGCTTTATTATATGTTTTTGCTTCCACAGCAAGCTTCTTCTCAAATTCTCTCTTTGCCTGCCTTATCAAGACCTTGCATCTAACTTGCCAGTGCTCATGTTGTTTCCAGTTTTCATCATTTGACTCCTTTTTCCCTTTCCTGAAAGATGCTTTTTTGGCAACAACAGCCTCTCTGATCTCACCTTTAAACCATGCTGGCAATTTTTTGGATTTCCTTGCATTTTCCTAAAGCGTGGAATACAGCTGGTCTGGGCTTCCAAGATAGTATTTTTAAACAGCATCCATGCTTGATGTAAATCTTTAACCTTTGCAACTTCTCCTTTTAGTTTTTTCTTAGCTATTTTCCTCATGTTATGATAATCTCTCCCTTTTGAAAGTTAAAAGGTAATACTGTAGATTTCCTTGTCATCCTCCTTCCATTTATTAAATCCAATTCAATTATGGTATGATCACTATTGCCAAGTGGCCCCAACATCCTTATCTCTTGCTCCAGATCTTGTGTTCCTGTAAGGACTAGGTCCAATATGGCTTCCCCTCTTGTCAGTTCATGAACCAGCTGCTCCAAGAAGCAGTCATTTATTTCATCTAGAAACTTTATCTTCCTAGCATGTCCTGTCGTGACACTGACCCAGTCGATATCAGGGGAATTGAAATCACCTATTATTATTACAGTGTTATAACTTTTGATGGCTTCCCTGATTTCTTTGAGCATTTCATCATCCATTTGTTGATTCTGGCTAGGCGGTGAAAGTACATCCCCACTGTCATCACCTTCCCCTTCCCCTTTATAGATGGAATTTCTGTCCATAGAGATTCTACAGTGTATTTTGTTTCTTACAAAACTTTAATTCTTTGTGACTCAATGCCCTCTCTATCATAGAGTGCAACATAGAAGACTTGACAGCAAGTGGACTGGTCAGCTTTTGGGTTGCTGTAAACAGCTTCCTGCTTCTCAACAATTCTGAGGACTAGCGGTATGGCCTTGAGGGCTATCTGACACAGTTTTCTTCTCTTTAACAGTGGCTTGTTTCAGGTCACTAGCTGGTCTGAAGTTTAGGACTTGTATCCTAATACTTTGGAGGTGACCTTTGTTCAGGCCTTGGGATCTTGCCCTGATATTCATATTTCCACACCATGCACTATGCATTAATAAGTTAAAGGGGGCAAATGATATTGAATTAGACTTCATATTAGAAAGGGGGTGAGGCCTGGTGGCATCAGCAGGGGTCAGAGGGATATGGATTACTAACATTAGTAGAAATCCACTGTTTTCTCTTCTCCTCATATCCTACAAGTTATGTTCTATATAAAAGAATATTGTTAAGTTACGCTGTAAATTGTTTTGACGCTGTAAATCATTTTGGCATTCGGCTGAAGTAGCATATCAAAAAAGTTAAATAAATAAATAAATAAAAATAGATGAACTGGGCGAAATCAGTAGGGGGGGGGGGGGTCTCAACTAAGAGTCAAGGCGCCCAGTGGGGGGAGAAAAGGAAAGAAGCAGAGGCATTGGGAAAGAGCGGGTATGGGCAATATTGGTAGGGGGGGGGGGAAAGCCTTGAACTAAAGGAATGAGCTATGATGCGAAGGGAGAGCAGGGCCAGATTTAAGATGTTGACGCCCACAGCCAGGACTAGAGAGTGATGGGGAGATGAGGTTTCTCTGCAGACATAAAAGAGCAGGTAAAGCAAGCAGAATTATTCTCCTTTTTAACCAAGTATTTGGTGCTTTCAAAATTTTGCATCATAGGCAGCTGCCAATGTTTCCTGTGCCTAAATCTGGGCCTTATGGGGAAAAAAGAGGAGACATCAGAGATTGTGGTAGAAGGTGTTTTTCTTTTTAAAGAGATTTATTGAAACCAGTTAGTTGAACTGCTTATAAACCTCTTTTAAAGAAGTTATCACCTCTATTCACAGCCCTTGGTGTGGCGGGGTAGGAAAGAAGGAGAGGAATATGGGTAGACTTACACTAGCGAGCATTTAGGCATGCCTCAGTGGGAGTCAGGACCAGGGAGCACCTGCAGCTCATGTCTGAAGGCTTTGCTTCTACTGAAATAAAAGAAATATAAACTAAAGCACAGGACCTCTGAGCTGCTGCGGGACTCAAACCCTATCACATCCCCCCCCCTTCATCCTGAAGCTTCAATTTCCTCCTGCTTCTTCGAAGGTCCAGGTCAGTTAGAACTCCCCTTTCCTAGAGCTTTGGTGCCATGAACTTGCATTCACATTGACTAGGGATTTCCTTTCTTATTTTAACCCTTTCCTGATTCTATTTAGCTCAGCCACTGCTACAACAGTTCTGAGCCAGTGGTCAGACCATAGCTCCCTCCAGTAGGCAGTACATACGAACCTGGGTGTCACTGTGGAGCAATGGCTGGAAGGCCTTCCTCAGCAAGGACAGATTACCACAAAATACCACCATGGGGAATGTTCTTAATATCTGCTCACCCGCTTTATTTACCTTGCCTCATCAGTCGGCTAGGCTAGAAGGACCATTGCGGCAAGGCCTGGCTGCTGCAAAGTAAAAAAACGAATAAGCAGCACCTTTGAACCACTTCAGGGCTCAAGGCCCTACTGTGTTCTTGCCTCATCCTTTGACCTAAATGCCAAAGCGGCCAAGTTTTGTGAATGATAGGTACAACACCTTCAATGGAAACTCATTCAACAATTAACCTGTGTATCACAAATGTTTTTATGAATGTCACTCCAAAAGCCTCAGAAACAACCCACAGAGCACCACAATATCAAAGAATATTAAATAATCTCTTGAGTGTGTGCAGGGGTGTAGTACATCAACGGCTTAGGAGTAATGAGAGACCGATAAACTGTGTAAAATTGGTTACTTCAACAAGAAATAGCAAAAAAATACTTAGCTCATTGAGCAATGTTGAATAGTCTCGGTCTTCATAGATCTTTATGCTGTTATTCCTTTTCTTTTTTTATCTTTTTCTTTTTTTATTTTTTATGTATTTCGTATTATTATAAAAACTTCATTTTTCACAGCTTGCCTACACCTCTATTGTGGTGAGGAAGGCAATGTCCCTTCCTCACCACAATAGAGGTGTAGGCAAGCTGTGAAAAATGAAGTTTTTATAATAATACGAAATACATGAAAAATAAAAAAAGAAAAAGATAAAAAAAGAAAAGGAATAACAGCATAAAGATCTATGAAGACCGAGACTATTCAACATTGCTCAATGAGCTAAGTATTTTTTTGCTATTTCTTGTTGAAGTAACCAATTTTACACAGTTTATCGGTCTCTCATTACTCCTAAGCCGTTGATGTACTACACCCCTGCACACACTCAAGAGATTATTTAATATTCTTTGATATTGTGGTGCTCTGTGGGTTGTTTCTGAGGCTTTTGGAGTGACATTCATAAAGACATTTGTGATACACAGGTTAATTGTTGAATGAGTTTCCATTGAAGGTGTCATCCTTTGACCTGACCTCTGGCTGAGGAGTGTTGTAGCAATAACTGGGCTAAATACGATCAAGACAAGGTTAAAAGAAGAAAAAAGAAACCCTAACAAAAATGAATGAAAGTTCATGGTGCCAAAACTCCAAAAAAAGTGAGTGCCAGCTGACCTGGAAGTTCAAGGAAGCAGGGAAAACTGTGTGGCTTAAAAAAAACATTAAAAAAGCCCCATCCGCCTTCAAAAATTGTTAATGCTTATAGCAATATTAGAGATTTTTCAACATTTCTTACATAATGCACTGAAAGGGGTTTATTTTCTAAAGCCATCGCTGTGTTTATCAAGCCACAAACATGTGTAACTGACCCCTTATACAATCTTGACTGGCATGATGGTGTGGACGTTGCTAGTAGGCACAGCTGGGGGTGCGGTCTGAGCGGAGCGCAGGTAGAGTTTGCACATACATGTGCAGATTATAAAACACCTTCCTCTATGCGTGGATCTGTGTAAAGTGCACGTATTTATTTACACCAACTTTTAAGCAGATGTAAGCCATTGCGCCCGCATGCAAGGCATGCTCTCTGCCTGTGACGCTAGTATTTTATAAAGACACGTAGGCGCCGATTCATGTCACTGTGCTGTAAAATTACCTTTAAACTATACACCTGTGAATAACACCAGCCCTTACAATCACAAGCTGATGCTTATTTTCTGCTGGGGGCAAACAACAGGTAAGCGGTTTCCTTCCTAATTAATAAGTTTCAATAATCCAGTTGTTAAAGCCAGTGTGTCATGCGATGAAAGCTCCATGAACAGGTTCATTCTGTGCTGGTATTCCTAGTTACGCCTGGCCTCTGAGTCATGCCTTCAGTGCCACCTGCATTAGCAAGCTAGACGGCCATTTATAGACATGTCAGGAGTTATAGGAAGAATCGCGTTACGGATATAATCAATCTAGAAATAAAGCAGACTCTTGGATCAAATGTTTGGCAGACATACCTAATGAATATTCATTGCCGATCGCATGAAACCCAGATCCATCTGTGGCTTGTGAGGCCCAGAGCCTGCCTTCTCCTGCTCTCTGATGTGTCTGAAAAATGAGATATTTTTTATGGACAGAATAGCAATTGTAGGATAAAAGCAGGCAACATGCTGAGAGAAAAATGAATTATAAACATTCCCAATGCAAATACTTGCTTCCTGCATATTTTGAGTTTAATTTCTTTCTTTACTCCCATCTTTTGAACCATATTACTTTCTACGTTTTTCAAGGTTTTTTTAGTTTGAAGGTCAAGCATACAGTGGGCTGTGCATCTAATTTGTACTGGTTTGGGCCACAGAAGATGTAATATAATTTTATTTTATTTAACAGGTTTCTCATACCTCATTATCATTTTAGTCAAAGCGGTTTACATTGTAACTTAAATTTGGTAAATGTACATTAAACAGGGACATTGATAACTTGGATTTTTTCTGAAGCAATGGAGGGTTAAGTGACTTGCCTGAGGCCACAAGCACTTCTGCCTATCCATAAGAACTATTAAGTTCTAGAATCCCTTCCTATCCCTCAGAGATCGTCTGTATTGGTCCCATGCCTTTTGGAATTCAGATAGAGTTCTTGTCTGCACCACCTCAACTGGGAGGCTGTTCCACTCATCCACTCAGGAGCCACAGAATGCCTCTGAGATGGGGGGGACCAGGCTCCGCCTTGACTCCACCCCCAAATCCACCTCCTAGCCCCCGTGGCCTTCCTGTCCTGTTCTGCCCATGGGGATTCCATCTCCTGCGGGCAGAAGAGAAGGGAATGGCTGCGACTGTGGCGGACACCTGTCTGCCCACAGGAGATCGGATCCCCGTAGGCAGAAGGGGATGGCTGCTGCGATCGTGGCAAAGACCCTGTCTCCCCACGGATTCCAGAAACTGCACCATTGTCTGCTTTAGTAGTATTTCCATTAATTTACTCACCACAGATGTCAGACTAACTGGTATGTAGATACCAACCTCTTACTTACTTCTGCTTTTGTGGACAGGCACCACTTTCACCCATCTCCAGTTCTCCAAGGTCGCTCCCGACTCTAAAGAAACATAGAGTCAGCCAATGAAGCCACCAGTACTTCCCTAAGTTCTTTCGATACCCTTGGATGAATCCCACCCAGCCTCATCACTTTTTCCACTTTTCATTTTGATAGCTCCTCACCAACGCTGTCTTCTGAAAATCATTTGAGCTCTATCTCATTTCCATTCCTATTTGTGTTTGTTTTCTAAAGTCCCATTATCACCAAAAGTCTAACAGATGGCGGGACTTACAAATCTGTAGAGCTCCAAGGAAAACTGAAGACCAAGGTGTTTACATGCGATGGTGGCAAGTGGGAACTGTTATGCATGCCTTCTGCGACCATTACAAAATCTTCCAGAAGGAGCACACAATGCTCCATCAGTGATGTCAGCCATTTGTAAGCTCACTATCCTGCTTGTCCATGGAGACAACAAAGAATATCATAATATCTCTGTATCGCTCCAAGGTGCCACTGCGCCTTGTGTATTTTGTACAGTTCTGGTCTCTGCAGATCAAAAAAGATATAGTGGAATTAGAAAAGGTACAGAGAAGGGTGACCAAATGATGATGGGCATGGAACAACTCTCCTATGAGGAAAGGCTAAAGAGGTTAGGACTCTTCAGCTTGCAGAAGAGAAGACTGAGGGAAGATATGAAAGAGGTCTATAAAATTCTGCATGGAGTGGAATGGGTAAACATGAATTAAATGTTTACTTTTTAAAGAAATGCAAAATCTAGGGACACAATATGAAGTTACAGAGTTGTACATTTAAAATAAATAGGAGAAAATATTTTTTCACTTAAATCATGGTTAGGCTTTGGGACTGATTACTGGAAGATGTTATAAAAGCAGTTAGGGTAGCTGGTTTTAAAAAGGTTTGGATACATTTCCGGAGAAAAAGTCATTAGATTTTAATTAAAGGAGACATGGGAAAAGCCACTTCTTGTCCCTCAGGGTAAAGTTGCATAGAATCTAGCCAGGCATTGGTGACCTGGATTGGCTGTTGTTGGAAACAGGATACAGGGCTTGATGGACCTTTGGTTCGACCGACTACGACAATTCCTATGTTCCTACTGTATGTTCTTGGCTTCTATTTCTGAAGGTGATATACTAAAATATGGATTTTGTTTTCCAAAATGGGCTAAAGCAAGAAAAAATGCCCAAAATGATATTCTGGACATTTTTCATGCATTGCCCCTATCCACCAAAAAACAAAAATTGCAAAATGTGGCCCTCTTCTGCAGTAAATATTTAGGCATAGTCTTCAATGCATAAATATTTATTTAAGTCTAAAAATAATGAGCTGCTTTGACACAAAAGCATGCAAGGCAGCTCGTTAATTATGAATTGGTGAAAACTGGCATGTGAGAATGTGTTTCGGGACCAGTTTTTGCAAAAACGATAGCAATACCAGGAAGCCAATGTACCAGGCCATAGCATTTCCTGAAGGTGAAGAGTCTCTTTCTTGGACCTGTTTGCTATGGAAGCAAATGCGTGCTATAGCAAACCTGCACTTGAAGCTTTGCTATGGGCCCCGACAGTGAAAGATAGCTTCACCTCACTGAGCACAGTTTTTGCAATATTCATAATTATTGAGTCATTTTCTATGCTATTGCATTGCAACAGCTCATTATTTATGAATTTATGTAAATGTTCATGCCTAGCAGACTAGATATGAAAGTTGACTACAAAAAAAGGGTTGCATGTTGTGATGGGTTTATTTTTCAGATAAAGGGGAAATGCACAGAAAGCATTCAAAATGCTGTGGTCTTTTTGCAGGTTTCCAGGAGTTTTGCATGTTAAGTTTTTTGCACATCCCCATTTTGTGAAAAAATGTAGGGCCCGATATTCAAACATATTAACATGGTCAGCAAACGTTCCAAGTGTGTTAATTCCTCTAGCCGGGATATTCAGTGAATATCCCCAGGTGCCGCTATTGCGTGCCACAATGCTAACCAGCTAGCACAGTGCATTCTGGGGGTAGCACCCTACCATAAGGAGTGGAGGAGTGGCCAAGTGGTTGGGGCAAGGTACTTCAGGCTGGAAGGTCAGGGGTTCAAATCCCACTAGAGGACAGCAACCTTGGGCCGGAAGGACTGGGGTTTCTAGCCCCACAGGTGCTCCTTGTGGTCTTGGGCAAGCCACTTAACCCTCCATAGCCCATGTTCCCTGTAAAATAGTTATCTCCAAGTTATAATGCCCTGTTCAATGTAATTTCAGTTTGTTCAATGTAAACCACACTGATGCAGAATAGCACGGTATATAAGAGAATGTAAATAAATAAATAACCAGGCAGTGGTGATATTGAGCTGCTGTCTGGTTATGGCCCGGTGCTGGGGGAATAGAAACATGATGCTTTCTCACTGACACAGCTCCTGACTCTTCTGCCATTGTGAGGCTTTTCCTCAATTTTCTTATTCTGTTGCTTGATTGCATTTGAATCTGGGGAAATGAAAGTGGAGGGTAAAGTCTTGCCAGGCAGCTTCCCTTGATCGGCATCAAGTCTCTGTTGTCAGTATAGTGTACCGGGTTCCAGCGGACTCTCTTTAGTGTTCTCCGTTTGCCAGAGGGTGAAATGAAAGTGCCTGCCTGGCTGGAGTCCAATGTTCCCTTCAGTTCTAAGGAACGGGGCAGTCACCGGAGAACAAGAGCGGACTGCGTGGTTCTCGCTGAGGACATTTCAGCTGTTACTTCTTTAGCAGATGATGAGGGCGGAGGTTAGTTTAAGGATCAGGAAGGGGAGTGTTATTCTAGCTTCTCCTGGGGCTATATTTCGTGCACCTTTGGATGACCTCAGGCTTTGGAAAGACAACTAAAGAAACCTACATTGGTGACTCTAGATTCCATCTAGATAGGTATTAGAGATATGTATTTGTTAGCACGCATCAGTTCATTAGCATACCTTAAAAATTTTAGTGAGCACATAATAGCCGTCTCTACTCTTGTGTCCTCAGAGACTAATTTAGCTCTTGAGCTGGTGACATTTTCTTTATTAACTTCCAGTGAGATAGAGGATGTGTCCAGAAGCCAAGAGTGATATGCTGATGAATTGCCACAACTGGCCCAGAAGATGGAGGGCTAAATATAATCTCCCCATGAAATGGACGACTTTGAGATTCTTGAACTTTCCTAAGTCATCGTGGTACATGTTTACTAAACCGTGTTACCAGAGTAGTGCAGGGTTAATGTGCCTTTTGGGCTCCATACTTAAAAGTAGCACGGGGCCCCTATGCTAAAAACCCCACACTACCCTAACAGCACTTGTCGGGGTGGGGACTGGCGGGACAGGGGAGTTCCTGGTGTGCCGCAGGTAGCACGGGTGTTAACGTCCCATGCTAACTGTGCATGATGCCACTAGCACAGGTGCAACTAAAGCTACTTCAAGGCATGATGTGAGTTGCACCCTCCTCCCCAGTCTACACAGTAATGCGTGACTTGTCTGCACTAACTGCAGGAGAATAGATGTACATGCTCCCTGCAGTTAGCGATGAGCCCTGAACAGGTAATGCGGTCCACACGCATGTTACTGGCACAGAGCTTAGTAAACATGTCCCCTAATATCTCTGCCAGAGAGATGCTGAAACGATATTCATTGGAGATTCTTGGGTTCCAGCAAAGACCTTTCCTCCTATTATTCAGATTTATTTTCCAGTTAAGAAGCATGTTGAGGCACAGGAGGGAAAAGAGAGCGAGAAAATGGGCTCGCTATCTTTCAACAAGCTGAATAGCACTTAAACATTGCAAGGATTTCTGGAGAGGTCCTCGAAAGGAGACACCTTGCTGATATCCTTCAGTCTGGAAGCATATCAGATCTGGGTTTGTAAATTATTCTTTAGAAATCATGAGAAGCTGTTTTTGGGGCATGAGATTTGGATTTTCCCAGATTTTTGTAAAATTACTTTAAGTAGGACATGTCAGTTTCTTGCAATGTGGCAGGAGGCTTTTGCTGTAGGCACAGAATTTTTTTCTTAGGATCCACCCTCTCCGCTCTCCTATTCAACCTCTACCTTCAACTACTCTGCACATTCATAAGATCACATAACCTCTATGTCCACATCTATGTCGATGATATCATGATCTACAGACCAATCACCACAAAGCAACCGTCACTCTCTGTCCATCAGGAATGCTTCACTGAAGTAAACAACTGGCTAAAAGACAATAACCTTCAAATCAACTACAACAAAACGGAGGCCCTCTTCATAACGAGAGACACCATCTTTGCCCCCTCCCTACAATACATCAATCAAAACCCAGACTGAAGTAAGATACATTGGAATCACCATCAATCGATACCTCACATTCAAAGCCCACATCAACAAAATTACCCGGCAATATACTACAAAGAGAAGACATTGCAGCACCTCTGTCCGCTCCTAGAGCCAACTGATTTCCATTCTGTTCTACAAGCCTCCGTAATACCTCATCTTGATTACTGCAATGCTATCTACCAAGGCCTACCACAATCCACACTCCTGCCCCTGCAAACTGCTCTCCATTCAACAGCAAGGACCATACAAGCAGGAACGGGACAGGATTACATCACACTTATACTCAGGCAACTCCACTGGCTTCCACTACAGAGCCGAATAAAATACAAAACACTCATTCAAACTCACAAAGCAATCCACTCCGATCCCCACATGCACCTCCACACGCTACTTCAGTCTTCCCAATCACACAGATCTAGATGGACCTCCATGATGAACACCCTCATCATCCCCCACATCAGAACCAAATCCAGCCAGCAAGCATGTAAACGAGTCTTCCAACTATACGCACCTTCTGTATGGAACACCCTACTGGACCAGCTAAAGAACATCACAGACCTCAACACCTTCAGAAAACACCCAAAGACACACCTATTCTCAGAGCATTTCTTGACTAGATTGTAAACTCTGATTAACAGGGACTGTATCTTACATGTCTGTGCAGCTCTGTGTACATCTTGTAGCGCTCTCCAAACGCTCAATAGTAATAGTAGCATTTCAGCCCTATCACATATCCTCTCCCCAGAAGGAACATAATCAGATGACAATCACTGTACATAGTTTACATTTATATATAGTTATGACCTCAAGACTTATCAGTTGCAGATGTATATAGTTTAATTCTTACTTTATTCATTCTTATAATGTACATTCATTTATTGTTCTCTATAAACTGCCTTGACCCAGTGTGGCCTAGTGTTTGGGGCAAGTTACCTCAGGCCAGAAGGCTGGGGGTTCAAATCCCACTAGAGAACAGGGGTTCAAATCCCACTAGAGAACAGCAACCTTGGGCCGGAAGGACTGGGGTTTCTAGTCCCACAGGTGCTCCTTGTGGTCTTGGGCAAGCCACTTAACCCTCCATTGCCCATGTTCCCTGTAAATAGTTATCTCCAAGTTATAATGCCCTGTTCAATGTAAACCACCTTGATATTATGAAAGGCAGTATATAAGAAATGTAAAATAAATAAATACAGCTAAATGAATAAATAAACACATGTAAATATACAATTATATATGGAGGTCATAGATTTATTTTTTATGAGCCTAATTGGCTGAGAGTTTTTCTCACATCTCGTATTTCTGTAGCAGCTAAGGGTGGTTAAGGTTGGAAGGTGAGGCAATGGAGGGCAAAGTGATTTGCCTAAGGTCACAAGGAGCATCAGATCAGCTCCTGGTTTCTCTGGACTTCTCTTTGATGATGAGGAACATCAAGGGAATGGTGTCCTTTCTGCATTACTGCTTATATCAGTAGTATTCACTTCCAGGCTCTGAGGGCTGCATGTAGTTTGGGTTTTCAGAATATCCCTAATGACTACACATGTGATAGATCTGCCTCCCCACATATTACCTCTATTGTATGCAAATATATCTCATGCATATTTATTACAAAAGAACATCACCACACTAGAAGTTAAACTTTCACATCACATAAAAAACTCCTACATTCAAACCACAAATAGGGAGACAAAAGCCTCAGGACGATGTCCTATCCACTATGCAACCATTGCAAGCAAGTAGCAACGATATTGAGCTTCGAAAGGAAACCAGATAAGCTGTTGACTTGTGCAAATATGAAGTGTTGATGCTTGCTTGCAACGGTTTTGTGCAGATATGTGAACATGAAGTGTTGTTGATTTACGATGGTTTTAGAGAAGTAAACTGCTTGGGGTGGTGTGGGAAGTGTTTGGATACCCTGCTTAGTGGATGAGACATTGTCCTGAAGCTTTTTTCTCCCTATTTGAATGTGGTTTGAATATGGTTTCCTGTACGATCATCTTTTGGCAATTTTAAATGTCATAACTTGATTGTTTTTTTAGGGTTTTTTGATCTGGGAGGTTTTTTTATGTGATGTGGATGAATATTTATTAGGAATACCCTGAATCTTGAACTGTTTGCAGCATTCGAGGACTCTCGATGAATACCGCTGGGTTAGACGCTAACAGTTTACTTGTTTTCAGAGCAAGACTATGCTTTATCTCGTGTTTGAAGAATGTCTTGAGAAGAACTATTAAAATGTTAAGAAGTGGAAATAAAAGCTTGGGCTAAGTGCAGTGAGACATATTTTCAAAGGCAGCTCAATTTGGACAGCCTGTAGGGAAGTGCATTCATGTTGTTAAGGTTTATGGTCTATTTTATTATTTGATATGCCGTCTATAGCCCATGGCAGCAAAACGACTTACAAGTGAAGTACTTTATGTGCAGGATGGACAGTTGCAAATTTGCCCGCCTGATATGCAGGTAAACGTACATCAAGACATAACGGTCCAGATTCAAGCCTACCTGGACATAAGCAAAATAAATGTAATCCACTGTCAACTGGATAATGTGCATTTGTGGACAACAGTAGTTTATTTATTTATTTATTACAGTTGCTTATATACCGCACTATTCGGTATCAGCGCGGTTTACAGTATAACAAAAACAACCTAAACACAAACTGTTTGGTTTTACATAGAACAGGAATATCAACTTGGATAATGGGGTTAAACTATATACATGAGGGGTCAATTAAATAACAGGGTTGGATTATATACATGAAATTTTAGTTGCACTGAGTTATATGCAACACAATGCTTACTTTAGTTGGCTTTTCTTAACAACTCATGAACCTTCTCTTTGACATCTGTGAATACAAATTACAATGAGAGGGACCATGTTCAAGGACCAAACACCGTAGGCACCAGTTATAGGTATCCTATTGTTTCTTTCTCTATAACCTCAGCAAAATGTGTCCCTTTCTTTCTGAACCCACTATCAAGACTCTTACCCAGTCTCTCGTCACCTTCTGTTTAGACTATTACATCCTTCACCTCCCTGCTCTCCCATTGCATCATCTCTCCCCTTCAATCCATTCATCACATAGCTGCACAGCTAATCTTATGCCAGTCTATCTATGCTCAAGAAACCTCTCTTCTCAGGAACGGCCCAAGGGGGGTGCGGGGCCATGTGCGGAGACTCGGTGCGGGGCCTTATTTGCATAAATATTTGCAA
Source organism: Ichthyophis bannanicus (assembly GCA_033557465.1). Lineage (NCBI taxonomy): Eukaryota > Metazoa > Chordata > Amphibia > Gymnophiona > Ichthyophiidae > Ichthyophis > Ichthyophis bannanicus. The sequence continues at coordinate 67,644,003 of CM066049.1, forward strand.
AATGTTACCATACACTAACTTTTAGTAAACATGCCTCTTAATGAGTGTATGGATAAAGAAAGACTAAAAGATTTCTACATTACTATAATCCAGTGCCAACCGCCAGGCACATTAGGAACTACTAAAAACACTGCCCATTTAGAACCCATAGCAAACCCGCCGTATCCTAACAGCACTACCAGGACTCACAAAGCACCATACCCTACCTATCAAAAGGCAACACTGCAAATATTAAACCAATACATTTCAGAGAATAACAATACATGACCTACTGGGGAAAGAGAACAAGTGGCAATGTCAAATAGGAATTACGTAAACAGAATACCTCAGCTCACTTACACATGCAGAAAATAGACCATCACCAAACAAGGAATCACAATTTAGAAAGAGGAAGACAATAATTAAACTGGGAACCCCAAAAGCCCAACAACACTGTAGAAATAAAACTATAAATTAATTTCCTCTTGTACTAAACAAAGCGCAGATGTTAATGATGCACATGTCCCAGAGCTGACATATTCCAGTTAATAAATTCAAAATAAAGAGATATCTTTCTACCTTTTGTGCATTTTTTTTCAGTTGCAATTGCTCCAGCCACTTTCTTCTGGTTTCTTCATGTCTTCTGTTAACTCTCCATCGTCTGCTGTCCATTTGTCCTCTCTTCTAGTTTTTTTCCATTCTCTCTCTACATCTGCTTTAGCATACTAATCTTACTCCGTTTGCTCTTTCCTCATTCCTATTTCATCCACTCAAATTTTACCCCTCCATCCTCAATCCCCACTTACTCTCCCAATACCCGGCCAATTGTAGATTTTTCTTCCCTCCCACACAAAATATTTTTCCCCTCTCCATTTCACTCTCCCAGCCCCATCCCATTCTAATCCTCTCCCAACATCAGCTCCCTTCTAGTTCCATCCCCACCCAGCATCCGCTCCCTTCTAGTCCCCGCATCAGCCCATTTCCAGACCTAGCCCCCCCATCAGCCCATTTCCAATCCTATCCGAGTCCCTCTATCAGCTCATTTCCAATCCCAGCCCCCCATCAGCCCATTTCTAGTCCTCTCTTAGCCCCACCATCAGCCCATGTCAAATCCTAGCTCCCCTCCACTCAGCCCATTTCCATTCCAAGCCCCCATCCTCACCAGCTATTTGCAGTTCAAGCCTTCCCTTCCACTCAGCCCATTTCCAGTCCTAGAACCCCCCCAACCCATTACCAGTCCTAGCCCCCCACAGCCCATTACCAGTCCTAAGCCCCCCATCAGCCCACTTCCAGTCCTAACCCCCATCACCCCATTTTCAGTCTTAGCCCCCCCATAGCCCATTACCAGTCCTAATCCCCCATCAGCCCACTTCCAGTCTTAACCCCATCAGCCAATTTCCAGTCTTAGCCCCTCCATAGCCCATTACCAGTCCTAACCCCCCATCAGCCCACAGCCCATTACCAGTCCTAACCCCATCAGCCCACCTCAAGTCCTAACCCCCCCATCAGCCCATTTCCAGTCCTAGCCCCCCCATTGCCCATTACCAGTCCTAACCTCCCATCAGCCCACTTCCAGTCCTAACCCCCCATCACCCCATTTTCAGTCTTAGCCCCCCCATAGCCCATTACCAGCCCTAACCCCCCCATCAGCCCACAGCCCATTACCAGTCCTAACCCCCTCCCCCCATCAGCCTAGGGAAATTTTAAAATAAAAAAAAAGCTGTCTGCTGCCGCTGCTGCCATGGCAGCGGCAGAATGGAGTGTTCCACGATCCCCCCCTGCCCGGCAGAGCACTCCCTCCCTGCATCAGTCCCTCTCCGTGCGGCTTTCAGAGCTGCGAATGGAGAGTTTCTCCTTCGCGGCTCTGTTAAGCCCTCCGGCGCTGATGGGAAACAGGCATTTCCTGTTTTCCATCAGCCCCGGCAGGCTTAACAGAGCCACGAAAGGGAAACTCTCCCTTCACGGCTCTGAAAGCTGGCGCGGAGAGGGACTGATGCAAGGAGGGAGGGCTCTGCCAGGCAGGGGGGGGCCACGGGACACTCGATTCTGCCGCTGCCACAATGGTAGCGGTAGTGGACAGCTTTTTTTTTTTAAATTAACTTTTTAATGCAGAATGTTGTTTGCGCGGGGTGCCGTGAAACGTGGGGCTCTGTGCAAAAAACATTCTCGCTCAATGGACGGGCCGGCCCTGCCTCTTCTCAAGCCACTTCACTGGATCCGTATCCATTTCTGCATCCAGTTCCAATTTCTCCTACTGATCTACAAGTGCATTGATTCTGCAGGTTCTCATTACCACTCCTCTATTATCTTTCCCTACATCTCTCCTGAGGAACTTCGCTCATCAGGCAATTCACTTTTATCTGTGCCCTTCTCTTCTACTGCCAATTCCAGACTTCCTGTGGTATCCTGACATGTTGGGGTCCGAAGATGAGAGAACTCCCCATTCCTCTTGACCTTGTATTTATTTACTTTATTTAATATTTCTTCTATACCGCCTTTCAGGATTATCAATAGAACTCAAATTTTACATCAAACCATTTAAGTGTTAACTATCTACATAGAACAGTAAGCTGCGACTAGATTACATAGTTAGAGGGTTTGGTGTAGGCATAATGCAACAAAGGGATGATCAAGATCATATTTAAATTCAGGTTTTTACATTGAGTGGAGTAAGTAGTAACTGGCCTACCTTGGTTAAATATCTATAAGTTTGTTACATGGGGAGATTGGTATAGGAATTAGGGAACAGGGGGCTGGACAGGGCTCAATCAGAGTATGACATCAGAGACATACTGTTGGTTATTATATGGATACGGAGGCTAGGCTGTTAGACCAAAATACTCAATAAATAGGTGGGTTTTCAACCTTTTACAAAAATCCTAAGTGTCTTTAATTTATAATTTTGCTATTTCAGAGAGACACTAAACCATATCAACACTGATCCTGAGATTCCTAATTTACAGTAGCTAATCAACTGAGCAACAGCTCATGATCAATTTTGTCAAACTCTGCTGAAAGATCCATTTGCATCAATATGACATCATTACCAGCATCGCTGATCATCCTTAGTTTTGGCTTTAAAGCTATTTACAATGTCTCCATGCAAAAGCAACTTCTAAAGTCAGACTACATTGGATCTTACCGCTCAAACTGCCATCTAGTTACCGTGCTCTAAGCGCAATGTGCAATCCACGCCCACTCTCCACACATGACCTGCTCAGGCCACGCCCCCTTCATGTTAAGCAGGTAATAGAGCATTTTTACAGTCTGGCTGCTCTAACCATGTGGTAACCATTTCCATGGACCCATGCCGGTGGTTACAGTTCAGTAAAACATGCATTAACTGTTAGTGCACTTTAGTAAAAGGGCCCCAATTATGCACTTAAATAAACAGAAACATTCCAGAATTCACTGTTCATATTCAGCTTAGAAATGGTGAACCATCTACCCAAGGGATTAATTTTCACTGGGGAAAAAATGTGCAGAGTAAATGTTGGCTGAAAGTACTGTAGAACTTTTTCCTAGAAGCTTACTTGCTCTTCAGCCAAGACAAGAAACATGTTCTATGTGCTACCTGAACCAGGATCTGAACGCAGGTCTTCACAAATACATTATCCATTTAATGACCCAACTTCCTCCTTCCCTGATGTGGCAGAAATGAGAAACATTCTCTTAAACCTGAGTTCATCATTTTGAAAGCAACATAATTGCATAGCCGGTGCAACGAAAGTAAAATCGATAAATAAAAAATTAAATAAAACCACTGAAGAACAGCCAGGCAGGTCAGTCTGCTTATTGGTATGTGTTCTGCTTAATATGTTTTCAACACATTAACTTTAGAATGCAATTTGGTCCTGGCCCTATGCTGACCTCTCATGAAATGAATGGAATGGAAATCCCCTTTGGTCTTAAGCGGTAGACAAGGGGAAAGACCGAAAGAACAAGAAATCTTCTGTACGTCCATTATATGCAAATACTTCTCTGCAACAATACATAGCTCTAAATTGAATCCATAATAGTCTGGATGAAATACTTTTGTTTTCATTCTTTGCATCGTATTAATGTAGGGCAAGTCAGAAGTAAATCTCTTACATCATGTTGGTTTTTATAGGTACCTTTGCGAGCGCAGCCTGAGTTGTGTGAGAGCAATTAAAAGGAGCCTGCCAAAAAACATTTCTCCTCTTTCCCTAATTATTTTTAACTCTATACTAGCAAAGAGTTTTCACAAGATTGAAATGATCTGTAAGGAGAGAAAAGAAATGATGGGGCCCTTTTACTAAAAGCTGCTGATCAGTGAATGCGCATTTTAGCATGTAGTAACTGGCAGTGGTCGATGCTAAAGTGTGTCTCAAATGAATAACTAATTCACCCTATAAATATCAAACCCCTATCAATAATAGTGGGTAACAGTAATTAGAATAGTAAACCAACTTCACTTGTGAGAGTTCGGAAATGGTCTCAGACTCTTCGGCACTATTTTTGCTGACTTTCAAAATGTCAGAACTGGCAGTGCCTATTCGCATCAATGGCCAATCCACTCCTATATAATCAATCCTATTTTTTCTGATCTAATATAGTCCCATATAAGAAGATGCTTATCTTAATATGCAATATATCCTCTTCCCAATGCCGTCTATCGGCGCCTCATCGCGTTTCACTTGCTTGAGTTTCATCAGGGGATGTTTCTTCAAAGATATTTGTTTAAATATCTTCCAGGGATCATTCCTAGAAGGATTCTAAAAAGGTGAAGTAATGTATCAAGTAGTTTCCCAATGATTTAATACAAACGTATTATTTTTCTTATAGGGAAATAATCCATAAAATCCGATCTTGCATCAGAATAAAAGTTTACATAGTATAATGTTCCACCCAGGAAACAAAAAATAATGAAGTTTTCATACCTTGATGCTGCACACGTCTTACTCACAACCAACTAACTGCTATCCAAGTTGAAATAACGCCGCGCCACTGCGTTTTGATCACGAAAATGGAAGGGCAGAATATTTGGAAAGACGTATGACCTGCGTTTTGATCATGAAAGTGTGTTAAAAGAGCTACTGGCCACTAAAACTCATGGTAATTGGCCATTTCAGACTAGGGTGAAGAGTGGGCGAGATAGGGCAAGAATGTGGGTGTGGAGAACACATTGTTGCGAGTAAGTGAGCAATTGCTATACGTTCAGTGGCAAAATAGCAATTAGTGTGAGTGTACATAACGATGCCTCTATGGGTGTTATCAGGGCTGGGGCTACCATTAGGGGAACCAGGCAGTTGCCTAGAGTGCCAGCCCTGCAGGGGTGCCCCTTGCCACCGCTATCTCCCCTCGTGGGACCTGCAGTGGTGGCAATGGCTGCAAACAGCCCCACAGTACTTACCTTACAATTTCAGTGCCACAGGGCTCTTTGCTTCCACCCCATTAGACACCCAATGCCGACTTCCTGTTTGCAGACAGGAAGTTGGCATAGGGCTGTCCAAGGGGGCGGAAACAAACAGCTGCATGGTGTTGAAGTTTTAAGGTAAGCGCTAAGGGGCTGTTTGTGGCCATTGTTGGCGCTGCAGGTACCAGAGAGGGGCAGCAGCAGGTCATCAATGGGCACCACAGGAGGATGGGACACAAGGGATGAGGTTTGCTTAGGGTGCCTCATCTCCTTGCTCCGGCCCTGGGTGTCATTAGGTGCACCCTTGTTAATTGCACCATGTGTTATTATTTACGATCATGTGATACTGCTAGGAATTTGCTGGGCACACCCCTAATAGCGCACAACGGCTGCACTTAGTATACATTGGTATAGCTGCTAATTGCATGGCAAATGCACCCCTTTAGGAAAAGTGCCCGTCCATAATGTACTTTCTATCATTTCAGGCAGTCTTTCTCAGTGAAGGGGTGCATTTTTAAGGGTCAAGGAGAGGAAATGTTGGTTTAGACTTTGACATAAATGATCAAATCCTAAAATAAGGGCGACCATAGACCCTGGAATGGACTAAAGAACTACAGATTAGAATGGTTTGTCTAAAGACCTGAGACGGATTAGGAAACTCCAGGATTAAAACAGATTGTCCAAGGACCCAAGACACATTAGGAAACCCAAGGGCGAGAAAGATTTGTCTGAGACAAATTATTCAATAATCCTGAGGAATAGCCGGTGTGAATCTTACTCTAATTATGAAGTTTGTCGTGCAGTATTTTTCAGAATGCTTTGCACTGCTGTTGGAACACACGTCCCTCCCTTGTATAAGCGTCAGGAAAGCTTTGTCCTGACCAGTGATGAATGCTGGTTAATTAGGAAACACGAATTTCTGTCATTGCTCTCGGAGTGGTTTCTATTGGAGAAGATTAAACATTATCCTTCCAACACGGAATTACCTTTTTAAATCTATTATTTCTGTGTGATTAACTTTGCTTCTTTTCATTTAGCTGTAAGCAAAATCTTGTTTACAAGGCAAAAAAATTGTATTCGCCATTATATCGGCAATAATAATAAAAGCGAACAGCGCAGGGATATAATTTATGTATAAACCGGCAACACATGGCATTGATACATGGGTCCCTTAGTCAATTAATAAAATAGAGGAAATATTTAAAAACAATTTATCAAAGAAATGTGTACAGTTCATACATCATGGATTTGCAAAGCACCTACAACTATCCATTCTGCAAATACCTGTGTGACCTATGGCGTTACCCAGATGTTGTATCCTTTTGTATGACCTAATTTAGGCTACGGTTGAGGGAATCAAGAATGCAATTCTGGTGCTTTACAGTGGGAAGAAATCCCAGGGAAAAAAATGTTTTTGTAGAAGATGTATGGCATTTAGAGGGGAATTGTATAGTGGGCTACATAACAGATAAAAATCATGTGCTGATGTAATTCTTATTTTACAAGGACAATGTAGGTGCCCCTTTATAAACACAGGCATCCAGAATACGCACAAATACAAACATGCAAATTTTCACCTGCTCTGATGCAGACGGACGTATGTGTGCACACTCTATGCATATATTTTATGAATTTAAAAAGTATTGGATATAATGCCATTTGCCTAGAATTTGACTCCATGGCAGCTTAAAAATAATTAAAGATCTTTATAAACAGATGGAATAGACAGGACAAATCAAATATCATCTTGTAATCATAGGAGGGAAGGGGTTTGAATGAGACAACCTAATTACCTATAGACAGCTGATGTATGATATATGAAAATCCGCCCCTTTCTCTCTGAGCTCTCTACTAAAACCCTCATCCATTCCCTAATCACCTCCCGCCTTATTGTAACCTCCTTCTTGCTGGTCTCCCTCAGTCTCATCTCTTCCCCCTTCAGTCTATTCAGCACTCCGCTGCCAGTTTGATTTTCCGTCAGCCTCGTTTTGCCCACATCACTCCTCTCCTCAGATCTCTTCACTGGCTCCCTATCCGTTTCCGTATTCACTTTAAGCTTCTCCTTCTGACCTATAAGTGCATTCACTCTGTGGCTCCTCAGTACCTTTCTTCTCTCATTTCTCCCTATTTCCCCCCTCGTGTACTCCGTTCTTCTTCCCAGTTGCTTCTTGCTATGCCCTTCTCCTCTATTGCCAACTCCAGTTCCCCTCTTTTATTTCACCTTTCTTTCTTCCTCTTACACTTGTTCTTACCTCTTTCCTTTGTCCTGTCTCTCCTGCTCTTGTCTCTTTGCCCTTGTTCTTATCTATTTTCTACTCCTTTTCCTTCGCTTTGTCTTTTTAGATTGTAAGCTCTTTAGAGCAGGGACTGTCTTTTTGTGTTTTCATTGTACAGCGCTGCGTGCACCTGGTAGCGCTTTATAAATGCTTCATAGTAGTATTAGTAGTAGTAGTATGTGTGTGCTTTAAAAAGAGTGCCCGCAGGGCCGCTTCAGTCTCTTATGGGGCCCTGGCGCCCTCCTGCTCACGACCCCCTCCCCCTGTTCATGGGTCCCCTCGCCTCCTGCTTCCTCTGCTGTCCTCCCCGGGACGTGCAATGGCGGCACTACATTTAAAAAGGCACCACGGTGCTGGAGTTACCTTCTCTTCAGGCACCATGGTGATATTTGCGCTTCCACCCCTCTCCGATCTTAAAGTGGAATCATAGAGGGACAAAAGCGTAAACAGCACCACAACACTGGAAGAAAAGGTAACTCCAGCATTGCGATGCCTTTTTAAATGTACTTCCACCACTGCATGTCCCGGAGAGGGATAGTAGGGGGGGCGGGGGGGAGAAGCAATGGGCCTGAGGGCCACTTTTACCTATGGCCGCAGGGCAGCTGATTCCCTGTTGTGCAGGTGCCCGGGGCAGTTGCCCCTTTTGCCCGTAGGCAAAAGCAGCCCTGTTGTGCATGTACATTGCAACTCCATCCCACTCCTGGGAATATTTCCGCTCAGCATGCGTCTAAGTATGCTCGCTAAGATCAACGCTCATATTTAAATGCATGTATAGAGACTGCCTGTTTTTAGAAAGGTCCATTTTTTACATGAAAAGAGGCTTTACACACAGAAAAGCAGTTGTTTTGGAGGTGGAGAAGACAATTCCTAATTTTAGCATCCTAAATATCCAAGCCATTTTTAATGCCATTTTAATCATCTTTTCTTTGTAATTATACAATGTAGTGATTTTGATTTAAGTAATTTTGCTCATTTACTTTATTTCTTAAACATCTAACCTAGGTACCTTCTTTTAGGTGCTTAAAGTCTGCCAAAATTTCAGCCTTAGTTTTTTGCTGAAATTTCATGCAACAAATGTTCCTCAAGGACGTATTTTAGAAAATTTACATCTATAAAAAATGCCATTGACATGTATAAGTCAGCCTACTTATATAAGTAATTATTTTGGACACAGCATTTGGATGCATAAGGAGAGGAACGACCAGTAAAAAAGAGGAGGTGATAGTACCTCTGTGTCTCTGGGGAGACCTCATTGGCAGTATTGTGTACAATTCTGAAGACTATGCTTTCAAAAAGATGGCGACTACTAACATTGCCATGAATCATATGGGAAAAGACAAAAATCTAGGACCCAAATGGTGCAAATGCCGGTCAGCGAGATATTCAATTAGTGCCGCAGAATATCTGCGGGTGCCACTGCTATATACCCCGATACTGCACAATTAGCGTCAGGGCATGGCATGGGTGCTTCAGGGTGGCAGAGATGGCACCATCGCTAACCAGGCAGTGGCGATTGTGGCCTAATTTTACCCATGGAAGCTAACCGGACAATGGCTCAATATCGCCGCTGCCGAGGTCTGCCAGATATGGTCCCATCATTGAATATCTCGGCGTCTTCTTCAGCAGTGGCGGCTAGCTGTATTAGCTGCCGCTGAATATCGGGTCCCTAATATCTAAATACTTTGGAAGCAAGGCAGGATGGGGGAGATAGGATGGAGATATTTCAATACCTCCAAGGTTTAAATATACAGGAGGCAGGTCTCGCTCAATTAAAAGGAAGCGCTGTACTTGGGTATTAGGGTAGAACTAAGGAGACAATGTTTAAGGGTCTTGCTAGTGTGTTCAGAAATAAAGGGATGGATTCTGCTGATGATATATAGAGCAAAAAATGGCAGGTTTTAGCTGTAGGATGTGTGCAGAGAAAGACAGAGAAGAGTCAAAGATGACCCCCAAAGTTGTGAGCTGAGGACACCAGAGGCAGAAAGGAAGGGGGGATGTGGGCTTAGGGGGAAAGATAAGAAGCTCCGTCTTGGTTATGATCAATTTCAGACAGCAGCGGAACATCCAGGCAGCAATGTCAGACAAACAGGCTTTCCCAGTTGAAAAGGCGTTCTGGAAGAAAGGGTCATAGGATGAAAGTGAAAGGGGATAGACTCACAAGTAGTCTGAGGAAATAGTTCCTTATGGAAAGGGTGGGTAGTTGCATGGAATAGCCTTCCAGCAGAGGTGGTGGCGACGAGAGCTGCAGCTGAATTCAAGAAAGCATGGCACAAATACTCTACTCAGGTCAGGATTAAGTCATCTTGAAACCTGGCATTTGCCTAGGACCCTTTCAGATATGCTAATTCAGTGGCTCCCAAATGCTTGGGTAAACAGGTGAGTAAACAGCCTATTCTCCCCACCCCTGTGCATTGTCCTCCAGTCAATAGGGGGAGTCAGTGAGCAGCACTTCTTACCTGCTGTTTCTTCCTCTGTTAAATTTCCTTTTTAATCAGAATCACACAGGACCCAACTTTTAAAAGATTGGAAAGTATTTTATTTGTATATTTTTAAGCATTCAACTGAAAGTTCCAAGAATATCTTCTACAGACAATAAATATTCACATAAAAGTGTCTAATTTATGAATTATTTAATTATGAATTATTATTTATTGATTAGCTATACAATGAACTAATATTGGTTATTTGGTTGAATGATATATGTATTTTTTGTTCAGAGGATGTTCTAAGTTATTGTTCTATAAGTAAATGATTCCTAATGCAGACAGGATGACCATGTTGGGTCTTTTAATCTTGTAGTTTATTTAATCATTTATTTGACTTGTCTTGAATTATGATTCTCATAATCTTTCAGGTGATTACTTAGCTCTCTGATTTTTTTGCTTAGGGTGCCCCTATCCTTGAATTCTTTTGGCAACCTCATTCTCTTTAGAGCTCTTGAAAACTTCCTTGATTCAAGAGGAGACATATCTACAATCTCTGAGAAGTCTTATATCTTTCAGGATATATTGATTGTCTTCCAGCTAGGTGCATTTTTCAGCCTAAGGATGGTTCCTGACATTTTTTTTCATTAGAATACTTAATACACTCATCACCATAACTGAGTGAAAACATTTGGCTTGCTCTCCCAGTAAGTCTCTCTTCATGAAAAGTTTCCTTTAGATCATTTTTAGCATCTTCACATTCTTCGATGTAAACTTTTTCATGATCCTTTCTTGGTGTCTCACCATCCTTTCGGTGAAAGATGACATATGTCTAATGGAAGTCCTCCATGTTGTTCAGGTATTATCTAAATCCTCAATCTGGTTATTGCTTATACTATAGCAACCTCCTACTGACAACTTGTGCTCTTCTCGTCATAATGCTCATGGTTTTGATCACTCAAGGGAATATTTTCTTTTTCTCTCACTATATCTTTGTCTTAAGGTTCTTGCATGCATGTCAGGTTTCGGGGGGGGGGGGGGAGGGGGTAGGAAGTTGACAAGAAACCTACAAGTTATTATTTATGATATTTGTCTTTTGAGAATAATCTCACAATATTCTGAATGTGAGTGATATCTTTTGGGTAGTTGCATTTTTATTTTATTTAACACATTTTTGATATACCATTTTTCTACAAGTCATAATGGTTTATATGGAACTGAATTGATGCAATGAACGAGTTACAAGAAACATCAATAACCATTTACAAAAAACATGAAATATTTTAATGTGACTAGAGAACAATGAACCTTTTCTATATATCAATGCATACACACAAGGGCGGGAGTGTGTGAGGGTTGAGCCGTTATAGGGGCTTTATGGGGTTGGGTTGGGTATCTGTTGCAAAAATGTTACAGGAAGAGGCAGGTCGTGATTTGTTTGCGAAAGTCTGCGGTTGATTTGATACATCGAATTGAGGGGGTTAGTAAGTTCCAGAGAGAATGCTCTTGTGAGTCTGTAGTGGGAGACTGAGGAGATTTTGGGTGTTCTTTCTTCTTGGTCTCTTGGAGTTCAGGGTGTGGATTAGTGCTGGGAGGTACTCTGAGGATTGTTTGTCCAGGGTTTTGTGAATGAGGGTTAGAACTTTGAATTGTATTCTGGAGCTGATGGGAAGCCATTGGAGGTGTTTGAGGATAGATCTTTTTCCAGCAAATCTTTAGAATAAGAGTATGTGTGCACTTCCACTTTGAAAATTATCTCAAGGAGACGAGGCCAGTTACCTGATCTCTGTGGAGGAGGGGTGAGAGGGAGAGAGGATCATTTGCCTCTGCTAGCGTCATCATTGTCTTCCTCCATTGGGCCTTTATGTATGTACTTTATAACATATACATGTACAGTATGTGCACATGGTTAGGAGCAAGTGGAAATTTGTACAAGAGCATTTGCTACTGGGGATAGTTCTAGAAACTTATTTCATAAGGGCCACATACACAAAGCTTTTTATTGAAGATTTAATTTTCTAGATGTCTCCATTTAACATTTCATTTAACAATTGGATACAGATAATCTTGTAACATTGCCTGGCAGGGGGCTTATGGATATTAAACTTATTTGTACCAGCAACACAACAGAAACAGTTTATTTCATCTTTTCAGGGGCCGCCCAAGGGGGGTACAGGGTCATGTTCAGAGACTCATTGCAGGGCCTCATTTGCATAAATATTTTCATAATGTTAATGTGCTCTAACCTTTAGTAAGCATGCCTCTTAATGAGTGTCTGGATAAAGAAAGACTACCAGATTTCTACATTACTATACTCCACTACCAACTGCCAGGCACATTAGAAAGTACTATAAATACTGCCCATTTAGAATCTATAACAAACCCACCTTATCATAACAGCACTACCAGGACTCACAAAGCACCAAACCCTACCTATCAAAAGGCAACACTGCAAATATTAAACCAATACATCTCAGAGAATACCAATACATCTCCTGCTGGGGAAAGAGAACAAGTGGCACTGTCACATAGAAACTACATGAACAGCATGCCTCAGCTCGGTTACACATGCAGAACATAGACCGTCACCAAACACAGAACAAGAAATCACAATAATATGAAGACAATTAAACTGGGAACCTTAAAAGTCAAGCTTGGAAAGTACAGCAACTCTGGAGAAATAAAACTATAAATTAATTTCCTCTTGTACTAAACAAAACGCAAGTTAGCGATGCATATTTCCCAAAGCTGACATATTCCAATTAATAAATTCAAAATGAAAAAGTATTTTTCTACCTTTTGTTGTTTGGGCATTTCATTTTTCAGTTTTAATTGCTCCAGTCACTTTCTTCTGGTTTCTTCGTGTTTTCTGATAATTCTCCATTGTCTGCTGTCCATTTTTCCTTTCTTCTCTCTTCTAGTTTTTTTTCCATTCTTTCTCTACATCTGCTTTAACATACTGGTCTTTCCTATTTGCTTTTTCCACCATTTCTTTCTTTATTCCTTTTTCATCTACTCAAATTTCATTTTTCCATCCGCAAGCCCAACTTACTCTCCCAATACCTGGCCAGTCGTAGATTTTTCTTCCCTTCCACACAAAATATCTTTTCCCCTCTCCATCCTCACTCCTTCAGCCCCATCCCCTTCTAGTCCTCCCCCAACATCCAGCCCTACCCAGCATCCAGACCTACCCAGCATCCGCTCCCTTCTAGTCCCATTCTCCCATCTCCCCCGCATCAGCCCATTTCCAATCCTAGCTCCCCATCAGCCCATTTCCCGTCCAAGCCCTCCCAATCAGCCCATTTCCAATCCTAGCCCCCCATCAGCTACTTCCAGTCCTATTCTAGCCCCCCATCAGCTATTTCCAGTCCAAGCCCCCCCCATCAGCCCATTTAATTAATTAATTTATTTGTTTATCAAGATTTTTATTACCACCTTTCACCAGGTCAAAACTTGAAGGATCTCTGGCAGGCTTGCTGATTGCCCAGCCCCCCATCAACCCATTTCCAGTCCTAACTCCCCCCATCAGCCATTTCCATCAGCTCATTTCCAGTCCTATCCTAGCCCCCCCATTCCCGAAGAGTCCCACACCTATCTGACTTTCTTAAAAGGAGCCGGGGAGGCCCTAAGCCCTGACTCACGTCTACAAAGCCGCCAGAGTGAAGAGCAGTAGGTTCCTTCACTCCAGCAGCTGTATTCTCGTGAAGCCTTCTGGTGCCGGAGGCTAAAGGGCATTTCTTATTTCCCAGCACTCAGCACACTTCACGAGAATACAATTGCCAGAGTGAAGGAACACGCTGCCCTTCACTCTTGCAGGTGTGCAGAGATGAGCCGTGGCCTCAGGCCTTGGGTCTTCCCAGCAACGTCTGAAGCAGGCCCTGCAAACCGACCATGTGCAGATTGAAGTTGGCACGGGGCCCTGTGCGAACAATATTCTCACACAATGGACAGGCTGGCCCTGCATCTTTTGCCCCTGTTGATCAATTTACATAGGACAAACTAGTAAATCTTTGGCCTTCCAAAAATGAGCACGAGAGCAGGATTGTTGGTCAGCAAAGGGATATGCTACTAGTAGCTCAATATGTAGAGTGCTAACATTTTTTTTGCTGACTTGAATTCGGGGATCACAGATCGAGCCCAATTGTCAAGGGGTTGGGGGGAGGGCGATGTCATTGTTATTATTATTCCGCAAAGAGCAATTATTTTTCTGAATGGACTCTATTGAATGCTCAGCTGTTTATTAATGTTTCCATAAACAGTTTTTAAGACGCTTCAGTTTGGCGCTTTGGAGGAGTCTGTGACATTGTGTGCTTTAGAGATGACACCTTCTTTCAGTGACTATAAGTTGGGCTTCAGATCCACTGACGAGAGCAAGATTTTATTCTTTGCAGACTGGTTCATGATGCAAGATCCACCAAGATATCTATGCTGAGTCACCTGGACTGTCATAGTGCTTGCTGAGCTATGCAGTTAATGTCTGAAGCTAAGTATCCAGTGTATATGGGCTTTCCATCAAACAATAGCTATCTTTGTGTTTGTAAGTGGATCCTTATCTACAAAAGAGTCATCTTAAAAAATAATAAAGGCAAACGATGAGACATGCATCTTTTAAGCTTACAAAAGTGGCTATTAGGGTGCCATTGTTTGGATGCCTCTTTAAAATTTAAATACTCATAGTATATAGTGTTTTCCAGCTGATAATTCAGTTTGCATGTGTTGACTATTTTCTGTACTTGGCCTTGATAAAACAGGCATAAAATAAGTGCATTTTTCTCAGTTTTTTAATTGGAACCCTGCTATACAATTACCCCCTACATATGCAGCAACACCAAGGTTGGATGCCTGTCATGACATCTGTAGCAAGCCTTGTCTTATCAGAATCACCCCATGATGATATTTCTGTCCGTCCTCAATCTTCCTGCCCCTTCTTCATCAGCGTGCAATAAGCTGATGATATTAAAATCTTACTTTAGGAAAAAAAATATGTTGCCTTTTGTGGCCAGAAAGTATAAATGGTTCCATATGTGGCTGGAGGTCCCTAACTTTGAAGGATGAGTTTCCTTTAATTAAAATGTCAACTACTTGCTGTGGACGCGGCTCTTTCTTTTAAGTTCCCCTGCAAGTGCTTGGTAAATTTTGAGGGGAAGGAAGGTTTCGTTTGGGATAACAAGTCTTTTAAGACTTTATTTCTGTCTTGATCTAACCCGTTTTCTTTCTTTCTGATTTACGTTCGGTGTCAATTACCCCAGGGAATTTTGACATTGACATTCACCCCTGCTGTTGACAATGCAGAGCTTTGCCAGGTTAATATTTTCTAAGTCTGCATATAAACACTAACTCCTCCCTCACTGAATTCCAAGCATGTCTCCTCTCGGTCTGGGTAAACTTACATGCATTACATATGATATGAACTTGTCTAAAAGCTTTCTTCTGTACATGTCTGCTTTTGAAAATTAGCTTCACTGTGCACATTCTAAAGTAGCTGTGTGCACGCTAAATGGTTTTCTATGCATAAAGTTCCTAGACTACGCAAAAGTGGTACAAAAAAGACTTTCACATTTTAAATTAGCACTCAAAACCAATATGCTGTGTTACTTTGATGAAGCATTCAGAGCTTTGCATCAGTCAGACATTTTGACACAGAATTTTGAATTTTGTGTGCTGAATTCAGCAGGAATATATTTGGAGACATTACTAGGGGTAGGACTTGGTTTTGGCTGGAAAAAGTACTTGCAAAAAACAGCAGACACAGGCTTCTGTGGATACTTGTTTCAGGGGCAATAATCAGGGGAATGCTTTTAGTGTACTTTTGCTTTGAGTAATGGTACAAACCCCATGGAAGAAAAGTAATTCCAGAGTTCGCTTTTTTGCCCCCTTTATTTCCAAGGCAATAGCGGCTTGCACATCAAATTCCCTTGTCCCTGACCAGTGTATTTGCTGCCAGTAGGAAAAGACAAATTTCTAGGCTGATATTCCGAGGATTGGATATTTAAACAGTGGCGGTCAGTCATAGTTTTTAAATATCCTGTTGATATTCAGTAGCACTATCTGGAGTGTGGCTGCCGCTGAATGTCTGGATAGTGCAGCCACTATTTAGATAATCACTGCCAATATCCGGATAGTGGTGATTTTCAGCCGCTGTTCAGACAAGTTATCCGGAGAGTGACTTAGGACAACGTTTTCAGCTGCCCAGGCTATCCGGATAACTTATTCAGATCGTGGCTGAGAATTGCCACTTTCCAGATAAGGGCAGCACTGCTCAGGATAGTGGCCGGCAGTGCCTTCGGTCTGCCCACAGACTCTCGCAGTGCTCTCCGGTAAGCGCTGAGGAGCTCTGCGAAGATAGTCAGCGTCACTCTACGGAAGACACCACCGAATATCTCTTTTAGTGCCTTTGTCAGGTGAATCTCTCCAGTTATCCAAAGAAAGGCTTTCGAAAATTGACGCCTAAACATTTTTAACTTTATGGGTGTGTTTTGTAATTTGTCATTTTTAATGATATTTTTAAACAAAAGTAGATGTAAATCTTTCGAGGATCTCAAACAGCGCAATGGCACTACCAGAGAATCAAATGCTTATTCTAGCCAATCCAGTCATGTAGAAACAAACTAACCGTTCCACATAATTACCAGTTCCCAAAGGGCAGGGCGTTTATAATAGATTATTACCCCATCCAGAGCAGTGAAAGGTCCAAGGTTGAACTGAGGGCCTTTGACACAGACAGGTCATAAAGTCGATAGCATATGACCTGCCAGGCGGTTTAATTACACAGGCTAGTAGTATTCACTGCGTCCCTCTACACTAGTGAATAATTATCAGCATAATATTATAGCTTCAGTGATGAGACTGGCCTTCAGGATCTTCATGCTGCCATTATACCTCCTTGGCAATGAAACCAAACAGTTGAACGGTGCTGTAATTAAGAAGCCTTTGGCTCATGGGGCACTGGACTTTTCAGATTCTTGTTCATTCTAACAGGGCATGCCTGGTGAACACTATGGGGTCTTTTGACTAAAGGGTGCTATGGTGTTGCATCTCAATGTGAATCAATGTCCAAAAATCAAATGACTACAATATCAATAAAATATAATAAAAGTCATTGATAAATGTACCATTGGGTGCTGTCGGTACCAAACCGCAATTCTCAATTGTCCAAAACTGAATTTTTTTTTTTTGTTGTTGGGGGCAGCTGGCACGAGCAGGAGAGATGACAACTCTCCCCTCAGCGTCGGCAGAACCCTTTTTATTTAATGAGTAAATAACCCCAAATCACTTAAACAATAGTGTATCCAACACTTATCTTATGAACAGGCGATATTCGTCCTCCATAAGTGAGCATCGGGTTTGAAGTTGCACGACATGCATGTTTCGGGCCCCCAAGAGCCCTGTGTCAAGTGTTCGCATTCAACAGTCGACATAATCGATGTTCCCGGCATTTAATGCGGTGCACCCTGTCCTAATCACTAGCATCTAACCAGCGCCATCTTGGATCTTCCTCACAGCTTCATTTACTTTTTAAGAATTTCATCATCTGAAGAGACCATTTAAGCAACTTAATATGCTTATTTATTTAAAGACACATTTTAGGAAGGTCATTTAGGTGACTCTAGTGATGTGGAAGTTAAAATGTCCAAAAATCTATACCAGTTTTAGAAGAGAGGGCATGCACGTGTAAGTGTGCTCTAAAATTGACTTATCGTTGCCCCAGAAGATGAAAGTCATTGTTGGAAACGGCTGCGGGCAGAAAGAAGGTCTATCCACTTGCAGTGGGAGGAGCCATTTCAGAAAACAGATGAAAAATCGACGGGGGAGACCTGACAACTTACATGTGTATCTGAGCCATTTTGCAAACTCAGATACGCAGTCACTCTTGAGCAATAACAGAGACACAATGTTTACCTCATTTCAATTTGGAGAAGGAAATAAATATTGCGGTATTAAGGAGGATATTACCCTTAATCTCTGTGGTAGAGGGTTAGCCGAAACGAGCACTTTTTAAATTGCTGTTCATGTAAGGGGGCACGTGTAAAATCACAAGTGCCTGATTTCAGCCTTAAATGTGCATCCCCTATAGTATACGAAAGAGGGGACATGTATATCTTTTTGTCTCATCCAGACCACACCCTGAGTCATGCTCTAACATGCTCCCATGTATCTTGTATGTGGTTGGGGCAGATATGTGCAAAATCAGGCCCTTCTAAAACGGATATAGTTTGCACGTGCATGTGCCGGTACATCCGTGTGCAAATCATCTATAAGGCTTCTAAAATAAGCCTCTTAATTGATCAGAGCTCAGTTTCTGAATACCTCCAGGTGCATCAGTGCTGGTGGAAGCAAATGAGCCCAGCAGGAAGAGAGTAAACATGTCCTCCTGAGGAACAAATAATGGCGGTGACGAGGAAGGTGTTTTTGAAATTGCATCAGCTGCGACAACTAAGAGCAAATTTTGAAACTGGCCAGCTGACATTTCTGGTACAAGCTTCCATTAGGACACGACTAGGTTATTGTAACATTCTTTATTGGGTATTACGAAGAACTGTGTAAACGGTTTACAGTCTTACACAATATAGCAACAAAGCTGAATTTAAAAGGGGAAAAAAATAGGATGGAGCCACCCCATTCCTTCTACATCTGCTGCCAATACCAGCTAGGATTCTTTTTAAATTCTTATCTTTTGTTCTTTTGCTTTTAAATGGAAATATTCAGTCGTATATGGCGGATGCAGGTCTTTTCTATTGTTCTCAGGTGAAGCTCATTACCCAAATCAGTCATACACCAAGGACCTGAGATTAATTAAGCTTCAGGTGAACAAGGTATATTAAACTTCTTAGGTACAGTTTTAGTGGTATAAATATCCATTGCACCCTTTAGTACATATAGAACTTAAAGATCTAAACACAAACTTAAAACTAAGATGCAGACAGCAGTCCAGCAGCGGGATGTGGGCTTTCCAGTCTTTTGCATTGAGTGTCACATGTATGATTTTCTCCCAGCTGGTGAGAGGTCTTACGTGTGCACTAGGTGCAAGGAGCTCTCTGCTCTCAGGGAACAAGTCCGTTCTCTAGAGGCTAGAGTAGCAGACTTGGAAAACATAAGACAGACAGAGAGGTACATAGACGAGACCTACAGGGATATAGTCCTGAAGTCCCACCTCCAGTCTGGCAGCATCCCTGTTGCCATGGAGGAGAGAGGTCACGTGACAGGAGAGCATCACCCTGGTGTGGCAGGAAGTGATCCTGTAAATAGGACCTGTCCTCCAGGTGATGTAAACCCCTCTCGCACCGAGGAGGTTTCTCCAGGGCCAAGTGCCCATGCGGGAAGGGTTAGGACAGCAGTTATAGTTGGTGATTCGATCATTAGGCATGTAGATAGCTGGGTGGCTGGTGGACGTGAGGATCGCCTGGTAACATGCCTGCCTGGTGCGAAGGTAGCGGACCTCACACGCCACCTAGATAAGGTCTTAGATAGTGCTGGGGAGGAGTCTGCTGTCTTGGTACATGTTGGTACCAATGACATAGGAAAATGTGGTAGGGAGGTTCTGGAAGCTAAATTTAGGCTTTTAGGTAGGAAGTTGAAATCCAGAACTTCCAGGGTAGCGTTCTCCGAAATGCTTCCCGTTCCACGCGCAGGACCCAATAGGCAGGCAGAGCTCCGGAGTCTCAATGCGTGGATGAGACAATGGTGCAGAGATGAGGGGTTCGGATTTGTTAGGAACTGGGGAACATTCTGGGGAAAGGAGGGGCTCTTCCGAAGGGATGGGCTTCACCTTAACCGGGATGGAACCAGGCTGCTGGCATTAACCTTTAAAAAGGAGATAGAGCAGCTTTTAAACTAGATAATAGGGGAAAGCCGACAGTCGCCCAAGAGCGCATGGTTCGGAAGAATGTATCCTTGAAGGATACTACAAAAAGCAGAGAGGTTCCAAAAAAGAGTAAAGTAGCCCAAATGCCCTCGAGTATGGAGCAGACAGAACTTAAAGATCCCAAATTACCCATGTCTACCAATAGCCAAATTAATATGAATAAAATACAGTCTCTAAAATGCTTGTATGCAAATGCTAGAAGTCTACAAAACAAGATGGGAGAGTTAGAATATATAGCACTAAACGAGAGGTTAGATATGATTGGAATATCAGAGACATGGTGGAAGGAGGACAACCAGTGGGACACTGTGATACCTGGGTACAAACTATATCGAAATGATAGAGCTGATCAAATTGGTGGAGGGGTTGCGCTCTATGTTAGAGAGGGCATTGAGTCAGAAAGGATTAAAGTTTTGCAAGAAACAAAATTTGCTGTAGAATCTCTATGGATTGAAATTCCATGTAAAAAGGGGAAGGCGATGGCAGTGGGGGTGTACTATCGTCCGCCTGGCCAGAATGAACAAATGGATGATGAAATGCTCAAAGAAATCAAGGAAGCTAGCAAAAGTTACAGTGCAGTAATAATAATGGGTGATTTCAATTACCCCGGCATCGACTGGGTCAGTGTCACAACAGGACATGCTAGGGAGATAAAGTTCCTAGATGAAATAAATGACTGCTTCTTGGAGCAGCTGGTTCATGAACCGACCAGAGGGGAAGCAATATTAGACCTAGTCCTTAGTGGAACACCAGATGTAGTGCAAGAGATAAGGGTGTTGGGGCCACTTGGCAATAGTGATCATAGCATGATCGCCTTTGATTTAATTAGTGGAGGAGGGATAGTAAGGAAATCCACAGTACTACCCTTTAACTTTCGAAAGGGAGACTATGATAGAATGAGGAAAACAGTTAAGGAAAAACTAAAAGGAGCAGTTGCAAAGGTTAAAGACGTACATCAAGCTTGGGTGTTGTTGAAAAATACTATCTTGGAAGCCCAGACCAGCTGTATTCCACGCTTTAAGAAAAGTGGAAGGAAGTCCAAAAAATTGCCAGCATGGTTTAAAGCTGAGGTCAGAGAGGCTGTTGTTGCCAAAAAAGCATCTTTCAAGAAATGGAAAAAAGAGCCAAATGATGAAACCTGGAAACAGCACAAGCACTGGCAAGTCAAATGCAAGGCATTGATAAGGCAGGCAAAGAGAGAATTTGAGAAGAAGCTTGCTGCGGAAGCAAAAACGCGAAATAAAGACCTTTTCAAGTACATTCGTAGCAAAAAACCCGTGAGAGAGTCAGTTGGTCCATTAGATGATAAAGGGGTTAAAGGAGCACTAAGAGGCGACAAGGCGATAGCGGAGAGACTGAATGAATTCTTTGCTTCGGTCTTTACTGAGGAAGATGTAGGGATGTTACCCACGACTGAAGTGGTATTTAAAGGTGTGGAAGAATTGAAGGAAATATCGATACATCGGGAAGATGTCCTACAACTATTAGATAAACTGAAGAGTAGCAAATCACCTGGGCCGGATGGTATACATCCAAGGGTGTTGAAAGAACTGAAATTTGAGATTGCAGACCTGCTATCAGTAATCTGTGAACTATCATTAAAATCATCTCTAATACCTGAGGATTGGAGGATCGCCAATGTAACACCAATTTTTAAAAAGGGTTCGAGGGGTGATCCGGGAAACTACAGACCGGTGAGCCTGACATCAGTACCGGGAAAAATGGTAGAAACCATCATAAAGAATAAAATTACTCAGCATGTAGATAGTCATGACCTAATGGGAGACAGCCAACATGGCTTTAGACAAGGAAGATCTTGTCTTACTAATCTGTTATGTTTTTTTGAAGGAGTGAATAAAAAGGTGGACAAAGGTGAGTCGGTTGATATTGTGTATCTGGACTTTCAGAAAGCCTTTGACAAGGTCCCTCATGAGAGACTTTTGGCAAAACTAAAGAGTCATGGGATAGGAGGCAGTGTACTACTGTGGATCAGGAACTGGTTAAAAGATAGAAAGCAGAGGGTAGGGCTAAATGGCCAATTTTCCCAATGGAGAAAGGTGAATAGTGGTGTACCCCAGGGATCTGTGCTGGGTCCGCTGCTTTTTGACATATTCATAAATGACCTGGAAAGTGGAATAACGAGTGAGGTTATCAAATTTGCTGATGACACAAAACTATTTAAAGTTGTTAAAACCCAGGAGGATTGTGGAAAATTGCAAGAGGATCTTGATAAATTGGAAGACTGGGCATCAAAATGGCAGATGAAATTTAATGTGGAGAAGTGCAAGGTTATGCACCTAGGGAAGAACAACCCAAACTATGGTTACACGATGCAAGGTTCCACATTAGGAACCACCACCCAAGAAAAAGATTTAGGCGTCCTTGTGGATACCATGTTAAAACCCTCGGCCCAGTGTGCAGCGGCGGCCAAGAGAGCAAATAGAATGCTAGGTATGATAAGGAAAGGAATGGAAAATAAAACAAAAGATATTATAATGCCTCTATATCGTTCCATGGTGAGACCGCACCTTGAATATTGTGTGCAATTCTGGTCGCCATATCTTAAAAAGGATATAGCAATTTTAGAAAAGGTTCAGAGAAGAGCCACCAAAATGGTAAAGGGGATGGAAGGCTACTCCTATGAAGAAAGGCTAAAAAGGTTGGGGCTCTTTAACCTGGAAAAGAGACGGCTGAGGGGAGATATGATAGAAGTCTATAAATTAATGAACGGAGTGGAACGGGTAAACGTAGATCGATTGTTTACCTTATCAGAATATAGAAAGACTAGGGGACATGCAATGAAGCTACAGGGTAAACTATTTAAGACTAATAAAAGAAAATATTTTTTCACTCAACGTGTAATCAAACTCTGGAATTTGTTACCGGAGGATGTAGTAAAGGCTGTTAGTGTAGCTGGGTTTAAAAAAGGTTTGGACAAGTTCCTGGAGGAAAGGTCCATAAACCATTATTAAGAAGGGACCCAGGATATCAATGCTTGAACCAATACAAGCATTGTGGAACCTGAGTCCCTTGGGGAAACTGCTAGGTACGTATGACCTAGATTGGCCACTGTTGGAAACAGAATACTGGGCTTGATGGACCTTGGTCTGACCCAGTATGGCATATCTTATGTTCTTATGTTCTTATGTTCCTTCAAGGGTTTCTCGGTCAGTGAACAATAATTCTTTGGCAATTCCTTGGGTGACGAAATTTAAATTTAAACCTATGTTGGGCTAGCGGTTTGCATATGTGGCAACCATTGAATAGAATAGATTGCTTTATGAGGTAAAAGGTTCTTCCAGCTCTATGACATTCTGGCAGTCACTTAAAACAATTTTATTTAGAAAATATTTGCTAGATAGGAACTGTGTGTAAGGATTCTGGATGTAACTATTGGAAGAATGTTCTAATGTGAAATCATTGTTATCCGCTTAGAACTAAAACTGTATAGGTGGGTTATAAATGCTTGAATTAAATTAAATAAAACCTCATTCCATTACTACCACCACGTCACCATTTGCCACCATCTGCAGAAGGGTTCTCCAGCCTGGAATATGTTTACAGTAAGTCTAAGTTTTTTCCCAGTCGTTAAAGTCATCCCATGGCCAGGAAAGGGCTTGGCTCTCTTCGTGAGGATGGACCGCAGGTAGAAATCAAAGATAAAATCACGTTGACATGGAAAGTGGCTATTTCAGTTGCAATATTATATTCTTACGTTCTATAATATACAGATTTTAATTGGAATAAAAGTTATCTGGGCTTCATCAGAGTGTCAAACTACGAATAAAAATGCATTAGTTTCAGTCTTCTGCAATATCAAATTATATACATACACTCTGAAACTAAAAAGTAGAAATGCTATAATTTCTTCTGTTTTTATTAATATTTTGCATTGTTAGCATGTAGCTGTACAAAGCAGTAATCTTTTCGTCCTGCCTATTATTGGGTATGTTACTTATTCCCAATGCAAGGGACTACAAATATCAATATTTATTTTTATCCCGGAGACCCAAGAGGATTTGTTATTCTGAGCAGTCCCACGTTGTTTGTACTGCCCCACATTTTCTCCCCATATTTCATCTTTTTCCCAGGGCCTTTGCACAAATTTATTTTCCAGTTCTTTTAGTTTCAATGCTAGGAATTCAGGAAGCGGGGCCTTCTTTTTTTCTCCACACCTGAAAAAATAAAATGGAACGTTAACCGTTTTCTAGATGACGGTTTCTCCATTTATCTCCATGGCACAATGCACGGGTCGCAGATTAATCTAACACTTGCAGTGTGTTCTCAGAGAAAGAAATATAAACCTGTCTCTCTTGCTGTTGGAATTGTGAGGCTCAAATGTTTGTAGCAGTAACCCTACTTTTGCTGGGAAGACCCGTCACACTAAAATAAAATTTCTCAAGGTAGGTTAACGTTGCAACTGTTCTATCTATCTTTACAGTAACCTTTCCATGAGTGCAAGGCACACTGGTATCAACAATGAAGGTAGGCCTTTATTCTACCTACAATCAAATTATTTTTTGCTACTTCTTGAACAGTAGAGAATACTAATAGTATATGTTGTATAAGGGAGGCCGTTGACAATTTATAAAAGGTGTTGGGTTCAGCTACAATCACACATCCAAGCCTGTATGCACCATATAGGTGGAAGGATATTAGTCTACTCTAAAGGCTTACAAGCTAAGAGCAACAGCGTTAGATGAGAGAAATGAGTAAGGAGTGGATTCTGTGATCGTAACCGCAAATTTTGAGACTGGATTGGAATGAGAGTGTAGGGGTGTGAGTGTGTGTGTGTGCGCGTGTGTATATCTCTGTAGCAAGCAGGGCAAAAGCAGGCATACTATCTGGTGATATCCCAGATAGAGCCAGCATGCTCGGAGCTCTCTTCCATAAACGTGAAGTCTTTCAGACTTTACTGCAGCCATGCCTAAGCCCATGGATCCCGCCTTGCCACTATATAATCCTGACAGGTAGTTCTAATGTGTCCGCAGACATGAGTGGTTGGACCCAGTCCCCTCCTCCCATTCCTCCGCACGGGTAACAGAAACTCACGCACAACAATAAAAGGGAATTGGCAAATAGTCTGTTCCTTTGCTAGAAATTGCTTCTGTGCCTTTACTAAGCACAACTGAAGCAGTTTCAAAGAAAATCACGATATAGATATTTTCTTGCAGCCAGCCTATAATGGCCGCCTCTCCTCTACACTTCCGCTGGGCTTGGTTAGGCTTGACAACGAGTTTCCTCCACACCCCCTGATATCTCCATGCAATCATAAGCAGCTCCCCTCCTGCAAGCAGCAGTGGTTACGGTATCCAGAACTCACGGGCCTCAATGCAGGGAGCATTGCTCCACACCACTACTGCTTCCTTCAATATGGGCTCCTCCCCATAGACTAAAAAGAATACGCCCCCAGAGGTGAATGTGAATACATCTAAATTAAAAGAGAAGCCGGCTCCTCCCAAATCTGCTTGGTATGGCCCTGCTGCAGTCTGTGTCTTTTTAATGCCTCTTTGCCTTACAGATATGAGGGGGGGGGGGGGATCTGTGTGCTTCCTCTTTTGTTTTGACTTAAGCAGAAGCACACAGATTCCCCCCCCCCCTCATATCTCTAAGGCAAAGGGGCATTAAAAAAACACAGACTGCAGCAGGGCCGTACCAAGTCATAATTGCGCCCTGTGCTACTTGTACATTTGGCACGCGCCCCCCTCCAAATCTCACCCATACCTCCATGTCTTCGATGTCCAGCCGGCTGCCTGCCCTTGCCCTGTTGCTGCCACGTTTTGTTTTCTCGGAGGCAGCGGCGGCAGCAGTGAGGTAGACTTGATTTCAAATTAAAAAACAACAAAAACCAACCCACGCAGTTCTTTGATGCTGCGCTTGTAGGCAAGTCTGGTCTCTCCCTCCCTCCTCTGATGTAGGGGGGGGGCCAGACCTGTCATTCAAATGCGAGTCTTTGCAACTCCACATTTCAATGGCTGGCTTGGTCCCTCCTTCCTCTGATGCGACCTACATCAGAGAAGGGAGGGAGGGACCAGACCTGCCTACAAGCTCGGAGTTGGAAAGACCTGCTTGTTTTTTTAAATTTGTTGTCAGGTCTGCTCTGCTGTTGCCGATGCGGCTGAGAACAAACGGGGCAGTGGCAGGGCAACAGCAAGCAGCATGGGAGGGAGCTGAAACCGGCAGCCCAAAATGCGCCCCTATATCCTTTGTGCCCTGTGCAGCTGCACCACTCGCACAGGGCTAGGTACAGCGCTGGACTGCAGTGCTAATATAGAGAATTCCTCCTCCACAATAGCTACTGCTCCCTTAGCTCTGCCTGTACCGCTGCTATCAGTCCACTCTCAGCGACCTCAGATAGGGGCACTTCTGCAGCAACCTTCTAAATTTATAAAGGATACGACTCAATGTCTTCAGAACCCCACCACTGTGTCATGTCCTGCATCTTCTTCGCCCATGTCAGTAATTCTCAGCCTCTGTTCCCAGCCCCCCTCCCCCAGCTCATCAGTAGGACAGGGTTGGAAGAAGGGGAGGTGGAGCAGCACTATATGTTAAAAATAATATTAAAACTATAGAATTGCAGGGCTCAAAAGGAAGAGAGGGGGCACTGTGGGTTAAAAAGAAAGAGGGAAAAGGAAACATATTTGCATTGGAGATATATGCAGATCCCCTTTACAGGGCGTAGAAGTGGATGAAGATTTAATAGAAGACATCAACAGAATTGCCTTGAAAGGAGAAGTGCAACTGATAGGTGATTTCAATATGCCGGATGTGGATTGGCACATCCCTGCTGTGGTGTCACCTAGAAATAAGGAGATGCTGGATTCTCTACAGGGAGAGCTATTCAGGCAGTTGGTAACAGAACCCACACGTGAAGGGGACATACTGGAATTGGTGTTTACCAATGGGGAAAGTGTTTTTGATGTCACAGTGGGAGATCAACTCACATCCAGTGATTAACAGATGGTGTGGTTCAGTATTAGAACTAGGGCTGATAAAATCCATTCAAAAGTGAGGGTCTTAGACTTTCGGGAAAATAACTTTGCAAAAATGGGACAATACCTCAGATTAGTTGGATGAGAACAGCTGGGGAATGTAGAAAAACAGCAGGCAAAATTGAAAGGGAATATTTTAAAGGCAACAAATCTTTTTGTTAGAAAGGTAAATAAATGTAAAAGGAAAAGGAGGCCGCTATGGTCTTAAAAGAAGTAGCTGAGAAGGTGAAGAAAAAGAGGGAGGCCTTCATGAAATACAAGAGATCACGGAAAGAGGAAGACAGGCATCTATATTTGGAGAAACGTAGAGAAGCTAGCAAAGTAGTCAGGAAAGCAAAGGTACAAAAAGAAGAAAAAATAGCCAATGCAATAAAATGTGGGGTTAAAAGGAAGGGCAAAAGTGATATTGTCAGACTCAAGGGTGCAGGGGAAGAATATGTAGAAACTGATGAGGATAAAACAGAATTGCTTAACAAATGTTTCTGTTCTGTGTTCACAGAAGAAGGTCCACAAGCAGGACCTCAGAAAACACCAACAAATAGCAACAGAAGCGACTGGAATTTTGAACAATTTTCAGAAGACTGTGTTTGAGAGGAACTAGCTAAACTAAAAGTAGACAAAGCCATGGATCCAGATGGAATACATCTGAAAATACTGAGGGAACTTGGGGATGTTCTAGCGGCTCCACTGTCTGACCTCTTAAATACCTATTTGGAGTTGGGAGTGGTGCCAAAGGACTGGAGAGAAGCACATGTGGTCCCTTTACACAAAAATGGACATAAGGATGACATTGAGAACTACATGCTGGTTAGTCTAACCTCTGTGGTTATTAAATTATTGAAAAAACTACTAAAGGAGAGATTAGTGAGGTTTCTGGAGTCCTATGGATTGCAGGATCCGAGGCAGCATGGATTCACCAGAGGCAAGTCTTGGCAGACAAATCTGATAGATTTCTTTGAGTGGGTGATCAGGGAGCTGGACCGATGGAGAGCCCTAGATGTGGTATATTTAGATTTCAGTAAAGCTTTTGACACCTTTCCGCACAGGTGACTTATAAACAAACTGAGCACCCTAGGGATGGACCGTAAAGTTACTGATTGGGTTAGAGATTGGTTGAGTAGGAGGCAACAAAGGGTACAGGTAAATGGAGCTCACTCTGAGGAGAAGGAGGTTACCAGTGGTGTGCTGCAGGGATTTGTCCTTGGTCTGATTCTGTTTAGCATCTTTGTTAGTGATATTGCGGAACGACTGTCGGGTAAGGTTTGCTTGTTTGCATGTGATACCAAAATCTGCAATAGAATAGATGCACAGGAAGGAGTTGACAACATAAGAGAGATCTAGGTAAACTTGAAGAATGGTCTAGAATATGGTAGCTGAAATTTAATGCTAAAAAAGGCAGGGTCATGCATTTAGGTTGCAAAAATCAAAAGGAGCTGTACAGTGTAGGGGAGTGTGGTACCTCTGTCCACAAAAGAAGAGCAGGACCTGGGCGTAATTGTGTTTGACGTTCTTAAAGTAGCTAAACAGGTAGAAAAGGCGACTGCAAAAACCAGAAGGATGCTTGGATGTATAGGGAGAGGAATAGCCAGCAGTAGAAAGGAGGTGATAATGCCTCAGTATACGTTTCTGGTGCGACCTCATTTGGAGTATTATATGCAATTCTGGAGTTCCTACCTTCAAAAGGATAAAGGCAGGTTGGAGTCGGTACAGAGGACGGCTACTAAAATGGCTAGTGGTCTTCATTATGAAGCATATGAGAAGAGACTTAAAGATCTTAATATTTATACTTTAGAGGAAAGGCGGGATAGGGACGTTATCATAGAGACATTTAAATACCTCCATAGCATAAATGCATAGAAGGGTCTCTTTCAATGGAAGGCAAGCTCTGCTATGAGGGGACATAGGATAAGAGTGAAAGGGGAGAGACTCAGGAGTAATATGCAGAAATATTTCTTTACGGAAAGAGTGGTAGATGTGTGGCATAGTCTCCCAGTGGAGGTGGTGGACACGAGGACAGTATCTGAATTCAAAAAAGCATGGGACAAACACAGAGGATCTCTAAAGGTAAAAAGGAGACTATTGTAGTTGATATTTATTTATTTAATTTATTTATTTAATGGTTTTTTCTATACCGTGCTATTTATCATCAGTGCGGTTCACAGGCAACATATTTGTGCAATGTAGAATGATCTACATTGGACTTACAATAAAACAGGGAGTTTAAACAGGGATAACGGGTAAACTATATACAAAATGGTAGCAAGGTTATACATGTAGTTTGGCACTGATTACAATTCAAACAACGTGGCTATATACATTCTAGTTGTATGTCACAGGGTAGTGGACAGCTCATCGTTACCTAGGTTAGTATCGGATATCAACAGGGAGGTGGTTACGGAGGAAGGGTTTACTTAGGTGAACTGCAAGGTGTGTGAGGTGGGTAATCTGGGGGTGCTGCCTTGGGCACGTGATGTGAGTGACTGTGTAATGTCATCTGAATTGGGAAAGTACTGAAGAAACAGGTGGTGCTTCAGTGCCTTTCTGAACTGGGGGAGGTTGTTGATGGCCCTAAAGTCTGGTGGCAGGGCGTTCCAGCAGGAAGGTGCATAGAGTGAAAAAGCTTGCTTGCTCGTGGCTTTAGAGCATTTGGTGATCGCTCTCGGGAGTAGCAGAGTGTTAGTGGCGGATGATCTCCTCAGCCTGTTGGAGGGGGTGATCTGGACGAGGTCAGAGAGGGAGATGGCCATGCACTTGTTGATGGCCATGCACTTGTTGATGGCCTTGAATGTTATTGTTAAGATCTTAAAGACAATCCTGCAGTGGACAGGGAGCCAGTGCAGAAGTTTTAGAATCGGAGTGATGTGGTCCTTTGTAGATGCTCCATACAGGGTTCTTGCTGCAGTGTTCATCGCAAGCTGCAATGGGTTCAGCGAGCTCTTCGGAAGGCCGTGCAGTATGGAATTAGCGTAGTCAAAATGAGGCATTACTAGTGCTTGGAAGACTGTTCGGAAGTCTTTTGGCTCTAGCAGCTGTCTCATGTGGTGCAGCAACCGAATTTTGTGGTAAATCGCCTTTACCATGTTGCCTATCTGGGTATTCATGTTAAGATGTTGGTCGAGCGTGATACCGAGGTATCGTATTGTCGGCTTGATGAGGAGCTCTGCATCTCGTATCTTCAATGATGAGGGCGGGGTGAATGCATGGTCTCTGCTGATGAAAAGGATATCAGTCTTTTTGAAATTTATTTTGAGCTTGGAAGGGCAGACTATAAAGGCCATGTGGTCTTTTTCTGATGTCATGTTTCTATGTTTCCTCATGACTGTCCTACCAGTTGCAAAGGAATTGGTCACTGGACACATGCCACATGGCTTTCATTCATCACTTCATGATAACTCTTCCTGTGAGTAGAAGCCTCATTCAAACAAGAAAATCTTGCTTTTTTCAGATCAATGCATCTTGATCCAAACCATTTCTCTGGATCAAACCAAAGACTATTCATATCCTAAATTTCTTCAAAAAATATTCAAGGTGCTGCCTCCTGGATTAGTACAGTTGCCTCCTAACAAGAAGGACTTCCAAGATATCTTGCAATCCTAAGATGCACCTAAAGAGATTTTAGGACTACCCTTCCATCAGGTTCTGGAAGAGCTTCAGCTATCCATTTGGAAAACACCAACTTCCATCCTTCTTATTTTTAGATGACTAGAGATCAAGTACAGATCAATTCAGCATCAGAGCATGATATTTCTCAGCTACCTCACCAATCAATGGAAGCTCTCAAGCTTAATGAAGTCTCCAAACCTCAAACTCATGCACCACTGGGTAAAAATCACAGAATCCTGGATGCCACAGGAAAGACAGTCTTCCAAAGTGCCATGCTCTCCTTCAACTTCAGATGTTGCATAATAACTATGCACTCCTAAACCAGCTTGAAAACCAGCAGGACCAGTTACACCTGGATCTTCAGGAGACCTTGTACCATCTGATTCATTCCATGTATGATGCTTGTTAAACAGCATCCCAATCAGTCGCCAGCACTGTCATAGCATGACAAACAGTCTGGCTTGGAGCTTCAGGTCTAAGAGAAGAGCTTCATGGCAAATTAGAAGATGCTTCGAGCTTGGGCAATAAGCTCTTTGGTGCTAAAGATAAAGAAAGTAGTTTCCCAAATTAATGATGACAGCTTTGTAGTTAAGGAACTTTCAACCTCCTGTGAAACACAGCTCAGAACCTAAAAAATCAGCAGCATTGCTACAGGAGGCACTACCACATTTTCAGCAGTTCTATCCAAGAAGAAAATATCATTCTTATTCAAGCTCACAAAGTCAACATAAAATGTCTCAACCTTATATCCAGTGCCAGCACCAGCATCAGCATCCATAAGAGCAAAAAGAAGGGGGCAGGCGTCTTCAGTTCAGGGAAAAATTTATTTAGACAGGTTTGTATATTGCCTTATCCTTCAATCAAAGTGGTCACAACACAATTGGGGGATATGAGACACATACACTAATACTTACAGGGAACACAGGGTTAAGTAGCTTGCCCAAGACCACAAGGAGCATCTGTGGGACTAGAAACCCCAGTCCTTCCGGCCAAGGTTTCTGTCCTCTAGTGGGATTTGAACCCCTGACCTTCCGGCCTGAAGTACCTTGCCCCAACCACTAGGCTACTCCTCTGACTGATGGGTTTTAGTACAGGGAAGCATGAAAGACTATCACCACAGACTGATGGGTTTTGTCTATAGTCAAAGCTACAGAATAAACTTTGACATTCTTCCCCCCAGTAGAGAAAAATCTAGCTATTTTGACAGAGGAAAGAGCTATGCTTCTACGTAAGAAAGCAATCAAGGAAGTCCCAAAAGGTCAAGAATTTCACTCCAGAATTTTCCTTATTCCCCCAAAAATCAATTCTGGACCTGTGCGACCTCAAATTGTTCATAAAGAAGGAAACATTCAAAATTACTTTGCTTACCACCATATTGCTCCTATTGGATCAGAACAATTGTCTTGCTTCTCTGGATTTGAAAGATGCTTATATCCATATTTCCATTCACCCAAAGCACTGCAAATTTCTATGCTTCATTTTCAGGATCAACATTTTCAGTTCGGGGTTCTACCCTTTGGTCTTTTGTCAACGCCCAGGGTCAGGGCCGGATTTACCTTGAGTGAGGCCCTACGCCAACAAAAATTGTGGGCCCCCAGCAGGGGCGGCCCAAGGGGGGTGTGGGCCTCATTTGCATAAGGGGCCTCATTTGCATAAATATTTGCATAATGTTACCATATACTAACTTTTAGTAAACGTGCCTCTTAATGAGTGTATGGATAAAGAAAGACTAAAAGATTTCTACATTACTATAATCCAGTGCCAACTGCCAGACACATTAGGAACTACTACAAACACTGCCCATTTAGAACCCATAGCAAACCCGCCGTATCCTAACAGCACTACCAGGACTCACAAAGCACCATACTCTACCAATCAAAAGGCAACACTGCAAATATTAAACCAATACATTTCAGAGAACAACAATACATGACCTACTGGGGAAAGAGAACAAGTGGCAATGTCAAATAGGAATTATATAAACAGAACACCTCAGCTCAGTTACACATGCAGAACATAGACCATCACCAAACAAGTAATCACATTTTAGAAACAGGAAGACAATAATTAAACTGGGAATCCCAAAAGCCAAACTTGGAATGTACAACACTGTAGAAATAAAACTATACATTAATTTGCTCTTGTACTAAACAAAGCGCAGACGTTAATGATGCACATTTACCAGAGCTGACATATTCCAATTAATAAATTCAAAATAAAGAGATATTTTTCTACCTTTTGTGCATTTTTTTCAGCTGCAATTGCTCCAGCCACTTTCTTCTGGTTACTTCGTGTCTTCTGCTAACTCTCCATCGTCTGCTGTCCATTTGTCCTTTCTTCTCTCTTCTAGTTTTTTTCCATTCTCTCTCTACATCTGCTTTAACATACTAATCTTTCTCCTTTTGCTCTTTCCTCATTCCTATTTTATCCACTCAAATTTTACCCCTCCATCCTCAATCCCCACTTACTCTCCCAATACCCGGCCAATTGTAGATTTTTTATCCCTCCCACACAAAATATTTTTCCCTTCTCCATTTTACTCTTCCAGCCCCATCCCATTCTAATCCTCCCCCAACATCAGCTCCCTTCTAGTTCCAGCCTCACCCAGCATCCATTCCCTTCTAGTCCCTGCATCAGCCCATTTCCAGTCCTAGCCACCCATCAGCCCATTTCCAGTCCTAGCAACCCCCCAACCCAATACCAGTCCTAGCCCCCATCAACCCACTTACAGTCCTAACCCCCCATCACCCCATTTTCAGTTTAAGCCCCCCCTATAACCCATTACCAGTCCTAACCCCCCATCAGCCCACTTCCAGTCCTAACCCCATCAACCCATTTCCAGTCAGCCCCCCATAGCCCATTGCCAGTCCTAACCCCCCCATCAGCCCACTTCCAGTCCTAACCCCATCAACCCATTTCCAGTCAGCCCCCCATAGCCCATTGCCATTCCTAACCCCCCCCCCCATCAGCCCACAGCCCATTACCAGTCCTAACCCCATCAGCCCACCTCCAGTCTTAACCCCCCCAGACCATTTTCAGTCCTAGCCCCCCCATAGCCCATTACCAGACAGCCCCCATCAGCCCACAGCCCATTACCAGTCTTAACCCCCCCCAAAGCCCATTACCAGTTCTAAACCCCCCCAACAGCCCATTATCAGTCCTAACCCCATCAGCCCACCTCCAGTCTTAACCCCCCCAGCCCATTTCCAGTCCTAGCCCCCCCCATAGCCCATTACCAGACAGCCCCCATCAGCCCACAGCCCATTACCAGTCTTAACCCCCCAAAGCCCATTACCAGTTCTAACCCTCCCCCCCATCAGCCCACAGCCCATTACCAGTCCTAACCTCATCAGCCCACCTCCAGCCTTAATCCCCCAACCCATTTCCAGTCCCAGCCCCCCCCAATAGCCCATTACCAGTCCTACCCTCCCCCTCCCCCTCCCCCAGCCTAAAGTAAAATTTGATTTTAAAAAAAAACCTGCTGGCTGCCGCCGCGGGGCCCCCTCTGCTGCCGCAGCAGCATGGACTGACCCGCGGGGGCCCCCTCAGCAAGCTCGATCCCTCCGTGCCTCCCTCCGTGCAGGCTGTGAGAGGCGCGAAGGAAGACTGTCTCCCTCGCGTCTCTGTTAAGCCCGCAGGGGCTGATGGGATGTCCCATCAGCCCCTGCGGGCTTAACAGAGACGCAAAGGAGACAGTCTGCCATCGCGTCTCTCACAGCCTGCATGGAGGGAGGGATCGAGCTTGCTGAGGGGCCCCCCGTGGGTCAGTCCATGCTGCCGCGGCAGCAGAGGGGGCCCCGCGGTGGCAGCCAGCAGGGTATTTTTTTAAATTTTTTTTTTAAAAAAAAGTCGAACTTGATCCTTTTTTGTGGGCCCTTCCCAGCTGTGGGTCCTACGCCATGGCGTACATGGCGTATACGTAAATCCGGCCCTGCCCAGGGTGTTCACACAAGCAGTAGCTGAGGGCTACCTTTGGAAAATTGGTCATGCTGCTTTTCCCTAATTGGACAATTGGTTTCTTTCTGCTGCCACAAAATAAGGGGTGACACTTGTCTTGAGGAAGACCATGCACATCCTCAAGCTGCTGGGCTTCTTGATCAACATGGAAAAATCCAGTCTGCGGCTGACTTAGTCGTTATTGTTCATTGGTGCACAAATCAACACAAAACAAGCAAAAGTATTCCATTCCAAGGTCAGGGCTTCAACAATCATATGCCTCTCTTCATCTCTCATAATGCTTATTCATGTTCTCTGCCATTACTGTGGAATAGAATACCAAAAATTTACTGTTCTATGAACAATCTGATATATTTTCAGAAGGCGATGAAAACATATCTTTTTCCTGAGATATGATGGACGTTGTAGGATTTGGAAATCAATTGCCCTGTTTTTTAACTTTTTAATTTTATAAAAAATAGAAACAGTGGTTCTCAACCCAGAACTCTGAGATCCATAGTCCAGTCAGGTTTTCATCTATCTCATTCATATTCATTGTGGATATCCTGAAAACCTGACTGGCCTAGGGGGTCCTAGAGGACTGGGTTGAGAACCACTGAGATATTATGTGCTATGATCAGGTATTGTCAGTCTGTGCTATGTTATTTGTTATTATTATGTATGTAATTTGTAACCTGCTCTGAGCAGTTTGAGAGGACAGCATAAAAATTAAATAAATAAAAATCTAAATAAATTCAAGCTTGAACTGCAAAAGCTCATTGCGTTCATTCAACTTCCTCTGCAAGGCTTCACAAGCGGTCTCTGCAATGGTACCTGAAGACCTTCTGGGATCAGAAGTGCCAGCCTCTCAACAAGAGGATGTCTCTTACAATGTTGATATGTCAATCTTTGGAATAGTGGATGACTTACCACAACATTTTGATGGGCCACCCTTTCACCTCTCTGGCGCCCATTTTGGTTCTCACTACAGATGCTTCCATGCAAGGATGGGGAGCACACGTTCTTCACCTGTCCACTCAAGGTCTGTGGGCCAAATACAAGCAGACTCTGCACATCAGTCATCTGGAGTTCAGAGCCATCAACATTGCTATCAAACCCTTTGAACCATGGTTTCTCAGAAAAATTCTCATGATAAGGATAGACAATCAAGTCATCATGTTTTATACCAATACAGGCGGTAGATCAGAATCCCTCCAACTCTGTCTAGAAGCGACAAAAATCTGGCACCTGACTTGTTCCCTTCAAATCACACTTCAAGTGGTCTATGGGACAGCAAAAACAATTAGCGGACTCTCTCAATCAATAGCTGAATCTGCAAGAATGGTCCCTTGTCCCAGGGACCACTGGGAAACCCCCAAAATAGATCTTTTCAGCATGGAGGAAAATGCAAAATGTGCTCTTTTGTGCTCCTTCCAACCCAGTATGGAGTACCTGGTGCATGATGCCTTTGCCATCATTTGGTCTGAAGATCTGCTATACTCTTTCCCTCCATTTCTACTCATTCTGAGAGTCTTGCTGAAGATACACAAAGACAAGGTTCAAGTCATTTCTTTTGTCCTGAGATGGCCCAGGCAGATCTGGTTTCCAAACTTCTAACCCTCATTTCGGCACATCCGTTGGTATTCTCTATCTTGTTAAACCAATTACTATCCCATCATTGCTCCACTGCTAATATTTTTATATGTGAAATTCAAAACCATTGTATTTTTGATTTTTGAAAAAATCAAAGTTGAAACTTCAAATACTTACGTCCACATTGTATTTTTCATGTTACCCATCTGTGGTCCACATTCTAATACTCATCGCCATCTCCAACCTCAGCCAGTGGTTTCACTATTTGAATTGATTTCATCAGGGAGCTCTATATACATGGAAACAGCACAGTTAAAACTATATATACAATTCCAATCCATAAATGCAGAATATATCCCAGCATAGCATACCAACCTTGGTCTACGGTTTTACCATTTGAATTGTTTCATTAAGGAGTTCTGCCTCACTGTTCAGTGAGATAGAGGAAGTCGGCATTGAGTGGTCCGAGGGGGCGGAAGCGAACAGCCCCACAGCACAGAAGTTGTAAGGTAAGCACCACGAGGCCAGTGCAGGTCCTGGAAAGGGGCGGCAGCAGCAGCAATGGGCCGTCTCGGACCATTGGCACTCTAAGCAGCCGTCCATTTCCCCTAATGGTCATACCAGCCCTGCATCCAATCTGATCTTTGGTTAGAGATTCCATCTGTGAATGAATTGAGGTTGGTTTCCACAATTGAAAAGGCGGTTAGTGGTAGAACCCCTTTAGCTTGGAACCAGTTTCGTAAGAGCTTAAAACTAAAGTGCACTAAGCAGATATGAGCTGTAGGGCTACTAAACAGTTACAGCATGTTCTAGAAACGAATGTAAATCTCTATTCTCAAGAACTTATTGTGTGAATGGTCACTTATGCGTGTGCTTTGAGTGATTGCTACTTTGCTACATGCATATGTCCCATCGTTTGTACTTTCCATAAGGGTGTGCATGGTGGCGGAGGTTGGGCAGGGCAGAGACGGAGCCTAAATTAAACACATGTTGGTTATAGATTCTGGTGCCATTATGCCCCTAGTTTATAAAGTACACACATACGTCACTTTATAAAATAGGCCCTAAATCAGAGGTACTAATGCACATTGCCAGTTTGGGAGTTTATAGTCACCCTTAGAAAGTATGAATTAGCACAAAATCACCGTAACTCTTACCACTCTGGCGTGACAATGCACAAACTGCACACCATGTTATGGGGTGGGAATATTATGGGTGATATTATGGATAATATAAAAACCATTTGATGTGTGCAAAACCGGGTTTTACACATGAGCAAAGACGATAAAATTACTTCCACAGCTAAGCAGAACGCTGATATTACACCGAAGCTCCACCCCAACATTATCTGGGAAATAAAATAAGAACTCGGTCTGTACTAAGCAGTGAAAGAGGTTTGTGGTTATTAAGAGAGAGACACAAGTGCCTCTAGTCAATCTTGGGAGCTTGATTATTTCATGCTAACCACACCCTCGGGAGCTGCATTACTTGTAAAATGACTTTATTGTGGGGAAAAGATGCATCTCCGTGTCCTGAAAGATGACAATGACAGTTCAGCAACTTAAAGGGTGGTTCAACTTTTCATCTACTAATCTCGCCACTCTGATCTTTCAGCACCTAGTTAGAAGCCTCTCTTTTAAGGCAGACAACTTGATCATAGAAAACAAGTGTGGGCTATTTCCTCGTGATCGAGCTCATTTGTAATGACACCAGCTTTTTTTCTTCCGAGCCCATGTACGATGTAGAAAAATCTGCGATTAAGACCAGTGTTTGTTCTGTTTTTGAAGGAAATCAACGGCATGACTTTTTGCAACAAGTTGTTTTTTAGTTATTTTTGGAGCGGGGAAGTTAGGATCTAATGATTGTATTTTTATTGTTGTTATTGTACTAGCTTACATGTTATTTGATATTTATATTTTATTGTGCCCGATTTGAGAGAGTTCCACAAATGTTACACGTAACTAAACAGTAAAAGATGTTAGATTTTTTTGGACAACTAGTTTTCTATGAAACAATATAATCACTCTGGCAAATTAATAACAGGACGCCTATGTGACAGCTTCAAAAGGTCCCATTTTGAGTGTAATCTTATAAGGCGGTGCTTACTTACACACTAATTTATAATCAAAAGGAGACACTTATTTTCATATATAAAATACTAGCTTAATGGCTGAGAGCTCACCTTAATTTCAGTCATGATCGCTTGTATCAGCCATAGAGCTGGTGTTAAATGCCTGTACCTAGGTTTACTATATAAAGAACATGTGTAAATTGTTAAATTTTATAAGGGTTATAGGCAATTATGGGCTCTACCCATGTATCACCCAAACTCTGTCCAGGCGCATGCCCTCAATGAAAGTATGTATCCATGTACAGACTTGTAAAATAACGTCTAACGTTTAAGCGCGTAAGTGGCCACTTGCATGCATATATGACTAAAATATCAAGGGGAGATATTCAGAGAGATGGATATGGTTAGCAGACGTGCTAACTGTCTGAATTCCCTTATCCGGGGCACTAATACACTTTGAGAGACAGGGCTGGTGAATGGGTATCTGGTAAGCCTTCAGCCTTATATCTTCCCTCTCCGCCTCTCCCCGCACCAGATTTCATAGTTCTCAACAATCATGATCATCATCTCAACATCGTGCCTTCCGCAATACAGAATTTGATCTCATGGCTGGGGGTGGGTGGGGGGGGGGGAGTAGTATTAAGTAGTGTTGGCTGGCTGGCTGTCGCCACTGAACATGAGATCCAGATATTCAATGGCGGGAGCCATATCCAACCACTGACCCTGAATATCCGGTTGGCTGGACAGCAGCAAAACCAATTTTTTTTATTTTATTTATTTTATTTAACTGCATTTATATCCCGCTTTTCACCGGGTCAAAGCGGTGTAACATGTAACATAGGGAGGGGTAATTTCTTTTAGGATGGGGCCATCACCAGGGTCAACAATTAATGATTATGGGAGGACATGGACATGATTTACTTCTAAAATCTAAGTGTGAGGTCATGGTGGCGTTTCCGTTGAAAGATGTTCACGGAATAGGATTGTCTTTAGCTGTTTCTTAAATGATGTGATGTCGTTGTTGTTCTTGATGTGGTTTGGTAGAGAGTTCCAGAGAGATGGAGCATAAAGTTCGAATGCTCTGTTGCAGGTCCGTTGTGTAGATTTGGTTCTTTTGTGGGGGACAACGATAGAGTTATTGGAGGAATGTCTGGTTGGTCTGTTGTGGGATGGTCGAGGTAGTAATGA
Source organism: Ichthyophis bannanicus (assembly GCA_033557465.1). Taxonomy (NCBI): domain Eukaryota; kingdom Metazoa; phylum Chordata; class Amphibia; order Gymnophiona; family Ichthyophiidae; genus Ichthyophis; species Ichthyophis bannanicus. The sequence goes on from CM066049.1 coordinate 67,683,303, forward strand.
GTGTAGTGAGGTGTTCCGTGTTTGGTGGATAGATTTGTGGATGAGTAAGATGACTTTGTACTTGATTCTTGCTTGCAGTGGAAGGAGGTGAAGGTCTCTTAGGATTGGGGTGATGTGCTCCCGTTTTTTTGTATTTTGAATAATCCTTGCTGTGGTGTTTAAGGCAGTACGGAGTGGGTTGGTGTGGGAGGCAGGAAGTCCATGATAGATTATGTTGCAGAAATCTAGATGAGGGAGTGTCACAGCTTGCATCACTGTCCTAAAGTCGTGTGGTTCTAGGAGGGGCCTGAGTCGTTGGATAGTTTTAGCTTTGTGGAATATTATCCCAGCGGTTTTGTTGATTTGTTGTTTGAAGGTGAGAGCTTGATCAATGATGACTCCTAGATATCTTATTTGCGGCTGGATTTGTATTTGTGTGGTTCCCATGTTGAGGTGGGTAGGTGGTTTGAAGTCAGGTTCTTTTGTTACTATTAGGGCTTCGGTTTTCTTTATGTTGATGGATAGATTGTTCTCCTGTAGCCAGTTGGTTACGTCGTTGAAGCAGGCTGATAGCTGTTCGTTTTTTGGGTTGTTGGTTGTAATTGGTGCGTAGAGCATTATGTCGTCCGCGTAGATGTGGAAGTTGATGTTATGGGTGCGTATGATCGAGCATAGTGGACGTAGGTATATGTTAAACAACATGGCTGATAGGGTGGATCCTTGTGGTACTCCTTGAAGTTGTTTGTAGGGGGGAGAGGTTGTGGAGAGGGTGCGAATCCGTTGCTGTCTGTTAGTTAAGTAGGATCTGAACCATTGGAGTACAGTGTCCTTGATTCCGATTGTTTGTAGTCTGTGTATGAGGATTTCGTGTGAGATTGTGTCGAAGGCCGCTGATATGTCTAGGAAGATCAGGATGTACCCTGAATTTTTTTCTTGTGTTCCGATGATGAGTGTGTTCATTAGGATGGTCATGAGGGTCTCAACTCCATGTAGTGGTCGGAAACCGTGTTGCTGTGGGTCAAGTATGTCGTTGGTGTCTAGATGATCTTGGAGCTGGTGTTGGACTATCTTTTCTATTATCTTGGTGGCGAGGGGGAGGCTTGCTACTGGTCTGTAGGATGTGGGGTCCTTGGGGTCCAGGTTGTTCTTCTTTATGGTTGGTCGGATGATTGATGTTTTGAGGGCATCTGGCATGTATCCTTGTTTAATGGATTCATTTACGATGTGGGTTAGTGGGGTACTTAGGTCTTCCTTGGTTTTCTTTATCCATTCAGTAGGGCAGGGGTCCAGTGGGGAGGTAGTGGTGTTCAGGCAGGAGATGGTGGAGGATATTTCTTCCTTTGAGGTGTCATTGAATGTAGTCCAGTTGGCGTTTATGGTGATTCCTGGGTATGTTCTTGTGGCTGTAGCGCAGCGGTAAGGTTGTTGAGGTTGGTGAAATTGTTTGTATTGTCGGGCCAAGAGATCCGAGGGGATATCTGGAGGTTGATCGGAAGTGGATGGTGTCTTTGTCAGTTTTTTAGCGATTTGGAAGAGTTCTCGAGGTTTGTTTGCAGCGGTCATGATGGTTTTGGTGTGGTAGTTTCTCTTTGCATTGTCGGTTTCTGTGTGGTAGGCATCAAGTTCATATAGGGCAACAACGATATTCAGCCACTGCTAAATTAGCTTCCGTGGCAAACGTTAGGCCAGACTTTAAGGTGCCTAACTTTCACCACTTAGGGATAACTGGGTAGCGGCTGAATATCGTCACTGTCCAGTTATCCCTGGGTGCCCTCTGGACGCCCCTCTATGCTCTGGGCATTCAGTGGCTGCAGCAGCGGATATTTTGCGGCACTAATCATGTTAGTGCCGCCGAATATCCAGGACGCCATGATTATTAAAGTGGTCGGCAGCTCTGAATATCAGGCCCCTATGTTTAAATATTAAACTTTGCTTTGTATGTATGTTCGTGTCCTGGTCCTTGCAGGTAAAATAATGTGCTGAGGGCTCTTTGAGTTTGTCTGGCTGTCAGGATCTATTGCTTTACTTTGACTACTGCTAGTCTGTCGTTCCCCACAGAAGCTGCTGCCCTAGGCAATTACTTAGTCTTGCCTAATGGTTCGTCTGGCCCTGCTTTGACGCTTGACTTTACACGGGCACATAGATTTTTCCACTTGTTTTTTGCACAAATAGATTTTCTATGGAAAATAATGCTCTTAGATTGTAAAATGCTATCTCTGCTCATTATTTTCTAGTTCTGCCCACAATATGCTTGTGGACATATCTTCCTTACACAAGTACTTGTGTTGCCAGAATTGTAATTAAGGGTGGGCGAGAGGCCCAGCTGTTCATGTTGCAAAACACTTTTGGGATAGAAAATTGACTGAAATATATGTGGATTGCAGGGATGTGCATGGGCAAAATATTTTTAGTTTATTTGGCTTTTTTCCTGATTTCAAGGTATTTTTTTGTTTCTTTTTCATACATTCATTTTAATACCTTTTTTTTTAATGTGCGTTTAGAACTTTTTAATGTATGGAAATCAGTTCTATGCATGGGAATTCATAGGTTAATATATGTGCAATTGATTTGGCATGAAGTAAAGTTTTACAGTACCCAAAGGAACTGAATGCTCACTAACAAGTACAGGTTAGAAGGCAAGACAAAAGAGAGCAAAACGTATTGGGCAGAACCTCAGAATCAAGTTGGGGGAAGGAGAAAAGAGAGTGGATCAGAGTGAAAGTAGAAGACCCACACTCGCCTAGTTACAGCTCTGTGTGTTGTGAAATACCAAATACACTCTTAGCCATATAGAAGGAATGCAATTTTCAGCAGCTAGCTTATGCAAGTAAATTGCTCTTTACCATACCCACATAAATGCCTTTGAAAACTGTCCCCAGTGCATATTCTTGAGAGTTTACCTAGAGTAAACTGGAGGAATTTTATATTGAGCCATATTGAATCTGGAGGGATAAAGGAAAGAACCGAACCTTTAGCTAGAGTTACTAATGCACCTTCCCACATTAGAACGTGATAATGCCATTAACACACATTATTAGGAACTAAACCCCACTGCATAAAATGTGATCTATGCTAAAGTAATGCTCTTTACAGATGTTAGTGTGCCTGTTAGTCACTAGCTGTTTATGGTTCTGAGATGCTGCTAATTACATTCTGGTGGACCTGGGAAATGAAGTGGGCCCTGCTCAGATCCCCGATTTTGAACCGGATCATAGATGACTGCAAGATGCATGTTTATTTGGGGGCAATGTTGAAGCACTGTGCAGGTCTTGCAAGCAAATATTCAAAAGGAAACTTTGTGCAGGGGCTGGCGGGAGACTTCGCATCTGCTTTGCAACAGGAACAAGGCCAGTGGCTTCAACGCATGCAGAGATTTCAAAATTAAATACTCATGCAATGCCAGCAGACCCCAACCTCAGATCCACCCCTTTAAATTATGGTGAAAGTGCCCACAAAAGAGGAAGCCAGTTTCATAGCTGACACCATACCCAGTTCCAGTAGGGACAGTGTAGGCCAGTCCTGATTTCTGACAGTCTTATCCTGATGCATTATTGGACCTGTAGCACTGATTGAGATGGGTAGAATCGGGGACTAGAAATACCACACTGAATTAGGACTGTAAGTTTTAAAGTTTTAAATCAGGTCAGTTCTAAAACACCCCTACTGGAACTGGGTAACAGCTAAGCAATTTTCAGCCCCCCCCTTCAGTTTACCCAGGTCAGAGTTTGATCACCCAGAAAAGATTGTTTGAAGTTCATCCACTTGACGTATACACAGAGCGGAGACTTTGGAAAGTCATTGCTTATTACTGCTACTTCTATCACTACGTATCATTCGTATAGTCTACAATGCGCACACAGCGTTGTACATATAGATGTAAGAGACAGTCCCTAATCGTCAGAGCTTGCAATCTAATCAAGGCAAAGAACATCACAAAACTGGGGACTAGAGTATGGCAAGATACCCCTAAGTGGTGAACAAGAGAGTGAGGGGCATCAGGATCCAAAAGCAGCCTCAAAGAGTTGGGTTTTTAGCCTTGATTTGAATAGGGCTAGAGAAGGAGTGTAATGCACTGAAGAAAGACTGGATTTTTTGTTGGGATTTTGCTAAATACCTGTGTCCCAGTTATAGCAGCGGGCTACTGGTCAAGGTCGGAATTCCATTTTTCCCACTAACGCTCCTTAGTCGCGAATTCTCCACTGCCTCAGGTATAGAAGGGCTCTTTCAGTTAGCTAATTATTCTAGTATCAGCTATCAGAATCCCTTTAGAAGCCTTATTTGTGAATTGGTTATCTGAAAACGGGCACTAAAATATGCAAATCATGGAGATGTTCCTGGAGCCATTTTAGAAAGCTGAGTCTATAGATGTCCCCAGCACAAGAAACCCCCCAAAGGGTTTCTCCAACACCACACCCGACATGGCTGTGTTTCAGCTATGCCTTCTTCACAGGTATTCCTGGCGTACTAAAAACATAAAATTAAAAAATGGAATGCAAATTTAAAATAATATAAATAATGAAACACACTGGCAGATATATTAAAACAAGCATAAGCATTAAAAAAACAATATAAAACTTGCTATATCATGAATAAATGTAATAAATAAATAAATAAATAAATAAATAGAACAAATTACATATAGACACCAATAAATATATACCATAAATAAGGAAATAAAAATAGCAAAATAAAATGCCTATATGAAATCAAGGGATGTGACATATACAAAGCAATTGAAATTAAACTCTGTTACAAACTGTGATGAACTGTCCCTCAGACAAGACCCCTTCACTGCTGCCATGTGACTGAAGGAAGAGGAAAGAACAAAATATCAGACTCTTCATTCATATGAATTAGAACTACAGATGTAATATATTGGAACCGATAACGAAATACATGCAAAAGAGACAGGAGTGACATATTATATCCAAGATATAACCAATGTGGACCGTTTTTCTACGGCCATAACATACACACTGGACTCCATGGATAATCTTAAGAGAACCTGTTATAAGTACAATGTGTCACCTCTTTCTTCCATCGTGTCATCTCCATGACTATAGAAATCATCCAGCGCTCATCTAGCTAAAGTTCTAGTTGAGAGAGGAACTTCTGCTAGGATCAACATGTTTCAACCCCGGAGACCCTTTCAGACTTTCAGTATGCCAAGAGTACCCCTGAAGAAGGCATAGCCGAAACACGGCCGTGTCGGGTGTGGCGTTGGACCCCTTTAGGAAGTTTCTTTTTGTATCCCTGGTGAAGGAATTATAATAAAGGACTCCTTTGTTACCACACAGAGACTGGGTTTTGGTTGTTTCACATGGTACAGTGCTTTGTGGTTGGACCCCAGCATAAGAACATCCTTTCAGCTGAGGGGCATGGTGGAGGCGTGCCCTGTGCGGAGCAAGGGAGATGCACGTCATGGTGCAATTTCAGAACGGCACAAGCACATTTGGCCCTGGTTGGTGAGGCGTCCATGTCTATGTCTGCTCCTGACCACAAATAAGGGGCAAAAAAGTGCTCATTTCATGGCTGCAATGGTTCCAGGGGGAAGAGCACAATGCACTTTAATCACCATAGTTAATATTTACAGGCCATAGAAACCTGTATGAAAATGGATCCTCCAGACACATTATTGACCTACTGCAGCATGTCTGAGTACCTGTAAGGCAGGTCAGGACTTGCTAGTCTCATAACATAGTTGTCCCCTTCTGAACTACCCCGGCCAGGACGTCCAAATATCCAGTTCTGAGGATATGCAATCGGGGGACATCCACATTTGTGAAATGGCCTAAACCCGTAGACATTCCCAGCCTTCTATCTCTTCAGGTGCTGTTTCCAGCACCGGTTACTGGGACTTTCATTTTTCAGGGTGGAGATGGAACGATGTCAGGTGACATGTCTACTTATCAATAATAAATAAATTAAGGGGGTTATTTTAGAAGCTTTATTTACATTCTAAATGTGGATTTGGCGGCAGAAAAATGTGCACGCTGCATGAATGTGTAAAATGTGATTTTGGAAATGCTGCAAGTTGCATCTTTTTTTCTCCAGCTATGTCTATCTATAAATGTTTGTCATTCTGGGGATGGTTTAAGGCATGGCATGGGGGGGGGAGGGGTGCAGAAATCTACAGAGGGGATAGTCAGCGGCAGTGGCTAGCCCTTGTCAAGTGGATAACCGTCGCTAAGTCAGATATTCAGTGCCGGGCTCATATCTGGCCACCAGCATTGAATATATGAGTCAGCTGGATAGCAGCGAACCCTACCGAGCAGCGACGATATTCAACCACTGCCAGGTTAGCTTCTGATGTGAAAGTTAGGCCAGTCTTTAAGTGCCTTTTGCTGCTTAGGGATAACCGGGCAGCAGTTGAATATTGCCGATGCCCGGCGCTTTGTCTGCCCCGCCCCTGAGACACACCGATGCTAGCCGACTAGCATTGGGGCGTTTAATGGTAGCACCTGGGGGTATTCAGAAGCACTAGTCACACTAATCACTCTGAATATCTTCCCCTACATGTGTGTTTCATATAAGGGATGCAAATCTCTATCATGTATATTATTTGTGGTTATCCTGGTTAGGTGTTGTCCCGAGGTCTGGGTTGAGAACCCCTGCTCTAAAGTCTTGTACAAGTGTGCACCTAATTACACCGCACATAACGTTTACGCATGAGGTCATTTTCTAAAAAACCTTTTATGTGAGTAGATTGGTATATAGGTGCCAAATATCCTTTATAAAATTACTTCCTACGTGTGCATGAATGCATGGTTATTCATTAACACGTGTTACGAAATGAGGCCTTTAGGTTATGAACACTTTGGCGCAGGAATGAACCATACTGTAACTCATCTTGGGCTCAGATTTGAAAAGGTAAGTAAGTAAATCCATATCTGCTGTGATTTCTACTGCCCAGATTTGTAGGTGAGGTTCTAGCAGCTGCTCAGATTGTAAGATTGTAAGACTGTGCAGGCCAAATAGTGCTTATCTGATCATATGTTTTTGTCTACTTCCTCTTTGGCCAAATGGCCAGACCTGAGCCAAGTTGCAATATAGATTGATGTGGCTCACATTACAATCAAAGACAGCTTACTTTAAAAATTTGGGCCAATGCGAGCCAGGAAACTTTCAGTCAGCCCAGCAAATTCATGTTGACAGATGAGCTGACTTAGGAGCATCTGAGAAAACAAGCAAAATTTCAAACTGGGTCGGCCTAATCTAAAGCAACATATGAATAAGGTCAGATTCAAGTCACTCATCCGTAAACATGGCTTCAGGCTACTGGGGGCATGTAGGGGGAAAAATGTTTCTTTCATCTTTTCAGTCATTCATTTGGTTTCCCATTTCATCATTTCCATTGTTTTGTGCACCATTTATTGCCATTTTGTTCCTATTATAATTGGTAAGGGACTGTGACCTTCATGCTCAATAGATATCCTCTTATCTCTCTTTCCTCTCTTATCTCTCCCTACACTCCTCCTCGGGAACTCTGCTCTTCTGGCAGATCCCTTCTATCTGTGCCCTTTTCTTCCACTGCCAATTCCAGACTTTAATCTTTCAACTTTTGCTGCTCCTTATGCCTGGAACAAACTACCTAAGTGAGTATATTAGCCGCCATCTGAGGGGGTGGTAGAGGGTGTGGCCTTGTGATTGTGTCAAGTTGCTTCAGCTGTAAGGGCCAGGGTTCTGAATCCTACTGGAGGATAGCAACCTCAGGCTGGAAAGACTGGGGTTTCTGGTCCCACAGTGCTTCTTATGGCATTGGGTAAGCCGCTAAACCCTGTTATCTCAAGTACAAAACATCTTAAAGGACAGGAGGTGCTCTCAGGTGAAGCTCATTACCCAAATCAGTAATACACAAAGGACCTGAGATTAATTAAGCTTCAGGTGAACAAGGTATATTAAACGTATTAGGTACAGTTTTATTAGTATAAATATCCATAGCAACCCTTAGTAAGTAAAGAACTTAAAGATCTAAACACAAGCTTAAAACTAAGATGCAGACAGCAGTCCAGCAGCGAGATGGGGGCTTTCCAGTCTTTTGCACGGAGTGTCACATGTATGATTTTCTCCCAGTTGGTGAGAGGTCTTATGTGTGCACTAGGTGCAAGGAACTCTTTGCTCTCAGGGAACGAGTCCGTTCTCTAGAGGCTAGAGTAGCAGACTTGGAAAACATAAGAAAGACAGAGAGGTACATTGATGAGACCTACAGGGATATAGTCCTGAAGAACCACCTCCAGTCTGGCAGCATCCCTGATGCCATGGAGGAGAGAGGCCGAGTGACAGGAGAGCATCACCTGGTGTGGCAGGAAGTGATCCTGTAACTAGGACCTGCCCTCCAGTTGATGTAAAACCCTCTCGCACCGAGTCTCCAGGGCCATGTCCCCGTGAGGGAAGGGTTAGGACAGCAGTTATAGTTGGTGATTCGATCATTAGGCATGTAGATAGCTGGGTGACTGGTGGACGTGAGGATCGCCTGGTAACATGCCTGCCTGATGCGAAGGTAGCGGACCTCACACACCACCTAGATAAGGTCTTAGATAGTGCTGGGGAGGAGTCTGCTGTCTTGCTACATGTCGGTACCAATGACATAAGAAAATGTGGTAGGGAGGTTCTGGAGGCTAAATTTAGGCTTTTAGGTAGGAAGTTGAAATCCAGAACTTCCAGGGTAGCTTTCTCCAAAATGCTTCCTGTTCCAAGCGTAGGACCCAAAAGGCAGGCAGAGCTCCGGAGTATCAATGCGTGGATGAGACAATGGTGCAGAGATGAGGGTTTTGGATTTGTTAGGAACTGGGGAACATTCTGGGGAAAGGAGGGGCTCTTCCAAAGGGATGGGCTTCACCTTAACCTGGATGGAACCAGGCTGCTGGCATTAACCTTTAAAAAGGAGATAGAACAGCTTTTAAACTAGATAATAGGGGAAAGCCAACAGTCGCCCAAGAGCGGATGGTTCGGAAGAATGTATCCCTGAAGGATACTACCAAAAGCAGAGAGGTTCCAAAAAAGAGTAAAGTAGACCAAATGCCCTCGAGTATGGAGCAGACAGAGCTTAAAGATCCCAAATTACCCATGTCTACCAATAGCCAAATTAATATGAATAAAATACAGCCTCTAAAATGCTTGTATGCAAATGCTAGAAGTCTAAAAAAATAAGATGGGAGAGTTAGAATATATAGCACTAAATGAGAGGTTAGATGTGATTGGAATATCATAGACATTGTGGAAGGAGGACAACCAGTGGGACACTGTGATACCTGGGTACAAACTATATCGTAATGATAGAGCTGATCAAATTGGTGGAGGGGTTGCGCTCTATGCTAGAGAGGGCATTGAGTCAGAAAGGATTAAAGTTTTGCAGGAAACAAAATTTGCTGCAGAATCTCTATGGATTGAAATTCCATGTAAAAAGGGGAAGGCGATGGCAGTGGGGATGTACTATCGACCGCCTGGCCAGAATGAACAAATGGATGATGAAATGCTCAAAGAAATCAAGGAAGCTAACAAATGTTACAGTGCAGTAATAATAATGGGTGATTTCAATTACCCCGGTATTGACTGGGTCAGTGTCACGGCAGGACATGCTAGGGAGAGAAAGTTCCTAAATGAAATAAATGACTGCTTCTTGGAGCAGCTGGTTCATGAACCGACCAGAGGGGATGCCATATTAGACCTAGTCCTTAGTGAAACACCAGATCTAGTGCAAGAGATAAGGGTGTTGGGGCCACTTGGCAATAGTGATCATAGCATGATCGCATTTGATTTAATTAGTGGAAGAGGGATAGTAAGGAAATCCACAGCACTACCTTTTAACTTTCGAAAGGGAGACTATGATAAAATGAGGAAAATAGTTAAGAAAAAACTAAAAGGTGCAGTTGCAAAGGTTAAAGACTTACATCAAGCTTGGGTGTTGTTGAAAAATACTATTTTGGAAGCCCAGACCAGCTGTATTCCACGCTTTAATAAAAGTGGAAGGAAGTCCAAAAAACTGCCAACATGGTTTAAAGATGAGGTCAGAGAGGCTGTTGTTGTCAAAAAAGCATCTTTCAGGAAATGGAAAAAAGAGCCAAACGACGAAACCTGGAAACAGCACAAGCACTGGCATGTCAAATGCAAGGCATTGACAAGGGAGAATTTGAGAAGAAGCTTGCTGTGGAAGCAAAAATGTGAAATAAAGACTTTTTCAAGTATATTCGTAGCAAAAACCTGTGAGAGAGTCAGTTGGTCCATTAGATGATAGAGGAGTTAAAGGGGCACTAAGAGACGACAAGGCGATAGCGGAGAGACTGAATTAATTCTTTGCTTTGGTCTTTACTGAGGAAGATGTGGGGATGTTACCCATGACTGAAGTGGTATTTAAAGGTGCAGAAGAATTGAAGGAAATATCGCTACATCGGGAAGATGTATTACAACTATTAGATAAACTGAAGAGTAGCAAATCACCTGGGCTGGATGGTATACATCCAAGGGTATTAACAGAACTGAAATATGAGATTGCAGACCTGCTATTAGTAATCTGTGAATTTTTATTAAAATCATCTGTAATACCTGAAGATTGGAGGATCGCCAATGTAACACCAATTTTTAAAAAGGGTTCCAGGGGTGATCCGGGAAGCTGCAGACCGGTGAGCCTGACGTCAGTACCGGGAAAAATGGTAGAAACCATCATAAAGAATAAAATTACTCAGCATGTAGATAGTCATGGCCTAATGGGAGACAGCCAATACGGCTTTAGACAAGGAAGATCTTATCTTACTAATCTGTTATGTTTTTTTGAAGGTGTGAATAAACAGGTGGACAAAGGTGAGTCGGTTGATATAGTGTATCTGGACTTTCAGAAAGCCTTTGACAAGGTACCTCATCAGAGGCTTTTGGCAAAACTAAAGAGTCATGGGATAGGAGGTAGTGTACTATTGTGGACCAGGAACTGGTTAAAAGATAGAAAGCAGAGGGTAGGGCTAAATGGCCAATTTTCCCAATGGAGAAAGGTGAATAGTGGTGTACCCCAGGGATCTATGCTGGGTCCGCTGCTTTTTGACATATTCATAAATGACCTGAAAAGGGGAATAACGAGTGAGGTTATCAAATTTGCAGATGACACAAAGCTATTAAAGTTGTTAAAAACCAAGAGGATTGTGGAAAATTGCAAGAGGATCTTGATAAATTGGAAGACTGGGCATCAATATGGCAGATGAAATTTAATGTGGACATGCGCAAAGTTATGCACCTAGGGAAGAACAACCCAAACTATGGTTACACGATGCAAGGTTCCACATTAGGAACCACCACCCAGGAAAAAGATTTAGGCGTCATTGTGGATAACATGTTAAAACCCTCGGCCCAGTGTTCAGCGGTATCTTAAAAAGGATATAGCGTTATTAGAAAAGGTTCAGAGAACAGCCACCAAAATGGTAAAGGGGATGGAAGGATACTCTTATGAAGAAAGGATAAAAAGGGCTCTTTAACCTGGAAAAGAGACGGCTGTGGGGAGATATGATAGAAGTCTATAAATTAATGAACGGAATGGAACGGGTAAACGTAGATCGATTGTTTATGTTATCAGAATATAGAAAGACTAGGGGACATGCAATGAAGCTACAGGGTAAACTATTTAAGACTAATAAAAGAAAATATTTTTTCACTCAATGTGTAATCAAACTCTGGAATTTGTTACCAGAGGATATAGTAAAGGCTGTTAGTGTAGCTGGGTTTAAAAAAGGTTTGGATAAGTTCCTGGAGGAAAGGTCCATAAACCATTATGAAGAAGGGAACCAGGAAATCAATGCTTGACCCAGTACAAGCATTGTGGAACCTGTGTATTTTGGGGAAACTGCTAGGTACGTATGACCTAGATTGGCCACTGTTGGAAACAGGATACTGAGCTTGATGGACCTTGGTCTGACCCAGTATGGCATATCTTATGTTCTTATGTAGATTGTGAGCCCTTCAGGGACAAGGGGAATATATACCTACACAGCTTTGACCAGATGAAAAGCAGTATATAAGCATTGCTAAATAAAGTCTGTGGCTCTGTTCAAATCCAGGCTAAAAACTCAGCTCTTTCTCTTCCTGATCCCCTTATTTATTCTCCTCACCACCTTGTTGTTTCCTTACCCTTCCCTTATCCTCAGGATAACCACAATGGATTTGTATGCACTGCCTTATTTGTATGAATGGCTATCCTGAAAACCTAACTGGCTAGATGGGTTGCAAGGACCAGGTTGAGAACCCCTGCTCTAGATATATCCTAGTCCCTAGTTGCTGTGTTGTCTGTCTTGATAGAAAAGGGAGCTAGAATAATGTTTTCAATTTGTATTCACAATATTCGGTCACCAAAGATCCTCATCGGTCCATAATTTCTACCACTGTGCATTATTCAAGACATGACGTAGGCCCATGTGCCTTCACAGTGTAGGCAGCCATTATAAGGTCGCCCTTTAGAAAAATAAAGTGTCCACAAAACAAAGGCAGAAAAAAGCCCTTCTTTTCAATAGTTAGGAACTGAAGTGTGTCAGTTTGGGGACATGTGCATCTCTTTCATGTTTTGTAGTTTGTAGAAGAGGAAATCCATTTCTGTTTCTTTTTTCTCCAGTATTGCACCGCTCACAGTCTGGCTTCTTAGGGCTTCCATTCCAGTAGCTGTCCGGGTATTTCTTTTTCCCCTATAGTACTAACCAGGGCTGACTCTGCTTTGCCCCCAAGATCATACAAGATTGGGCAAACTGAGAAATGTGGCCATAGGCATGTGTATATTTGTTTCCAGTTTGTGATTCCTTAATTTGCATGAGATGAGGGTCTTTGTTTGCTTTCTGGAGGTACAGTAATATTATAAAGCCATTAATTCACACATGTGCCAGTTTATGCGTGTTAATGGCCTCTTAAAAAATACTAACCGGCATAAAAGACATGTATGTTGCCAGTAGGCGGAGCCGAGGGTGTGGTCTGGGTGGAGTGTGGACGACATCAGCAAATATGGCACTAATTATAAAACTTTAATTTATGATCTTTACTTGTTCAGAAAGGATGTAAATATCTTCATCTTAACTTAAGGTGTGATCTGTGCCCTATTATACATGTGGAGGCCGATTCTGTCCTCTGTATGCCTGGCCGCAGTGCTCACCCAAATCCTAGACGGGCCCAAGATAGACTCAATTCCACCACCATGGGGTCTATACGTACCCACGATGGTGGAATCGGAGAGAAACACATCCTGGCGCTGTCTAGATGCTGAGGAGAACAACGTTTTGGAACCTGCCCATCCCCATGCCAGAACGCCACTGCTGGGGCGAGGGAGCAGTGGTGTCCTTGCACCATGGTAACGAGCCGTCTACCTGGCAGCTCGGAATGGCATGTCCCACATTAGCCCCTGCAGACCACTGTCCCAGCAGCTCTGGTGGCCCATATGTGCAGGATCGTGGCAGCAAGTGATCTGGTATCCATCGCCATGAGGGGCAGCAGTCTGCATACCGTGCTGCACTCTGCACTTATACCACCGTCGGGGTGGTATAGCTATGGGGATGCCGGGGAACGTACACAGACCATCCCTGAATGCTCTGTGTATGCCCTGGCACTTGATCGCTCCCACGCTCTGCCCCTCTCTGCCCCCTCCCGCCCACATAAAACGATCCCCGCGCAAATGCTGTGTACGTGCAGGGCATGTTGACAGCGGAATACGCCTGGAGTGCTGTCCGCTGCACATGTCTGGCCCGTGCATACACAGCCGCTATTCACAATATGGAATGTCCCCCTTACCCTCCATGTGTGTGCTTGCGTGTAGTTCCTGTGTAGGGCTCTTTATCAGTTTGATTTGTTCTGTTTCATCAATAGAAGGTGTATTGTTGTTCTAGGGGCTGGTATAATATTTACAGTACTGCCATTTTTTGCTGTTTGAATCCTGGAAATAAGTACTGTTATGATAAGTTTGTTGTACAAGATCTGAGTGTGTTTTTTTTTTTTGCAGAATTTTGTGTTTCCTTTCAAAGGGGGTCATTTCAAAAAGTCTTTGTCATGATTTGGATGTCCAAAGACATGCACATGGATGTCCAAATCACAGAGACATCCCCTAAGACATTTTATAAATTGCTTTTAAAGACATCCAAGTAGGCAGGGGGTGCGGTGGAGGCATTATGGACTTAGATGTCCCTGTTTAATTTCAGAAACATTGGAGATGTCTGTGACCCCATCCATGTTTAGACCTGCTCCAGGCATGAATAGGCATCAGGAAAGTGCTTGTTTTGGCTGTAAGACACCCAGAGGGTGTAGAGAAGATGGAGCATTTTATGGCTAGCCTAAGATCACAAGGAGCAGAACTGGGCTTTGAACACTGGCCATCCTAGTCCTTACCCACTATTCTGGCTATTAGGCCATTAGACATCTCTGTCCTGAAGTACTCTTCTGGGGATGTCTATGTAGATATCCCCACATTATTGGGTACATTCATGTTTCTACAATTGTACCTGAACTGGGACATGTCTGCTTCTTTTCAGATGTTCTGGCTTTGATGTCCCAAATTGCACTTGGACATTCTTTGTAAAATGTGTCTTCACGTGTCTCACAGTGGAAAGAGGTGTGTGTTGCTGTTTCTGAGGTGTCACCACAATTTGAATAATTATGTATTGGAGGTGCAAGGTTTATATTTATGTACTTCATAAAAAAATTATATATCTATATCTATATATATCTTCACCAACAACATTGTCTGAAGTGGTATACAACAATAACTAATAGAAAAACAAGCAGAACCGCTCTTTCCAATCCCTCTCTATGTTACCTGTGTGCATGTGTGTGTGTGTGTGCATGTATCTGCTGTCTCTCTGTCTGTCTCTGACCGAGGGCATTAGATGCTATTGTCAATAGATTTCAGTTGAACAACAGTGCCACTTTCCCAAGGCAATGGATACTGCCATGCTTTTCCATCACTAGGAAACAGTGCAAGTACACACAGCTACTAGAAGCAAACTATATAGTTTAGTCTTTAGGAGACACTGTACGTAGCAACCATTATAAAAGGTAAACAGTTCATATACTAGGTTTCACAGCAGAATTTACAACAACAACAAAATGAAATACACACCTAAATCACTAAGAGCCAGCCCAGCAGGGAAAGGGTTGTAGCAGTGGGCAACAAGTGACATGAGGTAGGGAAAGGATGCCAAGCATGCTCTATCAAATTCATGCTGTATCTGACTTGAAGAAAGCATGAGACAAACACAGGAGGTCTCTAAAGGAGAAAGGGGGACTATTGTAGTTGATATGAAAGGGTAGACTAGATAGACCGTGTGGTCTTTGTCGGCCATCATGTTTCTATGTTTCAAAATTATTTTTAACTCCTCAGTTTGGGTGTCTATGCCTGTGTGTCTGTGTTTGCGTTTATTTGAGTATGCGTGTGTATGTGTGTGTGCGTCTCTGTATGTTTCTGTGATTTGGTGAGGAAAGAGGGCGGGCAGTTGGAAAGGAGCAATTCTCTATTGCAGGACCAATGCAGGGAGATGAGGCGTCCTAGGTGAATCTCATCCCTTGTGCCTCCTGGACCCCCATTGCTGCTGCTGCCCCCGCCCCTCCCCATTCTAGGATCTACAGCAGCAGCTATAGGCTGAAACAGCCACGTGGTGTTTACCTTAAAACTTTGGTGCCACCCCCACTGACACCCAATGCCGACCTTCTTTTGTATGGGAGCTGAAGCCACTTCCTCCACCGTGTAAACAGGAAGTCGGCATTGGTGGGGGAGTAAGCAAACAGCCCTGTAGCACTAGCGTTTTGTGGTAAGTGCCCCGGGGCTGTTTCAGGCCTTTGCTGCCACTGTACTTCCATAGAGGGGTGGCAGCAGCAATAGGTACCTTCGGAGGTCCAGCGCTCTAGGCATCCGTCTAGTTCACCTGATGGTAGCACCAGCCCTTCCTTACTGTTATGTTTCAATATATCGATGTTTCCGTGCTGTAGCTGCTAGAATTGCCAATTCCACAGAAATGCATTGAGCCATTTTTTCTTGGAGGGGGTGGGGGGAACTTTATTACTCTGGAACTACCAATCCATTCTGGCCCATTTTCAACTCGGTGTGTCTTTTTTCCCCATCGTTTCCACCATGACAGATGTGATCCCATTCTATAAAGTCTTCAGAGTTGTGTTACCACTAGATAGGCAGGCAGACATTCTTGCCCCATTGTGCATAATTTCTTTCCAAAATTCCATTGTGTTAGAAAGAATAAAAACATTCTGCTTCATGGAATCATGGTAAATTTTCAGACTAGCAGACAACTGAAAAAGGAAATAGTAGGAAATTATATAAAAACTGGAGCATTACCAGGACATGATTACTGGCACCCTTATAAGCAATTCAAATCAGTTTGAACCGCATTCCCATTGCAGTAAAATTAAATGCACCTGTGATCAATTGTCAGTACTCATAAGACTTGAATCAACCAATGAATGATGGCTCTAATCTAATGTTGAATGGCATTTCACAATGGTGAAAACAAGAGAGACCATCAGAAAAACCATTATCACCAAATATCAAATTTCAAAGGGATACAAGGCCATCTCCAAAGACTTTGGGATTCTTATGTCTACAGTTCGCAATGTTAAGATGTTTTCTGCTCATGGAACTGTCAAGAACGTCCAAGGACATGGTGAGTAGAGGAAAATGAATCCAAGAAGTCTTCGGAAGTTAGTGTGAATTATTGGAAAAACACCATGTACAACATCCAAAGAGCTTAAGACTGACCTGGCCTGATCTTTGCCCAAACCCACGTTGAGAAACCACAATCTTTCTGGGAAAATGTTCTGTGGAGAGATGAAACCAAACTTGAGCTCTTTGGCAATGCAGACCAATGATACATTTACAGGTGAAGAAAT
This sequence comes from Ichthyophis bannanicus, assembly GCA_033557465.1. Taxonomy (NCBI): domain Eukaryota; kingdom Metazoa; phylum Chordata; class Amphibia; order Gymnophiona; family Ichthyophiidae; genus Ichthyophis; species Ichthyophis bannanicus. The sequence continues at coordinate 67,700,127 of CM066049.1, forward strand.
GAAGCTTATAAGGAAAAAAAAACACTCTTCCTACAGTTTAATATGGTGGAGGTTCCATAATGTTGCTGGATTGTTTGCTGCCTCAGGAACTGCAGTCCTGGAACATTTAAAGGAATCGTGAAGTCAGAGGACTACCAAGGTATTTTGGAGCAAAATTTGCTACTTAGTATCAGAAAGCTAGTTCTGGGTCAAAGGTCATGGGTCCTCCAGCAGGACAATGACCCAAAACATACATCCAAAAATATAAAAGAATGGTTAAAAAGGAAAGAAATGGACTGTTTTAAACTGGCCAGCAATGAGTCCTGATCTCAGTCCAGTTGAGAACCTTTGGAAAGAGCTGAAATCTGCCATTGGCAAAAGGAATCCTGGAACAAACTGCAGTTGAAGAGTGGAAGAAATTACCAGCAGACAGTTGTATGAAACTTATAGATGGCTACAAGAAACGTTTGGAGGCTGTCATCACTGCCAAGGGTTGTGCAACCAAATATTAGGGAAGGGTGCCATTAATCTTATACAATTCATATTTTGTTTCTTTCTCAGAAACTACTATGTCTAAGCTGCACAGACATCTTTTTGTTGTTGTATACCTTTGAACATACTATTAAAATATTGTGATGACATACAGTTGGAATATTTCCAATTATTTCTCAAGATACTGACACAACATACCTAAAGTGTAGGGGGGCCAATAATGTTGACCAGAACTGTATCAGTCCTGGCTACACCACTGGTCCTGGAAAATACTGCACCGAACTTTGTAAATCCACTTTTAGGGGTAAGGTTTATAAGTGAGAGGATGTGCTTTTAGGTATAGTGTCCACACTTAACTAGGGCTTATTTTAGTCATCATGCTCATATGCGACCACATGCGCACATTAATGACCTCCTATAAAATACCAACTAGTTTAAAAGTACATGCATTGCATGATGGGGCGTACTTTGCCAGTGAGCATGTACATGGGCAGAATTTGGGTGTAGCGTGGGCAGTGGTTTATGGTTTATTAAAATTTGATATATCGCCCTTCGTACCAGCACAGTGTCGTATAATAAAGTGCTCATAAGTATGTGTGTAGATTATAAAATATTATAATTGACTTGAATTCATGAAAAATCGAGGCCCAAGCATTTACACTAGCTCTGGGGCTGATATAATTATGCTACTTAGGCTAGTATTTTATAGAGATAAGTAGGTGTCTACTTGCTCTCATAAAATAGGCTTGAGTCAGATGCCTTAAATAGCACATTAACTGGGTGTGCTCTTATAACATTACCTCCTTATTGTATAGTGACAGAACATGTTGGGAGAGGGAAGGGGGCTTTCTATAACTACTACTACTATCAATAATCAGTTGTATAGTGCTACAAGGTGTATACAGCATTGTACATACCAGACAATCCCAAGGCTGTATTTTGACATTGATTATGGATGTTGGGGTAGCTCTTTCTAAGAGCTTGAAACTAGATTCTGCACATTCATAAACAACAGAAATAATGAATAAAATAAACTCTAAATAGAGCCATCCCCTACACAGCACTAGAGAGGGTGACAAGCCATAATCTAAGTGAAAATCTGGATCCTCTCCCTTCACAAGTCTAATAAATTATGTTAGAATCATGTGGTTATAAATCCAGGCTGTCCAATAAACCCAATAACTAATTCATCAGTCTCGTGTCTAGTGATCTGATTCTCCATTTCAATTGCTCTCCATGCAGATAACAAGGTGCCCTACAAATCTCTTAGTTAAATGTCATTTGTTTTCATGCCATAACGTGCTCTGGATCATTGCTCACACACAGTAACCCAATTATATTAACCTGTGCAGCAATATGGTTTAATGACATGACATTAACGTGAGTACTTCATACGTTCCAGATAACTTGGTCTTTCTGAGTGTGGTAAGGAATGTCTTTTCCCCTCCCCCAAACCCCCTCAGCAAATGTAAAAAATGTGTTTAATGATGATGAAAGATGAGGGATTGGAACTGTATTTTGGTAAGTTTGCCAAGGGTGTGCATAGAAATTTATTTTATTTTATTTAGGTATTTCTCATTTCATTTGTTTCATCTATTAAAAAACACAAAACAATTAAAAACATAAAAATAAAAAATGAGGAGTGCTCGTCACCCCATTACAAGAAGAAAGAAAAAATCCTTCCTTGGCTATTTCTTGACTCCCCACCCCATCCCCTCTCCAGCATTCTATCCCATTTGTGGTGGGAGTGGTAGGGTTGGCATCTTCATCGGACAAGTGCCTGGTCAGCCATGCATCACTGGCACAGCAAGCGAAAACTGTGTTGATGGTCTGAAGGCTGGTGCGGTGTTAATGTCCATTACTTCAGAATGGTGCTGGTTGTCTTTTTTGTTTTTTGTTGCAGGCGTCTAAATTTAAAACGAATGAAGTAAACCAAAGAAATTTAATTCATTTTTCTTTTCTTTATGTTTTAAACTTTTTTTAAAAATTAAGCAGAACATTTTGGCAATGTCATTGTGCATTAAGTGACCCATTTTATTCTTATGACCGCAGTGGCATTTAACATAGAAACATTGAAACAGAGAAAATGATGGCAGATAAAGACCATATGGCCTATCTAGTCTGCCCATCCATAAGAACTATTAAATTCTATAACCCCTTCCTCTCCCTCAGAGATCCTCTGTATTTGTTTCATGCTTTTTGAATTCAGATATAGTTCTCTTCTCTACCACCTCCATTGGGAGGCTGTTCACACATTTACCTCCCTTTCCATTACTCTTAAGTCTATTCCCTTTCACTTTCATTCTATGGCCCCTTGTTCCAGAGCTTCTTTTCAACTGGAAGAGGGCCGCCTCCTGTGCATTTATGCCACGGAGGCATTTATCTGTCTCTATCATATCACCCCTCTCTCGCATTTCTTCCAAAGTGTACATATTGAGATCTTTAACTCTATCCTCATATATGGTATGACAAAAGCCACTGATCATTTCAGTAGTCACCCTCTGGACCATCTCCAGAGCTATACACAGTACTCTAAATGAGGTCTCACTAGAGACGTTTACAATAGTACTATCACCTCCATTATTCCTGCAAGCCATTCTTCTCCCTTTGCACCCAAGCATCCTACTGGTTTTTGCTATTTCCTTTTCTACCTGTTTGGCCACCTTAAAATCATCAGAAGTACTTCATCTCCTATACTCTACTATTCTTTTTGGTTTTTGCATTCCAAATGCATGACCTTGCATTTTTTAGCATTAAATTAGCTGCCAAATTCTTGACCATTCTTCAAGCTTTGCTAGATCACTCCCCATGTTATCTATTCCTTCCAGGGTGTTTACCCTGTTGCAGATTTTGGTACCATCTGCAAAGAGGAATACCTTTTCCAACAGACCTTCCTCTGCTGTGTGCACTTCTCAGTGATATCTGGACCTCCCTTGACCATGGTAATTCCATCTTTCATGGCACACTTGATCTCTCTTCTGCTTTTGATTTGGTAGATCACACTCTCTTGCTTCATTCTGTTGGCTTCCATGACTCTGCTCTTAATTGGTTTGCTTCCTATCTCTCTGGCTGTTCCTTTCAGGTTTTCTCAGATTCCCATTCCTCCTCAAGGGTGCCTCAGGGTTCACTTGTGGCCCTACCCCATTCTGTTCAATATCATTCTTGCACCACTCCCCCTCCTCGTCCAGTCCCTTGGCTGTACTCCATTTGTATATGCCGATGATATTCAAATCCTTTTAACAGTAGAAGGCTCATCTAATGACATCTCCCCTCTGCAAACTTGTCTCAAGGAGGTACACTGCTGGCTAAATGACCACCATCTTCTTTTCAATGTGTCCAAATGCAAATCTATTGTCTTCCCCTATATATCTGCTTCTCCTCTCCCATTATTGCTGCTACACATCCAATCTTTTGTGAAATCCATAAAACCTAGGCTATGTCCCCCCCAGCCTTGACTTGGGCTCTGCCCCCTCCCACTTTACCCTATACCTTGTCTCTCCTCCTACAATTCTTGCTTTTCTCCTGTCCTGTTACTAATGGCATGCCTTTAACTTTCTGACTTTGCAGCAATCTTTTCATTGTAAGCCATCTTGATGCTATTGCCTTGGCAGTATATCAAATGTGCAGATAAAGATGTTTGGGCTTTACCACAGACTCTGCTCTCACCTAATTCAATCTCCCAGTCATCCTTCTTTGCTCAATCCATCCAGCCTTCTCTATTTATTTTGCTCTTTCCATTGCAAGTGCACTGTGTGGCCTTTGCATCAGCATTGACTCCTGGGAACCCAGCAGCTCCAGGGTTTTCTTGGCAACATGACCAGAAGCAGATTCCATACCTTTTTTCAAAGGCAATGGAAGATTAAGTGACTTGCCCAAGGCATACTAGTGGGAATCAAACAGTGGTCTCTTGATTACCAAACCAGCACTCTAACCACTAGGCTACTCCTCCACTCAATTTGGTCTTGCTCTTTTTATTACTTGTTTAGATTACTGCAATTCTTTTCTGTCCCGCCTCCCTCAATACTCCCTCCATTGCCTTCAACTAATTCAATCTTTAGTTGCCAAAGTTATCTTTAATGCCCACAGTTTTGATCATGCATCTTCTTTTCTCATTTAGCTGCACTGGCTCCCAATTCAACATTGCATTTGCGTCAAGAGAGAGTCTCCCTTGTCCACCATGCTTTATACTCCACATATCCTGTTTACTTAGCCACCTTAATCTCTCCTTATCTTCCTCTCCACTCCCTCCATTCTTCAACTTCTGCTCTCCATTCTCTTCCCCTGCCACTTTCTAGAAACTTTATTTTCTTAACTCGGACCTTCACTCTGGAATTCCCTAACCTTCTCTCTCCGTCTTGAATTCTCCCTCAAAAAATTCAAGAACCTGAAAACCTGGCTATTTTAACAAGTCTTTCCTCAACAAATGTCTCCCTACTCATTTTAACTTAGGTTATCCTGCTAATTCCTTTCTACCCTCATTCCCTCCCCAATAGAATTGTAACCCACCCCTCCCCTTTCTCCACTGGCTCTTTATCAGTCTATTCTTCCTCTCTTCTCTGCTCTATTTGGTTTCTTCCCAAATTTCAGTTTTAGTGTTTTGTAAACCACGTAGGCAGACATTAATTCTTGATGTGGTGCTATATCAAGCTCAGTTAAATGAATAAATAAAAATTAAATGTTAAGAAGAACAGAACCAGGTACCAATACCTGACACGCTCCACTGAAAATTCCCCTATCTTCAGAATGAACTCCGTTTACTGCCACCCTCTGGGGCCTCCCACTCAACCAGTTTCTTAGTCAGTCACTTTAGGGTCCATCCCAAGGGCACTCTTTTTATTTATAGAAACATGATAGTTGAAAAAGACCACATAGTCTATCTCATCTGCCCTTGCATATAAACTTCCATAGTCCTCTTTTTTCCTTTGGAGATCTTCTGTGTTTGTCCCATGCTTTCTTGAATTCAGATAATGTCCTCATCTCTACTACCTCCACTGGGAGACTATTCCATGCATCTACCACTCCTTCAGTAAAGAAATATTTCCGCATATTACTCCTGAGTCTATCCCCTTTCACCCTCATCCTATGTCTCCTTGTAGCAGAGTTTGCTTCAATTGAAAGAGGATCTCCTCTTGTGCATTTATGCCATGGAGGTATTTAAACGTCTCTATCATATTTCCTTTATCCCGCCTTTCCTCTAATGTATACATAGTGTCACCAGCAGGAGCTGGACTGTGGCCTAAGCTAACAGCCAGACTGCTGGGCCTGACCTTTCTTATAGAAAGTTGTAGTTGTGAGTCAAGTGGTCAGGTTTTTCAAAAGGATTTTTATTCCCCTCCCGGGGTTGGATTTTCAAAAAGGTTATAATACAAAAAAAACTCAGGATACAACCATCCTTCTGGTAAACTGAAGAAAACTTAAACATAGCATCTTGCTTCAACAGAACTCATAAATCACAGTATAAAGCTTATCCGATATGCTAGCTGTCTCTTCTTAGCTTTCTCAGCACTCACGAGGCACTCTTATCCTGGCTTCAGCATAAGGAGGAAACCATATCGGATAACAACAGCGTACAATCCATGGCTTCATCACATGGGCTTTCAATACCAGCCTCTGTAATCATAGGCTCACACTTTGCTTTATCATTTATAGTATTTTCATTAGAACAGAAAGTTTGCACCTTCCTTAGTCCCGTATCTCTATCAGTGCTCTCTGAACAGCCTTCTTCACAGCAGGGCAAATAGCTGTCATATAGCTTGTAATAGCAGGAAGGAGAGACACCTTTCTCTGAGTAAGCTTTATCCTTAAAACTTTTAAACTTCCTGCCTTTTACATTTGGCTGTAAACCATAAGACTGTTCTCTTCTATTATATGAAGATTTCTCCCTTGGAAATCTTTTGCAGGGTTTCACTGGCACACACTCTTCAGGGTCAGACATACACACATCTTCAATAGCATTTATTTCCCTCTCTAGGGCTTGTAACTGCTTTAAGCTGCCATGCTTTTCAGATACATAAGGTTTGCCTTTTGCTGCCTCCCATTCATTCAGCAGAGCCCGGTGCTTAGGAAATTCAAGCTGCGTCAGAGGTAAGTGCTTCTTACAGCTGACCTCTCTGTGTGAAACTCTCCTTGTTTCTTTCTGTGAATTTCTTTGTGACTTCCTGCTAGAAGTTTCAGGCAGTTCTGACTCTGTGTCTGTATTTCCTGAATATTCTGAGCTTTCTTCTGATTCCTGCAAGTCTCTCGTGTCTTGCCAATCCTGCAAGTCTCTCGTGCCTTGCCAGTCTAACTCTGACTGCACTGAGCATTTTTTATACAGCTTCTTGGGCGTTCCCTTGCACAGGTGAAAGCCGTTTTCATCAGCAGTTGGGGAATGCTTACTAGATAGGCGTGACTGCAGACCTCGTGTCTGAGTTTGTTTACATTGCCTATGGTAACTGGGAACCTTGTGACTTGCCTGCCTGTCAGAATCTAACCTGCAAACGGCAGATTTCTGTGCTTCTGAGGCAGAGGGCAGATCTCCCGTGTTACAATAGTAAGATCTTTAAGTCTGTTTTCATACGAACATAAGAACATAAGAAATGCTTTACTGGGTCAGGCCAAGGTCCAACAAGCCCAGTATCCTGTTTCCAACAGTGGCCAATCCTGGCCACAAGTACCTGGCATGTTCCCAAAGAGGCATGCAGGTTCCACAATGCAAGCAGTGAATTTCCCAGGTCCTCTTTAATAATTATATAAAATGCACTGCTTGCATTATAATGGTTTATGGACTTTTCCTCCAGGAACTTGTACAAACGTTTTTTAAATCCAGCTACACTAACAGCTTTTACTACATCCTCTGGTAACGAATTCCAGAGTTTAATTGCGCCTTAAGTAAAAAAAATATTTTCTCTTATTAGTCTTAAATGGGTTGCATTGTAGCTTCATTGTGTGTCCTCTAGTCTTTCTACTTTTTGATGGTGTAAACAATTGATCTACGTTTACCCGTTCCACTCCATTCATTAATTTATAGACCTCTATCATATCCCCCCTCAGCCATCTCCTTTCCAAGTTGAAGAGCCCTAACCTTTTAAGCCTTTCCTCATAGGGGTATTCTTCCATTCCCTTTAGCATTTTTGTTGCTCTTCTTTGTACCTTTTCTAATTCAGCTATATTGTTTTTAAGATATGGTGACCAGAATTGACACAATATTCAAGGTGCGGTCACACTATGAAATGATACAGAGGCATTATAATATCCTTTGCTTTATTCTCCATTCCTTTCCTTATGATTCCTAGCATTCTATTTGCTTTCTTGGCCGCTGCTGCACACTGGCCGTAGGGTTTCAACGTATTAGCCACAATGACGCCTAAATCTTTTTCCTGGGTGGTGCTTTCTAAGGTGGTACCTTGCATCGTGTAACCATAGTTTGGGTAGTTCTTTCCTAGGTGCACAACTTTGTACTTGTCCACATTAAATTTCATCTGCCATTTGGATGTCCAGTCTTCCAATTTATCAAAGTCCTCTTGCAATTTTTCACAATCCTCTTGCATTTTAACATCTTTGAATAATTTTGTGTCATCTACAAATTTGATCACCTGACTCGTTATTCCTATTTTCAAGTCATTTATTAATATGTTAAAAAGCAGCAGGCCCAGCACAGATCCCTGGGGTACTCCACTATTCATCTTTCTCCATTGAGAAAACTGACCATCTAGCCCTACTCTTTGCTTTCTATCTTTTAACCAGCTCCTGATCCACAATACTACACTGCCTCCAATCCCATGACTTTTTAATTTTGCCAAGAGTCTCACTTGAGGGACGTTGTCAAAGGCTTTCTGAAAATCCAGATGCACTATATTAACTGGCTCACCTTTTTTCTACCTTTTTATTCACACTTTCAAAAAAAATATAACAGATTAGTAAGACAAGACTTTCCTTGGCTAAATACATGTTTGCTTTCTCTTATTAAACCAAGGCTGTCTACATGTTCAGCAATTTTATTCTTTATAAAGGTTTCTACCATTTTGCCTGGTACTGATGTCAGGCTTACCAGTCTGTAGATTCCCGGATCACCCTTGGAACCTTTTTTAAAAATTGGAGTTACATTGGCCAATCCTCAGGTACTACAAATGATTTTAATGATAGTTCACAGATTACTAATAGTGGGTCTGCAATCTTATATTTCAGTTTTTTCAACACCCTTGGATGTATGCTACGAGTCCAGATGATTTACTACTCTTCAGTTGATCAAACAACCTCACGGTTTATTGATATTTCTTTCAATTCTTTTGTTATATCACTTTTATATACCATTTCAGGCATGGGTAACTTCCCTACATATTCTTCAGTAAAGGCCAAAGCAAAGAATTCATTCAGTCTCTCCGCTATGGCCTTGTCCTCCCTTAGCACCCCTTTTAACCATCATCCAGTGGTCAAACTGACTCTCTCACAAGATTTTGCTACGAATGCATACTTTATAATGAAGACCACTAATCATTTTAGTAGCCACCTTTTGCATCGACTCCATCCTGTTTATATCCTTCTGAAGGTGTGGTCTCCAGAACTGCACATAATACTCCAAAGGAGGTCACATCAGAGACCTATACCATCATCTTCCTTTTTCTGCTGGCCATTCCTCTGCCTATGCACCCAAGCATCCTTCTGGCTTTTGCCATCACCTTTTCTACCTGTTTAGCTACTTTAAGATCATCAGAAAAAATCACACCCATGTCCCGCTGTTCTTTAATGCACAGAAGTACTTCAACCCCTACACTATACTGCTCCCTTGGATTTTTGCAGCCCAAATGCATAACCCTGCATATTTTAGCATTTAATCTCACCTGCCAAATTTTGGACCATTCTTTAAGCTTAGCTAGATCCCTCCTCGTGTTATCTACTCCTTCCTGGGTGTCTACTCTATTTCAGATTTTGGTATCATCCGCAAAGAGGCAAACCTTACCCGACAGCCCTTCCACAATATCATTAACAAAGATGTTAAAAAGAATCAGACCAAGGAGAGATCCTTGTGGCACACCACTGGTAACCTCCTTCTTCTCAGAGAGTTGCTGATACAGAATGGTGTCAAATGCCTTGCTGAAATCTAAGCATACCATATCTCCCGCCAGGGGCGGCGCAAGGGGGGTGCGGGGCCTGATTTGCATAAGGGGTCTCATTTGCATAAATATTTGCATAATGCTACCATACACTGACTTTTAATAAACAGGTCTCTTAATGAGTGTATGGATAAAAAAAGACTAAAAGATTTCTACATTACTATAATCCAGTGCCAACCGCCAGGCACATTGGGAACTACTACAAACACTGCCCGTTTAGAACCCATAGCAAACCCGCCGTATCCTAACAGCACTACCAGGACTCACAAAGCACCATACTCTATCTATCAAAAGGCAACACTGCAAATATTAAACCAATACATTTCAGAGAATAACAATACATGACCTACAAGTGGCACTGTCAAATAGGAATTACATAAACAGAATACCTCAGCTCAGTTACACATGCAGAACATAGACCATCACCAAACAAGGAATCACAATTTAGAAACAGGAAGACAATAATTAAACTGGGAACCGCAAAAGCCAAACTTGGAATGTACAACACTGTAGAAATAAAACTATAAATTAATTTCCTCTTGTACTAAACAAAGCGCAGACATTAATGATGCACATTTACCAGAGCTGACATATTCCAGTTAATAAATTCAAAATAAAGAGATATCTTTCTACCTTTTGTGCATTTTTTTCAGTTGCAATTGCTCCAGCCACTTTCTTCTGGTTCCTTTGTGTCTTCTGCTAACTCTCCATCGTCTGCTGTCCATTTGTCTTTTCTTCTCTCTTCTAGTTTTTTTCCATTCTCTCTCTACATCTGCTTTAACATACTAATCTTTCTCCTTTTGCTCTTTCCTCATTCCTATTTCATCCACTCAAATTTTACCCCTCCATCCTCAATCCCCACTTACTTTCCCAATACCCGGTCAATTGTAGATTTGTCTTCCCTCCCACACAAAATATTTTCCCCTCTCCATTTCACTCTCCCAGCTCCATCCAATTCTAGTCCTCCCCCAACATCAGCTCCCTTCTAGTTCCAACCCCACCCAGCATCCGCTCCCTTCTAGTCCCCCATCAGCCCATTTCCAATCCTATCCGAATCCCTCCATCAGCTCATTTCCAATCCCAGTCCCCCATCAGCCCATGTCTAGTCCTTTCCTAGCCCCACCATCAGCCTATGTCAAATCCTAGCTCCCCTCCACTCAGCCCATTTCCAATCCAAGCCCTCCATGAGCCTACTTCCAGTTCTAGCCCCTCCATGAGTCCATTTCAATCCAAGCCCCCACCACAGCCCATTTCCAATCTTAGCACCCCCAACAGCCCATTTCCAGTCCTATCCTAGCCCCTCCATCAGCCCATTTCCTGTCCTAGCTCCCCCCCACTCAGCCCATTTCCAGTCCTAGCTCCCTCCCCTCACAGCCTATTTCCAGTCCTAGCCCCCTCACCATCAGCTATTTGCAGTTCAAGCCCCCCCTTCCACTCAGCCCATTTCCATTCCAAGCCCCCTCCCCATCAGCTATTTGCAATTCAAGCCTCCCCTTCCACTCAGCCCATTTCCAGTCCTAAACCCCCATCAGCCCATTTCCAGTCCTAGCCCCCCATAGCCCATTACCAGTCCAACCACCCCGCCCACCTCCAGTCCTAACCCCCCCATCAGCCCATTTCCAATCCTAGCCCCCCATAGCCCATTACCAGTCCTACCCCCCATCAGCCCACCTCCAATCCTAAACCCCCATCAGCCCCATTTCTAGTCTTAGCCCCCCCATACCCCATTACCAGTCCTAACCCCCCCATCAGCCCACTTCCAATCCTAACCCCGATCAGCCCATTTCCAGTCTTAGCCCTCCCATAGCCCATTACCAGTCCTCCTCATCAGCCCACCTCCAGTCCTATCCCCCCCATCAGCCCACTTCTAGTCTTAGCCCTCCCATAGCCCATTACCAGTCCTAACCCCCCATAGCCCATTACCAGTCCTAACTTTCCTCCCCCATCAGCCCAGGTAGATTAAAAAACCAAAAAACTGGCCGCTGCTGCTGCTGCCGCTGCCGCTGCCGCTGCCGCTGTGGCAGCAGCAGAATCAAATGTCCCGTGGGCCCCCCTGCCAGGCAGAGCCCTCCCTGCAGCATCAGCTCCCTCAGCGTCGGCTTTCAGAGCCGCGAAGGGTGAGTTTCCTTTCTCGCGGCTCTGTTAAGCCTGCTGTGACTGATGGGAAACAGGAAATGCCTGACCAGGAAGAGCCAGTACACAATTCACCCTGACCATACCACCATCTAACAGAAAGAATCCCCACTCTGCATCAAGCAAGGCATTCTCCTACTATGCCCCAAGCCTATGGAATGCACTACCAGACAACATACAGGCCACGCACGACCTCCAAGAATCCTGTAGGACGTTGAAATCACACCTATTCATCGAGTACTTTGGGGCAAACATAACCTAACACAGATGACTACCCTGTACCACCAGCCATCCTGGACTATTCGAGCTTTATCGCTAACTTGAATCCTCTCTCCTTTGATGCCTTTGTCTTATTTATATAGCTCTCCTGGCTATCCCTTGTTCCCTCAACCCTATATTTACTGTCTCCCCAATTAGTTACTCTGATCCATACCATTATTTATTGTTCATTTTAAAACGTTCCATGTAACTCCAGTTCAATTGTGTTCACTTTTTATCATGTAAACCGCTTTGACATGCTGATAAAGGGGTATATAAAAACAGCTAAGTAAACAAAGCTATGCATCATCAGTGCAGGCAAATCACATATTTTCCATGACTTACGTGCACAGATGGGCTTTTACGCACATTCTTTAGTTGAGCTCTATTGTGTAAAAATGTGTGTCAGGCTGATGGTGACTGCTTTTGGTGTGAGCATGGCCAGGGGTAAAGCGTAGGCAGAGCACATTTACAGTACATAAAGTCTAGAGCTGGCATAAGTGATCACAGCTAGGATGGTCGCAAGTATCCTATAACTTATGCCCCTATTTTATAAAGAAAAGGAGGTGCCTACTTTTCTTTATAATAGGTATGATTTGCATGCAGGGGCGGCTACCCAACATTTGCCCTGCATATAGCACAAGAGTAGAGTTGCCAACTTTTTCACCGAGAAAAACCCGACACCTGTGGCTCTCCATGCTCCACCCATTCTCCGCCCCTAGTCCCACCCCTGCCCCGCCCCCCAACCCCACCCACAAAAATTAACGAGGATACGTGTAGGCTAACTTCCTTGGTCAGATAATAATTAAACTGGGAACCCCAAAATCCAAACATGAAATGTACAATACTGGAGAAATAAAACTATAAAGTAATTTCCTCTTGCATTAAACAAAAACGCAAAGATGTTAGCAATACACACTTCCCAGACCGGACATATTCCAGTTAATAAATTCAAAATAAAAAGTATTTTTCTACCTTCTGTTTGGGCATTTTATTTTTCAGTTGCAATTGCTCCAGTCACTTTCTTCTGGTTTCTTCGTGTCTTCTGCGAGCTATCCATTTGTCCTTTCTTCTCTTTTAGATGTTTTCCATTCTCTCTCTATTTCTGCTTTAACATACTGATTGTTTCCCTTTTGCTCTTTCCCCCAATTCTTTCCTTATTCCTTTATCATCCATTTAAATTTCACCCTTCCATTCTCAAGCCCCTCTTACTCTCCCAATACCCGGCCCATCATAGACTTTTCTTCCACACAAAATATTTTTCCCCTCTCCATTCTCATTCCCCATCCATTCTAGTCCTCCCCCAAAATCAGTTCCCTTATAGTTCTAGAACCACCCAGCATCCACTCCCTTCTAGTCCCATTCTCCCATGCCCCACATCAGCCCATTTCCAGTCCTATTCCAGCTCTTCATCAGCCCATTTCCAGTGCTAGCCCTCACATCACAGGCCATTTCCAGTCCTAGCCCCCCCCCAATCACAGCCCATTTCCAGTCCAAGTCCCCCATCACAGCCTATTTCCAGTCCTAGGCCCCCCACCATCACAGCCCATTTGCAGTCCGAGTCCCCCCGCACCATCACAGCCCATTTGCAGTCCTAACCCCCCCCCCACCATCACAGCCCATTTGCAGTCCTAGCCCCCCTAATCACAGCCTATTTCCAGTCCAAGTTCCCCCTCCCTCCACCATAGCCCATTTCCAGTCCAAGTTCCCCCCCCCCCATAGCCCTTTTCCAGTCCAGGTCCCCTTCCCCCCACCATCACAACCCATTTCCAGTCCAAGTCCTCCCCCCATAGCCCTTTTCCAGTCCAGGTGCCCCCCCATCACAGCCCATTTTTAGTCCTAGGCCCCCCCCCCCATCACAGCCCATGCAGTCCTTGGCCTCCTGACCAGCACCGCGACTGTCTGAGGGGCCCCTGCTCCCTCTGTACAACTGCCAGCATGAAGATCCTTTTCCTTCACACTGGCGGTTGTTTCTGTGAAGCCGCAAATGCTGGGAAAGGTTAAAGGGCATTGCCTTTAACCTTTCCCAGCAATCGTGGCTTCACAGAAACAGCCGCCAGCGTGAAGGAAAAGGATCTTCACGCTGGCGGTTGTACAGAGGGAGCTGAGGCCTCGCGCGGGCTTCCCAGGCTCCCTCTGAAGCCCTCCGGTGTGTGGGCCGGCCCTGGGTGGTTTTTTTTGGGTCGGAAGAAAAGCCGGTTTTTTGCTCTGGCCGCTCCCGATCTTGCGGCCAGAGCAAAAAACCGGCTTTTCAAGGGCCGGTTTTACATCTGCGCCGGCAGCCGGCCTGCCATGGAAAAACCAGCCAGGCCAGCTGAAAACTGGCCAGTTGGCAACCCTACACAAGAGACACTGTACAGGCCCCACTTTACATGCATTGGCAGATAGCATGGGTGCACCCCCAACAACCAATGTCAGAAATGTTTCCCAAGATCCCATGCTCACAAAAGGGAAAGTGCGCTGCAGATGTTGGACTGTAAAAGAGTCCTGGCCTACTAACTGAAGCATACTAAATTTCCCATTGGCACTCCTTGTGGCCTTGGGCAAGTCACTTTACCCTCCACTGACTCAGAAGAAATGTCTGGCAATCTACTTCCAGTGATATCTTGCCAAGAAAACCCAGAGTCTGCTGCGTCATCAGGAGTCAGCATTGACTCAATGGCACACATTGCATTTCAAAGTCCTTAGAAAATTCACCCAATTTTATGTTTCTTTTGAATCCAACAGAGTGGGGGCTGCCATGAGCAAAGGCATACTTTGACTTTGGCTAGTGGACTGCATCTCTTTCGCTTATGCCCAGGCAAGTCTAATGCTTGAGGGTCATTTTACAGCTCATGAAATCTGAGTCATGCTGCTTTGGTGGCCCTCTTGAAGTCTGTCTCCATGGAAGATATCTGGAGGGCTGCGTCCTAGACCTCGATCCACACAGTCATATCTCACTACTGTTTGGTGAGGGACTCCTGATGTAACAGCAGTTTCGGTCAATCTGTTCTTTGGAATTTATCTATTTGAGGTTTAGAATCCAACTTCATTCCTACCTAGGCACTTCTTTTCCATTCAAGCTGCCTCCAAAAAGTGTATATATATATATATATATATTTTCATGCTGTGAGGGCTTGTGTACATCAGTGATGCTAAGGGCTAAGCTATCGGTAGTTTTACTACTGGCAGGGTCTCCCAAGATAGACTGGTCTCAGCCGAGGTGCCAGACCAAGACAAACCATTCTTCTGGTAAGTGGGATAGTGTTGGTGGTGGAGGATCACATTTCTGTGACAACAGCAACAACACTAAACTTAAACTGCGTAGAAGAAAGGCCTTGCAATCTATTTCCGTATCTTGCCACGAAAACCCAATGGATAGTCACAACAAAACAAATTGCACTATAGTGCTGGAAGATGAGACCCCCAGTTTGGAAGGTACTCAACTGGCTACTGGGGAGGAGCGGAATGCTTTTCAGAGCAAAGCCAACATTTATGATGTGGTTAGATCAAAGCACTCAGGATGTCTGAAATGAGAGTCAGAAGCTGCAAAGATGTCTTACATAATGGGACATGGAACAAATGAAGCATGAACCAAGGGAAGCTGAGATGATCAAGAATGAAATGGAATGTGTACAACTTGATCTGTTGGGTGTCAGCGAACTGAAGTGGACTGGCATCGGGCACTTTGCATTTGATGATCACGTGGTCTATTATGCTGGAAATTTAAAACAAAGAAGAAATGGTGTTGTTTTTATAATTAAGAAGAAACTTGCAAGAACTGTAATGAAATACAATGTAGTTAGTGAACAGTTAATTTCTGTTCATCTATGAGGATTGCCTATCAACACAACTATAATTCAACTATATGCCCCAACAACAGCTGCAGAAGAGGATGAAATTGATGAGTTCTATGAACAAGTACAAGCTGAAATTGTTAGGACATGTAAACAGGATATGCTGATAGTCATGGGTGATTGGAACGCAAATGTTAGCAACAAAGAAGAAGGCAAAATGTTTGGAAAATATGGACTTGGCAATAGAAATGAAGCTGGAGAAGGACTGATAGAATTCTGTGAGACCAATGATCTATTCATCTCAAACACCTTCTTCCAGTAACATAAGCAGTGACTGTACATATGGACTTCATCTATGGATTGTACAAAAATCAAATTGACCACATCTGTGGAAGACAATGACGGAAAATCTCTATAACATCAACAAAGACAAAACATGGAGCTGACTGTGGTAGAGATCACCAACTACTAGTATGCAAACTCAAGCTAAAGTTGAAAAAGAGCAAGCCACTCATGAATGCAGCAAAATATGACCTTGAGAATATACCACTGGAATTTAAAGACTGCCTGCAAAATTGATTTGCTGTTTTAGATACAAATGACAGAGCTCCAGAAGAGTTATGGGATGACATCAAGAAGGTTGTGTTGGAAAAAAGCGAGAAGTCTCTACAAAAGCTGAAAAAGCAAAAATGGCCAAAATAGATGACCAAAGAAACTCTGAAAATTGCCCAGAAACGCAGAGAAGCTAAAGCCAGAGGAGAAAGAGAGGCACTTGCGAAACTCAACAGAAGTTTCCAACATGCAGCAAGACAAGACAAGGAGAAGTACTACAATGATGCATGCAAGGAAATAGAAGCAGAAACTATTAGAGGAAGAACAAGATCAACTTTCCTAAAGTAACAAGAGTTAAAGAAAAAATTCCAGTCTAGAATTGGAATGTTACAAGATGCTCAAGGATCTATGTTGAATGATGCTGAGAAGATCAAAAAAAGGTGGAAAGAATATACAGAGTATTTATATGATAAAAATCAAGTGGGCCAACAGCCGTTTCAACATGTACCTTATGATCTGGAACCATTGGTGATGAAAGAAGAAGTCGAAGCAGCATTGAAAGCCTTATCAAAGAAAGAAACACCAGGCATTGATGACATTCCCATAGAAGTATTACAGCAATCTGATGCAGCTGTTACCATACTTACAAGGCTCTGCCAGGAAATTTGGAACCACACGATTACTTGGTCTTTTTTGGAACGATAAACTACTTATACTATTAAAACTAGTCGTTCACAACTAACTCAAACGTATAGAAAATATTCAAACTTTGACTTAAACTTCGGCTAAATCAAAGATATTAATTTAATTAACTTAACTCAATTATGAAACAAGGTCTCAGACTTATTCGGCACAACTTTCTGACTCACGTCCTGGAAAGTCACGTGCCTTGTTGCATCAATGACCTTATATGCATTCACAACGAGTGGGCCAGTCCAATAATACAACGTTAACAAACTGTAATATTAAACTTCTTCAGATGTTCCCATAATCACATGACTGGACTCCTTCGTTGTCCTCGAACTACTTCCGATCCCAAACTACTTTCGATCCCAAACTACTTTCGATCGAAAGTAGTTTGGGATCGGAAGTAGTTCGAGGACAACGAAGGAGTCCAGTCATGTGATTATGGGCACATTTGAAGAAGTTTAATATTACAGTTTGTTAACGTTGTATTATTGGACTGGCCCACTCGTTGTGAATGCATATAAGGTCATTGATGCAACAAGGCACGCGACTTTCCAGGACGTGAGTCGGAAAGTTGTGCCGAATAAGTCTGAGACCTTGTTTCATAATTGAGTTAAGTTAATTAAATTAATATCTTTGATTTAGCCAAATTTTAAGTCAAAGTTTGAATATTTTCTATATGTTTGAGTTAGTTGTGAACGACTAGTTTTAATAGTAAAAGGAAATTTGGAAGACAACATCATGGCCAACTGACTGGAAAAGATCTATGTTTATACCAATACTAAAAAAAGGTGATCCAACAGACTGTGGAAATTATCGCAGATTTGCTCTGATCCCACATGCCAACAAGATTCTACTGAAGATTATTCAACAGAGACTACAACCATACCTGGAACGAGAACTACCTGAAGTGCAAGCAGGGTTCAGGAAAGGACAAGGAACTAGAGACATCATCCTGGATGTGAGATGGATCCTTGAAAAGACTAAAGAATATCAAAAGGATATCTATTTGTGCTTTATTGACTACAGCAAGGCTTTTGACTGTGTAGACCATGAGAATCTCTGATCCACATTAAGAAGCATGGGTATACCAGAACATCTGATCATTCTCTTGCACAACCTTTACATTGATCAAGAAGCAATAGTTCAAATGGAACAAGGAGAAACAAAATGGTTTAAAATCAGGAAAGGTGTATGACAAGGCTGCATATTTCCCCCTTACCTGTTTAATTTATAAACAGAACAAATCATCAGAGAAGCAGGATTGTATGAAGATATGGATTGTATGAAGGTGTGAAGATTGGTGGAAGACTCATCAACAACCTTCGCTATGCTAATGATACCACATTACTGGCTGAAAGTGAAGACTATCTGAAACATTTGCTTCTCAAGATCAAGGAAGATAGTCTTAAAATGCGCCTGCATCTTAATGTAAAGAAGACAAAGATAATGACAATTGGCAAAATTAATAAGTTCATCATTGATGGAGAAGAAATTGAATTAGTGGACAACTTTAACCTACTTGGATCAACTATCAATAAAGAAGCAGCGAACAGTCAAGAAATCTGACAACGCATTGCTCTTAGCAGAATAGCTATGAA
Organism: Ichthyophis bannanicus; assembly: GCA_033557465.1. NCBI lineage: Eukaryota > Metazoa > Chordata > Amphibia > Gymnophiona > Ichthyophiidae > Ichthyophis > Ichthyophis bannanicus. The sequence continues at coordinate 67,718,697 of CM066049.1, forward strand.
GGACCTAGACAAGATTCTCAAGAGCAAAGATGTCTCTCTCCATACAAAGATCTGACTTGTTCAAGCCATGACATTTTCAATAACATCATATGGATTTAAAAGTTGGACAGTGAAAAAGATAGACAGGAAGAAAATTGATGCCTTTGAATTATGGTGCTGTCGACGAATACTGAGTACACCATGGAGTATCCGAAGAACAAACCAGTCAGTACTAGAGAAGATCAAACCTAAACTTTCTTTAGAAGCTCAGATGACAAGACTTTGACTTTCATATTTTGGACACATCATGTGAAGAGAGAGATCATTAAAGAAAGACATCATGCTTGGCAAGGTAGAAGGACAGCGAAAAAGAGGAAGGCCAGCAATGAGATGGATCGATACAATAACAGTAGATGCAATCTGTCAACAATGAGCTGCCTGACTGAAGACAGGACGCAATTTAGGACAACTATCCAGAGGGTCGCCATGAGTCAACACTGACTTGACGGCACTTAACAACAACATTTATGTATCCTGTTGTCATCAAAGACAGTTCATTAGTTACTGTCAGCTGTTGTGACATTAGTAGTTCCCTTTTTTCTTTGAAGGCAGCCTGGAACTAGGGATTACTATACGTGAGGACTTAGCCTGCTTGTCCACGAAGAAAAAGAAGTTACTCACCTGTAGCAGGTGTTGTCCATGGACAACTGGCTAAGTTCTCACATATGAGTGACCACAGATCTAGTGAAAACCACTTGGGGGCTTTCTGTTGTGCGAATAGCGGGGTTGTATGTACAGGCTGGACGTCCAACCTGTGTTCAGTCCAGGCCTTGATTCTGCCGCCAATGCTCCCCGCACGTACAGTGCATTTGTGCAGGGAGTGCTGGATGTGGGTGGGAGGGGGTAGTGCTGGGGCAGAGCGGGGGCTTGGCTAGGTGCTGGGATGTACAGAGTCTATTCAGGACAGGCCTCTCATGTCCCCTGGCACCAAGATGGATGCCCACCTTATTCTACCCCGATGGTGGAATAAGTGGCAGGCACTGCGGAGTTTGTGGGCTGCAGCCCCCCATCCCATCGCGCTGCCACAAGGGAGCTCCCGCTGCCCGATCCCAGCCTTGGGGGCCTCTGCCAAGGGTCAGATGGTGGTGTGCTGGGGCCGCTCCAGGACCAGGCAGTCAGCGTCTGCGGCTGGACATCTCTGTGCCATACGATGGGATAGTAACATAGTAAAAGACGGCAGATAAAGACCAGCATGGTCCATCTAGTCTGCCCAGCAAGATGGCAAGAGTAGGTGCACCTGTTGCTCTGTGCAGGCCACCCCCCCCCCCATGTTTTTGTTTAGGGGTGAACCCACCACTCCATGTAGGACACCCCTATTTGTTGAGACGTTAGATGGTTCAGAAGTTAGATGGTACTGTTTATTTAGTTTTTATCTTGTTGCTGTAAAGGGATCCACTGTGTTTGTCCCATGCCATTTTGAATTCCGTCACCGTGTTTGCCCCCACCACTTCCATCGGGATGTCAATGTTCCGGCATGCTAGCTGGAGTGCTGTATATTGTGGATGGGCTGACCAGGCGACGTCCCTCTCAGAGGAATATGGTGCATGCCAGGACATCTAGGTACCTGATTCCACAATCACAAGTGCGTCTAGCTCGCATGGTTGTGGAATTGGGTACAACTTGGCTTTGTCTAAGTTTTAGCCATCCCCATAGCCCAGGTGTGCACCATATGGAATTGGCCTTTTTAAGTTTTCTGATAATCCAAATTGAATTTCATACATTCGCATTGACTTTAAAGAGGTCTTCATTCTACTGAAGTATGTTGACAGAAAACAGGATGTTTGTGATGGTTCACTGTATCAATGCATTCTCAATAGGAGAGTTGTACTATGTATTTCAGCCAAAGCTATTAACAGGCAGGCAGCATATGAAAAAAGTGTTTCTAAAGGGAATGTTGACAATTTATCATCCCTTGCTAAGTTTTCTGATAAAAATGTGGTTAAGACTGTATATGAGAACTTCACTGGACAGTAGCTGAAAGATCTGCAGGGGAGTGGGAGGGGAGAGAACAGTTTGGACCATGTGTATGGGAGCAGACATATAGAAGCCTGGGGAATAGTATCAGCCAGTCCCAAGGGCCTCGAAGCTCTGTCTTAATGACATTACGCAGCTTTGCCAAGGGAGCCCCTTACAGGGCTGGAGCTCCAGATGATTGTCCTACTTTCTATCCCTTAAAACCGACCCTGTCACTGTAGCTGTAATGCAAGGAGGTTAAAAACAACTCAGTAGGATGGAGAGTACCAAAACTTTCTCTCCTAAAACATACGCACATAGATGTAGGCAAGTGGCTTCTAGATCTATGCACGTATTTAAGTGCGCTACTGGCGCCTATTCTATTAAGTTAAAATCAGGTGCACACGTGTCTCTTTTTAGTAATACCTGGGCACACCTCTGCCACTCCCCCATGCAACATGGACACGATCACGCTGGAGACGCGTACATATGGGGCTTTCTAAAATGGCTCTTGGGATGCTGATGTGATTTGCACATCTGAATGAGCATTTTTAGATGTGGATATCACAAAGAGAGCTTCTAATATGACCCCCTTTATGTTTTATGTCTTTTATTTTAAATGTATTCTTGTGTTTTGTTATGTATATACTTAGTTCCCCCCTAGAATGGTGAATGGAGCAGGTAGATTTTGGCTTCCAGCTCAATTGGACCAATCCTTTACTTGGCTTAGGTACCTTGACTCTTCATTTACAGATGATGATTTTTCCCTATCTTTATATCTTTTGTCTTCCCCTGCCAACTCAATGACTGTAAGAAGTCCCAGAGAGGCATGTTTACTAACGCATAGGATTCAGCGTATACCAAGTGTGCCATGGTAAAGAGTACTGCGAACTGAAAATGCGCTGCACTAAAAATTCCACGTTCACCTGAGCAGAATGGGTTGAGACGGAGACTGGATGGTTCTGGGGTGCAGCACGCACATCGTGGGTAACACACACATTGTTGGAACGTGCTCAGCGGTAATGTAGGGCTTATCGTGAGGGTATTTACCATCATCTCAATGGGTGGCGTTTAGAGAACCTGAGCTAATTGTGTCAAAGAGAACAAGCACAAGGGCAATGCGATTTCTGTGCTAGCAACATGGGAGCATGCCAGGCACACCTCCACGTTCTAACATGGGAGCATGCCAGGCACACCTCCACGTTCTAACATGGGTTGAGTGCCAGGCACACCTCCACGTTCTAACATGGGAGCATGCCAGGCACACCTCCACGTTCTAACATGGGTTGAGTGCCACTCCCATGTTCGTTTTTGGAGCTGATTGCGCACAAGCAACATGACTGTTAGTATATATACCCCAGAGTGCACTAATCCCTTTGGAATCTAATAAGCTGGTACCCTGAATCCTTCTCACAGTTGCCGCTCTTGCATGATGACTGGAATTTCTATAGTTCCTAAGGGCCGCGATTACTTCTCCACAGCATCTCCATCCCCTTTCATCAGGCTGGACAGATGCCAGCGACAGAAACTGACAAGATCACTGGCTTTTTTTTAAAATAAGGGGATCCATTTTCTAAGTTGGTGGTCTGTGTGTTTCTTGAAACATTGGCCATGCTTTTAATAATTACACATTTCAACACTGCTCTATGGATTGTCTGCAACACCCTATACACATACTCATTGCTGACTGCCTATCGTTAACCTTCTGATGGCAACAGTCAGTTGCTATACTGATAGCCTAGGGTTTGCTTGACCTAAAAGCTCTCTCTTGGATCATGATCAAAATGATCTGGAAAGCAAAGGAGGGCAGTCTTAGGGCTCCTTTTATAAAAGCCCATTAACTGGTTAACAGACATTTCAACACGCGACAACAGGGCGTCGGGAACATTAATGCATGAAGGGGTTCACAGTTTGTTAACTTGTGATCATGGGATGGGGCGAGGAATGGTAAATACAGTAACACTGGAGCCCAGGCAATTGTCGCACGCTCAGCGGCAACACAGTTCTTAACCTGGGTTCACCGAAGGACTCGTATTCATTAGGTAGACCTGCCTTGGTGGAGCTCATGTTAGGCACAGCTCTTGTCAGCTAATATTGCGGCTTTTGCAAATAATGCACAAGGATTTGGCGTGTTATTTATGAATTCTTAGCGGGCTTTTGGAAAAGCGGCTCTTAGTATATGCACCTCTAAGATGATGCCAATCCCTAATTCAAGGCGAGAGCTCCTGTCTCCCTTTCCCCAGGATGCTATATCAGGCTTTATTTTCTTTCAATTTGCATGAACACTTTCACCAGTTTTTGGGCTGATGGCACAAAGTATTCGGCTTGAAATCCAGCAACAAAGGAGTTTTTCATGAAAGGGCAGGCAATACTAAACTCTCATAAACGTATTTCAACAGTTATACATTCAGCATTCTTTATTTTATAAAACCTGAGACTACCCCCTTCCCCCCAATAACCCCTCCAATGTAGATTGCACAGATGTTTGCAAAAAGCCATTAAAATAAGTGAAGAGAGCACAAATTATCCCTGCCAACTGTAACCCTATCTCCTGAGGAGGTTCTGACTCATAGTATGAAGGGAGAGGGCGAGGGTGGTTTTACCTTCATATTGACAAGTCCCTTTTTCAAAGTTCCATTTCTATTGAGGTATTTTTAAAGGAAGCCTCTCGCTTTAGAAATGCAATTTTAAAAATTAGCCTAAAGAAAGGGCTTTTGTTACAGAAGGAGAGGATTTTTTGCTGTCCTCCTACACGAGGATCCTGAAATGATTGATTTTTTTTTTTGGTATCTGCAAAAGAGCTGAGGAAGTAGGTATAAAAAAAGACACTGCCGCTTTAAGGTTAATTATTAACCACTGATCTGTGGAGTCTCTAATGCAGTGTAAGGATGTTGCTCTCCCCTCCTTCCTGCTCAAAGCCTGGAGAGTCTTTCTAGTAGAATGTCCTGCAGTGACCGATGCAGGAGACCTAAGACAGATCTGCGTCCTCCCCCAAGGCCTCCTTCCGCTTCTACAGTGTCTACGTGGGCCCGCTGAGCTGTATCAAGTGCTCAGTATCAGATGCACAAAGCAGTCTGCATACGTCCCCTGTAAGCAGAGATTAACTTTTCACTCCATGGCAGCGTGGAAGCCCTCCCTAGATGCAATCGTTTTGCTCTGACGGATGATGCCTGGCATGAAACATTCTGTTTACTGGTTTGTTAAAAATCTAAGGTCACTGGCTTGTAAAAGAGTCTTTGGTGAAAGCAAAGGCGGGACTGGAACTGCAGAACTGAGAGAGCTTGTTTCAGTTCATAAATAATTGGTTGGGCTGTGTGCTAAAACTAACGGCACAGAGAGAAACTACATTAAAAGCTAAATGCATTTATTAATAATTGTAATGGGCAAGTGAGCTTGCAAATTTAGAAGGAGAAATCTTGAGAAACACATCAGCTTAAAACTGTGACATTCTTTATTTACTAAACAGTTTCTAAAATTCTAGTCCTAGAGCAAGACACTGAGATTTTTGAGGGTGTGCTGTGCATGGACATAAAAAAAGTATGGTTCATGCTCATTTTAGGCACATTTTTCTCGATATTCAGGTCTATTTTCATGCTGGTTTTGTCTATTTGTTCTTTTGCATGCATAACCCAGGGACATTCTGGACTGGCTTCGGGTTCCCTCTGCTCTCTCTCCCCGCTGCCTTCCTCTTCCCCCCCCTTTCATAACCCTTGTGCCCCCCAAGAAGAAACTGGCCAAGATCCTTCACTTTGCACACCTGCTTTATTAGTGGATCTTGAAGGCCACAGCTTGTGGATACAAAGTTATTGCACTGTTAACAATCATAACTAACAATTGAACGTCTGTACAAACATTGTGCAAATATTGCCTGAATAATAAGTAAACAATAGTACGTGAACACTAAGCAAAACAAAAAGTAAACTATAAGTACACAGTAAATAAAAATCTGCAAACACCATGGAAAGGTACCACCGTTTCTGCTGCCTGGTCAGCGGCCTTGGCCTGCACTGTGGCTCGATTCTGCCCCTTCTACCCATCACCAACTGCCCTGTGTTGGTGCCTAGGTGGTACCATCTGTACTATGCCCGCTGGTAATTGAGGCCAGGCACCCCTGGCCCCTGATATCTGGCTACCCTGTTACTGGGCCCTTTGATCCGTATTGGGCCCCCCTTTTTCAGTGGTACCCCTTCCCCCTTTTCTTTCGATGAGGTCCCACCACCAGGAGGGCACATGGCCCGACTCATCCCACAGTGAGTACCGAGCCAATGGCCTGCCGCAGGCCCTTGATCAGCTCCAGGCTGATGTCATTCAAGTGTAGTCCGTCTCCGGAGTATACCATCTTCCCCCCTGCCAGTATGCCCTGGTGCTTCACCATGACCTCCCCTAAGGCCAGCATGAAGGTTCAGATTTTTTTGTTGAGCTTCCTCCTGCTCCTCTCGATACCGTTCAGTTGATTTTCTTCTTTCCACTTCTTCCGTGGTATGATGTGGGACCAAATGACCCCCGTCCCCAGCTCTGTGCTTATCCAGGCCATGTCCACCTTCATCTTGATGATGAGATCAATGCCTTTGTGGACATCAGATCATTGCCCCCAAGATGCAGGACCACGAAGTCCGGCGGGCGGCTGGCCCGCCTCCGGCCAGTGAGGGTGAGCCTCAACTGGTCCCACGGCATCCCCCTGTCTCTCATCCAGTGTAAGTGGATGCTGTCAGAGGGGAAGCTGAGCTGCTCACTGAAATGTCGCCCTGCTGCCCTTCACCCCACCCAGTAGACGTATGAATGTCCTACAATCCAGACAGAGTTCACTAATGGGCAAGAAAGGAAATAGCATCAGCGAGCTTCCCTAGTGCCTAATGTAAAGTTTGTACAAGTTCGAAGCACATCACCTGATAACCTGTATCTGGCCTGACCCCCTATTCAACCCGTGAGCAGCAGTCACAGCTCCTATCCTGAAGAAATGTAGTGTCAGTCTGCTGGTATCGAACCCAACCTCACCGTCCTCAGCCATGGGATCTGGAACTGATCTGGAGAAAGGCTGGACCCATCCGCATAGTGCAGTAAGGTCCCATCCAACCACGGGCGCACCAGCAAATATTCCTGCAGGGCATTGACTGGACAGAGCTGCTGCACTGCCATCGCATTCAGCCATACTGCCCTCCCCCTCGGGAGTCGATCCATTTTGGACTGGGCCAGGAACAACCATACCTTGCCCCCCATAATTGTAGCATCCGCTATCTGCATGGCAGAGCCAGCTGTGTCTGTAGTGGATTAGGCAGGACTTCGCTCATATGGAAGGCCCCCAAAGAACATCAGTGTAGCTGCTAGCCGAAATAGCTTGTTCTCGAATCTGTCCATGGTGATCGTGGCGGCTTGGCAGATGGCTCCATGCAGCATGGGTAAGGTGACTGGCCGGCGGCCATCAGGGCATGGAGAGTCCTCCCTGGCCCAGCCATCCATCACTTTCTGCACCATGAATCCTTTTGTCACATCCCTATACCCTCTCATTTTCAGGAAGAAGGCTTCTCCCACCAGTATCAGCTTGGCTTGCCTCACTGAAACTCCTTTCGCCTGCAAGTGCACCAGGAACTCGAGCAGGACACCTGTTGACACCCCATGCCTGAGAGAGGCTCCCCGCTGTGTGCAAACCTCTGCAGCTGATCCCAGGCTCTGCCATCAGATTTCCAGGTACTAGTCAACAATGATGCAATCAGTAGTCTACTGGTGCTCCGCATCCAAAGGTCCACATCTCCTTGGGCATGAGAACTGCTGTGAATGCAGCGTCTTGGCCAAGCTGCCGAAAGCGTTGGAACTGGAAATGAGAAAGAGCATGAGCTATCTCATTACTTTTCCCTGGGACATGCCTGGCCATAATAAACAAAACAAAAAAGAAAAAACCTGACCCACAATGGTGAAAAAATTTATTTTTGTCGGAGCTGCCAATGCCAAACATAGGCGGAATAGAATCCATCCTCTCACTGCGGCTGCTCCTTTTAATATAATTTTAGAATAGGTGAGAAAAACTTTAACACTTAGCTTTTCTTCAAGTTTCTTCGAGCTTAGAATCAACGGAGGAATCCACAGACAACAATGTATCACGTTTCAGTCTACAGAATAACGACCTTGCCTCAGGTTGAAAAATTCCCACATGCATATAAGCTTTGATTAAAGTAAAAATAAAAAAACATTCAGCATTTTATGGAACCGGCGTCTGACATCATTGCCAACCAGAGCAAAAGCTATAAGCCAATCAAAAGCTCAAGAGCACTCACCAACCAATACAAAAGAAGAAATACCCTATTGAAAAGGGAACCCCCAATTTTGATTGGATCTGTGTTAGAACTGCTTTCAAAATATTGTGATATTTTTTTGTAACCTGCAGCTGCGAAAGTATCATCTTATATAAGAGACACTGGGGACTTTCATACACATCTGTCTACATACACTGATTTTTTGTCTTATAAATTTATGATTACTCTTGATGTGCAATCACTGTATACTAATATCGACCAGGGAGAAGTGTTGTCTTGCCTGGCCACATTCCCGCTGGAACTCCCTACCCGGATACCGTGGGCATTTCTGCTGGACCTTCTTGAATTGGTGCTTAATAAATTATTTCTTATATCAACAGCAGTATTTTCTACAGAGTTTTGGAATAGCCATGGGTGCCACAGTGGCTCCTTCCATTGCCACGATTTAAATGGCACAGTTTAGGGAGCTTTATATTTATTCTGCTCCTCTATTTTGCCATGTTTCATTTTGGCATAGGTTCTTAGATGATGTCTTTTTCCTTTGGACTGGTACGGCATCACAGTTGGATTTGTTTTTGGCATCATTGAATACTTTTAAAACCAATATTCAATTTACGACTCAAATTGAGTGTGCCAAGATCCAATTCTTGGATATCACCATTAGCCTAACCTATGATGACTTTATTACTTCATTGTTTCGGAAGCCGGTACAGCATAACACTCTTTTGAATTATTCTAGTGTTCATCCAGTACCATTAAAACAAGGCTTGCCATATGGTCAATTCCTGCGGCTCCGTCAAAATTGTTCAACTCTTCAAGAATTTTATCGTCATACGGATGATTTACAGCAACTACTATTATTACGGGGTTACCCGCTGAGGATTAAGGCAGCTTTTAAGCAGGCCAGGTTTACTCAGCGGGAATGGTTGTTGCCGCATACTGAAAGGGACCAGTCTACCCAAACGTTGGATGATAACATTACTGGTATTTTTCCCTACATCCGAGGTATTTCTAAAGTGGTCAAAATTTTACATCGGTTTTGGCCAGTATTAAATCTTCATGCATCTTTTCGAGGTAAGAGACTGCATGTGACTTACTCTAGGGGGGGGGGGGGCAATCTGCGTGATTCTTTAGTTAGATCAACATCTCCATTGGACTGTCCATTATCTTTTCATGATGACCTGGGACATTTTCAATGCGGATCCTGCCATTTCTGTTAAACCTCTATCACCGGTACGACCTGACTTGATATACATACTTCTTGTATGTATCGATCTAAGTGGTGCACGACATGTCAGTCTGCTTATGTAGTTTATTTAATTATATGCCTGTGCTCCCTCTATTACATAGGTCGCACCATATGAGCTATGAAGGTGCAGTTAGGTGAGCATGCTTTGCGCCTCCACACGAAGACACGGCTCCACTGGTTGACCATTGCCTCAAACAAGCACATGTTTTTGATCAATTACAGTGACACATAGTAGATCTTATTCCATCTGACCCTAGAGGGGGTAATCGGGTCTCTAAGCTACAAAAACTGGAACAGCGATGGATATACAAACTAAATACTGTTTTTCCGGCTGGTCTCAATACTATGCTTGAATGGCATTGCATTTTATGACTGTTTTGTGTTCCCTTACTAAGGTCTTTCTATTTTGTTCGAGGGCGGGTTCAGATCCAATCAAAATTGGGGGTTCCCTTTTCAGTAGGGTATTTCCTCTTTTGGATTGGTTGGTGAGTGCTCTTGAGCTTTTGATTGGCTTATAGCTTTTGTTCTCGTTGGCAATGACGTCAGACGCCGGTTCCATAAAATGCTGAATGTTTTTTTTCTTTTTACTTTAATTGAAGCTTATATGCATGTGGGAATTTTTCAACCTGAGGTAGGGTCGTTATTCTGTAGACCCGAAATGTGACACATGGTTGTCTGTGGATTCTTCCGTTGATTCTAAGCTCGAAGAAGCTCGAAGAAAAGCTAAGTGTTAAAGTTTTGCTCACCTATTCTAAAATTGTATTAAAAGGAGCAGCCGCAGCGAGAGGACAGATTCTATTCCGCCTTCTTTTGGTGCTGGCAGCTCCGACAAAAATAAATTTTTTCACCATTGTGGGTCAAGTTTTTTCTTTTTTGTTTTGATTATATGTTCACACCTGATTTGGGTTATTGTTTTGGCCAAAATAAAGGCATTCAGTTTCAGACTCAGCAATACCAGCCTCCTGACCAACCTCATCACTCTCCCCACCCTTGCTGTTTGCCTGTTGATGGCAAATACCACTGTTGCATTGTCTGATTGGAAAAATATTCTCCAGTTGGCAAACTGATACTTCCAAATGACCGTGGCTATCATGATCGGGAAAATCTCCAGGAATGTAATATCTTTGCTTACGCCATTTTGTTACCATTCTGCTGGCCAACATTCATGGCACCATTGCCCTTTGAAGTAAATACCAAAACGCACATCCTCTGCTGCATCCGTAAATAACTCCAGGTCCCTGCTACAAATGGCTGCCTCTCTCCAGATGTTCCTGCCATTGTAATGTGACAGGAACTTCTGCCACACCGACAGGTCCTTCCTCATGGGTGAATTGACCCTGGTGAAGTTGTGCCTTCTGCGGACACATTTCATGGCATCTGCTAGCCACCTGACCCATGGGCATTACCCGACCAGCAAAGGTCAAATGCCCAATCAGAGATTGCATCTGTCTCAGCGTGATCATCCTAGCATCCTAGCATGTACCGCTGTTTGGACTGCAGCCTTTAAGGCGGCCACTTTCGCTGCCGGGAGGCACGTCACCAATTCCCTTGTTTCGATTTGTATCCCCAGGAATGACAGGCACTGCACCAGCCCCCTCCATCTTGTCCTTTGCCAGTGGTACCCCAAGCTCTGTGGCCTTCTTTTGGAACGTTCTTAGGTTGTGCTGACAACTTTGCTTGTTCTCTGCCATGATCAAAAAATCATCCAAATAATGGATGATTTTTTACTGTTGCATGTCTCTCTCCACCATCCATTGGGGTGCGGAGCTAAACTCCTCAAAATCGGCACATGATATTGAGCACCCCATCGAGAGGCATTTGTTGACATAGTGGTAGCCTTCAAAACGCAAGACCAGCAGGTGAAAACTGTCCGGATGTATTGGGAGCAACCTAAAGGCGGATTCTACATCTGCCTTTGCTAATCATGCCCCCACTCCGATGCTCCGTAGCAACTCGAGGGCTTGGTCTACTGAGGCATTCTTTACCGAGCATGCCACTGGATCCAGATGGTCATTCAGCGACATGCCATTGGGATAAGACAGGTGGTGTAAGAGCCGTTACTCCACAAGCACCTTATTTGGGACCAGTCCCAAAGGGGACACAATCAGGTTGGGCAGGAGCTGTCTTGCAGAGGGGCCTGCAATCCTACCCATCCTCTGTTATTTGTGGAACCTTTCACAGACCACGTCCTTCTGCTCAAGAGCAGATTTCAAGTTCCCAGCTGCCCATGGGCCCGGTGAACTGTTGTAAGGGATATAAAACCCCCTTGTAAAATCAATGAGCCATCGTGCCTTTCTCTGATCGTATCCGTGTAAATTCAGTACAAGCGCCCCTACCTTAATGGGTCTAGAGGTCTACCCCAGACTCTCCGCCTCATTGCAGACATTGGGGGTCTTCCCCTTGTCTCCTCCCACAGCGAACCTGTGGGTGACCTTCTGCACACATAGCGCATGTGTGTCGGTATTTGCAGGAAGTGTTAAATCTGCAGTTCCCACAACTGTACAGCCTGCATACCCTCATGTGCTGGGGATAGGTGTGCAGCCAGGGGGGGAGGGGTGCCAACTTCCATGGTGTCCCCCTGAAAAGGCTGTAGGGGCCCTGCATGCCTGCCAGTCCAATTCCCTGCGGTGACCCCGCTCCTCCTACTTCCTTATTGACCCTGCATCATCAACCGTATCCACAGGTCAATGTCCTTCCTGTTCCAGCTAAGCCCCTTGTCACCTGCCCTGCTCTGATGAAACTGTCATACTTCAGTCAGGCTTTACCCCCATAAGGTCTCACATATGCTGATCTTGTATTTGAGGAGCCCTTGGCACTGTTTGGGGTGTTTTTCACTACCATGCTGACGAGGACCCTAAAGGCCACGCACCAATTTGCAATTGTCCGTGGAATAGAGTCAGATATCTTTGAGACCAGCTTGCACTTGTTGTGACAGCCTGAACACTCGTAATTTTTTTTGCTCCTCCAAATGAGAAGTGAGAAGATGTCCATGTACTCGCCCTTCCAGATTTTTTCTTTCTTGGCTACTGGCACATGACTATCCAAGGCGCTCATAGTGCAAACATATTCTGCTGGTTTAAGCTCAGATACCAACACCCCGTTAATGGACAGCACCCCCTACAGTACTCCCAGGGGGTCCCTACCCCATCCACCCCCTTCCAAGCCATGCGTCCACCCATTGCCAACCTGGTACTAGATACAAACTGCATTAGGATCCACATCAGCCCTGCAATGCCCTGCTGGTCACTCTCAGGTGCTTCCCCAATCCCCTATACCTGGGCTGCTGCCGTATCACCCTGCTGAAAACCCCTGTGCCCCCTCCCCCTATTCCCAGCCCACTGTATGCTCCTTCCACTGCCGCTGTCCCCCCTCCATAGCATCATTAAACAGTGCAAGAGATTGCTCATACTCACCTCTCTAGATGCAGCTGCATAGCTTGCACCTGCCCCATCCAGGGGTGTCCTGTCTGTGGTTGGCCCTCCTTCAAGTGAATTCAGGAGATCCTGCATGCATCCTGCTCTGTGGATGGCTGCTATAGCCCTTACCTGGGTCACAAGGTCATGCAATCTAGGGGTCTCAGGCACATGCCCATCATTGCCACATGCGGGTTCTCTCACCAATCTTCAGACATGATCCTCAGCCCAGACTTGAACCTGGGACCCTCTGCTTATATGTACACTGCCTGTGGGTGTTGAGCCACAGTGCCACAATGCTGACCATAAAAGGAAGTGGCAGTTCCTGCCACCTTCCCTTTATCCGCTGCTCAGCCTCCCCCTCCTTCCTCCTCGCCTGCCCCCTTTCTCCCGAGTCCATCCCCATCCAGCTGCCTTGTTATGGTGCCAGCACCCAAAGGGTGCTGGCCCACCATTGTATGCATGCTAGAAATTAAGCACGCAAATCAATTGTATATGCATTAATTCATAGCTATACATGCATACAAGTGATTTGCATGCACTTTAAATTTGTAGATGCCCAAATGGACTGACTGCATGGTCATGAATTCAAACCCCCATTAGTTAATATGAAATGATTCCAAATGCAGGGAGAATTCTGCAGCTACTGGATAAGCAAGAAAGTTTACTCTGCCTAAAGTACACGATTATTTTGGGGCATGTTTGCTGAAATTCACCAAGTTAACATGCAGTAACCCCCCCAAATTAGCCCAGGAGGTGGTGTAGACCTGCATTCTTGGGGACAAATCGCATGTCTTCCTGTAGTCACCGTAGGGAGATGCATCTTATCATGCTAACTGACCAGTGCATCTAACGCAGGCACACTTACCTCCAGCCACTGCAAAGGTGGTAAGTGCATCCATGCTAATGGCTGCAATTGCGGTTAGTGGGTATTACAATGATCGCCGCACTAACCGCGATATGCTGTAAGCGCCCACACTCCACCCCTAATTCACCCAGTCACCGCCCCTTTAGCACATGACTGGCAGCGTGGTGCACCTAGCACTCTGCAAACTCGGTGCTAATCATTAGCGCGAGTTCATAAACACATCTTTTTAGGAGAGTGACCTGTATGCTTCCCTTTTCTTCTTGGATACTATTTTCAGTATGCTTTCATTTTAACCCCAGTTTGAACATTTCCCATTCTAGTCTGGCCAATTTTCGAAGAGAAAAGAGAATAAGAAAGCGACTTGTTTCCCTTCTTATGCTTAGAAATCATTCTGAGGGTTGTCAGGCAAATGAGCAAATTACTCATCTTTCAGTGATGCAATCCCATATATGCTCACTGCTGCTGCAGCTAGGAGCTTTTGCAGTAAAAATCATGTGTACACCTATTAATATCTGGCCATATGTGGCCCATAGCTTTTTCCCTCGTGCAGCAGAAATGACGTATGAAGCATCCCGAGGTATATTTGGCTGTGCTCCACAGAGGTTTTACTCTTTTTCTGAGACTTTTTGCACATTTCCTAAAATTTGCAAACACTAGAAAAGCACATTATTTCAGGCTTGTGACTTTACGAAATGCAGGGAATTAGACTTAAAATATCTGAACAGTGATAACGCAAGAACAAATAAAACTATGCTCAAAATGTACTGGACAAGTAGCCGACTGGCTAAAGTTGTAGGCTGAAAACCAAAAATGTCAAGTTTTACATCCCGCTGATGGATGCAAGTCACTTAACTCTCTATTACCTCAGGTATAAATTTAGGGACTCGTTTACTAAAGTGAAGTGAACGTTTGCAATTATTGTATAGTAAATACACCTATGGATAGCGTGCTAAGTGTATCCATACTACCTGCTGATGTGTTGAGCATGGCTCCCTCCAAAGAGCACCACCATCACTCTCCAAACAGCATTACCTCCCCCCCCCCAAAAAAAAAAAAACATGATCACTCCAAAGTGCATCATTCCCCACTGCTCAAGGAAGAACCTGATCTCTCCCTCCCCTGGCACATACCAGGCTTTCCCTGGTGAATTATTGACGGGGTGGGAGCAATCTCCAGACACCCGTGTTCCTGGCCTGAGTTCAAATGATGGCTCTGGCCCCTAGTGGTAGTCTTGTGGTACCACCATTATGGATAAAGCTGACAAATAGGAGAGAAGTCTCATCAAAAACCTGTACCGGCTGTTACCACTTCTTCACTACAGGTTAAACCTCTCTATGCATTCCTCTTCCTTCTCGCACTCTTTCACTACCTCGAGATCCTCAGATGCTGTCAAACCGGGGTCTCTCTACTGGTCAATACACATCAACTTCGCATCCCCATCATCAGCTTCACTCTGTTGCAAATCTTAACTTCATCTGCAAAAATGCAAACTTTCCTTCTAACAGCTCTGCAATATTGCTTGTAAGGATGTTGAAAAGGGGTAGCTCTGGGAGCGATCCCTGCGGCACTTCACTAATCACCTTTCTTTCCTGGGAGTGAATTCCATTTATCAGCACCCTCTGCTGTCTATCAATCAACCAAATTTTACTCCAGCCTGCTACCTTGGGACCCACCCCCAGGCTGCTCTGTTTATCAGTGAGCTTCCTTTATGGGACAGAATCAAAAGCTTTGCTGAAAACCACCTCAGTGAATTACATTGATCTAATTATTTGGTCATTTAGAGTGCAATTTTATAACAGAGTGACTAAACTGTAAAGACAATGGTTCATATGTTGCCTTATTTTAGGCACCATGTCTGCCGATGTGTCTTTAGAAAATGTCCCACTGGAAAGTAGGTACAGAAATTTGACTTACTCTGAGGTAGGCACAAATGCTCTGCCTAATCTTGTGTGTATATAAGCATATTCTCTAACATGATATATATCTCACAGCTCCACCCCCAACTCTTTCTACTCTCTACCCTGGTAGCACCTAAGCTTGTTCTGCACAAAAGGACACACTTTGCATTGGTAGCGTGTACCTCTTGCATGCATAGCCTCCAGGCAATTTTAGGACCACGTAAAACACTCTTTACCCACACAAACATTTTATAAAATTACCCGTCTATCCCCAGAATAAGACATCAGTCAGACTTGCCTCTGGTAAAGTTCTGCTGTCTTGGATTTGGCTGTCCACATAGGGCCTGTGCAACTATTACAGCACCAGCAGCAATGACCTCAAACAGCCCTGTGGTACTTACCTTGAAACTTTGGTGCCATGGGGTTGTTTGGTTCCCCCCCTCCCCGACACCTAATACTGACTTCCTGTTTGATAGGGGGCAGAAGCGGCTTCAGTCCCATACAAAAGGAAATCAGCATTGGGCGCCGCTGGGGGGCAGAAGTAAACAACTCTACAATGCCGAAGTTTCAGTGCAAACACTGGAAGGCTGTTTGAGGCTACAGGGAGGGGGTGGCAGCGGTAGCAAAGAGGTCCAGAGAAGGGGGGAGTGCAGGGGATGAGCTTCGCCTAGGGTGCCCCATTTCCTTGCACCGGCCCTGATTGTAGATGGTTTGCAATCCTTTTCTTCAGTAGAATTTCCATTGATTTTTCAACCACAAAGGTCAAACTAACCAGCCTGTAGTTTACAATCTCCTTTCTGTTACCACTTTCATAAAAAGGTATAACATCCACCCATCTCCAGTTGCATGAGACAACTCCTGTCTCCAAGGATCTATTGAATAAAATATTTCTAGCATCGGGTCAGCATTTAGTTCATGATGATATTCTCAGAATTAAGAATCCAAAGCACTATCACTGTTAAAAACGCCCATGCAACATTCACACCAGTAGCCATAAAGTATATAAAAGAAATCACTGAAACATAGAAGCAGAAGATTTGGTTAAAAAAAAAAAAGAGGACCATACCTTTCATTCCAAGAAAGAATATCTCAGAAAGATGCTAAGATTAAAAACAAAGAAAGTAGATTCCAGAAACCAACAATATTTAGAAAAACCTGGGTAGCACTATCAGACGGGTCTAGGTCATCAGTCCTGGTCTTACCAGTTTTGCATGGAACGAGGGGAAAGGCAGAACCGGTGCAGCCTATCTCTGACGACCTGGAGCCATCTCATAAACCTAGTACAGGGGTTTTTAAACTACTCCTTGAGGAACACCCAGTCAGTCTGGTTTTCAAGATATCCACAATAAATATGCATGATGTAAATTTGCATGCACTGCCTCCATGGTATGCAAATCAATATGATGCATATTCATTGTGGATATCCTGAAAACCTGTCTGATGGTGTGTGTATGGAGGGCTGGGTTGTATAGTAGTACTAATGAGTCATGACTTATTTATTGTGCGACTTGATGTACTATCATTTAGCAAGTCCTCAGCCTCTATACAAAGGACATGTTTACGGCAAACATGCCATAGGTACAATAGCATTTGATAATGTTTTTGACCATGTTTCAGAACTCAAATTTTACTCCCCCTACCTCGAAACATGACTAAACCTAATAAATACTCGAGAGTAGGTATGAAAGAAAAAAAAATCACCTGAAATCCACCAATTCTCAAATCTGTTGCATTCCTAGAGGAGTTGGACCTAGCCTGCACAATCACACAAAAGAAACAAAAATCTATGTCAGGTTGTTTTTGTTAAGCAAGGATACTTTGTCAGAAAAACTGGGCAAGGTGGGAGTCGCCTTCCAATGATGTAGCCCACCGGCCTACCCATGTGCACTCAGAGCGACTTGTGTAACGAAAAATGAAGTCAGATCCCAAAGTGGTTTATAACGACATTTATTTATTTATTTTTATTTATTTAGCCAGTTTTGTATGCCACTTTTTTCTTCAATCAAAGTGGTTAAGGACATAACAAGGGGTCTTATTCAACAGAGAATGACCAGACAGACATAATTCTGGGGGCTGAGCCCAGATCTGAGTCATTGGTGTTTGGTGTCTGTATTGGTGGTGATTGAGTTATGGTGCTTGTTCAAGTGAGTCCATGAACAGGTGGGTTTTAAGGGATTTGCGGAAGTCCTTGAGGTCTTTTTGTGCTCTTAGATCCTCAGGGAGGGAGTTCCATAGATCCAGCGCTGAGAGTGATAACACTCTTCTGCAAGTTGCTTGCTTCGTCCTGTGGTATCCGGCTGGGGTGCGGAGTCTATTGCTGCCTTGGGTTCATCTGGGTCTGCTGCTTATGTCTTTGGATATCAAGGTCTGTAGAACTTCTGCTGAGCAGTGGTGTATGATCTTGAAGATGGTTAGTGTAGCCTTGATTTTTGCCCGTGCAATTATAGGTAGCCAGTGCAACTGTTGGAGTACTGGTGTAATGTGCTCGTATTTGGCTGTGCCTGTGAATATGCGAGCGGCAGTATTTTGAGCCATTTGAATTGGGTGCACCGTTTGCTTTGGTAACCCCTGGTATAAGGAATTTCCATAGTCCAGTATGGGGGTAATGACTGCCTGGCATACGGTGCGGAAATGGTCTTGGCTGAGGATTGGCTTGAGTCGTTTGATGATCTTTAAACGGTGGTATGCTTTCGCTGCAGTCTTGTTTATGTGGGCTTGGAGATTAAGGTTCTTGTCCAGGGTGACACCTAGATATTTTATTTCATCCTTTGTTGTTATTGTCCTGTGTAGTATGTTGATTTCTGAGGTGGCTTGAATGTTGTGCTTCTGGAAATGAACATTGCTTCAGTTTTGTCAAAGTTCACCTTGAGGTTATGGCTGGCGAGCCAGGTGTTCATGTGTTCGAGGCACTTGGTCATTGGGGTTATGTCAGGGGTGTTCAGGTCAATTGGCGTGTACACCATGATATCGTCTGCGTATAGGTGATATTGTATGCTGTGTTGTCTGATGATACTGCATATGGGCTGTATATAGATGTTGAAAAGAATTGATGATACGGCCGAACCCTGTGGTATTCCTTGCGTGGTGGGAAACTTGGTTGATCTTTTCTCTCCGCATTTTACTTGCTGTTTTCGGTTACTTAGGTAGGAGGTGAACCATTTCATTGTGTTGTTGCATAGTCCAATTTCTTGGAGTCGTTGTAGGAATATGGAGTGTGATACCGTGTCAAAGGCAGCTGAGATGTCGATGAAGATTAGTAGGAAACCATTTTTATATTATCCAGTCCTCTCAGGAGGTCGTCGAAGAGGGAGGTGAGTAGGGTTTCTACGTTGTGATGCAGTTTGAAGCCGTGTTGGTGCACGTCCAGTGGAGCATGTAGGTCCACATGATCCTGTAGTTGTCTTTGTACAACTTTCTCAATGATTTTTGAGATAAATGGCAGGCTTGAGATTGGACAGTAAGATTTTGGATCAGAGGTGTTTGACATGTTACCTTTGAGGATTGGTCGTATGGTGGCTTGCTTTAGCACCTGTGGAAGGTGTCCTTGTTGGAGGGACTCCTTCATGATTTTGTGTAGGTGGTGGCTTAGTTGATCCTTGGAGGCCTTGATCCATTCCACTGGGCATGGGTTGGCTGGTGAGGTTGTAGTGTTGAGGGTGCCCACAATGTCTTCTATCTGCTGTTTTGTTGGAATAGAGAAGTCATTCCAGGCTTGGTGAGATTGTTCACAGGTCTGGGACTCCATCGTTGTTGGGTCGAGTTCTTAGGTGGGCATGGCGTGAGCTGTAGTTGTGTTCTTGTTTATCATGTAGTTTGTGAATTCCTATGGGTCTATTTGGTGTCCACTGTGAAGCGGGGTGTCTTTTGTGAGTTGTTGCACTATGTCGAATAATTCTCTTGGTTTGTTGGCTGATTTCAGGACTAGGTTGGTGTGGTGGTGTTGCTTGTGGTTGTTGATCAGGTTGTTGTAGGCTTGTTGTTCGGTTCTGTATTGGAGTGCTGCCTCCGGTGACTTGGTGAGTCTCCATTTTCTTTCTAGCCTTTTCAGCATACGTTTTGATTCCCAAATCTGATTTGAGTACTAGGAAGCGTTGGTTTTTCTTCGGGTGTGTGTCTTTTCCTTGTTCGTCACTGATGCAGCTTTGGATAGGGTGGAGTTCCATTTATTTATGGTTTCGTCTAAGCCATTACAGTCTTGTTGTATTTGTGGCATTATGTCCTGTAGGAAGTTCTCTTTATTGTAAATTTTGAATCTTCTTGTTCTGGTTTCTCTTTTGGCTTGTTGTGTGGGTGTTTTAAGGAGTAAGGTGAAGGAGAGTACGTGGTGGTCCGACTATGGAACTGGAGTGGGCAGTGGAGTTGTGGTTTGGTTCTGTCTTATTAATTGCAATGGCATGAAGATAAGGTCAGATGTGGTTCCATGCCGGTGTGATGGTGCTTTGACCATCTGTTGGTAGTTTAGAGATTCCATGGCTCTGAGAAACGCTTTGGTTTCTTTAGTGGGTGTGGAGGTTAGGTTGTAGTCACCCAGGGCTACCATTGGCTTGTGTTGGGTGCTAAATGTACATATTGATTCATCTCTCAGTATTGCTGAGAGATGATCCTTTGTTGCGTCGGGGGGGGGGGGGGTCTGTAGGTGAGGCAAATGCTGATGTGATGGTTAGATATGATGATCGTATTTGACTCAGTTGAGGTGCTGATGGTGACCGTTTTAAACTTGTAGCTTTTTCTGGTTATTATGAGGGTTCCACTTCCCCTCTTGTTTTCTCTATGGCAGCAGAATGCTGTGAAGTCCAGTGGGGTCATTTGGTTCAGGATGACCTGGTCTGTGTCTGACAGCCAGGTTTCAGTGATGCATATGATGTCCAGTTTTTGATCCAAAATGTAATCATAGAAGGTATTTGGTTTGTTCCAGATTGATCTTGCATTTATTAGTGCACAATTGATAGATGATGCGAATATGGGGTTGCTGATGGGTGCTCGTGGTGGTAGGACTCGTGCTCCGTTGGATGGTCTGAGCACTGTTTGCTTGGGTTGGTGGTGTCCCTGTGAGGTGGTGGTCCGGTTTGTGGAAGGCAGGAGCGGGTATATAGGTATTGGCCTATATGTGGTTTGTTGGACTTCCTGCATGAGTAGTAGAGTGCAGTATGCCATTAGGTGCTGGTATGGTGGATGCATGTTTGCTCGTCTTGGCTGGGCTTGGGATCTCCCGGCCTCCTGTCGTGTAGGCTCCCGTGGGTGTGGGAGGGCTCAAACTGTTTCTGGCGGTTGAGGTGAGGGGAGACTACTGATGCAGACAGCCTGTGATGACTGAGTTCCAGCCTGTGGTGACTGAGTTCCAGCTGTGCTCTGGTTCGTTGGTTCGGATTCCTTTGTCATGGGCTTTGTGCTGTCTGCGGATGTGTGGTCTTCTGGGATTGTGGTTTCAGTTGTATGGTCTGTCGAAGTGGTTCCGGAGTCTTGGTGGCTGAGTGCTGGTTGAATATGTTGCTTGTGGTTAGTGTTGTTGCTTGCCTCCGGCCCTTTGATGTTGGGAAGGCTTGACGAGCTTTCACGGAGACCGAAGGATGTTGTGGCTTGACTCTTCAGGTGTGTGCTTTGTGGTGCTTCGGTTGATTGGGCTGTCCTTTCTTGGTGACTTGTGTTATTGGCCTAGAACCCTGCCTAAGGGCCCTGCCAAAGGGCCCTTTGGCGTGGCCCGCCAGGTGCAGGCGCACCTGCTGGCTGCTTGCTTTTAAAGGAGCTTCCCGATTGGGCTGGAGCTTCAGAGCGGGAACTCAGCTTCCTTCGCGCTCTGGTGCTCAACCCCGATCAGGGGGAGCTGGTAGATGGGTGAGTTCGTCGCGGCTCTGCTCAGATCCTCCAGCTGCCTGCTTTTAAAGGAGCTTCCCCTGCCCTGATTGGGCTGGAGCTTCAGAGCGGGAACTCGGCTTCCTTCCCTCTCTGGCGCTCAACCCCGATCAGGGGGAGCTGGTAGATGGGTGAGTTTGTCGCGGCTCTGCTCCGATCCTCCCCAGGCATCGCCTACATCCTGATATCTGAGGAAGTAACCCAAGGAAAGGGCTGCCATCATTCTCAGTAACAGCTGGAATATTTTACCAGTTAAAAAAAAGAACATGTTTTCAATCACCTTTGGAAAATTAGATAATTCTTCTCTCCCTTAAGATTTAGTGATGAATGGTCCAGGGTAGGGAACCAACAATAAAGCTCTTCTTAGTTTCAGTCCTCAAAGCAGCTTTCAGCCCTACAGTTGCCGAATTAAGCTCTTGTCTGAAGAGAGGAGGAACAGAAACAATGAGAGCATGACATTTTGTATATCTTCCAATTTTAGGGGCATTGGCTACTCACAATTCAAATATGTTTGATTTGTATACATTAATCCTTCTGTCAGACTACCACGAGGGTAACTCAGGCAGCACTGGGATCACAAGAAATGACTTACTTGCTCCTGGCTTTGGTTTCCATCTATCCTAGTTTCTCAATTTCCGGATCAAAAGTATCTTCGAGCAACATGGGATCAGGTCTCAGAGATATAACTTGTTCCTCCTGACTGCTGCAACAGGAAACTTTGGAAATGGACTCCCTTTCCTGGGCTCTCCATCCCTTTCTCTTGGTATGAGGAACAAGAATTCTTGCTTCCTCCCCATTACACAGTAAGCTTGTAACTCCAAATCGCTTTCTAAGAAAGTGTTCCATGAATTATTGATAGAATCCCAAACCAGGAGCTCCTTCTCCACCTACAATATACTCCAGTCACAACTATGTTGTATCTTTTGTATAAAGTAGGCAGGCCCAGCCTCAGAGTTGGTTCAAGGTGTTAATACCCAAGGCAGATCTTAAGCTTTACCCCCCTCCTCCAGCTGTCAAAATATATTGTTTAGCTTTGAATGTCCTGCTCTTTGCCACCCCATAAGAGCTGCCACTCTAGGTGACTGCCTAGTTTGCCTAGTCGTTGGCCGAAAGTAAGGTTAAAAGGATGCACCCTTAGGGCTATAGTTATTAGGATGTGTTTCTGCTAACATGAATTATTTTACCTCTAGACTGGATTTTTTAAAATGCAGATCCTATTTTATATAATGGGATCCAGCTACTATTAGCACATGTTAACGATAAAATAATCCATATTAATTGTAGCACTCCTTAGGAACTGTGGTCCTTAGTCGGGTCTCCTTGGGCCCTGTTTTGTAAATTACAAGAAGAAAGGTAGGAGAGGGGAGATGATAGAGATTTTAAATACCCCCATAGCACAAATGTAGTGGAGGCAGGTTTTTTTGAACTGCCAGGAAGCTCTGGAACTTGAGGAGACAAGATGAAGGTGAAAGGGGTTAGACTCAGGAGTAATCTAAGAAAGTATTTCTTTATAGAAAGAGCAGTGGATATCTGAATGGTCTCCTGGTGGAGGTGGTAAAGATGAGAACTATATCAGGATTCAAGAAAGTATGGAACAAGTACAGAGGATCTCCGAGGGAGAAGAGAGGCTTCTAGAGCTTGGTAGTTCCTATGGATAGGCCATATGGTCTTTATGGTCATATATATACATGAAATGTTAAATAAATAAATAAATCTGCCTTCATGTTTTACTGTTTAGGGGTGATAACCAGAAGTGTAAGTCATTTTTTTTACAAAGTCAAATTAAATAGTCAAAACCATACAGAGGCACAAACTTTGTAACGATTTTCAATGTTACCCAAGGGAAAATGGCTTCATCTTCATCAGACTGAGGTAAATTCCAGGACTATTGCTGCCTCTTCACACCACATTTTGAGTCGAGCAAAAATTATCTTGTCTCTAGACGACTGGACAAATGGATGAATTCAGTCACTGCACAGATGTTTTTCTGATACATTAAAAAGACCATTTACGGAAAGTATGAATTCTATCAATCTACTGAAACTCAAATATCACATTTTGAAGTCCATCTACCTTCAATGTCTTCATTTCAGATGCTTTAACTTTTGTGAGAAAGAAAAGAAATAGACTTCCTCAAAGTGTGAGTAAATAATGGTAAACTCCATTCTTTGATATTCTACTCCACTTACGGCTTTAGCCCCCTTTTTGCTTTTTAAGAAAGAGCCACTATGATGAATCCCTGGAAGCAGTATTAAAACACCTGAAATTTATAAAGGGCTTTGAGATGGCAGAATCTTGCAAAAAAATATAAAAAGAGGATGCATGCTTTAAAAAAGAAAAAAAACCAAATAAGCAAAAAAGCAATGTTTCACATTTTAATAGCTTTCATTCCCCGTCTTAATAAATGCATGTGTGTTGATTTGCGTGAGCATGATGTAGGAAGTTCACAAATGAATGTAATCTGCAACGAGGGGATAGCTAACCACTAGCAAACACTTCTGAGTAATGAATCCCCACTGTATCAGACGGACACTATTCATAATAATTCCTTGCTTTTCTCATTTTGCTGTGTATAGTAGCGATTAATCAATTTGCAATGTTATGTCACCCACAAGAAATTGCTAGCACCAAGGCAAATTTATTGCTTTATGATAAAAGAACTTGTTTAGGTAGAAATAAATTAAATTTGGGGGTTTGTTATTTGAGTTTGATGGTTTGCATGCATGGATCATGCGGTGCTGGCCAGCCGAGGTGAGGGCATCCAATTATTATTCTAGGGGTTTGAGCCTGGCTGAAACAGATGCAAATGAAAGAGGTGTACTATTTTCCCAGCTAACTAGTCCTTGAAGAGCACCATCCTCCCTTAAGGAAAACCATATAGAAAAACTTTGATATTATTCTTCAGAATACTCTGGTGATTTGTGTATTTCAGCTAATTTTATTAAACTAGGCTTATATACCACTTTTCTACAAGTCAAAGCAGTGAACATATGTATATATTTCCCTTGTCCCCAAAGGGCTCACAATCTATGTTTTTATACTTGAGGATACAGAGGGTCAAGTCCTTCAGACCCAAGGTTGCTATTCTTTAGTGGGATTCAAACCCCCAGTCCTCTGGCTTGAAGTAACTTGCCCCAACCACTTGGCCATGTCAATGGGCATGTCTCTTAGCCTTCTGAGGAAGAAACTGGGGACCAACAAAACAGTGGACAAGACTGCAGGATGAAAATGAACATGTAAATGTTACTTGGATCGAGAAAGATGCTGAAAGCAAATCACAAGCTTTGCTTGGAATTCTGTCTTTGATTCTGGGTTAATTTGGAAGATGGGAAATATTAGGGACATAGGATCAATAGTGTGTTATTAGTACCATGGATACTTACAGCCTTTTGCAAATAATGTGAACAATTGCCGCTGTTCAAATTCCCACAAAAGGTTTCAATCAGGGGCACTTTCTCAGTTTTGCGTATACCATGAAAGTTATTCCTAAGCCAGGGTAGGTGGAATTTTCACTCGGGGTAATTTCTCCAAATGGATGAGTTTTGCACATACTATGACAGTAGTGAACCTCGCTTCTAAGCCAGGGTGTGTGCAGTATGATCTCAGTTTTCTCAAATTTACTGCTAAAGCTCGCCATGGTACTTGTATCGTGCCAAACAGAGCCTCCTGCTGGAGTTCGTAAGATGCAACATGTATGGGTAGTTTGTCACGATACGCGTGGAAGTTCTTCTTTATCATGCCTGTGAACCCCAATATGATGGGAAATATTCCTGTATCTTTCTGCCACATTTTCGTGGTCTTTGATTGCATTTGTTGAGTCACAGAATAATCACTTGGAACTGACCAGTCTAATACCATTCTGGTGTTTTCCCCTTTACTACTATGTCGGGTTTTCTCGCATCCAGTTTCTTATTTGTTGGAATGGGAATGTCCCAGGTGATCATAACATCTTCATTCTCTGTAATTATTTTAGGGTCATGATCCCAGGGTTTCTTAGGCACAGTGATGTTAGTGTTTACAGAGTTTCTGATTAATGAGGTGTGCTACTTTGTTATGCCTTCTGTATAGAAATTTTCTGCTATCATAACTTCACAGCCAGCTACTACTATTACTACTATTTGTATAGCGCTACAAGGCATATGCATTGCTGTATATATAGTTGTAAGACACAGTCCCTGCTCAACAGAGCTTTTAACTAATCAAGACAAAACACATAGGAGGTCATTATGAACAGCGAATAGCCCACCGGGGCATATGGGTTAGACATTTTCATTGCGAAAATGTCCATCACCATCAGGGCCGGATTTACCTTGAGTGAGGCCCTATGCCAACAAAAATTGTGGGCCCCCAGCAGGGGCGGCCCAAGGGGGGTGTGGGCCTCATTTGCATAAGGGGCCTCATTTGCATAAATATTTGCATAATGTTACCATATACTAACTTTTAGTAAACGTGCCTCTTAATGAGTGTATGGATAAAGAAAGACTAAAAGATTTCTACATTACTATAATCCAGTGCCAACTGCCAGACACATTAGGAACTACTACAAACACTGCCCATTTAGAACCCATAGCAAACCCGCCGTATCCTAACAGCACTACCAGGACTCACAAAGCACCATACTCTACCAATCAAAAGGCAACACTGCAAATATTAAACAAATACATTTCAGAGAACAACAATACATGACCTACTGGGGAAAGAGAACAAGTGGCAATGTCAAATAGGAATTATATAAACAGAACACCTCAGCTCAGTTACACATGCAGAACATAGACCATCACCAAACAAGTAATCACATTTTAGAAACAGGAAGACAATAATTAAACTGGGAATCCCAAAAGCCAAACTTGGAATGTACAACACTGTAGAAATAAAACTATACATTAATTTGCTCTTGTACTAAACAAAGCGCAGACGTTAATGATGCACATTTACCAGAGCTGACATATTCCAATTAATAAATTCAAAATAAAGAGATATTTTTCTACCTTTTGTGCATTTTTTTCAGCTGCAATTGCTCCAGCCACTTTCTTCTGGTTTCTTCATGTCTTCTGCTAACTCTCCATCGTCTGCTGTCCATTTGTCCTTTCTTCTCTCTTCTAGTTTTTTTCCATTCTCTCTCTACATCTGCTTTAACATACTAATCTTTCTCCTTTTGCTCTTTCCTCATTCCTATTTCATCCACTCAAATTTTACCCCTCCATCCTCAATCCCCACTTACTCTCCCAATACCCGGCCAATTGTAGATTTTTTTATCCCTCCCACACAAAATATTTTTCCCTTCTCCATTTACTCTTCCAGCCCCATCCCATTCTAATCCTCCCCCAACATCAGCTCCCTTCTAGTTCCAGCCTCACCCAGCATCCATTCCCTTCTAGTCCCTGCATCAGCCCATTTCCAGTCCTAGCCACCCATCAGCCCATTTCCAGTCCTAGCAACCCCCCAACCCAATACCAGTCCTAACCCCCCATCACCCCATTTTCAGTTTAAGCCCCCCTATAACCCATTACCAGTCCTAACCCCCCATCAGCCCACTTCCAGTCCTAACCCCATCAACCCATTTCCAGTCAGCCCCCCATAGCCCATTGCCAGTCCTAACCCCCCCCATCAGCCCATCAGCCCACAGCCCATTACCAGTCCTAACCCCATCAGCCCACCTCCAGTCTTAACCCCCCCCAGCCCATTTCCAGTCCTAACCCCCCCATAGCCCATTACCAGACAGCCCCCATCAGCCCACAGCCCATTAACAGTCTTAACCCCCCCACAGCGCATTAGCAGTTCTCTCCCCCCCCAACCGCCCATTATCAGTCCTAACCCCATCAGCCATCCTCCAGTATTAACCCACCAGCCCATTTCCAGTCCTAGCCCCCCATAGCCCATTACCAGACCGCCCCCATCAGCCCACAGCCCATTACCAGTCTAAACCCCCCGAATACCGATGTACAGTTCTTATCCCCACCGCAACAGCCCATTACCAGTCCTAACCCCATCAGCCCACCTCCAGTCTTAACCCCCCCAGCCCATTTCCAGTCCTAGCCCCCCCCATAGCCCATTACCAGACAGCCCCCATCAGCCCACAGCCCATTACCAGTCTTAACCCCCCCAAAGCCCATTACCAGTTCTAACCCCCCCCAACAGCCCACAGCCCATTACCAGTCCTAACCTCATCAGCCCACCTCCAGCCTTAATCGCCCCAACCCATTTCCAGTCCCAGTCCCAGCCCATTTCCAGTCCCAGTCCCAACCCATTTCCAGCCCCATGCCCAGCCCCCCCAATTCCCAGTCCTACCCCCTCCCCCTACCCCGGCCTAAAGTAAAATTTAATTTAAAAAAAAAAAGTTGCTGGCTGCCGACGCGGGGCCCCCTCTGTAAGCTCGGTCCCTCCCTCCGTGCCTCCGTGTCTCCCTCCGTGCAGGCTGTGAGAGACGCGAAGGCAGACTGTCTCCTTCGCGTCTCTGTTAAGCCCGCAGGGGCTGATGGGAAATCCCATCAGCCCCTGCAGGCTTAACAGAGACGGGAAGGCAGAAGGAGACAGTCTGCCTTCGCGTCTCTAACAGCTGGAACGGAGGGAGACACGGAGGCACGGAGGGAGGGACCGAGCTTACAGAGGCGGCCCCCGCGGGTCAGTCCATGCTGCCGCGGCAGCAGAGGGGGCCCCGCGGCGGCAGCCAGCAGGTTTTTTTTTATTTTATTTTTAAAAAAAAAGCCTAACTAGTTCAATTTTTGTGGGCCCTTTGCAGCTGTGGTCCCTACGCCATGGCGTACATGGCGTATAGCTAAATCCGGCCCTGATCACCATAATCAGAACCATCACAGCCAGGCATGCACACGGCACTTGTGTGGGGATCTCAGTATGTGGGCGGGAGGGGCAGAATGGGGGTGTGGTCAGTTGCATCCACATACAACTTGAATTCGGGAATGGCCGGTGTACGTTCCCGGACATCCTCATGGATGTACATCTCATACCTGCAGAAACAACAAATACAGGTAGAACTTAGAAGAGTTTAGTTCAGCATTGCATGGCATCCCATATGGAAGCATGGATGTGGCAACTATGTATGCAATTTGTGTGCCTGTGGTCTGGGGGGAAGCTGGATTGGGTGCTGAGTGCAGAGATGATATGGGGTCCTGTGACAGCATGCCACGGTGTTCTACCAGCTGTGCTGTGCAGGTGCATAGTATCATTGATCCGGGGGTGTGTTATGTGTGTGTGCAGGTGATGGTCTGTGTCTGTGTGTATGTGGTGCGATGGAGGTACAGGAGGGGGGACATGCTGGTCTGACCAGCACTTGCCCCATAGGGAGGACCAGATCGTAACCAGTTGACAGTTTGCATGTGTGGGAATTGATATTACAGGCTCTGGCATCCTCTTAAGGATATCTATGGGTGCTCTTGGCCATGTATTACAGTTGCCTGCAATTTTGCATGCTGCCATTCAGGAGCCCTTAGGTGTTGTTGCAAATTGGTATGACAGTTAGCTGTGGTGATCCTCCTTGGTTGTACCCTGGTACATACAGTGCCTTCTACAGACAGTTGTCCATGGTGACTGGTGACATAGGTGACCTGGTGTGCATTGCCTGGTGTGCCCCTACTGCCATTCCTGCATCCTGCATCAGGATGTCAGTGTGTGCCAGATGTGCATTTATGGCCATTCTGCAGCAGATCTACTGTACCCTCAGCAGTGGGGCAGTGCGTGTTGGCATATCTTGTTTACGGAGGCATGGCCTTATCAGGGACAGGGAGTGTTGGCTATGTCTATCTTCACTGAATGTGCTGAGTGAGTGTTTGGCCATATACCCAATTCCAGAATAGCTGGTGTGTGTTATCCGGCTGTTCCAGAATCAGGTATACTTTGGCCCTGTCTCCGAGTTTGACATTCACCTGGGCAGGGCGTGGATCTTATTGAATTAGGCTCATAATGCAAATAGGGACTAGAGTATGGCGAGATACACATAAGTAGTGGACAAGAGAGCGAGGAGCATCAAGATCCAAAAGTGAGCCTGAATTTGAATAGGGCTAGAGAAGGAGCTGACACATGGACTCAGGTAATTTGTTCCAGGCGTATGGAGCAGCCAGATGGAATGAACAAAGTCTGGAGTTGGCAGTGGCACAGAAGGACACAGATAAAAGGGATCTGCCAGAGGAGCGGAATTCCCAAGGAGGGGTGTAGAGTGAGACACGAAAGGAAAGGTAGTGAGGAGCCGCAGAATGAATGCACTTGGAGGCCAGTAGGAGAAGTTTGAACTGGATGCAGAAACTGATAGGGATGCAGTGAAGTGACTTGAGAAGAAGGGTTACATGAGCATAGTGACACTGGCAGAAGATAAGCCATGCAACTGAGTTTTGAACAGCTTGAAGGGGAGAGAGATGATTCAGAGGGAGACCATTGAGGAACAGGTTACAATAGTCAAGACTGGAGGTGACTAGTGAGTGGCTAAGAGTCTTAGTAGTGTAGATACAAAAGAAGGGACAAATTTTGCTGATGTTATAGAGAAAGAAGTGGCAGGTATTAGCCATCTGTTGGATGTGCCGAGAGAAAGAGAATAGAGTCAAAGATGACCCCAAGGTTGCAAGCTGAGGAAACGGGGAGAGGTGTACTATCATCCACAGAACTAGAGAAGGGAAGAAGGGGGAAGATGTGTTTAGGAGGAAAGATAAGAAGCTTAGTTTTAGTCATGTTCAATTTCATACAGCAGTGAGACATCCAGCTATGAGGTGAGTCACTGTTTCCAGATCTTTCTTACAGAATCAACATTTGTCTGTTTTGCCAGTTTTCTCAGGGCTTGCCATAAACCATCTTGTCTGTAATTCACGGTCCTTGCCTGCAACTATCAATCTCTCATCCTTCAGTTTCAGTTCACCTCTCCTTAACCATTCATGTGTCAGTTCTTGATTGACAAAAGGTTCCTGGAGTAACACTTTGTATTTCCCACTGTATTTCTGCACTTGCCACTTGTTTTTCCTCATTTGCTGATCTGATTCTTTGAAGAGTTTTTTTCCCTTGTTTTGCCAAATTTGTTGCTTCCTTTCCTATCTGTGCTTGTGGATTCTCATTCACTACTTCCAGTCGTCGGAATGCTTGACCAAGTTTGATGATGGAGACAGATTCTGGATATTTACTTTCATATTTCTGCACTTTTTGCGTATTTGGATCTGATGATGCTGTTAGGTAAGCTGGAGGGCTGTGATAGTAGCTCTGTATGTGTAATGAATCTCTATTAGGCTTAGCCCTCCTTCAGCTCTGGGGATGTAGAGTCTCGGTATAGACTGATTCTTGTAAATTACCTCATGGGCATGGATGAGTTTGCACATCCAGTTTTTCCAGATCTTTAAGAGACCAGTCTATAATCCCAAAGTTGTATGAGAGTACAGGAATTGCCAGCTAATTGATGGCTTGTATCTTATTCCATGATGTTAAAGTACTTTTCAATAATAATTTTAATCTTCTATAGTATTCTTTACTGATGTAATTTCTGCTTGATTGCCATTCCTTCCTCTACTCCGAAATATTTATATATGCCTTCCAAGTTCCTTGATGTCATAGCCCTCAGCCATGGATATATTTTCCATTTTGCTCAATTTTCCTCTCTAAAAAAAAGTTTTCTTAGCACATTTGTCAGGGCCAGAAGTCATTCTGATTTCATCAGAAAAGCTTCTTACGGAGTTGGTCTGCTAATTGAACTTCAGATATTCTACAAACAGTAAATGGGATGTTACCTCTGGGTTGTTACTTTCTTTAGGATTCAGGCTAAATCCGTATCTGAAAGTTGATGAAAGTACTGTTTGGATTAAGTGACATACAAAACAGAAGTGGTGAGATGGAATCTCCTTGAAATATCCCTTGCTGGAACTTGATTTTAGGAATGATGTACTGACCATCTTCATACTTCAAAAACAGTGTGGTTTGCCACATTGTCATGGTGAACTTAATGCACTCTATCAAACCAGGTTTGATCTTATACATTTCAAGGCAATTTTTGGAACGCTGTCAAAAGCTTTCTTATAATCGATCCATGCTGCACTGAGATTTCTGCTTTTCTTAGTGCTGGCCATGATAGGCTTAAGTGTTCTTTGGTTCCATATGCGCTCCCCCTTTTGCCCTTTTGCTCTATTGCCTTGATGTTATTGGACTCAATGTGATCATATATTCTGTCTGCATCTATTGCAGTGAACAGTTTATAGGAAGATAAGTTATTGGTCTGTAATTTTTGGGAATGCTACTTGGGTCCCCCTTTGGAAGGGGAAATGTTCTTCCTGTTATAAGCCATTGCAGTATTAAGTTCGGCTGCTTGATCAATTGGTTCTTGCAGTTTGCCAGGTCTAAATGGAGTGATAGTAACTATTTGAGCCAAACTTTGGTCACTCATCTGAGCCAAGGTTCTTCCAGTTTGGGGCTCATTTTAACCTGCTTTCCAGCTCTTTTGCTGTTACTACAGGCCATTCCATAGGTTTGATGTTTGATTTTTCTAAACGTTCCTGTATGCAGGGAAGCCATTCTGCTTCTTCTTTGTGCTCTATGGGGTCATCGTATACGCTTCTCTTGAATGTTTTTGTTTCAGCTTTGGTTGGTGGTGTTTTTACCATATTAATGCTCTTTCCCAAGTCCCTGTAGAATTTATTTTATTTTATTTATTTAACAGGTCTTTTATACCGCTTTATAATTTCATTCAAAGCAGTTTACATTGTAACTTAAACTTTGTAATGTACATTAAGCAGGGACATTGATAACTTGGATTTTTCTGAGGCAATGGTGGGTAATTGGGTTCTCTCTAAATAGTTTACTTTGATATTTCTCTTTTCTGTCTTCTTCATATCTTCATGGGTTTTGCACTTGAGCTCCTACTGTCAATTTATTTTGGAACATACTGTATACCTTTCAGATCTTCTTCTGTTAATGTGCATGCTTCAGCTAGATGTCTTGGATCTTCCTCAATATCTTTGATGATCTTAATGCTTTTAGATACCCGTCTATCAGGGATACCTCTGCACACAATGATTGTATTTTTCCTTTGATGCGTTTTTTCCAAGGAGGAACTGTTATTGTTGTGTTTTTCTTCTGACCCACACTTGAGTTAGTAATATTCTTGCAGTAATAATTTTAGCTGCACAATATTGAATTTGATTTATTCCTTTGATGTCAATAAATGGTCCCTTTATACAGGATATGGCCTTGTTCATCATATTTTTAACCTTAGGTGTTACATTTAACTTCAATAATCTTTCCTTTGCCTGGAACCCAGTATATTCATCTCTTTCCATATGGACTAGGAGTTCGATCTTGAATTCCTCCACCTCTGGGTCTTTCTCCTCCCTTTCTTCCTCCTCTTCAGTTGACTTCTTGGCCTGTCCTTTGCTCGTCTCACTGTCCTGCAGTTCTAGGCTCCATCTCCCCCTCAACTGCTCTTTCTGTGTAAACCTGGTACTCTCACCTAGATCTCCTCCTCCTCCTTCCTGTATTTCTTTTTCACGAAAATCCTTCGTTGATCCAAAATGTTATCATTCACATACTTCTTTACTTTGATCTGTGAAATTAAAGATCTTAAATTTGCATCCGTTGCTTTTTGCAGTTCTTCTTGTGGCAATTTTCCTCTTTCTTCCTGTTTTTGGTGGACTCTCCGTGTATACCCTCTTGATTTAAATATAGGGTTTGTAGCATAAAAGTAGCAATACATTATCTCCTCTTTATCTGCAGAAGTCCACTTAACTGTAGTTAATCCTCGTTCCGATGTAGCCAATTGGCTAACACATAACTGTCTCCACCTTAACCTAGCCAAGACAATCACTATTTGGTTTTCTCACGGTAGCCCATCCCCCTCGGTGGCCCCTTCTTTCTCCAGCACCCCCGTCCCTTTAGTCTCCACCTTCCGATACCTTGGTGTACATTTCGATTCTGATTTATCATTTCATGCACATATCTCGCACATTACTAAGACCTCTTTTTTCTTTCTTCGCCAAATTTAGGCAATCCGTCCCTTCCTTTCCCCATTAGCCCTCACTACTCTACTGATATCCTTAGTTATGTCACGTGTGGACTTTTCCAATTCGGTTTCAACTGGTCTCCCCAAATCCCAATTACTTCAGCTCCAGCGGATTCAAAATACTGCAGCTTGTCTTGTTACTCACTCCACTCTCTGGGATCACATCACCCCTCTGCTGTTCCACCTCCACTGGTTACCTATCCCCTTCCGCACCCAATTCAAACTGCTCACCTTGGTTCATGAAGCTCTCCACACCAGTACCCCACAATACTTAGTGGATCTCCTCTCCTTTCATTCCCCCAGGCACACCCCTCGCTCTTTCCACCTCAATCGCCTCTCCCTTCCCTCTCCCTCCCGTGCTCACCTCCAATCCACCCGTTCCTCTGCCTTCTTTTTTGCTGGCCCCGTTCTTTGGAATGCCCTCCCCACTCCCTCCATTTGGAACTCTAATATACCACTTTCAAACGAAATCTCAAGACTCATCTCTTCTCCCTGGCCTTCGACCTCCCTTCCCCTTTTGTGTGATATCCTCCTTCCCTCTTCTTCGTACCTCCCTCCCAGAATTGTTACGTACTCATGTCCTGTCTTGTCTCTTCTTCTTTTCTATTTTCCTATTAAAATATTGTAAACTTTTCTTTCTACTTCGCTGGCCATTGGCCTCCTTTTAATTGTTTTTAAATTGTACACTGCCTTGATTGTCCTAGAAAGGCGGTTTTTATCAAATGAATAAACATAAACATAAACATTAGCTTTTTTATTAATTTCTGTGGTTTGTCTCCTGCCACAGTGGGTCCATGAACACGCTCACCAAGGCCTTTATCCATGGCAGGGATGTTACCTGCATCTACAGTGCATTATCACTACTCTAGTGCTACCATAGTTAGCCTTAGTGTGGAGGCTACTGGAGGGCACCTTTTTATCATGGGCGACATGCGGCCAGTGTGTATTTTTTTTTCTTTCCTCCCATACTTCAATTGTGGTATCATCTGGTTGAGATTTAGTATAGATTTTGTACAACAGGGTCACCTCATGACGGTACCCTGCAAGACTCTGGGAGGGAACTATGTTCTCTCCCTCTAAGAGATGCACAGCAATTCACCAAGCACTGCTAGTGAATTCTATGATGCACTACTCTTTGATCCCATGGGTTGCTGTGCAAAACCTTTTGCATGACAAAGGAGGAATTATCTTGAAATTAATGGCAAACTGTAGTGCCAAAACGTTAAATTGAGATAATGCTAATGTCTTTTTGTGCAGATGCAGAAAGTTTAAAACATTTGTGAATAATTTGCAAAAGTGCAAAGTCCAATGCTTGCACTTTCCTCTCAATTACTATTAATACTCAATAAACTAGAAATGCAGAAACGTTTCACCACAAAATCAAGTGATGCAAAAATGGTTATTTCTTGTTTTGACCTTTTTTGTCAGAATTCAAAGATACATGTTATAAATAAGGAACTGGTTTCTACTTAACTAGGGGTACACCACTCCAATTCTTGAGAAGCAGGTCTGATTTTCAGAGTGATTTAAATATTCAAATTAACTTCTTCATACACCAAATGTGTTTCTCTGAATCTTTCTTCCTTTCATGCCTGTCTCACCCAAATCCCTGACTGGATGACATCTAACCTTCTTCCTCTGATAAAACAGCCGCCATTTGGCCCACTGGTTCAAGTCCCTGTCCCTCACTTTTCCCCGTGTTTCTAACTACTCCTATCCCCCTGGTACCCTAACTTCATAATCTAAGTGTTATTCTTGATGCTTCTCTGACCTTTCATGATCATATTAGTGCTGTCGTCCATCACTTCTGTTCACTCTGTCAGATCTTGGCTCTTTGACTGCTCCTTTCTCTCTTGTCCCTGACCACCTTACGTCTGACAGTAAACATGTCTCGCTTAGATTATTGTAACATTGTTCTCTCCGGCCTCCCACATCATGAACTGCAGAACCTACAGCTCATCCAAAATACAGCCATAAAGATACTTACTTACGCTTCGCGCTTTGACCACATAAGCACACTTCTAATTCACTTCCACTGGCTCGAAATATCCTATCGTATCCAGTACAAACTCCTCATCCTGGTACACAAGGCATTTCACACCAGCACTCAAACCTGATTATTCTGCGTTCACTGCACCGGGTCCTCTGCTCCATCCATGTGAATCATCTTCATCTCCCATCCACTACTCAAGCCAGACTGTAGACTACCTGTCATACTGCCTTTTACGTTCTCGATCCAGCTCTTTGGAATGCTCTACCTCCCAACCTCAGATCAGAAATATCCTATGTCAAATTCAAGTCACAACTCAAAACTCATCTCTTCCAGAAAGCTTTTGACCTACCTACTGCTTGACTCTCATCTTCCATTCCTTTGATTTCTGTTTCTATCAATCGCCTAAGCATGAGTGTCACACTCTTTCCTATCACTTACGGCGTTCCTTTCTCCTCCCTCATTCTTTACTTGATTTTTTTGTAAACTGGCCTGCTGTGAACGTGAAGGGCGGTATACCATGCTTAATATACATAAACATAAACATGTGGTCAGATACATCTCATAAGCATTCATTACAATGCAACCTGTTTGTGGCTTCTAAGAACAAGGTTGGTCAGATCTGGATTTAAGCAGAAGTAACATAGGCAATTGCCCAAGGCACCACATTTTGAAGGTGTCACATGCTCAGGCCAAAGAGGAGCCTGCTCCTGCTTACTTTAGGGCCAGGTGCATGTACTGCTTCACAAGGGACCAACTGTGGCACTTTGGCCTTACTCAGCAACTTCTTTGGCTGTCAAGTCTCTGGGGATCTCTGTTATCTCCCAAACCCTTATTCTTTGGGATCTACAGTCTGGTCTTACCTATGGGCACCAAAATCGTGAATCCAGCCCTGAGGGTGCTGTAGCCTTGCCCTGGACATTTCTACTGATGTTTCACCTTTTATGCAAATAACTTCAAACTTGTTTTTATTTTGAGGGAGGAAGGAAAATATGGAAAATCCCCAGGTCCTCTTCACTACAAGATGATGCAATTGAGGTAGAACTTCAAGGTGCCTAGCCTAAGTGGGGCCCACTCCCTAGTCTCTGAGCCCTGGGTTGTCTAACGCTGTTCCCATAAAATATTTCCTATTATATAAGGTGGTAGACATTTTGGTGAAAAATATAAGTAGAAATTCTTGGGAAAAAGGACTTTTCACACGTTTACTCTATAGAATTCCAGTGGTCTTCCTATTCCGAACATCCTGGTATGTCTTTACTGCATTTGAGCTGGAATCTATTTATTTATTTAGCTGTATTTATATACTGGCTTTCACATTTCATCAAGGGGGAAGGGAGATAATTTTATAAAGCATTTTCTATACCTCTGCCGGGCTTCTGGATATGGGGCTGAGGAAATCTGCCAAAACGCCTGCAGTACCTTGAACTATTACTGAAAAGGTGTTAGCTAAATAGTACTAAGAATTATAATGGGCTTGCTATTGATAAAAAGCTGGGCTCCTAACTTAGGCTTCTAAATTTGTGGCCTATTTTCAGTCACAATCAACAGCCTAAATGTTCATTTGAAAATTCATCCTAATTTAGGAGCTTAACATTCATTTGCTCAGACTTATGAGCCTAATTTAGGTTCTTAGTGCTGAAATTCAGTGCTAAACTCCTAATTTTGTTTGTCCTTCCCTAAATCCATCCCATTACCACACACGTTTTATGCTCCTAAATTTAGGAGTTTAGTGAAATTTTAAGAAACGATTTAGGAACTCAACCCTAATAAAGTTTCAAAGAGGCCAATTTAGAAGCCTAAGGGGGTTATTTAGAAGCCCTATTTGTCCTTTGGCGGTCTAAAAATGGGCTCGGAGACACCCAAAGCATGGAGACATCCATGGAGTCATTTTTGAAGCCAGCTTTCTGGATGGCCTTGTGACAAAGAGGTCCAAGGCAGAATGGGGTCATGGTGGAGGTGTGTCCGTGCCATTCTTATTAGCTTGGATGTCCCAACCTGATTTCAGTAACACCCTGGACGTCCCAAGCTGCATCACAATTTATGCCTACTCCAGGCATGAATAGGCATTGGAAAG
The DNA here is from genome assembly GCA_033557465.1 of Ichthyophis bannanicus. Lineage (NCBI taxonomy): Eukaryota > Metazoa > Chordata > Amphibia > Gymnophiona > Ichthyophiidae > Ichthyophis > Ichthyophis bannanicus. The sequence goes on from CM066049.1 coordinate 67,756,256, forward strand.
TACTTGTTTTGCCTGCCATAAATGTGGAGGGTGTGGAGAAGGAGGTGCACTCATCTCCCCTATAATGTCCACGTTGACAATGAACACTGCCAAAGAAAGCAGGCTCATGTATCTGTTCTGCCATGTTAATGGTTGTCCCTGTATGTAACCTTGCATGAGATGGAAGTCCCTACCCCACGGTTTCATACTGGGAACATCTATGCAGATAATGACATTGGTGTCCACATCGGGACATCTATGTTTCTAATATCAGGCCAAAACTTAGACATCCTTGGTGAAAAGTGGAGTACCCCAGGGATCTGTGCTGAGTCTGCTGCTTTTTAACATATTCATAAATGCCCTGGAAATGGGAATAAAAAGTGAGGGTATCAAATTTGCAGATGACACAAAATTAATCAAAGTTGTTAAAACCCATAAGGATTGCAAAACATTGCAAGAGGACCTTGATAAATTGGAAGACTGGGCATCCAAATGGCAGATGAAATTTAATGTGGACAAGTGCAAAGTTATGCACCTAGGAAAGAACAACCCAAACCATGGTTACACGATGCAAGGTTCCACATTAGAAACCACCACCCAGGAAAAAGAATGTAGGCATTATTGTGGATAACACGTTGAAACCCTCCACCCAGGGTGCAGTGGTGACTAACAAAGCAAATGCTAGGTATCATAAGGAAAGGAATGGAGAAAAAAACAAAGGATATTATAATGCCTCTGTATCGCTCCATGGTACAACTGCATCTCAAATATTGTGTGCAGTTCTGGTCGCCATATCTTAAAAAGGATATAATGTTATTAGAAAAAGTACAGAGAAGAGCCACCAAAATGGTAAAAGGGATGGAAGGATACCCCTATGAGGAGAGGCTAAAAAGGTTAGGGCTCTTCAACTTGGAAAAGAGACGTCCACAGGTCCTCACCTCGAGGCCGATGTCATTTAAGTATACTCTGTCACCTTTGTACACCAATGGACCACCTGCCTTTATGCACTTGTGCCTAACCATGACCCCTCACAATGCCCAGACAATGTGCCCCACCTCAGTATTCAATTTCTTCCTACTCCTTTTGATACCTTCCGGGCTGCGGACGCCCACCCAGTTTTGCCAAGGATGATCATGGACCAGATGACAACCGCTCCCAATGCGGCACAGATCCAGGCCAGGTCCCTTTTGATCTGTATGATCAGTTCAATGCCCTTGGTATGTACCAGGGGATTGCCCCCAAATGGATGACAATGACCTGTGGTGGAGGACGAGCCTGGAGCCGGGGCCTAGCACAGGCTGCTTCTGGCTCCACCACATTCCCCTCTTCCCCATCCACTGTATGTTCATGATGTCAGGGTGGAAGCCGAGCTGTTTTCCGGCATGACCGCCCACTGCTTTTCTTCTTGCCCAGTAGATGTATGATTGCCCCAATATCCATGCTGTGTCCTAACGGGGAAGAAGAAAGACAGTGGGAGGGTAATGGATGGTGAATCGAGGTGCATTACTGTTTAATATATAGCTTATACCTGTCTGAGCCCCATCTCCCTATGTCTTAGATCTGCTCTTCCCCAGAATGCAGTGTATGTGCTGTGGTAGCTGCCCATATTCTGAAAGAGTACAATGTTAAACCCAGGCATTTAAGCCCTGCTTCAATCACTGCCCTGAGCCACAAAGCCTTGAACTGATACTAGGACAAGCAGGACCTGTTGGCGTGCCTCAATGGTGCCCTCCCCCCCAAGTGGGCTTGATGTCAGTACATGTACATGCATGTTAGTTAAGTGGAACATTATAAAATTATCCTCTACAAGTCCTTTTTAATCTCCTTCCCATAGCGATCTGCCTGTAGATGTTCCTGGGGCATAGTTTGGGTGCAGTATTAGTGGAGTTATGATGTACTTAAACATGTTTATGCACAGAATTTTGGCCTGATTTTAGAAACCTGGATGTCCCCAAAGTGGACGGCCATGGCAGAGGCCACAAACATCCCCGCTGTAAAAACTTGGAGTGGGAGACATTCGTCTACTACAGTAGGCACATCCACGCCGATTATTCTGCATGCAGGGATGCGCATTGGCGTGCTGACAGGAAAACATGTGCCTTTGTTCCCCGTCAGCTTTCTCTAACTGAAGTAACCGCATAGGGCATATCAGTCTACCTCCTTCTCTGTGCCCTCCATGTGCCGTGATAGTGGAACAAGAGCTTTTCTGATGCCGATTCATGCCTTGGAGCATGAAGGACACTCCTGCCGGTGGTTGATGACATTATTGCCATTTCTAAAATCAGCTGCGCACATCTATCCTGCCTGAAATGCCCGTGACATGCCTCCACCGTGCCCCTTGGATGTCCTCACGCTGGGGACGTCTCTAGTGATGGCTTCTAAAATGCCTCCAGAGACGTCTCTATGATTTGAATGACCGTGCGCCCATTTCCAGTCGCCCAAAGCATGAATAGCATTTTTAAATAAACCCTCCTAGAGTATATGTACAGATTTACCCCTCCCCTGGAGCAGATGTAAATTTGTGCAAGAGCATTTATACAGTATTGAGGCTGGTTCTGGGCATCAATTTTATAAAGTCACATAGGCACCATTGTTTCTTTTATAAAATAGAGAGTTTTTAGAAATGCTTTTAGGCACCCTGTTATGAAATGACTCCTTTGTTGCATACATTTTAGTGCTCTTTTGTCTTACGATGCAACTGTAGGCCGTAACCTTTGAGATGCAGTTCATCGTAACAATTACACAAAGGATCTTGATTGGATAAGAAAAAAATATTAATTCAAAAACCATCATTTTACCCTCATGAAATGTATCAAAGGACCATCACCTGTAAGCCAGCTTGCAGCTAGGTAAATTGGATCTAAACCGATTCAACATTTCATCATTTGTCTGAATATACAGTATTTTGTATAATCCCTTTTCAAAATGCACTTAAAAAATCCCAGCTTCAGTGTTATCTGGTTATACAGATACCTCTCTTCAGGTGTGACACGGGACCCCGCGTCATTATGTACTGCTTCAGGGAGGTGGCTTGCAAGTGCTCAGGAACGCAGCATATTCTCTTCAGGACGGCTTTCTCTGTGAACCAGGAGATACAATGGTTTAAAATGGCCACTGCCTGTCCCTTCATTAATCACAGCACCTAGGCCTTAGGGGAATGAATGCTGATGTGCTATAAGACTGAATTCAGTGACAGAGGGATGTCATAGTTTGTGTTGTAGTTGGTTAATGGCCTGGCAGTGGCTATTTTAAACCACCAGACCGCCTCGTTTTCAGACAAAGCTGTTCTGAAGAGAATATGCAGGGTTCCTCATCATTTGCAAGTCACCTCTCTGAATCCGTTTGAGAACAACACACAATGGACCCATGTCTGACCTGAAGAGCAGATTTGTATGAGCTAGTGGCACTGAAGCTATGTGCTTACTAAGGGCCTCTTTTAGCTGGTTTCTGGGCATTTTAACATGTGCAGTTGGGAACCCTAAAGCCCAGTAGTGTCTGCTTTTGCTTGCTAAAGTGCATGCTACTCAGTGACTGCAGGATAGAGCAGGGAATGGACGGAGAGTGTGCATGGACAGTGGATTGCTTGTGGTGCTAGAGAAATAGCCCTGTGCCCAGTGGCAAAGTGACTCCTGTGGTTTCATCTAATGACTTCTGTATAGAAGTCATGAACTGACCTAGTGGAGTGCATATTAAGAAAGTCCTTGACGTGTTAACGTGGGGACATATTGAACACATTCCCAACAGCTAACCTGCAGTCTTTTCCATTGACACGCATGAGATCAGTGGGCTTTAGTAAAAGGGGCCCCAAGTTCATTTTATGAAAGTACTATAGAAAAAATATATGGTCCTAACCAGTGATTAAATGTTGCACCAGTATAGATGTGGTTTACCTTAGCTGTGATGATGGTTTTGGATTCGATGTAGCAAGGCACAAGGGTAATGGCCCTAAATGGTAAGTAGCCAGTACTAATTTAAGAGAAATGTTACCTGCTCAAACAGTAACACAGGTACACTACCAAAAAACTGCCTCCAGTTTTGCAACTGATTCCTATAGATTTTGGGGTGCTGAATCCAGGAAAAATAGCCAAAATGTTCCATCACGTCACGTTTTCTTGCAAAATTAGATTTCTTACCCATATAAGGAATGTTCACATAATTTCTTTTTAGCCGACTGCAGTTTATTTTCTTGGCCCAAAATAGAGGTTGTAATGGTTAACTAACTAGAAACACTCCCTCATGATATTTTAGAGTGTTTTGTATTAATTTTATACATTAACAGGACAATTGGGAGGCGGGGGGCTAAATCCAGTACTCGCGCTGGCGCATGTTCTTTCCTGTTCGCCTCGCCTTGTTCGCTCGCTCAAACACGGTGGTTGCGACATGAACGTTCCTGTCAAATTTCAGTTTCTTGCAAGTTCATTATTACCTTTTGTTTGCTCAGTCGTAATCCAGCTTTATTCCGAAGTGGTTCACTACAGTTGTCGTTTGCAGTGCTGTGTATTTGTGATGGCTCACAGAGCCAGAGGTTGCGTCAACTCTCCGGACAGTTTTTGTTTTATTTGTGGGGAATATACCGTGAAAAAGCGGCAGAGGAACATTTCTGCATTTATTAAAAAAGTATATTTCGCCTATTTCGGTTTGAAGTTAGGCGATTAAGACAAACCGTGGGCTCCTCACAAAGTGTGCAAGACATGTGAGGAAGATCTACGCTTATGGATGAAAGGTAAAAAACAAGCATTTTGTTTCGGAGTACCTATGATGTGGCGTGAACAAAGAGACCACAGCAGTGACTGCTATTTTTGCTCTTGCATTGTGAAGGGATACAACTTAAAAAATAAGAACGTAATAAGTTACCCCAACCTTCCCTCAGCAATTAGGCCTATGCCTCATAGCAACGAAGTACCTGTGCCTGAACCACCAAAATCTTTGGATCATATTTGTGTGGACGGTTCTGATCATGATGAGACTCATCAGATGGCTTTTCCCGATGAGTCCAGTACTTCCGAGTTTGAAACTGAACCAGATCCGAAACCTGAACTTTTCTCTCAAGCTGAATTGAATGATTTAGTCCGGGATTTAGGACTCCCAAAAGATGCTGCCCAACTGCTAGGTTCTCGGCTTAAACAGAAAAATCTATTGTCACCAGGAACAACTTTTTATTGGTACCGCAACCGCGAGACACAATTTTTGAAGTATTTCAGCAAAGAGGAAGATTTGGTATTTTGCAACGATATATACGGAGTGATGGAAAAGTTTAAACTCAAGTATGATCCTGCTGAATGGCGGCTGTTCATTGATTCGTCAAAAGACAGCATAAAAGGTGTTCTTCTTCATAATGGCAACACATTCGCTTCAGTTCCTATTGCTCACTTTGTTATTCTCCAAGAAAAATACGAGAATTTGGCCCTGATTCTTCAGAAGATTCGTTATGATGAGCATAAGTGGATGATTTGTGGAGACTTTAAAATTCTATCCATGGGACTTCCGGTGGCATGGTGAGCTGAGCAGACGTGCTCGTCTCGGCTCTGGAGCCCGCGCCCTCCCCCCTGCTGAAAAATTTAAGCTAATTTACTTATTTTGGGAAACTGTGGGGGCATAGCGTTGCGGAGCCTTAGAGGATCTATTTACTCCCCTCTCTGCTTGATCGCCGGTGCATGGCCACGAAAATCCCCCGCAGAACCCGGGCACGAGGTGGGGAAGAAAAGATGGCGGAAGGTGGGCAAGAGCCCCTGGGACAGCTCGAAGCCCCGACGCTGGTAACAGAAGTATCGAGGGCGGTGGTGGGTGCCCTGGAGGGAAGATTGGGGGGATTGTCCACCCAGCTGCAGGAGGTGGTTCAAGCCATAGCTGATTTTAACAAACGGGTTGAGCATGCGGAAAATCGCATCAGCTCCCTGGAAGATCAGCACATACAAGACCTCGCCAGGATCTGCAATCTGGAGACGACACTTACCCAGCACGAGGAAAAATTGGAAGATCTTGAAAACCGAAGTCGGCGAAATAATCTGCGCTTTATCGGAGTGGAGGAATCTATAGCAGACCGGGATCTGAGGCGACATCTGGAACAATGGATAGTGACTACCCTATCTCTGCCCGAGGATGTTGGGAAGATAATACTAGAACGTGCTCACAGACTGGGGCCCCCACGGGCAGGCGATCGTCGGCCTCGGGCGGTGATAGCCAGGTTTCTCAATTCTACACAAAAGGACGAGGTATTGAGGGCCTCCCGGCACGCGCGGAGAACGGGCACCCCCACGGATTCGATATTGATTTTTCAAGACTATTCAGCTGGCGTATCCTTGAAACGTAAGGCCTACAAAGATCTGTGTGCCAAGCTTATTGACCGGGGAGTTCGCTTTGCCCTTGCATACCCAGCGGTCTTGAGAGTTTACAGTGATAAAGGGAATCGGGTGTTTCACTCCCCTGAAGAGGCCCGTGACTACTGCAACAGCTTGGGCTGAAAATTGACGAGAGAACATTTCTTCTTCACATCGGTGGTTTGAGGATTTCCTTCTCCTGGGTCGGACGGGAGTGGGGGCCTCCCGGCTTCTCCTGGCTCAGGAGCAGAGTTGCACATCTCACTGAACTGTCCCAACTGTCAGCACCCGCGGAGTATGGAGGAAGTTAAAGTTGTTACAATGTAATGGAAGTTAACCGTGTTATTTTGTTACTTTTTGTTTTTAGATTTGGTCATTTAAGCACGTGGTATGAGTAGCTACTTTTTGCCCTTCTTAAATCTTTAACTGTTACAAGTTTGCAATTTGCGGATACTGTTCAAGTATTGAATCCAAATATGTGAAGGGTTAGTTTAAGAGGGAGACTGGTATAATTGTTGCATGATTGCGGGAGTGAGGGATTGGTTATTTGTCGGGGAGGGGAGCGGAGAATGGCAAAGCCATTGGGAGAGGGAGCGGGGGATAGGTGGGTCACTGTATATTTGTTTGCCGCTGTCAGTACACCGCTTAGGTTTGCTGAAGCTTGGGTTGTAGTGTTATCTTGAGAACATGGGAGGGGATATCTCGAGGTTCTGTGGCTCTGTGCTTTGAATACGTTAACGCAGCTAGTGACAGAGGCAGAGCGTTACTCTCCTAGAAGGGGGTTTGAGGTTTGGGAGCTGTATGGGATCCTGCACTGCTCCCCAGATCGCCCTTCTTCTCTCATCCTCACGCTGATTAATATCAGCAACAACAGCGTAACAACAGGAGGGTGGGGGCGGAGTGGAGGGGCCAGAAAAGCTGCGGGTAGGTTTTCTCTGCTTGGGCTCCTCCCTCATTATCTTCTGTTGGCCTTGATAGGCGGCTGTGTTGGGGTTATGGGTGGAGTCCGGGTGGATTAGTTTAGCAAGGGACTGCCGGTTGAAGGCCGCAGTTTCACATCACATAACATCACATCACATCACGTGGAGATGGTATTGGGGTGGTGGGGGGATGAAGCTGATGGTGTGCATGATGTTAGAATGGGGAGGGGCGGGAGGCCTACATGTCACAGAAGTCTAGGTGGGGCCAGCCCAGGCTGGTATGGGGTTTGAAGAAGTGTTCAAGGGGAAGGGGGAGGGAGCGGATGAGGTGGGAGGGGGGCCATGTGTGGATGGGGGGGGGGGGTGGGAAGGGGGGAGGGGTGGGGGGGAAACTGCTGGGCTTATCAGTATACACGGGATGCAAGAGGGGACAAGCTTACTGAGCGGGGGAAGTGGGGGTGGGGAGAAATAAGCTGTATCTGTTGGGGAGTACCAAGCTGTGCTGGTTGGAGAGTACATAGTACATGGATCTTTAAAAAGGGGTGGGGTGGAACATGGGGACAGGGGGCTCTTGGCTGGGGGGGCCCCTTCACTGTGAATCAAAGGGCAAGTACAATTTTGGTTTTTATCTTCCTAAATTGTTATGGCTAACAACACTCGGATAGTTTCGTGGAATGTGTGCGGGCTGGGCTCCCCGCTGAAACGCTCCAAGGTCCTACAACACTTGAGGCGTCACCGTGCAGATGTTGTTCTACTGCAGGAGACGCATCAATCCGGGGCGGAGCATCAGAAACTGGGCACTGGGTTCAAAGCTCATGTTTATGGGGCCCCGGCTGTGGGGAAGAAACGTGGGGTGGTTGTACTTGTGGCTAAATCTACTTCTTGGGAGGCTGAAAGGGTTGTTACTGACTCTCAGGGTCGCTATGTTGGTGTGTGGGGGAGGTTAGTTGGGCGGAAGGTGTTTCTCTGTTCTGTATACGGGCCCAATGTATATGAGGCTAGCTTTTTCCAGGACCTCTCAAAACTGATGGCTGAGGCTAGTGGCTATGAGATAATCTTAGGTGGCGATTTTAACATCGCCTTGGATAGTGGCCTAGATAGATCTAGTCCCCAGGACAGCGGGAATTCTCGAGCGCGTCGTCGGCTACGAGGCATTTGCGAGGCGTATGATCTTCTTGATATCTGGCGAGTGCTGCACCCTGGCGAAAGAGATTATACGCATCTATCTAGGGCGCATGGTACTTGGTCCCGTATAGACTTCTTCCTAGTGGCGGATTCACTTTTTAATTGGGTCTTCAAGGCCAGTATTGGCCCTCTCGTTATTTCGGATCACGCCATGGTGGTTTTGGATCTACGGGGGGACCATCCTCCCTCAGGCAGGGTGTGGCGTTACCCCCTAGAGCTCTGCGGTGATGCACGATTCGAATCTTTTTTGAGAGAACGTTGGAAGGAGTATGAACTCTTAAATGCCTCACCGGATATTTCCCCTGCACTTTTCTGGGAGGCGGGTAAAGCGGTGCTTCGGGGCGATATCATCAGTTACCAGAGCCATTGGCGCCAACAGTTAAATCAGCGGATAATAAGGTTGGAAAGGGAGCTGGGCCGAATCCGCTGGATGGCGGCTGGCTCCCACAGAAGCGCACATACGAATAGACTTCGGGAGGTACGAACGGAGCTAGAGACGCTGCTCCATCAACGAGCACATAAATCGCAACTGTATTACCGTTATAAACTTCATCGGTTTGGTAACAAGGCGGGTAAGTTGATGTCATCCCTGTTGAGACCCGCGGGTGGCTCCCGACAAATTGGGGCGATTCAGCGGCCTGATGGTACTGTTACCCGGGATTCCACCTACATAGAACAGGTCTTCACGGAATTTTTTCGACAGCTTTATGTTAATGAGGAGGTGGGGGGCACGGTGGGGCGCTCTTTTCTTGAGGATTGTGGGCTCCCTAGACTAACAGAGGAGCAATTGACGGCTCTCAATATGCCCCTGTCCGGTCATGAGGTTCAAGTGGCAATCCGGGGTCTTAAGAATGGGCGTGCTCCTGGTATTGACGGATATCGGGGTGAATTCTACAAAACCCTACAGGATGTGGTGGTTGTTCCTCTCATTGGGTACTTTGAGGACCTTGTGAGACGTGGGAAGCTTCCATATGAACCCAACAAGGCCCTGATCACGATTCTACCTAAACCGGGGCGGGACCCCCTTTTGCCGGGATCCTACTGCCCTATTTCCTTACTTAATGTAGATATCAAACTTCTGGCCAAGATAATGGCGGACAGATTAGCACCCTTTTTACCATCCTTGGTGCATCAGGATCAGGCCGGATTTGTCAGGGGGCGCCGAGTGGCAAAAAACCTGCATCGGATATTATTATCCATGTGTGCTGGGCGACTGGCTGGGGAGTCCTCGCTGCTCATCAGTTTCAATGCCGAGAAGGCGTTTGATCGCGTTAGCTGGGGTTTTATGCACCAGACTTTAGAACAAATGGGCTTTGCAGGTTTCTTTATTGATGTGATTAAATTGTTGTATGCAGATCCCTTAGGGGCCCTTTTGGTCAATGGAACTATGTCTTCTGAATTTGCCATTCAGAAAGGGACCCGTCAAGGCTGTCCGCTGTCACCTTTACTTTTTGTCCTATCGCTTGAGCCCCTGCTTCTGCGTATCAGGTCTGCTTCTCAACTTAGGGGTATCAGGATGGGTGATGGTGAATTTCGGGTCGCCGCATTCGCGGATGATGATTTACTGGTGCACTTGGGAGACCCTCAAATGGGACTACCCCGTTTATTGGATCTTATTCAGGAATATGGCATACCTTCTGGTTTGCGGCTTAATTTAGATAAATCCGAGGCGCTCTACCTAACTCCGGAGGGACACCCGGGTTGGCAGGGTCCATTTCCGCTGCGGTGGGCTACCGGATACTTCAAGTACCTTGGTGTGTATTTACCGGCACGGCTTGAGGATCTTTATAAGCTGAACGTGAGTAAGATCTTGGGTGAGATCTCGACTTGTGTGGATCGCTGGCGGGATTTGCCCTTGTCCTTGGGGGGCAGGGTTGCTTTATGCAAGATGACTCTTCTCCCTAAAATTCTATACCCTCTTCAAATCCTCCCGTTACTTCTTAGACGGGCGGACCTCCGGCAATTAGACCGCTATTTTAACCAATTTCTGTGGCGAGGGCACAGACCTCGGGTTCGCCTGGCGGTATTACAACAACCTAAGACCTTAGGTGGACTGGGTTTTCCTGACATTCGGCGGTACAATATGGCCTGCCTTCTACGACACGTCCGAGACTGGCTTTGGGATCTTTCCGACTGGACCCCGACGCAGCAGTTCGAGACCCTGTTGACGCCTCTTCATCCCCGATATCTTTTGCATGCTCGTACGCTCCAGGGGGTACCATTGATACTTTGCGATCTTTTTCTGGATCCCTTCCGGAAGGCATGGCGATTCTTTTGTGTGGGGCGTCAGATATCCGCCCATCACACACCTTACCTTCCCTTACGGGGGAATGCTGATTTCACGGCTGGCCTTGGGCGAACCCGCTTTCAGTTTTGGGAGAGCCTTGGTTTGGTGAACTTGGAACATTTGTTGACTGCGGAGGGTACTCTGGTGGCGTTTGATGTGTTGTGCAGGCAATATCAGCTGGGGCCCTGGGATGTATTTCAATATACTCAACTCCGGAGCTATCTTCGTACGATTCCGGACGAGGCATTACGTGGATCGGTATGCTCTGACCTTGAGCTGTCTCTTCTGGGGGGAGCTCTCCAAACGCGGGTGTCGGTGTTGTACAAGATGCTGTGGGATGGGATGGCACCCAGTGCTATCGCCGCCTTAGCGGCGGCCTGGACAGCAGATCTAGGTGAGCAAATTGGAGAGGACTCCCTTTTGGGGGGATTAATGGCTATTCCGACCGTGAGTATTCAGGTCCTGCATCGCGATACCCAATACCGCCTCGCGCGTCGTCTTTACTTTGCCCCGGTTAGGGCGTGGAAAGCCGGCATTGCAGCGAATCATTGCTGCCCCAGATGCGGGGCCGACAGGGCAACGCTGGGTCATATGTTTTGGCACTGTCCCAGGATCCAGGTTTTTTGGAGTCGGGTGCAATCATATCTTCGCCGTTGCCTGCCGCTTCTGGAACCTCTCACCGCACGTCATTTAGTGCTCGATCTCTGGGAGGAAGATAAAGGGACTATTCTCGGGGACTGGGCGCTGCGCTGGTTGCGCTTGATGCTGATGTCTGCTCGCATGACAGTTCTGCAGCGATGGCTGGATGTACGGGGTCCAGTTTATGGGATTTGGCGAGTTAGAATCTACCGGCTTCTTCTTCTGGAGCAGCTTGGAGCGGCTGGTAACGAACGTCGATGGGCCAGGTTTCTGGAGGGGTGGGGGCCCCACCTACAGCTTATGCCGGCTGGGACGCGTCGCAGACTTTTGGGGGGCTCCTGAGCTCCTGAGCTGGCAGACTTTATTTGAGGTAATTTGGGGCTCAGCTTGGCAGTTTGGCGGTTTGATAGATGCGCAACCAGGCGGATGGACAGTGAGGGGGGCCCTGGGGTCCACATTGGCGATCCCCTGATTCTCTTTTTCAGCCTCCCTCACCATTTCTGTTTCTCTTCCTCCTATTGTTCTCCTGTTTTTTCGGTTCTCTTTTTTGCCTTCTCTCTTTCTTCGCTTCTCCTTGATTTCTTTCCCCAGGATAGGACTGCATAGGGACGGGGAGGGGGGGAGGGGCGGGACAAGGATGGGACGGGGGGGGGGGGTGCTTTAGGTTAAGTTCTTGGGTAAGTTTATTATCCAAGATGACAGATCCGGGAGAAGAACACACCCTGGATCTGTTCACGATAGCACCAGCTGTTGGGTGAATAGGGGTGGGAGGGGGAAAGTTGGTATGTACGCGCTTAATGACAGGATAGTGTTCTATGTCTAACCAGGGACAGGGACACCTACGTGTTTCCTGATCTTTGCACCCTCTGATAATTCGAGTTGAGACAATTTGTTTTTACTGAATATGTTATTTACTTTGGTCTCATTGAGTATGTACCATACGTTGTCCGGGGGGGGGGGGGGGGTTGGTCTCTGTACGTGATGGCAGCCTATTGCTTTGCCTTCAGGTTGACACTGTTTTCTTTTACTGTACTTATTGCAATTAACAACAACAGATTTAAACACAACGGGAAGTGGGGGGGGGGGGGAAGAAACTGTGTGAAAATGTAAGGCACTAAGGGATGACATAGTCTGTTTGTGTACAATTGTTTCTCCTGTTGTATCGTTGTCTCTACACTTTGGAATTGGAAAATGATTGCTAATAAAAAATGATTTAAACTAAAATTCTATCCATGCTAATAGGGCAGCAATCCGGTTTCACCAAATATCCCTGCTTCCTTTGCTTGTGGGATAGCCGGGCCCGCGACCTACACTGGGGGAAAAAAGACTGGCCAATTCGGGAGTATTTGAGACCCGGTGAGAAAAATGTTCTTCATGAGAGCTTGGTACCCCGTGATAAAATTCTATTACCACCTCTCCACATTAAGTTGGGTCTCATTAAGCAATTCATCAAGTCCCTTCCAAAAGATGGTGAGTGCTTTCGGTACCTTTGCTCAAAGTTCCCCCGACTTTCTGAAGCAAAGCTAAAGGAAGGAGTGTTTGTTGGCCCTGATATAAGGAAACTCATTTCAGATGGAGCATTCGCTGAAACAATGTCTGAGAAGGAAAAAGAAGCCTGGGATTCCTTCAAGGATGTTGTTCTCAAATTCTTGGGGAACAGGCGGGATGAGAACTATAAGGATATTGTTGCCAGGATGCTCAATGCCTTCAAAGAACAAGGCTGTAACATGAGCCTGAAAGTCCATTTCTTGCACTCCCATGTGAACTACTTTCCCGAAAACTTGGGGGTGTACAGTGAAGAACAAGGTGAAAGGTTTCACCAGGACATCAAGGAAGCAGAGAGAAGGTACCAAGGAAGATGGAACACCACTATGATGGCTGATTTCTGCTGGTTGCTGCTGCGGGAAACCCCAGATGAAAAATACGCCAAGCAGCGCACCAAGAGAAGCATTCGGGGGAAGAAGAAACGGGCCCACCAGGAGATTGATTGACCCAAGAATGACTTTAAAATCTAAACTGTGTTGACAAATATCGTGTTTTTATTAAATAAAAATTTGAAATAAAAATTTGCTAGTTATTACCACAGTGTCGGATCTCATTTATTAGAATTTTATTTTCACACCATCTATTCTTACATACATACCTGTACAACATTTTTTGCACATTTCTTTGCTTTGCTTTGTGTCTAACCTCGCTCTTATATGCTCAAAGTTTGTGCACATGTATGTGGCTGTTTTAAGTGCAGACAATTTTGCTACCATCACAGTGTGTTTTGTTGACATTACTCTATTCTTATGTGCTGCCTTGTTACAATTTTCTTTATTCTTATTTGAATAACTACTAAACAATTAGTATAAAGAATTCATCCAAGAAACTTTTATCTCGATCGCACTCAATCTGAAACGTTCACCTAAAACTGCTAACCCAATGTAGCAAAAAATCTGTACATGATGGAGAAAATTGGTTACCAGATTTGGATTCAGCGCACCAAAAAACATAAAAATCAATTGAAAGATTAGAGGCAGTTTAAAAAAATTTTTTTTTAGTGTACCTGTGTAATTGCTGCAGGTGGTGGAAGTCACTTGGAACATAAATTTGAGATCTCTTGACAGAAGCAGGATTATAAATAGTAGACCACGAGCGGATGGGAGTTAAAAAAAGAATAAAACCTGAGCTGGTTCAGTGACTTGAGTTAGTTGGCCTTTCTGTTCCACATTCAGTGCATCTTTCATAGGTTTGGCTTTGCCATGACCGTCTCCTGCAGTTTAGAATGAAAAGGAAAAGAACGTGGGTCACCGCTGATGCATCTGGCTGAAAAATCTTCCCAAGGAGATATGGATCGGAAATGCTGAAATGCATTGTGGGTGGTGACCTATTAATACGCAACTTCTTTTGAGCACCTGCCGCTCTTTCGTGGTTTGCCCCACATTGCATCGGTTAGCATCCCATACTAATCTGCTGCTCAAATCATGAAAGGAAGCGCCCGTAGCTATTCAATGAAGACCAGCCATGACACAATCACTAGATTGCCAAGTCAGGGAGTTTCAAACCAAACCAACCTGAGCTCTAATCTCAGGACAGATAGTCAGGTATCTAGTTCATTGCCTGATACACTGATTCAGCTGAATGAGATTATACCTAAGACCAAATGCTGCTTGCGCTGTGGCAGACATCCTGACATCTCTAAAAAGCTTAATAGAGCAAGTCTTTGTCTGATACAGAAATGCATTCAGGGACTGAGCAGAAGAAGGTAAAATAGGAGGAAGTGAGAGTGACTGTGTTCTAGCATAAATGTATCACAGCTTCTCATTGAAAGGGTTCAGAGAGCCTCGAATAAGGTTTAAGGTAAGAGAAATATGAAGGAGAAAAAGCATTTCAGTCCTATGAAGAATACTTCGCTGGCCTTATGGATTCACATCCAGATCACTCGTTCCTCCAGTTTTCAGAAAGGTGCAGGGAACATAAAAGAACTATAAATTGAAAAATGTGTATTGGCACCTACATAAAGCGATTTTGCCAGTGTTTCAGGCTTCTGGGTGGCATCTTCTCAGGGCAGTTTTAAAAGTATCTGAGAAAATGGTGAGTAAATTAATGGAAAAACTGCTAAAACAGAGGATAGTGAGGTTTCCAGAGTCCAATGGATTGCAGGATCCAAGGCAGCATGGGTTTACCAGAGGCAGGTCTTCTCGGACAAATCCTATTGATTTCTTTGACTAGCTGGCCAGAGTGTTGGACTGAGGGAGATTCCTAGATGTGGTGTACTTGAATTTCAGTAAAGCCTTTGACACCATTCCGCAAAGGCAACTTATAAATAAATTGAGCACCCTAGGGATGGACCTTAAAGTGACTGACTGAGTAAGAATTTGGTTAAGTGGGAGGCAGCAGAGGATACAGGTAAATGGAGCTCACGCTGAGGAGAAGGAGGTTACCAGTGGTGTGCCACAGGGATCTGTCCTGGGTCTGATTCTTTTTAACATCTTTGTTAGTGATATTGCAGAAGGGCTGTGGGGTAAGGTCTGTCTCTTTGTGGATGATACCAAAATCTGCAATAGACACCCAGCAAGGCGCAGATAACATGAGGAAGGATCTAGCTAAGCTTGAAGAATGGTCAAAAATTTGGCAGCTGAGATTTAATGCTAAAAAAAAATGCAGGGTCATTATTTGGGCTGCAAAAATCCAAGAGGATTCCAAGTACTTCTGCCCACGAAAGAAGAGTAGGACCTGGGTGTAATTGTTCCTGATGATCTTAAAGTGGTTAAACAGGTAGAAAAGTTGATGGTGAAAGCCAGAAGGATGCTTGGGTGCATAGAGTGAGGAATGGCCAGCAGAAAAAAAGGACATGATAGTGCCTCTGTATAAGTCTTTGGTGCGACCTCATTTGGAGTACTGTGTGCAATTCTGGAGACTGCACCTTCGAAAGGATATAAACAGGATGGAGTCTGTGTATAGGGGTGGCTACTAAAATGGTCAGTTGTCTTCATTATAAACCTTATGGGGACAGACTTAAAGTTCTTAATATGTATACATTAGAGGAAAGGCGGAATAGAAGAGATATGATAGAGACGTTTAAATATCTCGGTGGCATAAATGCACAAGAGGAGAGCCTCTTTCGACTGAAAGTAAGCTCTGCAACAAGGGGGCATAGGATGAGGGTGAAAAGGGATAAACGCAGAAGTAATATGTGGAGGTGAAGACAGTATCTGAATTCAAAAAGACACGGGATACAAACAGTAGATCTCTAATAAAAAAAAAGGAATTAAAGTATTTGATATGGAAGGGCAGACTGGATAGGCCATGTGGTCTTTTTCTGCTGACACATTTCTATTTCTCTGTTTTTCAGAATCATTTCTTCCTTTCCATTCTTGAACAAAGATGGTTGGTTATATTAGTGTAGGGGTTTCCAAAGCCAAAAGGAGTTTAGTTCATGCTTTTTTAAAATGGATTTTCTCAAATTTCAGGCATTTTTTCATGTTTAGCTTTACATATTCATTCTTAGGTTGCTCATTGTATGTGCATTAGAACTCATTTAAGCACACAGATGAACCATATACACGTTAATTCGTAGGCTACTTGTACTCAAGAGATTTGCACCCACTTTAAATTTTTAGCCACACAGACTAACCGAAGGCACACTAACAGATGCACACCCTTGTTATATTTCTCCACATGAAGCGATCTCAGGGGTCTCATGCTCCATTCTACGTCTTCTCCCATTGTACTGATGGGAACAGAGATAAGAAGACACATTTTACAAATGGTGTCCAAGGGCAATCTGGGACGTCCAAGCCAGAATGTCTGCAAAAAAAGCAGGCACAATTCCACAGAAGTGGATGTACCGTATATGGACATCTGTGGGGTATCTACATGGATATCCTCAGAATAGCATTCAACAGCAAGGATGTCTAGGGCGAGCCTAATGATTAGAGTAGTGGGCTATGACCAAAGAAGCCAGGGTTCAAATCCCACTGCTGTCATTATTGTGATTGTGGAGAGTACTGGGGATGGTGGAGCGGCCTCTTCTCTATACCCTCTGCATGTTTTATGGTATAAATGAGACTTTCCTGATGCTTGTTCATGTCTAGAGCAAGTCTAAACATGGATGAGGTCGCAGACGTTTCAATGTTTCTGAAATCTAGCAGAGACATCTAAGTTCATTGCACCACCCCAGTCATGCCACCACCTAATTGGCCATCCCCAAACTGGATACGTATTTAACACTAGAAGCCCCAAAGTGCATCAATTGACGCAAATGCATCTTCGAAGTTGTATACCAGTGCCACTGCTAGAACTATGTCAGTCATGTTCCATGACTTTGTTAGCAAGGTCAAGATGTTCAAATATGTGCATCGAAAATTAATGACAGATGCACCACCTAGCGGGAAAATGAATTTATACCTAGAAGCCCCAAAGTATGTCAATTGACACACTCATTTGTCTTGGATGCGTCAATTGACGTACTTTGGGGCTTCTAGGTATAAATTCATGTTACCACTAGGTGGCGCATCTCAATCACTGCTTACAGTTTTACTCTGACATTATAAACAATAAACACACGATGACATCATGTAATGACGTCACATACTGCACGTATTTAACAAATAAGTAACTTCACATTAATTCACATCTGCGTTTCATGCTAAAACGTAGTCACCGTGATAATGCGTCAATTGACGCACTTTGGGGTTTCTAGGTAAAATTCCTTTTGGGACTTCTAGTGTTAAAAGCCTTTGTAAAATGGCTCCAGAGACATCTCTGTGATTTGAATATCTGCATGCATATTTTCAGATGTCCAAATTGTAACTAAGGCTTTTAAAATATAGCAGGTGAAGAGCATAGGGCATGAACCCCATTTTTGCATAAGGCAACGAGAAAGAAAAAGGGATGTCCAAGTCTGGACGTTCACAATTTGCAGAATATTTTAGAAAGGCTAAATGAATGCAGAGCCTGTGATATAACACCTACAGGGTGCAGACCCTAGAGGCTTTTGTCTCTACACAGGGTTGCAGGCAATAAGCATGAAGTTGACAGACTCCGCCATTTTACCAAGAAACATGCTCATAAACAGCAGCATCACTTTATTCTTTGAACATGTTAAGTCGTGGCCCACATTCATGTAAGTGCCACGACTTGTGTGCATGTGTGAGATTAGCAGCCCCTTAAGCAGGGCCAGCCGAGCCATTACGCAAACTAAATGGTTGCTTAGGGTGGCAATTTCTGGGGAGTGGAAAAGAACCAGGCATTCAAAGCTAAACAATAGAGTCTGACAGCCCAGGAGGGGGGAGGGAGAGAGGCCATAAGGCTTAAGATTTGCCTAGGGTGCCAACACCTTGAACCAACTCTGGGACGAGCCCTGCAATTAACAAGCTAAGCTCAAAAACTCTCATTTGTTCTTTCTGAGATGGTTTAAACATCAGAAAGTTCTCCACAGTTAATGGCCTCTTAACCACTTCTCCAAAGCCTAAATCCAAACAAGCAGTTAGCCGACACTCTTGTATGACTCAGAGCCGGTGTAAATGCCAATGGGCACATTTTTTAAAATATGTAGGTATTGCTTTTCCAGAATAGGAAATAGGTGCATATTTTCAGGCCTGCCAAAACATACCCAGAATGGGCCCCCTTCAAAACTGTGTGTGGCATCAGAGTTTGATTGGATACGGATTGGAATTTTCATGTAAACATCACTTAAGTAATTCAAGGAATATTTTTCCAGTTGCACTTGGGTGAACAATTTAAACCCTTTTCGAGTGTAGATATGTTGCCAGCCATAGTCCAAGCTTGGTGTTGCACTTCAGTATAATGGGCTAGTAACTCATGCAGTAAATTTCATTTTCATTGCTGCAGCCAGGAACATTGTTCATTGCTGACCGAGGCAAAACAAAAATCCATTACCGCTACTCATCATTTGTGTAGCGCTGTGGTGTATGCAACACTGTACAGACACACATAAGAGACAGTCCCTGCTCATCATAGGTTATAGTCTAGTTAAGCAGACCGCATAACAACTGTACACTTGGATATGTTAAGGAGAATGATAAGGAAACATACAGGAGGCTGAGGGAATCAGGATCCAAAAGCAGTCTCAAAGAGGTGACTTTTTAGCCTGGATTTGAACAGGGCCAGAGACGGAGAGCCTGACGAACTGACTCAGGTAGTTTGTTCCAGGCATAAGGAGCAACAAAGTGGAAAGATCAAAGTCTGGAGTTGGCAGTGGAAGAGAAGGGCACAGATTAGAAAGGATCTGCCAGAGGAGCGGAGTTCCCAAAGAGGGATGTCGGGAGAGGTAAAAGAGGAAAGATAGCGAGGAGCAACTGAATGAAGGCACTTGTAGGTCAGTTGTAGAAGTTTGAATGGATGTGGGAACTGATAGTGAGCCAATGAAATGACTTCAGGATAGAGGCGATGTGGGCATAGCGACACTGACGGCAGATTAGCCGTGCAGCTGAGGTTTGAACAGATTGAAGAGGGGAAAGATGATTCAGAGGAAGAACAGCAAGGAAGCAGTTGCAGTAATCTAGATGGGAGGTGACTAGAGAACGGATAAGGGTTTAGTAGTATGCTCAGAAAGAAAGGGACACATTTTGTTAATGTTATAGAGAATG
The DNA here is from genome assembly GCA_033557465.1 of Ichthyophis bannanicus. Lineage (NCBI taxonomy): Eukaryota > Metazoa > Chordata > Amphibia > Gymnophiona > Ichthyophiidae > Ichthyophis > Ichthyophis bannanicus. The sequence goes on from CM066049.1 coordinate 67,775,682, forward strand.
AAACAACAGGTTTTAGCTGTTGGATGTATGGAGAAGGAGAGAGTGGAGTCAAAGATGACCTCAAGGTTGCGCGCCAAGGAAACAGGGAGGAGTCGAGTATTATCCTTAGAAAACGAGAAAGGAGGACGTGGGGAGATGGGTTTAGGGGGAAAGATAAAAATCAAAGAGGCCTTCTTACTAAAGGATGCTATGGCGTTGCACCTAACATGGCAAAAGCGCCGAAATGATGGTGCATTAGGTGCAACACTGCCGTGTTAAATCTCAGAGGTTGTTTATGCTATTGGATTCCCACCTGATATAGCCTGTTTTATGTTGTTAGTTTTGTGCATACCATGACAGTCATGAACCTCACTTCTAAGCCAAGGCATGTGGAATATAATCCGAGTCTCTCAAATTTACTGCTAACATTCTCCATAATAGTTGCATCGTGCCAAAGAAATATATGGGTAATTTATCAAGGTGCGCCTGAAAATTCCTCTTAATCAGGCCCATGGCTCTCAAGACAATGGGAACCATTTCTGTATCTTTCTGCCACATTTTCTTGGTCTCTGACCACATTTGCTTGGTATTTCGGGATCTTCTCCCTCTCCACATGATTCACAGAATAATTGCTTGGAACCTATACCTCTATTATGAATGTCATTCTGGTGGTTTTCTCCTTTACCACTATGTCAGCTTTCCTTGCATCAGAATGGGAATATGCTACGTTATCCTTACTACTTCATTATCCATTATTCTTTTCTGGTACAGTAATGTTACAGTGTTTGCAAAGTTTCCAATGGATGAGACATGTCACCTCGTTGTGCCGTTCTATAGAGAAATTTTCTGACATCGGAACTTTGCAACCAGCTTGAAAATGAGTAATCATTTCCAGTTCTTTCTTACCGAATCTGTATATGTCTCTTTTACCTGTTTTATGCTTGCTGTGAACCATTTTGTCCATAAACCTGGTTTCTAGAGAGGTACAATGATCATTTTGAAAAAACAATATGATGATGCTGTTATTGGATATTAACAGTTATTTGAAGTCCATCTAGTGAAAGCAAGAAAAAAAATTGAAGAAATAACCACTCTTGACAGTTCACAGATGAGTATATGAAATGAATTAGTCCAGAAAGATAAAGAATAAATACGATTGGCTCGAACACTGCTGAATTATGATTGAAAAGTGAGAGAGAAAAGCTTTGATAGTAGTGTAGCGCACTGAGAAGGGTTACAGCTTTTTATCCTTGTGGGGTATGATTACGTTAGAAGACATACAGAGAAGAGACTGAGGGGCCCTTTTACTAAAGCCTGCTAAGTCATTAGCACACATTTCAGCGAGCAGTAGCAGCTGTGGTGACAGGTATCACATGAGCAGGACAGCTAAAGGCTTCTAAAACGCATGTTAATTGCCTATCGCATGAAAGGGTGGGGAAGGGCAGGGTGTGGGCAAAGTGTAGGCATGGAGATTACATTGCATTTTGTGCGATGATACATATGGTCATTATCATGAGTGCACCTAGTGATACTTCTATGGGTGGTGTTTGGTGCACTCTCATTATTGGGAAAACAGAGGAAGGGTAGCAAAGAAGCACTGACAAATAGAGATTTGGGAAATCGTGCTTGTATTGATCAAGACCCCCGGTGCAGGCACGATTTGCCAAACTCAGCTGAGTCAGGTCCCGAATAAAGAACTCTTTAAGAATAATAGAGTCCCAACCATGGTCAGTCTCTGTTTGCTGGTGCTTCTTTGCACCCTCATGACTGTGCAGCAGGTTATGGTACGTGTCCATGCGGCCACTGCCGGAAAAATACGCCATGCTCCTGATAGTTACTGCGGAGGGGGGGTTGATACTCAGAGTGATTTAACCAGTTAACAGACCTGATGACCGGTTAAATCATGGCCAGCAGGATATTCAGGGGCAGTAGATATCCCCTCCATGCTCTGCTCAATGTCCCAATGCTAACTGCGAAGCACTGGGACGTTCCAGGGGTGGCACTGAAGTTAACCGGGCAATGGCTAAGGTTAGACTAAGTAAAAGCTGTCCTTTGGGCAGCGGCTAGCCGGGCACACCAGATATTCAATGCCAGTAGTAGGATATGACCCCGGCATATGAATATCTGGGTCAGAATTAAGGCAGTGACAGCCATCTCACCGCTGAATACGGGCTCCAGTATTTATACAAAAATAAAAATGTAGAAAAAGGACTGCTGAATGAGCCTATGAAGTCAATTAGTTGAGATGGAAATGGATTATATGATTGGTTAAAATATGCGGAATGAATTATGATGGTTTGATTCAGACTCAATCGTTCGTATATATTCAGGGAAATCGCAAGAGACGCCAGTAATAGGATTTGTATAATGTGTTTGTTCTGAAACTGCCGTCATGAAAGAAAAACCTCCATTGGGCTTTGGGCATTATGCATAAAGAGGTGTGTTGCCTAAAATCCACGTGTTTGTGGTACACAATTAGCAGAGGCCCGCACTAATTTTTGGAAGCTTGTGCGTCCATCCCCTGCTTTTAGAGTGTTGCTGACATGTGGTTGCATCTAACACCGCCCATTGAGGTAGAGTAACTGCACCATACTAACAACAACAGATGTAGTTAGCGGGCAGCCAAAACGCCCACGCTAAAAGCATTGTATTGTCAATGGCCATGTTATACCCCTAACCCACTCAGTCTCTGTCCAGTCACATTCTAACTGGTTTACACTGGATTTTTAGCATGATCCCCCCACATAAACTGTCAGCATGGCAAACCCCGCCCTAACGAATAGTGCACGTTAGTAAACTTGCTCCAAAGAGAACAATATCAGTCAACAGATAAGTTATGCTGTAAGTTATGAGATCTATAAAAGACTTTGTAATTGAAATTAAGAGCAAGATGAGGAATATTTTAGGACATATGACAGGAAAATTAAGCAAGGCACATTACATCTGAGGTCCTTTCTCCTAAAAAAATGTTATTGTAGCAATGATGATATAAATGCTAACTTCAATAGCCGACATTTATAAAGATAACAATCTTCTTAGTAGTCATTAGGAGTTCACTGAAAATCCGAACCTTTTATGGCCTTCAAGAACTTCAATGAATATTACTGGTCGATTTAGTCAGATGGAAATATAACATGGCTAATCATAATAAATATTATAATGCATCAGACAGCAGGCATTGACCATGCCTTGAACTCCTTTGACTCATGCTTAGCTCAGCAGGTTGCACCAACAGATCACAAAACAGTTTTAGCAGAACAGTTCTTATGACCTCCTTAGTCTCTAGATTCACGGAACGTTCAAAGAAGACAACTCTACTTAAGACTGCAAATCTGGGACATTTATCCAAAGCTGGGGGGGGGGGGGGGAGGAAAGGACACCTTAGTTCCAGGTTTGAACAACATGGCATGGAGGAGGGAAGAGAAGTCATTACCTTGCTTCCCCCATCCACCTCATGTCGGCAACAGCATCACGTCCAAACAGACGAATTGACAGAGAAATAGAAACAGTGGTGCATTTCCCCCGTACTGTGCAACATATAAAGTTAATGGATGTAAATTCTAAAAACTGACGTATTCAAATCAATAAATTGAAAATAATTTTTTTCTACCCCTCTGTCCCCATTGTTGGAATCAGGGACAAGAGGTTGCCAAACAGGTGGGAGTCGGGGACACAGCTCTAAAATCAGGGATAATCGCCAAAAACCAGGGACATCTGCTAACCCTAGCTCTACAGTGAAAAAGTGTATTCATTTTTTTTCTATATTAAATTTCAAAACCTCTATTTTATTTAGTATTGGGGCATTATATAAATGTTCAAACTATGACTTGTGGGCCAAAACTGGACCATAGTACTCTTTCATGCAGCCCTCTCATCTCTTTCCACAATGCATACCTACCGGCCTGCTGACGCTCTGGTTCTGAGGCTATCTCCGGTTCTTGCTGATGCCATTAGCAAGGGCCCAACGTTGCATGCATGCCGTAAACTGTGGACACTTCGGATCTTTCTTGATGGGATCGACAGGAGCCAGGGATAGCTTTGGAGCTACTGCTACTACTTCCACTTATCATTTGTATAGCACCACAAGGCGTACTCAGCACTGTACCGAGACATGTAAGAAACAATCCCTGCTCATAAGAGCTTACAGTTTAATCATGACAGACAACAAGTGGGGACTAGAATATATCCAGGGAAAAGGAAAGGAACACATAGGAGCTGAACAGGAGACTAGGGGAGATCAGGATCCAAAAGCAGACTCAAAGACGTGAGTTTTTAGCCTGGATTTGAACAGGGCCACAGATGGAGCCTAACATACTGACTCAGGTAGTTTGCTCCAGGCATTAGGAGCAGCAAGGTAGAAAGATCGAAGTCTGGAGTTGACAGTGGAAGAGAAGGGCACAGATAGAAGGGATCTGCCAGAAGAGCAGAGTTCCCGAGGAGGGGTGTAGGGAGAGATAAGAGAGGAAAGGTAGATAGGAGCAACCAAATGAAGGCACTTATAGGCAGGACTCTACCAAGCTAGAAATGCACCCTATGTGACTGATGAATCTAGTGCCCCCCTCCACCCAACCATGTTCAGTAACGCACTCTTTTTGAGCTTCCTATCAGCACCCCCTTCTTTGCTTGTGCCCTGTGCAGCCGCACCACTTGCACAGCCCTTGGTATCGCCCTGCTTATAGGTCAGTACTAGAAGTTTGAACTGGATGTTGAAATGGATAGGGAGCCAATGAAGTGACTTGAGCATAGTGATTACACGTGCAGCTGAGTTTTGAACAGATTGAAGTGGGGAAGAGATGATTCAGAGGAAGACCAGAGAAGAGGAGGTTGCAATAGTCTAGAACAGGAGGTTGCAATAGTCTAGACGGGAGGTGACAAGAGAATTGATGAGGATACAGGTAAATGGAGCTCACTCTGAAAAGAAGGATGTTATTAGTGGTGTGCCCCGGGGATCCGTCCTTGGTCTGATTCTTTTTAACATCTTTGTTAGTAATGTTGCGGAAGGGCTGTCGGGTAAGGTTTGCCTTTTGTGGATGATATCAAAATCTGAAATAGAGAAGACACCCAGGAAGAAATAGATAACCTGAGAAGGGATATAGCTAAGCTTGAGGAATAGTCAAAAATTTGGCAGCTGAGATTTAATGTTAAAAAATGCAGGGTCATGTACTTGGGCTGCAAAAATCCAAGGGAGCGCTACAGTGTAGAGGCAAAATATTGCTTTTCCCAAAAGAAGAGCGGGTGTGATTGTTTCTGATGATCTTAAAGTGGCTAAACAGGTAGAAAATGCAACAATGAAAGACAGAAGGATGCTTGGTGCATAGGAAGAGGAATGGCCAGCAGAAGAAAAGAGGTGATAATGCCTCTGTATAAGTCTCTGGTGCAACCACATTTGGAGTACTGTGTGCAGTTCTGGAGACCGTACCTTTAAAAGGATATCAACAGGATGAGGTCAGTGCAGAGGGTGGCAATGAAAATGGTTAGTGGTCTTCATTATAAAGCATATGAGGACAGACTTAAAAATCTTAATATGTTTATGTTAGAGGAAAGGCAGGATAGAGATGGAAGACGTTTAAATACCTCCATGGCATAAATGCACAAGAGGAGAGCCTTTTTCGATTGAAAGCAAGCTTTGTTACAAGAGGACATAGGATGAGGGTAAAATGGGATACACTCAGTAGTAATATGCAGAAATATTTCTTTACAGAAAAAGTGATAAATGCGTGGAATAGTCTCTCAGTGGAAGTAGTAGAAACGAGGACAGTATCTTAATTTAAGAAAGCATGGGACAAACACAGAAGATCTCTAAAGGAAAAAACGGGGCTATTGTAGTTGATATGGGAGGACAGACTAGATAGAAATAAAACAACAGAAAAAGACCATATGGCCTATGTTCAGGAAGGAAGGGATGAATTTTGCCAGTGTTATAGAGAAAGAAGAGACAGATTTTATCTATCTGTGTGGAGAAGGAGAGGGAGGAGTCAAAGATGACCTCAAGGTTGCGAGTCGAGGAAACAAGGAGGAGTAGAGTGTTATCTACAGAAAAAGGGAGGAAGAGGGTTGGTGGGCTTAGGGGGAAAGATAAGGAGCTCAGTTTTGGCCATGTTGATGGCGATGAGACAGCCAGGCACTAATAAGCAGGCAGAGATCTGGGCCTGGATTCCTGGAGAGATTTCAGGTGGAAGTCATCAGTGTAGAGATGATGCTAAAAACCGTGGTAGGCACCTTGGGACTAAGGTTAGAGAGAGAAAAGGAGAGGCCCCAAGACAGAGCCCTGGGGTACTGAAAGTGGGATAGCAATAGAGGAGGATCCACCAGAACATACACTAAAATTGCTGTTGGAGAGATAGGAAGAAAACTAGGATAGGACAGAACCCCTAAATCCAGGTGACGGCAGGGTATTGAAGAGAAAGTAGTGATCAACAGTATCAAAAGCAGCAGAATGGTCAAAAAGAATGAAGATCAGGTAAAAGCCTTTGGAACTGAAGAGGAATAAGTCATTTGAGACTTTGGCAAGAGTCGTCTCAGTAGAATATAGAGGGAGAAAGCCAAATTGCAATGGATCCAGAAGGGATTGAGGAGAGAAAGTCAAGACAACGGCGGTGAATCGCATGTTGAAGTAGTTTAGAAATAAAGAGAAGAGAGATGGATCAATAATTAGAAGCAGAGATAGGATCTACAGTATGAAAGGGCAGTGTAGGAGAGAGTAAGCACTGAATCATGGTGACATTAAAAAATAGATGATGGATCCCCTCCCTCGGGTCTCTCTTTCTTTTCCTTCCTCATTGGTATTAAGTTACTTTATCCAAGGCTTTTTGCAGCCTACATGACTGGATCTAGCATCATTATGGTTGCATAGTTGCAGTCAAATGAGTTGGCAAAAGGAGTTATATAGTTTGGGTGGGGAAGGGAGGAAAAAGTCATGAAGAAAGAGAAGATTAACCAGTACCAAACCTTTTTGCACAGCCCCACACTCATGGACTGCTGGAGTTCTGAGGGGATCTGCCCTCTCAGACCCCTAGTACAGGCAAGAGCCAATAATGTGATCCTGTGTAAAAAGTTTGCCAACTGCTGCCCGCAAGTTGAGTATTAAAATATTTGGATATATTTTTAAGTGCTAGAGGCATGTTTGTTTTTTTGGGCATGAGACTTACAACACGCACACACAGCCACTGTTGGGACCATTCGGGATTTGCTCAGTGCTTTTGTTGAGAAATAATGCACACGCTGTTGTAGAGTTTTGCTAAGATAACCTGTGCTCTGTCGTCATTACTAGGGATATGCAGTCATGTCTCAGCGGGGAAAGCTAGGCCAGTCTTTACCTCCGCATTGCGCTAACCTGGCAGCGGCTCAATATCGCTGCTACCCAGTTATCGCCAGGTACCACGCTTGGAATGTCAGCCGGTTAGCATTGGGGTGTTCAGCGATGGCGCCCACACATATTCAGCGGCATTAAACCTATCAGTACCACTGAATATCATGGCTAAGGAGATTAACACAGCGGGTCTGCTGAGCATGTATTAATCCCTTTAAATATCGGGTCCATTATTTTTAGCACAAACCAGTCTTTTGAGAACACTGCAATTTACTCTTTCAGCCTTCTCCACCATAATACTATCCATGATTTGGATTCGCATAGATTGTTCGCTGGGTACACATTAAACTTATAACTGCCTAATTCAATAGATATATAAAAACAAATCACTAATTTGGTTCCATACTTATGGGGTTATTTATTGTAAATGTAACACATTAATGCAATTATATGCCCAGAACAGGGTTGGGACTTGTTTAAAATGTATACAAAGCTTAATATATCGGTATAATTTTCTACAAAGTGAACAGTTCTGTACAAAAGAGGTTCTGAGGCTGAGCCAAATGGAAAGAGGGAATTAGAAGGATGTTACCCATTTGTTACTGCCACTTTAATCACATGGAAGACCAATTAAGTATAAATCATTGGTATTAAGTTACTTTATTCAAGGCTTTTTGCAGCCTACATGACTGGATCTAGAAAGCTTTCTGTGACTAGATTTAGCATGCAGCTTAAAAAAAAAGAAGTCATATGGGGGTTTTCTGCTATGAAATTGATAAATGAAACCTGCATTGTAGGTGTAGCAGTAATTTCAGTAGTGCAGTCAAGTGATAGCTCCCTTGTCTCCCACAGCAATGAGGGCATGCACCCCTTTAATACTTTGGCTTTCCCCTGGGCTACCAAAAGGGCAATCCAGTACCTGGCACATGTTTTCATTTCCCTACAGTAATTCCCAGAGCGGGGCCAGATTCATTAGTGAAACATTTCTAGCGAAATGAGCAGGGAGATGTGCTTTCTTTTGTCTGATTTTTTGCAAGGTAATTGTCATCAGGTCTCTTGAGCAGCCCAGGGGGAGTCACGTTAAGGAATCGACACGGTGACATACGTGTATTTGCTTCTCTTTTTTCACACCCTGTGCAAAATTCCCCTTGTGGCTGGGATCGCTGTCTGGGACGTTTATTTCCATTTTATCGGCATAACCGTGCTTTTAAGTCATACGCCACATCATTTCATCCATAAGCTTAGTTAGTTAAAGCACAGTAACTCTACAAATTCATTTTAAATAATTGGAACTTGTTATAAACCTGATCTGGAATTTTATGATGGACATTACAATCTTGCTGAAGGACATAATGCAATGATCTATTTTAAACCCTCAAAATTGTTGCAGATTGGCCAGTATTTGACAACATGGCGTTAATGGTTAATGAGAAAATGATCTTTGTTCAAATGCTAGGCAAGGGTCTAGTGCTGGAGAGCGAAAACCGAATCATTGGGTAAGGACTGACTAGCTTGTCAGTCAGAGGTCAGTATTTATTTTATTTTGCAGTTGCAATTCCTGTCGCCCAGTCATGGCTAGTGAATGATGGAGGATGAGCCCTAATCCACTGACTAGAACTGGAGAAGGGTGAACATGGTTTTCCATGCCTGAACTCTTCATTCTGATGTAATACCAGTCACAGTTTCTCTTGCATCTCAAAACCATTTCAAGGTTGCAACTTCAGCCTGTTTTCCATGCCCAGCTCCTCTCCGAATTCCCCTTCCTCCTGTTATGCTGCTTCAAAGGGTATCACTCTCCTTTGTCTGTCAGGATCAGCAAATAGGAGGCCAAGATGGTTTTTATTCATTTTGCCAATAATTATAATTATGTCAAAAAATGGTCACTGTTGGCAAAAAATATTTGATGTTGTTGTTGTTAAGTGCCATCCAGTCAGTGTCAACTCATGGCAACCCTCTGGATAGTTGTCCTAAACTGTGTTCGGTCTTTATTTATTTATTTAAGGGTATTTATATCCTGCCTTATCCTTCAATCAAGGTGGTGTAGTCAGGTGGCTCATTTTTGACACCCATAGCTGTTGGCACCCATAGTTGCCGTTATTGTATCGATCCAACTCATTGCTGGTCTTCTTTTTTGTGTTGATCTTCTACCTTGACAAGCATCATGTCTTTCTCTAATGATTTCTCTCTTTGCATGATGATATTGTTTATTGACAATATTACAAAGGAAGTAGTGATATTTGGCAAACGTTTGGTGGCACAGATGAAAGTGAATTCTTGTAAAACAAAATGACACATTTTTGGTGGAAAATGAAAGCCAGCTCAGCGGATTGCTGACAATGAGGGAAAACTTCACAAAACTGCATAGTGGCAAAGTACCAGGTACTTTTGTAGACCTTAGCAAATTTTCACAGAGGAGCTACTTGGATAGATTTCCTTTGAGAATTCATGAGCATGAATGCAGAGTCAAAACAACCTGTGTGCTTTGCCCCTGCTGTTTCCACAGATAGGGTTAGTTAGGGGGAATTGAAATATTCAGTAGGTGTGCTCACTATTCTCGACCAATTGAGTTATGTCCTTTGGAACATATAAATGAAGGGGCTACATTAGCTGTTAACATGGGCGTGAGCGCACATTAATAGGTCATGATAACATTTAGCGCATGCATCAAAAAGACAGACGGAAATGGGTAGGGTCGTGTCTGCACATCATTAGTGCGGGCGTTGACAATGCGCATTCATTGTCAGCGTTGCAGTTAGCGCAAGTGCAGTAAATGTCACCTCATTGGGCAGCATTAATGCATCTGCGTTGCCGCCAGCGTGCGCTAAGGTTTGAATCAGTGCAGCATCTCCTGGGGCCATGCTGTACATGCCCCCAACAGGTAGCACACAACGTTTGCACTTATTGCGTATTGATTTCTACAGTAAATGTGCAATACCTTGCAAAATCTTAGCGCACTTTAGCAAGAATGCCCCTCACTTTACTAGATTTAGTGGCCTGGTGAAACTCAGTAGCTATATTTCGCTGCTTTGTGCAAGACAGTTTTCTAACAAAGGATCTCTAACTACATAACTCCATGGTTAGGTGGCAAGACCCTTGTGAAAATTGTTTTGCAGATGCATTTGTGAATTTAGAAGATGTGGTATTTTTCAAAAGAAAGCTGTGCTCATGGACACCTATTGTACCTGTGTTTCATTTTTTGCTTCTCTCTCTAGAGGGTATGTTTACTAAAGAGCGCCGTTAGCACAGGGTTTAACATGTGGTAAACACACTGCACTAACAGCATGGGGCCCCCATATGAACCGGTTAGCCTACAATTGGGCAGGGTAGGGATGGAGCATTTATTATTAAATTTAGCTCACACCTTTCCAGGAGAAGATCAAGGTGACTTACATTCAGGTACAATAGGTATTTCCCTGTCCTCAAAGGGCTCGCAATCTAAGCTTGTTCCTGAGGCAATGGAGAGTAAGTTTCTTGCTCAAGGCTACAAGGAGTGCCAGTAGGATTTGAATGCTGGTCTTTCTGGGTCTAGGCTGTTGCCCTAACCACTAGGTCACTCCTCCACATGAGCACCGATAGTGCATTGCGTTAGAGGCAGGCATCTTGGAGATGTACTAAACGTAGCTGTTGCCTCAATGGGTGGCGTTAAGCGTACCTGCATGCCATTTAGCATGGCACCTCCCAATTGCAACATGTTAACAGCAGGGGGATGGACGCACACCCCCATGAGGCTAGTGCGGACTTCTACTACAGTAGATTCATGGCCTAATCATGTGCTACCTTAGCATATTTTAGTAAACATGCCCCTAAGAGTCCTCAACCTGACTTCAAGACAGAGTTAGTCCTATAGGGGACAATAATCAAAGGCATTTCCATGGGTGAAACAGTGCTGATAATTTTGCTTGCATTGCCATTCTTGGAAAATATGTGTGAATGTGTTGGGGGGGGGGTGCAATGTGGATTTCTATAATTAAATCTATACGTGTGACAGAAAAATTACCAACTAGAAAAGCAAGCACAGTGGTCTGCAGGTAAGTTTTCAGGGGGTGAGAATGAAAGCAAAATTACATGCATGTCTTTGCATTCATCTTTGCGGCAAACCCTGTGTTTTACAGTTTGCAGTACCGCAGTCAGACTGACTATTGCCCTTTTAGTGAGTTTTAGTACTGAAAGTTAAGAAGTCAGGGTTTGAAAGTCAAAGTGATTAAATGTGGTTAGCAGAGCTGCTAACCACATCATTCCCAAGGACTAGGATATTCGGCGGTATTAACCTTGTTAGCGCCGCTGAATATCTGTGGCTGCCAGCACTATATGCTCTGGTGCTAACCAGTTAGCGTCGGGGCATTCCAAGATGGAGTGAAGGTGTGCCATTCGCTAACCGGGCAGAGGCGATATTGAGCCACTACTCGGTCAGCAATATGTAACAAATGCTAGGCGCCGGAAACCCTGGCCTAACTTTCCCTGCGTATTGCTAACGGGGCAGTGGTTTGATATCGCTGCTGTCCGGTTCGCAAGCGGCAAATGCGGCTAACCTGACATTGAATATCTGTGTTTATCTTTCAGCACTAGTTAACAACGCTAGCCGCTGGCCTAATATCGTGCCCTTAAGTCCTAACAGTTCAAGTGCTGTGATGCTTATCTAATTTTGTAGCAAAATACTGGCCAACCTGTAGAAGGTAATTTCATAATCAGGCACCTAGTTTAAGGCATCCAAAATGCACCTAATTTAAGCCTATTTTATAAGGAAAAGTAGGCACCTATTTTTATTTAACACTAATGTAAGTGGCTGAAAATGCACATAAGGTGCAAATATCTGCACCTAAATTTTTCAAGAATGAGCTTAAATTATAATATTTTAATAATTTATGCTTGTACGTGTGGGCTCCTCCCATACTCCACCCGAGCCTCGCCTATGCGTTTGCCCGCGGTGAGAGTACACACCATGGGGGTTATATTAGAAGCGCTACAGATGCTCTGGGCATCTGAATACAGGAATAGAGACCTCCAAAGCATGGAGACATCTCCAGAGGCATTTTAGAAGCCATGTTTGTGGACATCCTCAGTATGAATGCGGGCTTGGTGGAGGTGTGGCCGGGGCGTTCCTATGAACCTGGATGTCACCGCCTGATCTCAGAAATGTCCAGAGTCACGTCTAAGGTTATACCTGCACCAAGCACAGTTAAGCATCAGGAAAGTGTTCATTTTGGCTGAAAAACAGCCAGAGGGTGTAGAGACATTCACACTCCATCATCCTCAATACTCAGCACAATCACCATGATAGCAGCAGAGGGGTTTCAACCCTGGCTTTCCTGGTCCTAGCCCAGTATTCTAATTATTAGGCTATTTCTAGATGTCTGCAGTTTGGAATACTAGTCTGGGGATGTCTATGTAGATGCCCCCACAGATGTCCATATCAGGCAAGCCATGTCTGTGAAATCATGCCTGAACTTGGATGTGCCTGCTTTTTTTTCAGATGTTCTGCTTTGATGTCCCAGATTGCGCTTGGATGACATTTGTGAAATACCACTTCACATGTATCTTGACACTAGTTGGTATTCTATAAGAGGTCATTTATGTGTGTAAGTAGTCACTGAATCTTTGGGATCAGGGACAGTAGGGAACAGGAGCAGTCAGCTGTTATTTGAGGATATCCACATTGAATAGTCATGAAATAATTTTGCATATACTGGGTCTCCAGTGTATGCAGATTTATTGCATGCATAAAGTGCCTTTGAGTCAATGCTGATCCAGCAGCTCTTGGGTTTTCTGGGAAGCACGAATGAAAGTAGATTGCCAGGCCTTTCTTCCAAGGCAATGGCGGGTTAGGTGACTTGCTCAAAGCATGCTAAATGGGAATTGAGCAGTGGTCTCTTGGTTACAATGCCAGTGCACTAACCATTAGGCTACTCCTCCATAGTTACTCTAAAACTCACTTGGCTATAGGGCAGGGGGTTCTCTGCTTTGGACTTCTATAAATGGGCATTCAGATGTCCATATCACAGAGGCATATCCAAAAGCACTTTAGAAGCCAGTTCCAGAGATGTCCCCGGTGCAATGATGTGAAGGAGGTGTGGTGGAGGCATGGCCAGGGGGACATCATTACTAGATTTCACAAACACCCTGCACGTCTCAAGCTGGGCCAAAGAGTATACCTGCTCCAGGTACAAATAGGCATTGGAAAAAGTGCTTATTTCTCAGCCAAACATCCAGAAGGTGTGGAGAAGGAGCCACACTCAGATCCCCTATATTTTCCATGTTGACAATGAAAACTGATGAGGAATGAGGAATCTTGTTTTAATTTTGCCAAGCTGGGGACTTCCGGTCTGGTGATGAGCTGACCAGACGTGTGCTGATCGGCTCCGGGCCCCGAACCCTCCCAGCAGCCCTACCTTAACGGCAATTCGCTATTGAATGTCCCCCACCCAAGGGCGGAGTGTCAAGGAGAACGGGCGGTCTGCTTCGGTGTTTTCCCCGACCGGCGCGAATCCTCGGATGGCCGCAAAATCATCCTCGAAGAGAGACAAGGTCCGTGCCCCGGACCCCAAAATGGCGGAGGGGGCGCCGCAGAGCCCGAGATCCGAGGGCGACCAGAGCATGGTTGAGGATGTGAGCGCAGCAGTCGTGCGGGCCCTTGATGGTCGATTCAGGGAGCTGGGCGACCAACTCAATTCGGTGGCTCAAAACATCAGCGAATTTACGGTCCGCATGGAGCATGCCGAAAATCGGATCTCCGGTCTGGAGGACGGACAGCAGTCCCTTGCGGCTCGAGTACTAGCGCTTGAGGCGGCAGTGAAAACACAGGGAGAGAAACTGGACGACCTCGAAAACAGGGGCCGCAGGAAAAACCTTCGCTTTGTTGGTGTGCCTGAGAACATCGCTGACGGCGCTCTCCCTGCCTACTTACTGGACTGGATGTCCACGATAATGCCCGGGGAGGGGGCGCCTAAGATTGCATTGGAAAGGGTGCACAGGGTGGGCCCGAGGCGGGAGCAGGCCCAGCGACCACGAGCAGTCATCGCTCGATTTTTAGACTACCGCCAGAAAGAGGCGGTCCTACGGGCAGCCCGCAACCATCGGAGGCAGTCTGGAGACGGGGCACAACTCCTGGTATTCCAGGACTATTCTGCGCTGGTGAGCCAGCAACGCAAGGCTTTCACCCCCCTATGCGCGCAGTTGGCGGGCAAGGGGATGCGATTTTCGCTTCTCTACCCCGCCCGGCTGCGAGTGGAGCACCAGGGGCGGACGCACCTGCTGGGGTCCCCAGTGGAAGCAAGCGCCTTCTTGGACCGCATGGCTGGGGCGGCAGAGACTGTTCCTTGATTGTCTGCAGTGCCTCGCGTCTGAATGATGAAACACAGTTGGAGATGAGGTACTGACTTAGGGGCACTCACGATATGGCTGACCGCGGCCTGGGATTTAATTTCAGGACTGGAACTGTGGGCTTACCATGTTCACGATTTACCTCGTGGCTCCTAAATCCTCTCTGCCCGATTTGCTGAAAGGCTGGCTGAGAATAGGCATGTGGGATTGCAACTGTGGCCTCTCGCTCCATTCTCAGTGTAACAAAGTGAAACAAAATGGCAGTGGGCCTGTTGAAAGCATGTACTTTCTTGCTTTTTCTGATTTGTTACTTTGTTACCTCTTACATGATGTGCTGAGTTGAACTTTGTTTCCACTACTGTTTTATTTTTTTCCTCTTTGTTGTAGTTTTGTTCTCCCTTTTTGGATGCAGCTATGATATGGGGTCTATGTGAGGGGGGGGGGGAGAAATGGGAATGTTACTGCTGTTGGGTTTTGTTCCTAAAGTGGGGAGTCGTTTTACCTGAATACCAGGCCGGGAGGGGGTAGTGGGAGGGGAACCCACGGGCCTGTGTCCCCAGTCCCGTTCAGCGGCCAACGCGGGTTATGGGACTCCCAGGCTGCTTCATGTTTATGGTAAAATGGGGGGGACTGCTGGGAGGGGTGGCCCCTTCACCAGTAGGAGTTGCCGACCGGGTCAGACTGGCCGGACGGTGTTGGGTTAGAGAGTTGGAACGGAGGGCAGGGAAAGGGGGGAGAGGGGGGGGGGGCTGGGGATAGCATTCATAAGGGGGAATATGGGGGTGGGAGAAGGGTATGGGCAGGGGTAGGGGGGAATAGGGAGGGGTGGGGTCTTGTTCTTGACTTTAATAGCCGGGGGGGGGGGGGGAAAGGGGGGCGCGCAGGGAGTTAGGGGGGGGATTGGGGGAGTGACTGTGACTGGTTTTGCTGGTTCCTCTGGGACACACCATGGATGGATGAATGTTTTGGAGTGGTTGCTGGTACTTGGGGTGCAGGGACACAGGGGGGGACCCTAGGCTGGGGGGGTTCCCACCAAACTTGGTGGACGAATCATCATAGCAGGCGACCGCACTTAAAGGGCTGCCATGGCTAGTGGCTTGAAGATAGCCTCCTGGAACATCTGTGGGATAGGATCCCCCATAAAGAGATATAAAATCATGCAGCAGATACGGCGCCAGAAGGTAGGAGTTGCATTGCTACAAGAGACGCATCAGTCGGAGGCAGAACATGCAAAGCTGCGTGGTCGCCTTATAGCTCAGGTCTATGGAGCCCCAGCGTTGGGGAAGAAGCGTGGGGTTGTAGTTCTCATTGCCAATCACGTGGGTTGGGTGGAGGAGCAGGTTGATATTGACCCTGCTGGTAGGTATGTTTTGGTGCAGGGTGTTCTTGAAGGTACCAAGGTTGTTTTAGGCTCGGTGTATGCGCCTAATGTATACGAAACTCATTTTTATCGGACACTCGAGCGGCTATTGGCCCCGGTTGAGGGATACCAGGTCATAGTTGGGGGAGACTTTAATACCGTATTGAATGATAGAGAAGATCGGTCGGGGCAGGCGGCAGGGAGGGACCACAGGAGTCAACGGCGGCTGCTAGGAATTTGTGAAGCACATCACCTTTTAGATATTTGGCGAGTCTTGCATCCTGGGGAAAAGACGTTTACCCACTTGTCGCGAGCCCATGGCACGTGGTCCCGCATTGACTACTTCCTGATCTCGGCCTCCTTTTTTAGTAAGGTGGTGGATGCGGCGGTTGGCCCCATCACTGTTTCGGACCACGCAATGATTACTCTGGAGTTGAAAAAACAAACTCCGCCTGGCCAGCGGTTCTGGCGCTACCCTTTGGAGTTAAGTGGGGACGCCCAATTCGCAGGATTTCTTCAGGATCGGTGGAGAGATTATGAAGCTCTCAATGGTATCCCGGGGACCTCTCCGACTCTTCTTTGGGAGGCAGGTAAGGCGGTCATGCGGGGGGAGATCATTAGTTATTACGGCTCTCAGCGAAAGCGACAAAACCATCGCATTCTGTTTTTGGAGCGCGAACTGGGTAAGGCACAGCGTCGGCTGGCGACTGTCAGTTCGGCAGCACATAGGCGCCAGGTGCGCGAAATCCAGCAGGAGTTGGGGATGCTTCTCCATCAGCGTGCCCGAAAATCTTTGATGTACTATAGATATAAATTGTACCAGCATGGCAACAGGGCCGGGAAGTTGCTATCGGCATTGGTACGGCCGGCCGGTGGGGGTCGTCACATAGGGGCGATCCGACACCCGGATGGGTCTCTTCGCAAAGACACTGCTGCGATTCAAAAGGTCTTCTCAGATTATTATAGCCAGCTTTATGCCCACGAGGGGGATGGCGTGGTGGCAGGCAAGAACTTCCTGAAAGATTGTGCTCTAGCAAAGCTGACCGAGGAGCAGATACAGGTCTTGAACCTGCCGATCTCCTTGAAAGAGGTACAGGAGGGGATCCGAAACTTGAAAAATGGCTGCGCCCCTGGCTTGGATGGCTTAAGGGGAGAGTTTTATAAGACTTTGGGGTCGGTAGTGGTGGCCCCTTTGGCGGACTACTTTGAGGACTTGGTCCATAGGGGTAGCTTTCCATATGAGGCGAACAAGGCGCTAGTTACGGTTTTGCCCAAACCGGGGAGGGACCCGCTGGCGCCGGGTTCATACCGACCCATCCCTCTACTTAACGTTGACATCAAAATCCTTGCCAAAATCATGGCTGATCGATTAGCGCCTATTCTGCCGACTTTAATACACAGGGACCAGGTGGGTTTTGTCCGGGGACGCCATGCAGCTTACAACCTGCAACGACTTTTGATATCAATGTGCGTGAGTAGGGCGGCTGGGGTGCAATCGATGCTTATCAGTTTTGATGCTGAGAAAGCCTTTGACAGGGTCAACTGGGACTTTATGTACCAGGTTCTAGAGGGGATGGGGTTCACGGGCTTCTATGTCCAGGTGGTGCGGCTCTTATACGCAGAACCGAAAGGGGCTATTTTGATAAATGGGGCTATGTCCGCTGAATTTCCCATCCAAAAGGGGACCCGGCAGGGATGCCCTTTGTCCACTCTCCTGTTTATTTTGACCTTGGAGCCTCTGCTGCAGAGAATCCGGGCCCACCCCCAATTTCAGGGTGTACGGGTGGGGGCGTCCGAGTTTCGAGTTGCAGCATTTGCTGACGACCTTTTGGTACACTTGGTGGATCCCCAGGTGGGACTCCCACACCTGTTACAGCTTTTCCGTGAATATGGAGTGCCCTCGGGGTTTCGTTTAAATTTGGACAAATCGGCAGCGATGATGTTGGGGCCGGGGGACATTCAGAGATGGCAGGGGGAGTTCCCTCTACAGTGGGAGCTGAAGTATTTTAAATACCTGGGGGTGTTCATCCCTGTGGATCTCGCTGGACTTTATCGGTTGAATGTTGACAAACTACTGGCCTCTATGGCCGTTTGTGTCGATAAATGGCGGGACCTCCCACTGTCTCTTGGGGGTCGCATCGCCTTATACAAGATGTCATTGTTTCCCCGGGTCCTATATGTGTTACAGACACTTCCATTATTGTTGAAGTGGTCGGATTTGAAGAGGTTGGATAGGCTGTTGAACCGGTTGCTGTGGAAAGGGCGGCGACCTCGGGTGCGGGCGGAGGTCTTGCAGCAGCCTTGGACCTCGGGGGGAATGGGGCTACCCGATCTTCGTAAGTACAATGTGGCCTGCCTGCTGCGGTTCACCCGGGATTGGTTGTGGGACCTGGAGGAGTACACTCCCCTGGGGTTGCTGCAGGAAGCGGTGAAACCTTATCATCTGCGATTCCTCTTACATGCTACAACCTCCCCTGGGCTGGACCGTGATATTCGCGCTCTGCTAGTGGATCCAGTTAGGGTGGGGTGGCATCGTTTTTGCCTTAGTCAGCAGATATCGGCTACCCACTCCCCTTATCTCCCCCTTAGGGGCAATGGGGATTTCCTGCCCGGGTTGGAGGGGGGCCATTTCAGACGCTGGGAACTACTGGGGATAGTTAACGTGGAGCACGTGGTCTCACCGGAAGGCGTCATATTGCCCTTTCCCGAGCTTTGCCGACATTACCCCCTGGGAGGGCGGGATGTTTTCCTGTTTGTGCAGGTTCGAAGCTATCTTCGCACCTTACCCATGGCGACCCTGCAGGGAGTGGTTAGCTCACAACTTGAGACGACCTTGTTGGGGGGTGAGTCGGGGGTGAGGGTGGCGGGGTTGCAGAAGCTCTTATGGGATCTGACACCACCGATTTCGGTGGATGGCCTGGCTGAGGCTTGGACTAGGGAGCTGGGTGTGGAGGTGACTAGCGATGGGCTGTTAGAAGGTTTGGCTGCCATCCCCAAGGTATGTGTGTTGGTGTCCTATCGGGACATGCAATACAAATTGCTGCATCACCTATACTATGCCCCCATACGGGCGTGGAGGGCAGGGATTGTTGGGTCCCATTGCTGCCCCCATTGTCGGGAGGAGAGGGCTACGCTAGGGCATATGCTTTGGACCTGCCAACGGGTCATAGTCTTCTGGAAGTTGGTGCAGGCGTATCTAGCAGGTTGTGTGGATGGTGCGCCCTCCCTGACAGCGACGAATGCAGTGCTGGATGTGTGGGAGCGTGAGTGGGAGACGCGGTTGGGACGTGCGGTATGGTTGTGGTTGCGATTGGTGTTGGTGACAGCTCGGATGACTATTTTGTTCAGATGGCTGGATGCTCGGGGGCCAACATATGGACTATGGCGGGGGCGTCTACATGAGGTGCTGCTTATGGAGCGACTCCGGGCGAGGGGGGATCCCCAACGTTGGCAGAGGTTTCTGGTGGCTTGGGGACCACATCTGCACTCTTTACCTCGTAGTGCCCGGAGTCGGATCCTGGGGGGTCTCTAGAGGAGTCCATCTTGTACTAGCAGCCGGTCCCATTACTTAGGTGTGTTTTATGTGAGGGGGGATTCCAGTCACTCCCGGGGGGGGGGGTAGGTAAGATATGAAAGCAGGACGGGGGGGATGGGGGGGTACTACAGGAGAGGACTGGGGGGAAGGGAAGAGGGGGAGACGAGGTGGGAGGGGAGGTATGAGGTAGTTCCCCGTGGGAGGGGAAGGGTAGGCTCGGGAGAAGAACCCACCTCGAGCCTGTCCCTCATCGGCAGGGGATGGAGGAGGGAAGGGGGGAGGGGGGGCAGGTCAAATGGGGGGGAAGATGGCAGGGGGGGGTTTTTAGTTCTCGTGTTGGATTTGGAGGCGGGAGGGGGAGGGTGACCGCCCCTGATTTCGACTCCTCATTCCCACAGAGGGACTGGATGCAGGCAATGATATGGCAAATGTTTTTGGGTATCTCTGGGGGTTTATGGGGGGGGGCATGTGTGTTTATTTATGCTGCTGAAATGTATTTGCGGGGGTGGGCTTTCTGGTTAAAATTGTGGTTTGTCTGCCTTGGTGGATTGCCTGTAACATATACTTTGGTTTTGTTTACGGTTGTTTTGTTATGGCTGTTGTACTTTCAATAAACAAATTTGAACATAATTTTGCCAAGCTGATAGATGTCCCATTATGCAAAGCAGCATGTCCACTAAAGAAAAGCGGGACCTAGGCATGGTTGTGTCTGATGATGTTAAAGTAGCTAAACAGGCAGAAAAGGTGACAGCAAAAGCTAGAAGGATGCTTGGGTGCATATGGATAGGAATGGCTAGCAGAAAAAAGGAGGTGATAGTGCCTCTGTATAAGTCTTTGATGTGACCGCATTTGGAATATAGTGTGCAATTCTGGAGACCGCACCTTCAAAAAGGATATACACAGGATGGAGTCAGTACAGAGGGTGGCTACTAAAATGGTTAGTGGTCTTCATTATGAAGCACATGAGGACAGACTTAAGGATCTTACTATGTACACCTTAGGGGAAAGGCGGGATACAGGTGATATGATTGAGATGTTTAAATACCTCTGTGGCATAAATGCACAGGGGGAGAGCCTCTGTCGATTGAAAGCAAGTTCTGCTACGAGGGGACATGGGATGAGGGTGAAGGGAGATAGATTCAGGAGTGATATACTATGGAAAGAGTGGTGGGTACGTGGAATAGTCTCCCAGTGGAGGTGGTAGAGATGAGGACAGTATCTGAATTCAAAGAAGCATGGGACAAACACAGAGAATCTCTAAATGAAAAAAGGGGACTGTTGTAGTGGTTGATATGGAAGGACAGACTAGATAGGCCAGGTGGTCTTTTTCTGTTATCATTTTTCTCTGTTTCTATGTGATAGATGTCCCCACCCCAAGTTTTGTAACGGGGATGTCTATGTGGATACCGGTGCAGGTGTCTATGTTGGGACATCTGTGTTTCTATATAATCAAGCTGAAACATAGATGTCCCTGGCATGTTTCTGCACGTTTTGCCCTGGATGTTCCCAATTGCATTTGGATGCCAGTTCACGTGTATCTGGACTTTCAATAAGCCTTTGACAAGGTCCCTCTTGGAAGACTCTTGAGAAAATTAAAAAGTGATGGGAAGCAGTGCCCTATTTTTGATTGGGAACTCGTTAAAAATAGAAAACAAAGAATAAGACTAGATGGCCAATTTTCTCAACAGAGAAAGGTAAATAGAGGAGTACCTCATGGATCTGTGTTGGGTCCCCTACAAGTGAGGTGATCAGATTTTCAGGTGACACAACATTATTCAAAGTTGTTAAATTACAAGAGATGGTGAAAATTTGCAAGGGGACCTTGAGAAATTAGGAGACTGGGCATAAAAATGGCAGCTGAAATTTAATGTGGACAAGTGCAAAGTTATGCACTTAGGAAAGAACAATCCAAACTACATTTATATGATGCAAGGTTCTACATTAGGAATCACCACCCAGGAAAAGGATTTAGGTGTCATCATGGATAATAGGGTTGAATCCTCTGCTCAGTCTGCAATGGCAGCCAAGAAAACTTTAGAATGCTAGGAATCATAAGGAAAGGAATGGAGAATAAAATAAAAGATGTCATGATGCCTCTATATCATTCCATGGTGTGACAGCACCTTGAGTATTGCGTGCAGTTCTGGTCGCCGCATCTAAAAAAAAGATGGAAAAGATATAGAGAAGGCCTAACAAAATGATAAAGGGGATGGAAGGATACCCCTTTGAGGAAAGTCTTAAAAGGAATGAACTCTTCAGCTTACATAACATAAAAACATAAGATATGCCATACTGGGTCAGACCAAGGTCTATCAAGCCCAGTATTCTGTTTCCAACAGTGGCCAATCTAGGTCATACGTACCTAGCAGTTTCCCCAAAAGACACAGGTTCCGCAATGCTTGTACTGGGTCAAGCATTGATATCCTGGGTCCCTTCTTAATAATGGTTTATGGACCTTTCCTCCAGGAACTTGTCCAAACATTTTTAAAACCAAGTTACACTAACAGCCTTTAAGCGCGGTTTTGTTTCTACGTTTTTGGCATTTCTACAAGGTCCTTCGTCGAAGAGAAGGTTAGAATATGCACAGGTTTTTAGATTCTAGCCAAAGTTTATTTAGTTTATCTTGTTGTTCTTTATCTACTTATTTGTTGCTCTGCTGAGTTGCTTTGTCAATAGGTACTGGTGGAAGGGGGCGGTCCTTGCCTTGTCCTTTTCCTCCTGCCGCACACTAGACAGCGTAGAATTGCAGGCATAGCAGCCGCCTCAAAGAACTGCTCTAAACCACCCCGGGGCGTGTCTGCCTCATTGCAGCACCTCAGGTTAGTGCTATATATTCTAACTCTCCCATCTTATTTTTTAGACTTCTAGCATTTGCATACAAGCATTTTAGAAACTGTATTTTATTCATATTAATTTGGCTATTGTTAGACATGGGTAATTTGGGATCTTTAAGCTCTGTCTGCTCCATACTCGAGGTTATTTGGGCTACTTTACTCTTTTTTGGAACCTCTCTGCTTTTGGTAGTATCCTTCAAGGATACATTCTTCCGAACCATCCGCTCTTGGGCGACTGTCGGCTTTCCCCTATTATCTAGTTTAAAAGCTGCTCTATCTCCTTTTTAAAGGTTAATGCCAGCAGCCTGATTCCATCCTGGTTAAGGTGAAGCCCATCCCTTCGGAAGAGCCCCTCCTTTCCCCAGAATGTACCCCAGTTCCTAACAAATCCAAACCCCTCATCTCTGCACCATTGTCTCATTTAGCCTCCAGAACCTCCCTACCACATTTTCCTATGTCATTGGTACCGACATGTACCAAGACAGCAGACTCCTCCCCAGCACTATCTAAGACCTTATCTAGGTGGCGCGTGAGGTCCGCTACCTTCGCACCAGGCAGGCAGGTTACCAGGCGATCCTCACGTTCACCAGCCACCCAGCTATCTACATGCCTAATGATCAAATCACCAACTATAACGGCTGTCCTAACCCTTCCCTCATGGGCACATGGCCCTGGAGAAACTGCCTCGGTGCGAGAGGGTTTTACATCACCTGGAGGATAGGTCCTAGTTACAGGATCACTTCCTGCCACACCAGGGTGATGCTCTCCTGTCACGTGACCTCTCTCCTCCATGGCAACAGGGATGCTGCCAGACTGTAGGTGGGACTTTAGGACTATATCCCTGTAGGTCTCGTCTATGTACCTCTCTGTCTTTCTTATGTTTTCCAAGTCTGCTACTCTAGCCTCTAGAGAACAGACTCGTTCCCTGAGAGCAAAGAGCTCCTTGCACCTAGTGCACACGTAAGACCTCTCACCAACTGGGAGAAAATCATACATGTGACACTCAATGCAAAAGACTGGAAAGCCCCCATCCCGCTGCTGGACTGCTGTCTGCATCTTAGTTTTAAGTTTTTGTTTAGATCTTTAAGTTCTTTACTTACTAAGGTTTGCTATGGATATTTATACCAATAAAACTGTACCTAATACGTTTAGTATACCTTGTTCACCTGAAGCTTAATTAATCTAAGGTCCTTAGTGTATGTCTGATTTGGGTAACAAGCTTCACCTGAGAGCACCTCCTGTCTTTTAAAATGTGTAAGTACCTATAAAGCTATGATTATCCCAGGGGTGGGTGGGTGTGGGGAGGGAGGGAGGGAAATAACACTTATTAAAAGAGGGCTGCTACACAGTACCCTGTCCTGTGCTGCTGAGGTAAACTATATTCTTATTTGATTTAAATTATAGCTCTTTGCTGCTGCTAGGCTCTAACTTATTATGAAATTTAAACTACAAGTTCTCTGCTGGGTTCTAAATTTAACCAGAAAACTCTCTTCTGTGTTTTAAATTTAAACTAAAAGTACTTTGCTGATGCTAGGCCCTGAGTGACTATTAAATTTAAACTACAGCTCTCTGCTGGGTTCCAAATTTAACCAGAAAGCTCTCTTCTGTGTTTTAAATTTAAACTAAAAATACTTTGCTGATAGTAGGCCCTGAGTGACTATTAAATTAAAACTATAAGCTCTCTGCTGGGTATGAAATGTAACCAGAAAGTTCTCTTCAGTGTTTTAAATTTAAACTTAAACTGCTGCTACTAGGCCCTGACTGATTTAACAAAAAATAGTGGGTTCACAGATTAAATAGCTTTAATAGAAAGAGTTCCTTTCAGAAAATTCCCAGAAGTATATACTCACAATTGCAGATCTCTCTCCAGAAGTAACAGTCCCTTTTTCTAGTCCTTCAAGACTTGGAGAAGAGATGGCTAAAGGGAGATATGATAGAGGTCTACAAAATAATGAATGGAGTAGAACAAGTAAACTTGAATTGTTGTTTATTCCTTTAAATAGTATAGACTCAGGAACATGCAATGAAGCTACAAAGTAGTACATTTAAAGCTAATCAGAGAAAATATGTTTCATTCAACACACAATTAAGTTCTGGAATTCATTACAGAAGGATGTAGTAAACGTCCATAAACCATTATTAAAGTTGACTGGGGGGGGGGGGGGGGAAAACCACTGGTTACCCCTAAGATAGACAGATTCTATACAGTTTAATCTCTTGGAATCCTGCCAGGTACTTGTGATCTGGATTGGCCACTGTTGGAAACAGGATATTGGGCTTACTGGACCATTGTCCAGACCTAATATGGGATATCTTATGTTCTGTTCAGGTACAGCGTAGAATGTAATGCAGTAGACGTCTTATAAATGTGCATACCTCCAATGTAGGCATGATTTCTACAGGATGCGTGCTAATATTTTATAAAGACAAATAGGCGCCTATGTGTCTTTATAAAATAGGTGAAAAATAGGCACTTTCTGGATTTATTAACCAAGGAGCCTAGCTTAAGGCAGCCAAAATGCACCTATTTTAAGCCTATTTTATTAAGATAAGTAGGTACCTACTCGTCTTTATATAGTGTCAGTCTACGTGGTAGAGATTTTAAATCCACATGCAGACAAATACACCTGCTTTATAGCAGAGTTAAATGACCACATGCAAAGTTCACAAGCATGGGCGTAGATGTGCACAATTGAGACGTCTACATGTGCTTCACCCAGACTGCGCCCCCAGCTATACCTGTCTGGAAAGTACATGTGTTCATGCCAAGAGGCCGTTTGTGTGTGCATTTGGCCATATTCACATCTGCTGGCAGATGTCCAGCTACTGCCTCTGCTTTTCATACTCCCTCACCCATGATGAGCTGACACTAACCAATACAGGCAGGTTTGCAAGGATTCCTTCCAGCATAAGTATCATCTCACCCTCAGAGAACTTGGCCTTGTGACTAGACACTTTAGATGCCATGACTGTGGATCAGTATTGCCTGTAGTGTTGTACATTGCAAATGCAGAGCCATGCGGTTCCAGATGTTTCCATGGATATGTGTACATATATATCGCAGAAATGGAGCTGATTGGATACGTCTGAACATTTGAAATGTGTTGGTCTGTGGACACCTCCAGCAAAACCCGTTGCCAGCCAGAAATATTGCCACAGCATGGCCAACAGCACATGCAGGAGCTATGGCCCTAAGGAGCTCTGCAACCAATCAGCAGGAAATGCAGGGCCAAAACAGACAATGCCTGTTAGTATGGCAGTGTGTGCAGTGTAATGGTTACAGCACTGCCACGTGAATCCAGGGATGTAGGTTCTAAGTCCCATGTCCACCCTGGGTGTCCATGGCCATTTTACCCAATCTCACCCACACATCAGAGGAATGACAGTGGATGTGCCACATAATGGAGGGACACCTTGTCGTCACTGTGAAAAGCCACACGTGAAGAGCATTTTGCTGTGTAGGGGTATAATGTCCACGTCTATGTCCCATTCATGTCTACGTTCCATTCACATCAAATGTGGACATGCATTTAACATTTACATGCTCGGGGCCTAACCTTTGCTCTGCAAGGGTATTATCATGGAAATCAACAAGATAAGATGTGGCAATGTGTCAGTGTGTGTGGAAGTTTGACAGTGTGTCTGACACATACCAAGATCACCCTGCAGGTATGAGTGCATTTGGGGGACCCCACTTGAGTGCCTGTTGGGGGCAAGAAAATATCATGGAGGACATTCAAACATGGTATGTGATGGCCTTGGTACATTGCATAGATCAGGAGAGGAGGAGGGAAGCCAGAAAGCACCCATACCCAAGGGTTCCAAGGCTGAGGTGCAATTACCTGGACATGACTGATGATCTATTAATGTCCAGATTCAGGTTTGACAGGGCAGTGATACATGATCTGTGCCAGCAGCTGGAGCCTCACATATCCCCATGACTCACAGGGAACTGGCAATACCTGTAATGTGAAGGTCACAACAGCCCTCTCCTTCCTGGGCACCGGATCTTTTCAGACAGTATTAGCCGTTGTGGGAGGTCTGAACCAGGCGGCAGTCTCCCAGTGTCTGAGCCAATTCCTGAGAGCACTCCTGATGTTCATGGCACAATACATAGCCTTCCCACAAACACTGGAACAGAGGCACCAGACAATGCTGGCATTCCAGGATGTGGCTTCCTTTCCATCAATGCTGGGTGTTGTTGACAGAACACATGTGGCTCTCCGGCCACCAAGATGCTGTGAGGCTACGTACTACAACCCATGAACATGCAAGTTGTGTGCAATAGCCATGGGGAAAATCACAGATGTTGTGGCCAAATACCCAGGATCCTGCCATGACTCACACATTGTAAACGGGGGCGCTGGGCGTGAATGACCACAGTCTTGGCAAAGGCAAAATACTATTATGACTTGCAAAGGATTGTGGGGAATGTAGTCCATTCATACCAGAATCAGCCGTTCACAAAATAATGAGTTGTGTTGCTCGAGTGTAAGCAAAGAAAAATATATTTTATTCATGGGGTTAATTCTCCCACACAGATTTACTTGGTAACACAAAAGGACACTTGCTTTCAGTATTGTACTTAGGAAAAACAAATCATGATATCGGCAACTGAACTTCTTAAGCAATCAAATAATAAAGACCTTGATGGGAAAACAGAAAAGGTCTTTTCTAAGGGCTCCTGCTAATAACTTTTAGCAGTGCTCCAAAAGCAAAAACAAAACCCAAAAATAACCAAAAACTGTTCTTTTTCAAGGATAACTTTCTTCTAGTTTCACACACAAACAGTAGTTTCCTTTCAGAGCTCACGTGCAACTGTGCATGGCTTAATTACCAATAATTAACCAGCTGCAAACCCCTTTGCTGGTTCACTTTCTCTACGTGGCTCAAATCTTACCCTAAAGCTTTCTTGCAGGCTTTTCTGGGTAGATAAAAGAACAAGTTATAGTTCCTTTTGATGGTTGTTGTATTTGTGAAAGTATTTTACCACAGCAGCCTAGTCAGAGAGCAATCCGTGTATTCATTCTGATCATTTAAAATATCTCCTTCTTCTTCAACTATCATAGAATCAATATCATGGTCTGACTCAGAGGCATTCCTTAATGGAGCACTCTCAGGATAATATCTGTTTCCCTGCTGTCTTCCAGATGAAGAGCTAGGGCATAGATCAGAGTTCATACCTGAGGTTCCTTTGCTGTTAGGTTTCCTCTCCAGATATCCTGGCCAGTAAGTAGTCCAGCTTTTATGTCCAGCCTTTCAATCAAGATCCCTGGACACTGGGTCTCTTTCACATACCTTCTTACATTGGTCTTAGGGCCCCTTCCAAATGCAGCCGTCTCCCTCAAAGGTGCCGTCTGGGAATTCCTGGCTCTGTAACCCCACTCCTCTGGCTTCCTCCAGTCCAATGGAGTATGCTTGCCTCTGGAATGACTCCCAACACACGTACTGCTGTGGGCTCCTTCTTTAGACCTCCAAGATGTCTTTCTCTTCTTTCTTCCACGTTGCTGGTGCTGCTTCCTGATCTTTCTGATCTCCATCTGATTCTGTGTAGAATATGTTTTACTTTTAACTTGTTTAGAGGGATACTCCACCCTAGCACAGCTCAGCTGTGCTGAATCAAGCCCTGCCCTTGGAGATGAGTGATTGGGGATTACCTCATAGCTCTCCTGATTGAACCCACGTTTCCCCACTTCAGCTCTTCCAGAGGCTGTTTGAAAGCTGGTGCATTCTGGGACTGGTAGTCTTTTATGAAAACATTCTGTTTTAGTATTTCTACCAGCAAAGACAGGTTGCTTGTTCAGAGCCAATTCACCTCTTTTATAGCTCCTTCCTGAACTATGATAAGCTTCCTTATCACAACATCCTGAGCCAGTTTGTAACACACGGCTGCTTTGAGAGTGGTGAGATCATCAACGGGTGGCTACTAGGTGAGCTGTCACACTGATACCTTCATACCCACGACATACAGGTCAAAACATGGGCCAACATCCAATGGCCATACGGTGTGAGGGCATTCGCTTTTGCCCCAAACTGTATACAGTACAGAGAACAGCTAGGCCTTGATCAGACATTGTGCAGAACATGTGTGAGGGCTCAAGGGATACTCTTAGAGCCATGTCCATATCCACAAATGTGTGCATGGCAGTGCCATGAAATGATATGGCAAAATAGGCAGATAACCATGGTGACACCTGATGGTCAGAAGGCATACACCACATATTAAGCATATACCTTCGGCAGTGCACATTTGCAATGGGGATACCACTGAAGCACACACCTGATCCCAGTTCTACAAATGAGATGTAGAGCACTGGTTACACAGTCTCCACATGGGGGTGGGGGGTGGGGGTTCTCACTGGTCCAATAACCAACTATCCTACCCTGGCCCACATTCTGCATCTACACCTGCTGCAGGTGGCAGTGACAAGGCACACACACCTCCAATGGACACAACTCTCTCACCCAAGAGCTGGTGCCCCATGTCACTGACTGCCACAGCAGACCACAGCCACCCACATATTAATCCTGCATATGTAATGTACACTGATCCTGCCTTTCCACTATGACGCAATTCCTGGTCCTGTGTGATATAACCCTTCTCTCTACAGGTGACAGAGGATACCCATTGAGAGAATGGCTTATGACACCC